>JACSVZ010000005.1:18888171-20359059 GCA_014706295.1 Lycocorax pyrrhopterus obiensis
GGAGAGGAGAGGAGAGGAGAGGAGAGGAGAGGAGAGGAGGAGGAGAGGAGAGGGAGGAGAGGAGAGGAGAGGAGAGGAGAGGAGAGGAGAGGAGAGGAGAGGAGAGGAGAGGAGAGGAGAGGAGAGGAGAGGGAGAGGAGAGGAGAGGAGAGGAGAGGAGGGAGAGGAGAGGAGAGGAGAGGAGAGAGGAGAGGAGAGGAGAGGAGAGGAGAGGAGAGGAGAAGGAGAGGAGAGGAGAGAGGAGGAAGGAGAGGAGAGGAGAGGAGAGGAGAGGAGAGGAGAGGAGAGGGAGAGGAGAGGAGAGGAGAGAGAGGAGAGGAGAGGAGAGGAGAGGAGAGGAGAGGAGAGGAGAGGAGAGGAGAGGAGAGGAGAGGAGGAGAGGAGAGGAGAGGAGAGGAAGAGGAGAGGAGAGGAGAGGAGAGGAGAGGAGAGGAGAGGAGAGGAGAGGAGAGGAGAGGAGAGGAGAGGAGAGGAGAGGAGAGGAGAGGAGAGGAGAGGAGAGGAGAGGAACTAGGTGCAACAACAGAAAGAGAGAAAAGGACAAGGCACAACTGAATCTGTGACCTTCGTACACGAATTTGGAAAGCTGCTAATGTTCCTCCGGTCGGGCGGAGGTGACGCGGCTCCCGGCGATCACCCCAGTGCCCTCTGCTGACACCAGACCGGAGTAGCCTTGCAGAAGCCCGAGCGGTATCAACTGAGTTGCTCAACAGATATCCCGAGCTCTTAATTCCTCTGGCAGCAAAAAACCACAACAATTCCCCTCTGGGAAAATGATGGAACGGCGCTGGCCTGCCCCTTCCCGCAGCTCCTGCGGGGATGCCCCGTGTCCTGCCCATGCCTGCCTGCCCGAGTGCGCCCATGGAAACACCCGTGATTCAGCCTTGCAGGATGCTGTGGAAAAACACTCCTATGAGACTGACTTCTGCACCACATCGTGTGTTAAGTGGATGATCCTGCTGTGCTGATGGAGGGTATTTCTACGTCCGTATGTCCATGTGTCCGTGTGCCCGTATGTCTGTGTGCAGGGGTGCTCACAATCTGCTTCGCCTCCCCAGTTGATTCCTGCTTGGTCTCTGTGCCCTCTAGTGTTGTGAACATTCCAGTAGGTAAAAAAACTGTAAAACTGATCCCTGCTTCAGAATTCCTGGCTTTGCTAACTCTTAATACATTAATCCGTTAATTACGCAGCACAGTTACAACTTAACGGAGACAACGTGACCCTGAGCGTATCAGACGATCACAGCACAACACCAGACACCTGAGAACATGGTTCTGTAAACTGAAGGTAACATCCCCAGAGCCTCAGCCTGCAAACCACACCCAAACCTGCTGGCTGTACAGCACTCTACCTGACGCGGCCGTCCCTGCCTGCCTCTGGTATCATCAGCTTTCCCGGATGTTCTCCTGGCTGTGGCTGCAAGGTGCTGATTGAGCTGGGAAATAATCCACCCCAGTAACAGCTGGCCCCACAGACAGGAACTGGGATTAGAGTAGGACTGCCCGGTTTGGTCTCAGACCCAGCGTTGGTGGGCTCAGGCTGGTCAGAACAGCATGGCTTTCCAGGACCTCAGTGGGAACCACCACTAACTGACCACTGACCACTACACCACCACTAACCGACCACTAACTAACCACTACACCACCACTAACCAACCACTAACCACCACAAACCACCACTAACTGACCACTAACCATGACACCACCACTAATCGACCACTAACTACTAACCATCACTAACCAACCAATAACCACTACTAACCACCACTAACCACCACTAACCAACCACTAACAAAGCACTAGCCAATCACTAACCACCACAAACCTCCACTAACCACTACTAACCACCCACAAACCACTACAAACCACCACAAACCTCCACTAACCAGCTCTAACCAGCCACAAACCACTAACCACCACAAACTATTACTAACCACCAATAACCACAAACTATCACTAACCAGTACAAACCACTAACCACCCACAAACAACCACACACTATCACTAACCACCACTAACCAACCACTAACCACTACTAACAACCATTAACCACCCACAAATTACCACTAACCACCACTAACTAACCACAAACCACCAACCACCACCGCAAGCAGCCACCAACAGCTCAGTCCGGGGCAGCTCTGCCCATGCCCAGCCAGCAGCTGGACGCGCTACCGGCAAATCCTTCACTGATGCAATGGGCCTTTCAGCAGAAATCAGCTCTGCAGGTGACCTCTGCTGCCGGGACTGTGCTCAGTGAAACCCCTCTGGTGCCAGGCTCCCGCAGGGCAGCCGCCGGTGTTCTTGGCCCGCACCTCCCCCCACGGGAGCCCCCCCGTCCCGTGGCCGTGGGTGATGCAATGAGGCGATTGCATCAGAGGCGGCCCCGCTGAGCCGCCTGCCTGTGTGAGCGGTGAAATCATCCCCACCGCCCAGAACGGCTCCTCCGAGCTCCCCTCGCCTGCGACGTTGCGTCATTGACCGACTGAAGCACTGGGCTGAGAAATCCCACCAGCTGGTGAGGGAACAGGGAGAGAGCGCACAGGTCCCATGGGGAGTGGCTGAGGGAGCTGGAGTGGCTCAGTCTGGAGAAAAGGAGGCTCAGAGGGGACCTTCTGGCTCTGCACGACTCCCTGACAGGAGGGGGCAGCCGGGGGGGTCGGGGTCTGCTCCCAGGGAATAGGGACGGGATGAGAGGAAACGGCCCCAGGTTGCATCAGGGGAGGTTCAGGTTGGATACGAGGGAAAACTTCTTCCCTGAAAAGTGGTCAGGCACAGGCTGCCCAAGGCACTGATGGAATCACCATCCCTGGAGGTGTTCAGAATGAGTGCGGTGTGGCACTTGGGGGCATTGTTTAGTGGTGAACATGGCGGGTGCCAGGTTAACATTTGGATTTGATGTACTTAAAGGCCTTTTCCAACCATAATAATTTTGTGAAGTTGACTGCTTAACAGAATTTCATTAAACCCTTTCAGTTATTCCAACCTGACAGTATGGCTTCTGTTGAAGCTGCTACACAGTGACAGTGGGGAGCTGAGGAGAGTTCTCAAAAGCACTGGCTGGAATGAGAGTGCTTGAATTTTGAAAGGAAAGAGAGAGAAATGGGGACTATGCCCCAAAATAATAGGTTTAAACCCAAACACAGTTCAGGTACTCATCCTGGCAGCAGGGCCCTGTCGTGGGCCTGGGTCAGGACTGAGGAGCAACAGTTCGGGGACAGCGCACTGAAGGGGGAGCACTGAGGGCTGTCACCGGGAAAATCAACTCCCCCTGCACAAGGAGGTTCAGTTCCACACAGCAGTTTGGTTCACACTGTGGTAGTCAGTCATTGCACGGCAATCTTGGGATACCTCCAGTGCGGCTCCCCAGAGCCACCCAGACACTGAGGGTGAGTCACGGCAAGGGCTGGGAGACGTTAACGCTAAGCCTGGAAGAAGCCCTCTGTTCCGGGGCCGGCCATGCCCGGCGTGTGCTGCCCACACACACGATACCCACACTGCACACACAGTACACAGTGTGCACACACTGCGGGCCTCAGCCGCAGTCGGAACCGGTGACATTATTCCTTTCTGGTGTGTATTCCCTCACGGCTGCCGAGGGGCGGCCGGGCCCGGGGCTCCTTCAGCCTCCAGCCCACACCTGAGGTGCCGGACAACCGCAGGTCTTCGGGAACAAGGTGCCGCAAGCCCGGGGGTTCTCTAGTGTCACACCGCGGCCGGTGACAACGGGACGCCCCGGCGCTGTTGTGCCCAAACTCCGCTTGGCACTGAGCCCCGCCGCTCCCCGGTCCCGGCCTCGCCGCTCCCCGGCCGCCCCCGCCGGCGCCGCTCCCCGGCATCGCCCCGCCCCGGCGGCGCCGCCGCCAATGGGGGCTGCGGGGCGGGGCGCGGGGGCGCTCCCGGTGCCCGGGACGGGACGGGCTTCGACCCGCTCCGCGCCACGCGGGGCCGCCGAGTCACTGGTGGTCCGGTCCCGGCCCCGGCCCCGGTCCCGGTCCCGGTCCCGGTCCCGGCCCGCGCCGTCTCTCCTGGTCCCGCCGCCCTGCCGATCCCGATCCCGGTTCCGGTCCCGGTCCCGGTCCCGGTCCCGGTCCCGGTCCCGACCGGCGCCGTGCTGCTAGCACCGGTACACAGGTAAGCCGCGGGGTTCGCGCACCTGCCCGCCCGCCCGCGGCGGTCCCGACCCTGCCCTGTGCCGGTGTCACCGCCGGGCGGAGGTGGTTGCGGGGTCGGGGGGACCGGCGGGACCTGCGGCGGGTCCCGCTCCCGGTAGCGCAGCGGCAGCGATACACGTGGGCTATAGCCGGCTCCGTGATCGCTTCCGAACACCGGCGGTACCGGGCCGGGCGGCACCGGGCCGATGGGTGCGGGGGGCGGGAGATGCGGAGACCGGAGCCAGGGTCCCGGGGGTGCCGAGCGGGTGATGCGGGATGGCGGAGCCCCTGTCTGGGACGTGCCCGGGCATATCCCGGCGCGCTGCCGCCTTCCCCCGAGCGGGCGGCGGGGGGCGCCGGCGGGGCCGCGGGGGTCTGGCCGGGCTGCGGGGGCGGTGGGCGAGCCGGGCCGGCGCTCGCCGGGGCGCGCCCACGGCCGGCACCCGCGTGGGCGCCACACTGCCCCCGCACGCGTCCCGCCGCCAGCCTCGCCTCGGCTTTTTTTCCGGAAACGAGCAGCTGCCAGATGCGGGGCTTGGTAGGTTTAGGTTGCATATTAGGAACAATTTCCTCCCCGAAAGATTTCTTGCCCTGCCACAGGTAGTGGTGAAGTCACTATTAGGGGAGATTGAGTGGACGCGTGGATGTGGCGCTTGGGGTCATGGGTTAGTGGTGGCCTGAGCAGTGCTGGGGGAACAGTTGGACTCTATGGTCTCAGAAGGCTTTTACGGCTTCAGTGATTCTCTGATTATTGCAGGAAGATAGTGACAGTCACTAAGACTTAAATGTGGGGCAATAAACAAATGGAAATCCAAAGTTTTATGCAAATTGATAGGAGCTTTGGAAGTGTTACTTGAGACACCTGGTAAGGCAGAGTGTGGGTTTCCAAGGTGGGCAGCCCTAACTTGGCAAAAATCACTGGAAAGTGGGCATTGTGCCCTGGGGACTCCTGCCGTGCGCTAAAGAGGAGTGAGAGCAGCCCGGAGCACTTCCTCTCCCACCCGAGCGCACGGTGCTTTCACTCAAAGCAAACACAAGTCCCCAGCCACTCCAGATAAAACAATTAATGGGCAATTGTGTGCATAGAATCTCCAGACTGGGAAACCTGCTGATTTCCAAGTCACGTGGAAAGCCTCAGATTCCACCTTTTTTCCTCTTTTTTGCTTCTGTGAGAACCCCTTTGCCCACAGGAGTGTAAAAGTTCTCCCAGCATGGTTTGTAGCACAAGGAGATGAGGAATACACTGCTCGGACCAGAGTGAGGGAATGGCTGAGCAGGAGACTGGAACTCAGTGTGGCCAACCATGAGGCATGCACTCATATTTTCCAGATAGCATTTTTTCCCCTGCTTTTCACTTGCAGTTCTTATTTAGGATTTCAGCTCTGTGTTCTTAGGTTCCAGTGTATACAAGTGCCTCATCTGAGGCACAGTGCTGCCTGACTGTGCCAGTCAGTCCTGCAGCAGAGTAGAAATCTCCTGTAATGGTGTGCTGGCTCACATGGTGACATGGAAGAGCCCCTGCCGGGGTGTGGGTGTCTGAGCCCCTGAGGGTGGGTCTGGGCACCTCCTGTCCCAGGCAAGCAGAGAGCCATGGCTTGAGGGAACAGGGTCCTCGGCTGGGATGGGAAGCAGCCCACCCCATCTCCTCCTGTCCTGCCTGCATCCGTGCCAGCGCCCCCTGCCCCAATACCTGCTGGGCAGATGGGGAGAATCAGCAGTGATAATGTTTTCACTGATTACTTTCATTTTGTACTTTTTCACTTAGTATTTTCCTCACCCTTGTTTTCCCACCAGAACCCATTAGTTGCACACAGAAGAAATAGATTGGATTCCAATATAGTCTATTTTTTTTTAATTACACTTTCACAGAGAAAAGACAATGACTGAGCTGTAGTGTTGTCACAGGGTGGATGAACTGCAGCTCACACTGTGGCACTGCTGGAACGATTTCGTCTCATGCAGTGAAACTCATTCAGGAGCTTGTGGTTTTGGTATCTTAAGGGCTGATGCAGTGGGGAGCCCATTCTGCTCTCCTGCTCAGGCAGGGTGTCTCTTTAAGGCAATAAAAGAGTTCTTTAACAAATTAATGATGTTTTTAAGTTACATCTCATGCATCTGGCACTGATGGCAGGAGGCTCTTCTTCCCCCCAGCCTCTAGGTACATTGATACTGTGTCCCATGTATACTCATTGTTACTGTGTCACCTTTATATATCCCTGTGGCAGATAAAATGTGCAGCTCTGGCAGTCGCAGGGAGACTCCATGTGTTCCCAAAGAGGTGGGAGTTCTTGGTTTTGGCTTTTCCTTTTGCCTCAGTAAGACCAGTTGTTTCAGTCGCACGTTAGGTGGTCTGGGGTTGCTGCCATACCAGGGCAGTGCCAGGTGGTTTAGATGTGTCCTCCATGTACAAATCAAGTGTCTTCGGTCTGGTGGTGTTGAAATAAGAAGTACAAAGATCCCACAGCTTTGAATTTCATGCTGGATATTCAACAAAGTGTTTGTTCCCTGTATTGTTACACTTGAGCAGCAGCAGACCTGCTCTGCGCCCACTATCCTTCTGGCACATCGGGTTCGGCTGTCTCCTCCATCTTGAGTGATTCCATCACCCTGGCAAACGTCCTTGTGCATAGAGCAGCTCTGACACAGGATTCCTTTGGCCTGTGTAACTTTCTGTATTTGGCAAACTGCTTTAAACTGGGTTCTTGTGGGGAGGGGGCTCTGAGGGCATTGTCTCAGCTGCAGGCCCTTCAAAAGGCTGGGAAATTCTGTAAATACTTGAGAGAAAGTGGCCAAGATGTGTTCACAGAGCAGTTTCACCAAAAACCCTGCTGGTTTGGGGGTTTTTGTTTTGTTGAGGTTTTTTTCACCAGTGTTTTTTTCCTTGTGTTACAGCACTTTGGAGAGAAGGTAAAAATCAGTCCCTTGCCCTCCATACTCTGGTATCTGGGTTCCTTTCCTGTTGCCTGCAATTCTGTTTCATTCATCTTTTGCTCTTATTAGGAGCGAAAGCCTGAACCAAACTCCAGACCGGAGCATCAGTGGTGCTGACCCACACATCAGGCAGAGGCACCTGCTGGCAGGGGCGAGCTGGGCTCTGGGCACCAAGCTCACCAAGAGGCTGGGATCAGGCCACTGGCATGCTGGCCTCCCAGAGTAGTTGGGTGACACCTGCCCAGTGCGCTGGCCCCCCAAAGTAGTTACCTGTCACCCATCTGGGACCGTCTCCCTGCTTTTTATTTTCCCTCCTGCATTCAGCCTCTAGCTGAACCCTGACACCAAACCCTGTGTGTCTCCTGGGGCAGTGGCACTGAGCTCCCTCTTCACCACCTTCTGAGATGGTGACAAATCTTTTTTTATTCAACGGTGTCAGGAACCTTTATGCTGGTTATGCTGCATGCCCCTCCCAAGGTGCTTGCAAGACAGATTTAGTCCCTTCAGCTCCTCCTGGCCTGTCCCCATGGACTTGGCTGCTGATCCTTGTATCAACGCATGTGCTTCGAGCAGGGGCTACGTGAGGGTGACTCATGCGCTGTGCTCGTCTGGGCAGACCTCATCTCCCATGAATCTCGGCCCTCCAGAGCCGGGGGAGCCCAGCCAAGTGTCCGCTTCCAAAAGGCACCGGCAAGGGAGTGGTGGGATTAGGCAGAGGAGGCAGAAAAAGCCTGCAGAAGAATGCTACGTTGGGAGGGGAAGGAGCTGTGGCAGGAGGGGCTGGGGGTGCTGGGGGTCCTGTAGCTGATCCCCCTCTGCTGCAAGAGCCTTGCAGGGGCCAGACATCTGGCCACGCTTCCTTCCCAGAGGATGGCTCTAGTTGAAGTGCCAGGTTCTCCCAGGCAGTTCAGGCTGTTCAGGGTGGTGCCCTCCAAAAGGTGTTCACTATTCCTGATGGGTGTTGAGAACTTGCTCCCGAGGCAGGTTGAACAGTTTCTCTCCTTATTTTCTGCACAAGGTAATGGGAAAAGCAAAGTGGAGACTGGTCTAGTCTAGAGTTCTTCCCTTTATGTCATCAAGGGAAAAACTCATCTAGAATCTGCAGAAGTAATTAGGCAGCCCCAAAACTCCAAACAAATTTCTCAGTTTTGTAGCTTCAGTCTGCTTGCTCTGGTTGAGATGCTGGTCCCGTGCTGCCCTTTGAGCCACCCTTGCTGACAGTGTGGCCCCGTGGCTCCTGGGCTGGTTCTGTTGCTACCTTCAGCTGAGCCATTAATGCACCTCGGGAAGGCTCTGGAGGGTGTTTTGGAGGGAGGTGGGAGCTTGTTCTGGTGGTCCTCTGAGTTTGCTGTGAGTGAGGCTGTGCACAGCTGAAACATGCATGGAGCAAGAGCCTGAGCAACTGCACAGCTCCAGGGTGGAGCAGCAGGGCCACAGGTGTGTGTGTGTGTCCCCCATTCTGCTGGGGGTGCGGGGTGTGTGTGGGGAAGTGTGTCCTGTTCTGTCAGGGACACATCAGCCACCAGCATTTGGTGCTGTCACACCAATGCAGCCTTGTTGGCCAGAGCTGGGGCCGAGCTCTCTACTGATTGTCTGCGGTACCCAGAGCCATGGCTGGGGCTGGCAGAATCCACTGGTGACCTGAGCAGTTAGTGGTCAATACTGTGACTAAAATTTCATTTGCTGCATTGTGAGGCTGTGAGATAGCAGCAAAATGGGGCAGCCCATCACCTGCCTTGCTGGGAAGCCTGGCACTGATGGAGCCATGTGGAGGGAGCCAGGAATTACCTCCTGCCCAAGTCCCACCCATGGTGCTCAGCAGTGTCAGCTGCCATCCTGGCCAGGTGGAAATGTCCACCCAGAGATGGGCACACTGCTCATCCCAAATGTGTTAGGGCTGGCTTTGATCCCTCTGCCTTCTCTTCCTCTCCTCCCCAAGCTCCCCTCTCCTCTTCAGCACAATGGCCTGCCAAGAGAGTGAGTACCTGGATGACCAGAAGAAATGTGTCCCCTGCAGAAAGTGCATGCCTGGGCAGGAGCTTTCCAAGGTAAATTGACTTCTCTGTAAGGAGCAGAAATCATCGTGGGTGAATCCATCCAGCTGGGTGAATCCTCCGCCAACCTCCCTTCAGAAAGATGATCTTAGGTCCCAGCATGTTGGGAAGAGCTGAGACTTAGTAGGATGGGTTGGTGGATTGTTTCACTTACCCTGGTAGAAGGGTGAGACAGGAAGCAGGAGGTGGTGAGGGATTTAAGGCAGCACAAGGAGCAACCTGATTTCCTTTTTTGTTGATGGAAGTCAAAATTTCTTCTGGGTTGTAGCCCCGAGCAAGGTCACACTGCATGTGGGTGGGTGCCAGCAGGACACTGCTGCAGGGTGTCCCAGCCTGGCCTCAGTGGTGGGAGTCCCAGCAGGGTTGCCCTGGCAGTGCCTCCTGGGGCTCGGTGCTGCTGGAGCTTTCCAACACCCAAAGCGCACGGGCGGGCCCTGGCTGGGCAGCACACAGCGTCCCTGAGTGTCTCCTGGGAGCTGCACTGGTGGTGGCTGCTCTCAGCTGGGTTCTGAGGACCCCACACGTGAGCGGTGACCCTGCCACCCTTTGCCCCCAAAGAAGGGACACTGTTCCCCTCAGTACCATTTGGAACCCATGGTGGCCCCTCACCACAGCCTCGTCCCCACCCTCGTGCCTTGCAGGACTGCGGCGATGGCAGTGGCGGCGACGCGCAGTGCGTGGCCTGCCCTCCCAGGAAGTTCAAGGACCGCTGGGGACATCACGGCTGCAAGCCCTGCCTGTCCTGTGCCCTCATAAACCGCCTCCAGAAGTCCAACTGCACAGCGACGGCCGACGCGGTCTGCGGGGAGTGCCTGCCGGGGTGAGCGGGGCCGGCCCGAGCAAAGCCACCGCGGCCACGCCTGGGGGCAGGCAGGGAGGGGCTGGGCAGAGGGGGCTTTACCTGAGGCCACCCATGGTCCCACGTGGGACCTAAGAGGAGCCTGGTGACCCAGTGATGCCTCTGTGAGGACACTGCTAATGACATGGAAGTCAGACCCGTCTCGTGGGTCCCGCTGTAGCTCCAGAGAAGGGAACCTGAAGGTTCCCGTAAATGAGCCATGAAAGAAAACTTCCAGACTCAAATTGTTCTGTAGACACCGGGGTGGCTGAGCCCTGGAAGATGAGGGGTTGTAGACCACTATGGTTAGTAATCCCCAAAGAGGGGTTTTAAGGGGTTACTGAAATGAAATGGCTGCATACAGCCAGCCTGTGCCCAGCTCAGGGGTGGCCAGCAGTGGGTCTGGAACAGTGTATGAGCCTCTTCTCAGACAGAGCTGTAGCTGGGGTGTTCCTGGCCCTTTAGGGAGCTATTAATCAGTATAATCCACTTCAGACGTGGGGGTGGGGGGGCTGTTGGAAAGGTGTTGCTTCTTGACAAATGGCTGGACATGAACGAGTAGGTGTGGTGTGGCTCCAGCCAGTGATGAGAGCCCTGTTGTTCCTGTTGCCAGCCAGGCAGGAGTGCGGGGTCAGCTGTCCCTCTCTGCTATGGGGTGGGTGGCACAGCTGGCTGCACAGCCAGGGTGGCGGGAGCTCGGTGGGGGCCAGGCTCTGCTGAGCCCGTCTGCTCTGTTGGCAGGTTTTACCGGAAGGCACGGATCAGCGGGCAGCTGGAGTGGGAGTGCATTCCCTGCACCAAGCAGACGCCATCCTCCGAGCCGCAGTGTAGGTGCCCCCACGCTGGTGGGGTTGGGGCAGGTGATGTGGGCACAGCGGAGCCGCAGCCCCACTGGAGGCGGCACGGTCATGGCATGTGACAAGGGATGGGCAGGGAAGGGCTGGTCCAAGCCTCAGAGTTTGGCTCCAGCACTTTGTGGCTGTTTGCAGGTCGGTCCAGAACAAACCTGGTGAAGGTCGCTGTCCCTACTGTACCACCACAGGATACAGCCCTTCTTGCACTGACCAGCAGCGCCCTGGTCATCATCATCCTGGTGCTTCTGGCACTCTCCATCATCTACTGCAAGCGATTCTGGAAAAGCCAGTGCCAGAGAGGTGAGTTGGTGCTCTCCTTGCCGTGCCGTTCACCTGTGCCCTTGGCCCCTTCTTGCTGTGTAGAGCATTGCCCCTTTCACAGCACAGTAACCCAGCTGTTCCTCAGCTCGCACAGAATAGACACCTCATCCTGCTTCTCATGCCTGCAGGACCTCTCATGTGCTTTTCCTGCTCAATGACACAGAGGAGCCTCCCTCCTTCTTAGGGCCTTCAGGAGGAGGAGGGGGCCATTTCACAGTCGGAACTGGCGATTCTCCCTTCTGAGGTTTCTCTGGTTGGGTGGCTCTTTGCTGCTGAAGGAAGAGGGCTGTAGGTTTGGTGGCCAGGGTTGGGGCAGGATGGCATCCAGCAGCGTGCTGGGGAGCTGCTGGCTCCCAGCTCCTCACTGGCAGACATACCACAGGGCTGAGGACATGCTAGGGAAGTGAGCCAAGCCTTTGCTCAGGCTGTTTCTCCTCTATCCTCCAAGTCTTCCTGAGGACTCAGAACTTCTCGGGCCAGCGAGCAACATTCCCGACTGCAGCAGCGCCTGGCAGGTTCCTGTGTGAGGAGCAGATGTCTGGACCCTGCTGCCTGGGTGTGAAGAACTTGAGCCCTTGCTACAGGCAGGCGGAAGGTACCTGCTCTTGCTGCCTTCCTAGGGAGGGAGGGTGGTGCTGGGCTCCAGCTCACATGGTTCCAGGTTGAGATGCCCTTCGGCAGGAAGGATGGAGCTGGATGGTGAGCTCCACTGATCCGTGCTGGTTTCTGGTTCCAGGCCCTGTGGAAGCGGTGCAGTTCATTTCGGATGGGGAAGCTGTGGGTCTCCAGCTCCCCTCTCTCCAGCCAGAGATGGACTTGCCACCAGCGATGGCAATCAGCACTGCCTCCAAAGCCCAGCTGGGCAGGAGCCTCCTGGAAAGCCAGCCCCTCATCCGGGCCTCAGGCCACAGCGACTGCCTGGATGGGGTCCTGCCGCCCCCCACCCCTAGACAGGGCCGGCCGGGCCCTGTGGAGGCCCTGGCCCCCCTCTCCTCCTGTGCCTCTGAGATACAGCACAAGTGGCCACATGCACCGGTGGAGTGCACTGAGCTGGACCTCCAAAAGTTCTCCACCCAGGCAGAGTTCATGGGTGGAGAGCGGCTGGAGGATGCAGCAAGCCGGGCAATGAAGAGGATTCCAGCAGAGAGCGGTGCTGTGGTGCAGGAGGGGGCTCATCACTTGCCCACGGCCGAAATCCCACCGGGGGAGCAGCCGGTAAGTTCCTCCAGCCTCATCACTCCTCAGAACTACTGCCAGTTGCCCGAGGCTCGAGCACAGGGGCTGGGCTCATCGTAGGGGTAGGAACGTGGACTGAAGTATGTTAATATGGGGTGGTAAGGCTGGAAGAGAAGCACTGTTCCCTGAGCCCCTGTGATGGCCCTGGGAACAGTGCCAGGCATTGCTGTTGTCAGCAGACTGCCACCAACCTTGGGGTCTTTGTCTCGCCAGGTGGATGATGCCCAGAGCCTGGTGACTCAGATCAGCAGCACGGCCAAGGGTAAGTGGCCTTCCAGTCTCACCTTTGTACTCCAAGTACTGGCATATCAGAGAGGCAGGTTCTTGGAAGGGAGCTCCTTCAGAAGCCCACCATGTCCCCAGCAGGGACTTACCTGACTTGTGGCCTTTGGTGCTGGTCCCCAGGGTATACATTTTTTGTGATGCTGCCCTGTGTGGCCTGTGGGCAGGTGGCCCAGCTGTCACCAGTTACCAGCTTCCCCAGGACTGAGCCAGCTCCATGTTGCTGAGCTCTAGAAGTGATGTTGGAGGAGATACTGTCGTGGCAGGGTGGTCTTTCACCTGCTCGGCAGGGGCTGAGGCTGGAGGCGGCTGTTCTCTTTGCCCTTATCCTGTCTGGGTAGGATGGGTACTAACCCAGCTTTGCTGTGTTGCTGCCCCCAGGTCTCCCAATAGCGGAGCTGCCCCATTCCTTGGTGCAGTCACTTGCCTTCTTGTTGGACCCTTCCTTGAACGGTGTGAAGAACTTCAGCCACGTGGCACTGGAGCTGGGGCTCATGCCCCAGTTGCTGGGACGGATTTCGGGGTTTGAGCAGCTGGTCGCACACTTCACCTACGCGGGAGCCACGGTCACTGTCCCGCTGCTGGCGCAGGCGCTGCAGCGGCTCCAGCGGTTTGACGCCTTGCTCCTGCTCTGCGACCACTTCACACTCAGCCCCACGCCAGACCGCCAGCGCTAGAGGACAGGGAGGGGACGGAGGAAGCTCCATGCACTGTTACTGGTGTGGGAGAGGATCCAGTGGCTTGCAGTCACATAACATCCCTGGTGTGCATGGCAGGAGAATGTAGAGATGGTCTTTGCATCATGGAGTGGAAGGACTCAACGGGGGCATCCCTGCACAGGGGTTCCAGGAAGCACAGCTGTGCCTTTTCCCAGCTCCATGGGGGAGGGCTTGCTCAGGCCCCTACAGAGGCTGTTTTTCTCTGGCTGTGACACCCTTGCCTGTCAGTCGCTATGCTGCCCATGCTGTGCTGCTCTGGCTGTGCAGTGAGCGCTGTCATGCCCCACTGTTGCCATGGGGTCCCTCAGCCATGGGACTAGGACTCCATGTGCAGTGCCATCCTATAAGCCTAGCCATTGCCTCTCTTCCATTCCAGCTTTCCCATCCTTCCTCTGGCCCATGCTCTGCTTTCCCAGGTGTCAGTTGCCACTTTCCCAATTTACTTTTCAGTTGCTTCTCTCCCTCTGTGCTGTGATTTCTGTGGCAGAGGACCTGGCCGTGGCTGGTATGCTAGGCTCCAGCCTTTGTCCCCCTGTGCCACCCTGGCACGTTCCTCTTGTGCCCATTTGTGGTGCGGTGCAGTGCTCTGGCAGGAGTTTCGGACTGATTGCCAGGATGAGCTGATGTATGTCCTTGTTGTGGGGCTGTGGCTGCTGGCCATGGGCAGGTGCTGGCTCACCCCAGCCCTGTGGCTGTTCACTGCCCATCACCTCCAAGGCTTCGCAAACTGGGTGTCAGGGGCAGGGACACTGCACCACCATGCCCTCGGGAGCGGGTGGCAGCTGAGGGCTGAAGCTGTGACTGGTCGCCGGCAGCAGTGACATTCCTGTGCCAGCCACAGCAGGAGCTCCAGAAGCTCCTCCTCTTTTAAAATAATATTTTTCTTTTTTTTTCCTGCCTAAAAATGGCCTGATTTCTCATTCCTAGGAGTTGCTACTGGGAAGGTGGAGCACCCTTCTGCTTGGTATTTTAACCTGGGGGATTTGTCAGAGCTTGCCACGGTCTTTCTGTCACTGGTCACCCTGATTTCAGTGTTGTGCCTGCACCCTGGGGGCTGCAGGCAGCTGGGCTGTTCTCCGCCTGCCCTGGCCACTGGGGCTCTGCTGGTGGCCCTCGAGAGGAGCGGGGGCTGCGGGGCACGTTCCTGAGCGGGGCTCAGCGGCGCGGGGGCGGCCAGGCACGCGGGGCCTGCGGAGGCCGCTCCGCCGGGGTCACGGGCGCAGCAGCTGCCGGCAGGGCTGCGGCGGCTCAGCGCCCGGCAGCACCGACAGAGCGTGGTGCTAATGACACCAGGGCTGAGGGTTCCATCCCTGTGTGGGCCATTCACTTAAGAGTTGGACTCCATGATCTTTGTGGTCCCTTCCAACCCAGGATACTCTGTGATAAATGTCACCCTCGCTGGCCCGAGACTCCCAGAGCAGCATCACTGGGGCTGAGCTGCTGGTGCTTGTTCTGCCTCTGTTGCTTTGTCCCTCACTGCCGTGGCTGGGTCTGCTGAGTGCTTTCTGCTGTCCTGCCTGTCACCGGGGTCTCAGGCCAAGCCAGTGGTGTGGCAGTCACCAGCAAGTGGCACTGTTACCCCACTGCCTGCTGCCCCCACCCAGGCCCCCTCGCTGAGCCCACAGAATTCTCCTTTATCTGACTGCAGTACCTGAAAGAAGCGAGTGCCCTTCTAGGAGAGCAGACGTCCTCCACACCCTGGGTATTAATAGCTGCTGGTGTTTTCCTTCCCTGTTTGATGATGTTAGGGCTTGAACGTGCCCAGGACGTGCTCAGATAAGCGAAGGCATGGGCAGTTTCAGCTGGACCTGGCACTTTCCCTCACTGCTTGTTTCTTCCACAGTCAAGGTCATTTTACTGCTCTTTGCTCCCCAAGACCCGCAGCGTTGAACCTTGTGCCATGTGGGGCCAGGATTAGTCAGACTCTTGCTGCACTCTCGGGCTGTTAGGGAGCAGCTGGGAGTGTTGCTGCAGCACACAGAGCCTGGGGCCAGGGATTTCCTGTTTGAGGCTTTTCTGTGGCAGGGAGAGTGCTGGGTTTAATCACCTCACAAAATCGAATAAATATTTAATCCCTCTGTGGACATAGTCACTTCCAGTGGGAAGGAAAATAACTTCACCCACTGCATCTAAGAGCCTCCCTGCAGCTCAGCTTGTCAGCCCTGGCTTTGAAGTTGGAACTGGCCTGGCCAGCTTGTCCTGTGTGTTCCTGTGTCACCGGTGCCACCAGTGTGTGATCACTTGGGAGTGCACAGAGCTGTGGCAGCTGGGCAGGGTGACAGAGCCAGCTTGCTCCTGTCACAGGACAGTGCCAGGAGCAAGAGATGGGCAGGAAGGGCTGGTAAATTAAAGCTGTGAATAACGGGGACATGTTACAGGTGTGTTCTGCAAATCTCTTCACGTGCTGGGCGGCTCCACTGGTGTGCTGGGGTGGGTCTCTGGGCCAAGCAAATGGAGTGAGGCTTTAGTTCATTTGTTTGGGGTTTTTTTTCACTTTTATAAAGAAATCAACCCCTTTTCCTTCATAGCTTTTAAGGTAAACTATTATTTTTCAGTTGTTTGATGTCTGAGCAATATTACTTACTGTCAAAACTTAACCCCTGCCTTGAGGGTGCAGCACATTGGGCGGGTGTGTGCTGTGCTGTGTATGGGTATGGGCCGTGCCATACAGGGTGTGTAGGGTGGTGTGTGCCATGCCACAGCTCCTGCCTCACTGGCGCTGCCCATCAGGCCCTGGCCATGCCACTGAGTGTGCTGCCTCAGCACTGGTTGGCAGGGGCTGGTTTTAGGTGTGTTTGAACTGTTCTCGGTTCCCCCACACAGCCTCACACGTGGTATCAGTGCAAGTCACACTGCTTGGTGCTCCAGCAGGGCTGGACACTGCACAAGAGTGTTGCAGGATGTGGCTTTTCAGTGGTGAGGCTTCTCCAGCTCCCAGCCAAGGGCTGCTTCCCACTCTCACTGTGCCCATGGCAGGCACCTTCCTTCAGCTGTGGTGACAAAACCAGCTGTGTTTACAAGGGCCAAAAGTTCAACAAGTAGCCTTTGGCCCACCCTAAGACCCTTTGGCCAGGCTGCCTCAAGCCCAGCCAGAGCCCTCAGGGAACCATGAGAGCCTTGAAAACAGTGATAACGCTGTGACTTGGACATCAGAACAACGGTGATCCTTGGGCAGGGAACTGCTTCAGTGGGGAACCAATGGACTTGATACTTGACTTTTGCTTTTTAATAGTATTTTCAACATAATACATGGAATGTAAGGGAGGGAAATTCCTGAAGTGCTGGATCTCATGTCACAGCCTCAGGAAGCCATTTGTGCCAAGCTGGCATGGCTCATAGAGAGGTGAAAGAAATCAAATAACTCTGCATCTGTGCAAACTTGAGCTGGGACTGAAGGGTAGAAACACTCCAGTGCAATGGGGTTATTTTTTTACAAGTGATTGGTTTCCACACCAGTCTTGCCTGGAAGTCTGATTTGCAGAGGAATTTGTATGATAAGTTTAAATCCAGCCGTGTTCTGGGAAGCTCTTAAGCATAGACTTAAAATAGGCACATACTTCAGTGTTGTTAAAGTTGTTTATTCTGGTGAACAGTTGGTGAACATCCCTCGGGTGCTGTTCCTGAACAGGGAGCTCATGAGAGTTGTCCCTCCAATGTGCTTTTACAGAAATAGGCGATACTGAAGAAAACTTGGTGTTACTGATCTGGGCACACTTCTTGGAAGAGTCTGCAAGTGTTGGGGGGAGGTACCCTCTCCATGCTGGATTATTTAATACTTCAGACTCTGGTGCTTTTCAAAAAAAATAATCACTACATTTCTGTAGCCATGGTTTACCCAAGGGAATACTTGTTGTTTATTATGGTAGATGTTATTTTTCTTTAAGGTTACAAATAGGTTATTTATATTTTTGTAAATTCTGCGCTGTTACTGTTGTGATTCTGCTGTAACGTTGTTTTTGTTGGGTTTGGGGTGTTGTCTGTGTTCAAATCAAGCAGAAGCTGAAGCTCCTGCCCTCTGTTAATGGAAGGGGGATGGTCCCCCACATTCCTCCAGACCTGGTGCTCTCGAGTGATGTGTGTTTGTAGTTCAATAAATTTTGGAGCCAGACATGGTGATGCTTGGTGAGTTTTGATTCCTCTCCCCATCGCCTGCTGGTGGGGGCTGATGCTGCAGGGGCCGGTGGGGCTGGAGGGCCCTGTCTGGGAGGGGACCATCTGGCAGGGCAGGCAGCGCTTCTCAGATGCTGCAGCAGCCAAGGCGATCAGCCTCATCCCCTGGTGTGGGAACAGGCAGGAGGGGCTGGAGTGGGTGCTGCTAGATGGGGTGGCCGTGGTCTTGGGCCCATCCCCTCAGGGTCCCCACAGGGCACCTGCCCCAACCACAGGCATCAGCTTTTGGTTTTGGGTGGGTTTAACATTCCCCAGAGGAGCTACGTCTCCGATGTGGTTCACTGCATGGCCTGGGGACAGGGGGAGGCAGAGCCCCCTAAGCAATGCCCAAGGAACTCCCATTCCTGAAGCTTCGATGAGGAGCAGTTGCTGTTTAAGCTCGGTAATTACAGGCTCGTTAAGCCTGTTCATGCCCTTACACTGATCTGTTTAAAATAATTATTAGCATGAAGGATGTTTCTGTTCTAATTAAAGCTATGATACTTGTCCAAACTCTGGCAGGCTCTATGAGTGCTTGCAGTGCTGCAGCTCATCCTGCGTGTGAGGATCTCCGTGCAGTGCTGTGTCTGCAGCCCTGGCTGCCCCTTTCGTACCACAGGATAACAGCCACAGACAGCACAGCCTCTGGAGTCAGGGCCCAGAAGAACCAGTCATCCATCACAAACACAAAGCCATGCAGTGGTACAGGTATGCAGCATCCACAGTTTCCAAAGAAGCCTTTTCTGTGGAGTATGTGGGTGCCTGGAGCCTGTTGTCCCAGATGCTCTGCATGGTGCAGCCCAGGTGTTCTGAGAGCACCCAACCTCACCACAGTCTGCAAGGGGTGATGATCCCAGCGTCCCTGCCTGCACCCCAAGGCAGAAGGTGTGGGCAGGGTGCTGTGGCCCTCCCATGAGTGACCTGAGCCCAGAGCTCTGCTTGTGCCTGTCGCTTGGCCAAGGCCACTGTCACTGCAAGAGGAGAGGGCCAGAGGTGTCCATCGGGAGAGCAGCTTCCTGCATGCTTTTGGGGTGGGAATTCAAGGCATGCCATGCCTTACCTTCAAGTGATTCCTGGCTCTGGGGTTGTAACCATCCGGACTCTGCATTCTCAGGTGACTGGACACACTGCAGTAAGTAAAAGGTGGGTGGGTTTGGCCACACCTCAGGTCTGCTCCTCTGAAAGAACAGGGGCACCCCTCCCATGCAGAGCAGACGCTCCCACCCAAGGCAGGAGCTCCCAGTGAACAAGAGGTTTACACCCCCTCTGCTCCTCACCCCAGAGCGCTTGTGTTGTCGGGTCTTGCCTCGTTTTTGACTGAAGCCCAAGGAGCGATGATAAATCAATCATGTTCCCCTCAAAGTACTTGGAATTCTTGTACTCCACACTGGGATAAGAGGTAGCTCCTGTGAAGCAGAGCTGGCAAACACACGTGCTCCATGTGAGCAGAGAGGTGTGGGGTTGAGGACCCATTCCTTGGTGGTCAGAACAAGGCTGGCTCCCACCTCCAGTCCTGGTGCCACCTCAGCAACACTTCACAGAGAGGTTGGCAGCATGTCAGGGTGTTGGGGTACCCAGTCCTTACCTCAGCTGCCTCCAGCAGGAACATCTCCAGCTGGGATGCAGAGCTGTGCAAAGGCACTCACAGCTTGGCGAGCCTCCAGCTACAGAGGGAATGCCAGGGAATGCTGTTTGGCCCAGACAAGGCACACGCACCAGGCCTTCTCCTGAGCTGTCTTTGGAGCAGGAAGGCAGACGTCTGTCCTGCTGTTCCCAGCAGCCACAGATCGCAGCCAGCAGTCCTGCTGCGCCACATGTTCCTGACCGATGGGGGGTTGCTTTAAGAGCTCCAGTGGAAAGTGTGGGGTGTGGATACCTCACCTGCACACCCTGAAATGTACTTGCAGAGGTGGGGACTGTGGCCCTGTCCTTGTGTGGACAGTGACCCCTCAGCAGAGCTTATCTCAAACATTCTGAGGTGAGATTGCAAGTCACGTGAGGTCTTTGTATCCTTGTCACAGGCGACCCCCCCTCTGAGGGCATGTCCTTCTCCCCATGAGCACTGAGGGCCCAAGGGGAGCTGGTGGAGGGGGCTGGCCAGGGTGAAGGGGTGTTCTCACAAATGAAGTGTTCCAGGTGGGATCCTGCTTGGAATCAGATTAATTAATGAGTTCTGTGTTAACAAGGACAGCATGGTCTGTGGACAGTGAACTCAGAGGAGCTTTCTAAGATCTCCCTCATGCAGATTCTGAGGGCACAGAACAACAGCTTTCACAGTTGGACCTTTTACTAAAGCCCTGTGTTTGCATTGAGCTGAGATGACCTGGATTAAGAACAACATTTTGTTAAAGCACTGACTGAAATGCTGTTGTTACAGGGAGGGGATGGCTGCCCTTTTCCATGCAGGAGAGGGGAAGCACACACTGCTCAGGGGAGTCTGAGCTGCAGTGTTTATTGAGAAAAGGGCAGGAATGACACCAACAGCTCTGGAGCGCCCTGGCAAACAGCTTCCCTGCTTTCACACTTCATTTCCTCGCCTAACCCCAACCAGGAGGCTCACCAGTAAAGAAACCTTAAACACCTGCCCTCTGTGTGCCCCTGGCCCCCGCACAGGGGCGGGGGGAACAGGCAGATAAATTTCCATTGCTAAAATTGAAGAGTGAAATCCATTAGAGAGACCTGAATTTCCATACCCAAGTTCCTTTCCTTCTCCGCTTTCCTTCCCCACATGTGGTGTTTTTACTGTTTCTTTGATTTTCTCATTCTGTATTTTCCCCAGGCTTCCCCTGCACACTCAGTTCTCACCTCACCGAGTCTCTGCAGGACACGAGGGCAATCACAAGCAAAGGAAAACACACATTTCGCAGCACATTATTGAATTGGATGTGTTTGCCCGGAGGCAGAAATCTATTGTTCTTCTGTCTTCCACACTCAAGTTCCCAACCTGTCAGCTCACTCACAGGGACTTTCAAAAAGCAACTGAAAACTTCACAGTGCATGTTTGGGTCATGGTGTCCAAGGCTGCTGGGTGCCCCTGCAGGGAGAGCCACCATCGCCCATGGCCTCGGTGGGCAAATGAGCCACCAAACTCTGAGGAACTGGGCAGAATGCTTGGGGAAACATCAATGAGAGCAAACCATCTCATCTAGGACCAAACTGTGAGCAGCAACATCCACCACAAACAAGAAAAAAAAAATCCTAATTCCTTTGTTGGCAGCACATGTTCATTTTTAACGGGAAACAAATCCAGCTCCAACCCTAGAGCTGTGCTGGAGGCAAAAAAGCACTCTGTCTTTGGGGATGACCTGATGCCAATAATTATTATTATCCTTCAAAAATACATTATTATCCCAAATGAAATTCCTATATTCCTGTCTCGAACCCTGGTGGTAAATGAGGTTTTTGAGCCTGGCCAGCCTGTTTCTAGGTGACAATTCGTGCTGTAATGGGAGCTGGTAGCCTGGGTACTGGGCTGGTTTGCCTTCCAATACAGCAGCATTAGGGATGGATTTTTAGCAAAAGAATAAAGTGTTTTTACAACCCATTAAATACCTCACACTCCCCCTCATTATCCCCTGAGCTGGCTAGAAGGAATTATGGGATTACAAATAAATACCCCAATCAAATATAATAACAACAGAACCAATGTTCATCATTTCTTACCTCCTACAGTTAATTTTAACATGTCAGAGCAATGCCCCAGGTCTGTGCCCTGGCCACCTCCCCAGTCAGACAAGTCAGACATGACCCCAGGCTGGGGCTCCCATCCTGCCCCGGCCCTTGTGCGATGGGAGCCAGGGTACCGAGCAAGGACATTTCCATCGGGAGCAGGTGGGCTGCGAGCTGCTCTGCTCCTCACCATGGTCTTATCCTGGTCCTGTCCAGAGGGTATTCCCAAAGCATGTGCCCCACGCCCTCTGCCCTGGGCACCTACAGGGTCATGCTCCTGCCCGACGGCACCTGTGCCACGGAAAGGCATTAGAAATGGCAGCCTGGCATTGAGAGTGTGTGTGTGGGGGCAAAAATACATCAATACAGACAGAAACGAAATGGAGGAAAGGCTCCTCTCCCCAACTTTGTATGGGGAGGGGGAGCAGAGAACGTGTTAGCAATGCTCAACACTACAGATAGGAAAACTGGACACTTGTCCTGCCTTCCCCCTTAATCCCTCCTTCCTTCACAGTGACCAGGAGAAACAAAGGCAAAACGATTTGACAACTTGGCTTCACAAAGAAGCTGAGAACTAGTCAAGTGGTGAAGATGTTCCCATTTACAGCTGAGATGCCTGAATATATTGCTAAATATTCATGGACTTTATTTGCTCTGTTAATCATAACAGTTCCCCTGGAGAATGAATATCCCTACATCCTGCCCTGCAAGCTGTGCAGGACAGCAGAATACTTATATTCTCTTGAATAGAAGGCAAAGTAAGGCAAGTTAGAGCAATTCTCTTAAATAGAACACAGGGTGTGTCAAATGCAATAACGGGGAAAAAATCTATATCCTGCCATAGAAACATAAACGTAAAGAGGGAAGGGACACTGCATTAAAGACTTTATTTGGAGTACAGCCATTGCCATCTCCATGCAGGAACAGTCAGCGTCAGTCACTGTTCATCAGCACGAGCAACCGGTGCGTTTAATTCCAGAACAGGGTGGGAAATGGAGACAAACAGTTAAATAACTGAACTGTGGCGTTCAGGAATGACAACGTACTCTGAAAGAAATACTGTAATGGTAAAAACTAAAACTCAATTCCTTTCCAGCCTTTAGGAGAGACTTGGTTTATTAACCTGAAGGTGAAAGGTCTGAGCAGTGTATGACATTTCAGAAGCAAATGAAACTGTCCGAAACAGCCCAGAGCCACCCAGCCTACTGCAACTCCCCACTGGTGGAACTGTGGTAAATCCATCATGGAAGTGATCCAGGCACTCCTTGCATTCGGAATTCTGCCGTGTTTGGCATGTATCACCAGTAAAAGGTCAAAATAAGCTGTGGAAGATGAAGGAAGCTGCGAAAGGTTGAGGCCATTGATTAATTGATTGCTTAATTCCTGTGGAAAACTGCCTGAGACAGGATGTGGCTGCAAACAAACATTGTCTGTCTCAAAAATAGGAACAAAATCTGCTGCTCTGAAACTTGCTGCCATCATTTTTGTCAGGTATCATAAATTATCTCCTATCAGTACCCATAGTCTGGCCACCCCGGAATCACATTGATTGTGGTGTTCAGCTTAGCTCCAAGTGTGGGTTTGAAATGGAAATGACTTCTGCAGTGCTGTAGGAACAGCAAGGAACGGTCAAAATGAGGCTTTGAAAATCCCTTTGCTGCTGTCAGCTACAAACACCAACTGCAGGTCCCTGCAGAGCAGAAATCCTGGAGACAGGAGACCACCAAGGTCCCACAGCCTGCAGGACACAGCACGATCGGATACAGATGTATGCAATGAAAGCATGTGGGAATGATATAGAGGATATAAACCTTTATGCTCTGAAGCCCCATTAATTGTGAAGTAATAAGCAGAAATTCCATTAATGGGGACACACCCTGTGCTTGCCCCTTACAGTGTCCCATAAAGCAATTGGGTTTGTCTCCAGCAGATGCATTAGATTGTCCATTCATCTGATTTTATAAAGCAATTAGTCTGTTCTCATCTGCCAAGGAGACTTTTATGGGCCTGTCATGGAGAAGTCTCTTCAAGTGACAGACTACTGTGTTGTACAATCAGACCTGGTTCCTGCAAAGCTCAGTCTGTGGCTTTTGGGGGGGGTTTATTACTATTTTTTCCCTCTCGCCTCTGGTTAAGTGAGAGCTGCTCTCCACTGACAGCTCGCCGCAGTGTCCTTCTGCAATTTGGCACTACTGAACTGGGCAGCATCAGCCAGTGTGGGCTGCTGGGGGAGTGAAACATCAGTCAAGTACATTAATCCAGCCCTTATTACCAGGGCAAAGAACAAAACACCAGGGATGGGGAGCAGGGCAAGAGGTGCTTTTGATCTCTCGAGGGAGGGTTTGCTCCAGCACACCCCAGGCACAGGGCCCGCACCACTGCCTGCTACTCTCCAGCACTGCTCAGAGCAGCATTTGGTACCTCCCCAGAGCAGCCCCCTGCCCCATCCCATCAGGGTCCTGCTCCAGTGCAGACACCCAACACTGACAGCCCATCTGGGCAGAGAGAGGCCTCCAATGTACCTGCTCGGCACAGATTGGGAAGAGCCAAGCACTGGGAGTACTCTGGTATCACCTCAGGAGAGCAGTTTAGGAACAGACCCTGTAACTGGGGTGGGGATCACTGCTGAGCACTGGTGGGACAGGGCAGCTTGTGAAATGCCATTAGTCTTCAAACCAAGTGCTGACTGCACCCTGTGCCTGGTGCTAAACCTGCCCTCACTTGCCGGTATTCCTGCCTGGGCTCCATCCAAAGTCTGGGAGATCAGAAGCGTTCCTTTGCCCACCGCAGCGCAGGAGTAGTGGTGGGGGGAGGTGGCGGGAGAGAGCAGGCGGGTTCTGTGGGGGCAGGTGGGTTCTTTGGGGGGCAGGCAGCTTGTCTCCACAGTCGGTGAGAGGGCAGAGCTGTGTGCCCAGGCTCAAGGGCCAGACTTTCCTGCTGCCTGGGGCACAGGGCAGCTGCACATCACCTCCCACGCGGGAATTCGGGGTGCGCCTTTCACATCCAGTCTCCCAGGTAAGGGTCAGACTCCTTCCTCCCCTGTCTATGAGTGACCAAAGATGCTGAGTTATATCTCAGTGCAAGAAGATGGTCTGACACTGGCCCACCTACACTCCCACTTCCAGGGCTTAAGCTGGATTTAACTGAGGACATTCCCCTTTATCCCTGCAGCGTGCTTTGGCCAGCCCCTCCGTACTGTTTTCCACTTGAAGAGCTAAGTGATGATGATTGTATTCTGTTTCTCCTTCCTGAGCTAATTTTCTGACTCATTGTGGGGGTTTTTCTGCTAGCTTTTTGTTAATCTAGTTGGCATGTTGTGGTTTCTTTGTTCATTATGTGGTGGGGCTATATAAGACGATTTGTCTCTGGAATTCAGGTATCCCCTGCACTGTTCCCTGTTATCGTCTTCATCAGCAACTCTGCTGAAGGCACTCTGCTGCATTTGGCATGAGCTAACCTTAATAAATTTGGGCTGTTAATCACTCAGACATGTCTCGTTGGATCTTTCACACTGATTTGTGTGTGCTCAAATAGTTTCCCGGGAGTAGACTTGTGGTGACTCAGTGTTTCAATAATCTGCCCTCCAAATTCTTCCTCGGGGTTCTGCCCCCCCGGGGGCTTCGCCTGCCGAGGGAGCCGCGCCGCAGCCGCCGAGGGCACCGGGTGAGGGTTCGGTCCACAGATAGGAAGAGGGAGGGGTCTCCTCATGGCAGAGGCTTCCCGGAGGATTCTCCTCCCACCCCACACTCCTGTCCGGCTTCAGCCCCGGGGCTGCAGGACACAAACTGTGCTGCTGCTGCCCCGGCCGGGGCAGGACCGTGTGCCCACCAGCACTGTCCGGCTGGGAGCGGGAGCACACCCTTGGTGCTGTCTCTGGAAGCTCTCCCTTGGATCCTGGCGCCGCTCAAGAAGCCATTTCCACAGGTGGGCGGCGGGACTGGAGACAGACTGAGGAATGTTTAAGCATCTATTTACGTGCTGAGTTGAGTCAGACCCAGCAGAAACCGAATTTCACAGATTCCCTTTTCCAGAGCCTGGGTTGGAGTCCAGCAGGGATGCAGCCTCCTGCCCTCAGGTGCTGTCCTTGCCCCGGTCAAACAACGCTCAGGCTATATTTTTTCACATATATTGTGCATCATATGTTTGCCTGAGAGCTGCTGGGAGTTAGGGCATCCTCAAGTGATACAGGAGCCTTGAGGCTTTGGGCGAAGCGTGCAAGGCTCTGAATCTCACTCAGGCATTGATAATTATCAGTCCAGATAGCTGAGCTGTTACGGAGATTCGATACAGTCAGCTCTTACATCCTGCCCATTTAGGGGAGAAAAATTCAGCAATGAGGAGATGCTGCAATTGACAGATCCAAGGAAAACCAGCCAGGTTATTTCTGACAGCAAGAGATCGCTAACTACAGGGATTAGCAGAAGATCAAGGGAGTGTGGAGAGACCCACTTCTTTGGAGTAAGGGCTTGGATTCCTCCGGAAAAAAAAGGTTATAAAACCATTTAAGGAAAGAAAGGAAGGAAAACAAACCTAAGAAATATAAAAGACAATACATGGCAGTTTGAGAGCTGCTCACCAAAAGCTAATGAGGGGTGAGGAACAGTAAAAAAGCAAATGATACATTCTCTTAATAATTAAATGATGTTCATTAATTAGAGATTGTTTTAACATTTTGAAAAACTCACAATGATGTTTTTTGACTGAAAACAAACCCTGCTGTACACTGAGGGAGGAGAGCGCTGGCACCCAGCACAGACAGCTTTGAATTCCCATGTTCAAGAATTGTGAGTTCAAAGCAAAGTGCCTCAGGGACCAAGTATTCACCCATTCCTGCTGCCACTCCTCGTGTTCTGCCGTTTTCTTCTGGTGCAGGCATTGCAGTGCACACCCGAGGTACCCAACTGGGGTCAAGTGGCCTGAAGAAAGGACCCCCCTCCTTTCTGTCCTGTTCGTTCTCACTGCACAAATGGAAAATAACAAAAAAAAAAAAAAAAGCAGTCCTTAATTTTCCTTCTTTGGTCTGGCTTATCTTCCCCCAGGAAGGTGGTGGGAGTATGTCCTTATTCCCTCAAGCCACCCAGGCCCCCCCACTGCCTCTCTGGGCAGAAGCTCTGTCTGGGCTATCACCAGGGCAGACCAGGAGCCCCCCAACAGTCATGGCTGCCCTTGGGCTTCTGGAATCCATCACCTGGTTTGCACCAACTAGACAGCCCCAGAGTCCTCGGTTGCTCCTCACAGGACATTCCTTACGGCCCTTTCTTGCCCTCCTGTTGTTTAAATGAGACTTTCACAGCAACTAGTAACAATGCAGAATGATTCCATTCTTCAGTGAGTCAGTGCTACAGCCCTGATGAAATATTTTGTGGCCTTTTGTAAAGCGCCAGTGTAGCTCTCTTTACTGAATTAATATGTTTATAATAAAAAGAACTTCTCAATGAACTACATTAGTCTGTCATCATGCCATCTGAGCCTACGGCCATGGCTCCTAGGGTGCATCCCTGCTCCCCTTGTCTGAGGCTGGATTCCAGCTGCTGCGGGTGGGACAGAGGGCAGGAGGGGCAGCAGAATCTGAGAGGAAAATGGCTGTTAACAATCCTTACCTCTATTGGATGCTTTGCTATACAATAACTGGTGAGACTCCCTATGGATGGAGTTCATCTGCATATCCAAGATCTTCCTTCAAACACCTGTCATCACAGATCCTTTTCTACTGCTGTGCACAGCCCCACGTTACGGCACGTGTTACAGGCCAGTGACTCAGGCCAGTGATGGAAACCCAGGTCCACTCCCTCTGATAGCAATAAATGAGAAAACCTGAAAGTAGATCACTGTGTCTGAGAAGCTCCATGTCCCCTGTACATATTCCTGCCCCCTGAGCCAGCTGCAGCATGGGTTTTACTGGTAGAGTGCTGGAGACGCTGTGTGCCCACCATGCCAAGCAGAGGAGGGACTGTAGTGAGACCAGCCAAAAGTCAGCAGTAAAACAGCAGAGCAGCAACGCTGGCTCCTGAGGAGAGACTGGGAGATGCCCTTTGATGCCTCCCGCAACCAGGTAACTCCCCTCAGCCCCATGGCTCACAGGTCCGTGTTGGCCATTGGGAGGTTCCCAGTGGAGCAGCTGGCCTGAGAGGCAGGTCCCTTCCTGCACCTGGCCTGCTCCAACCATGCCTCATGGCAGGACATGGCCCTGGGTGGCAGCGCCTGGTCCTGAGCCTGTGGCACCTTCTGGCAGATGCAGAGCAGGGACCGGAGCTCTGCACGGAAGTTCTCATTCAGCCAGCAGTAGATGAAGGGGTTGTAGCAGGTGCTGCTCATGGCGAACCAGTGCAGGGCGAAATAGAGCGAGTTCTTTGTCTTGATGCCCAGACTGGAGATGAGCACCACGTAGCAGTTCAGGGGGAACCAGCAAACTGCAAAGACCACCACCACCAGCATCAGCA
The DNA here is from genome assembly GCA_014706295.1 of Lycocorax pyrrhopterus obiensis. Lineage (NCBI taxonomy): Eukaryota > Metazoa > Chordata > Aves > Passeriformes > Paradisaeidae > Lycocorax > Lycocorax pyrrhopterus. The sequence continues at coordinate 18,915,819 of JACSVZ010000005.1, forward strand.
TCTTGATGCTCTTCTTCTTGTTCCTGTGGTGGGTGACGTACTGCTGCGTGGTGATGTCCCCGATGGCATTGCGGAGCCACAGCTTCTTGGCCAGACGCATGTAGGTGACAGTGATGATCAGCAGAGGCAGGAGGTAAAGAAGGAGAAAGGTAGACAGGTCCAGATACTTCCAGACCAACTCTGCGGGCTCAGGGAAATCAGGGAGGCACAGACTCCGGACAGTGGCTTCCCTTGAAAATGAAGAAATACAGATATGGCACATGGCCATTGCTGTCACATGGGTGCTGCTGGCTCGGCAAACCACAGTTGGGGTCTCACACTGCCCACAGCCAGCTGCTCAGAGATGTAGGGCAGACAGAGGGAGGATACAGAACCACAGCTCTGACACGTCTCTCTCAGGCTGGACCTGCAGCTTCTGCCCTCCACGGGAGCACCCACCCTGCTGTGCCCCCCAGCAGCCAGGACCCCTCACCCTGCCATACCCCCAGCACAGGATCCCTCAGCCAGAGCCGCTGTAGCAGCTCTAAGCCAAAGCTGTTCTGGAGGGGAGGGAAGGGCTGGAGGTTGTGAGAAAGCCTCACAGGTGTGACCAACCCACCTCCCTTCCCTTCCCTACCCACCATTCCCTTGCCATCATCTACAACCTTCCTGCTACCTCTTAAAACTGGTGTGATGATTGGTGACTTGGCTCCAGTTGAACCACTGACAACTAACTGACAGAAGAACCAAGTGTAATCATACACAACAGCTCATTTTAACAACCCCATACACCTGCCCCATCCCATCCAGGCCCGGGATCCGGGACTGTTCCCACTGCCTGGCCAGCAGTGGCTCAGTCCCAGCACCCTTTGCTGCACCACGTGCCCCCTCCACACCCTGCAGCTGGTGACTGGAAGTGATGGAATTTATTTCCAGTGGATGTTTTCTCCTTTTCTTTCCTTTCCACTCTTTTTTTCTTTCTCTTATTCCATTTTACTCTTCTCTCTTTATCCCTTGTCCTCTGTTCTCCTCTATGCAGCACAGATTTTAGCCCCCCATGAAGCTGTACTATTCATTGCAGTCTTGATTGATACCTTTAATATCCTGTTTTCAACCACTGGAGCTGCCTTTTGTGCCACAAATAGGAGATCGTTGAGAACAGGCAGCTGGAGCAGGGGATAAGGTCAGAGGAGTGACAATGGGTCCACCGAGTGCAGAGGACCTGGAGGTGCCACTCAAGAGGGGAACTGACGCAGAAGGGAAAAACCATCCTTTCTGAACTGCAGTCTTGGCTTTTCCTCCCCTGGATCTGCCTCACCCCTGGCACAGGGGACCTGCCAAAGGGGATCTGATAAGGCAATGTTTCGGTGAATTCTGGTGTGATCAGGGACTCAGATGTGCTGCTGTGTAGCGCAGCCAGAGACAGATGTTGGTGGAGCCCCTGTTTCCCATCCCAGAACCCTAACCACTCCCTAGTAGGAATCTCAGGAGCCCTGGCCCTGCAGAGCTATTACAAGCAATATTACAACTGGGATTTTTTTTTTCAATGGAAAGCAGGGACAGGAATAGCATGTCCTGGAAGTCCTTATATCGCTGAGCTGCCTCGTGCCAACACGGGGCTCGGTTTCCTCTGGCCATGCCAAAGGATGAGCAGAGACAGGTGCCCCGAAACAGATCATAGCGTTTGTTCATTCATGAGCAATTTGTTCCCTAATTCCCAAGCACAGCTGCAGAGCAACGCAAGCACGGAGTAACCCTGCCCTGTGTTTACAGTCTGGACAGTTGGAGGTATGATATCCCCTGAGTATCTCAGTCACATCAGGCACAAGCACAGGCAGGGGAGGACTGCGAAGCCCCAATCACACTTCGAGCGGGTGCAGCCTCTCGTACACAAAAAGGAGTGACAGCCTATGCAGACAGTCACACTCTCCTGCCTCACCAACAGGAGGGACCTGGCTGGGCTGCAGGAAATTAGATTTGTCCTTTATACAGAAGGTCAATGTCTACAATAGAAATCTCATTCCTGCTGCCTGTCAGCGTCTCCTTGCCCCACTCCCTGGGATGCTGATCTCAGCCTGAAAATACAGGTCATGGTAAGATTATCCCCTTGGCCTCGAGGCTGGCATTCCTGCGAAGGGCAGCACCAGCAGCGTGACACCCGCCACAAAAATCCCACTTGGGTACTGTTACGGACTGTTTTCTAGACAGGAGAGGTCACAGCAATGCCACAGGCTGGTGGGGACAGGAGGGACAGAACAGGCTGGGTACCACAGAGGAAAGGACTGCAAGGGCAAAGCAACCCCAAAGTTTGGATTCTGTATTTCTCCTTGGCAGAAGGTGACAGCAGAGACAAGTGCCATTGCTGGGCCTTTTGTGGGGAGATAAGCTTCTGCTTTTAATATTTTTCTTTTTCTTTCTTTCTTTCCCTCTATATCAGAACCTTCTGTTTTTTCTTATATTTCAGCAGTCCTCATGTGGATGTGAAATTCCACTTTATCTGCTGTCACTGTGTTCAGCCAAGAAAAGAGTTCCCTTTCCTGAGGGGAGGCACCATGGCACACCAGGACAGCTCTGGTTCCTGCCAAAGCACTGGTCCCTCACCTGCCCCTCACTGGGTCCCCCCAACTCCACACTGGTCCCCCACAGCCCTGCTTCATGAAGAAGGGGATGGGAGCTTCTCTTTGTTTGTCTCATTAGTGTAACATTGGGCAGAGGAACCTCAAGCTTCAGGGAAGGTTGGTCCTGCTTCATAAATCCACATGGATGAAATACAGGGAAGTCACAACCTGAGACTCAGTGTATGAAATCCTGGGGAAGAGGGATTGGTGGCCCTGCCGACAAACCAGGGTGGTGCCCTGCTCCTGCTCCGTGCAGAGCCTTGGAGATGTTAGCACAGGTATTCCCAACAGGAGGTTTATTTTCTTTCTTTCTGAAACTGCAGTTTGACTCTCTCTCTCTTCCCTGCCTGAGCAAGTTGGATGGGTTTGGTCTTGTCGGGTCTGAGGAGCTGAGCAGGCAAAAGGAGGGAAGAGGAAAGTCCCTCAGGAGAAAATTACCTTCTCAGGACAGAGCCTCTCCCGGCAAGGCCATGGCACTGGAGGAAGTGTGTGCTGCCAACGGCTGTGCCCCAGCCAGGCTGTGCCTGGGACTGCCCCAGCCCGTGGCTGGGAGTGGGACCCAGACCCTCGTCTGGGCACGTGGGAGGTGGCAAGAGCAAACCCCAGGCAGCAGGCTCTTCCACAGCCCCAGCCTCTGCTGTGGGAAGCAGGATCTCACCCATACACCAATGCCCTCTCATCCCACATCACCCATCCCCATGCCTGGGACACTCCAATGCCCTCCCTGCTGAGAGAGTGGCACTGCACAAGGGCTGCCAGACCTCCACACACTCACTGGGAAGGGGAGATCACTCACCTGTAGTTATACTGGAAAAGCTTTTGGTAGATGGCATGGGGCAGGGAGAAACAGGTTGCCATCAGCCAGATAGCGGAGATGCTCAGAGCTCCCTTCGTCAGGGACATCCTCTGCTTCAGCGGGTTCAGGATGACCTGCAACAGAGACTCCATCATGACTCTTCTCCCACAGGAAGCAAAAGCCCTCACAGCCCACATGGGGGGGTGGGCAGTTTGTGACAACCTAACACAGCTAATGAGAGGAAAATGACAGCCATGATTAGGAAAATGTCCTGTTCATTAGAGTGACCTGGAAAATGGGAAACATTGAACTTCTCAGTCTGCTCAGAAGAGCTTTCAAACTTTATCCTCTATCATCTTGTTCTGTGAGAACCATTTTCCTTAAGCTGGGGGTTACATTAGGTCAAAAAAAGAGGACATATCTACACGAGTGTCTTCACTCAGGGGTATGTTTGTTTATTCTGTATGAACTATATAAGAAATGTCTCTTGTTCTAGCTGGGCCTGTGAAGCTGAGCTTTTCTCCCCTTTGCTGAGGCAGAAATTCACCTTTCATGAAATCTTTTTAGATCTTTAAGCTGATAAAATCTGATAGTCTGGAACTTATGGAACTTACTATTTGACAACAGCACAGGAAAGGGGAGTGATTGCTAGGGACAAGCACACGGCCTGGGCTGTCCTTGCTGCCCTGCACTGGACACACAGCCAGCGTTTGTCATGGCCACGGAGAGACATGGGTAAAAACTGCTCACAGCTCAAGTCTCCTCCCAGAACCTCGGAAGGAAGACGGGAGGGCAGTGTCACCTGGTGCCTGTCAAGAGCGATGGCTGTCAGGGTCAGCGTCGAGACATGGAGGGAGCAGTACTGCACGAAGCGGCTGATGTGGCACATGGCCTTTCCAAAAATCCACGTGCTGTTCACAAACCGGACCTGTGGAGAAACAACAGCTCATCAGCCAGAAAACGTGCTGAAAACAAATCCATGGGGAAGTCCCTTGGCTGGTACCTGAGCTGGCTGAGGGGTTCTGGCTGGTTGGGCAGCTTCACCTGAAACTTTAAGAAAGATCAGCTATCCTGGTCTCTGAAACACCTTTACAGAAGAGTTTATGAGGTCAAACCCCACTGATTATGAAGAGGTGCTACCACAGCCCTCCTGGCCTGTTCTACAGACATTGTTTGTGAACACTGGTAATAACTTTTTGTTACACTAACAACTATATTTGGAAAAAGTGGACCAAGGTTTGATATCAACCCCACTGTCAGATCTGGAGAGCTTCCATTGAAGCCTTTATCCAACTGGCATCTCTGAAAAGTGCGACTACTTTCTTCCACTCACCCAGTATGACTGGCATTCAGACTATTCTGACCCACTAAGGGACTCTCTAGTGCTCTCCTGCATGATAACATTAAAAACACATGTTCACCCAGGCACTTGTTCTCATCATGCAAGAAGCTCTTGCTGCGGTTTGGTAGCACACATGGAGAGACTTTAGGGTTTCTAGGAGTTAGAGTCTAACAGAGCAACAGAGAGCCCACAGGTTGCTGACACAGTGTTTTACTTGCCTGGCAGAGTTACCAGTTAGACTTGGTGGAGTTGGGTTCCCACCTCAGCCCTAGGAGAAAGGCTGTGACCACCAGGCAGAGTTCTGGTGGGTGGGAGACTCCTGTCCTGGCTGAAGGGACAGCAAGACCAGCTACTTACCAAGGTGAAAGGTGTGTTGAGCAGTGTGATCATGATGTCTGACACTGCCAGGTTGGCGATGAAGAGGCTGGTGGCTGAGTGCATCCTCTTGTTCTTCAGCACCACGTGGCACACCAGCATGTTCCCAAAGAGAGACATGACAATAATGACCGAGTACGCCACAATTAGGAGTGCTTTCACTGTTGGTTTCTGGGATTCTGGCTCATATTTAGCCAGCTCAGCAAATTTCTCCCACTCAACAATGCGGCTCTCTGTCCAGTTGAAGAAGGTCCTGTTAGTTGCGTGGTAGATGGACATGAGTTTGGCCAGGGAAGAGTAATGGTCAAACTCTCCAAGAAACCCCGTCATCTGTGACCTGTATGGCTGAAGCAGTGAGCGAGGCATGGTAAGTCAACCCCAGTCTTCCCTGCTGAGGAACAGTTCCAATGGCGTGTCCAAAAGGGGCTGGTTTGAGACCACACTCTCTCTCACATATCAAGAAGAGCAAGAACTTCACAGGTGAGCTCTGGGCTCAAACAGACTGCCTGACCATACCGTGCTGCTGTCGCAGGAATTTCTTCCCAATGCAGAAACGTTCACCTTTCTAAACAAATCCAAAGATGTCTTTCCAGCAACTGAAATCTGAATTCTGAATAGAAACCAACACTTCACTTCCCGGACCAGATAGGTCTGTATGTGACAGCGCATACATTACAGCATGATTACATCCCAGTTCCCTGCACACTCCAACCACAAGGAGAAACCAAACTCCCCACCCTTACCCCCCTCCCTAATTCCTACCCTTACCCCCTCTCACTTACCTCGCACTGCCCGGCCGTTTTTGTCCCCTTCGGCCCCCGGTCCCAAGGGACAGCAGCAGCTCCTCCGGCTCCCCGCGCAGGACACCCGGCCCCGCACACCCCACACACCTCGCACTGCACACACGCCACTCACAACACACCCCGCACCGCCCACTGCCCGCACCGCGCCGCGCTGCACCCTCTGCACTCACCGCCGCACACCCTCCGCACTGCACCCCTGCACTGCACACACCCCTCACACCCCTCTCACCGCGCACCCCGCGCACTCTCCGCACTGCACCACGCACCCCGTAACCCTCTCACCGCGCACCCCGCGCACCTTGCACACCCCCTCTCACCCCGCGCACTCTCCGCACAGCCCCGCGCACCCCGTAACCCTCTCACCGCGCACCCCGCGCACTCTCCGCACTGCGCCGCGCACCTTGCACACCCCCTCTCACCCCGCGCACTCTCCGCACAGCCCAGCGCACCTTGCACACCCCCTCTCACCGCGCACCCTGCACTGCACCGCGCACCTTGCACACCCCCTCTCACCCCGCGCACTCTCCGCACTGCACCGCGCACCTTGCACACCCCCTCTCACCCCGCGCACTCTCCGCACAGCCCCGCGCACCCCCTGCCCGCCCCGCACGTGCAGCCGGCCGCGGCGGAGTCGCCGCTCGGGGCGGGGCTCGGGGGGCGCGGCTGCTCCATTCATAAAGCGGCGCGGGCGGGGCCCCGCCGGCCCGGGAGTCGTTACCGGGGGTTAATTAGTGCCGCGGTTTCCTGCGCGCACACGCACCTGCAGGTGCCGAGTCTGCTCCCGCGGTACCCAGAGGGGCTGCTACGGACTCCGTCTGAACGGCGCTGCGGGGCCAGGGCAGAGGGCAGCGCCCACCACAGTGGCCAACGGGCACGGAGCATCCGTGCTTGCAGAGCCCCCGGCAGTGCCTTAACGCGAAAAGGGGAGAACCATCCTCACAAACCTCTCCCGGGCCGAATCTTTGAGGAAAGGCTCCTGGTGGAGTTTCAGCGCTTGTTTTTTGATAAGTGTTTTTCCCACAGTTGGGTCCCTCTTGACAGATGCTGACACAGAAGAAGACAGTTTAAGTTTTAAAGACTTCAGACAACATATTTTTAAACTAGGTATTATAATCCTTCTCATTTTGCACCCTGTGTGTGTCACTCATTCCTTATTTAAAAGAATTTTAAAAAGTTTTTTTCCTGTCCATTTCCAGTCCCCTGCATGATCTCCTTCCCCTGTCCATGGCTCTGCTCCTCTTGTCCATGTCCATGCTGTGGCCAGGCCATGCAAGGACTAAGGCAGGGGAGTAGCTACAGGATGGGGAACACATGAGAAGGACATGGGACATAGAGGATGTGCCTCTTGCCAGACTCGAAATTCTACTTCTGAGTGAAAAGGTCCCATGCTGACATGTGGAGCCAAGAATTCACTTTTATTGTCAGTCCAGGGTTTAACAGCCTGGTCCAGTTCAATAAACAGCTCCGGTTGTCCTTTGTGTTTCAATTATAACAACACTTCTATTTTCAAAATTATCTAATTTTTTCCTAATTCAAATTAATAATGCATTTTAAAATATCATTCACAAGCACCCTGATGTCCGTCCTGATCCCTGGCATTTATAACCTCTATCAGGGGAAAATAAACCATGATGATAGGTTAAAGGTTAGGTTTTTCCTAGTTTGGGGTCTGTTTGCCATGGAGCAAACTGGGCATCCCCGTTCGCACCGTGTCAGCCATAGGCTCTTGGAGAGGCTAATGAAGATCTGCCTGGCAAATAGTAGAAAAAGAGTCCATACAGAGACAGGAATTCCTTCTGCAGGAGGAAATATCTGTATATTTGGTGTGTGTTTCCAAGGAACTGACTCTTTGCTCAGAATTTTGTATTTATGGATTCCCAGGTCTAAGAGATGCTCCAGCTCATGCCTGTGGCAGAACTCCAGTTGCTTTCAGCAGAAGTATAATGAGCTTTGCATTTACTCTCTGGAGTTTCTTGCCTGAGGGCTACAGAAAAGACACACTGGATGTTTATTACCACTATAGCAAGATGATCTGGGAGGCTTCTGCTATTTTTTTGGTCCCCCTGAAGCCATTCTCACCATGGCTGTGAGATTCTTGTGCATCCAAAGAGCCATTTCATTATCCTCTCATGCTGTTCTTGCTGGCATACATCATTACTGGCTTTAGAGCTGCAAGCTCAGAAGAGGAGAGCTATGAGCTATGAGTTTAGTCTAATCGTATGTCCAGCAAAATCCCAGGCATGCTAGCTTTCTCCAGGTGCAAATTATCAACTACAGATATGTGCTAGAACCTCCTGAAACAGTCAGGCCCTCACTGGCTAAGGAGTTACGACTTGATCCCTTACACAGCAATAATCCCAACCAGCCTCTCCTCCCCTCGGACCCCTGATGGAGCTGCCAGTCCCATGTGTTCCATGTCTTTACACGAGTCTCTGATTGATGCTTGTCTGGTTTTTATCTGTCAGAAAACACTTCAGTAGCAGGAACGGTTGCATTGTGGAATAAAATTCTTAGAGTTTTCTGCCTGTCCTTCTTGAGCAAAATTCCAGTTACCTCTCTGAGGAGACTTTGCAGGCTGGAGGTATTAAAGGTATTCAGTGTCTTTCCTTCTTGTGTCTTACTCTTAAATGTCAGAAGGTCTTTTTGTTTTCTGGAGGGCTGATTTCCCTCTGGACAGAAGAATCAATAAGAGTGCATATACATAGGCACCAGAGGCTTTGGAACTGAGGAACTGCAGAACTCCTCCCTTTGCTCTCAGACATTTGTGTCTGTCTGTTAGATTCTAGGGCACAGAAAGTATAGCTGAGCCCCTGAAATACTAACTACCAAGCCTTACATTGCATGTGCTACTAATGTGCACAGCCCAGACACGTGTTACAACCCAGCTCAGGTTTGCCTGAGATGGCAGCAGGGTGAGAGCTTTGGTACCAGGCGCTTCCACCCGAGCCTGGCTCTCTGAGTGCTTCTGGAACCTCCCTCCAGCCCAAGCCTTCAGCAGCTCCATGGCGTCTTTCAGGCTCCTCTCACCTGGCATGGACACACCACATTCCTAAGCAATGGACATTGCACATCTAAAACAGAAACTACAACTAAAGTTTAAATTCATCTTCCAATTTAAATTAAAATTCAGGGGGCAGAAACTGGGAAGTGCAAATAGTCATCCTGATAACCAAATCTCAATTTCCCCGGGGTCAGAGTACAATCTGGCATTAGTTGCCACTGACATGGGAACAGTGCTTTCATGTGCATTATGTCAGGCCAGAGCCTGCTGTTATCATGCGCTCTGACTGGCTCTGGGATTCAGCACAGGCGAGTGGGTGGAGGGGCAAGTTGTACAAAATGGGCTTCAAAAGGAGAAATAAGAAAAGAGCAACAATGCCATAGCAATTGCATTTGATGTCCTGTGAGCAGTTACAATTTAGACTTTATTATTCAAAATACAAATGACAAGTACATAATAGCTACTAATAATGCAACTTCAGGGTAGCTGGAAAAGAAAAGCTTTATAATGGATTTGGTAGTCCTCGAGGTTCAGCTATAAGGTTTGGGTGACAGAACAAAGAGAACTACCATTGTAACTATCTATTACAATCTAGCATTGTAACTGTGCCCCCTCCCCACTCTGATGGGCTTTGTCTAGTGGCCCCCTGATTTTCAATGGGATGTGAAACCCTAGCAGGTAACAGTAACAGCCAGCTCCTACCTGTGCTGTCCTACCAGCTCTGAGTGCTCCAGGCTCGCCATGGCTTGGGCCATCAAAGTCTGGCCTTTGGGTTGGTGCAGCCCATCCGTGCGGGAGTTCAACCCATCAATGTGCATTGTCCTTTGATGGAGTGAACTATCAGCTTCAGAAGCCTCTGAGCTTTGAACACTCCTTATGGTGTGTTTTCTTTTTAGGAGGTTCTTCTTTGGTTCTTCTCCCCCTCTGCACGGTAGTCAAGACAGAAAAACAAACAAACAAAACAAAAAAATTCCTGTTTTCCTTAACAAAAAAAATCTGTGCTAATGAAAGGGACTTGGCAAAGAGTGGAAGGGGTAAGTCACTTTCTGTGTGTGGTACGCATGGGGGCTGTTATCACGGACATTCATTCCCTCATCCCTGCCTGCAGCTCACTCTTCGGGGGCACCAGCCAGAGCTTCTTTGAGTCCTCCTGCACAGGTGCAGGAATAGTGAGCAGGGACACCCCCACATCCAGGTGGGACCACGCACAACCTACACTCACACCCCCCACTGCACTGAGCTCACAAGGAGCCCTCTCGCCTTTGATGAACAGCTCAAAACTTGTACACCTCTCACGGTGTCCAAACTCAGCCCTTCTGTGAGCACATCACTGGTTTGAGGCCAGAAAACTGGAGCTCTGCAAGCAAGACTTTGTCAGAGGAGCTTCCCTTCCGAGGTGTCTGGACTGGAGGCCAGCAGCCAATAGACACCACACAGACCCCGTCACAAGCTCAGGAGAGATATGGATGCATTTGACAAGGTGAGGAAGACTCAGGCAGCACCCTACCTTGTGCTGTACATTCCCTGGCTTTTAAGAAACGCCACCCTGGAATGGCTCATTATCTCTGTTCCCTTCCAAGGCCCAATTAATTTAAGGCATGACAGGTTTGCTGGGATGACTCACACACCAAAGGAAGGGAAGAATGGAGATATGACTTGAAAAGTAGTGGTACAATACACATTTACTTCAAAACTCTGTCCGCTGTGCCGCTCTGACCAAAGGAAGAGATGTGACAAAGGCTGAAGTTGCCTGAGCCAGCAAGGGACAGTTATGCAGAGGCTGATGGCAGCTGCAGCATCCTGCTGAGTTCTATGTGGGGACAAGTCACCCACCACGGCCCTGATTCAGGGACCTCACTGTGTGGCAAATGTCTGTGGGGCTGTAGGGATGTGTCAGCTCAGAAAGCCTCTGAGCTGTGGAGCTCTGGTGAAAGCTCACTCACTCAGCTGGAAGGGTCCCTCATGGATCTTGGGAATGATCCCCCAGGATTTACGTGTTTGCCCAGTTTCTGGGTTTGGGAGGAATGGTTCAGCCACCACCAGCACTGGTGACAGGTACGTTCCTGTGTTCCCCCTGGCAGTGACCCCTGGCCATGGGTGCCCCAGCCAGGGGTGCAGCTCTGCCACACAGCCCAGGGCAGCCAGGACTGTGGAGCAGCTCAGCCAGAGGACAGAGGGTGCTGAGGTTCTGCCAGATTCCTGATCAGCAGGAGAACCACAGGCGCCAGCGGCTGCTTGTGAGGGGCATTGGGGGCGGGAGCCTCAGCAAAGCTGAGCTGCAGCAGGTGCTGCAGGGTCCCAGCAGGGTCCCAAAAATCCATCACTCCGGGTTTGCAAATGTATGGAAGCAGAAGCACAAACAACCAGGAAAGGAGGGGCAGTTCTGACAGTTGCTTGTGCTGAAGCATTTAAAACTTAATTTTCAGCTTATTCAGTCAAAAGAGGTTATGAAATTACAGCAATAAAATCTGAAGAGCATAATCCAAATGGCACTTTCCCGGGAGGTCTAAAGAGCTCAAACATAAAAGTACTGATTATTGTGCTTTTAAATTATAAGCTAAACTACCTTACCACCAAGGGAACAGAAAATGGCCAGTAGGGCGTCCTTTCTGAAAGGGGCTTCAGGGGCAATCTTGGTTATTTTACATCCAAATTCCCTTCCAAGCAGCCTGAAAAAAAAGGATTAATACACAATGGAGAAATGTGATTTACTGGAGCATGCAGACACATGCATGTTAGAGAAATTACCTCCTTGCTGGAAGGAGGCACCATGGATAAAGAGGACCTCTCCACACAACCCCTTTGGATCCCTAGGAGGATTTCCACTGGTTTCCCCTGCAAAGGCTCTTGAAGAGACTGATCTGGGTGGGAATGGTGGGCATGGGGCAGCCTTGGGGACAGATAGACCTGGCAGAGGGTGACTGGCTGCTGCTCTGCCTGAGCAGAACAAACAGATGGCCACGAGATGATTTCAGGGAACTGCAACAAAGAGGAATGGCTGGACAGGTTTAGAATGAAAGGGGCCTTTGTCATTGCTGTGCAAAACTGGAGAGCACTGGGACTGCTCAGGCACGTCTCTGTGCAGCCCCACGCTGCCCCTTTGCCCCTGGAGCAGCCAGGCAGCACTGGGGTGACTCACCAAAATCTAGCATTGGAGAAGATTGGAGCCTCAAAAGCTCAAGGTGAGGAGCTAAACAAGAGCACTGAGTGAGCTCTGGCCCTAGGATCAAGCAGCACAAAGATTTCCAGGGCCACTTGGAGACTTAGATTTCGGTAACAACTGCGGATGAGGCAGTAATTTTCCATTTCTTTACTTACTGGTGCAGAATTCTAAACAACCCAGGCAAGAAATCAACACACAAACCACCCAGCCAGCATATGGCTGCAGAACACTGCCAGCCAGCATCCTCCACTCCCAGCTGCAATTATCCGACAAAATACGTTACCTGTGCCAGCTTTGGCTGCTATCCGCAGAATTTTGAACAACTTAAATGGAAACAGGCCCACAGGGTGAAGTCAAGGCCCATCAATGTGCATTTCACTGCTGGATAAAGTTGAGGAAGGTTTTTTCCTCTTCACAGTAGTGATATAATATTTCTATCAAAAACTTTTGTACTTAAATCCTCTGGAACTGTGATTGTGGAACAAGTTCAGGAATCAGCAAAACCAGAAAGAACATACCTGAAGGTGTGTGTCTTCCTCTTGTCAGTTCCCTTGGTCTCCAGCCACCAGCATCACTTGGCCCTTGGCCACTGGAACCTCTCCTGCAGCAGAGACCAGGCGAGCAGTGATGGGTGGGCATCTGCAGGGAGCCGCCCCAGCTCAAGTGAAAAACATGCCATTTTATTAAACCAGAAGATTAAGTTTTCACAAAAACAATCCCCAAAAAAACAAACAAACAAACACAAAAACAACCAACCTACTATTAGAGAGCTCAGCTAATGAAGCCTCCCAGGCTGTCACACCGACAGCGAGGTCACACCTCAGTCCCCCAGCTGGTGCTCGGCAGGAGCCGCTTGCTGCAGCCCAGTTACTGCCATTTGGGTTGTGAGGTTCTGCAGGGGCTGGGCCCCTCCCCAGCCATGGTGGGAAATATTCTCCTTACCAAAATGAAGCTTGGCTATATTTTGAAATTCCTGGGTTTCTCCTGGATGCAGGGATCTCTGCTCAGGGTTCAGTACTTGTCAGAACGGAGGAGGGGTTGTTCCTCTGCTCCAGAGCTAAGATACCTCAGGTACCAGGAGAGGTTTCAGGAATGCTGATTTCTTGCTTCTGCTCAGCTTTCTTGCTCCAGGGACTGATCTAAATCACAGTCTTGTGGGGTTCCTCCCTTTCCAGGTGTAAGAGGAAAAATTATGAAACCTCTTCTTGCTTTTGAGATGTTCAGCAAAGATAGGAGGCACAAAACCTTCTGAGCTGCTGCTGGGGCAAGGACCACTGGGCCAGGGCTGGAAGGAGCAGGGATGGGGAGAGAATGCTGGCAGGGGCTGCCCATGCTTCCTGCCTGCTCTTCCCAGCACCTGCACAGTTCCCAGCACATCCCCAAAACCCTGAAACCCTGAAACCCTGAAACCCTGACCATGAGGCTGCAGAGCCTTTGGTAGCACAGAGAGACGCACATGTGGCAGGGGGCTCCTGCTGGGCTAAAATGCAGAGACCAAGGGAAATGCTGCTGCTGTTGGTGCTGCTGAGGCTTTTCCCAGGAGGAAACACAGAGAAGGATTTCAAAGCCTTTGGTCGGCTCAATGCCATCCCCCTTGGTGCTGGGACCTCCAGCAAGCCTGCTCGGATCCTCCCTGGAAACTTGTTTCTCCTATCCACAATGCTTAATCACCCTGGGTGATGGATTAATTTCTGTATTTGGGGCCTATCCAATCTGGGACTCAGGTCCTATCCTTTTTTCTTCCAGTTTTTCCTGCCCTAGCTGATATCTCAGTCAGGAAACTTCACCTCAAAGAAGCCCCTCTTGTTACTCTTTCCCAGCTGAGGCCCTCAGGGCTGTGGGCATCAGGTGGATGTATCTGCCTAACATTTTTTTCTATTTTCTTGAGACTTTAGAGTGCCTGGGATTTAAATGCACTAATGTTCTGTGTTTTCTGTTTCCTTGATTAGCCTGGCAAGCACAGAAGCCAAACCTTTCCCAGAGGCACATGAATGGCTGGAAAGAAGGAGTACCGGGACCCTCTCTTTGTTCACTTAAGAATTCGTGAACAAAAAACTGAAAAGAAACTGAAGAGACAGGCATTTCCTTTTTGTATAGAGAATTCAATGCCAAGTACTAGGCTCAAAGACCAATTTTCCACTTTCTATTCATCTCATTTGTGCTAATCAGCAGGGGTATAATCTAAGTGAAACAAGTGAGTGCAGGTCAGTGGCCCTGATGTGGCTTGCTGAGATGGAGGGATGGCTGGCTTAGACCAGACTAAACTGATTTATGGACCTGAACCCTAAAACACTCCTGGGAAGAAAACAGCCTGTTGTCAGCACTGAAGACCTCATTTGAGAGCAGAGGTACATCACAGGTCTTGGGCTGGCTCCTTGTTTTGGCAGTCTAAGCCATCCCATTCTGATTCAGGAGAAAATCCTGAATTCCCTGGGAAGAGGGAAGGTACAAAACTCAGTGTTGCAGTTGTGTGGTAGCTGTGAACAAAGATGAGCCGATATGGTTCTGCTTTTCTTGCAGCTCAGGTGATAATAAAATGACAGATTCCCCAGGTACAAGAAGCTCATTGATGTGCTAAAACTCAGTGTGGCTTTGGAGGCAGCTATACCCCCCACACCTCCTGATCACCAGCCCATGTTCTGTACTCCAGTCAATCAGCACTGCAATGGAACACTGGAAGGCCCAAGTGACTTTGTTATTGTGGCAAAGAGGGACCTTCAGCAGTGAGGTTCTTTGCCAGACTGCTCAGTGAGCAATCTTCTCTCTTCCCTCCTTAGTATGTGATTGGGCTCAAACACACCAACAGCTTAACAAAAGGCTTAAAAATGGAAGAGTCTGTTGTGTGCATGTGTGGGGAAATAGGAACAGCAAAATAATAGTCCCCTGTAACACAAACCATGCCCCAGGTCTGGGGGGTTCCAGCAGGGGCAGCTTAGGCTCCTGCAGCACAGCAGACAGGTACCACAGGTTCAGAGCATCGTCTCCCAGCTCAGGACTGTTCCAGACTCATCTGCAATTGCAGCCATGGGCAGGTGCCTCAGCAGAGCCCTCACTAAGGCTCAGAGCCAGAGCAGCACTAATCCATATGACCAGAGAGAAAATCTCTTGAGCAACATGAATCCATCAAACATGTCTGTTTGATGACAGTCTGCTTTTACACAGTCAGTACTATTTCTCCATCAGGACTTCTATTTCTTCTCCAGGACTGGATAATTCTTATTCAATGAGCACTTCATCAATATGCAGCTACATTCTGAAGATGAGCTCCCAGGGCATGACAGACACTTTCTGCTGGATGATATTCAAATTTCTTACATAGGCATTTTGATTCAAATGAATCTAATTCTCTAATAAAAGCTTTGAATCAACCTGTAGCTCTCATACTTGAAACACTGGAGTGGTCTGGAGATAAACAATGAATATTCAGGGCTTCAAATCTAGATAAAACAATGGTTTTTTCCATGCTTTAGCTCACACCTCCTTTCTAGGAGTCAGGAAAAGGAAAAGATATGAAGTGTAATTGTCCTTCTAGTGCCCCCTTCTGTACTGTCCATCACCTGCTGGGGCTGCCGGGGGTCACCAGCCAAGCGGGTTCATGTTCTCCAGTCCCACGATGGCCTTCAGCAACCTGCTCCCTCTCTCAAAAGCTGCTCGTTACACCAGGAGAGCGCAATGTGGGCTTTGATGCTGTTATCTGCCTTTGCTCCCCTGTTTATCAAACACTTTGAAATATGTGACACTCCTTTTGCAGGCACCCCAAACCATCCAAGCACTCCCTTTCCACAGGGTTTAGCAATTAACACTAATCTCCGGCAATAAAAACATGAGAGGAACCAGAAGACAAGGGGCAGCCCTTCACAGGCTGGGAATGTGCCTTTGGAGTTGCTGCAAGAAAACTCTTCCTGGATACTCAGGCAGCTTATCCCTGGGTTAGGACAGAGATTTCCTAGAACCTCTTCAGATAGCTTGTACGATTTGCTTCATTAAGATGCCAGAAAAACAGCATTCCCACTCCTATGCCCTTTTTGCACTGGGTTTCTTCCCCAACCAGGAAAGACGGAGAAAACATTTCTTGAGGAATTTATAAAGACGCAGTAGTTTGCAAGGATGGCCAGAGGGGACAGCTCCTGGTGCCGACCTCCTGAGCAGAGGGACACAGGGAGGGAGGAGGCACCTCCCTGGGGTTGGCTGTGCTCCTCCTTCCATCCCCTCGGCCCAGCTCAGCCTCATTCTCTTTGTGATGTTTAACACCCCCCGGCCTCCATGGGTTTGTTTTTGCATATCTGAGCACATTCTTGGATTAATACTCCCTTAGCATGAAAAACTGCACACAGCCAGGGATGACCATGATCTCAGAAACAAAAAGTGAAGGTAACTGCAGCTGAGCTAATCCTTCACCAAGATGCTGTTCGAAGCGCAAAAGGATTGTGGGGCAAACCCTGAGGTTCTGAATTTCCAGGAGTTCTGAACTGACATTTTCAAGCATCACAAAATAGCATCTTTCCTGCATTGCAGATCATTTATCGGGATTACGAGAGACAAAAAGGGCAGAATAATCTGATGCCAGTGAATCCTCACAGGATTGCGGTGACACTTAGGGAAGCAAGAGCTGTGGAACAGCTTGACCAGCAGTAGAGGAGAGAGAAGTATAGAAGGATTCACTGGAGGGAAAAACCACTTCACAATTCTAAAAGCAGACAAGAACAGGCAATTATACTGCTATGGCAGCAAATTAGGCTTTTAGGTGCAAAGTGAAGCCTAAACTTCTCCTGAAACCCCTAAGTACTTCGAGATCTAGGAACTGGAACTTCAGCTACATCCGTGTGAGGAGCAGAGCCCCTGTCCAGTGTGGGTACCAAGCTGCAGAAGGCCAGAAACACAGAGCAGACACAATCAGACCCCGCTGTGCCCCCCAGCTCCCCACAGCCCAGAGGAATCAGTTCTGGATGCAGACCCACCAGGCCCCTCCACTGGCAGAGCTGGGACCTTCCCAAACCTCCTGGGCCTGAGTGCCAAAACCATCACTCCAAGGGCAATTCCCCAGATTTACTAAATACCCAACAGCTCATGCACAAACCCCAGCACATCCAATGAAGCCAGGAGCACACAGGGATTCGATGCCCCTCAGATATCCTTTTCCAGTAGTATAAATAAGACCACTGAGCTCCAGGCTTCTTCATTTATGTTCTTCCTGAAGCTGGAGCTTACTGAAAATGCGGATGAGTCTCTAGTCTATACCATATCATGCAGCACAAACCTGCTCACAGATTTTAAGGCTCTGAAGGAATTACCCGTCACCTAAAAAATGCTGTACAATCTGTACTATCCTGATTTTCTTGCTCTTCCAGCAAATCACTCTGCAATTTCCTGCTGTACAGTGCTAAATTGGAAGGGAAATTGTTTCCTTATGAATCAGCACAAACAGCATTTTTTGCTTGTTTTATCTGGCAGAGTAATTTTTTCTTAGGAGAGAGAAAATAGTGCTCATGATCCTGTTAAACACCCATGGTCAAACACCCACATATCCAAGGGAAAGTGAGTGACTGTGGACTTGGGAGCCAAATATTGAGGGCCAATATTATTTTTTCATCTGCCATTGATGGGACCCTGTGGGCTCTGCTGGGGTGCACAGGCAGAATCTTCCTGGTCCCAGGGGAGTGAATCAGAGAGCATCACCGGGCCAGCACCGTGCCAGTTTGCCACACACGCTATTCTGCATGCTCCCGTTCTGGGAAGAGGGCCAGTGGGTGACACAGCCAGGACAGCCCAGGAGTTCATGCATTGCAGACAGACCATCACTGCTCTGCTCCATGTGTTTGGAAAGTTTGGAGTTGCTGTGGAGACATAGAACAGGATGTGACACGACAACTCCTCTGCCCACGACCTTTAAAAAGGCTTATTTTTACTAACAAGGAATGCACGCAGACAAATATTCCTCTGCTGCTGGCAGCCGTCTGTGTGGCTTGGCAGGCATCACATCCCAGGGAGTGGGAGGGCAGGGGGATGGACAGACCTCAGCAGAGTCACAGCTTCACCCCTGATACAGGGCACAGACACTCTTGCTCCCTGTGCCAGCTGGAGGTTAGTGGAGCTGCCTTGGGAGGGAGCCCCAGGGGGACACTCCTTTGAGGGGCTGGGTGCTCTCCTGGTGTCAGAGCCAGCAAGAGTCCTTGGACAGGGCATGATGGAGGATCCCACAGATCACTGCTCAGGGCAAAGCTTTTCCTCTTGGCCTCTGCAGAGCTGCTTAGTGTTATAAAGCCCCTGTCACAGAGCGTCCCCAGCCCTGATAAGGGTCCACCTCAGTCTGTCGCTGCAGAGCCAGGTTTGTAGTTCTGTGGCCAGTCTCACAACGGGCACTTTGTCTCTGAAATTGAGTCTCTTGTGATTGCAGCAGTTCACGAGGAATTGTGAATTCCACAGGAGCGATTGATAACTCCTTTTTCCTGAGCAAACACAACTTGACACAAGCTTAAAGGGCTTTTAAAATGCTGATCAAGAAGAAGCTGTAATTCATTACCGGAAGCTGGAATTAATTACTGCTGATAATCACATTAACTAGAGGATGCACATTCTTTGCAGGGAGTGATCAGGAGTGCTGACAGGTTAAACAGTTAAGCTCAAGGATTTGGGATTACCCTTTTCTTCAGGAAGACCAGAGCCAGAGAAGGAGAAACATTCATCTGAAGCTCCTCATGCCCTTTAGTTTTCTGTCCCCCCTCCAGGACATCCCCAGTTTCTTCTGTCTATCCAAAGCTAGCCATGCTGAGCCATCCTGTCACTCTCACCTGGATCCCTAGGATCCCATCCAAATGAGCTCAGGCTCTCCGCAGTACTATTTGAAAGGTCAGGATCTGACTCATGACTCCAGTATGGTGATATTTTTGGCTCTGCTTTAATCATTTTCTCCTGTATGTCTCATGCGCCGCCTGCCAGAACCCCTTGTCCTCCCAATTATGGTGAAAATAGATAATTAGTAATAGCCTAATTCAGGAACTACTTGGAATTATTGACGAACAGAGTCTAGTCCAACAATATGAATTCTTCATTTATCTTTTACACTCCAGTGCTGGCACAGAGACAAATGCTGGACCAGGCTTTCCAAGTGAGACGCTCGTTGGCTGCTGGGAACGTTTATGTTAGAATCCTGACGTGTAATATTAACATGCTGGTGCAAAAAGGGAGACAAAGCCCATCATTAGGATCCCTGTTGTTCCCCTGGGGTCTCCTCTCAACTCCCAGTGACAGAACTCTTTTCTGTGCTTTGCAGAAAACCAGTACCCTGCTCCCCAAACCTTGTGCTCTCACCACTCCAGCCACAGGCATTCCAGATCACATGAACTCCCAAAGCTTTCTGACATTAATTTGTGTTCCTCAGTGTAGAATCATCATGTCCAGGTATTTCACTCTTGAGATCCCAAAAATTTAAAAACTGCATTTCCTCTGCAGAAATTCTATTCCACATAAATATTGTTTTGAGTGTCTCATATTATTTGACAAATATTAATTCATACTCAGCCCTCCTATGAAGCAGAGAAATTGCTATTATTAACCTTACTTCATGGAAAGGAAAGAAAGGAGAAATTATTTGCTTGAGGGCAAATAGGGAGAATTGGTATTGACATGGGAGTGAGAGCTCAAAGGCTCCGTCTCTGAGCCATCCCTCTCCTCAGCAGAGCAGTGCCAGTCATCCTTTTTTGGGTGGCCAGCAGAGACGTACATGGCACTTCGCTCACATCTGCTCTTCTGTTTCATTCCACACAACCTGTTCAATAAACACCAGGGTTGCCCAGGCACTAGAACAACAAAGGAAGCCACCCTGCCTTTCCTCCATTGCCTGCCCTGCAGCAGCATCCCTTCAGAGTCCCTGCACTCAGTGCCCCTTTTCCTCAGCCTGAAGACAACACCAAGACCCTGCACAGGGAGAACATCCCCTGGCCCTCATCTGGGGCCAGTCACTGGGCTTTGTCGTTGCACTGGCTCCCACTGCAGGGGCAGCTGGGGCAGACTCGACAGCGTGGGCACCAACACATTTACCGCAGACACCAAGGGCACTGCCACAAAGCACCACGGACAGCCCTGCTGTGTGCCATGGGCACTGCTGCACACTCCACGGGCATCACAGGGGCTCTGCCACATCTGCGGGCACACACTGACACAAACCCTGCACATCACACCAGGGTGAAACGCTAACGCTGCCCCTGGTGGCACCCTGGCTGTGACAGGAGAACAGATCTTCCTCTTCCCTGAAGGCAGGGCTTTCTCAGCTGGTTTTATTTTTACTAAGTGACACCTCTGACCCGCAGAGGGGTGACCTAGTCCCAGCTGTTGCAGGGCTGAGCCGCAGAGAGCGTGCCAACAGCACTTGACACTGGTACAAAACAGCCTTCCCCCTTTTTAATGGTACACGTACTGGGAACTTCTATCTCAACTAGCAGAAACCTAGACTGCCCAACACTCCATCTCAGCATGGGGAGGTGTCAGGAAAGATATTTTTGAAGTTCTGGACAAGCTCAGTCAGTGAAGTGCAATTACTATGAGAAGCTCTTTGCGTAGAAGATAAATTTTCCTGTGCACACAGTATCCTGCACTCCCCAAACAGAACCAAGATATAAAGCAGAGCACACATCCAGGAGACACACTTTTCTGACACTATTGCCTCAGATATTTATTGAGACTTGAGAGAAGGGACAGCTATCTGACACTGAATTTTCCTTTTCTCTTTCTCTCCCCACCAAAATGCATGCGGGTTTTATGGAAGAACAGGAAATTGGTGTTATCAGAAGCCACCATAGAGGCACCTTTGATGGCTGGAGATTTTTATTTTGGAGGAGAGTATTTCTCTACTGCAATTTTCCTGGTCTTTTGGATATGTGTTGAATTATCCAATAAATGTGTCATTAAAAGCATTATTTTGTCCATAGCCCAAAGTATGACTTTATCACCAAAAACTCCTCTGCCAAAAGCCCATGTCAGTTGCCTGACTGATTGCTGAAGGCTAAGCACAATTAATGAGACTGCCAAAATTCAGGACTCCTGCATGACCAGGGCAAGAGGAAGTATTCAAGACATAAAATGCTTTTTCCACCCAAGAGGTGAAAGTAAAAAGAGCATTAATAATAGCAGAATGGGGTTGCAGCAGCCTTCCATTCCCAGGCTACCAAGAAACCCAAACATATAATTCATAGCAGTTTTGGGGTCATTTTAAATCACTTTAATTTGTGTCAAGCAATTTGGAGAAAACTGGGTAAGACTCCAAGAAAGACAAGCTTTCCTGATCGTTCTTTGATTGCTTTATGACTTTTCCATGTTTGAACAGCAGCACACAGCAGCACTCACGCTGTTGGTGGTCCTGGGGACACCTGGCCAGAGCACAGTGCGGGGACACAGGACAGGATGCTAGCAGGGGGTGAAGAGCTTGGCCCTCCATGGGAACCCTGTTCTTCCACCTGTCTTCCCTGCAGGCGGCTCTGCCTGGAGACAGCAAAGGCTGAACACTGGATGCAGGGCAGAGTCCAGGCTCCCATTTTACTAAACACAAATGTTTATCACTGCCAAATCTGCCAGATGTCCCTCTCCCTGGATAGGTACCCATGAAGCTGGGACAAGTAGGAGAGAAACTCTGGATCTGGGCTTAGAAAAGTAAGTTTTGATCCTTGCCAAGGTCCCAGACATGTGGTACTATGTACATTCCCGTGAAAGACAGCATTTCTCAGTGCTTCCTGTGTCCCTTGGTGCCTCCTGTGGGGATGTTTGTGGGATTGTGAGTGCCTGCTCAGCCCCACTTGCAACTGATGCCTCTCCCCCTACTTCGGTGATGGTGGTGAAGAGAGCTGAGCAGTTCCCTACTGAACTGCAGAGGAACTAATTATTGTTTTAGATGATTTTTAACTTCCACACACCATTGAAGTAGAATGGCTTCCACAGGAAAGCCTGTGCTTCAAACAGTCTTTCCATGTGGGTGACTGCTGGAGGCAAGGGTCCTCTTGGAGGAGGGAGGTACACTGGTCAAACTCCCCCAGCTCAGGAGGAGCTTTTCCCACCAAGGAGGAAGCCTTCCACTTGCTGGGCAAGGATTTAATTGCATGGTTTCAAGACACGCATAGCTGTGAGGATCACTCCAGTTCTGTGTCTGGCAACCCCTGTGAGAGTCTGTCTGACCAAGTCCCTCAAACACACTGGTGGGAGAATCTCTTCTGTGTTCTACCCAATTACTGGCTTCCCAAGCACACTGCCTCTTTCCAAAGAACATGGCTTTTATGGGAAAACAGAGGGGGTTATTGGGAGCAATTGGAGAGGCAGCTTTGATGGCTGGAGATTTTAGAGATTGCTCCTGTGGTTGTAATGTTCCCTCAAGCTGGATGGTGACACATAACTAAGGGTGTCAGCCAGCCCTGCTCCAGGCCCTTTAAGCCGTGGTCTGAAATGCAACACTTTAGAAATATGATGGTTTAGACAATTTTAGTCAGTGAGTCAATTCCGGATTATCAGCCCACAGAGGGAGGATACTGACTCTCCCTCAAAAATTAGCAACCAGCAAGCTCTTTCCTTTGATGAATGTTATTTTAAAGAGTCATCTCACTTCTTTGCTCCAAGAACACTTGCCATTAATCACTGCACAGGAACATTGTGACCTCCTCCCCCAATGGCTTTATGCCCGGGATGACTAGTTCAGCATCATCAGAAAAGAAGGAAGAGGGAGAAGGAGCTGGAGAAGATTTGGTCCCACCAAAGATGTGGGGAAGTAGGTGCCACTATGGGAAAGTCACTTCAAGTGATGAGATAGATGGGAAGCAGCACACAAGTGCTCACAAGACTCCCAGACCTAAAAGTATTAGAAAACAACTAAACCTTTGCCTGCCTCAGGCAAAAAAAAAAAGAGTGGGAATGGTCCTGCACCAAGACATGAGCAGTTCAGAACCTGGGCCGAGCATGCTCCCGTTGCCTCATCTGACAGATCTCCCTGGCTGCCACACACCCTCCCAATTACCAATGAGCTGTGCTTATTGCTATGCCCACTGCCATCTCACCAGTACCTAACCCCTGCACTACTGCAGCAAGTGCCTCAGTTCAGTGCCTCTGCTGTTCTCCACCAACTGTGATTTACCCAGAAGGAACACCAGTGAAATAGATCATGACAGTAAGTAAAGCTGCTGAGGAACAAGTTCCTTGCATATGGCTTGGACTTCACGCCTCAGTTTCTAGAAACTGAGAGAATCTGTGATTATCCGTAACATAAAGTTAGTGATACCAGAAAAGAGCCTCTGGGTATGACTGAGCAGGGAAAAATGCCCAGAAGCCTCAATTCAGTGAATATTTACTCTAATTCACAAGGCCTTATGAAAGGGTGGTACCTGCAAGCCCTGATCAGCCCAGAGCTGACTGCAATTTGTTCCAATACACTTTAAAATCATAGAACATAGAATCAAGTAGTAAAAGGTCATGGAGACCCTCCCGTTGAACTTCCAGGCCCAGCAAAACCCCACCATTAGTTTTACAATTCTTTCTTCCCATTGTATCTATATTTCTATATATATTGTATCTATATATCTATATATATCTGTGGCTTACACTGTATTACCAAGTGCTCCCTGAGGAATTAAGAGGAGATTCATTCACACTGTTACAGGTTGTCAGGCTCATTAGCAAAGGCATTAAAACCAAGCTTGAATGTCTTAAAACTACTAAAGCCCCATTGTGGTGCATCCAACACCTTTAACACTGTCTAGGCTATGGGAGGAGGACGGGGCAAGCACCAGCCAGAGTGCTAAGGCAGCCCCGGGAGAAGCAGCTTCCCAGGTGTCCTGGTTTGAAAGACAGGTGTCTGTCAAGGAAGGCAGGAGCCTCCCCTGAAATGGAAAAATGCAACCCCCTTCCCTCTGAATTATTATAATTTTGAAATCAAGGAGCTTTCAGGCAAAGATATGAGGGGTAGGAATAACAGTTCTTTACTAATATATATATATGTATGACAAGGCAAACAAACAACAATAACTATGGCAGTAACAGCAAACAGAACCACAAACCCAGTGCCAGCCTCTCTCGGCTATCAGGCACCCCTCCCCCCCGTTCGGTGCAGTTCCAGTCACAGCTCGCAGGGGCGGCTCGGGGTCCCGGGAAAGGGATGGACGAAAAGCTTCACAAACCCTCTGGGCGGCTGATCCCGGTGCCCGGCCGGACCCTCGGGAGCAGCAGGCTGGAGCAGCAGAGACGAGCACAGATCCTGGGTGGCAGATGAGATGTAGCAAACTGCAGAGCTGCAGTGGAAGCGCCGGGAGGTCCCAGCCGGCAAAGGGTGTGCAGGGTTACAGTGCAGCGGAGGGTCCAAGCGCCTGCGGAGAGCGGAGGGCTGCGGCCCGGCTCCCAGCAGGGCAGGGAAAAGGTGGGCTTGGGAAGCCGGGTTTCTCAGGTAGAAGGAAAAAAAACCGCCGAAAAGAAGAAACCTCCAGCTCTGACCCACACCTTCTTCACACTGAGGGCACCAGCAAACCCTGCTCCCCCACCCCCCAGGTGAAAAACAAGTAGCTAGTTGTACCCCCGCCCTCTGTGGCCGGCCCTTTTGTTCTTCTTAAGCACCCAGTGATTTGTCCCCTTGGAAACACATATGGGAAAAATTCTTTAAGAGAAAAAGAACAGGAGAACTCCTCAAGCCCCCAACAGCAGGGGATAGCTCTGCCAAGCAGGAACAGAGTCTGGTCAGAACCAGGCACAGGGAAGGGTCTTTCTTCAGGGACTCACCAACTTAATGAGGAAACCTTTAAACCAAGGTCAGTGGGGTTGGTGATGTGAGCCTACAGGTGTGTCCAGACCACAGAGCCCTGGGCAGCAGCCTGAGCACAGCTGGAAAGGAAACAAGAAAGAAAATAATGGCTCGTTTTTGTTCACCTGCTTTGCTGTCCATATCCCAGGGACAGAAAGGCACCAGTCAGACCTGTGCCAGCAACAGCAGGAGATTCCCGTACAAAAACATTGCAAACAGAAAGTTGTCTGCAGCAGGAAAATATTGTAAAAGATATACTTCTTAATTTGCTACTGGAAAACATTTTTCACCCAAGATTTTTCCAATTTCAGATTGATAGTGCTAGCTTGTATTTTAATCTAAAACATTTTGATTTTCCCATGGCAATTGGCAAATCCTCTTGCTGGCTGGATCGCCTGTGAAACTGGCTTTTTCTATACAACACTTTGGAAGTCTTGTGTGACTGACAGCTGTCATACCGGCATCACAGAGTCTCTTCTTTTATCCCTGTCATCTCCTTCCTTGTGTCTGAATTATCTCAGGGATTTTGGGAAACAAGCTAAAACTCCCAGCAGAGGAGCAGTAGAACCCTTGGGATCCCTTCCTTCACCCCATGCGGTGGTTATAGATCATGATCATCTGCAGCAGACAATGCTGAAACAACAGCCTGCTGAAGGGAAAAGGTTCTCCTTTTCAACCAGTGCCTCTGGGGGCTCTTCTCTGTTGTGTGTTTGCTTGGCAGATACAGGTAATTCACAGGCAGGTAAAGAATTCACAAAAATTCATAGTTAGAATCTTTCTTTATCCAGAGGCAGAATTTTATGTTTTTCATTTACTGTTTCTAGAAATAGCAGGAATAGATGCTGAAGAAAACTGCCTGTTTTCAGAAAAAGAGAGGAAAGTCTTCAATTCAGATTTGAGTGATTTTTGCTTTCTTTAAACACACCTGCCAAGTTCTAGCTTTTCTTTCTTTTCAACTTCATTAAAAAAAATTGTCATTGTCTTGGGGTGACTTGGGGTGAAACCAAGACAGTCATACAGGGAACAAAAACCAGAGCTCTTTGCATTTTGAATGCCAGGCTTTTGAAGTGTCCAGCAGCTCAGGGTGAAAATTACCAAGGAAATGAGAGCAAAAAATGTTTTAACAGACAGATAGACATTTGTTATCACAGGAAAGAATGAGGTGATTTAGTTCATCTAAAACACCCGGATCACCAAGAAAATGGAGCTGACATTTATACACACACACACTAATTACCAGGGACATGAGGAGTTCCCGAGCCTGAAGATACCACAAACTGCATGTCCTGGGTACCTGGCTCTGGGCGCTGCTGCCCAACAGATCCACTACAGAAAAAGAAAAGTTGTGTTTCAGTATAAGGGTGACTGTGGGCACAGCTAGGACTCAAAGAGCAAAGGCTAAAACAGGCTGAAAATAACTCGCAGGAAATAACAAACATTCTGGGGCAAGACTGAAGGGGGATTCTGCTCAAAAGAAGAATGACAATTTGACAATTGAAGCAAAATTATCAGGTTACTTTCCAGCCCCAGCAGCGAGCCCTGGGATGGCAGCCAGCTCTCCTCAGCTGGGAGCAAAACACCAAAGCACATCCCTAATCCCAGGAAGAGGCCCCCAGAACATGGCCGACCGGTTCTTGAGGACATGGGGAAAGGCAAAGGGTCCTTGAATTTCACTTAGCCAATTGTACCTGGACTCACGCTTCACCGTGCCTGGGTAACAGGCTGTAGGCAGTAACGCAGCCAATAAATAAGCTTTAGTTCGTGGCCACAGGTACTCAGTGCATGGATTAGGTTAAAACTGCCTCAGACTGAGTGACACCTGCTGGTCTGTCTGCGTCCTGATGTGCCTGATCTCACCCGGCTGACCTGCTGTGCGGGGCTCTGGAGAGAAAATCTGTGCTTGGCTGCAGTACCACTGGCTCCATTGATGCCTTAGGTTTTAACTTTTGTATTTTTCAAATCTTGTACTGCTTAGTGTGTAACTCTGAAGTTTCTTGTAGCCTGTTAATTTCCACTCTCTCCTGCTAGTTAGACATAACAAAGCCTCTCCAGGCTTGCTCTTCAAGGACACCCAGACCATCCTAGGCCCAAAAAGTATAAACCAAAAGCCTCTGAGAGGGGGGCAAGCTGAGGGGAAATTACATCATTAAACTGAAGCTTCAATTGGAGAATGAACCCTGATATGCAAATGAACTAAACCTATAAAAGTGTGAAGAACTCGTGACCTGTTGTCCATCTTGGGGTCCATTTTGAGAATAGCCTCTGGCTCCCAGGGTGTACCTCTGAAGGCCCTTCAAATAAATACCTACGTTTATTCCCTTAGTCCTGTCTAGTCTCTGTTTTTAGGTAGCCTCTCAAGGCATCACTATGAACTCAGTTACACAGCCAAGGAAAGGTTTTATTGCTTCCCTGAAAGCCATGGAAACAACTAATGATTGATAGTGCTTTATTGATGGTCTGATTCTGCTACCTCAGGAGACTCAGGAGAAGAGTGGACAAAAGACAGGATGCTGACTCATGAGCAGAAATGAAAAAAAAAACAACACATTGTTCAAAACAGCCTTCAGAGCAGTGATGATATTCTGGGAGACATTAATGACTTGGGAGAAGTATCTGTGGGATTCATCTGTTTCGTTTAACTTTCCCAGGGCAAGTGTTTTTCAGCCGTGGGCTTTCATGTATATTAGATGCAATATTATTACTCACAAATCATCAGCTGGAATGGAGAGACATTATGTCAGAGGACGAAAACTGACACCCTCAGCATTTCGTTCAGCTTCACCAGAAATCTGTCACCTCCCTGGTCTTTTTTGGAAGTCTGAAGATTTAAGTTTTGCAGTGGCTACTCTGCTCTGGCTGACCACTGTAATCCGTCAAGACCTATTTTTAGACACATGAATAACGAAGGATTTTGGATTGGATCCTGAAATGTCCTGAGCCTCAACAGGAATGTGGCAGTGGCACTCACAGGGGCTTGTTCACAAGTGCTTGATTCGTTCATTTGCTCAGAGCTCTCCATCCAAGTGTGTGCTGTGAGTCACATCTCCTCTGCCCACGGCGTTCCCGTGGAAGTGGTTCCAGCTGGGGGGGGTCTGTGCTTATTTGGGGTTCAGCCAGGGTCCGGGCAGTTCCACCTTCTACTGATGTTTGTGTGGCTGTGAGTGCCACAGCCCTGGCACAGTCGCCCTGCAGCCCCCCCAGCCCCCTGCCAGGCTGGCAGCTCGGGTCTGTCAGGGAGGTGTTGGGGACACAACTGCTGCTCTTCCTTGGCCGGTCTGTGCTGCCACTCTCTGGAGCCCAGCGCTCGAGGCAGTGACTGGAGCTTGAGCTCAGGCTGCCTTGTCTCGTTTTTTTGACTGTGTTCTGTCGGCTGAGACACCAAACTCCTCGGCCGTTGCTGTGTCCGAGGCTCAAGGGGTCCCTGACAAGGCACCAGCACAGCTCCAGACCTCCGGCACCGGCACGAGCAGTGTCACTGTGGCACATCCCGAACGAGCAGGGTGCGGTGTCACTGTGGCACATCCCGAGCGAGCAGGGTGCCTGGTTTATCGGCACCTGGGGCCTCTGGAATTGCAGGTGAACCTCCAGGGACAGGCGGGCACATGCATGCACTTCCTATCACATATCACATTCTTTCCTCCTGTTGCGGATGACTGAGAAGCTCAGATCGGTGCCCACGTCCGTACAGTGTTTCTCAAACCTTGAATTACATTTTGATACGATTTTTCAAATTCTCTGAGAAACCCCTGTTCACTCGGAGCATGCCAGCACTCCGAGCTCGGCAGTCAGTGAGGGCTGGGTACGACAGCCTCACCCACCGCCACTGTCGGGGTGAGCGGTTGGGGACAAACCCGGCGGCCCACCCGGGGTCACGGGGACCCGGCTCGGGCCCTCCCCGCCTGGGCAGCCCCGGGGCCTTTTCCCCTGGGGGCCCTCGGGGCGCCGCGTCCGGGCAGGGCGGGAGCCCCGGGCCACCAGGGGGCGCTGCGGGGCTGTGTGGCCGCCCTGACGGCGGGACAGTGCCACAGCGCCCCCTGGCGGCTCCCGCCGTTCCCGATCCCCCCGTGCCCTCTCCCGGCTCCCGCCGCCGTTCCCGCTCGCCCCGTGCCCTCTCCCGGTGCCGTTCCCGATCTCCCCGTGCCCTCTCCCGGCTCCCGCCGCCGTTCCCGCTCGCCCCGTGCCCTCTCCCGGTGCCGTTCCCGATCTCCCCGTGCCCTCTCCCGGCTCCCGCCGCCGTTCCCGATCCCCCCGTGCCCTCTCCCGGGTCTCTTTCTCCATTTAACGACGGTGTTGTGGCGCTTCCCGATGGCTCTCGGCTGGCACTGGTCATTAGATATCGGCACCTCAGCTCTGGGCTCCCCGGGACCGCTTGTTTATTTTCCTGCTTATTGAACTCAAAACTTCCTTTGGCACAGGAGCAGCCGAGTGAGACGGGATCTGCAGGGCAAAACCCACAGGATACATCGCGATTACGGCGGGGGTCAGGCGTGTTTGAGGGGGCAGAGGTGGGGGCACTTTCTCATGTGAGAAGTCGGTTCCACACATCACATTCTGTTACGTAACAAAGCAAACGACCAGGAATAAATAAACCACTGGAGACATCAATCCCTGCATTTCACAGGCAGATGTGAAACAGCTGAGCCAGTGCAGGCTTATAAAATACCTGTATAAAGCCCTGTTGGCAATGCAGATCTTATAAAGAATCACAAGACCTTCAGCAATGACAGGACCTCAGTGTGACACATTCCAGCTGAAAAACAGACTGCTACATTTACAGTGGGTGAGAGATGGGACAGGACACAGCCTGTGTCATGTGCCACCCTCTGGATCCTCAGCCTTCCCAAAAGCCACCAGCGGCCCGGTCCCCTCTGGGCTCCATCCTGCTCCTACAATGTCCCTGTGCTTGAAGCCTCTCTCCCATCTCTTTGAGTCAGCCACTCACGCCCACCCCCTTGCCCACACACATCCTGGGGGGACACTTTACACCAGGTCTCTGTGAGGTGAATGTCAATACAAACCCCTTTTACTCTTGTCCACATAGTGACAGAGGAATACTAAAAATGAAAATTAATTCAGGATCGTTTAAGGGTCAGCGCAGATGCCAGAGATGAGGATTTTCCACCTGAGAAAGCTGAATTTTGTCCTCCTATGAAAAAAAAGAGGGGCTTCTTGTTTTGGTGTGTAGGCAAGAAGGCCCCTTCTCCCTCCTCTGAGGGATCAGTCTCTGTGCAAACAATAGTACTGTGTGAGTTAACACTTCTCTTGTATGGAAAAAATCATCAAGAAGAAGCAATTCCTGTACTTGAGTCAGGGATCAAAATTTTTAAAAATGGCCAAAGTCCACAGTAGCAGTAAAGTGGCAAACCAAGTAACTTGGTTTTACCAGCTTAATAGTTACTCAATCAGCTAATAATTACTTCACCAGCAAGCTTACCTCCTGCACAAT
This sequence comes from Lycocorax pyrrhopterus obiensis, assembly GCA_014706295.1. Classification (NCBI taxonomy): domain Eukaryota; kingdom Metazoa; phylum Chordata; class Aves; order Passeriformes; family Paradisaeidae; genus Lycocorax; species Lycocorax pyrrhopterus. The sequence goes on from JACSVZ010000005.1 coordinate 18,946,102, forward strand.
GAGCACTGGTGACTTTGTTATTTGACAATAACAAAAAACCCAAACTGAGTATCAGTTCAGGTGACCCCTCTGGCGTGTTCAATGCAGTGTGTTAAGGGGCAGAGCACCCTATGAGCAAACCCTCAGGTGTCTTCTTACCACAATTAAAGCCAAAACAAGAGCAACCCTCCATGGGGGGAAACTTGTCTTCTTTTCCATCCCTCTAACTTATATATTCCTCTTCCTACATCTCCCCATCTTTCAAACTCAAGCCATTCGGTCTGGATTTGGAGGGTGCCACAGTGCTTTGGGCAATGTTGAAGTGAACCCAGTTAACAGCTTCCCTTTCAATCACTCAGAAGTGACTCAAAAAGCCTGTGAGCCCTCTGTGGAGCTGCACAAAGTTCATCACGGCTGGTTAAATGATTTGCAGCAGCAGCTTCATTATTCTGCTTGGAAAGTTTGTTCAAAAGGAGAGGTAAGAAATAGCTCTTCAGAGAGAACAGTAAAATATTTTCTTTTGGTGTAGTCACCTGGTTTTAACACTTTGAATGCTAAAGGGCTATTTTAATGTAGCTGCAGTGCTTGCATTTGGCATATTGCTGGTTTTCAGTAGATGTGTAGCTGGAAGCTGATGTAGCAGCTTCAGTGACCAGTTACCTGCCTGAGCACTTGCTGCCCTACTTGCAGCTTTGCCCAACGAGCCTGGTCCGGCATAGTCGCAATGCACATGTTGTTACTGAGCAGCCCCTTCCAAACAAATCTGACTTCGACGTCCAGTTTTTACGTGTGGCAGAGCTGTAGCAGACTTGCTGTGCATGGTTCCTGCCCTGTTTGCTCGTGGTCAGGTGAGGGAGAGCACGAGTTCCCCAGCAAGGGGAAGGGAGCCAGGGGATGGCTGAGGATGCCGGCAGGAGCACTGGGGAGAACTGCACAAGGAATCCATCGGGCTGTGCGTCTGTTCACGGAAGTGTTTATTGGAGAACAACAATTAAAGTCAAGGAGACCTCAAAATATCCCATACTCCTGCCTGGACCGAGGCGCCAGGCAAAAAGTGCTGCTGGGACCACCCATTGATTGCACGAGCTGCAGGGGAGCTCATGGCAATGAAGCAGCATTTGCAGTTGGGGCACATCCACGGCTGACTCCCCACCTGGGTAACCACAGCACTTCTTTGTGCAATGGGCTTTTCATGCTGAAAGAAGTCAAAACACATGGAGACAAAAGTTTTGGTCATGGGTTTGTGTCTGCCAGGAGCAGCAGTCTATGCTTTCTTGCTAACCCTCTTGTAAGAGGGATTATCATCTCCTTTTCATAACTCAAAAGTTACACAAAACCCAGAGGAGAGAGAGGGTGCTGAACCAGTATTTTATTTGACTGTTAGCCTCCAAAAAACATTGGTGGATCAAATGTTACTGTATTACAACCACACAGATATTTTAACAGAGCGTGTAGTAAAGCAAGAGCATCCAGGAGGTTGTGTGTAATCAGGGGGAAGTTTGCCAGACTTTTACAAAAACAATCACCTCGAAGAAACAATGTTTTTTAAGGCAGCTCAACATTGCCAGACTGCAGACTCCTACTGAGGAAAGCACTGCTGCGTAATGATCAGCATGGGATGTGCTATGAGGAAACAACATCAGCTTTTAATCTGGGAGCAAACTGTCCCTTGGAGAACTGTTGCCAGGTGAGGGACATCTGCCTACTGCCATGGTCAGACAAGCAGCCTGTGGGTTTGACTTTTGTGGATGCTGAAAATCTTTAGCAGAGAAATTTTCCAGCTTTCTGAAGCATTTTGTGAGAGTTCTGTCTTTCCCATGCAAGTAACTCAAAACATTGTTACAGTTTTATAAACTTCTTGCCCCTGCAGGTTGTTTTGCAGAATTGTTATGGTTCTGACTAGAAAAACATTCAGAGATGGATGTCTTAGAACTTGACCAATCCCCTCAAGGTGTGGATGGCCAAAAAACCAAATACCTTATGCCATTTAACACACTTCTGCGAACTAACATATAAAAGCCTTTGGAAGGATTATTAAATTGCTTCCATTTATCCCTTAGCCTGGACTCTTGTGTTGTTTCTCTACTTGTCCGCAGTGAGAACAGCGGCAGACCTTGGCCTGCACCATCCGTCGGTCCACACAAGGCCAAGGGATGCTGACCCAGCATACTGTCCTGCTGAAGGATGAGGGGCAAGAACAGACTCTGATTTATTTAGCCCAGAGTAAGGAGTTTGACAGTTCTCTGAGAGTGCGTTGGGATATACATGCAAACTGCATTATTTAATCTCACTGACTTTTTCCAATGTAAAGAGAAGAGCATTTGAATAAGTTTCATTAAGTTACTGTAACAATGTTTATTTGCATTTGTGATTGGTTTGACTTTTTAAGAGACATCTTGTTTATAGAAACCTCCAGACAGTAATATTAGGAAAATGCCATTTGCAGTGTCATAGATTCCCAGTTTTCCAGACAGTAAAACACCCAACTTAGTAGTAATGTCTGGTTTATGCTGTAATTTACTTGTAACACAAAATTAAAGGCTCTGGTACTGCCTTTGTGGTGCCAGCTTCAGGCAGGACTCCACTCCAGTGGAACCAAATCGAAGGCTCACATGGTCAGAGCCGATACCTAAGCCTTGGGTATTTGCTCTCTGAAGAGATTTTTCTAATTCCATTTCCTCCTCATAGCATATCTTCTGCAGAGTAATTCCTGCAGATGTGAAGGAAAAGAGATCACTGACTTAGACGGGAGCACAAACCTGTGAAGCCTTAGTACTGTCAATGTCACTGGGATTTGCAGTGTCCCAAGCCATGCCAGGTCCCTGTCCCTTTCCCAGCTGCTCTTGTCCTCCTGCTCCCCACAATAAGCTTAGGAAAAAGCAAGATTTGTGTTGCTCTTACTCTTTCCTCCCCTTCACAGTTTCATTTTGAAATACAAATACATTCCCAGGTCACATATTTTTGTACCCATCAAAGCATCTTGATTTCCAAGTTTAAGTAGACTTCCACTCAGGTCTGCAGCTGTGACATCCTGCCAGTCTGGTGGAAATGCTCAGCTGTAGAGGTGTAGTTTAGAGTATTTTGCATGGGGAGACTGAAGCGCATTTCCTTTTCACTGTCTTTTGAAGCTCAACACTTTATGATCACAAAGGCTGAGCCAGTGTAGAATGGACACAAAGAAACTGGTTATTCTTTCTGAGAAAGAGGAAAACACAACTTCGGTGGATTTTCATAGCCATAGGCTGAAGTTGGCCGTGTGCTCCCACTGGGTTTCTCTCACTAGTGACCCAAACCCAGCTCTGAAACACAGTGGCTGGCTCCGCCGTGAGCCCCCAGAGCAGCAGCTGCTGGCGCCAGCTGTCAGGCACCCACATCCCCAGGAATACCAGCTATCTCTTGCATTCCAGAGACATCATTTGGACCAGGACCAGGACTGCTGGTGCGCCCTGCCACCAGCGATGTAGCTGGAACACAAGGATCAGTGCTTGAGGTGAATGCTGTGGCACATTGTCAGATGCTCAGTTTAACTGAGCAGGGAATACATGAAGGTTCACGTGTTAAGGTTTACATGTTATAGTTCAAAATTCTTCTGTCTCCTGCTTTTGGGTTGAAAACCTGCAGGTCTGGTTTGTTCCATTGTGATGGAACCAACACAATGCTGGTTCCATCTCAGAAAAAGCCAGAACCCCCAGTTCCGCAGCTGCTGAGTGGTTGCAGCTGCTGCTGCCCACGGGATAACCACAGGACAGAGAGACAGGCTGACCCAATGGGGAAGGGCTGCCAGGCTGGCAGGGAAGCCACAAAGGACACAGTTCTTGAGGACTGGTAAAAAATAAAATACTATTGAAAGTGAAAATAATTTAGGTTTTATGGTAAAGAAATGTCAATTCACAAAGTTAGAGCCCAAACAGCCAAGCCACAGTGGGCACAGCTGGTGTGAGTATAACCAATGTAGCTTCCCTGTGTTTGCTTAGACCATGAAAGGCTTCATGTGCTGTTAAATAATTCTCTTCATTTTTGCTGACTGTTGCAATGAAAAATTCACTCAACACCCCTCATTCTGGAGCCCACAGGTGGCAGTTCATCCCTAGAGAATTCTGACACCTGAGAGAACAAGGTCCTGAATGACCTGGTCAAAGAACAAAGCTCACATGCTCTGGGCAGAAGGTTGACTTGATGGTCTCCAGAGGCCTTTCCAAACCCATTTTCCCCATGATTTTGCAATCCCAATGTGATACTACCCAGCTGTCAGATGAAGGGTTTAGCTTTCTGCCACAATTGGATGCACGCTGGATATGTCCGTCTTTGCAGAGTTCCTCTGGGAGGGTATCTGTGCCTTCTGGCATGTGCTGCTTCTTTTGTACCAGCAGTTCTCAGCCTTGGCATGCCGGAATGGTGGGGAGATGGGCTGCAGAGCGTGGCCCTGGGCCATGCTCCTGGGCCGGCACACACAGAGCAGGGACCGGAGCTCCGAGCGGAAGCTCTCATTCAGCCAGCAGTAGATGAAGGGGTTGTAGCAGGTGCTGCTCATGGCGAACCAGTGAAAAGCAAAGTACAGAGCGTTGCTGCTGTGGATGGCCCTGCAGGAGATGAGCACCACATAGCAGTTCAGGGGAAACCAGCACACGGCAAACACAACCACCACCACCATCAGCATCTTCAGTGTCATCTTCTTCTTCCGCTGATGGGCATAGTATTGCTCCATGGTGAGGTCCCCAATGGCATTCCTCAGCCAGAGCTTCTTGGCCACCATGGTGTATGTGATGGAGATCACAAGCAAGGGCAGAACATACAAGAGAACAAACGTAGTCAGGTCCAAATACTTCCAGAAAAGATCAGCAGGAGGAGGGAAGCTGGGGAGGCAGACCATTCGGATGGTTCTGTTTCTGAAGATCAAAGAGAAAGAGCTCTCAGTTCTGCTACCAGCTGCACACATCTGAGGACAAACACCTCAGACATTCAGATGGATTTCAGTACAGGTACAGGTAGCAGAACTCATGCAGTATCATGGGCAGGTGCCACTTTCAATGGAGAATTTTACTCTAGGTTTGACCTTTGGCTCCAATGAAGGTATCTTAAACACACCCCCAGGAAAAGAAAGAAATCATCCATATTGACATCTGTGTCCTCTGCTGACGAGGAGGCCCTCTCCCCTGTGCCCACCCCAAGTTACATGGCTGAATCTCTGAGCCCAAAACAACTAATGAACCAGCCTGGAAGCAATTCCATCAATTGTCATAGTCCCTTTGTGACAGACACAGCACCCATGCAAAGGGAAGGAAAACCTCTCTGCTTCATCACCCTTTCTGCTCTAATAACATGGATGGAAAGGTGTGGCCTTGGCTTCTGTGGGGCTTTGCAAATGTCATACAACAAAAAATATGTAAATGTCTTACCCAATATAAAACCTTGTCAGAGTCTGATAAATGGCGTGAGGCAGCGAGAAGCAGCTGGCCATAACCCAGATGATGATGATGCAAATCCCTCCTTTAACCATGGACATGCGTGGCTTGAGAGGGTGCATGATTACCTGCAGAGAACAATGACTCCTGAGGACTTACATCATCTTTGTCACTCTTTGAGCCCCATGTTGCACGTGACATGCAGCAGCAGCTCCACATCTCTTCAGTGTTAAAAGGCAGAGACAGTCACTTTACAGGACTTCAGGGAGTACAAGGGTTGAGAAATGCATGGAGTTGTATACATATTGAGTGTTGCTGCTGGCTCAGAGCCTGAGCAGAGAAACATGTTCTGTGTGACCCATCAGCATGACTCCAGAGACCACGGTGGTGAGATCTCTGTTGAGCTATATGGACTACGGAGGATTATCTTAGGCAATGAAACAATAATTAAAAATAGACCTATCATGTCATCCAGATGATTTCTTGGCTGATGAAGTCTTTGGTATTTTATGCATGTTGTTTGTAGTCCCATTATAAATATCTACTTAATCAAGTTGTACAACTCCCCTGGAGTATCTGTCTGCCATGGCACTTCTCAGGACTAGCAATATTTTTAGAGGCAAGTGTTGGTTTCCCCTTTGTCAGGGATATCTCACTTCTGTCTTTGTGGTAAAAAAGACAGAAGTGGCTCATCTATGCTCTGGCAATCCCTGTGATTCTCTGACACCAGGTGGAGCCTGTTCTTGTTTTGAACTTCATCCAGCCACAGCATTTATCATATGAAGTTACTTTTTGGTAGCAACTGTTTCAGTGGCTCCAGCACTGCGAGAAATCCAGTCTACCTGAGAGCTCACCCTGCTGGATCTGGCCTCCCAGCACTCAGCACTCATCAGCTAAAGCACAAATTAGAAACTCTGTTTTACTTAAGGAAACCCTTCAGTCTGTATGCATTACTCGACCTGAAAGATTTTCCTGGCTGGTAAGTGTCTGGGCTGGAGGAGAAGGAGAGAATTTCTCACCTTGAACTGGATGAGTTAACATAGTTCTTACTGTTTCCAGCCTTAGGCATCCTAAAGGAATGGGGCAAGCGTCAGAACTGACAGACTCCCATAAATCTATGTGGAGAGAATGTGTGAGCTGGCTGGTGTTTGAATTCAGCACTTATCCCCGCCCTCCTGGTGGGGCTGTGCTTCGAGGCAGGGCTGACGAGGGCAGGGAGCCCACGAGCCCAATGGTCCAGGCAGCACAGGGCTGGAGCAGGCTGCCTGGCACTGAACTCCTGAAGTTTTCAGTATCTCCAAGGACAGAGACTCCACAACCTCTCTGTGCAGCCTGTTACAGTATTTGATCAACCTCACTGTAAAAATCACAGGTATTTTGTCCTCTGCCATGAAAGCTGGAGTTCTCGCCTCTGTTTCCTGAGTCTCAAGACAGTGCATGTTTCCAGGTACTGGGATTTGAGGAGGAAACAACTATTTTTTAGCAATCATAGGGGTGGTGTCTTCGACATACCTGGTGCCGGTCCAGTGCAATGGCAGCAAGGGTCAGCACAGACACGTGGACAGAGCAGTACTGAACAAACCGACTGATGTGACACATCAGCTTTCCAAAAACCCAGGTGCTGCTCACAAACCGCACCTGAAGAACAGACAACATTGGATTAACAGGAGCAGTACCTGAAGAGAAGCAAATTGGCTTCCCAGGTGCACAGTATGGAAGAAATGCTTTAATACAGCTTTCTGAGGCTTTGGAGGTGCTTTATCCTCAGTTTTTCCTGGGGAAACCGTGACTATCCAAGAGCCTCTCAAACTGAGGTGAGATTTACAGCACTGTGCAAACACTGCTTGAGCAGTGCTCTGTGTATGTTGTGTACATGTGTACATTTGTACATTTACCATGGCCCTTCCAGAACACATAAAGAAACCTTAGCTCCACTCCTCAACGAGTCTCTGCAGGGCACACTAGGTGCCTCCCAGAAAACATTATATACCTTTGAACATGTGGATGCTGAGAGCTGCGTGGTCTCCAAACTTAGTGAGAGAAATCCATGGAAGAATTTCTCACCTATTCCCAGAGAGGCATTACTGATGGTGGCTTCTCTGCAGACGAGAGTGCACCAAACTGCTTCGTTCCCTCATTATTCCTGACTGCGCAATATTAATTACAGATTAATACAACTCATTTTGCTGCAGATTAAGCTAATTTGAAGTAAAGCACATTTACTACAAAGCATCTGTCCACACAGAAAATTAGTCAAGACTAGCTAATTTGTTTTCAGTTAATCTAATTAATTTCCCTGTAGGGGCGACTCTTGCAGTACTGGCTGTCACTGAACTGGAGCAGTGTGCTGGATCTCTGGAGCTGGTTCCTGAGAGAGCTGGCAGAAATTTTAATTACACGTGCCTAGTGTGTGTCTGTTGGTGTGCGAACACACAAGAGGATACCAAGCTCTCCCTGAACAAATTACGGGATGCAAATCCCATCAGAGCAAGGCAGGGAAATCCCACCAAAGAAACAGCACCAGTTTAAGAAAAGGTGAATTCAAATAGCTAATTCAAGACCTGCTTTTGGAAGGCAGAAGAACACTCCGGGCAGGGATGAAGCAGGAGGATTTTGAACAGGAGTGCTGCGTCAAATCCAGGTGCAGAGTCCTGTTTACATGGCATTTATAGTCTGTGACAGTGGGGCAAGAAATGAAGCTTTAATTCTTCCCACCTCATTCATTTAATGTTCTTTTATATCATATATTATGTAGTCACTGAAAAGAAAAAAGGACAGTTAGCTCCAGGAAGCACCGTCTGTAGTGGCTGAGGGAGGGACATGCCACTGACACTGTTCAGTGCAGCCTAAGCACCTCTCTGAGATGTTGCACAGGGACTGACCTGGTTCACGTTGTTTCCATAGGAAACCGGTCATTAATCGGATTTTCTTGTGTCAAACTTGTCCCCACTTCCTTCCCTATCAACAGGCAAAAGGGGCTCCCAGATCTATGCCTTGCCTGGGCAGAGGGGGAAAGCTGCAGCAGAGTGACCCTTGCAATGGACTGCGAGGTGGGGGCATTGGCCCCCAGCTCCACTTGCTCAGGGAGTGTTGGGGATGGGGGCCATGACTGCACCCTCTCTAAAAGGCAAAAGGGGAACGGGAGCAAAAGAAAGTCTGGGTACCAGCCTGGTCCCAGCCTGTTCAATCCTAGTGCACACAGCTGACAGGCACACACAGACACCAGCAGTCACGGCCGGACGGGGCTCACCAATGTGAAGGGGGTGTTCAGGGTGGTGATCATCACGTCAGCAACAGCCAGGTTGACGATGAAGAGGTTGGTGGCAGAGTGCATCCTCTTGTTCTTGATGACCACGTGGCACACCACGATGTTGCCGAACAGTGAGATGCAGATGATCACAGAGTAGGCGACGATCAGCAGCGCCTTCACTGTCCGGCTCTGGGACTCGCCCTCATACTTGGCTCCGCTACCAAAGTCCCCTAGGTCCTCCACGTTCAAGTCACTGTGGAAGAAGGACTGGTTAGGGAAGCCGTACAGTGCAGAGAAGAAGTTGGTTGTGTTGGGGTTCTCCGCTCTCCAGAAGGGCTTGGGCATGTACTGCAAGGGGAACCAGGTGTGCTGCCTCATGGCTGGGGCAGCAGAGCCCTGGTCCAGCTGCACACTAGTCAGTGCCTTCTGCCAGCTCAGCTGTGAAAGCCAGTGGTTGCAGGAGGGAACACACACACTTGCATTTTAAAAATCTGCCGCATGGTTGCAAACTAGAGAAAAGAGTTGATAAATAGGTCCTTCTGCCTGTGCTGGGGATGCATCAGCTTTGCTTCGGGGGCTCCCCGTCAGCTTTCCTTCTTAAGTCCCATATGTCCCCCACAGAGAAGCTGATTTAGAGGCTGAAATATCAGAGATCCCCAAACACTCTCTCTGCACCAAGAAAGAAATCTTAGTGAATATTTCCTTTTGAGCACTATTCTTCTTCAATCTGCAACTTATCCTTAGAAATCTGCTTTACTGGGTCTCCACACAGCTCTTAATCCATCAGGTTTCTGTTTCCCAAGAGTTTTCAGAGCTTGGCAGAAACAAAAAAGCAAGGGCTGCCTTTCGCTTTGCTTTTCCCCCTCCAAGAACCTCTGACTACTCAGCGAAGCAGCTTTGCTCAGCAGCAGGGTGGTCCCTGTGTTCCCTGTGATATACACAGCTGCCAGATGACACACTGCACAGGAAGGAGCCAATGGCAGATCTCTTCCCAGTTTTTCCTGAGGTGTATCACAACCCACACGTGGGCAACGGCACAGCCTGACATGTGCAGATCTAGAGAGCAGCAAAACACAGATGGAGGCTGGATGTGCTGTGATCTCCTCCGTCTGCTCTCTGCTCTTCTCTGGACACCCAGCACAACAGTTACATAGGGGTGAAGCATCTTCACTACTTTGTGGCATCTCTCTTTCTCTTCATCCCAGAGTTTTAGCAGAGAACATCTGAGGGCTTTGTGCTTGGCCCCAGCCCCTTCCTGCTCTCATGTGGTGCAGAGGATAGAGTGAAAAGTGAAACGCAATCAGACAATAAGAGCAGCAGCCCAGCATGTTTGGGGGTCACCCAGGACGGCCGGCTGCACCCTCTGCACCCTGGCTGGGCTGGGGCCTGAGCTGAGCCCCAGGGTGTTCAGGCACCCACCGGCATCTCTGCAGCAGCCTGGCAGAGGCTGCAGGAACACACAGGGCTCCATCCCTGGGCTCCTTTGCTGTATGGCCCCGATAGGTCCCTTTGCCATAGTCTCTGCCGTTTCCTGGCTGTGCATCAAGAGGATGAGGGGGCAGAGCAGCACTGGCTGCACATGCACGAACCCAACAGCGGTGAGATGTCCTGAGTGCCAGAGGTGGGTGACTCTCATCACGTATTCCTGCAGAACAGATTTATTCTGTCGCAAGTACAAATGCTTTAGCAATCACATGCTGGTTTGCTGCAGTTATTATTCACTTGCAAACATTTTGAGCTGCTTCAGGTAGGCTTTGGGGTTCATCGTGCATTGGTGCTAGCTCCGCTCAGTCAGACAGAGAAAGTGAGGGAGAAACGTACTTTTGCCAACTCATCCAGGTGAATTGTGCCACCCTTTGTTTGTAAAGAAGATTTTTGGCTTTCACATTTGACACTACTTGAGACACAAATTTTTGGAAATTTTCGGTTTCATGAGATTATTTAGCATTTTCCTTTTTAGTGCTCTTTTGAAAAGAAGTGTCAGATTGCTGAAATGTCAGTTGAGATGCATATCCATCTTCTGAACAGATCTAATGTGATCTAATGTAATCTCATCAACAGATCAATGTTGATGAGGGCCAGAGAAATCAGAGCTATACTATAAAAATTCAGATCCTCGGGAACATTAAACCAGCAGATTTCAGGCATTTTCACAGGTCATTACTATGGTTTATCACCTTTGCTCATGGAGGCCAAGGGGTTAAGTCCCTGAGCTTGCTGGGTTCATGGAATCTTTCCTGTACTTCTCTGCAGCGACTTTTTCCTGCCTGACAGAGGCAAGTGAGATAACTCAGCTGTCACGCTCATTGTACAGCATGTAAAAGCATCCAGGGTCGAGGCTGCTTGCACTTGCCCCTGAATTTAAGCCCATTTTAAGGAAATTATTTCTAAAGACATGATTCATCTCCATTACTGGACAGAATTTAATGATGAGGCAAATCATAATAGCAATGGAGATTTTCTCCCCAGGCTATTACCATGGGCTCACTGAGTACACGCATTCAAATGCTTGTTCCTGTCTGCTCCCACAAAGATGTACAGAAAATGCTTTCATTACTGGATTATTGAGCTCAAAAACTGAATAAAATTGTCCCCACAGGTCCCTGCAGACAGTTGTATTTCATATTTATGAGGTATGTAAAGACCTCACAAGAGGGCAGATGAGAAATCCTGCGAACCCAAGACCACTGCACTAAAACTTTTCCTAATGCAGATGTTCCCAGCATGCTCCAAATGTGCATTTTTTGGCTTCTTGTCTTTGTCTCCATCCGTTCTTCCCCAAGCTCCACTCCTGGTGCCGAGTGCAGGCTTCCCACATCACCAGGAAAGGAGGTGAGAGCTGCTGGAGTTAAAGTGCTACTCCACTTCAGGTCTGCAGTCAGGACACACAGAGAGTTGATGCCCAGAGCACCCACCAAGAAAGCATCCAGCCTGTGAGAGAATCCCATCCTACTGGCTGGGAGCCATGCCACAGGAAGCAGGGAGCACACAGATCCTGGCAAAGCCTAAACCAAGGTCTGCTGGTGCAATAATGAGATTTCTGGCTTGAAAAAGAAAGTGCCTCTGCTCTGCCATTCAGAGCTGAAAGCAGCTGGAAGTAGACAGGAAGTTTCAGTGCCTGAGCCTTGTCCAAAGGGAGAAAATTCAACAGCTGAAATTGTCAAGTCCAAACGAGGAAAATTTAATTCAATGTGTCTGTTGCACCATGCAGCTTCTTGCAAGATTTCTCTTCCCTAGAGAGGTTCATAGTTTACCCTTTTCTACTTTAAATACAAGTTTGATAAATAACAGAAACAACAAGAGCTATAGACCACCCCCTGCAGTTTTATTTCACTCAAAAGGTGTGTTAGAAATAAGAGTGTGGACAATCCTCATAAACCATGAATCTGCAACTCTTTTCATATTTGCTTTAGAGCACTTAGGACACCATACTCCTGTTCGTTTGCAATGACTAGTCCTGCTTTTGTGACTCAGAAAACGTGGGACAAACAGGCACAGGCATTTTCCAGGACATTTCATGGACTCGTTAGTAAGACTTAATAAATAAATGGTGATTACAGAGTGAATACTCCAGTAATACATTAAATACAGCAGTTCTGTAATTCAGACAGGTGCTAACCATTCAAAGCCACGCTATACACGATGCCTTTCTGTGCAGGTGAGCCAAGGTTTGGCTCCTGGGGAGGGAAAGATCTGCTCAGCCCACAGCAACACGAGAGTCACCTACGTGTTCCTCCATCCCACTCACATCATTCACTGAGTGCTCCCTCTTGATATATGAGAGCCATTGCAGCTATAACCCAGCTTTTACAAAATATTTTCACTTACTGAGGGCAGACTTTTAGGCAAAATCATAAAATTTACTACTCTCAATGTGGTAAATTTACCAGTCCCAATGCCTTTTGTTTTTTCCCTGAGAAAAATCCTTCTTCATGGGGAAAAATGTGGAAGGAAGGTTCTGGCCACAGACTGTCTCCACCAGATACTCAATTACATCCCCTTGAAAGAGTATTTTAGCTTTTATTCTCAGAGCTTTCTTGGAGGCAGTGTAATTGGATTCTCATGCTGCAGACAGACAGAAGGAACAAACAATGGAGGTTATGTGTGGGAGACCAGGGTGCTGATGCTTGATTTAAGAGCTGGAAATTACTTCTTCGAATATGCTAGACCAGCCTTTCTACAGTGAAGCCTGACATAGAAATTATTCACAGTGAACTGGAACATGGGGGAGGAGCTGCATGACCTTGGATAAAACTGCTGTACTGTAATGGACCATGTCCTTTCCTACAGAGCAGCCTGGGTTAGCTGAGTGTCCCTCACCTGGAGGGGAAAAACTCCCCAGAGCCAGAGGAAGAGTCAGGTCCAGGCCATTGCCTTTATGAAGCTCAATATAATGTATCTGAGAGGTATACCATTACTTCTCTACTGTACCTGCAATTATTTCTAATTCCATGTGCCAGATACACAGCGAGGACCAGCTGTAGCACACACAGCAAAGCGCTCCAGGAGGGTAGAGGCATGTTGTTCTCAGCTGAAAGCACAAAGTTATATTCTAAAATTTCAAGTTATTCCCTATGACTATCAAATGACTGTAAAGTAAAGCCAAGGGAGTCTCTGTCAGCTCAGGACATGGAATTTGACATGCACTAATCCAAAGATTGGCTCTTGGCAAAGAAGGCTCAGCAGATACCGAGGAGACAGGACGTACAGGGGAGGTGACGTCGCAACTGTCACTCATGGTCCATCAGGAGATGGAAGCGAGCACTGCCTGGTTCAGGCAATGCTGGGGATTTTTCACTTTCTAGAGGATTCAATACCAGGAGAAAAAGCCAGATGGGCTGTTCCAGAGCCAGCTGATGCTGGCAAAGGGTGGGGAGTTGCTGTGGAAGCCTCTGTCAAGCCTTTTTTCCTTAGTTTGAAGGAAACTCCTCTGGAAGGATGGAGTAGACTAAAAACTACTTTGAAGTTTCTGAAAAATAACAAAAAAACCCCCAGTCTGACTTTGCTAGCAGCTGCAAATGTTCAAACAGGAATCAAGAGCCATGGTCCTTGAATAAGTGATGCAGAAGATAAAATATGATTTGAAAGGAGACACTTCTGAAGACATGGATGCCATGAGCCCTGAACACACAGTCCCAAAACTCACCCGTGAACAGCAGCAGCTTTCTTTTGCAGAGAGTGACTGGAGAATAGGTGGTGTTCTGCAAGTTGTATTCTGAAAATGCCAGTTTCTCAGTGAAAGTCTGAATGAAAGCCAGGACATAAATGTCATCAACAACAATCTGAAGTTTTAGCTATGGACAATCCATTTTAACCCATTCAATTTTAAAAAAATTAAAAATGCCTTGCTATCCTTCAGAAACAAATACTCCTCTAAAATAACAAAATTTCCAACTTCAGTCTCTCAACCCAGACTTCAGTTGCTGAGTTTGGGGTCTTGGTACAGAGCCAGAGGAGGCAAATGCTTCCAGGGGACATGGCCCTGGGCAGGGGTCTCTCAGGGAGGAGAGTGGTGGTAGATTGACAGTGAGAAGCAGAAATGGCCTCGTCTCAGGTGTGAGGAGATCTGCTCTGGAAGCAGCTCAGCCAAGAGATCAATCCTCACCTCCACCTGTCAGCACTCATGTACTGCACAGCGCCCTCCACATCCTTGCCAGCCTGGGCATCTCCCGATGGGATTCTTTTGCCCTTAAAGCACTCACAGCCTTTTTCAGTGCCTCTTACTCATTCTTGGATTTTGATTTTTCTTTTTCATTACTTCAAATATTTCAGGGGCCAAGTTTTGGAAACACTGATGACTATTCCAGCTTGAATTAGTTTGCATTCATAGTATGGAAAACATTTCATGCATTCATTCCCTTCTCTCTTTTCAACTGCCCTTTATCTGACTGCTCCAGGAAAAGCAGAATTAGCCACTGCTTTGTTTTCTCTCCTTACAGCCCCAGCTGCACTCACTACAATCCCTGGATTGCAAGAGAAAAAAAAATTACTTGTACCATTTCCTTTAGATGCCAGATGCCACATTTCCAGATGATCTATGAATCCCCACATCTCTTTTCAACATCCAAAATTTCAGGTACAGAGGTACCACACACCCCAAAGGAAAACCTCTCTCTGGCACGCCAACACATTGGAGCCCCTCCTGAGAGCCCTCCTGACTCTATGGGCTCCAAAAGGCTCCTTGGCAAGCTGCAAGAGTGATGTCAGTGCTCAGGAGTTCCAAACAAGGGCTGTAGCTGGAGAAAAGCTTGGCAGGATGTCTGCTAAGTGCTGCACTGCCCACCCCGCAGCAGGGGTACAGCTGGTTTTGAAAGGTTTTTGACCATTTCCCAGCTAAAGCCTACCACTCTGTGCCTCAGCACCTCTTCACAGAGATGGAAACCAACTGCAGGACTCAAAGTAAGATGCACAGCTTCACAGCTGCCCCGATGGAAGGGTGATGGCCCTAGCAGCCCATTCCTCCCACTGACCCACTTCTGAGCACAGACCAACTACAGCTCCATTAGGTGCACAAAACCAGCTGTTACAAGGGTACAATCAGCTGAAACCTCCCAAAATTGTGCTGTTATGTAAAATTACACAGCTGCTGCCCTCTGTCCATAACATCCCAAAGTCTTTCTTCTCTTTGCCTGTTTCCTGGCACTGGGGGAAGCCAGGTGGGTGGTATCAGCAGTCAGTGCAGGGAAACAGAGAGCCTTGGAGGAGCAAAAATCAGAGCGCAAACCGCTGCTCCTTGGGCTTGGCTTTGAGTAATGTAGCAGGAGGCTGTCTCAGAGCAGTTCTTCCCAGCTGAGAGCAGAGGCTGGGGACAGGTGCCAGAAACCATCTCCCACGCTCCCTCTGTGGTACCAGGTGGTCCCACAGCTCCCACCAGGCAGCTCCATCCCAAACTGCATGGGCTGCCCTGGAGCTGCTGCTCCAGCACAGTGCAGGTGGCAGCAGCTTGGTCTTGAGGGACTCCATGAGACACTTGGATTTGAAAGAAAGCTGGGAAGAAAAGAAGCAGAATGTGTGTCCAGAAACAGATGTTTGTTTGAGCTGGTCCTAAAGATGTTAGAAAAACCACAAAATCCTTTGGAAGTATCCTTTTTCCTGTTCAGTCTCAGGTTTCTGGTCTCAGTGTGTCTCCTGCTGTAGAGGTCTGATGCTGGCACCAGGATACACGACTGTGGCACTGTACCCTGCCCTGGGGCAGGCCCCTGCTAGCTGAAATGGGGGGACTGCAGTTTTTTCAAAGTACCACCAGTAATTCAATGAGGTGACTTGACAAAGGTATGATTACAGGGGGGGTTATAAAAATTACTGTATAGAAGTATTTTCAAGACAGAAGAGTGAACAGCCAGGTCAAACCCTGGTCCCTGCCCACCACCTGCTCAGGGCAGCCAGGGGAGCTTGGGACACCACAGCGTGAACTCCCCCCTCACCACCTGGGCCTCTGGGAGCCGTTGCCACCAGGATACTTCCAAGGAATGGGGTGCACTGACCCCTCCTGCAGCCCAGCCTGAGCACATGGCCAGCACCTGTCCTCCCTGCTGCTGCCCTCAGCATCGACCCCAGCACTGCTTTGCCAGTGGCTGCTGACCCTCGGGTCAGTGATGGCACCAGGCACCTCTGCAGTCCCAACCCCATCATCCCATCCATCTCAAACTTTTCCCCAGTAGATTGCTTTCTCCTTTAAAACCTTTCCTGAAACTTTTTTAACTCCAAGTGACTGGTATTTTAAAGTTCTTGTCCATACTGTAAATTGCCAGTGATCAGCAGAGAAATTATTTGGTCTTGTTTTCTCCCCAACACACAACATTCCACATTGCAGAAACACAAACACACTCCAGAAGAGTTACTTGGCAGTGAAAGTGTAATGAGACAGCCTTTTTTCTTCTTTATTTCTCTGCAACATAAGCGACAAGAGTGAGTGGAAAAAAAAAAAAAGTAAAAAAGAAGTCAACCTCACCCAGCTAAAATAAGCAAGAGACAAGGACATCTTCATGTTCCCTGTTACACAGAAGGAACAAAGCTCAGCCAGACCCACTGGCAAGTGCTGAACCATTCACTGTCCTGGAAGTAACAATAAAGGAAAAAAATGTTCTGAAAGATAAAGCCATTCCAAAGGACTGAATCACTGAGAACGGCAGTTCCTTGGTGCAGGGAAGTATGTGTTAGGGAAAGAAAAAAGTGCCTGAGTCAAACTACCCTAAAGGCTTTGCTTGATGAAGCAGCCTGATGAGACCTCACCTGCTTCCAGAACACTTTTTTTAGGGTAATGTCATTCATTTCTTAATACTGGTGAATCTCAAGGAGGAACGATGATACCAGGGCTGCAGTCATCATCATAACTGTTTTTCTCCAAAGACTGCCATTGTATCTGGGCTCTCAGCTTGGAAGAAATGCCTGAAAGGATATAACTGAAAAAGAGAAAGAAATAAAGTTTAAGACTGTATTACCTCTTTTCTAACAGTCAGAATTTGAAAAGAAATACAAAAGTCGATGAGAGGTTTCCTATGTGAGAGGTTTTCAACACAGACTACAAATTCCTACATTTTTTTTATTTTCTGCTGCTGGTTACTTAAATTAAGGACCTTCTCCTTAGGCTGGACAGACTCGGGCATTAATCAAACACAGGCAGCTTCTCTGAGGGCTTACATCTCTTCTGGTCATCAATAGATCACGGCTGCAACTGCATCTGTCCTGAAATCAGTTGTGGGGGAAGAGGGGGAAGATGCAATTTAGGAGTCAAATAATCTAATTTAGAAATGTTTCTTTCCAATCACTTCTTAGTGATTTGGTTTGGGTCATTACACTTCACTCTGGAATGGGTACACTGGGTAACAAGGGAGAAATACAGGAGAAAAAAAAGAAACAAGGGAGAAAAAAAACCCCTGACATCCCAGCAGCTCCAAAGGTGCTAACTGAGGACTGACCCAAAACACAGAGCAATGCACTTAATTTTATAAAAGTAGCTTAGAAGTTTACACTGCTATTCTTGTCTTTAGCTCCAATTCTGATCCCTTTGAAATAAATGGTATTCTTTTTGTGTGTTTTCCTAAAATTTCCCAGAACTTAGCCCCATGAAAGATCAAAAATAATAATCTATTTGGGAACAAGCTGTCTCCTTTCATACACTCAAAACAACAGCACCTCTAACACTGGCCAAAAAGGTTTTATGTGCCTGTGTACCCGATTTGCACATAAACCTCACCTCCAGAAGGTATTATGAAATTTTAATTATAGTCCATCTGAAGCAAAGTGGCCCTGGATTACATCCAAACTTCTCTCGAGCTGGGCAGAGGGTTTTGTGCCTGGCAGTTTTACAAACCTCTTCTGCTGCCAACTTAACAGGATAATACTCAAAAACTGAGAGCTCTGAGTGGAAGTGGCTATTAGTTGCAAAGGTTCAATTATCAACAACAGAACCTGAATTGCTGAACCTCAGACCCAGCACAGAATGTCTCCATAACCAAATATTGCCTCTTTCTGAATCACTGGAACATTTGTGTGAGTCAACCTGAAGCAAAACAACCAGCCCTGCACACAAAGGATGCCTTTCTGTCCCCTGATCCATAGTACTGCTTTGACCCATGCTGGGCAGGGACTTCTGGAGCCCGTGCTGAGCAGCTGGAGCTGCTGGAGGGTGAAGCAGTTGTAAGCATAAGCAGCCAGCCAAATTTGCAAGAACACAAAAGGTCCCCATGTGTGTGAAACAAAAATCAAGGAAACCACTTCTGTCTTTTTGCCACAGAAAAGCGAGCCAAGTAGAGGCAAAAGCAGCCCTGAATCTCCAGCCACCACCTTGCTCCTTCTGTTACTAGTCTGCATCTCAGACAATATGGCTTTTTTCCTGTTTTCTGTGCAGCCAAATTCCCAGAGCTTACACAGAGGATGTGGAAGGTGTGCTAATGTCTGTGCTAAATGCTCTGACAGCAATGAAAACATCTCAGGTGTTGGTGAGGAGCATCAGCACAAACATACGTGTTTTGAGAGTGCATTGGTAAGGGCTGGGAGTGGTGACCCAGCCTGGAACCCACAGCGTTGGGCTGGGGAAACCAGCCACAAACCCCAGATAAACAGAGGAGATTGATGCTGCCGGGGCAGCAGCCACGCACATAAACTGCAATTCACATTTCTGACTGAGGCTCCTTTGCGACCCTCCTTCCTTCCAAAGCCCTGCAGACTTTCCCTCAATCAATTCTCACATTCCGTCTCTCCGCTGTGCTCCACAGCTTCGGCTGATCACGTTTGCCACAGCCAATATCACTGTGACACACATCCAGGAGCCAGCGAGGGGCTCGCTCAGCAGGAACAGAACAAATTACTTCTGTCTTCACAGAGATTTGGCATCGAAATATCAAATGGAACAGGTAGACGACCTGCTGAAAACATTCTTTTTTATCACACAAAGCAAACCAGAACCTCAGAGAAGCCCAGCTGAGCTCTGTCATGTGTGGGATCGTGCCCTGCAGTCAGGAATTTTTTGTGCTAGGTATGAATCCAGTCAAGGTTTGTTACCCTTTCAGTCCACAATGTGACATTTATTTGCCATTACCCTGAGACAAGATATCCAGGGATCCACTGACCCTCCTCCATTCAGTTTAGTAATTTATGTATCTTTAGCCTACAGAAAGCTGGGTCATGACTGTCAGCTGGCAAGCCAGGGACAGACCCAGAAAAGTGCTGGACATGTTCAGAATGTGCTTTATGACTTATTGCCCTGTTCCATCAAAATCATCCTCTGCTCTCTGATTCCAGATTCTCGGTTGCAGGAAGGTGTCCAGGTACAAAGAGGCACAAGACCCAGGTATGGCATTGCCATGGCAACACACTTGTAAAACGAATCTGCTGTTTTTCTGAGATTCACCTTTTAGAGAGAAGCAGCAGTAAAGCTGGATGTCGCAGATGACTCAAAGAACTGTTCAATGGAGCGGGTAGAGCAGCACCAGGAGACCCCGGGAGAGGTGGTCAGTGGGATAAATCCTGGTGGGTAGGCAGGGATGGAATCCATAAAGCAGTCACTGTCATGAAGCACTACTGATAGACAGATAAACAAAGCAGCACAAAGCAGCCTAAGGAAAAAGATTCACAGGAAAGTCCTAACAGAGAGTGACTGTGTAGCTAAAGAGCTGTCAGAGGTCACAGATCAAGTGCAGGGGCCATGTGGCTCAGGACACAGAATTTGATGATTACTGATTGAATATGGGCAAAGTCTGAGGAGGTGTTTGGTTTGACTGGGTAATACTTAGGCAAACTGGAATGAGAAGAGTTTAAAATCTTGTTTCCATTTCATTTGACTATTCAAAATCCCCCAAATTAGGATATAGTTTGTGTTTCAGGAATAGTGATGTCCCCCCGGATAAGAATGAAAACACTGTCTGAAATGTGGGGTAAAATGCCAGTGTCACCTATTGCTATTTAAATTCCTAGAAAATAAAGAAGCAGCAGCAATTTATTCCCAAAGCCTTGTATAACCTTTTGAGTTGCCAGCTGCTTCCTTACAGCCCCTGAGGTCACAGCATGCAGGCATCAACCATTATGTTAAATGGTGCCCCTGGGCATTTCAAGTGCTGTGTTACCGTAGCTCAGCTTGATGATTCCAGACCCTTCCCCACAGCCTCTCCACTTGCAACCAGTCTTCAGGCTCTCAACACGACTGAAGATGATGACTTGCCCTGACAGTGATTTATCTGAGTTTCTCAAAGCATTAAAAGCTGTGGCCTAGTCTCCCATCCCATATCACTGCAGACAGTAATTTGATGCTCTGCTGGATGATCAGCCTTTGGGGAATTTGCTGGCTAATGAAACACTGCAATCAGTTTTATCAAATCTTTGTAGAGCTTCACCCAAGGGAAATCACATAACTCAGCCACAGCACCAGCAATCGATTTCCCAGAAGGTTCCTTATAAAGCAACTGTGAAACCTGGTATTTTTACACCTAAAATTTGCAGTTCTGCCGTAAGTCTGCAGGTTCCACTCACTGAGGACCAGAATAGGACCCATGAGGATCCATTTCCGAGCTGTGCATCTGGAATACTAAAAAAGGCATAAAAGTCATGCCAACAACACCCAGAGGTGGTCCCTCACCCACTGGGCTTCTCAGACTGGCAATCAGCAATGCCAAGGGATCCTGGCCAGTTCTTCCAGGCTAACTCACAAAACACCCCCAAGCTAAAAATATCTAAAGGCTGTAGAGAGAAAACCATGAGCCACAATCTGTTTTGACACAAGACTTGCAGCCAGACCTTCAGAGAGAGCGAGGATGGGCAGGGAGGTGGAGGGAGGAGCTCACGTGGAGAGGGCAGCGTGCACTTGGGCAGCAGCTTCGCTTAAGGACATTCTGTGGCACTTCCCAGGCAGCTGCCTTGGGTCTGTGCCAATGACTGGAGAAAGGGACAAACTCAAACTTCAATTACTGTAGGCTCTAGTCCCAGCCTAAAAGGTTGATATATTTTTTTTAATAGTTTCAGTCATACCTTGTGAAAATCAAATTAATCATTCTGGTCAAAACAGCTTTGTGAACTGAAAGGATAACTTCCATTTTTCATTGTGAAGACCTTTTGAAAGAAAGGGGGTAGTTTTGACATAAAACTCCCTCAGATATCCAGAACGTAGAGCTGGAATGCCTGTTTCAGCTTTATTGAAGCAAAATCTTTCAGTCAGGAAATGTGCATTTACTTTTTTTTGTGAAACAAGAGATTAAAACTTAAAGGCATGACACGCCTTGAGCAGTGGGAAATGGTTTTAAATGCTCAGCTTTACATGGAGCTACATGTGTAAGAGTGTGGCCAGACTTTGGTGCGGGACAGGAGCCAGCCACCAGCTCCAGGGCTGGCAGCGGGCAACGAGGCCCCTCCTGCGCAGCTGTACAACCTAGGAGGCCCCTTCCATGTGGTTGTACAGCCCTTGGAATAAGGTATTGTACACTGGGCTGGTGCAAAAATGTGCATGTATCCATGAACATCTGCACACAGGTTTATAGCAGCACAATCTCAAACATTTGGGCCATAGAGCAGATAAATCAAACAGCAGCTCTTCCCAAGAAAAATTATTTCTTTTGCATTGAGAAAATGAAGCAGAAAAGACATTTTCTGGGGTCACATGCCAGCTGTTAACCTACTGAGTTGTATATTCACAGAGTATTGATGAAAGGATGTTGAAGATTGTTTTAGCTCAGTGCAGCACTAACAAGTTCTTCCAGCCCTGCCGGAGCACTGCAGTGCTCACCAGCTGACCAGCCACCTCCTCACACCCACACTGCTCTCACTCTTTGGGGTTTTTTGAAGTTTAACAAACCAAGAGTGTGCAAATTGGACTAATCACAATCCTCCTGCTCAGCCTTGTACAAGAGGATCACTTTTGATAAGCCCGTCCAAATCCGGCTGTACGTCCCTTGCCCCACTGACTCCAAAGCACAACAACCTGGAGGTTTTCAAAAGGACTGGAGGGAAACACCAAACCTGGAGAGACTGAAGCTACCAGAGCACCCACATCAGTGGCCTCTTCCACATGTTATGTTTGGCTTAGAACCTTCCTGCATTTGGCAGTGACATGGGGAATAGAACCGTCTCACTGCCGACCTGACCCCATCCCTCACACAGCCACGGCCGTCCCAGCACTGCCTCCAAGCGGCAGGAGCCCATGGGCAGGCAGGGACACACTGTGCTCACTAGCATCCTCAGCTTTGCTTTGTGCTTGTTTGCTTCTCACAAAGCAAGTCAGCCTGACCCAAAGAAGATGACTGCTCTTCACTTGCCTCTAAAAGGGAAAGCTTTCCTTTGAAGAAAATAACCCGTAAATATGAAAAATTAGGATCTTGTAGGAAGGTCCTATAGGCAGGGTTTTCTGACAGTTCCTTACAGTGACAGACTGCAAAGCTTCCCATATCAACATACACAAAGACATAATTTCTGTGTTACACTTGATGACACTGAATGAGAGAGTATTTCTCTCTCCTGTGCCTATTAGACATGCACAGCCTGCATTGAACTGTCTCTTACGCAGCAAGTCCTTGGCCCACACCTTTTCCAACAGACTGAACTCCTCCTCTACTGTTTCCTTATGTCTCTTCAGGGATAGGTGACTGTTTCAACAGTCCCCTTCCCACAGTTAAAGAATGCAGAATGAAGCCTGTCTCTCAAGAACACCAAAAGACATTAGGTTTATAAAGCACCTGGTGAGCAACCAATTTACTTTCCCCAAAATAAGAGCAAATTAACAAACTGATTTCCAAGACAGGCTGTCTTTGATTTTTAACACCATAAATGCTAATTTCAGCAATAGCTGTTTCATCAATCATATGCCCAGTCCTGCTCTTCTCACACCCCAGAACAGTCCATGACTGACTTCAATGATTGTTTCCAAGACAAGTGCTGCAGTAGGTCTGGTACCTCGTGTGTGCACATTGCCTTATTTGTACATCCCATATCCCAGTCTCCATATATGAATAAGCCAGAGGCAGCTTTCCCTCTGCTCAGATCCATTCTCTGATTTTACCTTGCAGATCCCCTTGTTTTGGCAGCCGTTGTGCCCGAATTTCTCTCTGCAGGCAGTCTATGAGCACATCACTCCAGACTTGCCATCACTCCTGTAATTTGCTATGCCAGCAAAATTGCAAACAGGCTGCACAGGGCCAGTCTGGATCACCAAGCAACTTAGTTCAGAATTAAAGGCTGCACTACAGCTGAGAGCTCAGCAAACCCTTTCACTGACAATTACCGTGTCAGTTGTTTTATGGAGTGCCACGGGTTAATTCTACGTTAACTTTTGTGTTTTGAGAAAAAAGAAAGAAGACAGCACTTTATATTTCCCTATGCACAACCAAATGGCTTTTAACTCACACGTCTCCCATGCGCAGTCGGAGTGGGAGGCGGCAGGAGCGTGAGCCACACGCCGGCGCGGCCGTGGCTGAGGGCACAACTGCCTGCCCATCACTGAGTGGGGTGACACTACAGGGATCCCATCCCAGTCCTGCTGCAAACAGCCAGCTGCTGCCATGTAACAAGTAACTCTGCTTTGCACTCACCTGAGATAGCCTGGAAGGCTTCAAATAGGTGGGTGATCACCTGGGTCAACTTTTTAAAATGTCATCACAGCTAACAGGGGTCTAGGGAGAGCGATGTTAAAACTGCAGGCAGAAAGCACTACCTAAAGTACAGGCAGTACAACGGGCAGTATTAGCTGCTTCTTACATTTATCCCATACAAAACCTGCAAGACCAGCTCTTCCATGATGGTAAACCTGTTCTGAACTCATACTGGCAGTGTGGGTTAAAGTGGGGTGGGTTTATGGTGGAGGTTTTATTGGACTAGCTCAGCTGGTTAGAGCATGGTGCTAAATAATGCAAGGTTGAGGGTTCAATCCCTGTATGGGCCATTCACCTAACAGCTGCACTCTATGATCCTTGGGGGTCCCTTCCAACTCAGAATATTGTATGATTCTGTGATCTCTCCTTCTCCTCCTCCCATGCACACTGGCTGGGAGAGCTGACTCCCGCTTAGAAGCAGTTATGAACTTGCTGATAAACTGCTTTGTCCGTTTGCTGCAACAGAAGGTTCTAGCAAAATGATCTGTTTCTGTTTTGTCCAAAGCTTTCCCTTGAGCTTTCTCAGTTTGGGGAGGAATTGATTCTCACAGGACACAGCCCTCGCACCACAGGCTTCTCCAGAGCCTGTCTCCAGAGTTCCTCACAACCCCTGCTGGAGAGACCTCTGCCACTGATGCTCCACTTGGCCCAAAAAACATTACATTGGAGGAATTTTGGCAGCCTGCTGTTCATGGAATGTGTGAAATCCAGCTCCCAGCCCTCTGGTGCCCTGCTTGGGGCCAGCACCCAAAGTGCAGGCTGGGCCTAAGCTGCAGAGCTGCAGGAAGGGCAATTTCCCTCTTGTGCTGCCCTGAAGCAAGGGAATACATTTACACTCACTCCTTTGTCTCAGTGCAGACCCAAAACATTTTTGATCTAGTTTTTAACAAGCCAAGGGGGAAAAAATAAAATAAAGACTTTCTTCTTCATTTTTATTTCTCATAACACAGCTTCTAAAATTCCCTGCAACTGATGGGTTTGGAAACATGTGGTTTGCATTAGCAGCTGAACCAGGCTTAAATCTGAGCAAAACTCATCCATATTCAGAGTATTCAACAGCCCTCCAGCCCCCCACCAGGCCTAATGAAGTACAATGAAAGAAAAATAATGAGCTTTGTCCTCACTGTCAAAGGAAAAGGCAGCTGGAAATGTGTAGGGGCTTGATATGAATTGAACATGATTAAGTATGTGATAACCACTGTTCTGAAGAAAATGGTGCTGTTATACCTAAGGAGCCCCCAGCATCCCCTTGTCATTTGAGCCATTTAGCTGCTTTAATTGCCTCTGAAAGCCACCCAGAACAGATTGCTTTTATGCTCTTTCCATTTTAAACCAGGCACAGAAATATATAAGCACTAACCTGCATCCATTTGGGTAATGGGGAATCCGGGGAGGGAGCTGGACAGGTATTTCATAGGGAAGGGCTCGGTACTTGACCCACAGGGCAATGGGACTGTGGGATGTGTGGGCACACACAGGGTGATGTTACAGTGATATGTGTGGGCACAGCTGATCCTGGAAGATGGCCACCACAGCCCACAGGTGGGCTACAGAACCCACCACCCACTCCCAGTTTGGCTCCCAGCAAAGAGCAAAAGGATGTCACAGCAAGGCTGACAGTGAGGCACAGCTCGTCATGGTCCTTGATGGGGTTCTCAGTGACATGCAGTGCCCTGAATTTGTGTCTGCCCACTTACTCATCAAAAACCAGCAATCCAATTCTAAATTAACAAATTTTTTTCTGTATTCTTCATTGATTCACAAAACTGAAAATACTATCTTCCTCTCCTTCACATTAATTACATTAATGGCTCACAGTTTCTTAGGAGACAATTCCCAACTCAGTTCTGGCAAAGCAGCAAGACTGGAATCTGGCCTAAGCTATTCTGCTAGAAAAGACCAACTGGAGCTGTTCTGGAGAGAATAAAATGTCTCCTCTCTTCCTTGGGGAAGGAGAGTATTTCAGAAGGACCTTTTTTAATCATTACTTGTCTTCAGTCAGTTCAAAGGGTCCTTGGATCTCTCCTGGATGGATATTTTCTTCACAGAGGGCTGAGGAGAATATATGAAGAGGTTAGGGCTCCAGCTTTCCCTCCTCAGCTTCTAGAAGTACAGTGCACAATTGAAATGATGCCCCAAAATCTTTGCTGTGGACAAGGATCTAGCCTCTGCTCCAAGTACACAGCCCAATGTTTGTACATGGCTTTCAGAGACCAGACTTCTTTTGAGACATGAGTTTGAATCCATCATCCAGGATGGATCTCCGATTGCGTCGCAATCTCTTTTGCCTCTCGAGATGGATGACTGCTCCCAGGAGGACACCAGCAGCCAGGAGCAACAGGACTCCTACAACAGCCAGAGAGATGACTGTGGCCTCTATCTGCTCTTGGGTCACCTTAGATCCAAAAAGCATCATCTTCTGGGACTCATCATCATGTGACAACCCTGAGAGACAAACAGAAAGGTATCTTCAACAAGAGCCAGCAATACCACAACTGAAACATTGCAACAAATACAACAAAGGAGCGAAAGAAAAACCTGATGCAATCAAAGTAATGGAATCACCATCCCTGGAAGCGTTCAAAAGATGTATAGATATGGAGCTTAGAGACCTGTTTCAGTGGTAGACATGACAGTGCTGAGTTAATGGTTGGACTCAATGATCTCAGAGGTCTTTTCCAACCTCAGTGATTCAATGACTCAAAGGAGGCCCCAGTGCCATCCGTCAGACCCTCATCCCTGAGCCCACACAGAGATTTGAGATGGATGGTTCCTTCCCTAACCTGCTCCACCCCAGAACCTGACAGTCAGCCACTTCTGTCTCCACCCAGAGATGAGAACAAGTGGCCAGGCTGGGGCTGCTGCAAGTTCCCCAAGTCCACACTCCCTGTGCCCATGGCTGCTGTCCTACACACCACTGAGTGCACTCGCTCAGCCATGCCCATGGTGAGTCACCAGGATCCTGAGCTTGCTTGTGTCTCCACACAGAGGCAGCAGCCACCTCCTGAGAAAAGGGGCTGTTTGCTCAGGCAACAACTGTTGGTCAAGGTTTCTGCCTAGTGAGCATAAACAAGCTGCTATCTGCATATGGTATAAAACCAAATTATTTAATATTGCCACTACTGCTCTCACACATTTCCTACTCCTCTTCTGGTATGCCCATGTTGAGTGAGGAAAATGCTGGGGAGAAAATGACTGAAATAACAGTGGAGAAAGCCTTCTGAGTTGTAGTTAGGTGGCTGCATTTGCAGCTGGCCTGAACTGGCTCTCAAATCAGCTCAGCTGAATTTCTTCAGAGCAGCTGGAAAATGGGAAGAAAGATGAAAAATCAGGAAAACAAACCACTAATGTACGCTGTTCAGACTTCTACCACTGAAAATTTCAAAGGGATCATATCTACTACTCCCCTTCTCCCTGTGCTGCTTAACCAAATGTCTTCTCACATCTGTTCTTTACAACACCCGAAAAACTCCAGGCACATGCTTGGGCTCTTTTCTCGGGGAAACATGAGAGCAGAAGGCAGATGTGCATGTTTGCACGCTGACCCCATCCTTTCAGCTTGTAGAGATGATTGTGAAACTTCCCTAAACCACAGAGTCACTGACAGTCCAGAAAGGGAGGACAACCCATCCCAGGCACCATCCTCCAAATCTCTACCAGTACCTAAGCTCACACTCCAAATCTGAATCCATACATAGCAGGCACAACAGGGTGCGAGGTCACTAACCTTTTCCACCTAACACAGGCAAACAAGCCTAACCAGCCCAACTTCCTTATCTCTATCACCAGAGGACAGACTGGTGCCCTCCCTGTTATCTACTGAAGCAAGGCCTCGCACTGAGGCACTGCCAGGCTGGCAGAGTAGAGGCTGTGGGCGCTGCCTTTCCCTCCTCTTGCACAGATCCAAACCTCTGTGCTGCTCAGGGATCTGCCCCCTCCCCTTCCCACAGACAGGGTTTGGCAGTGCTGTACACACCATACCTGAGGCGACACTCACGACTTCCAGCTCTGACTCTGAAAGGAAACAAAAGGAGGGTAAGAAGGTGTTGGGCTGAGCAGGCAAAGCCCAGAACGGGGCAAGGATCAGATCCAGAGGCAGCACGGTTTTCCAGGACTAGGAGGCTGTCCTTTGTCCTGTCAATGTTTTCCCTCTCTACATGAGACAAGAGAATTTTTGTATCACCTGCTTCAGAGACAGCCCCAGTCCCAGTGCACAACCCTTTCCAGCCTTCAAAAGAAAAGTACTGAGGGACAAACAGAGATGCCCCTGACACTGGGCAGGCACTGGTCACCCACAGCTGAACCACTGGGGCATTCACTGTTTTGGTAATAAATCTAAAACCACATCACCGTGTGGGCTCCATTGCAGCCAAACCCAGTACTCAGCGTCACTCACCTCTGAGCACCTTCCAGTTCTTAGTAAGAGCAATTACTGGCTGAGAGCTGAACATCGCAATTCAGACACAAGCTAAAAACCAAACTCAGAATAACAACATAGGTAATGTAAACTCCAGAAAACAATCTGTTATTAACTCCAGCTCCAGGTATTACCATATTTAAAGGGAACATCATGATTTAATAACACTTAAATAATTATCTGCTCCATTAACTGGCTTTTTATACTATGTAAGAGAGGTGAGCTACAAACACTCAGAATTTCACAGCAGTAGCAGGAAGTGCTGCTGGATGTTTTATGGTGACAGCTCCCTACCTGTTCTAGGCAGGACAGTGAAGAGGATCTCCATCCCAGCATGGATATGGTCAGACACATGACAGTGAAGCAGCCATGTCCCAGGGTTCCCAACCAGCATCTCCACCATTTCAAAGGTCCCAGGGAACAGATCCACAAC
Organism: Lycocorax pyrrhopterus obiensis; assembly: GCA_014706295.1. Taxonomy (NCBI): domain Eukaryota; kingdom Metazoa; phylum Chordata; class Aves; order Passeriformes; family Paradisaeidae; genus Lycocorax; species Lycocorax pyrrhopterus. Next base: position 18,974,654 of record JACSVZ010000005.1, read on the forward strand.
ATCTGCTCTGTAGCTTTTGCCATTCTGTCAGAGGAGGGAGGCCATTAGCTGCAGTGCTCACTGCATCTTCTCAGGAAGAAAATTCTGCCAGTGTTGCTGAGGACCACTTCAGCTTTTTAAAGCTCAAAAAAAAAAAAGCTTTCAAAAAGCAGCTCCAGGGCTGCAGCTTGGAAAGCAAACAATCTGGTAATGCCTAACCCTAACAAGGATTAAGCTGGAATCTCAGCACAACACAGAGACTCAGGAAGTCAGACTGGGATGTGTAAAACCACATCCTTTTCCTAGCTGGGTGAAGCTGCTATGGAGTCATTAAAAAACATTCAAAGTCAAGCTAAAAGTGTTGATATCAGTAGGCAGTACCAGCTTTACCATCAGCAGATATTTTTACCTTGTATATGAAGGTCTCAGCATGAAAATGGACTGTGTGTACATCAACCTCATGACCCATTCCCAGCAGGTACCAGCTCACCCACTCTCCCTGGTACATGGTCAGCCCAGGCAAGTTGGCATAGAGCCTGCCATTGATTGCTGTGCAGGGAATAACACGGACGGGAAAAGGCTGTTAGTGAAATTGTACGGGTCCTGCACCTCCTCAGAGGAAGGTGGCAGATTAGAGGTTATAAAGCTCATACAGCACCCAGTGTATCAGCAGTTAGTGTCCCCCACAGGACAGTCCCCCCAGCTCAGCTACTTATCCACTCTGCTCACAGCCAGGAAAAGTGACTTGCACTCAAGGCCATGCTGTAGCTCAGCTCAAATAAATCTCAAAAACTACCTTTGCTGAAAACCTGCAGTCAGCCAGCAGAAGTGGTTGCTTCTAGAAGTCAAAATGCATAAAAATGGCCTTTTCAGCCCAATGATGGAGAAACATGTATATACCTACATAGATATAAATGTCTGAGCAATTTCCTTGATGAACATTGAAAAGGGGTAAATCCTGCCAGTGGGCAGCCCTGTGGTGCTGTGCCTCAGGCTGGCCACACACATCAAATTCCAACCCCTTGTGAAATCGCTGCATGGCAGGACTTTATCTCTCAAGTAGCACAGCTGGAAGGAATCCTGCTGTGACTGCATATGCAGGAAAGGGATCGAAACAGGGGGTGAGCTGACTGCCATGGCACACACATAGAGACTTTCATGCTCAGATGACAACAGAGGGAATAACACAGAAAGAGGCGGGATCTGAGGGCAGAGCATCAGGGTTTTACTCCCAGCTCTGCCCTGGACAGTTTGTGTAGCCTAAAACAAGTATCCAACTTCAGCATGCTGGTTCTGCTAGCTGTAATACTGGGTTAACAATTACACCTTCATGGACAAGTGTATTTGGAGAGTCTTTATCTCACCCATACAAAACCAGTAGTAATGACAGTACACAAAATGCAGCTCCTCACTATTCTTATCTCAACAACTGTCAAGGGACCTGTCTTGCTGAGGGTATTTTAGACAGATCCAGATATAATATGGACAGAAACTAACATAAATGACACACTAATTTAAACAAATGTGTTCATCCTTCTATGATAGAAATAGCTTTTCGATAATCAGCTAAAACAACTGAGCCACATCTTGCAGCCACATAGCTAAGAAAATTAATTTAAAGTCTAACATATTCTGATGGTCCCCGAGACAAACAGAATTAAGTTTGTCTGACAAGTTAATTTCATGTTTGATTTTATTTCCTTTTCTGAGTCACTCAGACACATCAGAGATTAACCTCTCTGGCCTGGATGTTGCTATTCCTCCTTATAGGGACAGCCAAAATAATCAGCCTTCACTGCAGATCAAAGATTTGGGCTGTAGGTGTGCTGCAATATTGAGAACAGACAGTTTAATTCTGCTTGTGCCACTGATAATGGAAAAGGATGAGGACACTCACCACAAGTCAGGCTCCTTACTTAGAGAGATTGCAGAATCAACACCAACATTACCGTGCATTTTGTTGCTTTCCACAAATTTCTCATCCAGCAGGTTGACCTCCTTGTGATTTCCCTTACTGAAACGTTCCACATTCTCCTCCAAGTACCAGGACTGATTTTCATCAAAAACCAGGAAGAGCAGAGCGAACTCCCTCTTTATATCCTTCCTGGTCCCACTGGATCGCAGGGCCCCTCTCCGGCAGACCTTCAGGGGCCCGATCAGCCCACTGTACATATCCTAATCAGAAGGAAGGAGAGCTCTGAGGCAAGGACCTTCTCACCCTCCTTTACACACAGTTTGTTGCCTTTCAGCCATCATTTTCTATTCCTGCATCACCCCACTTAAAACAACCAGTACTGCCACACAAGTATTCTTGCTGGAGAGCACCAGCCACTGAAGGACAGGAACAGGAACTATACGTGCTCTTCTAAATGCAAATCCAAAAGTTATAAATATGGATGGTATCAAAATATTCTCCACTCTGTGGCTGCAAAAACATCTGCAACTTGAGATAAAAAGGCCATTATTTCTGGGTTGAATGTGATGGTTTATTGCAGGATCCTCCAGGTTTTTGCCCTGTGAAATCAGTGCTATGACAATTCTAGCAATGGTCAAATCTGCCTGCTTTACTCATGAGGTTTATTTTGGACAATTTCTGCCTTTCTAGATTAGCCCTGTGGCTCTCACCAGTAGAAACCATGACCAACTGGGAGATGTTCTAATGTCCTACAAATTACTGGAGGAATGTTAGTAGCAAGGAGAGACGGTGGAATTGTTTTACAAAGGTTTGTTAGGAAGTAAAAAGGACAAACAACTGGACAAATTCAGAAGACTTCCTCTCCAAGGAGAAGACTGGACATATTAGCAGGTGATTCTTCCACCTCTTGGCTGGGCCAATCTCGAAATTGTACCCAACTCACATTGTTTTCTAAACAGGGTAAAAAATTGGTCTAATTAGGCTTTTCTGGTTATAACTTCTGTTTTACCTTTACTGGGTCCACCGTGGAATAGTAGATCCAAGGAACACAGGCTGAATCATTTGGTCCTGGACCAGATCTCTCGGGAACCTCCCACCGGTATGTCACAATGTCACCTGAGGGACAGAGCAGCACCATACATCAGGTGATACAGCCACTCACTAAGCAGCAGCAAAACCAAATGGAAAAAGAAAATCCTGTCTCCAAAGCCCAAATTAAATTCTCTGTTTGTCAGATATTGCATCTGCCTTCCCCAAACACAAAGCAGGGTGGCAGCTCCCCTCTCAGAGCAAGACAGAGGGGTCACAGGATGTACACACTGTCTGGTACCAGCACAATGCAGCTTTATCTGTCGCTTTTGAGACTGGGCCTGACCATGGAGATGACCATGGAACGACCACAGAAGCTCATTCAGATGATTCTTTCTTCTCTTTGAAGTGAATTTATGATGCTGATTCAAATTGGGTTTTAAAATCACCCTTTTTCATATTAGCAGCCATTTCACAAAGACAGGATCTGGCTGACAGCCTAACTGTGGCTTGGACAGTCTAGGCGAGTTGGAAGGGACCAAAAATTAAATACATTGGCATGTGGATCATGAGACAAAGGGGCCATTTCAGTCAGATCCAGCAAGCAATTGCGTGTTTCTCCTATTTTATACTATTTTCATACTATCGTGGTCATGCATCCCAAAGAAGAGACTTCCCTATGCCAGGACTGGCTGAGCTGTCACCTGCCATCACCTTCCCCTTCTCATATAGAGACCACACTCAGTATGGGGGGGGATAAGGCTGCACACAAAAGAACATCCTACACATGTCCCAGATGGCTGCCATCCCCACACAAATGGTATCACTAAAACCATGTTGGATCTGAAAGACGAGCCACTGTTCAGTTCCAGCACTCTACTGTAACAAAACCAGGACATCTGAGGCTGCTTAAGGAAACCAGTCTGGCTCTGGGTTAAAATCAGCTGTGCAAGCCCACAAAGGAATACAGCTAGAGACAGGGACCTACCAGGGTTTGCCACTTGGGGATGTCCAGTCTGCTGCTCCAACACCCCATGTGCATGGATGGAGTAGGGCCGTGAGGCGTTGTTCTTGAACACGACATTGAGAATATCGCCCACTTCCGCCCACAGAAAAGGGCCTTGAGACAGGAAGAATGTACTCTGAGACCAGCAAAATCCATCAGCTCATCTTCTGCGATATTCCCACCCCTCTCTCAACATCTTCTCCCCAGAAATATTACCTTATAACATTTATGATGTTCCCCTTCCTCTTCTCTACCTCCCAAAAAGAGAATTCAATGTCAGTCCCAATCCAAGTCTTAGGAAACTGGACTGATTTTCACAATGAGGACAATGAAGGTGGTTACACATTTCAGCTGGGCCCAGCACAGCTAAGGCTTGATTTCTGAATATTGCTATGCTAAATGTCACATGTTGATCATCCCTTGCTATTGGTTTCAAAACATGCGGTAATATTCAACTGAGCCTGACAGTGTTACAAATCAGAGCTGCAGCCTATTTTGAGTGGCAGATGCTGCCTCAGCCTGGCTGCCCTGACACCACTTACAGCCTTGGGTTCATAACAGAGAGTTCTGTCTCCACAGATCTCCACTAGTCACTGCAAAATGCTCCTCCACTTCCCAAGGCTGCCTGCTTTCACCCCAGAAGCATTTCTCACAGCTACAGATTTTCCCCTCCATTTCTCAGACCCCTCTCCAGAAGTCAGTGCTTGTTTCTGTGCCATAGTCAGAGAAATGCAGCTGTGAAACATGCTTTGCCCGAGCCATCACAGAACACTGGTGCAAAGGCAAGTGGGAAAGCCCAGGCTTTCCTGCAAGCTGTGCACAGGACCCTTCTAACTGCTGTCTCCAAAGCTGACAGATGTGAGTAGGAGACAGTCCCAATTTCTCTGCACTCACACAGCAGATGCCTAAATATCCAGTGAGCCTTTAGATTACAGCTGTGAGCCACTGCAGCTTTAGAGCCCCAGTCCCATTGCTGTGTGAGAGGAAGCTGAACCCTCTGCACACATCCTTACCCAGTATCCCTAGGTGTTCATCACCATTTATCCTGGCCTTGGGGGTTTGGAAAGTGCCATCCGTGTACTCCCTGTAAACTGCTTTCTTGTACCTGGAGCCGAGCAGTCCATTGTCGTTGTTCAGAAACACGTCAGCGTAGCTGAGAAATGCAGAACGAGTGCTGAGATAACCAAAACCTCACAGGGAACAAACAACTAACTTGTGTCAGGGGGTTCACAAGCTGAAGGGGCTTCCCAGAGCTGGCTTGGGCTGCAAAGGAGAGCATAATGACGTGGAGGGCTGCGCTCCCACCAGCAGCACCACCAGCATATGCACCAGGTCACAGGGTGGCCAAGACACCCAACAGGCTCCACCAGGGTCTGCTGGGACACTGCCACAGGCTTCCCCAGAAGATGGGCTCTACCTCTCTGCAGAGTGGTTGTGCCGTTCCCTCTCCCAGCTGCGGTCAGGCGCGTAGTCCCACACCACCTCCTCCGCCGCAATGTAGAACGTCCGCACTCCCGTGTACCGATGGGCAGAGGGGGTGCCTGCCTTGCCACACTTGGAAACGATGTACTGTTCCCTCATCCCAGACTGGTAGTGATTGCTCGTCTGGCAGTAGATCTCAAAAGTCCCTGAGGGAGGCAGGATGAACAAGGAAATCAGTTGCTTTTGAAGACTCCAGGAAACAGCTGCTTCCCTGGCCGGTGTCAGTATGTGCTGGGTGTATCTCTGTGGTATTTAGGGAGCTTGGTTGCCACAGGCCAAGGTTAAAAGGAGTCATTGGAGAAACCAAGCAGGAACAGCACAACAAAGTCCTACACATAAATCATCTCAGGAAGCTTTCTTACACAATAAGCACCTGAGAATCTGCCACAGGAGCAAATACCACAATGGGAAACTCCTCCATCTGCCCAGTCAGCTGTGCAGGCACTCACCACTGTTATCAGGCTGCATGAAAGCAGTGGCAAATGTGTGGGGGAACAGATTGGCTGAATCTCTCCGCATCCCGTTCATCTGCATGGTGTTCCCCTGAAACACGGCTCCATGTACATCCACTTCGCTGCCCAAGCCCAGGAGGTGCCAGGACACTTTGTCTCCTTCACACATGTCCAGCCCAGGCAAGTTACCAAACATAAGTCCATTGATGGCTGGAAAGGAGAAAGCAATTAACTCTCTGCAAGCAGGTGTCAGCCAGGAGATTCATTCTGACCATACACCTCATAGGACAGGCCTGCCAGTCAGAAGAAGGGTAACTTGTTTGTAATTCACCCCTGAATACACTCAGAGCACACTTCTCCAAACAGCTGTGCTGCTTGTCCACGTCTCACCCGGTGCCTCCAGCCTGGCTTGATTCCAGGCCAACACTACACAGCCCTTTGTCCAGCCCCCAGCTCAGCCTTTAGGTGAACATCAGCTCGTGCTTTGCAGGTTCATCCCTGCTGTCATAGAGCAGCATCCGACCATACCATGCATCCTGTTGGATTCCTCAAAGGCATCATCCTTTTTCACAGATGTCTCTTCCATCCTCAAGTAGTACTTTATGTTGGCATTTAAATACCAGCTGAGGTTCTCATCAAACACGTTGAAGAGAAGATAAAATTCTTTGTCGATCCCTTTCTATAATTACAATGATGGTTGTTAACTTTTAAAACACACCAATTAACTATCCTTAGAGTTAAAACTGTTTTGCTTGGTTCTCGTATTTCCCTTTCTTTTAAAACATGGCTCATTGAGGGACAGGACTCTGTCCCTTTACTCGTGTTGGAACATTCCTCTTTTATTTCACAAAAGGCACCACTTGTGCATTTTCCATGATATTTCATGTGAATAAAGTGAACAAAACTCAGCCAAGGCCATGAAGCCAGTGCCCCTTTCCTCCCCCACGCCTACTTGTAGGTGTCTGTCCAAACCAGACCCAAGACCAGAGCCCAGATATAAGGCAGGCTGATGACGACACCACACCCCTCCTGCCTCCTATCACAGGCCTAGATTGGAGATTTTTTAATTACCCTAAATCCTTGAGAGTGCTAATTCTCCTAAGAAATGCACTCCAAAGCATGGTGTTTCCCTACTAAAAGAACACTGTGATGGTGTCCAGACTCTCTCACTGGTGTCGCTGTCCCCAGCAGCACACAAGCAGCCAGCCTGCTGAGAAGGTGAGCAATTCCCAGGCTGCAGCACGCGGGTACAGGAGAGTGGCCATGCACCTTCCACAATTAAGCATTCATTAAATTGGCCAGAATTGCCACCCCAGGTGATTTTTCCCCATCCTACATTTACAAAGGTCTGTCTCTTTTGCTTACACCCTTCCAATACCCACCCATGTTTATCATTATCACAGCTCCTTCACCTCGAGGGCTGTGTGTACTCCCAATGCTCTTTGCTCAGCAGATCCACATTTCTACCCTGGGAAGCATGTTGATTTCTTCTGCACCCCTAGTTTAGTCACATGGTGCCCCCACAGAATGTGAACTCCCCTCAGAAGGCTCTGGGGGCAGCAGTCTCCAGATCTGTCACTGCTCCACGAGCCACGCTGTGGGATGGAAGTGGGGGTCTGATTTGCCATCTGCTGTCTTTCACAACAAGGCTCTGCTCCTCTGTCTGGTACCTCCCCAGGGATATCAATTTACTGTCTTCCCTAGACTTACTGCCAGGAATAGGCTACCCCTGAGTGAAATTCCAAGAGGAAATTATGGCTGCCCTTCAGGTTTCACCTCTCCATCAAAAGAGTAAGACTGACATGGATTTTCACATTTTTTTTGTAGTCAGCTCTGCTTGAAAATTAACTTCTCTTGCAGAATAAATGAGGCTCACCCAAACCTCAAAGCATTGTATCAGCCAAGCAGAACACCTGTAAGCGAAAATGTCTTTTCAGTGTTTCTGGGACTGCAATGACTATTCCACGTGCCTCTCTGAAAGCAGCCTGCTACACAAGCCTCAGGACAAGAGTTACCCATAAGGTAACTGTTCCAAGGTACAGTTGTTCAGCTAAGTTTCTCTAGGAATTAAAAGCAGAGCTCAGGAGGGCAGCTCTTGAGAGCCCAGAATACTACTGGCCTTTCCCAGGCGAGACCTAGGAACCAGCTGTCCCAGCACTAATTTGCCCAACAACAAGGTTTTGATTTGACTCTCCTGGACTTACACTACTGCACATTTCTTTTTATTATGCTCATTAATGCTTTGCTGATGCTTCCTTTCTCTACATGAAAGCAAAAATCTGGTAGGAACAGGGCAGGAAAACTCCTTTACCTGCTTGTTGTTGTCATCCAAAGTGCCTGACTTGCAGATGAGCAGAGGCCCCACTAAGCCCGAGCTGGAGTCTTTGACAGGATTCGCAGCCGAGCTGTACATCCAGGTGAGGCAGGGAGGGTCGCTGGATGTGGGCCCCACATGCCTTGGCACAGTCCAGCGGTACGTGAAGTTGTGCAGTGGCGCCACAGAAACCCCATTCTGGGACAGGCCTTTAAAACAGGGATTACAGGGTTATTCCTGAGTCCCTGCACAAACTCGGCTACACCTCTGAAGGGTGATGGGGGTGTACTCAAGAAAAGGGATCTACGAACCGTCATGGTACCACGTCCCTTCTGAAGCCTTCCCGTACAACACTCCATGTGGCTGGATGCTGAAGGGCCAGGAGGCTTTGTTAAAAAATGTCACCAGGATGGTGTCTCCGACTTCAGCTTTGATCACTGGACCTAGAATATAGCAGAGAGAGCACATCAGCACCAGAGCATCTCCCCAGGCCATCAGGCAAACCAAGGCAGACAGGGCACCTTCCCCCAAGCTGCAGGGCCAAAGATGAGAGGCAGCAGGTGGCCCTGGCCTTGTTGCTGCTGAAGGGAGCTCAGTGGGAGCAGGGGCTGACAAGGATTGGCTGAAAGCAGTTTGGGTCTACAGGAGAACTCAGAGAGGCATCACGCCCTCACAAGGGGAAGTAACAGAACAGCCAGACGTGCTGGAATGCCCTCAGGAAAGGCCCATGTCTCTCCCCCACCTAACACAAGGCCCCCTGAGCCTCCCAAAACACGTGCCTCAGAGGTGTGCAATGTTCCAAGCCCACCAGAGTCTGTGAGGCCATGACCCAGCCAGCCAGAGAGGACCTATGAGCCTTTACCATGCCTGTCCCCGAGCACCCATTCAGGAGAGAAAGCTCTCTGTGAGAACATGGGGTTTGCAGCATGCCTTGAAGGGGCTCAGTGAGAAACACATAACCAGGAGCTATCACTGTGACCTTTTTACCTCTAGTCAAACATATTATACTGTGTCCCTCAGCCCTTACTTCTAGAACACCTTCAGAACGACCCCTGAAGTCATTCTGTCCATTCTACCACCCGGCACCTTGGCCCGTTCCCTTTGCTCTCACATGTGATTGTTGTGAAGCACCTCTTGTGCCCCTCCCTGCCCCTCAAAATGAGCAGGCAGGTACAGCCACCTGGCACTCCCAACATCCTTCTCACAGACACTGACAGAGGGTTTGTGTTCCTGGATGATTCTCACCAAGTATTCCAAGGTGTTTCTCTTCTTCTGACTGCTGCTTTTCCTCACGGAAGCTCTCATCAGTATATTCCACATACTTTGCCTTCCAATAGACACCCCCAACTCGGTAGAGGCTACGCTTGAAATACTGCTCAGCAGGACTAAATACAAAAAGCATATGTCAAGTCATTTCATAGAAAAATCAGTCCTGTTCCCCTGCTTCCTCTGGCAAGGCCATCGGCATCTCCAAATCAAGCAGTATTTCAGACAAGGACAGCACCTCTGGTTTGGAACAAGTACAACTTTGACTCTGCGAAGCTTTTTTGCCCTTACAGACTCATCTACGCGTGCGTTCAGGGAGCACCTGTGGCACACAGCCCTCTCCCAGGCTGTGATCAGCATCACTACACAAGATGTGCGAAGGACTGACCAAAACTGCAGTGCAGTCAGTGGGAAGGCAGAGCTAAAATTCCAGCCTCTTCAGAAGCTGGGGACAGCCCAGGGGACAGCCACAATCACAACTAAACTAAACAGCTGTAAAAGTATTTATTTCCTTTGCTACCACCCTCACCAAATATAAGTAACAAGCCTTGCAGGAGAGGCAGTGCAGTTACAAGGCCAGCTCACAGGTCTAAGGTCTACAAGACTTTCTGCATGGCGTTGGGTAAATAATTAACCACTCTGCATTTCCTCTTCTCCACCTGAATAAGGTATATCCTCTCCAACAGATTACTAGGGAAAGGAAGTAACCTCTGTGGAAGGAGAATAATCTCTCTTTCAGTTAGCCAAAGCCTGAATGGGAAGCCTCTCAACTGCTATCACAGTCATCTGACCATGGGATGGAGGGCTGCCATCCAAGTCCTTGCATCTGATTTCCTAGAAATTGCTTCCTACAGCAACACCAGCCTGAGGCCCATCTGCAGGCCAGCTCTGCCACCCTGTGTCTGCTGCACCAGGGGCTTTTTGAATCACTTCTCAAATAGATCCGTCTGTTCCTAGGTCAGGCACAGCAAGCAGAAATGAAGCCCAGAGACAAACACAGCAGCTCACACTGTACATCTGCTGGCACTCCTGCTGCCTATGGGTACAGCTGTGCCACAGAGTACTCTCATGGAGGGCCCCAAGGTACCTATACTGCTCTTAGTGCAGTCTAGCTACAGCAGCCTCCCTTTCTAAACGGGGTGATCAGCCTTCCCAGGAAATGTACTCCATGTGAGTAGCAGGCATGTATTTTGAAAAGAAAATCCACATTTTCCTGAGCAGCCTTCCTGATACAGGCCAGACTCCCCAAACACTGCCCAAGCCCACCAGCCTCTCACTTACCTGCCTGCATCGCTGAGCTGCTTCCCACTGATCTGGTTGAGCCCCGAGGGTCCGTAGTCCCACTGCACTTCCTTAGCAGCTATGTAGTATTTCCGAACTCTCCCTTTCAGGGTGGGTGCCGGAGCTTGCCGAGAACACGGCCGGACTTCATAGAGTGCCCCCATCCCAGCTGTCCAAGACATGAAGGTGGACACTCGCTTTAGCCCCTCCAGCCAGCCTAACGGGCAGTCCCACCTTCCCTCTGCTGTCCCAAAATGCACATGGATGGGAGAAGGCAAGTAACTCCACAGCAAGGAGTTTTGTGTCAGTCAGCAGAACTTCCAGCCTTAGATATTAGATGCTACGGAAGTATGGACAGAGAGTGACTTAAGCCTTCTGCTGTCTTCACATCTATCACACAAGTGCCTCTTAGAGGGACCAGAACTCCTAAGGCAGTGCCTCATCTCAGCTTTCAGCTGTACCAAACATGGAACATCCCACCGTGGTACAAGTCACCCCCACCAAAGCTGCCCTGCACATTAGTAACCAGCCCACTCCAATTTTTACAAGACAAGGAATCATCCACTCATCTGGGGACATTTTTCATGCCTAAGGCACTGTTCCCTACCACAGTGTACATCATGTACATCAAAAACAGAGGACATAGAGTCCAGGATATATTCCAACCTCTGCCTTACCTTGTAGGTGATCATTGACCTGGCAGCTCAGCAGCCATCTCCCAGGGTTACTGGGGGTCATATCTGCTGTGACAAAAGTGGCTGGGAAGAGGCTGGCCACATCTGTCCTGTGGCCTCGGATATTGAGTGCCTCTCCATGGAAGTAGGCTGTGTGAACATCAATTTCATTGCCCATCCCGAAGAGGTGCCATGAAACATCATCCCCAGCACACATCGTCAGTTCAGGGAGGTTGCCAAACACATAACCATTAATAGCTGCAAAACCAAGCAAGCCAAAATTAGAGAGTAGAAAAGGGGCCTTCAGAGCTCCTGCCAGCAGGCAGGTGACAGCATAGACATGATAGGAGGATGGACCTAACCAGAACTCCTCCTCCTCTTCTGCTTTGGAGAGCCCAGTACCACAGCTCATTCATAAAACCAAGGGTATAAAAGCTAATTCAAGCCAAAGATAAAATCAAAGCAATACTTCCATTTTCTGGAGCCATTGCCCTGTCCCCGAGATATTATTTGCTCAGCATGTGATCTCAGAGCAGAGCCTGGAGCACTGATACTCCTGAGTGTCTCAGCAGAGACAGTGGCCTCACAGAGGTGACACTGACCATGCATTTTGTTGCTCTCCTGAAATTCCTCATCTTCTTTGTCTACAGAGCCAGGATCTGTGCAGAATGATGCTATGTTCTCATCCAGGTACCAGCTTAGGTTCTCATCCACCACACTGAACATCAGAAAGAAATCAACATCCACATCCTGGCGTCTTTGAGAGCTGCCAGTCAGTATTCCTGAGGTGAAAGGAGAGAGGAATGAATGCAGAAAATCACTCATGCAGAAAATCATACATCAGGCAAGAGATTAAAACAGCAGCAGCAGAGTAAGTCTTGCCACATGAGTTGGAGAAGACAGATGCTTTCCCACCATCCTCACAGCTCACTCCAGAGCAGCGAGCTCACCCTTTTCCAATATACCCCTGCCAATACAGTTCTCTCTCAAGCAGCTCTGCCACTGCATGGCTCAACTACAACACCTTCAGTCTTCACCTGCTGAAACCAACCAGTCACCATGTTTTTCATACACAAACTAGATCTTGGACAAGAGTCTTGCTTTTGACATGGATTCAAGCAGCTCTCTTGGATCAAGAGGCCTGCAAGCTCACCTGCCCAACCACTAAGGGATGAAGACAATGCAGTGATCAGAATCCAGCTAGAACCCAGGTACTGTCCTCTCCAACCAAGTTGCATTTCCCCCTGAGAGTGGAAGCTGCACACCAGAGTATCTTCACATCCTATCCTTATTCATGTCACCACAAAACCTTTACATTATGGAACTGCAGTCCTCAGCTGCTTTCTCTTGGTGTTTTTACCTTTTTTACATGTAAGTAATGGCCCAATTAATCCAGATGCAATGTCCCTTGGTGCATCGATATGAGAGTGGTAGATCCAGGTCAAGCAGTTTGGGTCATCAGCAGTTGGACTGTGATCTTCAGGGACAGTCCAAGTATAGGTGTAATTCCTTCCTGGGAAAACCGCGTCATCCTTCTTCTGATCCTGGGGGGATATATCAGGATACAGGGATCCTAGAACAATTGAGCAATCACAACATCCATTCAAGAAGAGCCAAGATGCCCACACATGTAACCTTATACTGAGCTGAGACGCACCATCCCAAGGCTGAAATAGTGTTTAATCATCACTTCCTCAAAGAGGCACTGAGGCAACTTGCCCAGTAAAAAGGTCAGCACAGAGTCAGCAGGATTATTTCCATTCTGCCTAGTGCTGCTTTGCCTTCAATTCTGTACTGTGCCCCCACAGTCAGTCTCTCTACAATCTCTAGAGTTGATCAGTGTTTTGGAGGTTCTAAAATCAAGAAACCTGGGCCCAGGTCAGGACTCCAGCCCCATGACCCTACTAACCCAACACCCAAACGCAGTTGCTTTCCAGCTGGGGCTTTATGGACAGTTCTCCTCCATGCACACTTCTAAGTTTCCAGTGAGAAAAATCTGTCTCCATGATGGCGGTAGCTCATTTACCTTCAGAGTCCTTTTCGTAGAAAACACCGTGAGGATGGATTGTATACGGTCGAGTTGCAAAATTTTTTAGGTGTACTTTAATGGTATCCCCCACTTCTGCTCGGATGACAGGTCCAAGGAACCCCAGCCAGCCAGGTTTGGGGATCTCAGTGGTGTACGTGGAGTCCGTGTATTGCTTATAGACAGATTTCTTGTACGTGCTTCCCACCCTATCTTTTCCAGACTGCAGGAATGCTGAGGCCTGGCTGTTGAATTCAAAAGGAAAGGCACTATGAGTCATCATTATATGCAGCAGCTGGTCAATACTGCAGCAGAGTGATGGTGGCACTCCACTCTTCCAGGTACAGCCAAAAGCCTTGGCATTAGAGAACCCTGGGATGCTCTAAGTCACCCATGCATGGCCACAACCTCAACCCCAGCTCTTCACCAACAGACAAAAAATTCACCCCTGAACCGTGCCCTGTGAACAAGAAATGGGAAGGACAGTGCTTCCCAGACAATCCCATGTGGGTGTCACAGGGAGGACACTCCTCATGCCTCCTTCAGCCTTCACTGGGCTCTTCAAAACTCACTTCAATTCCTTTGTGGCATTTCCAGCTCAATCACAAGGCAGGTGGAGGGGGGTGAGGAAGTCTCCTGAGCTCTCTGGCCAAAATTTGAAGTCTGAAAGATGATTTTCTACTTAAGAGTTTCCAAATTCCTTCCAGAGTGGCAGATGAGTCAGACAGGTACATGCCCAGCAGATAACCAGCTTCCAGAGTTAAAACCTCATACAGGTACTAAAGTTTAACTGACGAGCATATTTGCTCTTTATAGGTAATTCTTAATAGATAAGAGATGAATCACAGTCCAGGTATTAGTGGAACCAGACTAAACGAGAGCCAAGGTCACTCCCCTCACTTCCCCCTTTGGATTGATCACCTGCAGCAATAGAGCAGCCCTGGAAGGGAGGTAAACTCTAATGCACATCTCAGAGAATGAACAGTTGAGACCCAAATATTAAGCATTGACCTCGTCATTCAAAAACGGGCAGGGCTCGGCTCTGGTGATACAATCCAGAGTTCAGCCCTTTGCCAAGTCAGCCCCGCAGCCATTATCAGCAAAGAGTTAAGGACAATTCACACTTTGTTTTACAGATGTGCCTCTTTTTCCCCACACAGTCCATTTCTTCCCAACAAAAAAACTCCTTGAAATATTTTGATAGAGGTACTATCAATCATATCAACATCACATCCCTTTCTAATTGCCAGCAATTTCATTTCTACAATCGTTGTACAAATAGGTCCCATTAGCTAATTGTTTGCCATGACAACAGTTTTTAAATTGCTTTTAAGTTCAGTGGCCCTAAATTTCATTTCCTTCTCTTCACGTATTATGAGAGAAACCAAACAAAATCCACTGCATTCATTATCATCACTTCAGGAGTCAGTGGTAATATATTTATTAATCCTGAATTTTGGGGTGTTTCCTGTGAACTAATTTACATCTATACAGCCTGTCCAGAGAACAGAGACTTTTCCATGCTAAACTGACAGGCCTTGATGTTTCTGCACACCCTGCCTGTTCCTGCTGTGCTGTTTCTGAAAGAGGCGTCTGAACCTGAGTGTTAGTTATTATGGAGGGATAAAGGACTGAGAGCAGGTTAAGAAATAACAGCTATTTGCCACAGAAAATGAGGGCAGGGAAAAAAGCACAAGTGCCTTTAAAATGCTATGGAAAGCTATTGAAAAACAAAACAAACCACACACACAAAAAAACACCAACCAAAAAAAAAAGTTCTGATGTTTTGAAAGCTAAACCCAAAACACTGTTTGTGTAGTAACTTGAACCAATTATTGCTGTTTCCAGATTTACTTTAGCAAGAAAAACAAAAATGTTTTTCAAACAGCCCCTAAAATCCCATGCAGGAAGTCCCATTAAGTCTAAGGCTTGAAATTCCACTGAAACAAAAACAAGCTGGCTCTGTGAAGTCATTTATATAAAGATGAAAAGTCATCATGATTCAGGATAAACAAGCTGATCACCAGCTGGAACTAAGCAAAATGAAACTCCAGGGTAGAGCATTGCAAAACCTGGACTATTTTGGAACAATCTGTTCTGTATCTGCTGTATTTTGTGTTCCGTGTTTGTTTTCCATACACTTCTCTCCAGTGTACGGGCTCTGGACACTCCAGACTAACCATCCCTTTTCCCACTAACACAGGTTTTATCACAGGAGAATAAAACAAGTTAAACATTAAGCTCATAAAGATCAGAATCTATGGGACTGTGTCTCTTGCTTGCTCAGATGCTCCAAAATACCTGCATGAAATTAAATCACTCATCAAATGACAGCTTAAAGCCCTTCTCAGACTAAATTCTGTTAGAAGCAAACGTACCGGTTATGTGCAATACTCTGGTTAGCGAACACATTCCTCCCCGTTGGAGCATAGTTCCAGTTCACCTCACGGATCCCCAGGTAATAGACTCGGGTGACACCCTCAGCAAACGTGGGTGACAGCATGGGGATGCAGAGCAGCAAGCACCAGACTGATGCCATTGCAGCCTGAAGGGAAGGTGTTTTTGGAGGCTACACCTATTTGGGAAAAACAAAAACAATGAAACAGAATATGACCACTTGGTTTGAAGGTGCTGGACATTTTGAGAGGGATGAAGAAATCAGGTGTAAGTCCTATTGGGATCATTACTCAATATTCAAGAAGGAAATCACTCTGTAACAAAATTATCATACAAGGTGGATGGGGATCATGCTTTGGTAATGAGTCCCCAATACCAAATGTGGTGCTCTCATAGTAGTTTAACTAACCCTTTTTTCATTACCGCTCACGTTCCAAATCATCTTACAGGTCCACATACAAAGCTCAAGGAAATAGTCCTGAGCAAGGATCTGTATATTTTAAACTGTCACCAAGATCTCTCCATTCTAAGTTACCTGAGGAAGCACAATTTAGTCACCATGAAATAATTCTAAATTTTAACTTCTTTAAAGATGGCTCTTAGGGAGCAGCTATCTGTAACCCAGGAGTACATCTCAAACGGGCTGCACAAGGTTTTTCCTTTCTGTTCCATTATTTTCCCCATAATTTTGATCACTAAATAGCTTACTTATAAAACTTCCAATTGACACCAAGCTTGTTGGGAATAAGCATCAGAAATACTCTAAAGAGAGTTGGGAAAAAGTTGGGGAAACTGTCCGAAATCATTAAATACAGTTCTGTAAACACAAGCTCAAAGAACCACTTGTATGAAAGAGAAGCTGATGCAATATGGGGCAGTAGAATTACACCAAAAGATAAGGAAGGATTAAACTGAATTGAAAAATCACATGAAAATGACTACGAAAGGTCTCACCCAATGATACCCTTAACAAAGCTGAATGTAGCCAACAAACGAACTGCACCTAAACCAGATGTTGAGATACAGCTCTTGAGACATACAACAGCAGCTCAGAATAGCAGAGAGAAACAGAAAGCAAGAAAATGAGAAACATGACCTAGCAAGAAAACTCAAAAGAATCCGTTTTCCTTTTCATACAAAAGAAGTGGTGACACAACACCATGGCAAAGGTTTTCCATAGAGACTGTCATTATTTATTTTTACTGTCTTTGTGACAGCAACATGAATGGATAAGGTTTGTCTGCAGCAAAGCTGGATATTCTGTAAGCTTTCAATCAGCAGTGTCACACAGAGCTTCTCTGAAACTCCTTATAACGTCTGATACCCAACAGACATGATTCAACCCCAGTACATGGCAATGGACTAGGCACCTTCCAAAGCTTCACTTCTTGATTTCCAAACATGCTGTATTATTCTCAGAAGCTAATGATAATCAGGTATTGCTGTTTCCAAGTAGTCATTAAATTGGACAAAGCTTGGAACTCCTTCTTCCCCTCCTTTCTCAGAAGGGAGCTGTAGGCATCTCTAAATCTGAGATCTTTGGATACATCAACCCAGCACAGATCTGCTCCAGCGGCTCCACAAGCCAGTCCCCTTCAGAAGCTCCTGGTCATACACCTGATGAAACTGAGATACAGAACAGCCCCTTCCCTGCGGCTTCAGCAGTGCGGGAACAACAGCAGCACACTGGCTCGTGCCCACCCCTACACACCACTCCGTCACCGACCTCATTCCCTGCTGCTGCTGCTCCAGGACCTGCTGCTGTTCACAGGGAGGTAAAATACCTTTTTTGACTCACTCTGTGCCAAAAAGGACTCAAAGGAAGGAGTTTGGAAAGCCGTACCTGTGCTGTTTCACACAGCAGAGCAGCAAAAGGCAGTGGTGACAGTAATGTGGAAAGAAACAGCAGCACCAGTCCTCAGCCTGAAACCTGCCACCCTGCCAACACACACCCCGAGGGAAGGGCAGCGGGATGCTCCTGACTCAGCCCAAGCTATGGCCTTGTTGTCAACTCAGGGCAAAGTACGCGGGAGCTTCCGGCGCACAGGGCGGCCTCCTCAAGGCCCGGGAGCCGCCGAGCCCCGGCAGCCAGAGCAGCCTGGTCTTTGTGTGCTCTCATCTCGATGGTTTGTGCAGGCGGTACCACACCACGGGAGAACAGCGGCTCTCAAAACTGATTCTGAAAACTGCCTGTGGAGACAAGCCCTCCCATGCCAGCCCACTATGCCTGCGTGAGGGTCCCTGCTCACCGCCCCGAACCTCCGCACGGCACCCCTCGGGGAAGGGACACGCAGCCCCGAGCCGTGGCATTCCAAGTGCTCTGTGGTTTGCTCTGCCATTGAAGAGTCAAGGACAAGCCTTTGGGACAGCCTTACTAAAGCTTTACAAGAGTCCCACCTGGACTCTGCCTGGAGTTTGACCACAACATCGCACACACCTCTGGGGTAATTGTAGGGAACAGCAAAAAATATCCCTGAATGCAGATATAGCAGATGACACAAAGTCTGTGCTCACATTCCCTTCACAGTAACTAATCACCATTTAGTTACTCGACTAGTGCAAGGTGAAGGTAGTTAAAATAGTTTCAAAAGTTGGGGTTTTTTTCAATTTTTCTTTGATATTAATAATTGCCTTAAGAAAGAAAAATAAAGCAAGGAAGAAACCCCAAACCAACCCAAATTTTATATTACATGCATCCCTGAACCTTGCACTTTACAGCAGAATCCTCCCCCAGGACTGCCCTTTACCGGGTCCCCGACAGCACAGGAAAGCGAATGAACGGAAATCAGTTTTCAGGCAGGTTGGTGGGATCCAACTCCCATCTGATCCAGGCGGACGATGCAGGGATGTTCCCCGATACCCGACTGCAGGGAAACCACAGCCCGAGAGCGAGGGGAAAGCACCGAAGGCAGGCAGGAGGACGGACGGCTCATCCCTTACGTGCGGAGCGGGAGGCGGCGCAGCGGGGCTGCAGAGCGGGACGCGGGAGCGCCGGCGGGAACCAGCCCGGGTGGGACAAAAGGGCGCTGCCTTCGAGGGCTGACCGACCCAAGCCCGGCTCGGCCCGGCCCCGCAGCGCCGACCGCGCCCGCTCCCGCCCACAAGGTGGGCCGGACTGCTCCGCCCCGCACCTGCGGGAGCGCCCCGGCCCAGCCGCGCCTTAGCCGGGACGCAACTCGGCCGCGCACGCGGAGCCCGATCCGCGGCGTGCACCTGCCCGCCCCGCCCAGAGCTCAGCCCCCGGTGCGGGGAGCCCCGGGAAGGCGGGAGGAGGCGCAGGCAGGGCTGCACCTGCTGGGCGGGACCGACGGCGGCACCGGGTGAACACTCCCCGGGGACCGACCGGGGCGGCGGCTGCGGTCCCTTTAAATGTGTTCGGTGACGTCACGCGGCCGCGCGCTCCCCCGGGAGCACAACAAGAGTCACGCTCGCGGCCGCCGGGGCGAGGGGCGGGGTCTGGCGGTTTCTGCCAATCAGCGGCTGCTCCGCGCGGCGGCCCCGCCCCTCGCTGCGTCGCGCGGCCCCGCGCGGCCCGTCCCCGCTCGCGCGGCCCGTCGCGGTCCGAGGATGCGGGAGGCGCCCGCGCTGCCCCGCGGCCCCGCCGCGCCCGCCCCCGGCCCCGTGCCCGTCTCCGTGCCCGGCTTCCTCGCCAAGCTCTGGGCCTTGCTGGAGGACCCGGACAGCGACGACGTCATCTGCTGGAGCAGGGTGAGGTGGCCGCCCGGGCCTGGCCCGGGGAGGCCCGCGCGGACGGCTCGAGGGTGGTGGGGACGCCGGGCCGGGGCTGCGGAGCCCTGCGGGCAGGCGGCGGCGGAGGGTCCCCGGATGCCCGGAGCGCTCCGACCCTGCCTCCCCGCTTCGCTTGCGGTGGCGCTGGCGGGGGAGCCCCGCGGCGCGGACCGGCGTGCGCGGGGCCGCGCCCGGGCTCCTCCTTTGCCCCCGCAACCCCCCGCGTGCGGCCCGCGGCGACGGTGCTGGTGCAGCGGGGCATCCCCAGGGGGCAGTCCCGAATTCCCCGTCAGCCTCTCCGGGTGATGAAAGGACGCTGTCAGGAGCCATTAACTGGCCATTTTCCTTCCGGAGCGGAGACAGATGTGCCCCGCGGGCACAGGGCACAGACACAACGACCAGACACCCCAGACACACACTGTGTTTATTTTTGTTCCCTGTCATTTTTAAAACCGTAGGATTTTTCTCCACCTTTTTCCAGACGTTTGCCGTTTACAGAGGCAAAGACGAAAAGAAATGCATTATTTTTGTTCTCCTCATGAACAACATAAAAGTGATGCAGAAAGCTCGCTGGTTTCCAGGAAGTTTGATCTTGAGCATATAATAAATCTGGCACTGCTGGTGTCACACTTACCCCTGGTCACCGCTGGGCTGTGTTGTCTGAACTTTCGGTAACTCAGCAACGTTACGTGGTTATTTTTAGTGATGACATAGCACATACAATGGAAGAATCTTGTCAGGAGTTGGGCAGACTGATGAAGGGAGATGAAATCTCTCTAGTGGCATGAATTCCATTGGGCTTGTGCAATGCTTATGTTTTCTGGGGACTAAGAGAGCAGGTTTTTAGACCAATTCTGCTTTGGGTTAAGATCAATGTGTCCGGGCTTTAAGAAAATTCCCTGTTCAGTGAAAGTGTTCCATGTAAATTGTGTCTTTGAATTCAAACTTTTTAGACCAGTCCCAAGTACTCAGAAGTGTTCCCACAGACAGTTCACTTGGTGACATCTTTTGCCCTTCTCTGCTGTCAGAACAGTCTCTGCTGATTTATGGTCTTCACTTAAGAGCAACACCTTAGAAAAGCTGTGCTTATTCACTAACTGTTACTCCTGCTTATTTCCTAGAATGGCGAGAATTTCTGCATTCTGGATGAGCAGAGGTTTGCCAAGGAGCTGCTCCCCAAGTACTTCAAACACAACAATATCTCCAGCTTCATACGGCAGCTCAACATGTGTAAGCATCAGCAGTTCCTACACATTCTGTCTGCCAAGGCTTCAGCTACTTGGCTTCAGTTTGGATTTCTTTAAACAAGCAAATAGACTTGGCAAGTCTTTCATCCCTGAAAACCTGAGCTCTGGCCTTGAGTTTGCTTTGCAAAAGAAAAGACTGATGGTAGAACTTGGTTTAGTGTGTGGTTTTTGTGTTTTAGCTCCAAGTTCTTTTGAGTAACAGCTGTAAGGATATGTGCTGGTGCTTAAACATAGTGTGGGGTTGCCTGAGCTTCAGTGTTGGTCTTGCAGCAAACATATGTGTACCCAGGGGAGTAGAGGCTGTGTGTGCAGCCATACACCTAGAATGTGAAAAAAATTGCCTGGATTTTGGGGCTGCCACTGGTCTTGCCTGTTTTGCTGTGTTGGAACTAGATCAGTCCCGCTGATGGGCCAGGCTGGACTACGTTTCTCGTTACGTTTTCTCTGCTCAACTTGTGAGCATCATGTGGCAGCATTGCATTGCATATGTACAGCGTGGCCAGGCAGAGGGGTGCAGTGAGGGTGACTCGGGCACAGTGCCGCGTGCGGGGCTGCAGCAACCAGCAGGAATAACTGCTGAAGCTTCTGGGACCAGTGGAGGGACAAACAGCACAGGAGGTGCTGCCTTAATTAGAGTTTCATTCAGACTGACTGGGAGGAGCTCTCTGTCCTTGCCCAGTAGGCTTGCCTGATCTCTCTAGCTGATGCCTGGATAGGATTTATGTAGACATGAGAGAAAGCACATCTGTTTAGTCTCTGAACAGAGGGTAGGTGTTGCTGTTTGTGTTGTGTCCTTGTGTTTGTGAGACCCATCACTTGAGTGACAGAGGATAATCCAAAGAAACAATTGTCTCTTCCCTTGTAGCCAGGATAAATAGAAAAATGCAAATATTCCTATGAAGGTATACAATGTAGTGGCAGCCTCCTTTTACTGCTGGACCTATTCTGACTTTCTAATAATAGTTGGAGTGCATTAATTGTGTTAAAACCTTGACTGGGAAGAGAGGTGGATTGGCCTGTCAGCTGAATCATGCATCCACCCTGTGGCGTTTGAGCAGTGATGGAAATAGAACTGGCAGTATCTTACTTTGTGCAGGCAGTCTAGTATGAAGAAGGTGCTCTGCTGCAAGTGTTTGCATAGGCAGGCAGGGAACTAACTTCTCTGCCTTGCTTTATTCTGTAGACCATGGTAGTACATGACAGCATTTGTTTTGATGTGTAGTTGTCAGGGATAAAAGGGAAACTGTAGCATTCCTCTGCATTCACTGGGACGTGATTCTATTCAATATGTCATAATAAATCTCATTTCTAACTAACTGTTGTGAAGGTTTGTACGTGGCTGGGATGGTTTGGCCATGGCTGTCTTGCCCACGGACACACACTGGCCTCTGCTGTGCAGCTGCATGTGCAGACTGCAGGCAGTGGTACTCTGGACATACTCTCTAGCTGTGAAGATCGGAGAAGTGAAATCATTGAGCATCAAGAAAGGCTACTTTGGCTGTTTTTCATAGTTTCTGCTCCCAGTAACTGTAGTGCAGTGGGTGTTTTGGTAGCATTGGACTTTTCTTTAACTGTATGTATTCAGAGTCAGCTTTCAGCTGGAAGAAATGCCTTTGTTGATTCCTCTCCACAGATGGTTTCAGGAAGGTGATTGCTCTGGAGAATGGTATCATCACAGCAGAGAAAAGTTCAGTCATTGAGTTCCAGCACCCTTTCTTCAAGCAAGGGAAGGCACATTTACTGGAAAACATCAAGCGCAAGGTATAGTCTAAGCACATATTTACTTCACTTAGTTACGAGAAGTAACCTATCAGGAGCACGTATGGGTGTTTCAAACACAGCCAACAAATACCATGGGAACCAAGGAAACTCCCTCACAGTGCCAGGCTGGTGCTTGGCTGGGCCTCCTTGTGCCAGTGCTTAGACAAAACCTGCTCTGCTGTTGGTCGTGAACTGGGATAGGACCATGTTCTGCATCATCATCAAACCACAGCCCTTCTCCACAGAGTTCCTATCCCTGATTGCAGCTTAGCACAGTCTGCAGTTCTGTCAGCATCTTCAACTCAGAGAAAGGCACAAAGTGAAAGAAGCAAAAGAAAATACATTTCCATTTGGCACTCATTGAAAATCACCAAGGTCATCACTAACCGCTTCATTTGAATGAGTTTGCATAAATTATATTGCTCCTCCAAAACTATGTTGCCACTAAACTACATCCTTATGAGCACTTTCTGCTTTTCTTTTGTACGTTCAGGCCTTGTCTGACCTGTTTCTGCACAGATACTTATCCTCTATTGGCACATTACAGCCCATAATATCCTGAGGAAGAGAGTATCATGATACATCATGTTGACATCTGAAAAGCAGAATCTTTTCTTTAGGCTGTTGTCAGGTGTGGCTGCATTGCCCAGGGTAATAAAAGCCCAGGGTAGGCTGAAGAGCTACAATTATGTTTGGATTGATTGTTCACTGAGCTGCCCCTGCTTGGAGCCAGAATCGATGCAGTGGCACTGGCTCAGGCTGTGCTCCCCCCGCTGCTGTGACCAGCATGTCCCAGCGTGCACGCCTGGCAGGGCAGGTGCACGGTGACGTAAGGTGTGGCACCATGTGTCCCAGGGGTGGTGCACTGGGTGGAGTGTTCTAGATGGAAAGACAAAAGCTCTGCTCAGTGCCAAGGACATTCATATGAAGTGTTGAATAGGTTGGTGAAAGATATTCTTTGTTGCACAGGAAATGTTAGTGATTTTTTTGCAAAACAGTCATTAATTTTCTTGCTCTTTTACTGCCTGGAATGGGGCCATATTCCGGTATTGGCTGTAAACTGTATTTCAAGCCTCTGTCAGGACTGCAGGTTTGAATGCAGGACTTGCTTTGCTTACTCTCTTTCACTTTGAGCTCTGCTGGTATGCAGATACCCTGTGTGTCTTCACAGAATTCCAGAATGGTTTGAGTTGGAAGACACCTTAGAGCTCTTCTAATTCCACCCACTGCCATGGGCAGGGACACCTCCCACTAGACCCGGTTGCTCCAAGCCCCATCTAACCAGGGATGGGACAGCCAAGTTTCTGTGGGCAGCCTGTGCCAGTGCCTCAGCACCCAAGGACTGGACACCCTGATTAGCCAGTTGAGGACTCTGAAGAGCCTGTGTTTGAGATTCTCCTTGTACTTGGGCAGAATTTAGATTGGGCCTTTTTTTTTGGAGGCTAGCTGGCTGCATTTGAAATTTCCACCCACTTCCTGCAACTTTTGGTTGTCTTCCCGCAGAGAGGTGGTGTGCTGAAGAGAAACCAGACAGCCATGAATTCCATTTCGGATGCACCCTGTGTACATTAGCATAAATTATTAACTGCAACAAACAGCAAAGCATCTAGACTGCAGACAGGGAGCACAACTGTCAGACCCTTCAATCCATCCTTTGCACCATGGGATCATGTCAAGACAGTAGTTAGTCATGTCTGAGAAGTGATTTCACATCAGCTGTGTTCCGTTCCAGCACAAAGGGATGGGATGTTGGTTTATAACACCATAGGTTCGTTTCTGACTATCCCATCCCCCTTTGGAAGACAAGATGTGTGAGCCAACCTGCACAGAAGTTACCTCAGACCTCAGCAGGCCAATCCCACATTGGTGCTTTCACCTCCCCCTCGGAATCCACAAGAGATGCTTTCACATTCCCCTTGGAATTTAGCAGAGTAACAAGAAAACTCCCAGCAGGCTGTAGGTTGGGAGGAATACCTGGTACGACTCCATGTGGCTCCATTATAGTCAGTACTTGGCAAAATGATGTTCAAAATTATGCCCACAAAACCTGGATGTGTCACTCAGACATGTGCATGTGATGTGCTATAGACTTGACTTTTTCAAAACCCTGAATTGTGTTGCAGCCAACAATGCTCCTGCTGCAGAGAGAGTTGCTGAAGGAACTGGAAAATGTTTAATACAGAAGTGCAGGAAGGAGATGGTGAGCTTTTTGCTCTCTGATGGCTTTTCTACCATCATTTGAAGTAGCAGAATTCACAGATTCTGCTGTGAGCAGAAGAGCAGTTTGGACTCGTCTTTCTGCAGACAAGTCTCCATAACTTTGGAATGTTGCTGAGCAGAGAGGTAGTAGAGGAAACACCAGCAGGGAATCTGCAATTCAGCTGTCGTGGGATAAATTTTCAGATTGAGTAGGATGCATCTAACTAGACACCTTCATCTCCCAGTAACTTAATGGAAATTTGTTACTCCTTTGCTCGCCAAACCCACATCTAGAAGGAGTATGATCATCTTGTTCTTCCACTGTCAGCTGTGGGGGTTTTTTTGGCTGGTGTTTGCTCTGTGACACTAGAGGGCAAACTGTCACCAGGCCTGACAGAGAACCCTCAGGGAAAGCCCTTTGCAGTCAGTGGTTTTTATCATGAATTACGGTCATGAATCTACTGTCTCCAGGTACAAAGTGCTAATGTCGTGTTTTCATTGGCATCTTGTTTTTTTCATACAGTGCAGCCTGTCCTAAGGATTGTCACCTGCAGCAGTTGTGGTGTTTTGTGCCATGTAAGAATTGCAGTCTTACCTGATCTTTTAATGGAGCTCGATCCTGCTCTGCAGACTGACTGCACTCTCCCTGCAGCAAGGAGTATGCACTGTTTGTAGTAAAGCATGTGTACCCATTCTAGGTGTCTGCAGTGAGAACTGAGGATCTCAAGGTCTGCACAGAGGATTTGCACAAAGTCCTGTCTGAGGTGCAGGAGATGAGAGAGCAGCAGAACAACATGGATGTCAGGCTGGCTAACATGAAGAGGTAGACTCGGCTGTTTCGGGGCGCTTATGCATTGAATGTTGCTTATATCTGATGGAGATTGGCTAAATACGGGTTTCATGTGAACTGGAAACAGGTGAAGCTATATTTTTTCCTAAGAATGCCCATTCCACCCCACACAACATTCTGAATCTTGTTTGTTTTTGTAATTCAGTTACAGACTGGAGATTTAGCCTGGGAGTTTGTTGACTGTCTTGAGATTTCACTCTGGTTGCCAGCACCTGTAGTAGTTTTTTAGGGCAATAAAAGCATTTCATTTTTTGAATACAAACAGGGTTAG
Organism: Lycocorax pyrrhopterus obiensis; assembly: GCA_014706295.1. Classification (NCBI taxonomy): domain Eukaryota; kingdom Metazoa; phylum Chordata; class Aves; order Passeriformes; family Paradisaeidae; genus Lycocorax; species Lycocorax pyrrhopterus. The sequence goes on from JACSVZ010000005.1 coordinate 19,000,532, forward strand.
ATGCAGTGAGGGACATTGGTGTTTTGTTTTCTTCCTAATTGGAAGTGGACTTTGCACATCCTCATCTCTGTTCTCTCAGATTCCCTTCATATAGGCACTGGTAATTCATTCAGGTCATTGGTATACCCGCAGATATCAACCAGAGTTCAGGAGATACTTTTCTCTCTCTGTTGCTTAAAAAAAAAACCAACCAATCCCCTTGAACACTACCTTTAGATCTGTCTCAAGGCTGTCAGTGTTTGGAAACAGGCTGAGCGTAACACAAAGTCCTTATTCAACAGCTTTGAGGCTTTGAAGGAATACCTCAGATCAAGATTATTGGTGGAGCAGCAGAGGATGAGGGTGTCCTTACTGAGTGTTTGATGCTGCCTAATGGAAAATGGAGTTAACCCAGAGTTTATGCTAGTGGATTGGATTAACTGAGGGTTAGTTATCCACAGAGGGAATGTTGCCGTTGGTTCTGCAAGGTACTCTAAAAGTTTGAAAGCTGTAAAACTAGAGCATATAAAGTAAACTCTGTTCATCCTCTGTCTTCTGATTTATTCTGCATTGCAGAGAAAATAAGGCCCTGTGGAAAGAAGTGGCAGTTCTAAGGCAGAAGCACAGTCAACAACAGAAGCTGCTGTCTAAGGTACCATTGCAGCATCTTCAGTGCTACCATCCTTATTCCTGCCTCTGTGATACTTCATGGCATTCTTTGCTTATGTAGAATGACAAATGACACAGAGCTGAACAGGCTGTATTAATACAGCATAAAGAAAATGTTCTCAGTTCCTGAGTGTCCCAGAAGTAGCACAGTAAAGAACCACAAGCAAAGCACTAAGGAAAAGTCATAGTAGGATGTCAGTGTGTGGAGACAGTGCATGGTAACAGGAGCCCAGACCTTGAGAGATTGCAGGCACATGGAACGGAGTCTGTGAAAGATCTTGGACCAGGATACACTTAGACCACTTGAGAAGTGAACTTGGAACCCAGAAACTGTAGGAGCTTGCACGCTGGAAAAAATTTTCTCTGGTTTATACCTCAGCTGTTTGTGGTCTGGAATCCTCCAGTGACTTGTGCTGTTACATTGCATTTCAAAAAAAAGCCAACTGTGCAAGTGGGATAATTTTTCTATGCAGTTTGTAACTCTTGCTTTGTTCTTTAAGATACAATTGCAAATGGATTTTTTAAATACCTGTTAATTTCTGTCACATAACTGTATAATTTTATAGTAAAATCTGAATTAAGAATTTAATGTTAGGATTGCTATGCTGACCACTTGGTTTTGGTTTTCTTTTGTTTTTCCTTTTTAGATTCTTCAATTTATACTCAGTTTGATGCGAGGAAATTATATTGTTGGGGTCAAAAGAAAAAGGTAATTACTTGATAGGTCCCAGATCAGTGTCAGATGTGAATTATAGGGATAAATCAGTTTTTGTTGTGTGACAGATATTTTTATCACTTGTATATTCAAACTTGAGAAAGCTGATGGAAGTTCAGTCAAGCACAAAATAAATATTTCCTCTTTATCACTAAAATGGGTGGGAAGAGAATATTCTATACATTTTCAATTCCAAAGGCCACAGTTATCAGAAGTGGTAAATCTCAAAATGTGCATGCATAAATGACTTCTTCCAAACCACAGTGTGTGTGTAGTGCAGGCTGCCTGCAGTACCCTTCCTGACACACATTCCTGAAAGCCAGGCTTCTTGGGAGGGACAGAATGATAACCATTACTGCCTGTATTTGGCACTGCTGCAGCTCTTCCTTCTGGAAGTCAGGATGTACTAAAGCTGTGCTTTGTCTCAGGTCTCTCACGGATGCTGCGGGTGCTTCACCCTCCAAGTACAGTCGTCAGTATGTCCGCATCCCTGTGGAGAGTGGCCAATCTGTAAGTCTCCCCAGGGATAGAGGCAGTGGGTTGGACGGGATGATACACAGTGATATCAGTCTTCCTTATGGCTACAAATACCCTAACCTTGTAATCAAATGCTCTCCCTTTTGTAATGGGCAATGGGCAGCTTTAAAGCATCACTCTGGCTTAAAATCATGCAAATCAGTGCAACTGGTCACAGATGAAATGTGAACAGGAAAGAGAAGCTGCAAGGAGAATGGGCCTTCAGTATGAAAAAAGAAAAGGTCAGAGCCTGTGGTTTACTCATTCTGTGCTGTATCTGCAGATGGCTTTTTCTGAACATAGTGCAGATGAAGAGGATGGAAATGGTACAGGTCTGATAATCCGAGATATCACTGACACCCTGGAAAATGCCACCAATGGCCTCCTTGCTGTGGCACACACAAGTGGCAGAGCCAGGTATGTCCAAAGTATATGAAGTATTTATGCCTGGGTTAATTGGGTAGTTACATTAATGTTGCTGATCCATATGGATTCTGGGAAACAATGTCTCTCTGAATGTCCATTTGTGCATGACAGGCCTGTTGTACACTGTCCTTCTACAGCAGGTAGCACTGGTCATTGTCAGAGCTCCTGTCTCTTCAGGAGTCCCTGGAGGCCTGTCAGGCTGATGGACATTTCAGGTTTAATTTGCTGAGGCTTTTCTGTGTGTTCAACAGATAAGCATATACTTGACTTTTTGACTGAACAGGGACCTGAGTGCATATATAGGTTTCTAATAATCCAAAAGGTATATAGATTGCTAACAAACAAATCAAGATGCATAGTTTTATCTCCAGTTTCAATACTGCTCTCACTAAGCATATCCTAGGGAAGGCATTCTCTGTGTGGCAACAGATTTTAGTGAAAACCCATTTAGTTGTTAATAGCCAGAATGAAATACGGCCTGATTTGGAATATTTTCTTTCCAGAGTCTGTGTTTTAAGAGTTTCCCTCCTGCCTAAATCCCATATAATATATTGCTTCTTTTTCCCTGGGAATAAGAGATGTTTTGCTCCCATACATGGTCTCTGTATAAGCTGTAGTAAGAGATTCTTCATCTGCCACTTTGCTGCTTTTTCTAAAGACCAGTTTGTTACTTGAGCCCTTGACTGGCCTAATCTTATTAAGATTTGGGATACTAAACCTGAAACGAATAGTAATGCAGTTGATAAATTCTCCTGTGTGTTGTTTCTCTTTGGGTCACATTTTAGAGAGCCACAGGCAGCTCTGGATCCTGGCTTACCTCTTTGTCAAGTATCACAGCCAAGTGAGTTAAATTGTGCAGAACCTGTCCCATCAGTTCCTATAAACGATGTCAGCAAATCCGGCGAAACAGGCACAGCTGCTGTGGAGCTCCACACTGCACAGCCAAATGCTCCGGAGGACCCTGTGTCAGTAATTGACTCCATCTTGAATGAGAACAACTCTGGAAACCAAAATGATCCTTTGCTGGACAGGTATTAACTTGTTTCTGAAAAGCATTATGCTGTTGTCACCTTGTGGGATCCTTTTGGAGTTTTGGAGGGTGTGTTGTTTGACAGAATATAGGGAATTAGCTTTTGAATTGTCATTGATGAAGTGAATTCTCTGCACCTTTGTTACCAGGGCTTGAAAAAGCCAACTGTTGGCATCACACATTGAAAAAGGGTAAGTGTCCCTGTCACCTTTATGGTAACAGGTGTGCCTGAGTGCTGGTGTGTCCGTCAGTGTGCCCCATCAGCCCACTGCTGGCACTGCTAGGTGCTGCCAAGCAGCAGGTGAAGGGCACTAATCTCGGGCAGGCATTGTGGGCACTTTGTTCCTGGGACCTGGATGTGGATTGTCCTAGTGGTCATCTCACTGTTCCTTTCCTTCTCTGCCCCTCATTTGTGCAAAGCTGTTTCCCATGTGCCCTGTCAGATCACACAGCCCTGGATCAGGGGTGGAGGCTGTGGGTTCCCACTCCACAGTGGCTGCGTGAGCAGTTCCCAGCTCCATTCCCGTCCCTGAGCTTTGCCAGCACTGTCACTGTGGCTGCAGGAGAGCTGTATCGAGGACAAAGCCTTAACCCTTGCTCCTACAGCTCTTCTGCTGTGGTCAGTGGCAGGTAGGAGGGGCTGGGGTGGTGTCGCAGCACTCGTGTGGTCTGAAGGCCCTGCTGTATCTTCTTGCAGTATTCACGCAAGGGCATGGACCCCGCACACAAGATGGAGAAATGCAAAGTGTTTATTGTGCAGGAAAATACTCCCTAAATACCAGCACCCAACAGGATATCACATCATATAAACAGGAAAGATGTTCACCTCAGTTTTCCCTAATCACCTGGGATAGTGCACAGACATTGCCTATTACGGTAACAGGTAAACAGTACCCTATAAGGTCACAAACTACAATTATCACATCTCATAGGTCCAGCACTGTCCAGAAACCCACAATCCTCTCTCAGCCCATCCTTGGTGACCTGGATGCACTCCCAGGATCACCGCTGGGTCCAAGAAAGAGGCTCTCTCTCCAGCCCTCTGGGCCTATCTCTCTTCCAACACATAGTGCACCCCAACATCTTCCCTCCTGGACACTGCAGGATGTGGGGTAGTGCCTTGGAACTGCCCATTCCTCAGCACTGAGAATTCAGTACAGGAGCACCTCATGGCATAGCAAGACATGCAGTGTGGCCACTGTGCCTGCTGCTGCCTTTTCAGGTTCTTCACTGTCCCTCATGTCTTGCCCACTGTCCCTGGAAACGTGTCCACTTTGGCAACAAGCCAATGTTTCAAAATAGGTAGAGTTCCTTCAGGCCCAGATTATTTCCAGCCCTTTGCTTATCATTTATTTTTCCAGGGGAAAGCCATCAGACCTTTGTTTAAACAGGTGCTGGTGTACAGGCTAGGATCTGAGAACATTCACCAGATACTAAAATGAGGGAAGGAGTAGGTATGGAAGGAGGAACTGCTTTTTGACCTGATAGCTGTAGTTGTGCTTGCTGTTCAGGTAGTCTTCCTTGTACCTGTACCTCAGAGAGTGAAAGATGGAGTGAAAGGTGATACAGGAATGCAGTTTCATCCATTTGGCTGTTCCAGATTGTAGGCAACCTGCCTTGTGGGGCAAGAGGAGGCCCTGCCTGCCACCTGTGCCTTACAGTACTATGTAATTTTTGTCTTTTTAGAGAAGAAATTCAGGATTTTCTGAACTGCATCGATGCCAGCCTTGAAGAGCTCCAAGCAATGCTGTCAGGGAAGCAGTACAGCTTCGGTGCCGAAGCGTTCAGTGACGTGAGTGTCTTCTCACTATTTCTGATTTCTGAGAAATACTGCTCAGGTTGCATCATGAAATGTCACTAGTTTATTCCATGTTGTAATGGGTAAGAGGGGGGAACATCTTGAAAAGCAAATAGTTACAAATAGAATGATGATAGGTATTCACAGTGTACAAGGTAATATTGAGAGCCTTTCCCAGGTCATACAGGATTTCTGTTCTACAGAACTGAAGGGGGGGAAAAAAAAGGAAAAAAATTGCCTCACTTTTCCTTCTCAAGCATCAATCACATATCATCACATCCTGACTGTGTGTTTGATTCAACTGGATGATATGGAGTGAAATTTAGCTGTATTCCTTGGAATCCCTGGGGAACAGGGTAACCTTTTCTCTTCTTGTGACCTCAGTTTACTGCCACAGGTTGAAGCTCCCAGCTGAAGGCCCATGGAGGAGCCACTGTCCCCATGCTTCAGTGGAAGGAGTGCCACACTGGGTCCTGCAGTCCTTTCAGGAGCTCTCTGCAATTTTATTTCAAGAACTTTATTAGTTGACATATGGTCTGGTTTTATTTTCAGACATTTAATCCCGAGCTGCCAGCCCTGGATATGAGCTTGATGGAAACTCCCCCTGGTATGGAAAATGTAAGAATAAGATTTACTTCTGTGGTGGGGAAGGCGAATGTGGTGCTGGGAGTTGAATCTTGCTTGATGTACCTCAAGGGTGGGAACGGGGTTGGTGGCACAGGGTGACACTGCTGGTTCATCTCATCCAGCTGATCCAGGGTTTCAATTATCAGCGTTGGCATGTCAGAATTTAAGAGGGATCTCAAGATAATTTCCAGTCCTACATTCCTAGTGCAGCCATACACTCGGAATGCCTGTCTGAAGACTGGAGGAAAAGTACTAAATGAAAATTGTAATGCAATACACTGTAGTTGTTCTGAACATGGTTGTATGAGATTTCCTCTGAAGATATACAAAAGTTCAGCACAAACTTAACTGCTCTTGGTCCAGTTCCTAAAATTGATTCATACTATTAAAAAAAAACCCTTTCAAGTGTTATTTTTGTTGTAGTCCTGAAATAATATTTAAATTAGGATTTCCCAGTCAGAAGAGCTTAGACTACAACTGATGTAAAATGCAGCTGCGTTTAAGCAGTGCCTGCAAAATTTAATTACATGATGAAATGATGTTTAACTGTTACCCCAATGAGACCGATTATGATAAAGCTTCTGGTTTGGAAGGTAAAACAAATATTTGTTAGTCAGAAGCTTGTTTTGTTTAGTAAGTAAAGTTCGTACTTCACTTTGCCTCCTTTTGAGAGCTCCTGTGTGCAGGCCTTTGTGTGCAACAACAGGCTCATTGCTCAGTTGCTCCATCTCTCTTCCCTTTTCCTTTCACATCTAATTCTATTAACCAGTCAGTAAAGACTTCCATTTTGTTATTGTTAAACATTCTGTCCTAACTCTCTGTCTGCCTTGTTTCAGATGGCAAACTTGGCAGAGAGCACTGAATGTCTGGGAGCAAGTGAGAGGGAAACAGCAGGAAGCAAAGGTGGGCTGGAAGGAACACTGAGCGCTGTGGCAGCTCCACACTCTTTGAAAACTGTATATTGAAATAGAATTGTTGTAGCCTGTAATATCTCCTTCTTAAGCTTTTTGTGAAGACTACAACGTTTCACTGATCTTGAAGCTGTGCCTCAGTCTTAACAGGCCCATCCTGTTTTTCAGATAGAAAAACCCATCCTGGTTTTTCACACAGAAAACGTAGGTCCCATCCTGTGTCCTTTTTCACATGGAAATGTGACACGAGTGCCACAGTGGGGAGCAGAACTGCAAATGTCCTTGTGGCAGTATCTCCCACACAGGCTGTGATCCCCCCAAAGGCAGAGCTGCTCAGGTTACCACTGCAGTGCTGCCATTGCATGCTGTGAGACTCAGGGGCTTGGAGTGGGCTTCAGGCACTGATGTTTCCAGGTACAGGGGCTTTGGCTTCATTCTGACAGCCCTGGGTGTAGGGTTTGTCCCGTCCCAGCTTGGGCTTTCCTGTAGTACACCAAATTTGAAGCAACCTTTCCAGATTTCCTTGCCTTGAATAAGAGCCCTCAACTGGTGAAACAGTTTTAACTGTTTGTTTTTCCCTCAGATATGCAGCTGATCCAGTACAGGGCCAACCCTCTGCTTTCCTTATTTGAAGAGCTGCCTTCAGGTGAAGCTGCAGGGAAGGTGGACGATCCAAAAGACTTTCTGCTGCCTCCCCTGGAGGAGAAACCTGCTCTCCAGCCTCCATCAGCCAGTGAAACCATTGTGCCACTTGCAGCTCCAGCAAGCCAGGCCGAGCCTCTAGACGCTCTGGGAATGGGTGATCCGCCTCTCCTCTCAGAAGATGGGAATGGAGAGTATAAACTGTTTCCACTCCTGCTTCTTAGTCCTGTTGCTAACTTCATAGATGAGGCCTCTGAGATAGAAAGTTCTTGAACTCATAGAACATGTGTAACTGGCTTAGTGCTGTGGAATAACCACCAAAGGAGTGGAGCAGCAAAAAGTGTGAGCTTGGTCCTCACCTGCTTCCTGGGGACCCTGTTCTGTGCAGACTAATGGAAGTTCTCTTGCTGCAAGCAGGGAGCACATCTGGGACAACTGAACACAAGCTCAACAGCAACAAGAGCTGGTGGAGTAAAGGCACCAGACAGAGGGGAAGAACAACAACCCTGTAAACATACCACAGTGTATTCCATAACTTTTTATCCAATATTCTTATTGCGAGAGGAAATCTGTTTGTATCCTGTTTGTAAAGTTTGGCCGGGTTTTTTTGTTGGGGGGTGGTGTTAGTTTTTATTAGCTGGATAGTAATGTGATGTGTAATATTTTGAACCTGGGTTTTACTCTTTGGAGAGCCTGCTTCAATAGGTGGCTTGCCTACTGTTTGGAATTAAGTTGTTTTTAAATTTTGTTTTTAATTTGAGATTTCTTTTTTGATAGTTACTGGCTACAATTGTTTGCATCTGCTTAGATCACTTTCGTACTCCTAGATTTGCTCCTAGGTATAGGGAACATTTTTCCTATGGAAAATGACATTTTAACTGCGGAATATTATTTTTTAACACGCTAGCACACATCCATTGCCCCGGATTGTAGGAGTTGTGGTAGGAAGTGCTTGCCCCCCTGTGTAGCGCTGATTTCTCATGCACATTGCATGGCAGTTCTGGGGTAACCTGCCCCCAGTGCACAGGTCATGTGTCCTTGGAGATGGTCAGTAGGACTGATTCATGTTTAGCAAAGGCCAGCAGCTGCCCCTGAAATGAAAAGGGGAGCCCTGGGGTGCCTTGCACTGACACAGGGTGTCGCATTAAGGTATCTCTGTGCTGGTAGCAGCTATTGTTCCCTGCCCCTGGATGGACACCAGGCTTCACGCTGCAATTTCTACCCGTGGAATCTTAAAGCCAAATTAACCAGATGCAGCTGAGTCTTTTGACAACAAATTACATACACTAGTGTCTGCTTCATCAAAAAGTCTTTTCCCAAAGTTTCTTTTGGCACTGTTTCCCAAGTTCTCTGAGCAGCTGTACTGTGGAGCCCAGCCTCGGTGTCAGTAGAGCAGCAAGTTCTGTGCTAGTACCAAGCATGTCATAGCCTCGCCAGCCCACACAAACCTGCCGCGTGCTGAAGCGACAGCAAACTGCTGGGGCTGCAAGAGGCCTGGACACAGGTAGAAACCTCCTTGGATAATATCACCTGATATTCCTACCAGCACAGTTACTTTAAATTTTTTCCAGTTTTAGGAATTCAGGCTGCCTACAAGCTTTGTTCTCTCTAATGTTCCTGAGCTAGTAAGTGCTGAGCTCTTTTATATTCAAGAATCCAAGGTAGATAATCCGAAACCTGCTAGATAATGCATGTTGCCTGTGCTGGCCTGACTTTGTCGGGTTTGTGCTTCACTGTCAAATCTCTGAGTTGCAAAGGAAGGTCCTGCTCCTGAGTGTGTAACACCTTCAGTGTCATTTTATTTCTGTGCTTCTGTACCTGTTCTTACCTCGTGACCCTTCTAATTTCCATCTTTTGAATTGCCTTTTGTCAAGTTTGTCTTATTCAAGCCTTCACAGTCTTTCTTTCGCTGACTTCTTGAGGCCAAGGGCTGAATAGTCTCAAGTTTTCATGAGCTGAAGGGAGAGGGGGAGGTGAGCGTGTTGCATCTGTCCCAGGTCAGGTTTGGTTTAATTCCTTCCCAAAGGCCACAGTTTTGCCGAGAGTGAGACAGTGAAAACCAGACTTTTCTGGTGTGCTGTTTGACAGCACCATGCAGACAACAGAGTTCTTTGGGAGGTTGATCTGCACCTCTGACTCCCTGCGCAGGTTGGACTGTAATTCCTGTTATGGAGTAGTGTCATGTTCCTCTGTCACAGAGTCCTCTCCCCTCAGTGCAGCTCACTGTCAGATACTGGGTCTGAGTGCATCATGGGTTTTTAATACACTTTCTCTCTTAAGAAGTTAAGAAACCAAGGCTTAAAAAATTGCAAAAAAAAAAAAAATTGTGCATCTGTGTGTCTGGTTTATGTACTGGGAAAAGTATTTGTGCAACTTTCTTAAGAAAGATTGCAATGGAAAGGGGAAGACTGAATAGCAAGAAAAACCCACATGCTGAAGTAATTAAACTCAAGAATTGCAAAAGCATTACTGTGTTTCTTGTACGTTCTTTGTGTGTGTTCCTGTATGTGCCAGCGTTTCCCAAACCTGTTTACTGATTTTTCCAGAATTAAGAGTTTTCTTGCTCCTGGGGCGCGGTCTAATGACGCAGCTGCTGCTGGTTCAGGAATAACTAGGGTGATGAGGAAAGCCTAGTGTCTGTTTCCAGAGCCCAGGAGAAGGGCACCTGGGACTGGTTTTTCAAAAGAGATGATGTGAAAGTACAAAATACCATGTGTGCTAAAAAATACACCAGATATAGTGCACCTGTGCACGTTCTCAGTAGGCAAGGTCCTCAGCTCCATAAGGTATGGATTGAAATATTTACTGGAGATAATAGAAGGAAAGAGGGAAGAGCCTAGATTATCTGTAGCATCAGGCAGACCCCGGATCCAGACATGGCACCCTCTGCAGACCCTGCCTGGGGTAACTGACACTGTGGGCATTACAGTTTGTGTGGGATTTTCCTAGAAGTAAGGAAGTGTTCATCCACTGCCAAGAAAAAGGATCTTTATACAGAACATGCTGCTCTGCTTCAGGATAAGGACAAGGACACGGCAGTGGGGTTGGCACGTGGAGCTGTGGACAGACTCCTCTGCTATGACAAGCTGGCTGAATCTGTCTGCAGCCCAGTGCTCCTCCAGTGCAGTGCAGCTGCTGCCCAGCCTGTGCCTGAGGGCCAGCAGCCAGGCAGTGGTCACCAGCCCCCATGTGCCAGGCTGGGTGGGGGCACTGCAGCCTGATGCGTCACCAGTTTGTTACCTGCGACCACAGGGGCCTCACTGTAGCAGCAGCTTCCTTCCTTCTCCACATGGCTGCTGCACTGGCTCCTTGGCTTTATCATTCTGTGTCTGGGGAGGAAAGATTGCTCTTCCTTATCGTTCACGTGCTGGGAATTCACAGAACACTCCCAGGCGTGGTGAGTGCAGAATGACAAAGTGCCAAGTGCCCCTCTCATGCTCCTTTCAGATCTACTTTTGCACTGTACCAACCCAGCCCTCCCCACACCGACCGTGAGATCCCTGCCACCAGTTCATATCTCCTGTGTGCTTGCTAACAGAGCTTTCCAGAATACAAGAAAAACTGATTTTGCTCTGTCTCTCCTGGGCTGTGTGATGCCACCTCATCCATCCATGCTCAGAATGTTTTGCTGTCTCCTAAAACAAGATCGTTGTTTTGAAAAGTAGTATCATGATATCACAGATGCCCAAAGCAGAAGTAAGGGGTTGCTGCCGCAGTCACCTTAGGTACAGGGCCCTGGTCCTGCATTGTATAAAGGACAAGACTTTTCCTGGCACTGTTCCCAATCAAAAGGGTAAATGTAAATATGTGAATAAATATCTACACATCTTTTTTAGTCACACAGTTTGAATTTCAGCTTCCTGGTTGGTCCAGATCCCACTAGTGATACATTCCTGTTGTGTTTTCACCCCAGCCAGCAATCGAGTCCCACGCAGCCACTCGCTCGCTCTCCCACCAGTGGGATTGTGGAGACAATTGGAAGGGTAAAAGCTGGAAAACTTGTGGGTTGAGATAAAGACAGATTAATAGTGAAAGCAAAAGCTGGCACATAAGTAAGGAAAAACAAAGGATTAATTCACTGCTTCCCATGGACAGGCAGGTGTTCAGCCACCTCCAGGAGAGCAGAGCCCCATCACATGTAATGGTAACCTGGGAAGACAAACACCATCACTCCATATATTCCCCCCACTTCCTCCTTCTTCCCCCCAGCTTTATATACTGAGCACAATGTCATGTGGTATGGTCAGTTGGGGTCACCTGTCCTGGCTATGTCTCCTCCCAATCTCCCATGTACTCCCAGCCCCGTCACCACCGTGGCCATGAGAAAAGCAGAAAAGGCCTTGGCTCTATATAAACACTGATCAGCAATAACAAAATCATCTCTATATTGTCAACCTTGTGTTCAGCACAAATCCAAAACATAACCCCATATTAGCCACTGTGAAGACAATTAATTCTACCCCAGCCAAAACCAGCACAGTCTCCTTTTGACTTAGTTCAAGAAAATGTAGGCTTCTGCCCTCCTCCAGCAAGCTCTGTTCCCTGAGAAGGAGTTTCAGTGATTCAACCTTAACATGGTCTTTTCCTCCCTTGAACTAAGAAGTATGTGAACACTTCAGCTTCCACAGCAGCTTTTCCTGCTTCTCCCTATCCCAGTGGCTGCAGGCTGGAGTGGCATCTCATGGGAAATTTCTGATGAAGGAATACAGGGCCACAAGGGAGGATTCCACTGTGCTATAGCAGACCCAAACTGTGTCTCACTATCACTACAGCACAGCTATGTCCAGATCAGCAACTGGGATTTGGTTGGCTGCATTGAATTAGTCTGATTACTTGTATTTGAGGACAGGATGTTGAATTTGGGTGTAACAACAGCAAAGGCTCATTTCAATTCAGCTGAATGCAACAAAGCAGAGGAGATTCTTTCATTGGAGTGGAAGAAAAATTGAGAGCTGTAGAAGACAGCAAAAGGCAGTAAAATCCCTTGAAAGGGATATTTCAATAGAAAACAGATACTTCTCTTAGACAGGGCTAGAGCTCAATTACTAATTATAGAGATTAACTATAACATTTAATTAATAATACATCATTTCATTTAAGAAACCATGATGTAATGGTCTCAAAGATTTTCTACATTGACGGGTTCCTCTTTTTCTCTCTGGGCATCTCCATGTTCACCTGTTTCCAAAGCAGTCTGAAGGCACTGCAAGGATGTATGGCCCCAATCAGGGCTTGTAATTGAAAGCAATTAATCAATTAAACCATGCAGCTAAATTGCTCTGTGAGAAGGGAGGATCCATCTGTGAGATGCAGTGGGATTGGTGGTCTAGGTGTCTTCAGCTCCTGGGAAATTTTTGGGTTTAGATTTGTATACCTGAATTCCCCATCTCTTAAATGTGGTACAGTGATATAGAACATTTCAGTTGGAAAGGGCCTACAACAATCATCTGTCTCACGCTGGTAATGTAAAAATTTAAGGTGTTTCATGAACCTTAACTTAAAATATAGTGGTGGGTGTCACAGAAGCTAGTGAGAAAGTGAATTGTGAGGACCAAGATGGTTCAGCTCCTTACGAATTCTCTCTCAGACCTGCGTGTGTGTAATTGCGTGTTAAAGCTTCTTCATCAGAAAGCAGTACAAGGAGGAAAAGAGGAAGAAGTGGTTGCTTAGGAATCAAAAGCAATAAAGGAAAAAATTCAAAAAACAGAAGGGGGGAAGCATACTCAGCAGAAAATACGAAATAGAGTAGAAGTAATTTTTTAACTTTCCTCTTCACACCCTTGCTTAGGGTTTCTGCTCTGCCCACGCTTCTGACAGTGGTCACTGAGACACTTGTTTTCTGATAAAGAGGAAGAAAAAACGACCAGCTCTTGTCCCGGACGCTCAGTGACAGAGTGAGCACAGGCAGGAAAGTGTTCCTGATTTACCCCAGCTTGGGGAAAGCGGGTCAGTCTGGCTGGAGGGGGAGCAGCCGTGTCCCCGGGAAGGATGGAAACGCTGCTGCGAGCAGCTGTGCTCGTGAGTTCCCTTCTCCACTGCCGAGGTGAGTCTGGTCTGGGCACGGGCCCCTGCCCGGGGCGGCCCCTGCCCTGCACTGGGGTGTCGGCGTGTGCTTGGCAGGGGTGGCTGTTTCGGGAAGAGAGATATGGCAAAAAGGCCAAGTCTGTGCGCTGCTGGCTTGGAGCTCCAAGTGTTTCAGGTCCAGTGGCCACAGAGTGCAACAGTGCACGAGGCCGTGGAAACACTGCCCACAGACACGGAGGACAGAGGTCCCACACATTTGGTGACAGTTATTTCATGGAACACAAAGGGTCTGATTAGTGCTTGTGTTTCCAGGAAAACGCGGGTTTGAAAACAACCAGAAGAGGTAAAGCAATGTCTGTGGAAGCTTAGAGTTGATCCTCAGAGTGAGAGAAATGTACTGGCCAAAGGCAATGGTCCTCATTTTAACAGGAAAATGTGAAGAGTTTTAGGCTTCTTTACCCCATGGATTAAACCCCATGTTTGGCTTAGGCTGAGAGAGTGGTGAGCTTCAGAAAAACAAATAAGCAGTGGAGAAGTCTTTGCTGTTCCTCAGAAGCCCTAAGGGTGATGTCTGGAGCAGACACTGGCTGAGACCAGGGAGCTGCAACTTGGACGTTAGACCAACTCCTTCCCTCAAGCCTGAATTATCCAATAACTCTGACCCTGTGCTCTACCCAGTGTTGATGGTGGCAGGAAAGCACCAGGCAGAGCAGAAGAACCAGGCTGCACACATGGCAGGAGTCAGTGCCCCTGGCCATCAGCCACCTCCCATCCATCTGCCTCATGCCACATGGATTTTTGGTTAACCCACCCCTGAGCAGCCCATTCCTCATCATCCCCACTGACTGCCTGTGCGTCTCATCTGGTGGGTTCTCTTTGCCAACGCTCTTGCCATGGCTTTACCACCTGGGAGCTGCCTTCACCCTGGCTGCTTTGTGGCTTAATTTTCATCCTCCTTTCTTCCTGCAGCTTTTCTGGACCTGAGTGGCCCCAGTGAGGTCAGAGGTGTCTGGAAGGAGTCTATCACTCTGCCTTGTGCCTACGTGCCTGTGGAGGACCTCGTGCAGCAAACCCTCACCTGGAGTGTGGTACATGACAAGGGTACAGGCACCATCTTTCGGAGGGATGGCTCTGGTGACCACATTTTCCTGTCAGAGTACAGAGACAGAGTCAGCATCCCGAAGGATGCCCCAGGAAATGTGTCTCTCCTCATCCTGAACCTGGAGGTCTCTGACAGAGGAACCTACACTTGCCAGGTCACCTGGAAAGACAGCAACAACAGCCTGATAGCAAAGGAGATCGCCACCAAATTGGAGGTTGTTAAAGGTAAATCCAAGAAAGAGGCTGTTCAGGAGGGGAAGGCTTGGCTCAGGAAGGCTTTTGGGAATTGGAGAGAGCAGGGAGGAAGTGACCACATGCTCCCATGCAGAAGCATTTTGCTGATCAGTGTCAGCCTCCAGCAAGAAGCAGCAAATAGATCAGAGAGAAATTCTGCCCAGGACACAGCACCCTGCAGCTGGCGGAGGACCTGCAGTTCCTCAATTACCAGTTCATCCCTAGGTCCATCTGTAGCCAATGGCTCGATGTTCCCCAGGGGCATGCAGCAGTAGGGAAGTCCCAGGGATACTGCATGGCTGTTTTTTGATTAAATTTCACCAGCATGAGCTTGACTTCCCTCTGCCCAGTGTGGGGGGTTTATAGAGGCAGAGACATCATCAGCCCAGAGAGCAGGACACCAGTGCCACGGGCAGCACAGCTGGTGTGGGCACAGCAGAACTCATCCTGTGCAGGGAGGTGATGTGAGAGCCGAGCTGCTTCCTCCTGGGAAGGCACTGACATAAGAGTGAGAACTGCTGTGGCAGGGGGACCATCCCCACCACAGCCAGGGCTCTGTGACCTCGGCCCCTCCGCTTTGTGTTCCAGTGGCAGCCACCAAGCCCATCATCAGAGCCGGACAGCTGGGGCTGACGGTCCCGGCCGGAGCCAGCACCAGCCTGACCTGCGAGGCCAGCGGGTCCCCTCCCATCAGCTACCGCTGGTTCCGGAGCGCCCCGGCGGGGAAAGCCGTGTTCCTGAGCAGCGGGGCTGAGCTGGCGTGGCACAGCCTGCGGCCCTCTGACAGCGGGACGTACTTCTGCGAGGCACAGAACAGGGCTGGGGCCGGAGCCGTGCAGCGCAGCGATGCTGTGCAGCTGACGGTGACAGGTGAGTGCCCACAGCCGCAGCTCGGAAGAGAACATCCTTCTGCAGTGCAAAGGAACAGCATCCTACTTCTGTGCCCGGAAAGAAGGAAATGCCAAACGCCTTCAGCGCTCTGACACACTCCTCCCCGCTGGCTCCAGTCGGTGTCCTTCTTTATTTCCGGAATTCAGTTTCCTCCTCTTTGAGGAACTGCTCTTTCTGGAGGCAAAAGAGGGTTTCTACTTCAAACCTTTATTTGTTCCTCTGTGGGTTTTTTGAAGTTCTCCCTGGCTCTGTAATGCTGCCCACTGCACTTCAGCAAGTTTAGACAAGGAGTCGCGGCTTTATTTTGAGAACAAGGACCAAGTGAGTGGTAATGCAGTGGGGGAACAAACCAAACTGGCCTTTGCTCCCCCAAGACCAGCTGCGTGTCTCAGGGAGACACATTGCACTTGACACACACCAGGCTCTGACACCTCCAGGCTCTGCAGGATTCTGTGTGACAGGTTGGACTCAATGGCCTCAGAGCCCTTTTTCAATCTAAATGATTCCATAATGGGTGTCTGGTGGAAAACTTGCAGCTCTCCTTGGCTGGTTACTTGATCAGCAAAGCTGTGAAGTCCCTGATGGCAGAGCCAAGCACAGGTACCACACAGTGGCCTGTGAAAGAGGCAGAGCCTGCTGAGCTCCCAGGGCACAAAGCTTTGGCTGAAGCCCTGTGGTGTTTTTCACAGCAGTCGCACATTGGAAGGAACAGCCCGGGAACAGGGCTCAGTGCTGCAGATGCTGGCTAACGCTGCTGGCACAGCATCCCCCTCCTGTCAGCTGGGTGGGGGCTGCTCCCTCCTGCGCCTATCCCACCTGTGGAGAATTCTGTACCACAGCAGCATCACCAACCTGGTCAAACACCTGTGTAAGCCTCTCCCTCCCCCTTACCTTGCAGATCTGCCCACAACAACAGCGGCCTTGCAGAGGAATGTGGGAACCACGGAGGGACACCATTCAACCACAAGTCGGGGTGAGAGCGGTGACAGCTGATGGCAAGGATGTGGTGTTGGGGTAATGTGGCACCAGCACTTGGCAGTGGTTTTATTGCTGGGGAACAGAGTCTTGACAGTATTGATTTTCAGTCCATATGCCTCAGTTTTTAACCCAGGTGTTGCTGAAAGCAGATCTTCCTTCCCCCAGTTTCCATTCCACAGATGGCTTTCTGCTTGCTAATAGGTTGTGCCTCTGTAGGAGAGACTGTACGTGTCTTAGGACTGCTGAAAATGCCATTTCCTAAGTTGCAGAGCATATGGGATGGGATGTTCTGGGCTTGGTTGTTTTCTAAAGGGCTTTTTTGCTTGGTATCTGATCCTGAATGGAAGCTGCTGAGGGGAGGCAGATCTGGTGTCTCCAGTGGCAGACACGAGGGATGCAAAAGCTGCTTCAGACCTGACTGAAAACATGTACCTGACCAGGGACAGCAGTTTTGAGGGAGGGCTTGTGATTTCCCATTTGTTTTTGTGGGATGTGGGAATTTAGGCCTGGACTAGAGTAGGTCTGCTTGTGGTTAACATCCGTGTTTGGATTATGATTCGTTTGGATCTATGGTGCCCCAGCAATCACGTGGGGATTGTAGAAGCTGGTGTCGGTCACCAGAAGCTGAGGAAAGATGTTGACATATGTTGATTGTTCTTGCAGGAAAAACACAAACAGAGCTGGTGTCCCGAAGTACCTCAGGAATCTCCTGGACTCCATGGGGCTCCACCACTACTGCAGGTGTGTGTGTACAGACATACAAATGCACGTCTGTATCTGGTGTGCGTATATGTAGTTTGTGTATACACGTATAGTGTGTATATATACTATATTTAGTATCCATCCAGTGACCGTATGGTACTACCTGTACTCTCTCTATAGTCTAGTGTATACACAGTGCTCATTTCTGCAGTTTGCCTATTTTCATTGCCTTGTAAAGGGGCTGGAGGCATTCTCTTCTGATCCTACAGCTCTAATCTCAGATCTCCTGGTGCTAAAATGAGGGCTGGAAATGCACTGTCAGCCTTTCACTCATGTTTGTTTTTCAGATCTGCCCATACCAGCAACAACTTCTGAGAGTGGTGTGGGATATCCAGGGAAGAATGATACAATTCGTGGTAAGTAAGAACAAAACCAAGCTGAGAAGATGATTAAGGACCCAAACCAGATGCTCTGTAGTCAAGAACTTCAGCTTCAAAATTAGTATTCTGCCTTTTTAGCTGCAAATTGCATTAATGGCTGTTCTCAAAGGACCCAGATGATTCACGGTGACTCTTTAAAAGGGTCTTGATGTTTTTATGGAAGAGTGAAAAAAAAAAAAAGTTGATATATGGGGCACACAGAGTTGCTGCTGTGTTCCTGAGCAGCTGGTCCATTTTTATCTCAGACTGTCAAAGCTGGAATAGCAGAAAAACCTCAACGTGTGCCTTGAGCAGATCTACACATCCTCCAGCTTTGCAGCATTGTGACAGGTTTAGACGCTTTCCAAACAGAACTGAGCAGCACCCTTGCATGGAAAGCTTTATTTCATGATATGCAGTGCAGTTATCTTGCCCAGCTCACATCCCTGTTACCTCAGTGTCGCTGTTTTCTCCACGGATGAGTAGAGAAACGACATGAAGTCCAGGCTCAGGGATAAACGGATGATGATTTAATGAATTCTTAGAAGACTTTTATATGTTAGTTCGCAAAGTGTATTAAGTGGCATAAGGTAATTGGTTTTTGCCATCCACCCCTTAAGGGGATTGGTCAAGTTTTAAGACACCCATCTCTGAATGTTTTTCTAGTTAGAATCATAACAATTTTTCCAAAACAGTCTGCAGCTGCAAGAAATTTACAAAACTGTAACACTGTTTTGAGTTACTTGCATGGGAAAGACAGAGCTCTCACAAAAATGCTGCAGAGAGCTGAAGAAATTCTGTGCTGGAGTTTTTTCAGCATCCATACCTCAGCATTATGAGATGGATGCTGTCTGTACAGCTGTGGCCTCTTGGTGAGGTGTACACAGAGTGCTGGGTCACACAACATCCACTCAGAGCTGCCAGACCAAGGGTCTCTGGGGACACGGCTTTGCAGGGACACAGCCCTGTGTGCTCAGGCAGAGCTGGCTGTTGCTATCCTCAGGGACATGGTAAATGTCATGTAACTGCTGCTGCTGTCACCCAGGAGGGCTCCTCTGTCTTAAAGTCCTCTATTGTATCACTTTAGATTTCCAGAGGACTGGCTTATCCCTGTACTTGGTCATCCTGATTGCTGTGGTGTGTGGTGCTGTGGTTTTCCTTCTCATCTCTCTTATCATTTGTCTTAGAAAGCCCAAAGAAGGTGAGTAGAATGTTCTGGAAAACCTGAATGTTTTATGCATGTGCAGCATGGTTTTACCTTTGATGGGTTTTGGGGCCCAGAGCAGTGCTTGCAGCCACCAGCTGCAGCTCTGGCACCTGCATCATACAGGCAGTAGACGAGACGCATGGATTGACACAGATGGTGGGAGATCCAAAGAAGCAGAGAAGTCCTCACAGTCAGGAGGGTCTTCCAGGCACCAGCCATGGGGTTGGGGCAACAGTGGCCCTGGTGCTCCTGAGCTGCACCCTCCCATCCCTGCACTGGCTCCAGGGCAGCTCAGTCCCTGCCCTGCTGCCCATCCCAAGGTGTGTGGCTTGCTCTGCCACAGAGCCTTGGGATGGTTGTTTCTCACTGCTCCTCACAGACATTCCAGGGCTCAGACTCACCTGCTTGGCCGGGTTCATAGTACCAAACCTTTAAAGTCTCTGGCAGAGGGTTCATCCCATCCTGCTGCTGGGAAATAAATGCCTTTGGCACCAGTTGCTGCTCAATACTTCCCATAGTTGGCACCCAGAGGGAAGTGCCAAGAACCTGTGAAGAACTGTCAGTTCTCCCTATTTCATATAAATTTGTTTCCTCTCTGGTCTTTAGTCACAGGATGTATTCACTGAATGCCTCTGTCTCTCCTGCACTGCCACCAGAAATCCCCCTGACCAAATGTTCCTTGGAGCCCCCTCCTTACCAGCTGTGCTCGACTGTGGGCACACAGGTGTACTTTGGGGTTTGAGATCCCACAGACTTCATTTTCTCCTCTGTTTCTCTAATGACCTTCCTATAACTCCATGCTACCAATTAATAATTGTCAGATATTTCTTTTGCCACTTTTCTTATTTTTATATTTTCTTTTTTAAAGGAATCCAGAATAACCACTTTTGAAACTGTTCTTTATTGAACTTCTAATGAATAGGGAAACTGGGGAAACTGTGAACTTCTAGTTTCTAACATCAACTTTATCTTTGACATTGGGCCGGTTATTTTGACCCAGTTGTGTGACATCTGGGTTGTTTTCATTTTCTTGGACTGAATCCTGGGAAATGGAGTCATCACCCACCTGACATGATATCCAAGGCTGTTATTTTTGTTCTGTCTTCAGAGGTCATTTTCTTATACCAAGAAGATAAGCAAAGAAATTCTTTTTTTAAGAAGGTAAATGCAAATTATTGACACAAATTCTGATTTTTCTTTTCCAGCTCAAGTCTATGACGTAAAATTGTGAGTATAACCCTTTATCTGGCGCATTGATGAGTCCTGGGGGGCTGTATCAACGCAGAAATAAAAAGCACTGCTATTAGCTATCATGATGAAAAGCCCCTTAAGCAGTCTGGTTGAAGAGGTTCACAGTTAGCTCAAGAGCACACTGTAGGATAGCCTGTGGACTTTCCACAGCAACATGGAATGTGGGAAGAAAGATCTTTTTCATAGCAATATCAGAACTGTAAAAGTGAGCAAGAGCTGTTTATTAACTTCTAAACCCCGGGAGGGCTACTGAAGATGATTGCCAAGGCTAAATTCTCTGTGTTTTTCCAAGGCTAAATTCCCAGTGTTTTTTTCAAATGCAAAGAAAAGGAACTCCCCTTCTAGAGACCACTGGTTACGCTCTGATTTATCCTTAAAACATCCCTGGCTGAATTTGCTTCTTCTAACCATAGCTGTGGCAGGAAGTTATAACTATTTCTAAACTTGGGTTTCACATCCTGATCTACTTGTAACCTGTGGAAGTTTTACTGAAAAGCCTGATAATCCAGTCAAAACATACAAGGAGAACCACTTCTCTAGTATAAATTAGAGTGCTGCTGAGTTGAGTATGACAATGGGATGTGCCAGCATCCCAGTGCTAGGCTTCCCCAGCAGTGTGCAAGGCAGCAGTTTAAGTTACAGTTGAACCCTGAGCAACAGAACAAATGCTGTGATGACATTTCTCCTTAGAGGATCTGTCTTCATTAAAAAATATTAGATACCACAAGCCAGATGGTGGACGTGGGCTGCTTTCAGTTCTCTTCCTCCTTCCTCCAATATTTTCCTCTCTTCACCCTTCCTCCAATATTTTTTATAAATATTTATTTATTTATTTATTTATCTTCAATAATGATCTGATTGCACCAGTGCAAGAAATGGTGGTAATCCTCTCATTACTTGCACACCCTTTACTGCCTCTCCCTGGAAACTTTCTCTGGGTTGGAAGCAATGCTTCTACAATGCCCAAGGTTTTTCTGCCACTGGAAAGCAAAGGACAAAATTCTCTCCTTCAGAATATTGCCATAGTCCAATGGCCCAGGTTTACATGGGTTTGAGTCAGACCACAATATTGGTCAAAATCCTGATGGCTGGGAGATGCTTTGTTTACTCTGATTGCTACTCTTCTTGCATTTTGATTTCAGCCATAACTCGAAAGCAGCAACTTCTTCAAGCCGTGATAGCACAGGTCACTATGAGGAACCCATCTCTTCCACTGAAAACAACTATATGATGGAGCCCTGGGAAAACAAAATCTCTGAAGAAGTAAATAAGAATGTGTCTGACTGTGTTGGAAACCCCCAGGAATCTGAGTATGAAGTAGGGGACACTTCCTGAGAACCAGCAATGTTCTGCAGATACCAGTCCTGAGGAGCACCTTCACCCAGACAAAATACATATCTTTCTTTTCACTTTTGCCCCTGACAGATAGGTTGGACAAGTAGTGGTTGCTCTCCCTTCACAATCCCTGCAGTGAAAATGCAGACCTCGTCAGGAACTTCAGTTACAGACTCCTGTATAGAACTTCTGATTTTGTTTTCCTTGATTCCCTTTCACCACCTGTATCCAAGAAAGCCCTTTGAAAGCTGTGGCATGCAGGGTTTCCAGCCTTCATGTGGTGGGAGGAGAGCCAGCACCAAGGGCTGCTCAGCATCCCCATCCCTGTGGGTGAGCAGGGCAGGATGCGGCTGCTTTGGGAATTGATGGTTCTTCTCCTGCCCACCTGAATGCTGCACAGGTTTTAATATAAGAGAGATCTTATAGAAACACTGAAAGGCAGACTAAAGCCAAGAGAAACTCAGGAGCCTGCCACACTAGGAGAAGCAGTGCAAGAAGCAGGAATGTCCCGTGCAGTCCTTGTGCTGCCCTTGATCCCCCTCCACAGCACTGCAGCAAGGTCTAGGCACACTGGCCATAGCTCTGGGTGGTTCTGATGCTGCAACCAGGCTCATTCTTTCTGAGCTCACATTCTCTGTTCTCTCTTTAAATGCATGATGGATATCTGAAAGAAATTAGATACTTTTCCATAAATTTGGGGTAGGATTGCTTACACATGCCTCACATATTTTGGTGTGTGTATTTCTGCACAACTGGCTCATTTTGGAATGCCAGCAAGCCACTCACAGGTCCTCAGTAGATACTCAGGAAGTACTTTCCTCCCAGTTTAAAAGGCCTGAAGGGTAAGTTATGAATAATTTCTACTGCCCTGAGCAAATCTATCATGCAGAGTTATGGAAGAACCTTTTTATAATGAACAGGGCAATCCTGTGTCCCATTGAAAGCCATGTAGACAGATGTAAAACAGAGGAAGGGACCCAAGGGATGAGTGGGATGTTGGTGACACAGGCACAGGATTAATGGACCCCCAGCTGTGCTGCTCACACTCAGGACAGCTCTGCATCTGCAGGTCTCTCTGAGCATCAATTCAAAACTCACCAGAATTCAAAGGGAGTGTGAGGTGCTAATGGAAAGGTATTCCAGTCAAATAACAGGATTGTGGTACTGTAAAACCCATGGAATGTCACTACCTTATGTAGGCATGTTGGCCTCATCTTGGGTTTAGCAGAGCAAGAAAAGTTACTGAGAAAGATTGTAAAGAATAATTATCGGTACAAAACCACATCTGTGCAAACAGTCTCTTGGGAAAAGGAGAAGAAGGAACAAATGAGCAAAGTGTGCTCATGGGGGTCAGGGATGAGAAGGTGAAGGGGCTATTCATTTACAGCTTCTCTAAAAAGGATGCAGAAATTAGTGATAATTGTCTGGTAGCACTTTCAAAAGGCAAGGAAAAGTACTTCTTTGTATGCAACACAGAAATAAATGTGGAACACAGTGCTGCTCACCTGGGGCTGAGAGCCAGAGGTCTAATGGGAAATTAGAGGAATGAATTATTTAAAAGTTCATCAAAAGGCACAAACCACCAGGCACACTTTCCAGGCACTTATCAGTGACCTTATACTTTCTCCCTACACATTCCTGTGCTAGAAGTTTTACTTCTCTTTGTTAAGAATGTACTTAAAAATCAAGGGCCGGGACATCTTGAGTTTTGAATGAAAAGGGAATACATGGCAGCTGCTGGTGCTGTCATGGAGAAAACTACCAACATGTACATGCAACTTATTGCAGATGTGGAGAAAATAGGTGTGAGTGTTTGTTTCTGCATGTGAGTGTGAGGTTAGAGGAGGTGGGAAGGGAATGTGGCAGGTGCTGGAGCACAGCCCATCCATCTGAGCTCAGCCTGACTGCTGTGGCCACTGGAGGGGAAATATGGCTCTGGCCACCTAAAATGACCTACAGAGCGCTTCATCTGAGGTATCATGATGTGGCCTGAGCTCCAGCCTGAGGAGGAGGGAGCACTGAGGGAAGGCAGAGCTGCAGAGACAAAGGGCTTCCCACTGAGGGACAGGGTGGTCAGTCACATTATGGTCTGAGCTCTCACAGCTGAAACCTCGTGGGTAATGGCTGCCAGGAATCCCACAGCTTGCCCCAAAATCACTCAATTCCAGCTGCACTGCAAAGCCACAGGCAATGCAGCCCTACCAGTGTGGATAAACAGTAGTGTTATCCTGGCTGGACAGCTAGCACCAGGAGCTGATGCTATTAAATACAGCTGTTGCAAGGCAAGCTCAAGAAACTGAAAATAAATCCATGAAATACGGTCTCCATGTGTTTTGTGTCTGCATGCATTGTGGAACAGCTGGGCAGGGTCCAGATTCTGACTTGGTACGGGGTGGACCTGGGCAGAAGGGCAGCTGTTGTGCACCCTGTGCACTGGCAGGCTAGAGAATGAGCTGAAGTCACAGCAGATCATCCCAGACCAGCAGTTTTGTTTACCAAACCCAGAGCTCAGCCAGCCTCTGCAGAGCACTGGGAGGAGGAACTGGGTGGCCTGAAAAAAGACAGCATCAGATAGTGGTGAGACTACAGCGAGCACCAGCAGCTGGTGCACGTGGTAACCGCAGGTAAGGGGACACGTCTATTGTTCTGATGGCTGCGTGTGTGCAGCCCACCCGCAGCACCAGGAAAGAAAAGAGTACTCAGAAGGCATTGTATATATGGGTCACTCTCTTGGTGTCAGGAGGTGTTTACAAGGATTTGGCCAAGCTAATAGCAACCCAGAACTAATGTTATTGACCTGAGAATTCCTGGGAAGGGAAGTGAATTTCTTCAGAGAGAGCACTTATACATCATGTTTCTGTCACATAAGCTTTAAGGGGAAATGCTAATTTACATTAATTTCCGTTTCTTTAAGTGGAACAAGGTCATGTTTTGATGACTGACTATATGATTATCTGATGTGGCAGAATGGTGGTGTGAATGGCCGGGGGAGATCACACAATCAGCTTCTGTGGGACATCCAAAAAGTACTCTGTAAAATACAGTCTTTTGAGTCAGATCTGTGAGTTAACTACAGCTGGACCAAACAAGAAAGTCTCAAGAAAAAAATTGCTTCTTTTTTGAGTGCATATGGTTCAAAAAGAGCACTTTGAGACCTTTCTTCTTCAGTTATCTACGTTTTGGTGATTTGCTCATAGTTGGGTTCTGAATTTCATCTCCTTGAACACTAAGGATCTTATTATATCACCAGAAAAATGGTGGCGAACTGGCCACTGGTAGACTTTGTCAGAACATGAAAGTATGATGCAGGCTCAGCAGAGCTGGTCCCTATGAACAGGGTCTGAGGGACCATCTGTGCTCAGGTTCGGGGACATGGGGACTTCACTGTGTCACCTCCAGTCAGCCCAAGATGAGTAGCAGAAACTGCAGAACAAAGAGTGCCTGAGCTGTGGTACTTGAAGAAATGACACTTGAGTGTCCTGTCCTGTGTGTGGGAGGAAGGTGGGTACCAGGGGGGACCTAACCCACAGCACTGTGTGGGAGAGAGCAGCAAGTTCAACCCAGAGCAGAGACACTGGAATAAAATGCTGCACTTTAATAAACCAGGTGGCTAGCCATCATGTCTGAGACACTGAAGGCTTTTTCTTCTTGTGTTCAGATTCAAAACTGTGAGGAGTCCCTTCAGTAAGGAAGAAACGGGCTGACTGTGTGACTCAGGGAGCTATGTCTGTGTCCAGGGAGGGAAAGATGTCATGTACATCACATTTGGGGAACTACAGTTCTTCATGTCTGCTTTAGTTAAATAGGCATTTTTTTTAATCCTGTATAATTAGAGCCTCAGGAAGTCTTGCATGTCTGGTTCAAAAAATAATCCTATCAGCAGTTTTAGCTTGGGTTTTCAACTTCTTCCAGGGCATGTTCCCCAAAACCCCGCTTCTCTTAAACTGTTTTGCGTAGGAGACTGTTTGTTTGGGACAAGGTTCTACTGCCAGTCATGGACCAGGGTGTGGAAAAGGTTGGGTTTTAATCATCTCTGTGAAAATAGACACATTTCCCTCTTTGAGTAACATAGCTAGCAATTTTAACAAGTGCTTTTTTGTTTGCTTGCTTGCTTTTAGGCAGGATTCAAACATTGCTAAAAGCTTCTCAGGGGCAGCATGGGCAGAGGGACACAGGCCCTGTGCACTGGTACCCCACTGGTAGCTGCAGCAAAGATGTCAAGAAGAAAACTAGTAAAAACCAAGTTTTAATGTCTTACATAGACATGCTTTGCAAGAACAGGTGCTGCTGCCCCCATCATCTTCCTCAGCAGGATGGCAGCTGGTGGTGGCTCTCAGCCTGGAGCCCTGGATGAATTTGTTGCACCAGGTCTTGCAACACGACATTTAGCTTTTTGCTCCAGGCAAGTTCCACCACAGCAATCAGCAGGGCTCAGCTGCAATCACAGTCAGCAAGGGCCCCACGGGTGGGCATGCCTCTGCCTGGGACCAAAATGAGATCCACGCAGTTCTTCATTACTGACTCTGGGAAAATGAAGATAATCTCCAGCTCTCATTACCCTAGCAGAGAGGGAATAAGCTGTCACTGACATGGAGCAGCACTTCCAGAGATGCATTCAGCTGCAAGGTGAACGGGTCAGCCCAAGCAGACAGGTATTTGTTGTGATGGGACGAGGCTGTGGCAAAATCATCCCATTTACCTTTCTCCCCCAGCTCCAGTAGAAAACAGCTCCCTGTCCCTCAGACACATCTGCCTCCTGCTCAAAGATACTGGTTTCCTGGTGCAGCTGTTAGAACCATATGCTAAGGCATGGCTATTGAATAAATCCAAAAAAACTGCTCTACTGACT
The DNA here is from genome assembly GCA_014706295.1 of Lycocorax pyrrhopterus obiensis. Lineage (NCBI taxonomy): Eukaryota > Metazoa > Chordata > Aves > Passeriformes > Paradisaeidae > Lycocorax > Lycocorax pyrrhopterus. The sequence goes on from JACSVZ010000005.1 coordinate 19,026,836, forward strand.
CATTAAAGGCCTACAACAGAATTCACTAGGTCAGTAGATTCGCTTTTATACGTTTCTCACCTTTCCATAAGTCCTTCTCCTTTTGGTAATAATTAGTAAGCACGGATCAATCCTGTGCATCACACCTAGATAACTCTTAGAAGTACTTTTAAAGGTACTCCACAGAGCACACTCAGAATGTCCCTTGGCTGCCAGTCATAAGTCACCTCCTTGGCAAACACAGTGTGTGCTTTCAGAGCATGAAACATGATGACTTTTGCCTGTGAACTGGACTATTGCAGCAGAAATGTGTGCTGAGAGAGTCTGTGATGCTCAACATGACCTGGCAATGGGCACTTGCAGCTCAGAAAGGCAACTGGATCCTGGGCTGCATCAAGAGAAGTGGATGGGACAGGGAATGGGACTGGAAAGATCCATACAGCCTTTCTCCTTCCTTCACCCTTCACCTAACTCCGCAGTGAAATGGACTCGTGATGTTTCAGAAAGAGGATCCTAGATGACAAAGGACAGAATAAAGGGAAGTGTTCTTCACTTGCAGTCTGGTCCCAGGAGGGTGGGGGTCTCTTGGGGAAAGGAGGACAGACCTGCAGTTCTGGGAGAATGGGAGAAGTTGGGCGGATAGTGGTGCTTGTGATGACTTTCATCAGCTGCAACGGTGAGTAAATGCTTCAATGTATAAGAATAAAAATCAGAGTACTAAGAGGCTAGGGAAAATCTTTTGAATTATAGCATCTTTTTTTTTAATTGACAAGTGCAGGAAGTCTTTAGCTTATTGCATTAACCACAGAGCCTGAGAATTCATGAGTCTCCTTTGGCATCAGATACAACAAGGTGCTTTCAAGAGTGCAGCAAATGGGGCAGTATTGGGCAAGTCATTGAGCTTCCCTGCCCCAAGGCAAGAACAGAATACAGTTTTTTGGGACCCTTGGCAAGGACCCACTCTGGTGTGCCAGCTCTCAAAACAGTCTTGGTGAAGCTGGAATATGCATTCTACTAGAATTTAATAATGTATCCTCATTGTTCTGTTAGCATGGCCCTGGGAAGAAGAGGAGCTGTAATTGTGAGACCAGGTGCCGGCACATTTGATTCCCCTTGGTCTCTCCTATCTAGTGACTCTCTGGTTGCATCAGGAAAGCTGAGACTGGGACCTTGGCTTCATGCCCCTGACTGAATATACCCTTTCTCACGACACGTATGACACTGGCGGCAGCAGCAGAGGAAAGTTTTGGGAAACAGGAGGAAAGTGCCCTTACAAGTTGTATACGGAAGCACAGGGTTGCTCCTGACATTTAGAAAAATGGGTTGAAATATATTCCCCATTTCATCATAAAAAAACAGCTTTGCATATTTCTGGGATCTGCCTCTCAAGCAACTTCTTGTGAGTTAAAGCTGCTGAACATAACCAGTGACTTTCCGGGGAGGGGAAAGGGGCAAGAATAAGGGGTACGGGGAGAGGTGAGCCAAGTCAAATGAAATTCAGGTGATTTGCTACTTACAAGAGGCACTTCCCAGAGGAGCTGTGGGATCCATGGTCAGACAGCTGGAGAAACTGGGAGAACGTGTGGAGAAAATCTGCCCACTCTTCTCCTGTGCCTACCTGAATGCTTGGCAGAGTGCTGATCTGGGTCAGGTCTGAAGTTTTCTAAGGCTAAAGCAAAAGGATTGGCTTTGGTCCACCATTCCTATTCCAGGTCCAGTACTGCAGGGAATATCCCTAAATGCTCCTGCCCACAAGGAGCCTCTCTGTACTGAGAAAGAATTAAGAATTGGCAAGTGCCCAGAGAGAGACACAATAAAAATAGACATGAGGTCAAGGCAGCTGTTCACTTCCCCATGCTTGATGATGTGGGCTGGCTTAGTGGCTGCGGTCTTCAGCACATCTGAGACCTGGCCACATGCTGGCATCTACTGCCCGGTGAGTCCCGTCTATCTGGAGGACATTTCCCTCTTCTGCTGCATTCTGATTTCTTCCCTTCCACTGCTGTTTCCTGCAGCCCTCCTGGATCTGTCTGGTGTCCACCAGGTCACGGGCACATGGATGGGATCCACCACTGTACCGTGTACCTATGTGCCTTCAGAAGGTTTCACACAGCAAACGCTTAGCTGGAGTGTGGAGCGGGACTCTAGCACCTCTACCATCTTCCGGAGGGATGATTCTGGTGACCACATCTTGCTGTCTAAATTCCGAGGCCGAGTCAGCATCCCAAAGCAGAGCCCAGGGAATGTCTCACTCCTCATTGAGAACCTTGAAATGCCTGACAGTGGACACTACACCTGTCAAATCATCTGGAGGTCTACAGATAACAGCTTGATAACAAGAGAGGTGACCACTACAGTTAAAGTTGTCAAAGGTAAATCCAGCAACAAAGCCTTGCTCTTGTGCAGCCAGCTTAATCCAAACAAAGGTAGAGGCACCAGCATTTGTGGGAATAGTTTTTCACACCATGCTGTCTGGCTCATCTAGTTTGGGGGTTGAAGCATCTGCCTCCCTTGCTGTGTTGGAACCTTCTCAACACATGGAGGTGTACAAATGAATTGGGGAAGGGGGCCACTTAGTGTAAAGCCCAAGCTGGATCTATTGATGGGCCAGTTGAACCCATGATGTTTGAGATAACATCCAGGTCTGGGTCTGTGCAAGCAGCCAATGTCTCTGTGGTTCTTGTAGCAAGTGGGTGTTGTGTGAGCCAAGTATGTCTTCTCCCCTTCCCGAGCATCCTCAATGTGTGCTAGAAATAACAGCATTTCTGCAAGGGGGCCACCCACCCCAGAGAGCAGGACTTTGTAATAGGGTGGCAGCACAGTGGTGTAACCTGGATTAACATACAGGTGACTTGAACTCATCCTGTGCAGGGAGGTGATGTGAGAGCCGAGCTGCTTCCTCCTGGGAAGGCACTGACATAAGAGTGAGAACTGCTGTGGCAGGGGGACCATCCCCACCACAGCTCTGTGACCTCGGCCCCTCCGCTTTGTGTTCCAGTGGCAGCCACCAAGCCCATCATCAGAGCCGGACAGCTGGGGCTGACGGTCCCGGCCGGAGCCAGCACCAGCCGACCTGCGAGGCCAGCGGGTCCCCTCCCATCAGCTACCGCTGGTTCCGGAGCGCCCCGGCGGGGAAAGCCGTGTTCCTGAGCAGCGGGGCTGAGCTGGCGTGGCACAGCCTGCGGCCCTCTGACAGCGGGACGTACTTCTGCGAGGCACAGAACAGGGCTGGGGCCGGAGCCGTGCAGCGCAGCGATGCTGTGCAGCTGACGGTGACAGGTGAGTGCCCACAGCCGCAGCTCGGAAGAGAACATCCTTCTGCAGTGCAAAGGAACAGCATCCTACTTCTGTGCCCGGAAAGAAGGAAATGCCAAACGCCTTCAGCGCTCTGACACACTCCTCCCCGCTGGCTCCAGTCGGTGTCCTTCTTTATTTCCGGAATTCAGTTTCCTCCTCTTTGAGGAACTGCTCTTTCTGGAGGCAAAAGAGGGTTTCTACTTCAAACCTTTATTTGTTCCTCTGTGGGTTTTTTGAAGTTCCCCTGGCTCTGTAATGCTGCCCACTGCACTTCAGCAAGTTTAGACAAGGAGTCGCGGCTTTATTTTGAGAACAAGGACCAAGTGAGTGGTAATGCAGTGGGGGAACAAACCAAACTGGCCTTTGCTCCCCCAAGACCAGCTGCGTGTCTCAGGGAGACACATTGCACTTGACACACACCAGGCTCTGACACCTCCAGGCTCTGCAGGATTCTGTGTGACAGGTTGGACTCAATGGCCTCAGAGCCCTTTTTCAATCTAAATGATTCCATAATGGGTGTCTGGCGGAAAACTTGCAGCTCTCCTTGGCTGGTACTTGATCAGCAAAGCTGTGAAGTCCCTGATGGCAGAGCCAAGCACAGGTACCACACAGTGGCCTGTGAAAGAGGCAGAGCCTGCTGAGCTCCCAGGGCACAAAGCTTTGGCTGAAGCCCTGTGGTGTTTTTCACAGCAGTCGCACATTGGAAGGAACAGCCCGGGAACAGGGCTCAGTGCTGCAGATGCTGGCTAACGCTGCTGGCACAGCATCCCCCTCCTGTCAGCTGGGTGGGGGCTGCTCCCTCCTGCGCCTATCCCACCTGTGGAGAATTCTGTACCACAGCAGCATCACCAACCTGGTCAAACACCTGTGTAAGCCTCTCCCTCCCCCTTACCTTGCAGATCTGCCCACAACAACAGCGGCCTTGCAGAGGAATGTGGGAACCACGGAGGGACACCATTCAACCACAAGTCGGGGTGAGAGCGGTGACATGGAGCTCACAGTGAAAGGTGAGTGCCCAGGCCAGGGTTACTCATCTCTGTTGCAGGAGAAGATCAAAGCAGGGAGTTTGCTCTTCCACAGCAAGATCAGACACCTATGCTGTATATGAATTGTGTCTTGATAGTTGCCTAGAGAGGCAACACCAGAGGCTGGCACCTTCCCCCTTGAGAGTGTGCCTGATGATGGGGGGGGGGGGCAAGAAAATGTCCTCTATGTCCCTTTGGGACCAGAACTGTTGAGGTTGCAACGCTTCAGTGGGAGGTTGCCTGGGGCAAGAGACCTGGCACAGGGCTCCACATGTCAGGGAGTTTATGGTGCAGCTGTTGATGGCAAAGCCCCCCAGATCAGCCAGGGAGTCCCCATAGGAGAGAGGGAGTGAAAGAGTCCTCTGGAAATCTAGGCAAGTGCCAGCAGGACAAAGCCAAAGCATTCCCAGGCCATGCTGTAGCCAGGCACGATGCACCGTATCAGCCAGGGCTGCCAGGAACCTGTGGGGCGATGGTCAGGGAGGGGGACAGAAGTGCCAAATGCTGCCCCAGGCCTGCTGGCAAGACACACACAGGATAATAGGTGAGTCTAGCGCTGGCAGAGCAGACCCCATTTTCCCGATGCCCAGGGCAGCTCCCAGTGGGGCTGCAATGCATCCACCATTCTCTACTGACAGATCTGATCCCCACGATGCTAGTCTCCAGGATGGATACTGCTCCAGTGGGGCCTTTCACAGACACAGGTGAGTGGAGTCTCATGCTGGAAAACACTAGATTTGCCCTGGCAAGAGCAGGGTGGCAAACACCATCCCAGACCAGCTCCACATCTGGCTGCTGTGCTTGTGGCAGATACGGCTACAGGGAACATACTGGCATGCCAAATACCAGGCATTATCCAGGCAGGACTGCGCTCCTGGCTCCCGCCCACATGCCTGGTGGTGGGGGCGTTTGCAGCCTGAAGCTCGCTGTTTGTTTCCACGCAGGGATGCCCCTCCCTGGAAGCATTCAAGGCCAGGTTGGACGGGGCTTGGAGCAACCTGGTTGGTGGAAGGTGTCCCTGCCCACCGCAAGGCGTGGAACGAGATGGGCTTTAAGATCCCTTCCAAACTGAATCGTCACGGCATTCTGTGACTGCCGGGAAGTGGCTGAGTCGCCAAGTGGCCTTGGCCCCGACTTTGGTTAGGCTTTAAAGGCCGCCCAAAGCAGCGGGCGACTGCCGGCTCCCGGCTGTGCGGCGGGGCCAGCCCCCGTGTCCCCCGGCCGCAGTGACAGCGCTGTCCCCCCGCAGGTTCCCCATGGGTCGCACCGTCCCCGCTGCTGTACGGGCCGGCGGCCGCGCTGGGCGGCGCCGTGCTGGGCGCGCTGCTGGCGGCGGGGCTGGGCTGCTGGCGGCGGCGGCGGAGGAAGGAGGGTGAGCAGCCTCAAACCCAGCCGGGGGCGGGCGGTGGGGGCAGCCCCGGCCCGAGGGCACGGGCGGGCGGTGGGGGCAGCCCCGGGAGGAGGGGATGGGGTGGGCGTGCGGGCGGTGGAGGGCGCGGTCCGAGGTGACGGGCGGGACAGTGCCATCCCCATCACCCCCATCCCCAGCTGATTCCTTCCAGGGAGAGGCCTGTGGGAGGGTTATTCCCTAAACGTGGGAACACCTGGAAGCTGGGTTTTGTTCTGTGACACATAAAACAAGTCGATGCACATCTTAGATTCTTTTTTTTTTCTTTTCAGAACCTCTCTATGAAGTTGCTTTGTGAGTGGAATTTTCTACTTGGGACATTAAGACTAAGGGCACTGTACTGATGTCTGCTCCTAAAAAGCCTCCTTGCTCAGTGAAAAGCAACGATTTCTTTGCCTTGCAGGGGAAGGATCTGAACACCTTGACAGTTTAGTTAACAACATGAGGACTTAACACATGGTCACAAGAGATAGCCAGACTGTTCTTTAAAATGGTAGAAAAACAGATACTCCGGGTCCTTTGCTCTCCCTGGCACATGCCATGGGAAACCTCTTCTCTGTGGGAAATTCTCACCATTATTTAACAAAGCAAAGGACAGAAATTCTCAGCTCTTCCTTTAAGTTCCCTCTACAGATGCCTTTCTCTATGAGAAACATGTCTTAGTGCTTGCCCAAGTATTACTTTGCACAGTTCCTATTAGCATATGGTTATACAAACACATCTTCTGCCCTGTCCTCATCTCAATCTTCAACACCTTCGTACTGCTTTTCAACTCAGAGACACACCATAGCCATCTGTAGCCATTTTTCCCAATTATTCCTGGTATTTACTTTCCAAAGGCTAGACTGTCTGCTGGTAACTTTAGAGTATAACATAATAATGCCATGAGAGTTTATAGTACCAGTATTAACTGTTCAGTGCTTCTTTTTGTGTGTGTAATTATTTTGACGCCACTTTCTAGTGTCTTTCAGAGCCCCCCAGGCCCTCACTAGAATAACATGAATTTTGCTGTTTCACAGATGATGTGGTAGAGCTTGTCTCTGACTAGGATGTGAATGAAGTGCCATCTGCTTTGGTCATCCCTCTCACTCATGTCTCTCTTGTCCTAGCTGCAGCACTGCAGAGGTCGCCCTGCTGCACACTGAGGTGGAAGTCCCTGTTCAGTGCCTACACGAGGAAACGTGCTCTAACACTGAAAAGACCATCGTGAAAGACAGGAAAGGTCCTGAGTATGAGAACCTTGTGACTGCAATGGAATCACAATATGAAATAGAAAGAATTTAGTAGAGTGCCGGCTTTTCCGCATGAGCAGCTATGCAGGGCTGCAGGTACTGAATAGTGAACAGAAGGAAACTCTTCCTCCTGTTGTCCCTCTGCTCTGCTCTCACTGCTTGCTTTAACCCAGACGAGCTGCATAAACTTTTGGTCTTTGGCAGACTAGGCCCTGCCTGTGGGAGCAGAAACCCCCAGCCAACTGTTTGTCTACAAACTTCTAATGAGCAAGTCGTTTCTGAGCAACCTGAAGGACTGAGGTCAGGAAGAGAGGATCTGAAGGACTGGGAACATGAAATTCTTTAGCCTGTAAAAAAATCCTGGATTTACAGGCTGGGTGCAATGCTGGCAGTTAGTAACACTGGCAAGGGGTACTTTACAATGTGTGTTCCTGTTAAGACATCCCAGGCTGCAAGGAACCAGGACTGTGCTGGAAATGGAGATTGTCTGGCTTTTGCAGCTCAGCAAATACTGGTTGTACATCCTGCCTGTCCCTGAGTCTTTCTTTTTTTGTACAGCATGGTAGAGGGACCACAGAGGGGAGGTTAATGTCCCAGGAATGTTGTTTTTGCTATCAGACTGTAGCTCAGTGCTCAGGAGAGAGAGGGAATGAGTCTCTGAACTGTCACATACTGGTTTTCTCCTGGAAAACCAGAACTGATCTTGAAGGAAATGCTGGCATTTAATTTTTAGATCATGGGGGCCAGAGGCATAATAAAATAGAGAGAAATTTGAGGCATTTGGATAATGATAAAGTAACCTCTCTGAATACAACAGGCTGACACCAATTTACTCTGTGGGACATAAGTCAATCTGTATGATTACTTAATGCTGACCTATCGTGCAACATGGATGCTGTTCCTGCCTTCAGCTGCAGTGCATTCCCTACAGTATGCTGTCACTCAGCAGCCTGATTTGCCTAGTCATTGTTCATCATTTGTATCTTGCCTGTACTGGAGTGCTGCAGTCAGCTATGTCCTCCCTATCTGTCCTTCCAGCCAGCATCTCTTTGTCCTTCAGGTTTGGCAGGGAGAAGGAATGCCTCCTGGCTTTAGCAAACCAAATTTGTAAGAAGAGTTACTGGCTTTTATTAAATCAGTGGGTGCAGCAAGGAAAGCATGGGGAAGCAGGTGAGCTCAAATCACACACACCCTCCTGCTTGGCCCTGACTTCACCCGCAAGGCTCGTCTCTGCTGCCATGGATCATCCCTTCTCAGGTCAACAGCCTAACAGCAGGGTCACATTGCTGTTTGTGGTCTGAGCACTGTGTAGAGCCACACTTTTACCTTTACTGCTCTGAATTTCAATGATGATGCTTCTGCAGGACATGAGGTGGGCAAGATCAGAGAAAAAAATCTCCTGCATATATTGTGAGGGCTTCACAAACACAGTGACAGCCATGCAGGGAGGGCTGTGCTGGGTGTCAAGCTGTGCTCCAGGGAGGCAGACAGGGTCCAGTCTGTCCCTGTGGGACCGATGGCAGCCAGCCCTGAAGACTCCATGCTGCAGAAGCTGCTGGCATCAGCAGTTCCAGGGTGGTGCGGAACAAAGGAGTTGAGGGGAATGGGGAGCTGCAGCCACACTCACGCAGGGCAGTAGCATGTGGTGCAAGGTCAACACCGTGTGGGAAGGGAACTGAAAATTTCTCAGCTTCCCCATCCTTACCTCAGCAGATCTAGGCCCAAAACACGTGACATGGCACTCCCCTTCCCCCCCCCAAATGTCATCCTCATTAATTTTCAATTAGCTTGGTGTTTTGTGCAAGATTTCCTGCTGTTACAAGCTCTGAGCTCCAGGTTCACTCATTGACTATGTAACACCATGATTTTTCAATCTTGTGATTCCTCCTAGCACTGATCTGCTCTGAGGAGGTCTGGACACCTTCCTCAGAAGACATGAAGCCTGAGAGAAGCTACAGAGGAAGAAGGCAGCAGGAGTTAAGAAAGGGGGAGCAGATGCTCCAGATGGACCAGCCCCCATGAACTCTGTGTGGTCACTGCCTCTAGTTAGGGCAGTAAAAGGACTTTGGTCATAAGTAGCCGAACAGTGGAAACATAAGAAGCCTCTCTCCAGTGCCGAGGTGTTTTTCCCTGTGCAGCAAGTATGTGATTATTTCTTTATTTTACTTTTGGCATGTTTTCCATGTTTGTAGTAAAACCTGTTGGCAACAACATTTTTCTTCTGAAAGTCACAGAGGGTTTTGCTGTGTTGTATCACCATCAAACCAGAAAACTTCTCCTTTCCTTGCACTGGTCACTCAGCCAGTGCTCATCTGCTGAGCCCCAGCTCTGCTCCAGAACGGAAGGAAAAGCTCAGCTTCTACCCTGAAAGGACACTGCCTCCCAAAAACACTCTGTCTCAAGTGACCAGTTCCGTGTCATGAGACTCGCAGTTCCCCTTGCAGTGCCTGTCCCATGGAGGGGACTTGTTGGCTTTTACAGCTGCTGGGTTAGTACCATACTTCAAGGAGCAGGGAGGTGGGAGATGAAGTCCCAGAGAAATTTGTCCCACTGTAATTTGGTGCTTGTTCTTTTGTAAGAGAGGAAGGGGTTTACTTTCTTCCCCTTCACCCCAGTCATCTGGAGGGAACTGGGGACTGAAGGGGAGAGTTATCTAAAAAGCAGAGGGCAAACTACTGAAAGCAAAAATTGGAAATGCATGAGAAAACAAGAATGAAGGGCATAAACTAACACTTGGCCAACTGTGGTGCAAAGGAGGTTGGGTCTGTTGAAACCTCGAGGTTTGAGTGACAGCAGGGCTTGGGGTTGACATGACTGTCTGCTTCATGGAGGATCCACTGTGGACAAAGCAAAGCCTGAAATCATAGACCTGGCTCTCTTTTGAAGCTAACCTCAGTCATAAAGATCAGGGTGATGTCTGTGAGTGATGAGGAGGTGCTTGAGAGAGACTATGGGAGTGTGAGTCATAAGGAGTAGGGCCATTTCTGGACCACTTCTGGACCATGTTTGTCCAGAAGTGCACAAGCTATTCACAGAAAAAAGCAGAACACAATTTGCTTAGGCAATGATATACATTCACAGGTCCCAGCTTTGTACAAACTCCAACTTCTTCAAAATATTTACTGAGAAATAGTTGCAACAAAAAGCCCAAAAGCTTAGTATTCAAGTTTATTAATATTCTCAAATATTGCAAAATTTGCTGGTGGTACTGTCCTAAAAGTCAGTAGGGTCTTTGGATTTTTTTATTTCTGAGTTTTCCGTGTCGAATGCTTTCAGAGAGTTTGATTTGTCGAACTGGGCTGGATGCTGCCCCTGTTGTTCTCCTACCCTGACATATCTGAAATGCTATAAGTCAGTTACTGAAAACACTTAGCAATCATTACATTTTCAAGTGGGACGATTTAGAGGGAATTATTTTTAATTAAATAGTAGAATAGGCAACCTTGCTGCAAGTGCTGATTAGGAATAACCATCCAAAGACAAGAAGTCTTCTCCAAACAGCAAGGCTCCCAGGAGGGGTAATGGACTACTCCATGGCCTAATTTAAAACAGATTGAGCAAGCATGCATTTTTCACAGGCTAATGGGCCAGAGGGAAGGTAATCAGCAGCCTCATTAGTTTGTACTCCATATAAAAAAGATTCCTATATGTGCAAAGGAAAGATTCTTAATATGGATAATGCTGCCTTTACCCACGATGTTGTGATTATAGTTGCTGGGATCCCTGTTAACTGAGCTTAATTAACAGCTGGCTAGTTAATGCTCTGTAAGAGAACAGCATTGTATTTGAATGCAAAGAACAAGGACCCGGAGCACAATTCCCTATCTTCACAGTGCAGAGGAGTTGCACCAGTGCTCAGATTTACTGTTGGGAGGGATACCCCGACAGACACTTCCAAAACTGGGGTGGAAAGGAAACCTGGCAGCACAGGATCAGTCAGGTGTTCTGGAACAATGGCTGTTCAATACCTCGGTGGGTTTCTGGAGAGGTGCCAAGCCTGGAAAGGAAGACTCTTGCCAGAGCAGGAGGAAAGGGCTGGACCCTCGGCATGGCGTTGCTCAGCAGTGCCTCACTTGGGGTATTTGACAAACTGACACTCTGCACACTGAGTGTCGGACTCAGCTTGTCAAATACACGCAGTGCCACACCGCAGCTCCCGGCGGTCACAGTGTCCTCGCTGGATGCCAGCCTGGGCACACAGAGGGAAAAGAAGCACAGCAGCTGTTGTTAACTGCAGTTAACAAAAAGCATCATTAACCCTCCCATATTTCCCCCTCCTACACGCTTTTCTGGGTGAGAGAGAACCACACTGGCAGACACTGGTGTTTCCTCTGCTGAGGAAAATATCCACTATATTAATTCAAAAGTCAGAAAAAGAAGTACAACTCTGCCTCTGGGCATGCACATAGGGGTTCACCATTGACTCTGTTGGAGGCTCCTCCATTTGGCAGAATACTGTCAAGATTACGATGCTGGAAGAAAACCAAGCTCCACATAGGGAAATAATGAACTTCTTCAGAAGTGAAGTGAAACTTTCTCTTCCGTTGACAAACTAAACCCCTTCTGCTTCATTTCTAGCAGACAGAAAAAGTCTTTCCTGCAATAAGTGGAGCTTTCTATATGCTGGCATAATCCGGCCTTTAAGGGTGAACATCGTATTCCCACACACACACACTTCTTGCACAAAGACAAAAGATACTGTTACTCCCTTGATCTTTTAACAGGAGTGTGCAGGAAATGCAGAAATGCACCTAAAGAAAACTAAATAACAAAACATACACAAGAGAAGATGTTGCACAGTATTACTCTGTTCTGTGTCCTTCTCAGATGCTGACTGTTTAGCAATTCAGTTTAAAAACAGATTTGAAATTCTGATACTGTACAACTCTCCCGGAAAAATCCATACTGGCTCTTAATTTACACACCCATTGTGCACAACACTATTTATGTTATTCATACTCTTTGTGGACATGTCCAGATACGGCTGAGTTTTTAGCATGGTGTTCTAGCTTCCTTACCAGTCCACAAATTTTAATTTCACATGACCAGCATCACCCGTTTATGAGAAAGTAGTCAGGCTATTTTTAGTATCAAAATAAAATCTAAAATGTTTTAAATTATATTTTTGAAGGTAGACCATTAAAGACACTACAGTAGAATTAAATGAAGTATAGTAACAGTATCATACATGGGCAGTTCATCAACCATTTGTATCTCTAACTTCTGTGACTCTGTTTTACACAGATGATCATAGGATCCCATCTAATATCACACACAGAAACATACCTGGAAAGGGAGAGGTGAAAGCACAAAATAAAAAACAGTAATGGCAAATACATGTTCTCTGAACACAGAAGAGAGTGGAGTAAGACTTAAGAGCAAAATAACAGCTACAGCTGTAAAGGTAAAATCAGTTTCTAGACTGAGTCACTACCCAGACTTTGCAATTCTGGCATTCCCCTGTCTCCACCTTCGCCTTGGTTGCGATGTAGATAGTGACCAGTTCCGTGTTCTGGCTCCTCATTCCAAATGCAGTTCAGCCATGGTGGATAGAACTATGTGGCAATGCATAAAAGCAGCATGTGTATGTCATGAACATAAGAAAACAGTGTTAATAAGCTGATTTAAGATCAGCCTACTGGAGTACACGTGAACCTGCGATCCCCAAAAGGACTCTAAGCCATACCAAAATGTGGGGAAGCTACTAGAAAAAGACTGAGCAGGCTCTTCCACAGGTATCAGTGACCAGATTGCTTTCAGCTTCAGTGCTGATGTCCAACAGGGGCAGATCTGGCCTTGGAGGAGGAAGAAGAAAACAAGGCAGCACTGCTTCTGCAATTGCAGCTTAAAATAATCCCCCCCCACCCCCGTTGTGGCTTTCTGAGGGGAAAAACAGACACTTAAAATGTTGCTGTGAGGGATAGATAAGGGGTGGGGACACAATGGAGATAATTTTATCAGCAGATGGGAATGGAACTTGCAACTCTACCCGTAGAGATCATATCTGATGTGAATGGATTTGTCATTGTCAGAGTTTCTGGTTTCAAGCTAAAGTGGGTGTTTCCAAGTAAAAGCTTGGTGTTATAAAACTTGAGCAATCTACTGCATACTCTGAAGGCATAACAGAAAGAATTTTTCTTCCTGCATTCTTGAGTCAGTCCCTTACCAAAGTCACAAAAAGTCCCCTCCGGGCTGCACATCATCACTCAGGTATTTTTACAGGGCTGTCAGACTGTTCTGCAACTGATAATGAAAATAAATTAAAAGTAAAATTATTGGATAAATTCGACTCTAAACCTAATAACAGCATGTATCGAAGTGTGGCTGTGTGGTTTTCACGTGCTGAGTAGCAGAGCGCTAGGATGCAGGCTGCATTTCAAGGCATGTATTTATCATGCATGATTTTAACTGGAATCAAGGTCATCTCTCTTTTCCACTTGGTGAAACACAAATCACAGCCTGAATTGAAAGTGAGTCCCCACAGATCTGCGGCAACAGGGTCCACTGAACCCCTGGCCAGCTGAAACCTTGGGTTGTGCTTCTCCTAGGAGCTGGAACACAAGCTCTGTTGAGCTTTGTCACAACAGAGTAAAACAAGGCTTTGCTCATTGTAGGTTTCCACCAGATGCTGTCCTGCTCTGTATAGGACCTTCCTATGCCCCCAGCCCTGCAGTGGACACTGCAGGGAGCTTTGCCAGACAAATGCTGGCTCATTCCAAAGCCCCCAGGAAGGGCCTGAGAAGCCCCCCATTACCTGGAGGTCACCAGCCTCACATGCTCCCACAGCCCCTGCAGTCACCTGAGCCCCACAGGCCCCATCCCTGCACACTGGACTCTGTCCCCATGGCTACTCATGCCCCAGACACCCAAAGAGGAGAAGAGGGGTTTGTGGTAAACTTTCATCTGCTGTACTGCAACCATCGGGACAGTGAGAAATGGAGATGAAGAGCACACTTTCACAGGGCTGGGACAGGGTCTCTCCCTGGTTACACCCTCCTCCATCTCACACCCTCCTTTGTTCGTTGTGTGCTGCCTCATCTATGACTAATTTAGATCAAAATCTCCCACTGCCAGCAGCTCACAGGCAGCATGTGTGTGTGCGAGAGCTGAAGGAGCACACACACGTGCACCCTGGTGCCGAGTAGGGCTACCTATCACTGCTAATCGTAATTCATCCTCATCAAGGAGCCGCGGTCCAGAGCACAGTGCTCCCTGGCTGGGACCAGTGGCATTCCATCCCTGAGCCTGCCCTCCCCAAGCACACGCGGCCAAACGCTACCTCATCCCGGAAAGGAGGCACCAAAAAGCCCCTCTGGCTTAGGCAGACACAGCCCCATCACCAAAGGGAGGCAGCCCAAACCCGAGCAAGATGAAGACCCCCGAAGCTCGAGGTGTAGCACAGCGTGGGAGAACCACTTTCTTCATTGCCAGGAACATGGACACCCCGCGGGTTTTGGTGTCCCAACACTCGTGGTCCTTTGGGATCTCCCGAGGGAGAAACAGTAGATGAACCCCAAAGGACAGATCCTCCCCTGTCCCCAGCCACCCCTTCCGCGGGCAGGACGGGGACCTGGCACCTACCATAGCTGGGCCATCCTGGCCCGCGGCAGGCAGGGCCAGCAGCGCGGGGCCGCAGCGGGGGTCGTGCAGGAGCGCGGTGGGGGAACAGCCCGGGCACACAGCTCGGTTTTGAAGGGGCTGCTCCTCCTTCAAGAGGAAGCTGCGAATGGGGAAGATAAGGCTGAGGTTAGATAACAGGAAATGTCTGGATGTGAGTGACAACACATCCAGGTTGTGAAAGCAGCTCTCCCCATCCTGCCGCGGGGCATGAGGCTCACGAACGGTGAGGGCGAGTACCTCGGCCTCTGCCCAGTGCAGCCACGACGCCTCAGTGGGCTGGGCACATGGGGCCTGCGGCCGACCCAGCCACAGGCAGCACACGGAAGGGCGCCAAGGAAGCTGTGAGCAGCCACGCCAACAGTCCCAAGTCCAGCCACCTCAGGCCATCCATCTCAGAGTGGTCAGGCTCTGCTGCCCTGGCTGGTGAGGAGCCATGCAGAGGGCTGTGAAGGCACAAACAGCTAGAAGGACTCTGGTTCAAGACACAGGCTCATGCCTGTACTGTGCACAGAGGGGTGGATCTCTTACCCTGAGAGGAGTCTGAGTGAGGTGCAGGGAAGCAGGGTTCTGTTCTCAGGGGTGGGCTGACGCTTCAGCCATCGCAGGAGGTTTTGCTCCAAAAGCTCCCCCGCAAGGCTCACCTCGCTTTTGAATTCACGGCCGTGCCTCAGTTCCTCTGTTCCCTCACACTCTCGTGTGCAGACAGGTTTTGCTTTCCCAGTTGCAGCACCCGACCAAGGAGCTGGCCCTGCTTCTGTGCTCCTGCCGGTCCCTCTACACACCCTCTGGTGTCCGCTGAGGTCCCCATCCCTATCTCTGGAGCATCCACAGTGCCTGCACAGAAAAGTAAACACCAGTGTTTAGTTTAGAGGTGTAACCAAAGCAAGTCCCACAGTTTCTCTTCTCCCGTGCCCTCCCAGTACAGCCCTCAGTATGTGGCACTCTCATGCAGCACCCAGCATCAGTGCTGTTTTCAGCCAGCCTGGCCGGGACCCAAACCAGCCAGCACAGCTGTGGGAACAGAGACCAGCAAGCTGCATTTGCCCAGCAGCACAGATGGCCATGCAAGAGCAAAACAAAGTCAAGCAAATCCAGGAATTTTAGAGACATTCCTCATCTCTCTAGGCCAGTATGCTACACTGTATATTTTGTAAGACTAGAATTTATTAAAAATATATTGCTCTGTGTCTGCACTATCCCAAGCATGTTTGCCATCAGCTAGCCCTGACGGTGTGATGGACACATCCCTCTTGTAGGACTGGTTTTCCCACTCCCAGCATTCAGCTGCTGCCCTTCCTTTCCAGTTTTGCCTCCCCACTGCTGTCTGGCTCTGCAACCAAACCCCACAGACACCCTCCAGTGCTGGTGGCTGGGGCCTGGCCTAATCCAGCAGCTTTCAGTTATGTTATCAGCATGCCAGGACTGCAACCACAGACTTTATGTTTCTGCAGCCCTGATCAAACCCCTAATCTGGAAAGCACTTACTTATGCCTTCAAGTAACTGAGCCCCCTGGAAGCACCCACAAAGTACTCCTGAGGCTGTGTGCAGACATAGTAAGACCAGCTGTCCTGCTAACAGTCAAACCCATCTCCTGTGCCCAAGGAAGAGTTAGATAATTAGGAATACAGTTACTGTCCAGTTCCTCTTTCATTTGGCTGCATTTTAAAATATACAGTAAAAGAGGAATGGACAGGTCTGGGTGGTTTTGTTCTGTTTTTACTTTAGTTTTAACTGGGGGAAAGAAGTATGTCTGTTCATGTAGTCTATGTAATTTTTTATGCAAGCCAGCATGAGCTTCTGTCCATGAAGGCTTTCTAGCCAACATGCAATCAGAAAGCTGAGACTCATGAGCTGGGGCAGTGGGAGATCAAGCATCCTCCCCCAGCCAGGACACTCCGCTTTGCCTGCACCCGACCCAGTCCTGTGGGCCCATAGTAATGTCCAGGGTGAAAGGCTCTCAGAGAAGCTGATTTCCTCTATATTTTGCAGATATCACCACAGTGCCCAACTCTGTGCAACAGCCTTGAAATTGCACTCAGCATTTCCCAATGAAGTGAGTGTTTTCAGTGCACTTGCAGTGCACACAGCTCTGTAACTTGCTCTGGGAAGAAGAAGAAGGGAGGTAGAGAAGCTGTGGGGGTCACAGACTGCCATCAAATAATGTCTCAGAGGCTTCTGCATACTGCTCCCCAACTTTTCTTGGAAAACAACTTGAAAAAAACTGCATCCATTAGATTAGTGTGCAGCAAATTATCTCACACTGTAGTCTCAAATTCTTGTACTTTTTACCTGCCATAAAGTAGGACATGAAGGATTAGCAGGTTTGTGCTGGACACAGAAAAACTGGGGCTCATTTAATACCAATGCTGCTGTGTGCAGATCAATCCACGCAGACATGAAATAAAAAAAGACATGGAAGTCTTGGAGCAAGTCCAGACCAGATCCACGAAGTTGATAAGAGGACTGGAGCACCTCCCCTATGAAGACAGGGAAAAGAATTGAGGCTGTTCAGCCTAGAGGAGGGTGCATGGAGACCTTATAGCAACTTTTCAGTGTCTGAAGGGCCTACAGGGAAGCTGGAGAGGGACTCTTCATCAGGAACTGCAGTGACAGAAAAAGGAGTAATGGGTGCAAATTGAAAGAGAGGAAATTTAGGCAGGATATTAGGAAGAAATTATTTACTGTGAGGGTGGTGAGATACTGGAACAGATTGCTCAGAGAAGTTGTCAAAGCTCCAACCCTGTCAGAGGTCAAGGCCAGGCTGGATAAGGCCTTGAGCAACCTGGTCTAGTGGAAGGTGTGTCCGTGCTCCTGGCAGGGGGAGTTGGGAGTAGATGATCTTTAAGGTTCCTTCCAACCCTTAACTTTCTATGTTTCTATAATCCAAACTGATTTAGCCAAGGCCAGGTGATTGCAGAATCTGGCCCTTGGTCAGCATGCCTTCAGAGCACGCCAGGAGATTTTACGCTGGGATGGCTCCTTGCACAAATATCTTCAAAGCCAATACAGTCCTTTTGATGAAGGAATTAAAGCTGTGTGTTACCAAGTCAGGCCCAATTCCAGTCATCAGTGACTGTCTTCCATTTTAGTTTGCTCAGTCAATCCAGTTCTGCCATCCAGCAGCATCCAGAATTAAGTCCATCAGTTTTGAAGCCACCACATAAAGGGATGGAAAGACAAATTATTCATACATCAAATTCAAAAATACCAAACCACTCTTCCAAAGGTTCTCCTCCCAGGTGAAGAATACTGTTATTTCCTCCTGCATTGGCTAACTGTTCAAATTGTTTTCCTTCATCCTTAGATCTTGGAGAGCTTTCAGACTAAATCTCAGAGAGCCAGTTGCTGCCAGACTTTCTCCTGAGCTTCACCTGCCTTGCCCTGCAGCGAGGTGTTAATGACCCAGGCTCCAACAAAGCCAGCAGCGACCCCTCCAGCAGTCAGCTCTAACGAAGCCTGCAATGACCCTTCCACCAGTCAGCTATAACACCACCCTTTTCAGTTTGTCGAGATATGGGTGAGCTTTGACACTTCTCAGCATTACAGGTGCTGCTTGGGAGAAGCTGTGGGGCCCAGTGTAAGCCCAGCATGAATGCACATGGGGGAAACAGTGAAAAGAAGGGTATTTATGTGAGCAGTGACCATGTGAGTGAGGAGAGGAGGAAAGGGGAGACCATGAGCAGCCTTGAGCTGCCACTGCAGCACTTTCCTGTGCCTCTGGAAGTATTCACGGTGCTGGATTCTCCAGGGAGCAAGATGGGGTGAGTGTGTTCACAGTTCCTTCCCTCCAAAAGATGGCTGATTACGACAGCTTAGCTCTAGGCACTAAAACAACCTGCAACGGTGCAGGAAAATATCACAACTATTCCTCAGAGGCCAAGCTGAGCTGTGCATGATGGAGGAACTCACTTGGGAGATCCTCCCAACACCTTGGTCTTTAAGCCTTACAGCTGGGAACTGGGCAGGGATCTCTTCAGCCAGCAAACTTAGAGACATTTCATCCTCACCACCAGCCTGCCTCTAGGCACAAGACTTCTCAGCTGCCAGGTCGTGTCAGCAGAACTCACTCAGCTGAACCCTGCCTCACTGGCCAACCTGAGCTTTGAGTCGTGTGAACATCTTGTTCCCATTTCCATTCTTCACCTTGTTCAGAAAAAGAAAAACAAATCAGCATACCACGTGGACCTCCAAGTTTTGCTGTCAGTGCCATCCTCCCTTGCTGCCCTCTTTTCAGGCAGGTGCACAGCAACAAGAGTCAGAGGCTGGGCTCCAGCAAACAGAGGATATTTCTGTTCATGGCTGATTATGTGTTTGGCACATTTATTTTAGACTTCTGGTTACGGGGAAAAAAAAAGAGAAAGTGGGGGGGGAGGGGGGGGAAAGGCAGACACCAACCAGGAGGTTCAAAGCTGTTTTTCTGATGGACAGTGAGAGATAAGAAAACCCCACTAACTGTCACAGCTACTGAGTGACCCAAAAGACATCCTGTACCTCATACACAATTAAGAATAGCATACAGGGAACAGTAGTAGTGTTGATACTTAGTCCTAAAGAAGCAGCAAAATAGCACCAGCCAGAGGTCAAGCAAGTTCAGGTAGCTTCGATTTATTCTTATTTAATTTTAATGAGTACACCTGGATTTTTATATGAGTGGAGGAAAACCAGACTTCCTTTTTTTCCCCCAAGTCACACCATGAACATACTTGTTCAGTTGAGACCATAGGTGTTCATAGGTGCTTGTCTAGAGATTTTGCGTCAAAATAAAGTTGTATTGCAGCCACCTATCTCCTTAATTCCAGCACATCATTGAAAAATAAAGCTATATTTTCCCATATTTGCTCCCTCAAAGGACTATCTTTTTTCTTGCAGTAATTAAAGGACTATCTTTTTTCTTGCAGTAATTTTATTACATGGAGTAAAGTCTTACTCTAGGTGTGAAAGATTGATAGACTTTATTTCTTAAAAAAATCAGGAGCTATGGAGCTGCTTTATTCACTGCTGGTATCAGTACAGTTACTTCATACCCATTATCCCTGAGAGCAGAATCCAACCCTGGAACTCTAAAAAGACAACCCTGGATTCATTTTTTTTCATAAAAATATTTAACAAGCATTTAAATTGTCAGAGAGAGGATTGTGCCAATTCTTTTACACAGACAATGAAGGCAGAGAGCAACTGTCCTTCTGACACTCATCACTGTCTTTTTCTGAACATGCAATAACTGAAACTTCTTTTCTCTGCATATTACTTTCAGAAACAACATTAACCAAGTTTCTCTGCTGCTACTTTCTGGACATCCTACCAAATGAATATCCTGGGTACAAAGCACTGCTGATCGCTACAAGGCACAGCAGACAAAGGCCTGTGGGGAACGCGCACACTCCTGCTCTGCAACTACAGTCTCTGTGCCGTGCCAGGCTCTCTCCACATGGGAATATAGCAGGAAAAGCAGCTTTGCCGTGGTGCTCTCACACTGCCCTCCCATTGCTCAAGGGGCCAGTGCTGGCAAAAGCAATTGGCAGTCAGGAAAGAAAACCACATCAGGCCTTTCATGTTTGGAGATACCACTTCTAAAAGCTCCTAAGTTACAGATAACTGGAAACTGGGACTGCAACTAGAGAGATACCAGTTGCCCAGTTCTTCCATTCTTCCTTTAGCATCTGCTGCTGGTGAACCCCAAGTGATAGGGTGCTGGGTCAGCGAGCCCCTAGTCTGATCCTGGGCAGATGTTCTGCTCTTTGGTTAAGCCTCAGAAATGACTGCAGAAACAGCATGGGACCAACATACCAGGAACACCTAAACACCAAGTAGATGTGTTTATCAGTTCTGCACTCCACAGGCAACTGCTGCAGTGTCACAGAGCTGTCCCTCGAGCATTGACTACTCTCAGACCCTTCACTTTGGGCTTCTGGGAGGAGGCAGATGTGCAGTTATCGCTCATCCCCTTTTTAGAACACAGAGGGCATTTCGACACCGCTGCCTCTGCTTGCAGAGTCACTGCCAAAGGGAAGTACGTGACCGCGGGGCTCCAGCTCACAGCTCGCTTGCTGTGTTGCTCAACAGTGACAGTTGGGTTTACATCAGCCACCCTTCTCTGTGGCAATGAAGTGCTTCCCCAAGACCATTGTAACAGAACAAAAGGGGTTTTCTGTACAACACACCTCTGTCTCTCAGCATATGAGGTATCATGCTGCTAGGCCATCCTGTAACCATTACATCAAACCTCCCTGTTTGGGACACAGAAGATGTTCACAGACATTGTGACAAAACATCTGTCACAGCAGGATCACCTGCTTCATCAGACCTCTTCAAAGTGGCAAAAGAAAAGCCAAAACAGAATTGTGTGGGTTGGTACAACTGCCAGCAATTTTGCAAAAATGGGAGCCCTGGTTTTCATAAGCATTGCCTTGGCTGCTGCAAGGCTTCTCACCCTTCCCAGGAGGAAAACTGTACTTTGAAAAAAGACCATAGCCCTCATAACTTGGGCAGCCTTTTCTTTTCTTTTGGACTCTTAGGAGATTATTCATTAAGTCATATGCCTTCACACTATAGCTGAACTGGGACAGACACACCGAACAAACCAGAATCTCTCCAACACCCATTATCTATTTCCATCACTTTTTCCCTCTTGTATTTGAGCTGTTGAGACATTCCATGGTGTTTTCCAGTCCAGTGAAATTCCATCAGCACACCTCTTCCCTCTGCAGTGCCTCATGTGACACAGCCTAGAGCAGTGATGCAGGCTGAAAGGCCAGCATGTGGCAATTGGGGATTTCTCCCCCTTCCCAAAGCAGCTGAGTTGTTTCACATCCTTTACTCAGTCAGGTATGAATCAGAGATCCCTTCAGGCAAGAGCATGGAAATACAAGGAAGGAAAGAGGTTTTATTGACCCTGATGGTTTAATCTTATCCCAGGATGTGAATGAGCTTTAAAAACGCTCAGACTGAAAAGTTCAAATGTATACACAAATGTCTCTTTCCAAAGCAGCTTATGGCACATTGCACAAATCCAACAAGGCACATAAAGTCTATTTTAAGCAGCACCCCAGCCTTATCCAGACAGTGAACTTAGACTTGGCACCAAGAAGGACAAGAAACTGCCCATCAGAGCACATGGCCTGAGTGAGGTGTTAGTGTCAGAGCACTGATTATCCGCTGAAATGCCCACAGGCAAGGAGTCAGGCCGTCCATCTGCCTGCAGGGCTGATCAGAAGGGCTGGCAGGGACATAGCCCTTCTCGTGGCTGAGCAAATGTGAATGGTAAATGTTTAACCTTAAACCTGGAGCAGACAGGGTAACGCGACGCACGGTCACTTCTCTGAGCAGGTAAATACCCAGCCCGATGGGCACGCTGAGCACGGGTCCTGTGCTTGGGCAGGGACACGGCTGCTCCAGTTGTGTCCTGTCGCGATAGCCTCAGCCTGGAATTTGGCAGGCCACAAAGACAAGTGTCGTTTAAAAGTTGTTCTGAAGTGTATCAGAGGTATGTGTTATATTAAGATTTTGCCTCAGGATTTGCAACTTTTTAGTAGATACAAAGTCAAATTTAGCGTGACTGGTGCAAGGAAGGGGAGAGAGACACAGAGGGAGAGAGACGCTGCGCTCCCGAAGTCACCGGCACACCGACGAGAGCGGCGCAGTCCCCGGAGGTTGCAGGGAAGAATGAGCTGCCCCCGGCCTCGCAGAGCCGGCTCTCGGGAGCGGACCGGACCGGGCCGGGGTCCCCGAGCACAGAGCGGCCCTTGCTCACGGCAGGGCCCGGAGCTGCGGGGCCTGCCCGGCCGCCGCTGGGGCGGAGCGGAGCGGCCCCCTCTCCCGCGCTGCCTCCCGCGGCCGTCAGGTGTCGCTGCCGCGCCGCTCCCCGCCCGGCCCGGCTCCAGCCCCGGGCCCGGCCCGGCTCCGGCTCGGCTCCGTCCGGCCCCGCGCTGCGGCCGCCGGGAGCGCCCCTGGGGACCCGCGCCCCACCGGGGGCAGAGCCCCGCGTTCCGCGGCGGGTGGTGCCGTGGAAGCTGCGTGGGAACATTCTTGGCTGTCCTGGGCTCGCGGCCTCTCCAGCGCGAGGACTGCTGGTCAGAAAGGGACAAGAACGACTTTCAGGCGGGAGGCCGGGTTTTATTTTTAAAATCCGTGTGAAAGTACTGCAAATAAAGCTTGAGCCGGCTGACGGGCCCGGAGGCTCATTCGCAGTCAACCCCGGCCAGTCCCGCTCAGTAACTGCAGAAGGCTGCAGGACCGGAGAATTCCTTGTTCTGGGAATTGCCTTCCTGACAACCCTGCTGTGGCCCTCGGTATCATTGTGCCAGCCGCAGCTTTCTGCTGGAACCCGGCTGAAAAAGAAAACTGTGCAGGGCCTGCCATTGTCAGTAATGGCAAGAGCCTGGTTCTTGTCAAACTGTAAACAAACTCACACTGTGCTGCCTGCCATCTCCATCCCTGTCCCAGCACTGCTCCCCAAGCACAGTGTGTGCTCAGGCACTGTCACCTAAGTGTTTCTGGGTACCGTGTGCACACAGCTGATGGCAAACACCTGCCATGGGCCTCATTCCTGGGCACAGGGCACCTCGTGCATCTGCACAGGATCACAGTGACCATCTTTCCCCCACTGGCCTGACTTTGCATCCTTCAGCCTGACCCAGGCAAAGTTCCTCCTTGCTATCTGGCAGTTACAGTCCCTCAGGTTTTGCAGGTGTTTCCAGTTGGGATGAGCACTGTAATGAGTTTCATGCTACTAATGCCTTGAGACAAGGGAAACTTGAGAAACAAAAGGGATGAATGAGTGACAGACCGTCAGTACTGGGTGTGTGGATGTGGCATTGGTCAGGGTGCAAGTGAGTACTCATCACTGGAATGTCCTCCAGGAAAGGGGCCTGTGCCAGGCCTGACAGGATGCGAAATGAGACGAGGAACTGAACTGACCCAAAGGCAGCTCACATCCTGAGGAAGGGGAACCAGCCTCAGGGAAAGCAGGCACAGCGGGTTTGGCTGGGCTGGGAAGAGTGATGGCAATTGCAAACCACAGTGGAGCAGGGGCAAAAAAGAAGACATTATTACTCTTCGAGGACACCTGAGTTGAATCATCAAGAGTACCTGCACTTTGCAATGGGAATTGGAGTTCCTGTGAGCCTGTGGTGGGGAGAGCCAAGGCTGATGCAGACAAAATGTCGGTGCCTGCTCTCTAGCTGTGTGGCCATGCCAATGTGCCTCACTCCTGCAGCAGACCCAGAGCTCCCTGTGCATCTCTGCAGGGCTCTGACTCCCATCCCTGGGGTCCCACAAGCTTTCCTGCTCACAGCTACACAGAGGTCATTCATCCCCTTTGAGCAGCTCCCAAGTCACACTGTTACTGGTGCAATGAGGAAAATGCGGTTTGCAATGTCATTTTCTTAGGGAATGAAACATTTTATTTCTCTACTCAGGGACACATTTTTTCACTTTAATCAATCTTTGGGAGATAAATAAAAGTATATATGCATACTGAGTGTGGCATGGTCCTTCTCACATTTCCTTTCATTTATTTGATGAAGTGAGAGGGCTCTCCAGTTTCTTTACATATGTAACATTTTTCACTTGCAAAAACATGGGAAGAATAAAATAAATGCATATTTCAGATACTTTTTTCTTTCAGCCCTTGGTTCTTAGCCTTTTGCATCATGTGACCATGGGAATGATAAAAAATGTCTCTTACTTCATGTGACCTGAGAATTTGGGGTTCTTTGTCTCTTAAACCTATTCTCAGTTTACACAGACACACACTTCCCTGCATGTACAGTGTGACAATAGCTTGAAAGCAAGTTTCTCTTCCCCATTTTTTTTAGCTCACATAAAAGAGATTGGGAGCATTTCACTTCTCACAAAGTCCTGGCTTTAGTCTCTCTTGAGCTTGCCAGACGCTGACAGCATTTGGCCGGTTAGACCATGCCTATCCCAAACCTGCCACTTTGGGTGGTTACCTGCCCAGCAGCCCTGGCCATCAGCCTCAGCACTGGTGCCCAGCTCTCCTCTCTCTCCCTTCCTTTGTGCAGGGCAGCAGAGAGCTGCAGGGTCTGAGGAAGACAGCATGTCTGAAAGGGGCTGGAGTCCTCTGGGGCCTGAGAAGCCAGGCATGGAGCTAGAGCCATGGCAGCCATGGAAGCTGCTACCAGGGTGACCGGGCAGCCCTGCCAGTGCTGACTGCAGCCCAGCCTGGTGCCGCTGCCGGCAAGCTGCCTGTCTGGTGAGAAGAGAGGTCCTGGTGGGACCACTGCAGTGAAAACTCTTTCTAGCAGGAAGAACTTGAAAGACACAAACCCCTAAAACGTTCTGCATTTCAGCTGTACACCCAATTTAAATGCATTAGCAACAAAGTTTGACAAGGTCCAGTAAAGGCTTAAGTGTCACAGTGGGACTGCTTCCCATTTTCTTTCATTCCTATCTTTAAAGGAGAGTTTTTCTTCCAGCAGAAAAGCTTCTTCCCTCCTAACCTGCAGCCCACAGCATGGCACAGCAGTGCCCTGAGGAGCCTGGATCACAGTCAGCCAGACAGCCTGGTGCCCTCAGCTGGCCATGGTCCAGCCAGTGCCACCCTGTGGGAGCACCCAGCTCTGCCCACACCTCTGAACAGAACAGGCCATTCCCGAGCCCCAGGATCAAACAGCATGAGTTTGGTTGTGTCCACAGTACAAAGCCCTCGAATCCACATGTGGAGCCTTTGTGTTCCTAAAGCATAAGCCTTAATTTTTCATGTGGTTTTTTTCAGTTCAAAGCACATGAAAGAAAACACATCCTGTGCTGCAGTTCCTCTGAGCAGTGTTTGCATAGCATGAAACTGTACGCTCGCCCATGCTGCCTATTGGCAGTTGTTCCTGATTTATGATATTGTCCAAACAATGTTCAGGCATCATTTAGGAGTATTATTAGCAAAGGCTAAAATAGTGCCAGGGTGTGAGCTAATAATTAAGTAGAATAGACAATCAGTGGTCCAGTGCTGAAGCTCTTAAGCTGAGAATGTTTTGTTCAGCCTGGGAATCAATGGAAGCTGGAGGGATGTGATCTGGGAGGTATGTACTTTATACACTGCTCTGCCAACTGGGACATCCCATAGCATCAGGAAATCTTGGTCCTTCCAACACTGCTCTGTTTCTTCTTTTTCAGTGACCATCAGCTGCCATACCATAATTCCAGCACTGTAATATTTATATTCTTGTATAAATAATCACAAAATCAGTTCTACTATGAAGGTTGTTTTGGCTCAAAAGAGCAAGAACTTGAATGAAGTGTTGCACACTGTGTAGGGGTTCAGGCAAGAATGGGATGCAATGGATGTGCTGGGTCTGTAGCAAGCAGAGGATTGCCACCCAGAGAGCAGGAGGAGGCTTTTCTCCAAGAAGAGTGACAGCATCACAGGTAGCATTGTGGTACCATGCTCAGAGATTGTGGATACTAAAGCAACTGGGATCAGGGCTGCATGCACTGATAATATGGTTTTGAAGGGCTGCCTTCTTCAAATGCCCAGCAAACTTCTTTGCTCCTGCTATTTGTAGGGAAACAAATACCATGGGAGCAGTATTGGGATCAGGAAGGAATCAATGTGGATTATTCCTAAAATCAGGGTGGTCCACATTTCCATGGAAAAGTAGTCAAAAACATCTCAGGGTCGTTAAGTTAAAAGAAAAGCATTTAAGAACAAAGACTTTTAATGTGTTTTGAAGGACATTAGAATCTTTTAAACAGCTCATTTTCTTCTCTTGAGCACAGCAGAAATTGCTCGTAGTCAGTAATTGATCCAATACACTTCAACCTCTGCAAGTTTTCTGTTCTGACACTCCTCCCCGCCATTTCCTTTATTTACTCACTGTTTAAAACTATTTGTGTGTCCAGTCTGAGATCACATCCTCTGCCACAGGCAGCTCCCAGCTCAGGTGCACTGATCAGCACCCGACCTTCCTAGTGAATACACCTGGCTCAGCTAGGGTGCGACTGTTCCAGTGAGATGGCCACTGCCAAGGGACTGCTTTTTCTGCTGCCCTTCCCTAAATTATTATTTGTTCTCAGCAAGCTTTTACATTATTTCACGATTTCTGAGAAGTTTCTACCTGACAGTTATTCCAAGGACTTTTGATGAAAAGTGAGGACAGAAGAAAATCAAACTGGAAGACTACAAAGAGCTGCCTGTACTCCATGGCACCTCTTCCAAGCCTCACATCTGGGGTGGGAATATTCATATGAGTGGAAAGGCACTTTGGCCTAGCAGAAGTTGGTTCCCTGCAACACATTCCTGAGCTGCAGACTGAGCCCCGGCTAATATGATTTAAGTGGCAGGGCTTCCATCCCCTCACGCTGGGAAATGCTGCCAAGGTTTTACGAATCTTGCTGTTAGGGCATTTTTCTTACTAGGTTTCAATCTTAAGTGTCCTTTTGCACAGTTTCATCCCACTAGTTTCAGATACAAGCTAAAATGAAGAAGAACAACATGAAATGAAGTCAAGGGAAATGCATTAAGTGATGTTTGCAGAGTACATTGATAGGAGACAAAATGTCCTTGGGAGAACAAAGAAATTGATTGTTAATAGAACATTTCATGATGCAGACACTAAAGAAGTTTTATAACTGCTGTGAAGTCCCCATGTGTTAACCTCATAGTGCAGACCTGCAGAGTGATCAGGGTAGCTCAAGGTAGGGGATTACAGGGTGTGCATTTGGATCTTGTGAGTTATCAAGCAGCCCTGTGCCTGCCCTCATACAACCGGGTCATCTCCAGTGCTGGGCATCCTCACAGGAATCTTCTGGACCTGCTGGCTTGGGGAATGCACAGGCAAGTGGGTAGCTTCTGGGAGCAGGGCTCAAACTCAAGAAAAGTGCATTAATCTGATTCTAAGTACCTCACAAACTTTGTTTGATTGTATGAGAGCCAAACAGGATGGAGGGAATTTTAGTGGCGCCTGCACTGAAAATGGGTTCCTAGCCTAAACCCTGAGCAGAAGATCCAAGCCCAGCAACATCTGACAGTAGCTGTGATTGCTGCACATATATTTGGCAAACAAAAGAGAGTTTTAAACTTATTTAATTCTTCCTGCTTTTGCTAATAATCAAGTCAAGATGAGAGCCATGCTGTGGACAGAAGGAAGGTCAGCAGACCCCCAGTATCTGTCAGGTGAGAGAATTAAGAGGATGGATAAAGAGGAGAGATTTGATGAGGGTGATGGGAAAGAGGACAAAAAGAGTTAATACTGAAACTCAGTAATGACAAATTGAATGAAGTGAGGATTTCTCAGCGAGTGGAGCAGCACCAAAACAAAGTCTAAACATGCTGGGACATTGGACCAGTCCTGAAACCTAAACCATCCAAATCACTGCCAGCAGTTTTCCTTTGACAGCTTCAGCTACCAGGGGAAAAGAACTGGGCAGCAATTGCAGAGGAGGAGATCCAGAGAACCTCGCAAGCAGGTACAGCACAGATGGCTGTGAGCTCTGTATCTTTTAGGTAATGTATTGGAGTTCTAACGGCAGCAACACGTATAACAAATGAGGTCACCAGACTAATATTATTACAAATTCCACATGAATTTATCATGTTTGAGCCATGATACCAGAGGATTTGTTAGTGAATTATCTCTGAGGCTCCCATCTCTCTGGCACTTACTCATAAGCCAGTTGCCGTGAGATGGGGCACGGACTGTTTTCTTTCAAAAGAAAGCAAGCATTTCTTTCAAAAGCAGACTCATTTAGTCTGAGTTTTATTCTTGGGTAGGTCAAGCTTTTGTAGTGGAAGTGTTCCAAAACTGCAGTATGGTATTTTTTGTAAGGTTTTATGTTGGGATTTTTCCCTCCTTTCTTTGCAAGATGCTATAAGGACCCTGGGAAAGTTTCCCCCAGCAGCCTTCTGGTTTTGAGATAAATGTAATCTCTTTATAAAAACACACACTCACATAGCTTACACCAGCCTTGTGCTGGATGTGGTGTTCACCATAAATCACACAACCTCACTGCCAAACCAAGTCTAAAACAAAATGAAAGAAACTTCTTAGTGAATGTCCAGCTTTATTTCTGTCCTTCAACAGCAGGACACTCATGTGAAAGGTTTTTGCTAGTCCTTGCACAAAAAAAAAGCTTTGGGAGATCTCCAGATAAAGGTTTTCCTGAATAAATAGGCGTAGGTTAGCATACATCAATAAATAGAAACTCTTATTGCTATGAGAAAGAAAACTCATGCAGGTGTGGAGCTGCTTGGGTGCCTGTATGTGACATCAATAGGTCTGGTCATGGCACTGGCTTCCAGCGTGACCATCCTCCCTGATGCTGGGTGGCTGCCAGGCTGTTACCAAAGGAATGAGAAAATAAAGAGAATGAGAACTTTGACCAAACTCCTGGCAATCAGAGCAGTTTTTAGTTGACTTGCACATCATAACAAAAGTTGAAGTCAGGTTAATGGCAGTGGGTTATCCATGGGCTATTTTTCTCAGTCTGGTCATCCCAGAATCACTGCTGTGCTTTACTTTGCAATACAAAAGATGTCTCTGTGGCTCATATGTAGCAAGCAGGAAACCAGCAGGAAAGAGTGAAGATTCCACAAAAATTCTGCCTTTTCCTGTATTACTGACTGTGCTGATGCTTTCTCTGTTCAGTTCTTGTTTGGCTCCTGGGCACTCACCCAGATTCACCCTCCAGCAGAGACAAAAAGTGCCATTCATGGACAGAAAATTGGAGCTTCGGTTCTGGGTAACCATTTGGCTGGCAGATGTTTCTGCTTGCCTGTCTCTATCATCATTTTTTCCTCCTACTTATTCCTATCCTAGGAAGTGTGTGGCACTAGTGCAAAGAAGGAAGGGGGGAAACCCACAAAAAATTAAAAACATTTTAAAAGCCTTGGGGTGTGAATTTCCAACCTGTTGGCTGGTGATGTCGTGAGGGTGTCCCTGCACCTCCAGGTGTGGGTGGGAGCCTGACTGCAGTGGCTATTTCATGCAAGTCAAAGGCACAAGTTACACCTCTCCCAACTCTCGTTTCACGGGTCAGGGAGTTTCAGCAGTCCAACAGTTCAGAGAAGTGCTGTCTGACAAAATGTGCAGAGTTGAGCCCTGGTCCTACAAGGAGGAGGGACACCTCTGTCCGTGCAGAGGTGTCACCTGTGTCCAGGTCTTTGAGCTAAGACAAGAATCTTAATGGGGGCTGTGGTAAAGCAAGAGGTCAGTAATGTACTGGGTAAAGCTCAGGAGGAATTCTGCTTTCTTCATTCCTTGAGCTGATCAGATCTCATTTTTGCCTCCTTCAATGAGTCCCTGATGGATTAAACTGGCCCACAGAAAGGACGCACAAAGCTCCATATATTTTGTCCTTTGAAAACACCTTCACACATGTCCTCACAAAGCCGCCTTACCCCCTAACAGCTCCTTCCTGCTGGAAGAGGGTCTGGATGTGGCCCTCACAGTCCTTGCAGGCATTGTTGAGAGCAAGGCCAGAAGGCAGAGAGCTGGGTCTGGCAGCAGTGTTCCTCACATACACTCTCCTGACACCATCCTGCTCACACCTGCTCACCACCACCCCCTGTTCCTGTTGTTCTCCCATCAGTGTTTCCTTCCAGTGTTCCCAAGCAACTACTCAGGCAACACTGTCCCTCCCCAGCCCTGTAGGCAATCTTGGCTGCCAGGGTGAACCAATGGATGAGCTTTAAACAGCAGAACAGAATAAAAATTGCTTCTCCTCAGCAGTTTCCCCTTCCCCAGTGCCCCCACACCCTCGCACTTGCTGCCATCAGATGTCTTTCTTCTGACACCCATCAACTCAGGCATGGAGAGTGGAGAGTTTCAGAGAGACTCTCACATCACCTTGTCCCTTGGACAAACCTTGCTCCTGACAGAGCTCCTGGGCTGTGCTGTCCCCTCCTTGCCATTTCCTCCCAAGCGTTGTGCGAACTCTCTTTGCCAAGGTGATGAGCATCTCCAGCCAAAGTCATAAAGGCCAAATGGAAGCCAAAGTCCCCAGAGTTTATTTCTCTTTTCTCCTCTGGTTTCCTCCATTATCAGCAAGCAACAGTTTCCTGGTGAAGATGGGCAGAAAGAATCAGCAATATTGAGCAAACTAGGAACATTTGTTCAGACCAAATGCCCCCAGTATTTCCAGCAACCACAGCCACCTGTATCCAGTCCAGAAAACCTGAAAAAATGTGAGAAGTCAAAAGACAGTAGCTTTATATGTTTTATTAGTTTAATTTCAAGCTACCCAAGGTTAATTTGAAAAAAAATAAATGTAGAAAAAGAAACATAAAATAGGTTTCATTTGTTTGTTTTTAACTGTTTGGTTTGGTTTCATTTTGTTTCTTTTCTGAAATGTTTAGGCCTTTGCGCAGAAAAGTAAGAAAACAGAAACAAATATGTTATTGTCTTTGTTCATTTGTCATGAGAGTCACAAAAATCCATTTCTGAGATTGTTTTATTCCTAAATTATGCCTATTAACTGTACAGTGGAAATATGGATGGCAGAAGAGCTGCTCATTCTGTCCAAATGCCAGTGTGATGAGCGAGCGTGTCACATGGCTGTCTCATCACCAGCTAGGTGATGTGGCTCATGAGCCTCATTCTCTGACCCATCTCATGCACACAACTTGTGCCTCACGGTGCCCCAGCACTTGCACAACGATGGGCTTTTATCTCCTGGCAGTGTGATGCGCCTCACTGTTCAAGGAGGGATGATGGCAAACTTTGGTATATGGGCATTGCTGCATCTTAGTAGAAATATTTTGAGGATTTCTGACTTCCTGGAGAGCTCTCTAAGCTGCCCCACCTTTGGAAGCACAGGATGATGGTGTTAGAGAGCAAGATTAAAATCTTGGAACTCTTACATGCGCTTTTACAAAAGGAGTGAGGTCACAGACAAATTAGTAAGCTATTGGAAGGAGACTGGGACTGTTTCTAAACGTTTGTCATTTTCCTACGAGGGATTTTTACCACCTCAATAAGCAGCTGTCGAAAGCAGGAGGCAGTTGAGGGAAACACTTTGATGACATTTTGGCCAATCTGGTCCTGGTGATGCTTCTAAGGGCGAGACAGTTTTGCAAAGCTCCTCCACCCAATTCAGAGCACTGTGACTAACTCTCCTGCATACAGCCCATTTCCTCAGAACAGCAATCACAGGCTGCAGACAGAAGCCTGGTCCTGCCCCAGTGATGTCCTAAGAACAGCCAGCACTGTGCAGCATGTCTGAGGGAGCCTTAACATGGGTGTGATACCCTGCCCAGGAATTCCAGTGTCACGAAGTAATTATTTGTAATAACTCAGAGTAACAATTTCCATATGTAGGACTCAAAAACAAGAACTACAGGTTAGGAGATAGATACAGCTTGTTAGATGAGAGCAGGATTTCCATGTCCTTTAAAATAAGATCTGTCCTGTTTTCTGTTTTGGTCTCCATCACCCCACCAAAATAAAATCAGCTGCAAACAGATGTGTCAGTGAGCAGAGCTGGAATTATTGCTAGAGGTGTGAGGTGGGGAGGGTTTGACACGGACTGAACTCTCAACACCATGATCATACTTTACTGATTAAAGAGCCTGAACAGATGAACCTTTCACTTCCAGTTTAGATGAAAACCTTGACTATCTCCTCCAGGTTGGCAAGTTTGGTGTTCAGGCTCTTTCAGGACTGTCCAGAATGTGGAAATTCGTAAACAGAGTGAGAGAGACACAAGAGACAGACACAAACTGAGGTCTCCCTAAAAACTTCCATGCAAAGAGGCCGGTGTGCTTCCCTGCGTGTAGGAATGAGATCTTCCTTTGCTCGTCCCTCAGAGAGATCCTTTGTCCATCTGGGCAGAAAAAGCCAGGAAGGTGAAGGTTAATGCCAAGGAGGTTATTTTTTCTCCTCCATCCCCCATTCCAACACACACACACAAACACACACAGGGTCTGGCGCACACACATCCTGGAGCAAGGAAAGGAATTCCCTGCAGGACACAGGCCAGGACCTCAGATGATACCGGCAGCCGGTGCGTCCTTGCCCTCACCCCACAGAACCTTCAGCCCTCCCCAGTGCTCAGAGCTGGGTCACCAGCCCCACACACAGACCTTGCTCTGTTCCTCAGCACAGCATCACCCTGGCTGTGGCTGGCACAAATCCCCTGGCCCCCAGCCAGCCCACAGGGTTTCTTTCCCCCCTTGCTCTGCCAACGCAAATTGACTTGTGACACCTTCCCTTATGTTTTCATCCTTTAAAGGGTGGAAAGCTGAAAGCCTGGCTTCACTGTGTTCGCTTCCATGCCTCCTTTGTGCTCTCCCACCTAGATGTTAAATAAGCTCTTTCAGGGAGGACTGGCCATTGGAGTCACTGCTCGGCACTGTGGGCAGGCGGGGCAGCGTGTGCCTCTGCACACACGTGTGGTGCACCCACTGCCAAGCACACACCCAGGGTGCCCTCCCTGCAGCCCAGGGGGAACAGCACTACCCCAGGAGTGTGTCCTGGCTCCTTTTGCTCCCACTCCCCAGCATTTCAGCTCCCTGGGCCTTGGCCATCCTGCTGTTTTCATTTCAGAAAAGCGTATAACCTAGTTCATCCCTTCTCTGACGTAATAGAACACATTGCAGGTTTTGACTGAAAGAGAAATAAGAATTTTCATGCCCTGTAGATCAAGGATCTCATTGTCCTCCTAAAAAAAAATTATAACTTTACAATCTCAGACAGGACCTTGTGCTGACAAGTGGATACCTTCTTCTACTTCCTTCACTTTAGCAGAAACCTAATCCACACATACACTACAAACTCACCTTCTCAATCATACATGGTTTGCAGCACTTTTCCCAAGTAGAATGAGAAAAGGCTTGTCCATGAACTGAGTGAACTCTGACTCTTCTACTCCTCTCCTTGAATGAGATTATGAGGGACCACCTTGTGGCTTGTGCTTATGTAAAATACAAGACTGAGGTATTATAACAATCCAGTCAATAATAAAGTGATTAATAATAAAGGTGATGCCAAAACCATGTGGTTTCATCTGACAATTTGTTTTGGTAACAAAGGCACAAATGACCAAGTCCAAAGCCCAGTGGAATGTACCTGTGCATGTAGATGCTGTCCAGGGAACTTGGGTGTAGCTAGCAAATCCATTACCTGTGCTGTGACAGGAGCCAAGGTGCACGGTACCAGATCTCATGCACAGGTAATGAGAACAGCGCCCTCTGCCAAGATTAGTGCAAGAAAAGTGCCTTGCCAGGTTCTCTTCTGCCTTTTTTTCTGGTGCAGCTTGCTCTATTACCACAGTAGTTACCAGTAAGACATTGCTTAGCTCCACAGTGCCTTGGTGAGGGCATCTCAGCCCTGTTTATAACAAATTCAGTGCCTAGAGGTAAAAGAGCCACAAGACACCAGAATGTGCCAGAATGTGCCATCTGGCCTTGGAAACTGAGAAACAAAGAGCTTATAAATATGCAGGGACCTCCCTGTGTTACTGGGACCACATAGCAAGAAGACAGAAAAACTCAAACATATACAGAGAGGAATGTCTGCCCTCCTCCCTTTCCATGTGCTTCAGCCAGGATGTTTGTGCAAGAAGAAAGCCAGTTGAACAATAAAACCCATATGTCAGATGCGGAAGGGAAGTCTGGAATCCAACACACCAAAGGAAAAGATTGACACAAGTTCATCCTTATCATGAGGTTCCCCTCTGCAATAAGGAAGCACATCACAGCATCCTTATTAGGGGGCCAAACTGATAATTGCAGCAGTGTGGTACTTGGCACTTTGAACTTTTCATCCAAGAATTGTGAAGCACTTTACAATTAAACCTAAATATATCTTAGTATGAGATGGGAAGGGCCGTAAAGAGATAGCTTTGCTTATTTTGAGCATGAAAAACACATAAATCCATTACAACACAAACCAGAAGGCTCTAATTCACCTGGACATGGTGCTTTTAATGAATTTTAATGGAATTATGCCCAGTCGGACTACAAGGCCAGAGGACTTGCATGTCTTCACACTCAAAAAGTGTTCTTGTGACCTTTTGTAGTTACGTTTTTAGTAGCAGAAATTATATAAAACAATGAAACACAAGAGTTCTCACTTTAATTAACACCTCAAAACATGGAGTGGGAAGGAAAATGTTGCGAACCAAGTACGGCAAGCCATAAATGAAGTGAAGTCTAGGCACTGAGAGGTTTTATATCTGAGTACTTGTAAATTTTCACCAAATTTTCATCAGATTTATTAGTTTTGGTTGGAAAAATGTTGGCCTCTCATCTGTCTGTGTGGCAAAAGTCCTTACTAACAGGGTTTCCTTTTACATATAACGCAAAAGTAATTAAGCTCCTAATTAGTTAAACTTTGAACAAAGTTCTAGCAATGACTTCTCTGGCAAGGAGAGTTAGTAGTTCTTACTGGACTGGGGCTGTCAGACGTTTCCAAAAAACAGCACTGTCTTGGGGTGACTTTATGATATGTATCCCGTATCGCTGCTTTATGCCCAGAAATTAACTTTGTGCCTTTCTGTGCCTTTAAACTGAGCCTGAAAAAGAGGAGAAAAAAAAAACCGAGTAAACTTGTCAAAGCAGTTGTTCAAGGACACAGATAGACACTCCTCTGCGTTCTGCAGCAGCAGCAAGGGTAAAAGAAGCACCCTACTTGCTTTTCAGCCAGCTTTCGACTCCTTTTCTCCAGAGGGAGACGAAGAGTTGAACTTTGTTTTCCTGGGACTTTGGTTTTTCCCTTCTTCTCTTCTGGACTGTTTCAACATCAGAACACATCAGGAGAATTTTCCACCAAGGCCCCAGAGGTGGGCCCACGCCGACCCAGCTCCAAGAAGGAGGAGAGAGACCACACCTACAGAAAGACTCTGAAATCTCCCCAGGTTTCTCTTCACAGAGAGAAGTTTTATTATTTAGCATTATTATCATTTTCCTGTGTGTTTGTTAAATAAATAGGTTTTTTATCTCTTTCACTTTCCTCCAAGGAAAATTTTTTTTCCCGAACCTGGTGGGGGAGGGGTGGTTGTAACCTGCTTTCTATCAAAAGATATTTTCCTCCAAATTTGGCCAAACCGGTACAAGCACTGAGCACCTCTCAAAGCCCATGACTACCCCTCCTGCTCTAGGGAGCTGACAGAGATGTTAATGTCCCAGAAGGGATCCCAATGTGAGGTTTCTCTATTAAAACCATCTCCAAGCAGCAATCAGGTTTGCCACATGCCCGTGGTCCTCATCAGTCTCGGACAGCCATGGTGTATCAAGGGTCAGGGCTGGTGGATTCAGTGCCCTTCGCTCCTGCTGCTGCCCCCCAGTTCAGGAAGGGCTGTAACAATATCTCTTGCCAAATGTCTCCAGCCAAATGAGGAGAGGAAGAGGTTAGAGATACAGATATGGAGTCTTCAGATTCTGTAGCGTCCCTGCTGTTTTTATTTGCTTCTGCATGTCTGCAACGAGCTTGAGTGAGTGACTGCTGCCCTGGCTGAGGAGTCAGCAGCCGGGGCTGTTACGCTCCCAGCCCTGGCACAGACCACCACAGGGATTTGGCTTCCATCTGTCCTTTTGCCTGTGTTTTACTTTCAGATTCTCCTTAAACTGGCATAAGCTGGTTTCACCAGCAGCAGCAGCAGCAGCAGCAGCAGCAGCAGCAGCAGCAGCAGCAGTACTGACACAGGGTTTGCATGGTACTCAAATAGGGAGATCTTATCCCAACTTCATCCCAGCAAAACAGCACATATATTTTACCCAGGATCAGGTGTGAAAGTGGCTGCATAAGCCAGTTCCCCATGACTACCAGGGCATAATTTGTCTTTTCCATGCCAGAGTCTGATCATTTTGGGATCAGGCTGTGCTTCACTAACAGCTCCTGACATACTGCAGCACTGATTTCACTGGG
The DNA here is from genome assembly GCA_014706295.1 of Lycocorax pyrrhopterus obiensis. NCBI lineage: Eukaryota > Metazoa > Chordata > Aves > Passeriformes > Paradisaeidae > Lycocorax > Lycocorax pyrrhopterus. The sequence goes on from JACSVZ010000005.1 coordinate 19,063,216, forward strand.
TCCTTGACCCTGTGCAGCATCAGTGATCCTTCACGAGCAAGGTGCACCCTGCTAGCAAAATACACCAATACTAAAGATAAAGCAAGGAGCAAGTGTCTTGCACATTCCTCTGGGCTCTGTATGGAGCTAGCAGTGCAGTGGCAGGGTCTGGGAATTCTGGAGATGAGGAGGAGTAAGGGAAAACTTAGATATGCTGTGAAAGGGCTGACGAGCTCTGTTTTAAATAGTGGGACTCCAATTTATATTTGGTTTCTCATGAGTGGACAGTGGTGGAGAGCCAAAAGTGTTCCCAGCTTATCACTGGCACAGGAGCTCCTTACAGGGAAGTCCTGAGTAAAGAGCTCAGAGACACTGCCAGAAACCTCTTCTAGCCCAGTGTGGTCCTGTAGGCTGCAGCTTATCGCAATACAGAAATGCTCCGTGCCTCCAAATTTGCTTTTCTAAGGGAGAAATGGGTTATATGGGCAGGGTCCTGCTTATTATCTTATTTCTGGTGGATTTTTTTTTGTCATCTACTTCTACTAAGATTTACCTGTTAGGGTCTGTTCCTTGGCATGCACAAGCTGGTGTTATTTCTCTGACTGCACTGAAGCTGTTCTGCCTGTGACCTGTGCAACACAAGCTGGTGGTCTCAGATGGTCATCACTGATCCTCTCCAGCCCTTTTGCCATCACCCCCAACAAGGAGATCAAGTGCTGTACCACCCACAAAGACACTGACATGTCATTCTGATCCTCATCATGCTCACGCATTTTTGCAGACCAGGTGGATGTCCCAGGAAAGCATCTGCTGGAGAACTCCTCGTTGAAGCTGCATGTACCAGGTTTGTTCTTGCAGAGCAGAGCACAGAGGTGCTTTGCAAACATTCCCACTGCCCCTGAGCAGCACAAGGCATCTCACTACCACATATTCCAAGCCTGAGTTTGCGTCTTCCTCTGGGACCAGAGGCAGGAAGTAGTAGTCTACAAGTAGAAGCAATTTTGGGTGAAGACAGCTCTCCCATGTTTTCTGTGTGGCTGCTCTGAGCAGGACTACTTCCACTCTAAATGTGTTATTGCAGGGAATAGACGGGAGCTGGGTGGGGCTGCGGGGACAATAAAAGGAAATGCCTCTGCTCTGCATATGCTCTGGAGAGGGAGGGTGCTGGTGCCAGGCAGGAGGGGATGTTGTGCAAGACAGGGTCCAGAGGGGAGGCATCTGCATGAAAACCAGAGCAAAAGAAAGTGTTTGAGAGAGAGTGGATGGGTGGGTGGGTGGGTGGGTGAGTGGTGTCAAGGCAGTGGGAACAAGACAAAAGAGGCTGTGTATGGCTGTGTGTGAGAGGATTGCGAAGACGAGATGAGAGGCAGAATGTCTGTGGGTGGCATGAAGAAGGATGCAGCGCCTGCTCTGTGCTGCCAAACAGAACACTCCATCCCAGATGTGCTGACCACCTTTCCAACCCCATCAACTATACCCTCATTTTACCCTGTTAACCCTCTATATCCAGTGTCCTTTTCTGAAGAAGAAAAATTGTGGTATAAGAGGCTGGGTAGGGTGCCACGGTTCAGCAAGAGCTGTCCATCCCTTCAAGCAAACTAACATCATTTTTTCAAAGCTCCCTTGAGCACACAGAGAGGCATCCGACTTGCTGTAGTGTTGGGTCTGAGGGTCATTAGAAAACAACCTCTCCAGAAATGTTTCTCCTGAATTTTGCGTCAATGAGCCATCTTCTTCTTACAAAAAGTATTCACACACACACACAAAAAGTATTCAGTGTTGCCACAGGGAAAACAAAAGCTTCTTCCTTCATTGCGGTAGCCTTCCAACTACACTCCTCCCTACAACTTCAATATTTTGCAGTTCAAGTTTTTCTTCTTCTGCTTAAAAAAAAAAAAAAAAAAAAAAAAAGTGGCTTGGTTTAGAGACTGCCCGACCCACATAGCTTAGACCAAGATGCAGCTGACCCCCAACACCCTGGGGTGCTAGCAACTGACATTTGAAATCAGAGCCCTCTCTAAGCCAGGTTCCTGAAAAGCAGTTGGCATGGGCCAAAGAGATTGATAAATAAAATTAACAGGTTTGAAGGCAAAATAGAGAAAAAAAAAATCAAGCTTGTTCATAAATATCCTTCAGAAAGTCAAAACATAGAAATAGTGACCTAGTGGGAGGCTCTACTCAAAATTCCAGGGGATCATGGTAATCTGATATGTACACTGACTTCATGAGTTTGGAGCCCTTCAGAAGAATCAGACCACAGCGACACACACTTTTTCTTAGCCCGTGCATGCCATCTCCACGCCCTGCTGTTACAGCTCAGGTTTGTAAAGGGTTTCAGTTTGTTCCTTTGGTGGATTGTAATTGACCTGTATCAGCTTCAAGTAGGAGAAAAAAGAAGTTAAAGAGAAAGACAAAAGGAGCCTTCAGAGGTCCTGAGCACTGTGCCTAGGTGGTGATCTCATGGCAGTAATGACCTCAGAGGTGTGTTTGGCTTGGTTCAGGTTCACAGAACTGCCTCTTGCCAAGGATATTTTAAGTGGGCCAGAAACATCTGTAAACACACCCATCCAGAAACACATGCTGTGGTCATGCAGTTACGAACACACATCATGTGTCTCACATCAACTCATATGTGCTTCTCTTGGGAGATATGGGGTCTGCAGCCATAGTCACCCTGTCGGTGCTGTTTGTGCCACAGCTCAGATGCCCCAGCCCACAGCTCCCAGGCAAGTGAACTCAGCCCATCAGTTGTAACCTGTGCCATCAGTACAGATGTCTCCTGTGGAGTTCCTGATCCTGGATCCCAGATTGGGGGACTATTACCAGGTCTTATTTCTCTTATTTCAGGTTAAAATAATTTTTGGGTAAACCATCTGAACTTTGCTGTGCTCCTCATAACTAATCCATTTAAAACAGGAAGGAAGGTGCTTCTGGGGGTCCAGTTTGCCAGGATGAACATTGTGCTCCTCACAGCCATGGCTGTTTGATGGCTGTTGCTCAGAACTGCTCTCAGCAATGACTGCAGGCAGCTGTGGGTTGCCCCTGCAGAGCCCTCAGTGCTCTGCCTGCTGACATTCTTGGTGCTCAGCACATGCACTAGATCATTTTCACAAGCTGCTGTGCATTCCTCTCCAAACACACATGGGATGCACTGATTACCTCCTTTTCCAAAGGCTAAATCATGTACACAGGACTAAGGCTGGAAGCTGGCAAGAAGAACAACCCTGTCTGCATAGGCAGAGTGCTTCCATGGCAAAAACTCATACTCTCAAAAGCACATATTTTCCCATAAATGGCCAGTCACAAAAGAACCAGCAACCACGAGCTGATGCGGGCATAGGGAGGAGCTCTAATGTCCATTAATGAGGAGGGAGCAGCTCTGTGACATGACTGAACTGCAGGATAAAATTGTGGGTGACTTCACAGCCAGTGCAATGCACACGACAGTACTTGGGGCCCTCAGCTAGCACATGGGGCGTGGGACTTTCACCTGCCCCACAGCCCTTGGAGGACACAGAGCAATAAAAGACCCATTTTAGCACACGTAGGTTTTCAGCAGCTCCTGAACATCCAGACCAAGCAGCACACACCTCTGACTCCAGCCTCTCTTGGGCACGGACAGCATCTGACAGGATCCCCTGAGCTAAACAAACCGCCTTTAAGGAGAGAGAGTGTACTCTAACAACCACAGCAACTCCTTTTTAAACTATTTTAGAAAATGCGCAGCTTAAATCACCTGTTTAAACTATATTTCAAAAGCTTTGGCACACAGGGTCATAGAAAAGACTCTCTGAGCCTGCCAAAATTTAGAGTATTTTCTCTTGAAATGACCCTGTTTCAGTGTACTGTTACAGCAGATACCAGACACCACCAAGGTCAGGTCACACTGCAACATTTGCTGTCATCCTGAGTTTGCTTCCATTGAGTATTTGACCTCATATTTCCCATGTTTGGTCCCTCTTAAGAAAGGTTGTTTTGTTGGGATAGAATCCCAATAGGTATTTTCAAGTTCAAGGAAAGTGAAAAGAAACAAACCCAAGCCCCCACTGTGCAATCCTCCCCTCTGTACCAATACAGAGGCTGTGCTTTTTTTCAGCAGGCCTCCATAAAGGAGAGATGAAAGGCAGAGTTCAGGACCAGGTCTGAAACCTGGACTTAATCCAACACCACTAAATCTCTGGCTGCAATGATGTTACATTTCAGTGAGACAGGAGGGTGGAACCTGGAGGGTAATTATTACCAGTGCTTGAAAGTTTCCCCTGAGTGTGTTTTGGGGCCTCTGTTAGAGTTTTGTAATGGATCTTACCAAGGCTTATTCTCCATCATTGCATGGGACAGGTCATTGCTGCCTCAGTGTTTCTGCTGGGGTAGTCTGCATGAAGAAGACTTCAGCATCAGCTTCACAAAGCAGAACCCTCATGAGACCCGGCCTTTGTTCAGGAAAAAAAAGAAGTCACAGGTCTCTCAGCATCCAAGGAACTCCAGCCTTTCAGCTGCCTCCACATGACCCAGTGTATGAGAGCAGGGAGCTGGGAAGGTGCTCTTTTCAGCTGGGAATCAAGCCCAGAGTTCTAATCTTCTATTCTACCTACGATTAAACACTCCCAATGCAAATAGACATTCCTGCTCTTTCAAACCAGCTTTGTGTCGAGCTATTTCCAGGCAGGCAATGACAAGAACATGCACGGGAGGAGAGCCTTCCTCATGCCATTACTATTAAAGGTCTGAAGACCTGTTCTCCAGCTCTTTTCCTTTCCGGTCCCTCCCACATCTCTGCAAAATTGTATAGAAAATACAGCTTTGCTAATCCAGTGGCTTTCTCCTCTGTCTGCAGGACTCTAAGTATGAAACAGAAGCAAGGCAAAACCTAATTATCACATTGATTAAAATCATGGCCCAGTCTCACTGTGTTTACTCATGTGATTAAAGTTTCATTGAAATAGGAGAACAGGGGTCAACCAAGGAGTTATCCCACCAATTTCAGTGGGTTGTGGATTTTTGCATGGGTATTTACAACTAAATGATGGTTTAACCCCACTGGAACTGGCTGGTCTTATGTGCATGGAAATGCAAAAGATGAAATTACAAAAGCAACAACACCTTGGCCAAATAACTTGGGTCAAAACAGGAGTGAGGTGTTTTCTTATCCTGCTCGATGGATGAGTGGTGCAGCAAGACACGCTGTGTGTTTGTATTGCAAACAGGAGCACAGCCCCAAGCTGGGGGGAGAGGAAGTGTGTACCTGTGGGAGAACCCGCGTATGTTGTAAATACATTTTTTTCCTGACCTAGCAGCAAAACTATGTGTCACCCCACTCTAATGAATACTAGGCAAGCAGTGAAGAAACATACTGCTAATTGGGAAAAAAAATCTTTCACAAAGCAGCAAGTCAGCCATGAGAGGTTAGGGTCCTCGGGCTGAGGGTAAGAAAGGGCAATGACTGGCAACAGCGGCATGGGAAATGCATACCTGATGTGGGGGTTCAGAGCACTGTGACAAGAAATCCTATTATAAAACTGACTTTTTGCCCTAAAGGAGGAAAGAAAAAGGAGTATCTGCCATTTAGAAGCATATTCATTTTAGTAGCCTTCATGCTCTTCAGACGTGCCCAATCATTGTGTGGAAATCCTGATGGTATTTTCAGCCCAGAATGAAGCTACAACACACAAAGGAACCAGGCAAACAGGATGCCAGCAAGCCTTGCTAAAGGAAACACCATGTAAATCAGGGAGAGGAGGTCACAATGACTATAGGATGTATTACTTCTATAGCAGAGGCCAGCTCAGCCTTTGACTTGAGAACAAGATTAAGTCTAAGCAACTGTGTTAAATGACATTGTGTAGGGAGGATGTCATGGGCTAGCCTTCACACATCAAAGGTTACCATCCAAGTCACAGCACAGGAACATAGATTTTTTTCACAGATCTGACCCATGCCCCAGTTAAACCAATCCCCTGCTCTCAGATGTAGCCCATGACTTAGTGCTTGAAGCATTAGGGTTAGGGTTAGGATTAGAAAAGGAGGGTCCTCCCCAGTTTGAGCTCACTGACAGTGCAGTGCCAGACTTGATGAAGTGTCATAGCTAGTTCCCACATTTGTTCTTCTAATTAGGGCCACTGGACATCAGAGCATTACATGCACAGGTAGCAGCATGGCAAACCCTGAGTCACGCTATGTGTTCGCAGCACTGTAGTATGGAAAACAAACCCAGGAGCATGGTGGAATTATTTGCTCATCCTGTGTGTTGGTAGACTCTTTCAAATAGTTTCTCTTCACTATCAAGTAATAACTCCAAAAAATAAAACAAATATTCCTATTGGTTGGTAATTTTTTCCTTCTGTTCAGCCCTGGTCTGTCTGAGTGGCTCTGTCAGACAGAGACCTCATCACTCCTGCTCCCACAGCAGCGTCATGGAGATCTGACAGCAGCAAAGTTTCCAGCCCTGTCCCATAAACAAGCGGAGTTTTCCAAGCCCTTCCCTGCTTGCACTATGTTCTGAAACAAATCCATAACCAGCAAAGGAAACAATTGCATTGGAGTGGAATCCCTTGGCTTATGCTTCATTTTCTGATGTAAATGGAGCCAGAAGTGTGGAATTGGGTCCCTCTATGATGCCTCCCATGGGATAATGCACAGTTTGCATTTCTCTAAAGCACAGTGATTTGGAATAACAGTTGTCAAGGAATTTATTTTTAATGCCCTTTTGAAAACAAATTCCACACTGTTGGGGTTTTATTTTTTTGGAGGGTGCTGAGAACTTTTTATAATAAGATTTTTTAACTCTAAGGGCTACAGTTGTAACAAGTTGGTTTTGATCTGTTTACGAATGGGCTTACCTGCTAGAAAAGGCTGTTTCAGTGGAGCACTGACATTCAGGGCCCCTTTGAAAGACACCAGGGACCGAAAGACCATTGATGCTGTCAGATTTCCAAGACTGAATTCCTCCCTATAATATCCAGGCTTGCAGCCAATTTAGTTGGCTTGGAGCAGTTGTAGCTTTAAAACATGCTTGATGTGTATTCAGATTTCAAAAAGGAAAAAAAAACAAACAAACCCAGCATTGCAGTGATTCAGAAAGATACACAGATGATGGAGTGGAGCAACAAAGTCACAGGCAAAGCCAACACAAGCAGAGATGACCTTTCTAAATTCCACAGCACTAATTCTGCTCCTTGGAAAGAGTGCCTGAACATTTGTATCCCAGCCCGATACAACTATTTCCTTTCTCCATATCTGACTCCCTACATGGCTGCTGTGATACCATAAAAAAACTAGTTTGAAAACACAGTGGGCTATTTATGATTCTTTTTTTATGAAGACTCACTGTTCTTCAGAAACTGATCATTCATGGATATTTCTTGGGCAGGAAGCAAAGAGAAGGGAAGATGATTCTCTGTTTAAGTTTGCTCAAAAATTTAGGAGAAATGTTCCCATTATTACTGACACATTTTTCTGATCTATAGCACACAGAATCCTGAATCCCCTTGCCCATGCAGTGGAGATAAAGGAACACAGCTGAAGTCCTCCCAGATACCAGTGGGCATGTAATAAGCTTAGAGGCTCTAAAGCATTTTTATTTAGTATAATGAGTGTTGTTAAACTCAGAATTCAGAGGAACTTAAAACTGCAGGGGAAACATTTTCTGCTCATAGATTAGGAAATAGGTACTTTGGAAAGAAAAGATCAAGAAATTTTATCCACGGGAATCCTTTGGAAAAGGCTGTGCCATTTTAATTTTATTGTTGCTACAACAGTAAGCAGAACCATATTGAGACTGTGGGCACTAGACATGGAAAAATATGGATGAAAAACACTAAATAGCACTAGTCTTGACTGCAGTCTTAAATTAGTCTGTCCCAGTGGTACCTTTTCGCTTACAGGAAATGCCTCCTGAGGTATTTCCCAAGAGAATGAGAGCTGATGGGGAGGGACTGCATAGTTTGTAATACTCCATGAATGTGTGTGGGGCGGCGAGGGGGGGGTGGGGAGGCAGGAAGGGGGAAGGGAAGGAGGGGACTGGCTGCTTTATTTTGTCTTTTTAAAGGCAAATCACATATATGGGGGGGAGGGGGCTACTCTTTCATTTTTCCAAAAATGTCTCTTATATATCTTACATTCAAAAGTACTTGTAAGGATTGTTTAGAGACAGAGGAGATGTCATTCCCGAAATTTCACAACTTGTCAAATCTTGTATGCAGAGAGAAAACAAAGATCAGACCACAGAATACCAGATGGCAAATACAGTATTCCTCATATTTCTTCATAGTTTTTAAAAATCTTTTGACCTTCCAAGACAGTCTGTGTGACTGAGATGTGGTGCACTCTCGTTTTCTAAACACTTACATTTATTTAACACTTTGAGTAGTTGTTTGCAGGACTGAACCTGTGACGTGAAAGAGATCAGAATAGCTTAACATGGATTAGAGTACATTTTTCTCATGTAATATATCCCTTTCAGCACATCTCCAGAGAGGGTTTTATAGCACAGATATTTCTCAAAGTGACAGAACTGTGAAAGTGTCTGCCCTTGGTACGTGTTTACCTTGGAACAGTCTCTCAAGGGGCTTCTTTCTCAACACAAACAGACTTCTCCATAGACACAAAATTTCTCTGCAGTGCAGATAGAAAACTTTCTAAAGAAAACTTTCTACACAACAACTACTAAAACATACAAATGGAGGCAGAAAGAGAATGCATTTGGGCCCCTATTGCTTCTCCTGCCTTCTCTATGATAACTGGTCCTAGAAGCCCCATCATCCCAGCCCGCCTCCCGGGCAGACCCCTCTCTAGGCAGCACCATTAATGGAGCGAAGCAGGAGCTCGGGCCAGTCTCTGAGGGCTGTTACACACCACTCTGCTCTCTCTGGTATGGCAAAAATCCCCATGAGAGGAGCCTTAAAAGTCTTGGAGTGGGAAACAGAGTGCTCAGGTGCCCTGGTGTGCAGGAAGAGTGGCCTTCCAGAACACACGTGCCCCGCTGTCCCGGCTCCTGTCACTTCTTGGCTGTCCCACCGCGTTTGCCCAGAAAACCGATCTCGTAGCGTCACTTTCTGGGTCGCTCTTTCTCCGTACTAGCGCCGGGCTCCCGGGTAGCGCCCACCGTGGTCATCGCGGCCATTGCGAGCCGGGGCAGAGGCAGCTCCGGAGCGGCCTCAGAACCCCTTCACGTGCCCGAAGGGGGTCCTGCGGGGCCCCGGGGCTCGGCCGTCCGGCCGTCGGAGCCGCGCTCGGGGCGGGGGCACCGCTGTCCCGCCCGGCCCTGCCCCGCCCGGCCCCGCTCCGCCCCTCCCCGCGCCCACTCGCCGCCGCTGCTCCGGGACCGAGCGTGGGGCCGCCGCTGGCAGCCACCGGCCAGCAGCCACCGGCCACCGGCCATGGGCCGCGCCGCGCCCCTGCCGCGGGCATGACAGCGCGGCCGCGCCCCGAGCTGCGCCGCGGGCTCCGCGCGGAGCCAGGCAAGTACCGCGGCCGCACCGCGCTCCGTCCCGCGGGGGCTGCGCGACGGACGGGACGGGACGGGGGCGGGTGTGCCACCGCCGGGGTGGCTGCGCTGCGGGTCGGTGGCGGAGTCGTTCAGCTGTCGACGCCGGGGCCGCGGGAAGCTCCGCGGAAGCGGATCGGGAGGCGCTGGATGGGCCGGGGCCGGCGGAGGTGGGGTCCGGTGCGTGCGGAGCCGGGGTCGTGCCTGCGGTCGGGACGGGACTCACGCGGGGCTTTGGGAGCGCCGGTGCGGTGAAGCGCGTTCGCAGAGTCCCTGCTGCATCCCGTCGCTGATCCAAGGGAGCTGTCGGGGATGCGTTATGTGCGCTCATGTCGGGACAGAAGGACAGGCGCGGTACTCTGCCATCGCTGTCTCGTCCCTCTGCCTCCCCGGCAGCAGCTGCAGCCGCCCCTGAGGGCAGCTGGCGGCACCGGCTGCGGCCGGACAGGAGTGCCCGGGCTTCACGGAACCGCAACTGTCCTTGGTGATTTTTCAGCTCAACAGAACAAACAACAAAATATCGTATTAGCACTAAGGTTAGCCTGAAATAATGGAAAATAAGAGGGAAAGCTGTAAGCATTTTCTAAAATGCCAGTTTGAAATTCTCAAATGATTCATCCAACACAAACAGTGTCTGAGTGGAACAATTTTCTTTGCAGGGAGTTTCCACTGGAACAAATAGCAAGTTCTGTTTAAAAAAAAAAATTAAAAATTTGCAGCTAGTTGTAATACTCGTAATGCTTGCCAGGGGCTGGAGTGTGCCCACAGCCAGGTAAATCCTTGTGATCCAGAGTGATGGTTTATTGCAGCTTTTCCTGCCAGTTCTTTAGAGCCACTTGCAGTTTTTACTTATGAGCCCTACCTAAGACAGTGGTGGCTGGATTTCCGTTTACCTTCTGATATTATTCCATATTTAGAATATTCCTTAACATTCTTTTTCCTAAGCTGACCCCTGTCTGTTGATCCCTTTGTGTAACCCAGAGTGTTGCTGTGATGTGGCAGCTCCGCATTGTCTGCAGATGATGGAAAATGAGGGCATGTAACAGGGTGCTCTTTGCCTCAGCATCACAGCCAGTGTCTCACTTGCACAGCCTGAGCAGTAGGGCCATGAACAGCTCTTCTGCAGGAGCATGAAGCTCTGTATTGATTGTATTCCCCAGATGCACAAAGGAGGACCAGGCACTGCACCTCAGCCTTCCACTGATGCCTTTAAGGACCTGGTCATCAGTTTGTCGAGCATGACTTTCAGCTCATTGAACCACAGGTACTTGATGGGTTATGTACAAATGGGAATGTTCCTGGTCATGACACAGCTGCCAATGCCTCGCTGAGACCTGGCTCATGCCCAGCTGCAGGGAAGTTCCTGGGTAAACTTCTTGGGCCCCTGGACTGGTGCTTTTCTGTGCACAGCTAAAGAGAAGTATTTAGTCTGTGAGCCAGAGAGAGGTGTTCAGGAGGCTGTTTTGGTCTGCACAGACCTTTTAAACCTACCCCCCTAGACAGCAGCTGACCAGTTTTCTCCAAGATCTCACTGCCTGCACAGGCAATAGCTTTGTTGTAGCCCATCTATTTATCGCCCTCTAGTGAGGTTTTAAAAATTAACGTAGATTCCTTCCATGAGGAAAATAAATATTAGAGTTTACTGATTTAAATAGATTTACATTTTTTGAGAGTCGGTGGCTTCACGGAATCCCTCTCAAACATGATACCACACTTCGGATGGGTGCATAGCCTAATTTTGGATAGGCATGGAGACGTAATGATAATGTGTGTCTCCCCTGCAGTCACTGGGTTCTCGGCAAAGGTCTTTGCATCAACAGCACTGGATACAGTTCCTTTCTTTTTACCTGTCTTTAAGTGCTGTTGCACTTTAGGTTTTGGCTGAACTCACATGTAGATCACTTGACATGGCTCTGGTCTAGGTGATTGCTTATGCTTCTTGGTGCTCCACCTTTGTTAATTATAATTCAACTGGGCTGGCCCCAGACTTGGGAAGTGGCCTTTTCTTTGCAGAGGAACTAGCTCCAGGGCTGGAACTCTTTTAGGTTGTAACCAGGGGATGTGATTCAATCACCTCTGTAGTCAGACTGGTTTTACTTCACAGGTATGGGAGATGATGAGAAGTGTACCATGAATATGGTTTCTCTTAATTAGCCTGAAGATGTAGCGGGTGCTTGCTCTTCATGACCAGCCATGAGGGTTCTCAGATCCTCTCCTGCTTATAATGCATAAGGTTCTGATTTGCAGCTCCAACGCAGAGATCCTTGTGGATCCCTTCCTAGTCCCTTGTGGACAGCATTACATCAGCACACTGTACTCCATCTTCCTTCCTCCTCAGGTTCACCACCCATCTGTCACACCAGCACCCTCCAAAACACCCCCAGATTCCTGTATTTGTTCTGTTCATCTTCATCCATATACTACACACTCCTCCACTCTTGCCAGTGGCACCATTCAGCTCTTGCTGGAGCAAGAGCTCCCAGGAGATCTGAATACAAACACCTCTGAGAATGCCCCCAGCAGCACTCAGCCACTCAGGCTGTTGCTCACCTGTGTCCTGCATCACCTGTGTGCAGTCACATCTATGTCACACGCGCCTGTCTCAAATGAACACCCTCAGCAGCCTCCGGAGCACCAGCAGCGCACCGGCTGCTTGGCGGCACTGCTCAGGGGACACCCCACGGTGTGTCTGACTGGCAGCTGGCATGCACAAGTCACCCAGGGGCCGTACTGAAGTGTGGTGCTGTGGTGCACACTGAGCTACGTGGATGGTTTCTCAGCTAAGTCAGGAAATCTGCCGTGGCAGCTCCCCACCCCTCTGTGTGCTGCTGGTGAGGGACTGACCTCTCCTCAAGGCAGTGTCAGCACTGTGGGTGCTGACATCTAACAGAGCAAACAGCCAGTCTGCTTAACAGTACCTTCTCCACTTCAGCCAGAGGCTGGGAGTGTGACAGTCACTGTGGTTTAAAACAAAGCTAAAAACCAATAAACCCCACTTCTTCTCATTTTCCACTTCTTTGCATTTCCTCCTGAGGCATCTTAGAGCTGTGGGAAGAGGAACTGGCACAGGGATAGGTGCTCAGTGCCCATGCACTAGGGATCAGCCCTTCTTTGCTTGTGCACGGTGCTGCCCTCCTCCTGTTCCCACAGAGCAAATGGCAGGACAGATAAGGACATGAAAGTTTCCAAAACCAGGCACCCGTAGTTAGCCCCTCGGAAAACAGCTAGGGTGGAGCCCAGTTTGTGGCGTGAGAGAGAAACTGAAGCAAAACAGGATGCTTTTGTGATTTAAAACTTATTTTTCATAATTCCTATTTAAAGGCTTGGTTTGGTTTGGTTTTGAAGTTGTCTGCTACATTTATTGGGAATCTATAACCCAAAGAGCTTTGTGCATGTGTATGAGCGTATGCAGATGTGTATGTGCACATGTCCTTGTGTAGGGATTGCACATGAAGAGGCTACTACTCAACCTCAGGAAAATTTTCCTCCTGAAAATTAGTAAAACTACTAGGTACTAACAGCCAAGTAATGGCAAATATAAATTCTATCTATGTAGCTCGTCTGTAAATCTTGCTGGATAATTGATTTTTGCTCTGAACACCTCAAAATTGGAAAGATTATGTCAAATTATAAAGTGTCTACCAAAGACCCATGAAAATACTCATGACTGGATGTATTAGTTTGTGCATAAACATGTTAAGCTCACGTAATGGGAAATGGGGCATAACAGGCAGATTAGGAAGCTTTTGGGGTCATCTGTACTCCTTAGTGTGTCTTGTATTTAGCCTAGTTTCAGCTGATACAGTTTTCACACTGTAGATGCTAAGGCAAAAGTGAAAAAGAAATACTGTGAGAAATTAAAGCAGGGAATAATATATTAATAGAATAATTGTCTTTAAATTGAATGTTTCTTGGAGTTTTCCACTGCCTGCCCCTTCAGGCTGTGCTGGAAATGGAGGCACAGAGAACAACATCTCCAAAAAGGCCCATGGCCGCTCTCCAGGTGCTCCTGGGGGCAGGTGAACCTCCATGCCTGCCTCTGTGCCTCTGTGCTGCCCCTCTGTCACACAGATCCAAACCCCACAACCCCAGCCTGTGCCCTTGCACAGGGCATGAGGGGTCATTATGCTGCTTTAGCCTTAATCTGATTGCCAGGGCATGATATACCCACTCTCACCACCCCCATCCTCTGCAGAACACTGGCATTTTATTACTGCCTTCAAGGGAACAAGATTTTCTGCCTTTGTTGTTTCTTTTCCTTGGATCATCTCTGAGTTTCTGCAGTGGCTTGCAGCAGTTGCTCCTGTGGAATAATTATAACAGCCTTGTGTAAGGAACTTTATGTGCATAGTAGTGATTCCACTGTTTGTATTTTCCCATCTCTTACGCCATCAAAGAATGGGACATGTTCTTTAAGGCCACACAGCCTGACTTGCATTGGTTCATTGCAAGAGCTTTGTAGTAAAAGAATGTGCATATTTCTTTGCTAGCCTTGGCAAACTCTCCCCTGGCCTCCAGGTTATTTGATCTTCGAACTTCTCATCAGCTCTGATCAGCTTCACTCCTTCCCTTTCCCAGCCCACTGGCAGCTCTTCAGGCTGTGTTTTCAAACCTCTCCTTTGCACCTTTGTTTCACATGGGCTCAGTTCACATAATGCTGCTCCCTCCTGCCTTCCCTTTCTTGACCTTTTCTCAGCTGCTGAGCAATGTCTCCCTCTTGGCCTCTATCACTGCTCAACCCTTAATGCCTTCCTGCAACTCCAAAAACTGGCAAAAAAGTGTGATTGCTTAAGCCAAAATCTACTTTTTATTTGCCCAGCTCGTGTAACTTTAGACTCACAGCTCCACTGAAATTCATGATCTTGGGATCCTCATTTGAGGCTAGGATGTCTATTTTTCATTTCAATCAACTGCAGTATTCTGTGGAATTAAATCCTGCAATTCAGCACAAACTTATCCTGGGGTCTGAGAAGAAGTTTGACAGTAAATGCTACTATGAGTGTACTCACACTGATGCTGACAGGCAGATGAGCAAGCAGCAGAAGGAGGAAAATGCCTTTCATGGTGTGTGCTAGCAGAGATGCTGTTGATTAACCCATTTTTCAGCCAGTCAGCTCTGCGAATGCCATTTAACAACCGCCGAGTCTGTGTAATGCTAACGGGATGCTTATAAGGCATAAAGGGATTAATGTTCAGCTCTAATGAAATCCAGATGCACAGAGCTGCCTCTTCTCAAAGCCCTTTCTCTAGCCAAGCTGCAAATAAAATGATTTAATCATTGTAAATATATGAGAAGCACCATCACTCAACATGAAGCAACATTCACTCGGTACTTGAGCTCACAGGCACCGAAGGCTGCTGGCAGCGGCCTGGTGGAGGGGCCGGGGTCACCCACTGACCCTCTGCCTGCAGCAGCATCAGTCATGTGGGGGGAACATGGGACCTTCCTTGGGGAGCACAATTCGTGCAAGTTTGCATTAGAGCTGGGGGAAGCTGGCTTGGAAACCAGCCTCCTTCTATCCCTGAGCAAAATCCAGGGCAGTTCTAAAGGTGGTGAGTCTCTGGTCAGTCTCCCAGGGGTGCTGTGGGCCACTGGCACCTTGGCGCCTTGCCCTGGGTGTGTGCCTGGGAGAGGTGAGGATTTCTACCAGTGTCAAGTGGAGCTGCACTGTCTTCTCAGGAGACCTGGAGCTTTTCTGCCTTGTAAACTGTTTGTGGTTTGCACTTTCTCTTCCTTGTGCAGTTTATATTTCCCTTTGTCACACACAGACCTGAGTAGTCTGCATTTCAAGCACTGGGAGTTAATCTCAGCCCTGGCAGGGTCTGGACCACCATACTCATGCTCAGAAGCCCTGCATGGAAAGGCTGAAGTAATTCTGCAGCTGAGCAGACTCAGCTGTCTATGAGTTTTTAGTTTTTAATGTGGCAGGAGGAGGGGTTTTGAACCAAGAGGCAGGGGGAAAAGGAGTAATTTTAAAGACACTAAGGAATGTGTTACATTTTTCTGTTCCTCAGGTTTGGCTGCTCTGCAAGTTTTTCATTTTGCCAAAGCTCAATTCAGTGAACTGTTTATTTGCATTTTTAAAGAAAGAGCATGATTCTTAATTTACTTTGGCCTCATTGATGAATTTTTATACTGTGAAGCCCAGCAAGTTCCCTTCCAATATTATATATACAACTTCACTACAGAAACTTCTACCCCACAGTACCAACATAAATTAAATGGTCCAAAGGGCTTTATAAAAGTGTGCCCCCACTGATTTCCCATGTGAGTAGTATCTGTAGTCACCTTTTAATCACTGATGTCATGCTCATCATCGGAGCATGCCTCAGCTTAAGGCCAGAGACCATATATGTGTATAGAGCTGTGTAGAGGTTTTCTTTATAATTCGTTTTGAGATGTTCCTGGGGTGGCTTTCAGCATTGGTTCAAAGGAAGGAAAGGAATGAGGAAAGAGTCCTGCTATAAAATGATATCAAAACATGTAGGGGCAATCTGTTGTGATGGGTTTTCACCACAGGAGGAAGCATTTCAGGAAAATCCCAACAGGTGCCAGCTGTTTGGTTGAATCCATTGTCAACACATATTTCAAATTTACTTGGCCCCGGACATCAGAATCGTGACAAAACTGTCTGGACTTCCAAGAAAAGGTGAAGAAATTTTACAGAACAAGGTTTTACTTTTCCCACTGCTTTCAATCTCCCTTGCCAGTACTAGAAGGGGGAGGAAGCACTTCGTCTAGCACCTGTTCATGCCTTGCCAGGCCAAATGCTCAAAATTCAGAAGTATTTCTGAATCAACATCAATATTTATTGATCTCTTCAATTTCCATCAATTAGTGATTTGCTGCGCTGTGCTAGTGACAGAGAAGAAACTTGCATTTGTGTTGTTCAAAGTTTTTCAAATTGATATTGATGCAAAAAATACTTTGTCCAAGTGTATCCTTTGGATGTTCAGGGCCTATTCCTGCTGCAGGTGATATCTAAGAATCATCCTCACCAGCAGTAAACATTGTTCTTGCAGTGCTTTTTTTTGTTGTCCCAGAATACATAAACACCCCTCTCCTGCTGAACCTTAAGATTTGCAGAGAAAAGGCCACCTGTGGATGTTCTCAGCAGAGGCTGCCTGTAATTTTCAGAGATTCTGTCCCCCAACACTGTATCAGAGTTGAGGCTTGGAAATAGCAGGATATTTTTTTATTTTTGTATTCATCAGTTTTCACCTCTCTGTCCGGTTCTGGGACCTCAGGGAGCACAGAGCTGCAGTTGGGCACCATGTTTTTCACAGAGGCACAGCTGATGGATGAGACCTGTGGTTTGTCTTCCTGCTTAAAGCTTTTGGGCCCCACCTTGCCTGTCTTTGAGTGACAGTTGAGAGTTTTGCTCTTCTTTGGGACCCTGAGCAGTGCTGTGTCATGGGACTGAACATTTGTGCTGTTCTCCAGGCATGGGCATTGCTGGCAAGGCTGTGTTCAGTAGCCAAAAACACAGCCCCAAGCCATGGCAAGTTCCAAGTGTCCTTATTTGGGTTCCAGCCCAGTGCCATTTAAGAATATCCCCATTACATCAGCTGCTCGGAAAGACCTGCTTCAGTCAGGAAGACTGGTGCTCTGTGTGGTGACGGTCCCCTCAATGCTTTGCAGGATATCCTCCCTCATTGTCATTCACTGCTGGCATTGCTCCAGACTCCAAGGAAGGCACAAGTAATCCATGGGAGCAGGGAAAAAATGTGGCATGGAACAGATTAGTGTGAATTAAGCTAATCCCCAGCCACCTCCCTTTCCACCTCCAAGTGGAAAACCCACTTGGCCTTTGGCAGGCAAGAATTGTTTCTCCCAGTCCCGCTTATATGGGACATTTTAAAATAAACCAGCAGGGTTCCATTTCTTGGAAGGACAAGGAAATGTTTCAAAGTGTGTCCTTGCAAACTGATTTACTGCCACCAGGCTCTGCATATTTTAAGAAATGTTTTAGTTTGTTTGGAGCTGTGTATTAGCAGTTAGAGCGAGGGAAGCAGTTAGTGAAACATGACAGGAAGATGAAGTTGTGTAAAATGGCTCAGATAAATATTTACACCCAAGTTTCTTAGCTCTGAGTTCACATCAAACCATGGTTCATACAGAGCATGTTTTTTGGAGTGCCTTCTCCATTTTGGAGCCTTCTCCCTGTCGGGTCATGCTGGCCTGCCTGCCTGGCAGTGAGCTGGAAGGAAGCTGGTTAGCAATGCCTAGTCATGACCACTATCATGGGAGTATATCTCTGCTATATATGGCATCTTCACAGAATCACAGAATGGGTAAGGCTGGAAGGGACCACATTGGGTCATCTGGTCCATCCTCCCTGCTCAAGCAGGTCATCCCAGAGCACATAGCACAGGATTGTGTGCAGACAGTTCTGGAATATCTCCAGAAAGGGAGACTCCACACCCTCTCTGAGCAATCTGTTCCAGTGCGTGCAGAGCCTGCACAGTAAAGTTCTTCCTCATGTTCAGATGGAACTTCCTGTCTTCCAGTTTCTGCCCATTGCCTCTTGTCCTACTGCTCAGCACCACCGAGCAGAGCCTGGCTCCAGCCTCTGACACCCTCCCTTCAGATACTGACAGACATTGATGAGGTCACCTCTCAGTTGTCTTTTCTCAAGGCTGAACAAGCCCAGGTCCCTCAGCCAGTCCTTGTAAATGAGATGATCCAGTCTTCTTCCCCTGGATGAGAACTGTGCAAAGAGGGGGAAGCCAGTGTAGAAAACAAATCACAGCCCAGGCTTTTATCTTGGTCCTAGAACTCCAAACATTCACCTTTAAGAGACACTTGGAGAAGTGGAGCGTTTTTATCTTATTCTGAGCTGGGCAGGAAACCAAGGCTGAGAAGAAAACGCATCTCTTCCAAGGAGGTGACGGCATGATGTAGGAAGGAGTGTAGCTTTTCAAGCCAGTATCAGCCAAGACCAGGCTGGCAGAGTGGCACCGCACCCTGATGAGACTCAAGGCAGGCAAGCACAGTGTGCCTGCCTCCCAGTGGGTGCACTGTGATGGATTTCCCATTTGAGGCAAGGGGGAATGGCTGCAAGACAACAGCTGCGGGAGCCCCTGCTAAAACTGTTCCAGCTTGAGGGGTCACGTTCAAAGTGTAGAGTTTGCTGAGTGGCAGATGAAGTCTGGCAGCAGGAGTGAAGGAGACAGCAGGCGTGCGGGTGCACTTTTCCCTAAACTCACTTTAAGTGTAAGTCCACATACAATGGCAAGCTGAGGTTTTTTTCAGTTCATGTAACCTAATACCTGATTCCATTATATGCACTGAACAATTTCCCCTTCTGTTTCATTGTCTTTCTCTAATGGCATTTTCTAACTAGAAATGCAACAGAAGTCTGACATGGGTACATGGTAGAGCATCCAGCACTCACATGGATAGAGCAGGAGGCGGCAGTGTCCCACATTATCTCATTAAGAGACTTTTGTAGGCATGCCTCTGCTAATGTAAACTCATTATCGGATAGAACAGCAGCAGCTGTTTTCACATGGATGGATCCAAGTCCAAGTGATGAATTGTTTCTGTACTCTTAACTGGGTTCTTAAATATTTTTTTTAATGTTGCCTGAGAACTAAGTGGCCATGTGCTACATTTATACAGTAACTTTTGCCCTGTTCCAGTACACCACTGACAACTGTGCTCAGCTGATTAATAGCAGTGATTTGCTATCTGCTCTGACACCACATGTTGATACTGTGAGAATATTTGTAGGAAGAAAGTGTTTCACAACATCCATCCAAGAATAAGAATAATGTTGATGTCGCAGGCTCTGAACAATCTGCGATGCTTCAAATAATCAACGACATTGTGACCCATGTTTTACTCTCTCTCACTGTGTCTTTAGCAACATAAGCCTCCCTAACAGATAAGAATGTCAGCATGAAATGGACTCTGAGTACATGGGTATAAAAATTGGAGTGGTTTTTTTGAAGAGTATATGATACCCTTTCATCATCTTTGCAGCTAGGAAGCCGACTGTTTGTCTAACGAGGAGAGAGTGACACTGATAGCTTAATGTTCCACATAAAAGAGTAACAGAGCCAGGCAGCTAAGAGCACTGGGAGCAGCAAATTTCCCTTGGAAGTGTGAGCTGGATGCTGCAACCCTACCCTGAAACACTGGCGTTGAAGAAAGCACGGGGTAGTTTCAAAGAAACAGTGTATCAATATTTCTGAAACAAATATTTCAATTTATGTTTTGCAGAAAAATCCCTGTTAAACATTTTTTTTTCATTTCTGAATGGCAACTAAACCAAACAGCGTCGTTCCAGTGCTACAGGCATTGCAAACTTTGACCTGCTGTTGACAGAAGGAAAACCCACCCTGTGCTAAGCAGGTGTCATTATTTTTCAGCTCCATCCCACCTTAACTATCTGGAGAATAACATTCAAGTGCAGAGGTCAGTGGGGGGAAAAAAACCCACTGCTGCTGGCCAGCTGAGCCGATAGCATAGACCATACATGGATTTGGAATGAAGGGCATTAGACTCACAACCTCCCTGGTGCCAAGAAATACACAGCTAAAATCGGCAGCTCAGAGATGAGTAATGCACAAACATGGTCCAGAGTGTTACAAGTGTTCAAGCACTTCCAGAGTATGTTGGGTAAATGAGTATCTGTTTCCATGGCACCAAAACAGCACAGAGATCACGCCATGTCCTTCAGCGGTTCTCTGATTCCATGCCCAGTGAATGAGAGCAGAGCTGACCTCCAGGAAAACACTCCCTGGCTCCTGCGTGGAGAAGCACAACGAGGTCCCCTCTTCATCTAGAAGCAATGCTCGTGGGCAAGAGCTGCCCAACGCTGCTGGCAGCCAGGTGAGCCTGGCTGGGAGCCACCAGCCCCCCCCTCGGAGCCCAGCTAGCTCTGCTTGAGCCCAGCCTTTGGGCAGGAGGGTAAAGGGGCTCCAACATTAGACAGAAGACTTGTAATGCTTCTTCTGTGTAGTGAGATGGGAGCGGTTTTTTTGCAAGAAAACCATAAAACTGTAGAGCTTAGAAGCATGCAGGATTCAGAGCGCATTTACATGGCACTGGGAGAACACTCAAGGTGTTAGGAGACTCTGTCCTTGTCCAGCTGCCTCTTAAGAAAATATCACTTACATGGGCTGGCCCATACACGCTCAAACTGTTTAAAATGGGGTACACAGCTAGGTTCTCCCATGCGGAGAGGGAGCACACAAGCAACTGTTTTACTTTGTATTCCTACTGAAACCAAAGGCAGAACAATTTATTATTCCTCTATTAAATATGCAAATTAAGTATGTTACCCCTGAAATTGTGCCGATTAGTTGTGTCCAATTCCCTCAGTCCAATGATAGTTTTAGAGTGGCCAGAATGATTGCCTTACCTACAGTAAGGGGATTCCGTCATCTCAGTGATGTCCTGCAAAAGGGATGTGACTGGCTAGGATCAAAGAGACTTTGGCTGAGGTCTTGGAAGGCAGTTTTTTGGTTTGCCTAGACTCTCTTTGGGGTCAGGCAGCTGGACCTCTGGACAGCTGATGATCTCAGCAATTTTTTTGGAGAGATCAAGTATGGGGAGTACCTTATGTCCTGTAGTCACAGCATTTCACTGGAAACTCACAGTTCTGTCTTTGTTAGACTTCCAGGGGTAGCCCAGTGCCTGCTGGAAGTGGTGCTCTGGGACAGGTCCTCAGATGTGGATGCTAAAAAGTTAAAAGCAGAGAAATTCATCAGCTTTTTCTCAATATTCTGTGAGAACATTGCTTTCACACACAGACTAGATGAAAACAGCAAAGACGGTTTTGTAAACTATCTTTGTCTGTGCACCTGGGGTCTGTTTTGCAGAATTGTTATGGTACACATTGAAAAAATATTTTGAAGTAGGTGTTGTGAGCTTTGGCCAATAGGACAAGGGGTGGCTGTTCAAAGAACCAATGGTTTTCCTGTCATCTTTGCAAACCAAGTTATATAAGCGATCTTTAATTAATAAACGGGGCTCTCGCTCACTCGATTCTCCCCAGACTCGGACTTGCGTGTCGTAATTTCTCACCGTTCACGGTACAACAGTGACACTCAGACCCCTCAGGAGAGGTGAGGTGTGTGGGCAAAGACAAGGCTGCTTGGAAGGCACTGCTGTCACCATTCAGATACAGTCTGAAACCCTTGCCAGTGGTCAGAAGAAGAGATCCACCAGTACTGACTCCCTGAAATTTATTCCAAGATAAATGCCCTCCTACACTAAAATTCTGCCTTGTATGTCTTTAGTACCACTTGTACCCCAGAAGAGAGTGGTTTTGGAGTGGCCAAAATGATTGCACTACCTACAGCAAGGTACTGTGAGCTGTGGGATTCGTTGGCACAGAAGATACTATCACGAGCAAGGGTTTATTACAATGCCGTTGAAGACGTTGCTGCAATCTGCAATGTCCCTGGCACAGAGGTGCACCAGCTCACCCTGTCTTCATCAGTGACCGCTGCAGCTGGCAGCTGCTGGTGTTTGCCCCCAGGCATCCACACCCATCCTCGCTTCCCACCTTAAGATAGTGCATGACTGATGCTTTGCTGCATTATGTTTGTAGGAACATTTTATTCTATTAAGGCACCTCCAGAAGCCAGATGTTCTGTTTTAGTAGGGACTTCCTTTTTTAAAAACAAGCATTTCTGAGCTGATGTTATTTTTATTCAGTTCTCCCTGCGAAACTTCCAAAGACAGATTTTTGCTTGGCAATGTCATAGCAGGGTATGAGGGAGAAATTGCCATCCATCTGCCTCTGTCTACATATGTACATGTACCCAGGGAACCTACTCAGGGAGCACTACTGATACTGCAAAGCTGAATATTCATATATTAGGAGATTGCTTTACTAAATCACTCTTGCAGGCCCACTCCAACTCGAGTTACATAATCACATGTGTTTTTTCATGAGGTCATCTGTGCTTTGGAGGTTTCTGTTGGACCTGATCAGGCACGGAGTCAGGAGTCTGTGTTGTAGAAAGCTCTAGCCTTTAGGATTCCCAGGTCTTTTGTTGCAGAAGTCAAAAGGTGTCCTGTAAACTAAATGGGAGATGAGGAGGATGTCCCTTCCCTGACAGCTGGACTCCACACCAGCCTCTGACATGGATTTCCTTTCTGAACTGTGTTAAATCACGTAACCAACTTTTATTTTCTCACACAAACCCCTGGAGACAGACCTGCAGCCATGCTGAGCTTCTGTAGCTCCAGGGAGGGTAAACAGAAGCAAGTACTTCAAACCAGCCCCAGCCAGCCTTCCAGTTTGCTCTGAAAAACGAGACACAATGTGGTGAACACCAGTCATGCAAATTGACTGAAATGGCTCTGTCCTTTGCATTACTATCACTGATATGTGGATAATACCTTCCTCTGACATCACAAGAATGTTAATGTTGTCATAAGGTGCCAAGCTGTAATAGCCTTGTGTCCTCAAAGATGGGACCAGTGAGCTCACATGCAATGAATGTTTTCTGTGTTCAGCACAGACCTTGAAAAGTACACAGTTAACAAAAGGAACAAACTTGCCCCATAGGGGCTCTCCCTCATCAACCAGCAATCATGATTTCTTTTATTCTTAGAATTTTTCATATTTTGTAACATTTGGAAGTCAAAAGATCAGTAAGTCTCAATATGCTCTGAACTCCCTGGCACTTAAAGCTCTAACATAGGCAAATGCTGAAATTAGAAATGAGCCACGGGACAGATTTTCCCATGCTTACTAATCAAGAGTCTCTGATGTAAGGATTTCTATCCCAGGCTAAAATCTGTCATCTTTCTCCAGCACAAAATTTATTTAGCAAATAAAAGGAGACCTGTGACCTCTGTATATGTTGACTTGGATAGTTATCCTTTCTAACTCTCAGGTCTCACCATTACAGTCACACCACTTCTGTGTTATACAAGACGCTGTGGCTGTGGCTGTTAAAAAAGACGCAAATGTCTTGAGGTTAGGCTGCCTGGAGAGGGGCCTAGTAACAGCCTGTTTGCTGAACCTGTGAGTCATGGAAAATGAAAACAGAGAAAAATCTACTAAGGAACCTCATCCGTTCCTCCAGCTGATAAAGTACGACTCCCTAGAGTATTATATGCTCTTCATATCTTTGTCTGGTCCAGTTTTAAATTGTATTTCTATACCTTTCCCTAACAAACTGTTCCGTTGTATGAGTGTTTGGAAGTTTTTCTTGATCTTCATACTTTGGTTTTTTTCCTCTGTTTATTCATATAATTACTTTGAGATTTGGCTGTGAAAACATAAATGTGAGAGTCAAGCAGTGTTTTAATGATCAGGAAGGGGAGGGAGGTGTCTGACAGCACAGATCATGGCTTTCAGTGCTGAGGTTTCATGACTATTAGCTAGAGAAAAAGAAAATCTGTAGAGTGCAATGAGCAGCAGGTCTGCTTCCAAGGTGGCCAGGCTAACTTGAATGTCTTTTTGTATTGCAGAAGATGAAGCCCATTGTCCAAAGAAGACGATCTACCTCATCTTCCATTACTAAAGCTCTTGGCAAATCAAAGTCCCATTCCAGGTAGAGGAAATACCTTTCTAACTCCTGTTTCTATCTTTCTGCCTATACAGACTGAAGTCAAACTGGTTTTCAAATTCATTTAACAATGTTGAGGGCAATTTGGTCCTGCAGCAAGGGCAGGCGGGGGCAAGTGGAGAGGGACGAGGCACCAGACAGACGTGGTGGGTTGCAGGATATGGGCTGATGCAGCCTTTAGCACCCCTGAGGAGCATCCTGGCGTTCCACCTCAGCGTTTCCCTGTGCAGCCACCCCCAGCTTACTCACTGCCAGAGCCCTCTGCAGCCCCTGCTCCATCTGCTGGACTGCCAGGGGGAGGGACAGCCCTGAGAATTGCCTCTCGCTCAGCTACAGGTACACCTGGGCAGGTTAGGGGGCTGGAGCTGCTTCTGGAGGTGGAGGGAGTGGTGGGAGGCATGCCCAGGCCCTGATAGCCCTGTGCAGGATGGCATCAGCTCAGGATGTTTGTTGGAAGCGCCGCCAGACCCAGACATGCTCCAGGACAGCTATGTCCCTGTCAGAGGACAGCAGCTTTCCCTTACTACCAGCTGGGGTAGTGGAAAGCTGCCTCCCTTGCCTGCACCTCCATCGAGTCTCTGCCGATGCTTTGCTCCTGCAGTGTGAAGCACCGGGAATGTCAGCAGAGTCAGGGAGCCACATGCCAGACATGTACATCTTCTGCTGAAACTCTAAGTGTGCTTACTTAGCCCTGAGCTGAGCACCTCAGTCCAACAGTGGGAGCTGAGTCCTCCTCGACTTCATCCCCTCTTCCTCCTGCAGCACTGTGTCGCTGCTAGAGACAAGTAAGGGGATACCATGGTCCTTTCTGCCTTGCTCTGATAGCAGTCTTGTAAATAACATTTCTTGAGGGATTTGTTTAGTTTGATTTTTTCTTTCTTTGTAAGAAAGAGATGATAAAACTGAACTGATTGACATTTTTATCTGGACCAGCCCTCCCGAAGAATATCCCTTTTGTATCACACCATTGGTGATCAATGCACAGTACATCCTGCTTCTCTGGAATAAGTGTGGGGGGAGTCAGTCAAGACCGGATTATTTAATATAAAGGGCAGGACTGATTTTCATTTGGTTATCATTTGACAAAGTTATGTGACTTCTTTGTCCTTCCTCCCACCCCCTCTAAATTGCACTAGGGGAAAAAGAAGTGAGGAAGAGAAACAAATTCTTGACTTTATTTGGCTGGAGAACATCCTTGTGAGGGAGGGAAGCTTTAAACGTTTCTTGTGATGTATTGCTATGGAGGGAGCTGGTCCAATGCCATCTTTGCTTAGGCCACCAGAGCATCAGTGAGATTTTTTTGCTATCCTGCCATTGTGTTTATAAAGCTGGGTAATCTTCCAGCCTTAGGAAATCCACTGCTGGGATTGTAAGATGCCGTGGCTCCCATTGCTCAGCTGATGGACATGGAGACCTTTTAGTATCATATCTGAAGGTTATTTAGCTTCTCACTTGTTACCCCACAGCTGCATAAGCCAAGGATTCACTTGTTGGTGGCTGTGGAGAGGTGAGGAGGAAAAAGGGAATTTCTGTTTGCCAGAGTGCAGGTGTTCCTGTGACTGGGGGATGATTTTAGTAAAGCAACTTCTGGCTCATTTTAACCTCACTCCAGTGAAATCAAATTAGCTTAGTTATGAGGCCAGTGGAAACTGAGTCAAGACCAACAATGTCAAAAATACTACACTTACAGCTCGTGTGCTTTTTATTTGTTTGTGTAGAGTGCCCTCAGACTAGAGAGTAGAACAGTAGAGCAGTAGAGGGTAGAGCAGAATTGCTGTGGGGTGAAGGGAAGGCAAGTATTCTTGCCTGCAAGCAAGATACGCATTTTCGTCTGTGTGTAGAGACAGGAGGATCTCTGTGAGTTTTTTTCTGTGTCAATCTAAGGCTATGTCTCAGAGGTTCACTAATTAAATCAGGGTCAGGTACATGAACACACTGTGTGAACAAGAACTCTTCCATTTTCACGCAGCACATCCCACATGCTGAGACCCAGAAATGGCTGTGGGAGCTGTTGTGTGCCAGCTGACCTGAGCCTGGAGCAGTGCTCAGGTGGTGCTCTGTGAGGGTGCTGAGGTGCAAGCAAGGAGATTGCGCTTGGCAGAGCTCTTCCAGCTGAGGACAGCATAGGGAGAGGGTCTGGTTCAGTCCCCATGCTGCCTTGTTGACTGCAGTCAACATGCAAAAACCCTCAGGGTTTTTTGGAAATGGTGAGAGCACCTGTATGAATCCCAGTGGAAACAACAAGCTGGATGGCAGTCAGGCAAGCCAGAATCAGATGTCTGGAATTAGATGAGTACATGCAGCTCATTTTCTTTACGGTGCAACTCTTGTGCTGACAAATTGTTCAGTCTGGATGGAAAACATGCACAGAAGGGGCAGTGCCCCCCACGCCCAACTGAGCCATGCCATGAGCCATGGGCTTTCCATGTTCAAGTCATAGCTCACACACATGTACAGAAAGTAAGTCTTTTACCTGAGTGAGAAATTACTCACAAACTACTATTTCAGCAGCTTAACCTCACAAGATTTGGTGTGGGCATTTAGGCAATTTTCCATCTGTCTGAGGCTGGTGAAGTTAATTGTGCAGAGGTAGGTGAATGTGGGTCATAATAGAGAGCAGTAGAGGCTGGGAGAAGCATGGGGCTATCAGGCTCCTCCAAAACAGATGCCTGTGTCCAATCACAAACCCTTCTAAGAAAAGCTTCTGACAAAGTCTTGTGATTTTTCTTACTCCTCCAGGGAAACTATTCTTTCCTCCTCCCATTCAGACAATGGGCTGCCAAGTGGGGTGTTCAGCAGCCCAGGCTCCACCTTCATCCTGGACGAACGAGTACAGCTAACTGTGGGCCTGCAGACCCAGGAAAGACATCTGATTTTGTTCAGTGATATGCTGGTCATTGCCAAGTCCAAGTAAGAGGAATTCCCACTCATTCCTTTTCCCAAGTAGGGGTTGTTGAAGGTAGGCTCAGCACATGGTGGGATTTCTGGGGCTGTCCTGTGCAGAGCCCTGTGTTGGACTCAATGATCATGTGGGTACCTTCCAAGTAGTGAGATTCTGTGATTCTATGAGGCTCTGATCTATTTGTGGAGCACCCAGCAGCCTCCAAAACAATGCTTCTTTAGAAATGTGAATCTAAAATGTGGCATTTCCCTCTTCCACTTTTACAAATCCTTCTTGGTATTAGTGTTTCACTCCATTTGTCTGAAGGGAAAGGTTGTCTAATAAGTTTTGCCCTTTCCCTTGTGAAGTTGCTTGAAGATACATCATGAGGGCAAGAGGTAGAAGGACAAAACTGACTTTTGGTCTGACTCCTTCTGCTACGTATAAATTAAGAGCTGTCACTGCAAGACTGGAAGGGTGCAATCAGACTCTGGAGGTCTAGATGTTAGTCTCTGGCCTAAGGAATTAATAATTTCCATTGTAGATCCTCCTCCAGCCTGAAGCTGAAAAAGCAAGTGCATCTGAGTGAAGTGTGGACCGGCACCCGTCTCAGCGAAGTGACAGAGAAAAAGATGAGTCCCGAGAACTCATTTGTCATTGGCTGGCCTATCACCAACTATGTTGTCACCTTCAGGTATCTTATCAGACATCAGACCTCCCTCTGCATCCCAGTAGCTACTCAGGTCTCCCATGTGTCAAGTGAAACAATGACTGAGGCTAAAGGGCCCATTTCCTTTTCCATTTCCTTATCCTGAAACCTGGGTAACCTGTGCTGGCAGCAAAAGCTTCTAGGAATGGCAGACATTGGGAAGGAAATACTAGGAGAAAGAAAATAGCAATTAAAGGTCACTGCAAAAATAACGAGGGCTCACAAGATGAGTTAACTCCAACTTCACAGAAAGGGATTTGTCCCTTATCTGAACACTCACCAGTCTGACAGGAAACATGGTCCAGTTCGTTGCTGGGATTTTTTTGTTACTATTATTTTTGTTATTTGTTAAAATAGAACAGAAGAAGGAAAGGACTGTGCTTTTGTTCCAGGGCTTTGCAGGAAACAACTTTGACTTACAGCCATATATAAATGAAATTGGGTAGAGTTTCAAAAGGCTGTTACCCATTCAGCACTTGTTTGATGATCTGCCTCCCTTTTTGTCTTCAGCTCAGCTGATGTGAAGGAACGATGGCTGTCAGCGTTACTGTGGTAAGTGACCCTCCTTTCATCCTTCTAGGTGGTTCCTCTATAGGCCTTAGAGAAATTTGCCTGTCAAATTGTGCTCTGATTTTCAGCATGTTAAGTGTCTGTTTGAAAAATCCACCTTTGATATCTGAATATAGACGCCCCTGGGAGAGTGCAAAATTGGTGTTAACAGTTGGGAAAAAAGGGGATCCATCAGAAGATAGTATTGTTGGAGCATCCTTTGTCCTTTGGAGCTGGGGGTTGACTTTGCTAATCACTGTGGAACTGTCACAAGTTTTACTGATTCTTCAGATGTTTTTTGATTTGAACTAAAATTTTTATTACATTGTATCTAGAGGCTACAGTTCTTTCTTTTTCCTTTTATGTTTTGTATGTTGCTTCCACTAACACCCAGACAAAAGTGCTTATATAGGAACAAAGAGGGGAAGAAATCTTCTGATTTGTGGAGAACAGTAGTGATCCTGAGGGAACACTGGAAGGTACTATGAAGGACACATCTATCTGCACTGAAGTACTGCATGTGGGGGGATTGTTAGTCTTTGGGCTCCAGGTGGATAAAGAAGTCAGTAAGAGTGTGATGAACATTACATTCATATATGTCATAATTAATCTGTATTTATTACAGTGCCAAGGAGGATGTCCTATCCAAATTTTAGGGTCCTTCTCAAATTTAGTTGGGAAATTATATCCCTTCCCCTTTTCTTTGACTTTCAGGCATATCAATGATGTAAAACAAAATGAGTATCTGAAGAATCTGACCCTTCAGATCTTTGTGCTGGATGATGACAACTGTTCTTCCGTAAGTAAGGCAAAGAACCTGCTCATCAGATCAGGAGTACACAGGGGTCTGTGGAGTAGGGGAGGGAAGGCAGGGCTGTGCTGGTATTCCAGTTTTAAATGCAAGTCCCACCTAAAAAGATTTAGAGGGTGTGCATCTGGGTATCCACATCCTTCCCACTGGAAGCCCATTTGGAGGGTTTGAGAAATGAGGAGGTAGACACACCCTTCCAAAGACCACTTAATTCTTAAGATTATTCTTCACCTCTGATTTCTTTTCTCTTTTCTTTTTGCTTCACTTCAAAATTCATGACAGTTTGTGGCTGAGTGCCCAGTCAATTCCTGTTTCCAGTGCTATGAGTTGAGGATATTGATTATGGAGTCACTGATGTGTTGTCCTGAACTAATTTACGGGAATGTGTCCCAGTCTAGCATACATTTCTTGGCTTCGTGCCGAGCTTGGTGGGTCACATTTGCCTCCTGGGTATTCTTGCCTCAAAGAGTGACCCCGGATACTCATGGTTGATGAGCATCACCATGTTCTGTGTTCACCCTTTTGAGTGACAGTGGCACTACAATCAGTCAAACACTGATGGGATCAAACACAGCATTTGAGCACCACCCACCTCCTGTGATTTCTTCTGGATGAAATCTTCGGATGGTATAATAGACCCATGACACAAGAAGTAGTGGAGAATAGCTTTCACGTTGTATAGCCATCGTCCTTTTTGGTGTAGTTCAAATCCATACAGCTCATCCAACCATGAACATTTAGGAAAGGCAGTCATTAGACAGAGATGTGACATTTTCCCCAGATTTTCAAGCTACAAGAAACTACAACCAAACTTCTCACCTTTGTATTAGCTTCCTGTATTTTCTCTGTTTGCCTTTCTAGACTACTGCAGTCAATGTGTCCAATGTGGAAACTGCAGAGAGTGTGATGAACAAGACCCTTCTACAGCTTGGGCTCCCTGTAAGTGGCAGTTGCCAGATCTTAACTAAAGATGCTGGCAACATCTGGTTTACAGGACAGTGTGGGTGTGGACAAGTCTAGATTTGCTGTCTTTTGCTTTCTGAGTGGAGGGCAACCTCATGGACCCTCACTCTGGCCCCTCTCAACTCACATTTTTCTCTTCTCTGTTCCTTACCCAACAGGATAGGACCAGTGAACACCACCTCTGGGTGGTCTCAGGAAAAGATGAGCCTGCTTACCCTCTCATTGGTAAGAGCCCTCCCATATTGAGCATCATTTTGATGCTTAATTCTGGCACCAGAGGAACAAGTGATAAATGATACTAGGGTGTGTGGCAGAGAAACATCACAAACATTGCACTCTTCACTTAAAAAGCAATGGTAGGGACACTTGCTGATGGGAGGTGTGACATCAAGCTGCTCTGAGATGTCACTTGGCTTTTATGGCCTCAGCATCCACATTTAATCAAAGCATGGTGACATCTTTGAAAAACTTCACACTTACCTCCGTTTTCCAAGCAAATCTGTGCATTTCTGGGTGGGAGCCCATCACACTTTTCAGCAGATGCTCCAAGTAAATAGGAGATGGCTAGCCTAAGAAGTACCTTCTTTGCAGCAGATGTGAAGCAGGGGTAGGACATGCCTCAAAGCCTGATTCAATCCCTCTGGCTGCTGGTATGAGCTTGCAGGGCTACAGGCTTGGAAGGCTGGTCATACTCTCCTGCTCAGCTCTGCAGGTGGCTCCTCAGGAAGAGCGGGAGGTCAGGGGCAGCTTCATCCCACCTTTGCTGTCTGTGATAGAGGTGTCCACTGATGTCTGTCAGAGCATCTCCTGACACTTCCCAAGCCCTTTGCCTTTGGGCTCTGTCAGAACCAAACAAATTGCTGCAGTTAGGTGGTCATTCAGCAAGAGTGTGTTAGATCTAGAGGAAAGCACTTCAGCAACTGAAAGAAGCAGAATTTTTAGATGGTCTATTGGTGACTTATAAGCCTCTAGTTAGGAAGCTAACATGTTTATCCTACTTTTTTGGTACTTACTTAGTTTACATTGCATTTCAGTTAACAAATAATGAGACTGCTTTCCACACAAAATGTTGCATCATACTGAAAACCCAGTTTGTTGCATATGGATTGTTATCTTCTGAACTGCTACCTTAATCCAATACTAAACTGACCTCACAAGCACATGTGGGCCACTAGCGTCAATGCCTTTGAAGGCTGTTTATTTGAAAACTTCCTTTTTTAACAATTTGTATTTAGGTTTTAGAAACTCCTCAGGCTTGAGGGAGAGTAGGTGTGTATATGGGGGACTTGAGGACAATAACAATGGAGAAGAGTGCTACAGATCTGTAGGGGATGATTTCGGAAATAGAAGAAACAGTTTAAAATAAACCACTGAATTTTGTCTGTTAAATGCTAAACATTCATCATGGTGATCATCAGTACTGGAATTTTCCAATAACAATAAGAGTTTTTAGCATAGCTCTGCATCTTTGCTTGCTCTTTACACAACTCTGCTCAACAGGGCATGAGCATCCCTTCAGCATCGCCTTGAGCTGCCTCCGGGACTCTGCTGACCAGCAACAAAGAACCAACAATAACACTCTCCTGGCTGATGGGACAGAGGCTTCCTTCCTTGCTCAGCTCCCAAAGGAAAAACAGTGTCAGTTTGTCCTGAAACCCAGACTCCAAGCACCGATGCAGCTGAGGAGAGGTAGGGGCCGCAGGGGTGTGGTACAGCCAGATAGATACTTTATTGCTCTCCAGTGCAGTGCTGAACTCTTCCTGGCATCATACATGTATCCCAGCGTTGCTCTCATACCTGAATGTAATGTAAAGAGGAAGAGATTGCAGAGAAGTGAAATTTCTCTGAGCAAATGTTCAGACTTAGCTTTCAGTCTTTCATTAGTCTTCAACTGCAAGTCATTGTAATAGAATCATAGAAAATGCCGAGTTGGAAGAGAACCATCAGTATCATCAAGTCCTGGCCCTGGACAGGACACCCCAAGAACCCCAACATCTGCCTGAGAGCGTTGTCCATACGCTTCTTGAACTCAGATAGCCTTGGTGCTGTGACCACTTCCCTGGAGAGCCTGTTCCAGTGTTCAACCACCCTCTGGGTGAAGAACCTTTTCCTGAGATCTAACCTAAACCTCCCTAACTCAGCTTCATGCCATTTTTTCAAGTCCTGTCACTGGTCACAAGAGTGAAGAGATTCTTACACTGCAGAGACAGCAAGGTTCCCTGAAGAATGATGATTGAGAGTTTTGCTGATGGTTGAGAGATGAACAAGTGGTTTCACTGCCATATGTTGTCTAACCATCCCCATTAAGAGTGCAGTTAATAAACAGGTGAGGGTAGAAAGTCCTTGTTTTGCTGGGAACTCTGCCTCCACTCTAGATCACTCACTGGCCAGCAGGAGGACAGACATGCATGTAATGAAGGTCTGTGTTTTCTTTCAGAGTCACTGCAGAAACACACCAAGAGGAAGAAGTCCTTGATTGACTGGGCCCTGCGCCGCAGCACCAGCACCCCCACGGGCAGCCCTCCTTCCCAGTCCCCTACCACACCACGGAAGCTCTTCGGCCTGTCCCTGTCCTCTGTCTGTCCTGACGGAATCCTTCCCAAGCCAATCATGGTAAGCAGCAGCCTGGACTGCTTGTCTTGACATAAACTTGATGTGTTTAGCCCAAAATTTAAAGCCACTTGCCTTATTTATGAGGACTGAATGAGGAAGAGGACCACTGTTTACTTGTGATTCAGATTCAGCTCAGTAACAAGGTTGGGAACAACCCTCTCCTGGGTAGTCCCTATCACTTCATTCACAGATGTCTGTCCTGTTTCAAGGGGTGTCTCCAACCAGCTCATCTCCAGCTGACAAGGGCAATGTCAGTGGATCCTGCCATGCTGCATAGCCTAGACCTCACTCACTGCAAGAGTCCCCTGGGCTTGCACTTGTCATAGGATAAGCATGCCCACATGAACTGTATCTGCAACTTGGCTGTCGGGTTCTTGTCCCTGATTAGATCAGGATAAATCTCTTGTATTGTTTTCTTCCTGTTAACTGACTTGGTCTTATGCTAATTATATTACAAGACATGATGTATAATATATGCAAACAAGAGGGTAAAGTGTTAGGCTCTTAAGTACAACTGGGTTTTCTCCTAGGATATGCTGCTTCTCTTGTACCATGAAGGTCCCTCTACTAGGGGCATTTTCAGACGTTCTGCCAATGCCAAGACTTGCAAGGAATTGAAAGAGAAGCTGAACTCTGGAGATGATGTTCAGGTGGATGGAGAGTCAGTCTTTGTGGCTGCAGCAGTTATCACGGTATGTTTGGCCAAGTAAATCAGCTGTCTGGGCTAATGGTACCTTCCTTCTTTGAGGAAGCAATGAGTCTTTATGGGTAGGGAGGATTTCAGGGGAACAGAAAGCATTTTCCAGCAAGTAACATTTTCACCTGATGGCTTGGGGTGTCTGTGTACCCAGAGGTATCTGCCCGACACAGTGATGCTGGTTTTCACATGCAGACATGTGCAGCCTCTCAGGATGGGGCTTCCTTTGGCACCTCCCCGTACCAAACCACCTCCAGCAGGAAATACGGTGATGTCCACCTGCAAGATAGCCATGATGTCTGTACAGTGCCAAATAACATGAGAGGTGCTGCACTGACATATGCATAAAACCCTTTGGTGGCAGCAGCGCAGATGTTCTTTGTCATTTCTGAATGCAAAGCAGAGGCTGCAGAAGATTTGGGAGGACTTGTGCCATTTGAGGGCAGATGCTCTGCAGTCCCCAAAACAGGTCAAAGGAGCTGACCTGTGCTCTCTGGGCCCCAAGCCTTCACCCTCTGATCAGCCAGCAAGCACAAGGGAAAGCAGCTGCTAAATCCAAGCAGAGTGGTTGTGGGTGGGGGATGAAGCTTATGATAAGTCCCATGTTTCAGTAAGGAAAAGCCTATATTTTGCACTGACAATTAAATCTGGTCAGAATAATTTAGGCACCCAAGTATCCAAAAAACATCCCCTTGTTTTTGTTGGCCTGATACTCAGGCATTTTCCAACACAAGACATACACTGAGTTGTTGAACAGTCCCCTGAGAAAAACCAGCAGTCCTCCTAGCTGAAAAATGTTTCAGAGAGATCTGTGCAGAGCCTCAGGGCTGAGTCCTCTGCTGGAGTGGAGGTCAGTCCTACTCTGGAGAAGGGGCAAAACAGGAGGGCTGCCTGTTCATCCTGCAGTGCTGCCATGGAAGCACCTGAGGAGGACAGCTTGGTGGGCATGGGAGGGGAGAATAAACATGTTTGTGTCATGTCTTGTTTTATCTTGTGCTTTATATGAATAAACAGTGACTATATGCATTGTGAAACTGAAACCAGCAATTCAAAACTGACCAGACTGCTCTGCATATATATATTTAATTCAGGATTTTCTCCGAAATATACCTGACAGTGTTCTATCCTCAGACATGCACGGACTGTGGATGGAAGCTGTGGACACAGAAAATCGGGCACATAAGATTGAAGCTATCAAAAGGTTTGTAAAAGCCTTTGTAAAAGTTTCTTTTGGTGGGAAAAGGGGGAGCATATGACCCTAAGAATAGCCTTCATTTTCTGGGAGACTACTGGACATGCTCCAGGCCACAGTAGAGGAGCTATTCCTGATTGCCATTGTCACTGATCAGAAAATTTTCTTTTCAAGGGTCTTTTTTGAACATTGTTAACATTTCTGACCCCAAAAAAGTCAATAAAAAATTCTTTTCTATGATTAGTTCAAATTACCAGAACAAGTAAACTGAAAAAGCACAATAATTCAGCCACCAGGAGTGCATCAATGGTAGCAGAATAAGATCTTCAATGACAGTAACTTTATTCTTATGTGCATGAAATGAGGCTGATCATCATATTGGCAGTTAGAAGAAACAGCCCTGTCAAGATGGTGACTGGGACCTTGAAAACAGCTTTACTGCCTTGAAACTGCTGCCCTGAGCAAGAGCGGTTTATCAGCCTCCTGTTGGATATCCAGTATATTCAACCACGGCTCAGCTCAGTTTTTGAACCTTGCCATTTAGCCTGGGCCTTCTTTCTCCATGATCTCCACAGCACAGGACATGGCAGTGGCGTGGTCTGGCCTGCTGGCCTGGAGCTGTCTCCTGTCTCCTCTGGGCGGTCCCTGTTTTTTCAAGGCATTGTGGGTTCCCTCCTACATGCTCCGAACCCAAGTCCCTTGTCCCTCCAGCTCTGTGACCAGAGCAGGTGGGCAATATGGATGAAGAGTTGTGGCTCTCACATGAATTGGTGGAGGGGAGTGACACAGACTCACCTTATTATCAAATGTGGATGTCTCAGACTGGGTACAAAGGGGCGGAAGGGAGCAAAAGCTTTGGGATGTAACTTCTGGTATTCAAAGAGCAGATGTTTGTGAACAGCACTGTTTTCCTTTGTTCCCACCCCCTGAATAGTCTCGTCAACCAGCTTCCAGAGGCCAACCTCATCTTACTCAGACACCTCTTTGGAGTCCTCCATCATATTGAGCAGAATTCCAGAGTGAATCAGATGAATGCCTTTAACCTGGCTCTTTGCATAGCACCCAATATGCTGTGGCTACCAAGTCCCACTGGGCCTGAAGAGGAGAGCCGGTCCACAAAGAAGGTAATCTTCTGTAGGTTTGGCCTCACCTCTGTGTTCCCCTTTCACTGCTTTTTATGGGCACTGCCTTTTGTTGTCTAAAGGAAGGCATAGGGCCAGTGACAGTGCTGGCTGAGTGGCATCCAGGCCCCATCCCTTCCTCTGTGCAGCTGTGCCCATGCTGGGAGAGGTTTAGCTCCTCACACTGTCCAGGGTGAACAGGGAAACAGTGGTTGCTTCACCAGATGAACTTCCTATATGGTCAGGCAAGCACAAGAAAATTGGAGCAGTTGAAGTTGGACACTGCCACCTCAGCTCGGACAAAGCAAGCAATGAGCACACCAGTGCACCCGAAAGGAGGAATGCTTGCTTGTAGCTTCTGAGGTGTAAGCAATACTGAGGAAAATTGTAAAATGTGCTCACAGTACCAGTTCACATAGTTCATAATCTTGCCTCAGGTGTTCATACAGATGCACTGCCACATTATTAACAGCTTCTTGAGGAAATTACACCTTTGAAAAAAAAAATGAGAACGATCTGGGTATGATTTTACTTGTTGTAAATGGCTGGCTCTACTTTCATGAAACTGAATCTGTGAATTCCTGCCTTTGCCAGGTGGCCTTGTTAGTGCAGTTTCTGATTGAAAACTCGGGAGAGATTTTTGGGGGTGATATTGCTTCCTTGTTCCAAAGACCTGACAAAAAGAAGTCCAAAAACTCAGCAGAATCTCTGGGTAAGTTGGTGGTAGCAAATCTTCCAGAAATATATAAAATCTTTTAATAGGTAAAGTCCTCAGACAAAAGAGTTTGCTTTACCTTCATGTTTCTTTTAAGGAAAAGCACTGAAAACCAGTTGGGTTCGATTTTCCCTTTGCCGGTCAGGCATAGGCAGGAAGAGATAGCAAAGCAGAAGGCTGAGGTGCAGAACCTCCAGTGTGTCCCCAGGGATTGTTGTCTTTCTCTGTGGCTGCTGTTAAACCTACTCTAGCCATTGCAAGAATTTAGTGTAGCCGTAGCACTGCCATGTCCCAAAAAGTAGTCTTTTTATTTTCCAGGTTAGTTCTGTAAAGCTAAACCACGTGGTTTGTATGGAAAGAGAGTTGTCTCTGTTATCTATTCTATGAATACAGGCCAGTGGTGAAAACTTAGATCATCAAGCCAGAATTTTTTTATTATTGCCTGTGAGAATAATGGATCATCTTTGTTTTTCCATGGGCTTGATATAATTTCCCTGTTTTGGTTGTGAGGTACTTTATATATGGCAGCAAATTAATTTGTGTCCTCTGCCCCAGACATAGGCTTGGCTCAGCATGATGATTCCTCTGATGAGCTGGAGTTTTCCATTTGTGATCCAGAAGGGCCAAAGCACCACCTGGAATCTGAAACAGATGCCATGTTTGAACAACCCAGCAGCTTGTTACTTGATGAGGATCAGGAAGACTGGGACTTGTTCAGTGAGATCACAGCCTGCTACCAAAGCAAAGCCTGGACCAACGCCAGCGCAGACAGCTATGAGCTCCTGGAGGAGGATGGCTCCTTCTGTTCCCTCGGCTCCATACGCTCGCTCAGCCCAGGCAGGGACCGGTGCTCCTCAGAGCCCAGCGTCTGCCTCAGCTCCCAGCTGCCTGCACAGAGCCACGAGCCAGTGGCCCGCCAGTCCAGCTGCGATGCCACCATCATGAGCAGCCACACAGACTATATCCACAGGCTCAGGCAGCTGCAGATGGAGAGCCAGAAGCTGATTGATGAAGGCCTAAGCCCTGGGGTTAATAAGGCCAGGCAGAACTTGTGGCAATCACCTCAGACCACCTCCAGGGTGAAGCAGCTCAGCCTTCAGAAGTCCAGCCTGTCCAACAGGTCCAGCTTCTCCAGCCTGTCCTCTACCACCACCTCCCCGTCTGCCTCCTCTCTCAGCTCCTTAGACAGTGCTTTCTCCTACTGCTCAGAGTCATCAGCCATTAGTCCCACAGATGTCTCATCCCTGCCATTCATGTTTGGCACTTCTGCCAGGCTTCATGCTATTTCTCCCACGGCTACCAAGAGGTCCCAAAAAGAGTGGCACAAATCCTTCACATCTCCTGTCCCTTTACATCTGTGCAATCTGGACAGTTTTCAGGAGGATGAACCCAAGGCTGGAGAGAGCAGTCATTGCTCTAGAGAGCAGAAAAGTTTTCCATGTGTGAGCAGAGCTGCCATGGGAAGCCCATTCACTGACATTGACTGGGAAGAAGAGGAGAGACAGCTGAGTTGTTCAGGGTGGCCTGGCCCAGGGCTCAGGAGCCAGGATTATACCAAAGAGTTTGACCAAAGTCCTGAGTTCCCAGCTGCCAGCCCATCCAGCGAGACATCTCCACAGATCAGCCACCAGCAGCACAGAGAGAAGACAGTGAAGAACATAGAAATCAAAGGCATTGATGACTGCCCTCTGAGCCAGGAAAACCTGAAGCGCACCAAGATAACTTTTTATGTGGCCCCAAATAAAGAAAGCTCTTGGGGGTCTCAAGTGGGAGAAGAGGAGAGATCTGTGACAAACACCAACAGCAGAGACTCACCCAGCAGCAGCAGTGAGCAGAGCCTGTCCAAGAGCTTGCAGACTGTGAGAGTCCACATCCCCCAGACAGTTTTCTATGGGCAGAACACCCCCCTTGTCCTGCAGTCCATCTCCAGGCGCTACCACCATAAACCAACGGTCCCATCCCTGCAGGCTGAGCACAGAGAGAGCCCCCAAAGTGCCTCTGCTCCCAAGGAGCTGGAGACACAACCAGTGGAAATGGCGCAGGCGCCACCCCAGAGCAAGGGCTTTGACACATTCAGCCACACCATCCGCATCATCCTCCCTGACTCTATCCGAAACACCATCAAGGAGTATTTCAAGCACGATGAAACCGAGCCCTGTCCCACAGCAGAGGTGGAAGCAGTGGAGAAGGAACTCCTCCGGAGCAGGGTGGAGTGGCTCAGGAGCCAGCCTCTGGCAGAGGTGGCCGCAGAGGAGCGTGACACAGCGGTGTTTGCGGAAGAGACATTTGTTTAAGGCGATGAAGGTGGATGAACTAAATATTTGTGTATGTGCAACAGAAAATATTCTGTAATAGATGATCAGGGTGTGAAGAATTTAGCAGGTTGCATGGGGCAACAAGTATAAAGTGACACTAATGTGTATGTAATGATGGGGTTCAATACTCATTGGAGGGGGGGCTGTGTTTTCTTTATACCCTTTTCTGATGGCAGAGACTTCACTGGCTGGGTGTGTAGTGGACTGAATACCACCAGACTCTCCCTGTCCATGAATTAGCTGACCTGTATAGGGCCCGACTCCATTTTTTTTAATAGCAGGAAAAGAGAAACATTGCTTTATTTTCTCCAGTCAGCTGCTGATGTGTGTGGATGACTGGACAACTGGGGCAGTTAATGCTCCATAAGAATTAGTTAAAAACCTTTACACTTGCACAAAACCCACCATTATTCACTGTTCATCACCACCATTCATCAAAGGAAGATCCTTCACCTCCATTCCAGAAATCACTGCTGCTTCGCTCTGCTCACCTGTTGTCTGCTGTGGTCTAGCTCACAGCCCACACCCATTACTGGTTGAGGCTGGGTTCCAAAATCAGCAGCTGGAGCCCAGAGTCCAAAGTCCAGCATTCACTGACAGACAGCATATGTAACATTTTAAGCCCAAGATTGCTTTTTTCTGGAATTAATTTTGCAGTGATTCTTTCTTTCTCATACCTTCCCCAAAGTTAGCATTTGACAGAGACATGGTTACTATAAAGGATTTTAGTACTGTCAGTTTGACAGGGCTATGAATGTTCTTGAGTGTCCTCTAGGAGTAGCTCAGTAGCTAGGAGTTTCAGTCCTAGTGAAAGTTGACAGTATTCTGTCAATGCTGATGCCCCTTTCTAGAGGCAGTGTGGATGAGGCAACTAATCAAATTCCTAGTCATGCTCAGAGGGACTTGAGCGGGGCTTGGTTTTAGCATGAGGTCAAGGAGTTGTGGAAGTTGTCAGGAATGTTGTTGAGTAGATGCTGAAGCAAAGTCACATCTGGCCAGAAAGTTGTCAGTCCGTACACTGAAACTGTCCAGGCTTCATCACGGATGCTGGCTCAGAGAAATATTGAGTTCCCACTCAGCAGAGTATGTGGCCCGGTGCGCTCCAGCAGAATTGAGTTTGGGGAAATTCCAGGCAGGGATGCGCTAAGCAGGCTGCTGGTAAGGACCAAAGAGATGCAGCCAGTGGACTCCTGGAGCATCGCTATGATTCCATTCAAAACCATGCTCAGAAGTGCCCCAGACTTAGTGGGACTTGTTAGAGGGCTGTAACACTGCCAGCTGAGCTCTAAAAAGATGCTGAGAGCACCACATGAGTTTGACAGGTTGTTTTAAGAAAAGAGTGGGAAAAGTCTCAAAGGTTAAAAGGTTTGGGATGGTTCATTTGAAAGTTACATGAGAGTCTTCTATGGTGGTATCTGTCAGAGAGAGAGTCCTTTTACTCAGTGAACAGTGAATTGGTGAAGGAGAAGAGAAATACATGAATCCTAATGACTGAAAGGTAGTACTCATGGAATAAGTACCCCTGCAAGCTGCTGAGTGTCTGCAAATAGCCAGAGCTGGAGTTGCATGACAGCTGCCATGGTTCAGTCCTTGCACAGAGGGGAAAGCTACCTCTGTAAAGTTATCTAGTGTCAGATCACTCCACTCATCTACCAGGTGCCTATGAGGGTCAGTGACAGAAACTGGCCCAGCACTCCAAATTCACATCATCAAATACTAGGGCAAGGGAAACAGGGGGAAGCCCAGAGCCCACTTTCCAAGGTGTGTACAGTTTGTTTTGTTAGATGAAGGGTGTTTAACTCTCAGATGTGGCACTCTCTGTCCCAGATCACCTTTGTGGCCCTTGTATAATGAAAGGTGTATATAATCTTAACACAACTCCACCACCACCATAATTTTCCTCACACAAGAACAGCAACAAGGCATCCACAGTCTTTTTTTCCAGAGCTACAGTTGTAACTGTTTTAATAAAAGACACACAAGTTGTCATTGTGGTGTTGTCACCTTTTGTTTCCTTGCTCTTGCTCCCCTCTCCCCTGTGTCAGGATGGTAGCATTTGCACTGAACTGCTGTAAAACACACTCACCTCCCAGCCCAGGTCTGCCAGGTTGGCCACACTGACAAGAAGCCTTCTGCCAGCACAGCAGTCTAGGCCTTACTCCTTCTTTTCAAGGTGAAACAGCACTAAATATTATAAGAAAAGTCTGCCTGTTCTTGGAAGAGAGATTATTCTGTATTCTAAACATGCTAACAGATTGTAAACTCAGTGGCTGGGCTCAGGTCAATCAAAGGGGACCTGAACCAAATGCAGAGTAAGAGCTCACAATTTGCATCACCTAAAAGGAACACAAGAAACTTGGAGATTAGTTTATAGAAACACTGGGAGAGGCAGGGAAAAACACAGTTTTCCTTGCCTCATGTTCAGCTGCCTGATATGGGCACAGTTCCCTGGGTAGCTGCTCTAACCCAGCTCTGTATTAAGCATTTTCCTTTCTTTAAAACAAAACAAAATCCTGATAAACGTAGGAAAACAAGAGTTCTGGGCTTGGAAATTTGCAGCACTCCTTTTCCATGAGCTAGGCAATAATGCAACTCAGAGACCAGTCTTGAAAATGTTCCACAGCCCCCAGCTTCCTCATAACAAGAAATAACAAAGACACTTGGTTGGCTTTCTGCCCCAGAAAGGCCACATTTTCCCTTAATGTACAGCCCTGAGACACAAATAGGTTTCCCTTCTTTCTCTGCCCTTTTGTAGATCATTTAGACCACGTTGGCCTGTCACATACTGAAAGCCCTACTCACTGCCCCACCGGATGCAGGCTCTCGGGGAAGTCGTGTTACATGGTCACCATACAGGAAGGGAGGAGCCTTCAGGGCCTGCTCCCAGTATAGACCAAGGCCAAACAAGTCCAGCTCACTTGCCTTGAAGAGAAATGACTTATGCAGTTCAGCCTCATCTTGTTTCTGCTCAGGATATATTTCTTTCTTTCTTTATCTTGCAGGCTGACAGAAACATAACAGAAGTGCCCGAGGCAGCTGTAGTTTACTTTAACCTTTTCAATTCTATGTCTGATGTTTCAACAGTCAAGCCAGTCTTCCAAGACATATTCTCCCTCATCCTTTGCAGGTAGCTCCTATGTGCAGAGGCCTCCCCACTATCCCATGGCACCTTCAATGGGACAGACAGCCCCATCAAAGAGTACCACAGGCTACTTTGACTCCCTGCATTTCAATAATAACAGCTTGTCCTAGAAACTCTTTCTTCAGAGGTCACCTACACTCTGAAGAGGAAAACAGCATTCAACCCTTCCGAGCCAGAAGCTGCTCCCTCCCTTGCCATTCTGCCAGGATGTGTGCAGAGAGCTGACATCTTCCAGCAGCAGCCTGGGATCCAGCTTCAAGCTCACAACAAGGTGGGGACCGAGGAGTGGGACTGCAAAGCTTCAGATCACCTTTGCAAGTGGCAGCCTCAGGAAAGGGAGAGACTTGAAGTGCTACTGAATGTGGTGGCTTAACTGCTTTCATTTAATCCGTATTTATTCTCTTTGCTTTTTCACAGTAAACCTGGGACAAGTTGTAGGAGAAGAGATTTGGGAGAAACAGGCACAGCCTGGAAGACTTTTCTGATGCATGACAAAGCAAAGGGCTACCCTGTGACATGCCAGTCACGAGCCTGAAGCCCTAGTACATCACCACATCCATGGTCCCCAAACAGGGCTGGGGCCCTGAAAAAAATCTACCCTGCTGCCATCACCTCTTACAGCACATGGTTCTGGCCCATGCCAGGAAGCCCTTCCTGCAGGTACCCTTCCGCTAAGAATAAAATTCTGACATGGATAAAAATTTGTACCAATTTTTGCATGAGGGCTCAGAGAGGAAGACAAGGCCTATTGCGGGGATTCACAGTGTCACTGATCACCTGTGCCTGAGCCCACAGGGACACCAGGCCATGCCGGGCAGGGCTGG
Organism: Lycocorax pyrrhopterus obiensis; assembly: GCA_014706295.1. Lineage (NCBI taxonomy): Eukaryota > Metazoa > Chordata > Aves > Passeriformes > Paradisaeidae > Lycocorax > Lycocorax pyrrhopterus. The sequence continues at coordinate 19,105,749 of JACSVZ010000005.1, forward strand.
TGCCAGCAGCAGGAAGGCAGGGAGGTGCCCAGAGACCATCAAACACAGACGGCAACTGTGGCTTCCCGAGACAGGCCCAGGCAGCGGTCAGTGCGAGAGGAAGGGGGAGGGACGGGCACAGCGCAGCGACCCCGCTGCCACCGCGGCCTCCTCCTCCTCCTCCTCTTCCCCCTCCTCGCAGCCGCCCGCGCCCCGCCAGTGCCCCCTGGCGCCACAGCGCCGCCACAGCAGCCTCGCCGCCCAGGCCCCAAGGTTACTCTGAAATTTCATAAATCACAGAATCGTAGAATCATAGAATACGCTGAATTGGAAGGGACCCACCAGGATCATCGAGTCCAACTCCGGGCCCTCTGCAGGACACGCCAAGAATCCCATAATGTGCCAGGGAGTATTGTCCAAACCATTTTTGCACTCAGTCAGGGTGGGTGCTGTGACCACTGCCCAACCACCCTCTGGGTGAAGAACCTTTTCCTGAGATCTAACCTAAACCTCCCCTGACTCAGCTTCATGCCGTTTCCTTGAGTCCTGTCACTGGTCATGAGAGTGAAGAGATTGGTACCTGCCTCTGTGCTTCCCCTCATGAAGATGTTGAAGAGCACGAGGTCTGACCTCAGTCTCCTCTTCTCCAGGCTGAACAAACCAAGTGACCTCAGTGCGCTTCATAAGACTTCTCCTCCAGACCTTTCACCGTCCTCACGGTCCTGCTCTGGACCCTCTCTAACAAAATAATGTCTTTTTTATATTCAGTGCCCAAAACTACATGCAGCATTCCAGGTGAGGCCCCACCAGTGCTGAGTATAGCAGGACAATCACGTCCTTCGATCAGCTGCCAGTGCTGCACTTAATGCAGCCAACCAGATTTCCATCCAACTCATTCTATTCCAGCCAGGCTCATGGCACCACAACAGTGCATCTTGTAGGTCTAAAAGCCTCATTATTAGAATTTTATTTGACACGTGTGATAGTACAGCAATGAGAAAACTTAACATTTGGAGATAGTGGCTGCTCCCGGCACAGAACAATTCAGGAACCCATAACATCTCAAGTTCATTGAAGTGGTTCCTGCTTACAGGAACTGTCAGCACACAAATGTCCTCAGTATGCTCTTGCTGACCAAACTCAAGTCACCTACATCGTCAAGCCCATCAGTACACTGACTTGCAAACAGCAATCTCTTCTTAAGCTTCCCAAATTGGGAAAAGTCTGCTCCACTTTTAAAGAGCCAAGACTTGCAAAATTCTCAGCAGTTACTCAGAATAGCCGAATTCTTAAATTTCAAAGGACAAAGCAAGTCACATACAGCAGAGATGTTTACTGACACCCACCCAGGGAAATATAAAGCCACACACTTTAATCCATTTGCATTCAGCAGAGCATTTAGCACTTAAAATACATACCAAAGACCCTATTAAGCATTATGCCTTGTTTAAATAAGAGATTTGCCAAACATGCCTTTTATATGGAATCAGACCTCTATTGGTCTACTGCAAGCCAGCCACAAAAAGCAATAGTGTCAACCAAAAGCTGAATACCCTGCCACGCTAAATGCGGATGTAAGCTGTGCAGCAGCTGTTTCCAGTTACTGTTTGCTTTGCTTTCCAACCTCCAGCTGCCTCCTCATGTCCGACACATCCATGGGGACCCGCACCGTCAGACCATCCATCGACTTCTTAATGCACACCTGGCAGCCAAGGCGCGATCTGAGAAGAAAACATGAAGTGAGGCTCCTCTGTTCCCAGAGTAAAGGGAGAAATTCCCCACCCACACTGGGATGTCTGGTCCAGGATGGGTTTTCACTAAAGCTCCGGTTAAACATCTCCTCTGCCTCAAAGGAAAGCAGCTCTCAAGGCACAACTACGACACAGAACAAGCTCCATCCCCTTGGAAATAGGTGCCACATGGTGAGAATCTGCCTCAGAGGCTTGAGGATCTACTGCCATCAGCAGGGAGGCTTACGTGTCAGTGAGTCCGTATGCCAAGTCCAGCATGTCTAGCTCTTCATCTGAGATGGCATCAAGCTTTTGGAAGGTGTCCCTGTCAAAGATGAGGTGACAGGTAGAGCAGGCTAATGTCCCTTCACACGCACCTGGTGGAGAAACAAAGGAATGACAGCAAACCAGGAAAAATAAGGGGGTGAGAGAGACCATCTTAAGGAACAGTGTGAGAAAAAGCCCTTTAACAGATCTGCAGCACATCAAAAGAGATGCTAAGAAACACAACAGATGGATACAGTTTCCAGACTGCCTCTTCTCTGGGAGAATCACAATCAGTTTTAAAATTTTTACATCAGCTCTATCCAGCCAAACGCATTGACAGAGGCTGCTGGAATGCCAGTGGTGACTGCGTGAGGTTACACTGCCATCTCAGCATGGTGAGCCATCCAGCAAACAGCTGGTGGGGAAGAGAAGCTTGTTTATGGTCTTGGCAGAACACAGTGGCCTATGTACTGTTGCACTATTCCTAAGAACCCACTGGTCCTAAAAGCACATGTACATATCCTTCTGCAACACCTACCAAACCCATCAATGGCCAAGTTTTGATTGACTACCACTTCCAGCAAACTCTCCCCTTCTTTGGCTGTGGTCGTAAGTCGCTCTCCATCCCGATTTATAAAATGCACGGTCACCTGATCCTCAGAGCTGTAAGACAAATTTGCAAAAATCAGAGGAGTCCACCCTTTTCTGCACATCCACAATTGAGGTCTTTTGGCTGAGCGCTAGAGACCTGGCATTTAGAGGAAATGTGCATGCAAACACTTTCTCGAAGGATTACACCACGCGCATCAGAAAAAATTCAAATTATCAATTCTCAGTGGCAGGCAAATCTGAGTTGCCCCAAAATATTTCCCACTTTATCAAACAGCCCCCAGAATAAATGTCTATCCGTGCACAAACAAGTGCAGGTGCTCTGCACGTGCTGCCTCTGCTTGGGCTGGCTGGCAGAGGGAGCACACGTAGGCAGGCAGAGCATTTGCAAGTCCCAGGCCTGGGATGTTAATCCTGGGCAGAGCAATGCAATAACAAGCAAAGTGCTCAGGATCAGATACTAATCCTGCTAGAAGGGCTGTTGGCATTCATGTTTTGTTTCCCCTTCCCTTCCCATGGGAATTACTTGACGATTGCTCCTTTTCTGCTGCTTTTTCTTCCATGAAGTGCCCACTCCTTTCCTTACCACCATCACAGGGAGCTTTCTTGTGGCGAGACATGCTCAGCCCCAGCTTACAGAGCTACAGGGCTGAGTAACATCCTCTGAGCTCACGTGATCCGTGCTCAGGAAAAATTGCTAGTTATTTTGACAGCCTGCAAGATTTAATCTGGCCAAGAGTTAGAGACATGGCCATCAGCTTCTCTTAATGATAACTTGCAGAAAGGGAATCTACAAATGAGAGGGAAACAGCATCCATTTCATCTCCTCCTGACCAGGCTGTCACACCAGTCTGGAAAAGGCTGCTACCCTGACAGCAGTGTTCAGGATTTCTCACCAAGACAGTATATTCTGAGACTGTCATATAGCTCTCATATAATGAGAGCTGACTGCCTGCAGAGACTGCTGGATCCAAAAATCCCCAAAGACGTCCGCACATTTATTGACAGAAAACTTAATTCCTGTTATCCTTGAGGCACCTAGAGCTTCAGCCAACATTAGTTGCAGGAGAATCTCTGCACCAACCTCCCACAAATCTAGTTCCCTGCCGTTCCTCTGAATTCCAACCTTGCTTTGGCTGTTGCTGCCAGTTACGTGGGCCCCAAGGCAGCCAAGTTGCAGCCAGGGACAGCACACAGGGTATCCAGTTAGGTAAAAGGAAGGACAGATGCTATTGTGAGACACCCTGCATGACTCTGGATAAGCCCTTGGGTGCAGAGTTCACTCTTCTCAAGAGCAGGGATGACACCAAGCACTCGTGACCACGATGCAGAGAGCACCTTCAAGGAGCTTCCCTCTTTGCTGGCTGAAGGGAATATTTAAGGTATTTGGCTGTGTTGTCAGTATTGGTGCCTCTGTTGGGCGCATAAACTCAGTCTGATGACTCCCTGTTTTCACTGTTCAGTTCAGTAACAGACTGACTTGCATACTTGTCTCTTTGTCTTTATATCCCTCAAATCAGTCCCAGGCTTAAATCTCTTCTGAAAGACACCTGCTTTTGGGTACCCAAAGCTGGAAACAAAGTCTTCAGCTTTTTATTTTATGTACTTTTGAATTTGTTCATTGGTGTTTTTGAAATGATGAAAAAATTCCTTTCACATTTTTTTAAGTAATTTTGAACCAGGATTAAAAAAAAAAAAAAAACACACACCAAAATTGGTTGGACTAAATTTTGCTTCATTTAGGCTGAACTATTTTACAATGACATTATTGTCACAGGATACCTGGTTAAAACTTTGGAAAGATCTCAGCAGGATGTGATAAACTCAACAGTGCAAATTCAGTGTATACCAACTGATTATTCCCTTTCAAAAAATAAAATCTCAAACCTTTCGTGACACAGGAAACTAGTGAAGGAGGTTTCAAGAAAGTAGTTCTTCCCCCTGTCAATGTTTTCCCTAAAAGATACTTTCCAAGGCCATACAAACCAGCAAGATGCCTACAAGTACTGCCAGAGATAAATTCATAAGCAACAAACCAATTAGAAAGAAATCCCATTGATAATGAATCTTCATAAATCCCACCAAGCAGGATTATTGCTATGACTTTTGTCTAAGGTCAGATAGCAAAATGGTTTATTGTATTTTCTGCGATGTTTTTGGATCTCTCTCTCAGTGCCTAACAGATTACAGTCTGGCCCAGTTCATACTAGTCCAGGAGATCTACAAATTACATTTATTTTACCATCTCTTCCTGAACTATCCCTAAAGCAGAGAGAGGAAAGGCTGGCAGGGAGCCTACAGTAGTTCCTGCAGTGGAAATGGGCCAAAGGACACTTGGGCCTCTTTGTCACCTTTGCAAGCGGGTTCCCAGCCACTAGCTGTGCCCGCACAGCTCCGGAGGCAGGGACTAGCACCTCTGACAGGTCCGCACAGCTCCAGGGACAGGAAGCAGCACCTCTCAGGCTGGGTTCTGGCACCACATTCCTCCCATCAGCATCTGCTCCCCAAAGGTGGTGGTCTGGTCCCCCACCTCCCACAGGCCATGGCTACAGTGGCCTCTTTCCTCTCCCTGTCACGGGGCAAGGCAGAGGTGCATGCCCGTCCCTTGGGATGCAGCAAGGTAGCATGTAACTCACCTCGATTCCCCAGGGGCATCCTGGAACCCATTCGTGGAGCTGAAGCCTCTTTCTGACCACCACTTTGCTGGGCTGTGGTGCTGCTCAGTCACACCACAGAGGTAAATGAGGCGAATTTTGCTGGTGTTCAGGCCACTCCGCAAGGGCCGCATGAGCCCCAAGATGCCGTGAGCCATCCCGCTGCTGTGGGCCCCACTCCGTGTCTCCTGAGCTGTCCTTTGGTGCAAGGACAGCTTGATTAGGGACTTATACGTACAGCTGGGGAGGATGGAGGGGGAAGGAAAGAAAAAAAATGAAAAGAGTAGGACAGCCTCCCTGGGGGCGGGGGGAGGGAGGAGGGAGAGGAAGCAGGAAGGATGGATGGACAAAGGGATTGTGCTTGGATCTTGCTGCAGCCCAGCCAATCAGGGTATGGGAATTGGCTGAAGCACAGTAACATGTGAAGCATCACCTCCACATGCCAGTTTCCAAGCAATGCTCACTTTGTTCTTACAGACTTCCCTTTTAGGAGCCAGAACTAAATCCAATTTCAGAAGAAATATTTATTGTAATGTCTAATCATACAAAGAGTTGCAAGTTGAAGGCTGGAAGAACAGACAGGCAGGAGTGCTGATGACTGCTGCCTTGAGGAGAGAGGGGCACACCAGTTCCTACACAATAGGGTGAAAGCAGGGCATATGAATTCTGCTCTTGACAAGATGCCATCCAGCCATATCATTGCCTTACCCAACAGAGCAGGCTCCCACCTCTAAAATGTGAATATTCACTTCCTTCACATGATGGTGGTAAGAAGCAGCCACACTTAGCTCATTTACTAAACTCTCTGCTGAAAAGTACCATAAAGGTGCAGGTAAGTATCATCCATTTCATGCTAACTGATAATCCATGCTAGTAAGTTTTGAAGCCTTGCAGAAGAAAACTCTTAATTTATTCCCAGAAACACGGTCACTGGTTTAGTCCTCCCTCTTCTACAGGGTAAATCAATATGAAGCTGAGGGGCAAAAATACAACAGCAAAGACAGTTTCAGTTCCTGGTTTCTGTGAAGTTAGGGAACAGCTCCCACCTCAAGAGCCTGAATGGTTCCTTCCACCAAATTAACAGCTCACCATTTGGTAGGATGTCTGTTTTAATCAAGTTTTTTTAATGCAGTAACATATTAGTAGCTAGTATAAGCAAAAAAATGTTGATACTGGACTCTCTAATCAATCTGTACAGGGGAAAAACTACAGCATAAGATAGAAAATGTCTGCCTAAACAGACACACACACAGAGTGGATTCATAGTTCTGAAGATAACCAGAACATTTTGGCTTTTCGCCCCAAAATGAAAATTTTCCACCCAAAGCTTTCAGGTTGGAAGGGCTGGAAAGGGGTGCTTAAGCTTTCTGAAAAAAGCATCGAAGACATTAAGGAATGCAAGTATTTTCCATAAGCCAGAAGGGAAATGTATTCTTCAGTTCAAAGACAAGTGTTCAAGCATTCAAACACACCCCTCAGGCAGCTCCAGTGGAGACAAATTCATGGGCAATGCATAAAGGATTAAAAAAACAACAAAAAAATCTCTCTCTTCAGAGGAAAACACATTTCTAAAATCACCTGTCTGCTTCCCTCTGTTCACTTTGTATATGGTAAAGCAGCACACAGAATCACTTCTTTCCACCTCCCGCTGTTTCCCGAGTGGGCAGTACTGCTCCCACAAGGTGACACACGCAGAAGGAACATGCAGGGCTTGGCTGTGGAGGGACATGAGCTGAAGTAATGCAGTCACATTTGCAGGGCATCACTGACCAAAGTCTTGCTCCTTTTGCTGAGCATTGGGTGACACTTCCCAGCTCAATATGCGATAAGCTTGGCCACCAGCAATCACAGCCTCACAGAACCTTCATGCCAGTCCCTGCTTGTCCTACAAATGTTTGGGGTTTTTTTTTCCTGATGCAGGATTTGCCCCTTAGGTTTTGTTCAGGCCAACAGCTTTGGGCATAGAGGGGGTGGGATGAACACTGACTATCGCTAGGATTTCAATCCAAATTGAGTGCTATCCCCAATTCACTGAGAGGTGACCACAGGTGTCGCTGAGAGCAGTAGGGCGCTGGCAAAATGCCAAAACAGGGATGCCATGCAGCAGGTATGAGTGCACATCAGATGGCCCAGCCATGCCCAGGATCACTGGGACTTCTCTGCAATCCTACTCCCCAAAACCAGTTTATGTAAAAATTCCTCATTTCAAATCATTTGTAGAATATCCTTCAAAGGCTTCCCTCCCCACCCTTGTTTGTATGACAGAGGAGAGCTGGCAGTGAGGCCAGCAGTCTGTTTTAGCTGAACACAGCTCTGGCCAGTGTCCCTACTCTGTGGCCCCTCACTCTCAGGTCAACTTTTCCAGGTGGTTTGCTCTCTCCTACAAGCTGCCCCAAACGCTTCAGACTTCAAAGCCAAATTCTTGAGCTCCATCTCACCCCCAAACTTAAAACCACTCTGTGCAGCCTCTGCAGCTGAGAGACTCTGACCAGTTCCGCCTTTGCTTTTCAGGCACTACAGAGATGCAGCAGACAGCCCAGTTCTGTGTCTCAGTCATTTCCATGGAAAGAAAGCAAAGCTTGCTGTGAGAGACACAAGGAGAAGGGCCACAGCACATACAAACCACAAAGCTTCTTATCTCTGCAGAAAACCTTGAATTGAGAGAGATAGGTTAGATACATGCACAGCAGTTTCCACAGCAAGGACATTGGTGTGTTTGTCTGGCACTGACTTCTCTCCTTGCCAGGAACTCAGAGCACAGCAAGTGACAGGTCAATGTCACCTGATGGAAGAGAGGCCAATGCAAAGAGGGAAGTCAGGGAGACGAGGTGCAGCAAAGAGAACAACTGCTCCCTGGTGAAAGCAAAACAATTCTACTGGGGCAGGAGAGAATCAGGCCCTTACAGATTTTGGATAGTCTGTTTTAAGGTCTTTGAAATACTGAGAAAGGGTAGAAGCAAGATCTCCTTTCCAGAGAAAATCATTGTTCATTTAGCCAAGGCCACAAAAATAGAAAGCTTTGCAAATAACCACCCCTCCCACAAAAAACCAAACAAACCAACTAAAAGCCCAAACAAAACAACCAACTAAGCAAAAATACTATTGCTTTGAAAAAGAAACCTCAAAGTGTTGCTTCACAGGTCAGCATATATTATATGAGCAGGCCAGACACAGCTGAAGAGAACCCTTAGCTCTGTTTCAAATATGGTTTGGCAGAAACCAAGTTCCCAGCAGTGCACACAGGCACATTGCCCCCCACCTCCCCGGTTTCTTGCCAGCAGGCCACACTCTATCAGTGCAGTGGCCATGCCTGTACATCCAGTCATGTGTTGGCACGTGCTGGTAAGGAAGTGGGTTTCTAGCTTGAAATACATTGTCCAATATCTTCTGTACTACACACCAGTTTGGCCCTCCATCCCCCTAGTCTAGGGACTCTCATGCAAATATCCAAAACACCTATGAGCTGCCATTAACTCCGCCTCAGCCCTGATTTCTGCACAAAGAAAGCAGTAAGCACTGTCCTAATCCAACCAAAAATTACACAACACCTTTGCAGCCCTCTATAGTGAGAAGCATACTTGGATTTTTGAGATATCAAACCCAGCTCCTCTGACCACAGTTAGAGTTTCTTGCCAGCAAGCAGAGCTGCCCTGGCTCAGTCACTGCCCATGCTATTCAGGTGTAGACAGAGGCAAGCTCATGCTGTTCCCATGGGGGAAAGTCTCAGGGACTGTAGTCAGAGCAGCAGGCATACAGAATAATGAAGATGGGAATAATGAAGATTTCCAGAAGGCAGCCTTCATTAATTGGAAAAGCAAGAACTGCTTACCCCTCCCCCTCCTACCAAGCCCACTACCTCACAAATACTCCTGTAGAGAAGCAGATATGGGCTGCTTGCTGACACAGAACTAAAGCACTGAACAAAACTAAAATTCCCCTTTCCCACTGTCATTTTAAAAACCCATCAACCACCTTTCCTGTTCCAGAGCAAGTTGCTAATAAAAGCAAACAGAACAACTTGTACTGGTTTGACTTTTTGCAAGTCCATAAGCCCAGACTGAGATTGCTTCTGCTGCCTCAAAAGAGATGCACTGAGTACAGACCTGGGACAAAGTGTTCACCCAAGTGAGCTCAAGTCACAGATACTGCCTCAGAGGCTGGGGGCTTGGGGAGAAGACTGTAAATGTGCCTCAGTTTCTACATCTCTCAAACAAGACTGTTTGCCCCACTCTAATCTTCCCTAGATGTTCAGCAACCTTCTGAGAATGACACAAACAAAAGGAGCAAGAACCGTATTCTCACCACTGGAAGCAGGAGGGCAGAAATGCAATCAGAGATGGGCTGACGCTGCAACAAGAAAGCACAGTGAATTCACAACAGGGCTTCTGGATAGCAGCCACTTCTGACAATGCAGCTGCTGCCTGGCTGGGTGAAGGCCACTAAGAAGTTACAGTACCCCAGCCAAGACCTTCACTTGCACATGCTTCTCCTTCAAGCATCCAATCAAGGATTCTTCAAAGATGGATGGGAGTGCAATACTGCTGCATGTGGGGTATAGACAGCCTTCACCATAACCTCCCAGCTCATGAGCAGTTTATTTCACACCCCCTTCAGTCAAACTTGTTGACTCAAGACCAACCCTGGCCTGCATTTTGTTTAAGGATAATGCACAACCACAGGCTATAGCAATCATGGGGGCTGTAATTTTTAAATTAGCTCTGCTCACCAGAAAGCTGTGTATTAACAGTTGCTCTGAGCAAGTGCATTCTGACCAGAAGTTGAAGGTACAGTCCCTTCTACAAGCATCCAGTATTACTTTTTGCAGTTTCAGCACTACTCTTTCTCTAGTATCTCCTTATTCTTTCCTCCACTTTTCGCTATACCCTCCTCATCCTGACATCTGTCCTGAAAAGCTCCATCTTGAAATTGCTAGTAATGTTTAGAGACCCATCACCTGGAGCTAGATATTCATTTAGGCATTGGACACAGGGACCTGCTCCCATGTCTACAAACTGCACTTAAAACTGCAAACCCTGCAAGACAAAAGCCAGCCTCAGCCTAGCATTTCATACATTGAGGCTCAGACCTTTTTTTACAGAATGCCTTGGGCTGGAAGGCATAAAGACCATCTAGTTCCAATCCCCTGACCAAGGGCAAGGATGCCACCCACCAGACCAGGTTGCTCAGGGCCTCATCCAACCTGGCCTTGAACATTTCCAGGGATGCGGCATTTTTCTTACAGAAGTTATGTTTCTGCAAGGGAGACTTTAACATCACATGTGGCATCAATTTGCATATGGGTATGCAACAGTTATGGGTTGACATCAGTCACAGAGGAATTCTGTTCTCTGCCAGTTGTCACATGCTCTGAGACTACATGCCCTGGTATAAGACATTTAAACTATATAGCCAAGATTGAGTTATGCAGAGCTGCAAAGCTGGCAGGGAACAGAACAGTCACACTGATGGTACAGGGTAAACAAGCCATGCCTCAGGTGCTCTCTGCTTTCTCATCGAAGACAGTCTGCCTTTGTAGGTGCTCAAGCAGCTGCCATACAACTGCCTACAATTATCATACCTTACCCTGTACATTGCATTACCAAGCCTAGGATGCTGGAAAAATGCTTGTGCTTGAACAACATATCCTGAGCAAGCAACTAATAAGCTGTTCATCCACCTAGAGAAATCCCTACAGGACTTTTCTGCATCAAAACAAATCAGAATTTGGAGATCATGCCCTTGCAATTCCCTGCTTTAGAAAGAGCAAACAAGAGAAGGAGGAAGCAATGAAGAGTCTTATTTCTGCAGTTACTTTGTCCTACTTGGAGTCAGTGCATCTCAGGCCAAATGCATTAGTCTACCAAACAGATTGAGGTCAATGAAAATTTTACTCTACGGAGTTACTTTGTCTTTTCGTTAGAGTTCTTAAAAAATTGCACTGCTTAATAAAGCAACATTGCAGAATCTGCAAAAAGACAGTGTTTCTAGTCCCCCAGCCTTCTGAGAGCCTTTTATGCTCTAGTCTGCCCCTGTGCCACACACAAAAGCAGCTGGGCCCCAAACATATATAGATATAGCCTAAACTGGATCTGAAACATCCCAGGCAGACTAGCAAATCCACCAGAAGCTGTTTACAAAAATTAGGGGTTAAATGCAAATTTCTGATTCTAAACTACAGAATGCCTTACAACAAACTAGAAGAATAGGGTGGTGTGGATTTTTTTTTAACATGGTCTTTTACAGAAGCAGCCTTCAGCCTGTAATGCTTTGCACTTCATTTCTTCAAAGACAAACTGAATAGAGATATACCTAAATGGAGAATTACTAAGCCTCAAGTCTCTAAGGTACCGTCCATTGAGAAGCAAGGGCACTAGAAACAGCAAGAACAGGATCAACCTTTCCAGACCAGTGCAACCTTCGACTGAAGGCTGCTGTAGCATTAAAGGAGACATGCAATTCCTCCAGTGTTCCTTCCTGGCAGGAAGGAACAAAAAGAGACTCACCTGTAGAAACTGGATCCAAGCCATGCGTGGTGAGGATTGCAGAAGCCTCTATTGCTCCACACTTCATGTTTTGTTTATAGAAGAGTTCAGGTCTCTTCCCCAGCACCAGATCTCTGAGCACTAACACGTTCCAATGAAATCTCCACCTTATTCTGCAGTGCAGCAACCATTAGGCAGAGATTCTGTGAGGCCCCTCTTCACAATCACAAAGAGAGGAGCTGCAAATAAAAATCACACAGTTCATTAGCAGAAAGGTGGCAGCAGCCACTCTTCCACTGCTGGAACCCATCCCAAGACACTGAGAAACAGGTAGAAACAGCCACAGCAAGGCAGCTGCGAAGCAAACTGTGCCGAAATCCCCAGGAGAGGCTGATAGCAGGACAGATTTGTCAGGGTGTCGGTGCAAGCAGCAGCACCAAGGCCCAGCCACCCTCTCCACACTAACCTGGATGCACACGGGCCTGGGCACAGCACAGCAGGCGCTCACCCACAGCACCTCCTCCCTCTCCATCTGGCCAGTCCATTTGCAAGTTGAACATTTACACTCAGTGCCTGCACAGAGAAATGTCAATTCCAGTAGTGGCTCTAGATGGACAGCTGGGGGGCTGGGGACGGGGAAAGGGTTGTTATTGAAGCAGCTCCTTTTCAGGTGCAAGTAAGATCTCCCTATTTGCGAGAGAGCTACCAGGCTGACCTCTGGGCACCACAAAGCAGATCGGCTCAGCTACGAGACACAGCACTGGACTTAAAGCAAACCTTAAGTAACCAGCCAGACACAATCTGCTGAATTTCTCTGAACTTTATTGGCACTTTAGGAAGAACAAGGTATGGATTTTAACAACTCCTCTGAACAGGAAAAATATGTCTTAATCAAGGTTCTCTCTGCAGATAAGCACATGGACCCGTGAATTACTCCACAACCTTAAGGAATTGATGTTTTATTATAATCCAGTAAAACAACTGATCAAAAACCTTCAACATAATTTACAGCAACAAAAAATAAAACAAGAAAAAATAAGCCAGGCAAACATTTGATAAAGTACTTCCCTCCCCCCACCCCCAAGAGGAGTAGTTATCCAATTAAACTGGAACATGAAGAGGAAGAACAATTCACTGTATTCTAACAAATAAAAAAATGTGTCTACAAATCTCACCATAATACTGAAAGCTTCTTACATTAGTTTTCTTGCAAAATATCATCTTTATTATACAGTATACATTTCCAAGGGAAAGAGGACCATAAACATACCCTCCATCCCTTGACTAATATATTCTAATTGTGCATAGCTAGAAATATTGAAATCAAATATCATTAGATACCACTGGAATATAATACTGGTTAAAAAGAAGGCAGGGCTGAAACAACTACAAAGAGTTAGGTGGACTCACTGGCACAAGCCGTTCTATTCCTATATTGGACCATGTGGAATTAGAACGTTGAAAAAACCATATAAACAGAAGTCATGCCAACATCATAATACATGAGAGCTCAGCAGTGTTGTGTGACCCATCAAAGCAGAAAAGGTTTACTGGTTTATTATTTGAACACATATTCCAGGCACCATACGTCAGCTTGTTAGGAAATTATTAAAATGTTAGATAGGCTTTTCTCCCCTCAAATGCATCAATAGTTGCCATGGACAGAGCAAAGTGCTGAGAACCAGCTTTAAAGCACCAAAACAGAAGTTTAAAAGTTGTCTGTTCCCCAGTAATGAGACTCACGCAGAGGCAATGCCAATCACCTTCAGTACAGAAATACGCAAATATCTTCTGACAAATTTAACTGCAATCTTTCATTTGTGACTTTCGTAGTACTGAGGCATATTTTTCTTGGCCAATAAAAAGCTTGCCATGTCATGTGCCCCTCAAAAGCACTCTGTGTCCAGGGGAGAGAAGGGGGCTCCCACATGACACACCTGGATGTTTAAGAGCATAGCTTAGCATGTTGCTTCTAACAGAGGTTGGCTGGTACTTGTATGAATCGCCACACAGACTTGCATTGCTTTCAAAAAATAAAGTAACACAGCACTGGTGAGGTTGTTTCCAGCCACCAAGGAATTCTTGAGGAAATACTGCAGTTTGTTAACACTATCATGAACATTTCTTTTTTGGCACAGTCCCCCTTTGCCCTTTTTCATACACCAGGGAGCTGAAAATGCTCCAGTTTTCAGATGTTTTCCTTCTATCACCATTACCAGTAACGTCATACAAAAGGAGAATCAACAAAACTGAGCAAGTGACAAAATTTGGGATTATGCTAGGCAAGAAAATAAATCCCAGACTAGCCTAATGACTTCCTATAGGGACAGGCTAATCCAAGGAGGGCAAAACAAAGGAGGACTTCACTTTAGGTGGAACCCATTTTTAAGATGACGCTCCTGAAGGTTAACAGTTCCTTTTATGAGGGATCAAGGCAACATCCAATTCAACCCTGAGCATACATGGCTATTTCCTCCACAGAAATGGCAGGGAGGATTCTCGGTAGCTACAGCATGGACAGCTTGGATGACAGGAGGTGATGGTTATTACAATAACTGGCACAAGCAGCTCTCAGGACCAGTCTCACAATCATTTGTATCCCATTTCTAAGAGAAAGCCTTCTGTTCTCAAAGCTACAAAAGGCCAAAACGTCCTTCTGGGGAAGGAAAAGCACTTGAGCCAGGGATGTGGCAGACTGCTAGTGAGGATTAAGAAAGCAATTGGACAAGTGCCTCAGGATCCTCTCTCCTCAAATGCTGCTTGAAGCCAGGAAGACAGATGCAGTCTTGTACATGACCCAGATAAGAGAGTAGTTTTTGGTCCCCAGCTGCTGATCACTTTTTACGGTTGCATCTAGTTTAAACTAAAGGTATCTGAGCTACAGTAGATCTATACACAGTCATAAGGCACCAACGACTATGTGCTAAAAAGGCCTCTTATGGAAAAACCTGAAATCTTGTTCACATAACTAGAAAAGTATCTGTTCAGCAAGGGAAAATACAGCTACAGGAATTTTTAGTCTTTTACATTTCTGCCTCCCACTTTAGGTTTTCACTGGCAAAACCAAAAAGGAAGGCAGTGTACTTTAGCTATCTCTGCCTCACTGGTTACATTCAAGTCAGACAAATGATAGTGAACAAAGCCATTGACCAGAGACAAAACCTCTGGAAAGCGGGGAATTTGAGGCTTCAAACCACACTGTATCAGTGGAAATACTCCAAAGGCCTCCTCATTATTAGGAAATTCAAAGCTCCATCACTAAACAACAAAAGGTAACACCAGCAGGAACACCACAGAATCTGTTTGGTCTGCTTATTTTTGTAGGACAAAAGCTTAGGTCTTTTAGAGAGAAAGTCCATATTTTACTTTCAATCCTTCTTCCTAAGCTCCAGTCTCCCCTTTTTAACTACATGATTCAGACTCTGTGTTAAGTCAGAATTTCAGACCCTGGTTACTAAGCTTAATCCTGAAGTTTGCACAGGTTAGTAGGAAGGCACAGTGTCAGACTGTCAGCTCTTGACTGTATCTAATGCAGTACAAGTATCTGCTGGTCTCCCCACACAACAGAAGACACAGCCACCTCAGTGGGCAATACCAAATCCAACACGTGAGACTTCACCCCAAGCCAAACAACTTCAGATTTGCCCCAATACATGTTTGCTTTCCCAAGCCACCCTAGGCAGACGTAATTACTATTTTTCTTCTGTCACATAACTCCAGCATTTGCCCAAAACTTGATAAATAAGACCATGGTCACTCTTCTGTAGTGGTTCCAGCATAGCACGATTATGAGTGAATGATGGGAGAGGATGGGGAAGAGGGGAGAAGAGAGTGCAGGGCAGCAGGTGCAGGGGAGAGTTTACATGGACTCGAACTCGTCAATGCGCTGCTTGGTGTTACCCTGCCGAATCTGACGGAGGGTCTTGTACTTGTCTCGGCCTAGACGCATGTTCTCAGCGTGGATCATATCATTTGCCGTCTTCTTGGTTTCATCCCGAGCATTTGCCAGCTCTGAGGAAAGAGCCTTTGGAGGAGGGGAAACAGACAGCAACAAGTTAGTACATGCCAGAGACTCAAAGCTGGACATGGAGATTTCCCGTTGATCCTCCTAAAGATTCAGTATCAATAGAGACAGGAAACAGACAAGCGCCAGTGTATTCTTCTGGGCAACCTGCTCTAGCAGACCTTGCTTGACCAAGGAAGTGGGATTAGATGATCTTGTGGAGGCCCCTCCAACCTAAACAGATCTATGATTTTGTGGAAGTTGTTAATAATTCTCCCTAACATTTGAAAGTAGAAAACATCAGGCAATCTGTCACCCTATTTATCTTTACCTAGCACAGTTAAGAAAGATTGTCTCCAATGTCTGTACTTTAAAGAATGGCCATTTGGAGGGATCCCTGAAGACAATAGGAGCATCTTGCAGAATCTGAGGAATTACTAGCTTTCCACCAGAAAAGAAACTTGCTGTAGAAGATAAAATGCACCTCTACCCTTCTGTCTGTGTGTAACCACCACAGTACAATGCAGAATGAGCAAAGCCTGGTGCAAGTCAGGCAGCACAACTAAATGCTTGGAACTGAACACCAGAACACTGGAGTCCCTTACAAGAAGATGGTGCAGTCTCTGTGCTGAGCCCTAGCGGGCTACGCCTAGGGTTTTGCAATGCAACCAAGACTCAACAGTTAGAGACAGCTTCTTGATAGAAATCAGACCAAGTTCTTCAACTCATTGCAGCCAGGGCTATGAACAGCTGTCAGATGGTTGGCAATATTCACACAAAGCATACTACATCTGACAGATGCTACTTGTTGGCACTGCTTCAAAATACTTCACTACTTTCAGTGAAATGGAAGTCAAGTGCCAGGAGACAAGATCTGCCTCTCTCCTCAACGGTTAAGCAGCTATCTGGCACGATCATTATCATCTTTCTTTCCTGCTTCTCCCTTCATTTTTAAACTAACAGTAATACCTTCCAGCTGCAATAAATATTGAGAAAAGTAGAAGCAGCACCCAGACACACACACACTCTGCTGCCAACTTCTTACCTTCAAGTGTTTCTGGACCCGCTCATTCTTCTCTGCTTCAGTGGTGCGCTCCTCCTCACTGCGGTCCTTGATGGTGGCCTCTGATCGTAACTCAGCACTGGCTTCTGCCGCATTCTCATCCTGCTCATCATCATGCTCATTCTCAGAGTGCATGGGTTCAGCGACATGAGGGGTGCTCATGGCAGTCTTCAACTCCTCTTTGGTCTTTTCTAGGTCCTCCTGCACCCTCTGTGCCTGCAGTAGGATATGCCACAGTGAGTCAGTCAGTATAATCCTGAGTGCCTGAGACTTCTCACAGAAGCACCATTTGGTGCTTGTTACAGGAAATCTTGCACCTCTGAAGGGGTATATTCCAAAGCTACTCAGCCACCATCATTTGCAAAATTCTCTGCTGGGTAACACTTCAGAGATTTGAAGAATGGTTACAGTTAATGGAAAATGGGCTACAGGCCTAATTAGTCAAAAATTGCTACATGGAGTAAGAATAAGTCACCCATTCCATGGAGAAAACCAAAGCTGCGTATTTAAAACAGCCTCAAGCTTGCAGGATTTGAGTCTCGTGTGGAATCTAATGCAGGAGTTTAGGTTACAACCCAGAACAAAGAGCAATTCCACAAAAAGTATACCATTTGCTCAGATTCTGCTTTACCTTATGCTGCCACTCCTGTGCCTCGCTCTCTTTCTTCTGCCTGGCCAGCTCCAGCTGCGTGATCCTAGCTGTGAGTTCTGCCATCTCAGCAGCCTGCAGAAGAAAGGCTTTTAGTGGAAACAAAACTCAGGGTACTTGCTAAATGAAGCATTTTGTCCAGTCCTGAGTGAAAACACATCTTTTCAGCAAGAAGCAAGCCTTCCTGTTAACTTCAGTTCCACCAATACCTCCACAATGAAAGAGGAAAGAAAGGAAGCCAAAAAAGTTTTGCGGTTAGTTGTAGTTAGGGTTTTGTTTGGTTGTTGGGTTTGATCTTTTTCCTTCTCCCCAAAACAGAGCTACAAAACTCAGTTCTTTGAATCCAAACCACAGAAAGCAACACTTTTCTCATTAGCACATACAAAAAAGGGCAAAAAGCAATACAAATCTACTGTACAAATACACTTGTACTTATGTATACGCTCATCTACTTGAGGCTAAAAATTAAAGAACCTGTGAATATAGTGCTTCCTCACTATATTCATAGCCTGGTTTGCTTCAAAAGCTTAGATGTTTCCCCTTTCACTATTTTCCCTACTTGATTTTTAGTTCACCAACTTACCAACTGTTCTTGGGTCTTTTGTTGATCGTGGGATGCTCTCAATAGGGCCTCCTTTGCCTCTTCTGCTTCTCTACGTTCCTTAGCCAGTTTCTCTGCTTCCTCCTGAGCTCGTTTTCTCTCCTGTTCCAGCTCCAGAGCTCTGCGAGTCTGTTCTTCCAATTCTGAAAAATAGGGGAGCACATTTCAAGACAGATCAAGTAAAGAATGGCAGTAGAAGAGGAAAGTCTGTCTGGATAAAGGTTTTTCTTCAGAGGGACAGGTAAATGAGGGACGCAAACAACTGTCCCCTTTCCTCTCCTTCACATTTTACCTGGAGCTGAAGACTTAAAGTCAGGCCCACCCCCAATGGATTTGTGGGGAAGCACCCATCCCAAAATTACATACCTAAGGGCAGAGAAGCATCCAGTATTTTGCTTGGGCAACACCACACTAACTCTAGCCAAGCAATTAGATAGTAAATCACCACAGCAATGGCTGGTGTGATCCCTGCTACACTTTTTGACTCCTTCCTCTACAGATATGCTGGGATAAAGCTTCCAGCCATCACAGGAACAATGACAAAGTACTTCCACTGCCAAGAGAGACATCTTGGCTGTTACCCATTTCTTTAATGCAAATCTTTTTTCAGCAGCTGCAGATGGAGGGCTTACATTCAGCTTCAGGAGGCTAAACCAGGACCCTAACACCAGTTAGCACACAATACTGGAGACACAAATCACTCAGAGATGCTCATAGCTTTACTATTTGAACTGTTTTCATTTAGACTATTCATCCAAGGAAACACTGAAAGACTTCCTGTTACCTTGCTGAGCTTTCTTCGTTTGCTCCTCAATTTGCTTGAGTCTCTCCATCAGCTCCTCCTTCTCACGCTCAATCTTCTCCTTCTCCTTTTCTGCCAACTCCCTCTTCTTCTTCTCATTCTCTAGCAGGGCTCTGATGGAAGGAAGTCACAATGTAATTTCAAACCAACTATCACCCAGATTGGAGCACTTTGTAGCAAACACACAAAAAGAGCACACACAAGATATGCCCTACAGCACCCTGATAATGAGCTTTACTCCAGATGTAACCCTTTATAGAAGTGCAAATTAAAAAGCTCTGCTGGCATTCATCTCAATGACAAGTTCATAATAGCAGTGTTACAAGGGAAATCTCCACATTTCAAGGTCGGTATTAGTCCCATCAAATGGACAGACAAATCTTGAAGTCCAAGAAAGTAATGGTGAGTCACATTTGTGATGAGTACCATTACTATCAACCCATTAGACCTAATGAAGCAGAAAACAACCTGCTTTATTATTGGCTCAGGCAGATTAAGGTGCTGCCAGCCATTTATCTAGCACATGATGCTACTTCTGCAGTGATTAGTCACACCCAGGTTACTGAGAACCCTACCAACCTCTCCATCTGTTTCTGATGTTTCTCTTCCCGAGCCTGCGCCTTCATCTGCTGCACCTCAATGGTGTCTGGTTTACGTCTGCGCATGTAGAGCTCATGGTTCCCCATGCAAAGTGCCAAGATTCGTTTGTTAATCCGTAACCGAGGGGCGTAGAATACAAAGTCCTTGGGACAAGAAAAAGGCAGCATTAGACCTGTTCTTTCAGCAGAAGAAGCCCCTTGTGTATGCACTATGCTCCCAAGACCCTGAGCTTTTTAGAGTTGCTAGCCAGCTTTTCTTAATAATGTCTAATTCATTGGTGGTGGCAGTTAGACACTTCTTTCTGGAAATGATTTCAACCTGACAAACACACCCAGGGCAGGAGCACCCAACGCGTCATTCCAGTGTGCTGGGTTTCACTGTAACACATCCCTAGCAGCAAGCACACAGCATCTTAGCATCACCATTTCATTACAGACACCAGCAGGGCTGGTTTTTCAGGCACACCAAGTCCCTGGCTTCTCCCACCTTCCTTCCCACTTCAATAATCTATACAATAGCCTGGCTAGCCTCATCGAATGTAATATCTTGGCTTATGCCAGAAAGGGTGTTAAATGTAACAACCAATGGATGAATAACTGTTCTGTTAAAAAAGGAGCAACAGCAGCAGGGAAATGCTTCCAAGCAGCAATGCAACAAGAATGACCAAAAGAATAGAAGGTATTGGCTAGCACAGGAAATTATTAGGCCTTAAAGATGAAAGCAATTACATTCAATATAAATTTGCGAGGAAAAAAACTTCTAGCCTGCCCTACGAAATGACCTAAAGCTTCTGCTTTAAGTAAGGTGAAAACCTGCAAAAGATCATCCCACACACTATTAAAGCCAACGTGTTGCAAAAGAAGCATCCATGGCTAACAGAGCTACCTCAGATCCCTAGCTGTATTATCAGAGAATCTGAACAGTCTTGAGTGAATCAGAAACCCTAAGCAAGGAGCTACTCCCTGCCACTGACCTTAAAAGCTTAAGCTTATACTAAATTTCTACCCTCTTACCCAGAAAAAAATCATAACTATCACTTTACTGCCCTGAACAGGTCTCCCTGCTCACAAGTGTTAATGCTATTGATGAAAAAAATCTGAGCAAAAAAACCCAAAAAGCCGCCCAAAAACCCACAGAAATTGTTCAGCTAAGAAGCTGAATGTTTAATAGCTTAATATGAATGTTGCTTCTTACTGGTGCTTTCTTGTCAATAGGCTTAATAACAAATTTCTTGTCATTGAATGAGATATTTCTGATCTCACTCCAAGGGAATCCAATTTTCGGTGTTAGCCTGCAGAAATGGGAAGCAAAAAGAAATAAGAGAGCTCAAAGTCATTCCAAATTCTTGACTTAGAATATAAAGCTCAAAATTATACCAAATCCACCCTCATATTTCAGTGCTCTTAGGATAGTTGAAATCAGCGGACAAAATTAGTCATGAAGATGAAATATAAACATAAGAAGCAGTTTTTCAATCCCAGTTTTTTGTTTTTTTAAATGAAAAACAGAACTGGAGAATGCATCTATGGCAGGAAGACTAGGGATACGAGTGAAACTATCTTGAAAAGATTTGCCAATTTCTTGTATTTGTTGACCAAAAGAAGCACATTTTATGGATTATTCTAGCAATGTCAAAAACACAGCCAGGAATTATACAGAAATTGTGGAGTTCAGTCAAAGATTTGAATTGCAGGAGAGATTGATTTTTGAATGACTTTATATTGGAAAGGAGCTGAAGGCAACGATGAAGAGAGAGGGGTTTATTACCTATCATTCTGCTCATAAATGTTGAGTCCAAGAGCATCTACACCTAGCCAGAGCTCAGAGCCTTTCTTGTTCTTAATGCTGAAGTAGTTCACACCGTACATTTCCAGATCCTGTGCAATTTTCAGGTACTCCAAGACAGCATCTTCTCTGCAGCAAGTAAAAAGAAAGCAGATATTCTTCTTTGAGTCTTTAAGCCATTAGAGGAAGAAGGTGCTATCTTCCCACATGGACAGAGCAGCAACAAGCTGGCAAAGGTTCTAAGCATCACCCTAGTAGATAATTACAAACTCTGCAAACTCCGTCTTGTTTTACTAAGAACAGCCAGCTGATGTGGACCAGCAAGAGCAGAGGCATGTGAACCTCGTTGCTCTGAGCAAAATAACCTAAAGAATGCTAACTTATCCTGAAGCAAGTCACAGATTTTTGTATGCATTCATACGTTACATGCTAACACTACTTTAAATACAGCAGTTTCACACTGCATCAGTTACCTAATCATTCCTCGATGTTCCTCATGCCACACCTGGATCCTCTCCTCCCACTGGTCCTTGTTAAGCTTGTGCTGCTCCAAAACTCTAGAAAGAGCATACATGGGATGTTTAAAACCAAGCACTACATATAGGCGCACACACAATTACATCCCTCTATAATAATGTTTCATAAAATACTCCATTAGCATCAGAGTTCCCCCACAAAAATATTCCAAGAAATACAGTTGTATTAAAAGGCTAGACAGACACACAATGGTCAGTATTCAGACTTCCAACAAATGACAAATTTTTTTCAGTTTTTCTTCTCCTTGTAGCGTATTTGTTTTGGAGCTTCTCTCACTACTTCTGATTAGGGTTTCAGAGTAGCAATATGAAGTTTAAGGTTAAAGCTCTCAATTAATTGAATACTAATCTAAAGGCTCAGAGTGGGACAAGGCTATATTTTATTCTGAGCATTGCAATCAAAACACCCCCTACACTTAAAAAAAATTTTTTAAAAAATCACAAATCCTTTAAGACAGAGAATGTCTAAGACTATCCAGGTTCACTTGCCTTTGTGGGAGCAGTTTATCACTAGCAAGGTAGCCAGACTTGTGCACATCTTTGTTGAAGTCTCCATACTTGGACTGGACAGCATAAGAAGCCAGAAGGACAGCTGTTTCTGGTGGACAATAAATGTCATCATTCAGAATTGCCTCCTTCACTTGGAGAAAGAAAAGGCGCTGTGTGATGTCCTGAATCAGCTCTTCTGCCACATCTTCTGGGTAGAACTTGGCCCGGAATTTGAAAAGCAGGGGGCTTTCTTTACGTACATCCTGTGCTGTTACCTGGAACAGAGGTAGCAGATTTTATAGCCTATATACCAAGTGAAGGGGAGCAGTTTACAAACAGGAAGACAAGCATGCACTAGGAAAAAAATTTCTCCTTTCCAGTGCAGAAGGGGGTGGCAAAAAAGCAAGGATTTTCAATTACTTACTGCTAAATACCTTATCACTTCTCCCCACTGGATTTACACAAGCCAGTAGTTAAGAACAGTGGTAGCTAAGTTACTTTCCAGGTTTCTCCACAACCAAGATGCTCACATGAGCACCACATCAGCATTTTACCAGGAAGAGCAACAGATCTGGCCAGGTAACAAACAGAGCTCGATGCAGGACCAGGTCAGATACCACAACTCCTCATACCCTGGGGAGGGAGTGTGTGGACATCACAATACCAACTCACTGATCTTGCAGTACTTGAGGTGCATGGATAGGCAAGAACAGATCCCTGACAGAAGTATGGAGGCTGAATTTGCCCCTGCACTCTCAGAGAAGGGAACAAGGACAAGCAAAATCTTGGAGCAAACATACCTTTTTGTTCAATTTTAGCCATGTTGAGAAACCCTTGGTGTCTTGATACTGAAGTCCAAAAAACCAGACCTCTCGCAAACCAATCGTCTTGACAACCTGGAAGAGAGATGATTAGCAAGATCCCCAGATGGACTGAATTTAGCAGTGGCTGAGAACATGTTAGAGGTAAGTTCAGACAAAGACAGTGCCCTGGCCACGAGCCTCTCCTGCTGCAGTGCACAGAAAGATGATTGGGCATCTAAGAGGTCTTAAGTGGATGTGTATAACATTCTTTCTTCTCCTTCAGCTCTTTAAGGCTTGTTGCTATTTAAAAACAACAGCTGGGACGTTATTTTTTTCAGCTACTTGTAAGCCAACTTGTATAGCCAAAATACAATGCAACTGCTCTGACAGGTTTGTAACTGCCAGGAATCAAGAAGACAGCTACATTTTCGGGTACACCCCTCACTTATTATGCAAATGTACTATTCCTGGGCAAGTCATGAATCTCCCTGCTAGGTTGTGCTACTTTAAGATTTGTTTCTACTCCACTGATAGCTATGGACAGGCCTTTCATACAGCTCTTTACTGAGTAGCACCATTAAGAGGAAGTGCAGTGGGTAAATCCATATGCTATCCCTTGTGCCAGGACAAAGAGCCACCACAGACATTAGCTACACCACTATGTAAGCTCTCTCTGTAGTTCCCTAGCACACCAAGCATGCTATGTAAATAAGAAGGCTTTAAAGACATGTTGTGACAAGAGACAAGAGCCTCATGGTGGGGCAGCAAGACTACTGCAGTACAGTGCCACTATTGGTTAAAAGGAGGGGGAAGTTTCTCCAAAGCCTGTTTGCTATCAAGACATCACCCTTTGTGCCCTAAAAAGCCTGGGACACGCCACAGGGTGCAGCAAGTCTACACAGTGAAGTTCCCCCACATCCCTCCTGAAGACCCAGGAGTTGGCCTCATACTGGCAAACAAGGCACCTACTGGTCACCTCCATTACTGGACAAGAAAGGGGAAGGAAGAAGACATCTGTCTTAAGGTTGACGTGGTTCCTAAAGTACAACACTGTCAGCTGTTTTTACATACCATTCAACTCGGGCTTGCTCAGAGCTTCCCCCTTTCAAAGGGGCTAACAACTAGATGCAGAGACTGAGACTTGCCCTGTGAACACCAGCTGCCAGGTCAATTGATATAATTTCGTACTGCCCAAAGGTGCACTCTGTTCCCTTCTGATGTGGTCTCTACTTTGGCAAGATACAACACCAAAGACATAGGTTCCCCACAAACGCATCCCTAATTAGATTGTTTAGGGCTTGGTTCAGACATTTCTTCTGGCCTTTCAAAAGCAGCATTAGGGCCTTTGTTCCTTTCAGACAGAAAAACCAAATGCAGTTTTCAGCAGAGGCATGCAATTGGTGGCGTGCACAAAGACAAAACCTACACTAGGTCATGTAGTCTATATACATCATCCCACTGGGGTACCTGAGATTATTCAGCCTGTCCTTGCTTGAACATGAACTGGAGAGCTGGGCTAGAGCCCCTGCAGATTCAGGGGAATGTAGGTCACTTGTGCATCACACAGCAGGATGCACACAGCTAAGGAGGCTTCTGGAGAAGAATCAGGGTTTGCTATGTACAGGCAGTTTTGGTCACTGCAATATAGGAAAGATATTAATCTCTAACATTAAGATATTAGAGAGGGTCCAAAGGAGGGCAATGAAGATGAAGGGCCTTGAGGGGAAGCCGTATGAGAAGCAGCTAAGGGCACTAGGTCCATTCAGCCTGGAGAAGAGGAGACTGAGGGGGGACCTCATCACAGTCTACAACTTCCTCATAAAGGGAAGAGGAGGGGTAGACATTGATCACTTCCCTGTGGTGACCAGTGACCAAACCCAAGGGAATGGCCTGCAGTTGTCAGGGAAGGTTTAGGTTGGATACCAGGAAAAAGATTCTTCACCCAGAAGGTGGAACTGGTTCCCCGGGCAAGTGGTCACAGCACCAAGCTTGACAGAATTCAAGAAACATTTGGACAACGCTCTCAGGCACATGGTGTGATTCTTGAGGATGGTCCTGTGCAGGGCCAGGAGCTGGACTCTCCTCGTGGGTCCCTTCCAACTCAGCATATTCTGTGAGTCTGTGATTGGAAGCAGATGGTCCAAGGAGGGGAAGAAAGGCTGTCCTAGAGCCCAAGGACAGCTCTGTTCTTGGAAGCATTAACATATGAATGGGATAGAAGCTCCTCACTCTGACTGCATGGGTCTGCTTTCCTCTCTTCCACTTGACAGCAGCTTATGCCTGGGAATTCAACAGGCTGGACTGGCAGCAAGCAGCTGAAAGGCTCCACACTGTGGTCCCACACAAAAGGACTTTTATTCCACAGCAGAAGCCTGCACAGCAATAGCAGAGACAACAACAAGCTGGGCAGAGAAGAGCAGAGACAGCACAGCACTCACCATCACACTCCCAAGCTGCCACTGAACTTAGGCAGGGAGGATAGTCCTCCTCCCTCCTCAGCTTTAACAGGCTATTTATTTCCATTCAGCAAGGGAAAAAGCATGGAGAAGAAACAGCTTTCTACAGCTGCAAGGAATCTGGCTGGCAGCAGCATAATTATGTCTGGGGGTGTACAGCATTCGGAGCCCTAATGAACTGTGAGATGTTCCAAAAAGCAGACAGCTACTGGCAGTGGCTAAGGCTGGAGAAGGGCTGGCACAAAGGATGGGAGAATAAAAAGTACAGTTTAACACAGGCCACAATACTTAAATGTCTAAAATCTACGCTCTCATCTGGAGAGCAACATCTTTCATTCATGCCAGGGGGAGCATTAATTCAGTCCCTGGGTCTTGTTTAGAATGCTGGATAAGGCTCGGTTTACAATGGGCAACAGACTGGATGCAGCCTTAAAATCCAGCTGTCCCATGGTACCTTGACCAGCTACTACAAAGCTCTTAATTGAGTACTACCTTTAGCTTAAAATTCTATTCAGTAAGCCATACTGACATAGGGAAAAAGGTGCCTTTCTGGTGACTCACTTCATCCTCTGCAGAAAGTCTAAGCACACATTAGTAGGGGTTTTTTACTTAGGTTCAGAGAAGAAACAGACGATATTTCAGGTAATCTTTTCTCTCACTCCTTCTTACTCCATGTGCTTTAGGTCTGCATAGCAATTCCTGTCTCTCCCCTCAGCACTCACCCATCTCCCTCTGAACTATGTTCTTGCCATCGGGTGCTGCTCCACAGCAGAAGAGGGAGGCAGAACGAGCCTGTTAAATGTAGATTTTAGCATCAAGATGTTGATTGAAAATGGCTGTCATTCTCAGCCCAGGAAACACACGACCACACTGGCAAACAAGTACAGATCCTGATGAAAGCGCTATTTACACACGGGCAAGACCAAAGCACGCAAGCAGAGGAAAAGGCATTCTACTTGGATCAAGTTCCTGCACCAAAGGCCAAATCATCTCAGGCTATAACAAGGCACAAGCATCTTGAGTGTTGCCCTAGTTAAAGATGAGGTAGGTCTCTCTCCCTTTCTATGACAGGCATGTCGAGTACATCTGAGAGAAAACTGCCAGCTAACCTTATTGCTGGAGGAGCTCTGAACTGGTGCCACACCTGCAGTTTCATATGCCAGTCAAAAACTACTTAGAATGTGGTCTTCCAGGTACCCTAACTTAGTACCCAAGATAGGCTCCATCTACAGCCACAAATATGCAACTGTTCCCCCTCCATTTACCTGATGGATATACTTCTAATTTTCCCTTCCAAAGTGCTAAAATGCCAGAGTGCTAAATGACAGGATCTTCAAGTTTTTGAACTCATTGCAGTTTGCCAGTGACCTCTTTAGCAACAAGCAGTCCATTTTTGGTTGGAACTACTGCTTTTCTAAAAGTCAGAAAGTTTCCACATGTTCCTGTGAAATTTGAAACACATTTTCATACCACTCAACCACAAGCCTTCATTACAGGAACAAGAGTTCCGGGGTTTGCTGGGGGAACCAGCCACTGTCCTGAGACTTGCTGCTTTCTACCATTAAACTACCTTAGTGAGTTTTCATTTCAGTGCTTTCACCCAGTGGAACAAGTGTTCCAGAGCAATTTCCTACGTGTTTAAATACTATTAGGCAGGACCTTACCAAGGCTAAAGGTTTCTCTTACACTGTCCCTCCTCACAAAGCTTAGTTTGCAGGCCATGAGACACCAACCTTTATTCCAAACACGGCTCAACTCAGATGGAGTTAGTCAAAATTCAAGAGGGGCTTGGTCAGCTCGTGCTGTACACTTAAGCAAACATGAAAGAAGTCTGACAAATTGGTACTCCACAAAACCACTAAATTCACTGCAGCAGATAAGCAAGAAGGAAGCTGCTAAGCATTACCAAGGTTTCTAGCTGCATGACTACCTTGGAGGCCATGCAGCTAGAAAAGCAAGGCTAGACAAGCCAGGGCACACAAACTCAGAATCTCAGGAGATCTGGCTCTTCATGAAATCTGAAAGAACCTTAAGAATTAAAAAGAAAATGAAACAAAAATAACCCTCCCGACACACATTCCACTACCTATAAAAACTTAATGCTGAACATAAAATACAGCATCAGTGATCAGGTTTAAAGTGTGCAGAGAGATGCTTATTGTTATAATTTTAATGCATAGATAAGTGCACTTTTCTATTACAAGTTTAGTTTTGACCCCAAAAGCTCACAAAAATGAGCAAAAGCATCTTAGGAAGTTTAACCACATGTTTTTAAAGTTTGAAGTGATAGCTATTGAAGTTTCTCATGTTACATTTTCTTTAACCTGTGACTTGTCTTCATGGCTCTTAATTGAACAGAAATCACCTCTTTAATGAGATTGGATGCTCAATGATTCAAGCTAGAATCAATTTACCCAAAAAAGGAAGTTTGAGAGGCAAAAGATTGGAGGGACACAATTTCAAAGCCATCCACAGCAACAAGTAACTAAGAAGTTTCACCAGACAACAGATTAATATTTTATGTGTAGAAGACATACAATGCAAAGCACTGCTTAGGTTTACTTACTACCCTCCAGACCAGCTGCACTTCAGTCCAGTACAGAAAAGGGTCAAAGGAGGAAAACAAGTAGCTATCACTGTTGCAGTGCCTGTGCTCTGCATCCCCAGGAAAGCAATATTTCAAGGTACCCGTGAAGTAATCAGGCCTGTGGGATAAGCAGCATCCCCGACATGCATAGCCCATCCTTGAGCTCTTCTTTTAATCCATCATTGGTAGCTGAGGAATGGGAGCAAAGTTACCGTTCTTGCTAGCGAGCCAGTAAGCACTGGAGTTCAGCAGCTGATGTTACAAGGTACATCAGCAGAGCTACAGAAGACAGAGAGTACAACCCTGTCTCATTTCATCCACGTTTTGCCCGTGCACACAAGCCTAAGATATTTAAACTAAAGCTGCACAGTTACAAGACTAGGGAATAGGAAGAGCTCTAGTACAAATCATGATGTTACTGCACACATATATCAGTTCAGGGGTATTTCTACAGCCAGCACCTTGGGGCAGAAACTACTTCCTACAAAGCAGTGAAGCATCTGCATTGTTCTGTCACTACAAAAATTCACTTTGAAATTTAACCAAGCAGGAAAGAGGAAGACAGGAACATTTCTACCTCATGCCCATTCAACTATTATTATTATGGAACTTTAGATTCAAGTGGTTTTCTCCGCATTCAGCTAAAGCCTAGCTACAAGCTTTCCAAAAGTCTTCTGAATCCTATTCAGAGTGGGTCAGAATTATGTGTGGCATAATGAATACATTTATCTACCTTTATACACACTAGGTGGTGCCCAAAATGTTACTTTACAGTCTGCTGTAAAGCCAGCAGACTGCACTGAAGCAGCCATGCAGCTAGAAAGCTTGGTAATGCTTAGCAGCTTCCTTCTTGCTTAACTCAGAACTGGCAGCTCAAAGTGAAAGGCAACCCCAGGGCAAAAATATGCTGGATATCTTAAAATTTTTCTGTACAAGAGTCAAAAATCAGGTTTCACACCAGAAGGTCAATGTCCTGCAACAGCAAAACCGTATGTCTGCTTTGTAGAGGAGCTCTCCCTTCCCTCAAAAAAGCACTGATGAAAGCAGCTCTTTTTTTAGAACCAGCATCATGTAGAAAATACTAGATTATCAAGTCCAGGGGCACAACATGGCTTAAGGGAGCTAGAAAATAAACAGAAGTAACTTTGTTCTTATGCACCCCATCATGGGACCCCGGAAACCTAAGGACAGAAACTGAGGCAGAGTGAACAATGACCAGCCAGAGAGCAGTCACGGTGTCAGCAGGGACAACAGCACTGGACTATCCCTTTACAGGAACCAAGACACACAAACAGCTCAGTCACATGAAACATCCTGGATATGTAACAGCAGACAATGTATTTAAAGGTCCATCCCTTTCCTAAAGGGACTAAGTTTAATGTCAACCAGACCTTTTAGAAATAGCAAATGCTTAAAACTAGCTTCAGACACTTTTTTCCCCCCATTTCCAACTTCACCTACAATCCAATTTAGGTGAAGTAAGCACTGCCTTAACTTAGAAACTCAGTTCTGTAACAGCATTTGTTTTCTCCCTTGGCAAAGTGTTTACTGCGGAAAAAGCAAAACAAAACTTCTGTTTAGACAGGTGCTGTGTGAAACACACTGAAGGGAGGAAAACGTGCAGCTGTCCAAGAGCATGACAAAGGAGTGAAATCAATTACTAGACATGAAGAGCTGCTCTATTGGAAACATGACTCGATGCTTCTCAGAGACAAACTGATGAAGCCCAAGTCTGCCACCAATGTCAGTTTGCAGCAGAAGCCGCAGATGACCTAGCGCTGACTGAAAATATCATGTGCAGATTAAAAATATTACTGACGTGAGTAGTACCATTTCTTAGCACTTGGTGCTTTGCTTGGATAATAGCAGAAGCCAGATATTGAAAGATAATCATGGAAGCATCCACATGAAGAACACCTCCTTCAAAAAAAAAAACCAAAAAAAAACCAGTTCATTTTTTTATGAACTTGAGGACATGTCACATCGGCTTCATTGTTAAACACTCTCATGAACTAACTGTGGCAGAGTTCCATGTTGCACACATGGATTCTGGTCAGAACTTGGCTTTCACTTCTATCAATAAACCACACAGGGCTAAAATATGCAGGAGCTACTATATAGTAAGACATAGATAGCTGAGAACTACACTGCAATTCAGAACTTTTTTGAAAGCCTTTCTACTTTTCCAATTATGAAAGGTTGCTCTTTTACCAAAGCTTCGAATCTCACTCCATTCCCTCCATTTCAGGGCTGGGCTGTAAAGAGGAATATATCATCTAGTGTTGAATCATCCCGCTGAGTACAAGAGAAAACAGTAGTTCGTGGTTAAAGATCAAAAAAAAAATTAAAATTTAAATTATATTTGCTGGCCCCAAATGAAATAGCTGACTTCAATGGGTGAATCAGCCCTTAATTTTCTCTCTTCCTTATGATAGGTACTATGTAGAGCTAACCCCAGAATGCTTAGCTCTACTGAACCACACCCAAATCTCTGACATATCTGGTCTGGCAGTTCCCTCATCTTGTCATTAGTCCAAGATTCAATTTGCACTTCTTTGAGCTACGAATTTACTGTTCCCATTTTTCTCCAAGGAGCAAATCCATGGCCAATTACAGCAGAGAAACACAGTGGAGCCTGTCAAAGTTTCAACCGCTGCAGCTGATAATGTCTGTCATCTGCTGCTCCAGCTTTGGGCTGCACATGCCTCCCTGCTACTGTTTGGGCCAAAGCAGGAGGAAGTTTGCCTAGCCCGTGAATGCAGGGGAAGGCTGAAGTACCCCATGCAGACAGCCCAACACAGTCTGGTACACCAGTGCTCTTAAGGTTTCCCTCAGGGCCTGATGGGAGTACAGAACCACTTCACCTACACTTAAAGGTTGCAGCAGCATTTGAAACCCAGCTAAGCCTCGCCTGGTTTAGAGACCAACTGCCCTTTGGAATCAATTATACACTGCTTGCAGGTAAGTCAACCAAAAATAGCTTACTAGGTCCACCATAAGACTTTTCTTACAAACTAAGACTGCAGATATCTACTGCTTTCCAATTACCATTATTATGAGCCATAGCACCAATTCAGTCCACTAGAAGAATAGCTCCTAACATGTTCTTGGAGATTAAAAAATGCAGTAGTCTTGGAGAAAAAGTACAATTTCTTACTATGCTGTTCTCTTGAAGCTATTACATATAGTGACACTCAATCTTTGAAGTTCTTTAGAAATTATTTGCTGTTGCCTCAATAGAATTACAACATCTTTATCAACTTTATATCTTCTGCAGCTCCATCGCTTACCTGATCAAAGAGTTGCTTCCCCGTGGTGTTGGGCTGGATGGCAAACTCCAGCTCAGCATCCATGGTGGTAACACGCACACTGATCTGGAAGACAGAAAAATGCATCATTACAACACATGCTCTAAGTGAAGCTACCCAATAACGAAAACAAACATCTGCCCAAGACCAGGAATCAGGTCTCAAGCCTCCAGGAACTTCACTGCCAGCAGTCACAAAGTCATCTGCTCTGGCAGCATGGTACTCACAGTTTTCCTGTAGAATATAACTTTCCTGTTTTGCAGTGTGTTTATCCTCTCTGGTCCTACAAATATTCACATGTACTGACACACATGAGAGCCATTTACATCTTATGAAGTTTAA
Organism: Lycocorax pyrrhopterus obiensis; assembly: GCA_014706295.1. Lineage (NCBI taxonomy): Eukaryota > Metazoa > Chordata > Aves > Passeriformes > Paradisaeidae > Lycocorax > Lycocorax pyrrhopterus. Next base: position 19,137,494 of record JACSVZ010000005.1, read on the forward strand.
TTTCCAGAGTAGAACATTCTATTGTCTTTCACAAAAGTAGAGATGTTCCAAAACTTGGTGCACGCAAGAAGCCATCCAGCCCTTTTGTTTGAAGGGCGAACATCAAGGAAGTTCCCAGAAGCATTAACAACTCAGGCTGCTATAGAAGGCTGGTCAATAATAACAACACACTTCCAGTCTTTTTGAGTATTCGGAGAAGTTACAAGGCACAATCCCTGACATGCTCCAAGGGCTGTGGGTATGAAGCAGACAGGATGTAAGGATGCTCTCACAGGATAAGACAAAAAGGCTGCATGCTGAACATGAGAACACTTCCCACAGCAGTAGAGCTGCCAATACTGCTTTCCAATTCTTTCAGAGAGATGAAAGACCTCTAAAGACTGCAGAAATTGTTTAGGTGTTATTTAAAATTGCAATCAAGATTTCATGACTATACTAGCCTTAGATGCAAGATCATGAATGGTCTTCCAGAAGAAATGTTATATGATGCACTATTTTGACAGGAATATCTCACCATCACATTTTCACTTGTGACATGAAAGTGGCCAAGGGACTGCAGCAAGGGAGTTTGCAGCTTCATCTCACAGAAGCAGGAAGACACACACACATATTTCACTTCTCATGAAGCAAGTTAAACAGCAGAGGCATTTCACCTCAAATGCTAATGTAAAACATTGCTGATCCCATTCAAAACTCCTGCTAATTACTGGGAAACATGATTTAGATGCCTGGGGCTAGACAGAAACAGTCCTGGCCTGAAAGCAGATGCCTTAACTTTAGGCCAGGCAAAGTGAGGTCTCCGAGTACACCAAGCTGCCTGAGAATCCAATTCTATCTGCATGCCTATCCACTGAAAAAGGCAGAGATTTCACAATTTTTGAACACAAGCTGTACATATTAAAACAGCTTTATTTTAAATATTTTTCCATCAAAGCAAAAGTTCAAGGCTTGAAGTTGTACAGACAAGACACTTACAGTGCACCACACTCCAGCACACAGTCCTTGCATCAACAGTTCTCTCTCTTGCCAACAGTCATTTACGTCAGATCAACAAATCCTAATTTTTTGTTCTTCAGCGCCATCAATCCTACTAGTACACTCCACCAGGCTTCCAGTGGTGAGGGGTGGAGGGAATTACACTGTGAACAGCTTTAAGAACAACCCAAAGTCATATTTAGACTATAAGCTAACTGCATGACACAGGAGACCAAAAAAGCACAAGTAAGCAAAGAAATATTCAAGGAACCACATAATACCAATATGATCACAGACAGTTCTGATTCCTGTATTTCTACCAAGAATATGTACAGATTTCATATCTTGTTTACTAAGAAACCAGACTTCAAGAGAGCTAGAACCAGGGGCTTTTTCCCTATAAGCAAGAAGTGTTCTGCTAGTTAAATCTAGGTAAGTGCCAAAAAGAGAGACCACTAACTACATCCAAATACTTTTTGAGGTTTCCCAAAAAGCCTGCTTCAGACTAGGCACACCACTACTTTGTACTTGATATCCTCTTGAGATAAACCTAAAGGTTTTCTTGTTTTAAGTTAAGCTAAAAATTCTGTAAGACTAAAGGTAGGCTTAGCACAGCTAAGCTGAAGTACACATAAGTTGAAGTTCTAGTTGTTTCATGCAAAAGGAATGCTATTTAGAAATTACAAGAACAAAGATATCATGAACAAGTATATCAGGAATAAGTTGGTGTTGAAGCCCTCTAAACCTCCTGACACAATGATGCCAAACTAAGGCAAAACCATCCCACAAAAGTAGCAAGGAAAGAACAAATGACCTAAACTTGTAAAAACGAAGCGCTTTTTTAAAATTAGCGGCTTTCAATAGCATGCAGATGCCTTAAGCTCTCCTAGTATATAACTTCCCAAAATTACTCTCTTCAAATCCTAGACCTTGACGATGGGCTAATTTCACGTTGCTTCGGTGAAACAAGAATCTGGCCACTTCCTAGAAGGGCTGAATGCTCCTCAAAACAGCTTTGCTACTTACACTTGGAAGTAGACTCTTCTAGCAGAAAGAGTGCTGGCTTGTAAGACTGATTTGCCCTGCACACCCACCAGTGAGAGCAAAGCTGTCCATAAAGCTACACTCAGGTGTAAGAAGGGTTACATTAAATGAGCCATTAAGTTACACATGGCATTTTGTTAGCTTTGAAGTATTTCCTGTTCACCTAAAGCATTAATGTATCAGCTACCATGAAAGAAAAACAGTCTTTTTGCTCCACTGTTTATGGACAAAGCAGAGTTGCTACTCTTATCAGATATCATCTGCACAGGTGATTGAGGGCCAAATATCTGAGCACCAGAAAACTGAACATAATAATTCATAATTCATGCAGAATACTTATTAAGACTCGCATCTTTGTTAGCACAAAAAAACAAGGTCCCATGCTGGAATCAGCAAAATTCCTTCACTGACAGTCACTTAAATCCCCTTAAGCTATCTGACCCAACATCATCCTTCAATTAACACATTCAAGGAAGATTTACACATTTCCCCTCCTGCCCCCAGAAGCCCCCTGTGCTCAAGATGAGTAGCAACCTAAGGTTTAGGAGCAGCAAAGTCTTGAATGGGTCTGCACTTGCAACTTCAGCCTGATCTAAAATAGCAGAAGCTGAGATACCACAGGAAATAGGCTTGTGCCTTGGAGAACCACACCCCGGCAGTGCTGTTTCCCCAAGCTGAACACAGTTTTAACACATTCAACAGCACACTGCTGTGAACTGTCAGCGGAACGAGCTGAGGAGAGCACATCCTGGGCCGTGCCAGTGACATTTTAACCATTAGTTAGTTTGAACCATCAGTGGTAATTTAATACTTGGCTGAGAAGCTAGTTTGCTATAACACTGAGCTTTGTTAAGGCTCATTGGTGTGAAAACAACACACAAAGAATTTTTTTCCCCCATATGCTACCAAGCCAGGGTGGTTTTGTTTTTCCAGTTCACAACAACTGGCTCAAAGTGAGGTTTCTACCATTTCAGATGGTGGGAAGCACTGATCTTAATGCGCTCTGCCTGCAGCTCAAACTACAAGAAGAGATCTACAGACTGCTATAATCTGTACCAGACAAGTACGTGCCAGGCACGGCATGTTTACCTTCTTCCTCCTCATTCATTTAAAGTCTCACTTTAAGTAAAACCACTTTACTAAGGTATTCATAGCTGAGTACTGACCAATACAAATGTTACATATAGGAATAAAAATGCTATAGCAAAACAAAGCCAACATAATTTAGACTCATAATTTAGATTTTAGATCATAATTTAGACTCATTTGCTTTGTTCCTTCAGAGTTACCCTGCCAAAGCACTTTTAAACCATTTATCAATCTAGTTTACTACCAGTGCTTATTCTAATTCAAGCCTCAAGATTCATCAGCATTAAGCTTTTAGATTTTGTATTTCTAAACCATCTCATGAGATTTCCCTAGATTTGAGGGCTGGCATAAGCCTTGGCATGCTTATAATTTGGGTTGCAAATAGAAAAAAATGTCAATAAGGTATCCGACTTGGACTGCTGAGCATATACAAATTTAGCTCTTTGAGTCCAGACAGGTAAGATGCACACTGCTGAGAGGTGTGCAAGAGAAAGACATGGCACACCAGTGATTCAATCACAAGGTCTACAACGGCAGCACTCATCCCCAGGGATACTACCTGCCTATTCCAAATATTCTGTTACTAAACATCTATCAAACTTTCAACACTTAGGAGGTGTTTTCAGAATGCTTACTAGATTTCATCAACAGATTTATCAAAAATACTATCCTAAGGCAGTAATTTGTACTCAAACTGTTTAAAGCAATTAATTGAATTTTTTCATCATAGCATTTATAATATACCCACTGCAGCACACAAATATTTGCAACTCTCTAATTCTACTTGGATCTTAAACTAACAGAAGTTTATTCTAGTAGGTGGCCTCTAGTCTTTTGTCTTTCCATCATCATTTAATATCCTCTCATACAAACAGCTAGTAACACTATATGAAATGCTTCCAGATGCCATTTTGCACATTACAAGAACACTCAACTATCACATTTCAAATTTATACTCACCAAATTTAAAAAAAACATTAAAAAAAAAGTGCTCGTATTTAACTGATTCCTTTCATAACAACTACAGGAAAGAGATAGAAAACTAGCAACCCTTCCTCTTCTCTATTTGGGGAATTACCATAGTTCCACCAGACCAAGCACTGCTAAAGCTTGCCACTGCCAGAGCACATTAAAGAGCTTCCTGCTGCCAAGGACAGTATTGTCAAGTGGGATACCTCCTGCACAGACAGAACCTCTTGCATGGAAAGAGATATTCTTGCAGCCCCAAAGCAGCTGCAGCCAAAGAAAGCTTCCTTTGACTAGCAAAAGCTTTCCAAAGGTACAGGCCACCCCTACCCTCCTCCTCCCATGTTGTTCTGCAGTCTACAAGAGACACACTTAATAGACAGTGGTACCAGGCACCTATCTGTAGCATCTTTTCAGGTATTTTAGTATTGCCTATGTACCTTCAAGTCTCACTTTCTGCCCCACTGAGATTCCAAACAAATTTTACTAGCTGCAGTATTGTCAGGTATCTTCAAGGTCTCCAAATAAGCCCTTCTAATAGTGTGCTATAACAACTTCCTGAGATGAAAATGTGTAGCTGCATATGGCAGGACAAACAGGAAAGACTGATACTGTCACGCTCAGTAACGGATGTATTGCTTGTGCTAATGCCCCAGCGCATTGAGCAGCATGAGAGGTAGAAAAGACAATTCTGTTTGTCATAAGTTGAGACAGGAATAGAGTACTAGGAAATTCATGTCAGAATAATAAGTAGAGTCAGCACAACAGAGTATCGACCTCTACAAAACCCTGACCCTGAGCTAAAGCTTCTTTCCTCCCTGCATTTCCTGTATGCAAGAAAGCTGTTATACCCTGCTGGGCTGTAGGCTTCAAGCTTCAGATATTCCCTGCTTCCCAGGTTAAAGCCAACAAGTGGACTATTTCTGGAGAAAGTAACATAGGGAAAACTTATACTTTATTGCAAATTTGACTGTTACAGAACAGAAGCAAGCTCAATGAAAAAGACATTCCAGACCAACCTTTATAGCCTCTGCACTAAAAGGAACCAGTTTACTCAGCAGTTACTACACGTAAAGATACTATACCAATACAGTGCACCAGTTCCAACAGGTCTGACCAGGGAAGCACATCAAATCCAGCCAGAGTTGCATGAACTAAGATCTCATAAAGCACCTTAATAACCTAAAAACCTGCCCAGTTTTGGCTTTTAGCAAGATTAGCAGCAATATGGTAAGTTTAACAAGAAGTGACCCCCTGTTTCTCAGAACAGGCAAGTGAATTCTGGAGTATGAGTGCTCTGCAGTGCTGCACTTCCCAGCACACTGGTCAGCCAACACGGGCCCGCTGCGAGGACAGCAGAGCTTTGCATTGCCTCAGAGTGGAATCAGAGGTGATGCCCCACACCTCCAGCACCAGCCATACTCACAGACATCTGGCTCCTTCCTGAGCGCCAGCACCCCACTGAAACAGCCCTGGGTCCTCTGTGTCAGGGTGAGGCTGGGATCGGGTCATGTGAAAGCGCTTGCAATTTCTCAAAGGATTAATTAACCAAGCCCCCTTCCAGCAGTCTTAAAGGGCCTTTTCATACCTCTAAGCTCATCAGGGAACGGAACAGTAGCAGGGACACCCCAGGCACCACACTGTAGATACCAGAGAGAGGTTAACCCTCCTAGCAGCTCCTGGGAGCTTCCCAGCTCTCTCCGCCACCCCCACCCTGCTCTGCTGGGGACACAGCACTTCTCGTTTGACTGGAGCACAGGGCAGGCAGTAAGTCCACAGAAGGCATCCCATCCCACCCCACAATTTGAATAAAGCTACCACTCGAGGAGAACACTTGCCATGGTACTTCTGGTACCAGTGAGCCAGAAGTAGGACTTACATCCTACAGAGTATGTGGCTTTCTTTTGGTACCTAAGTACAGCCTGTAGCAGGAATGCACCTTTTAAAGCATCCCTAATGATTTTAGCATGGAGCCTGAAGACAGAGAGCAGTGAAGGGGCAGCTGCTACTACCCAGCTTCATAAAGCTGCTCTCCTGTGAGCACCAGCAAGCCTGGTCAAGGAAGAATTCAGGCTAAATCTAACTAAATTTTTGCTCACATGGTCTTATTCCTTCCTTGTGAAGGAGCAGGGCAGCAAGCCAGCTTGGATTCAGAAGCTGCTGTGGAGCCACACCTGAGCACAGTCACACTAGAGCTGTATCCCCACCACCAGCAACTGCTCTTAGTCTCCAGCAAAACAAGATGGCTCATGTGGGCAACAAACCACAGCACCCACACAGCTTCAGGAGCCATGCTGCTGAGGACAGGAAGAGGAAGCAAGCCAGAGCACCAGCCTACAAGACCAAGAAAGTTCACAGCTTTGAGAAGTCTGCTTGCAGAAACTGGATGGAGAAAGCGTGGAGGCACCAGCACCCAAGAAAGGGTGGAAGCAGCAGTGTCTGGGCAGACATGCCCTGTGACAACTGCAGCATTCAATACCTCACTGCAGCAGAGACACCAAGGGATGCTTCCAGTGCTTGCCCATAGCTTCCAGCAAAACTCACCTTCATAACACAATTTATAAACATGGGGTAGGGGGGAAACCTAGTTACAGCACATCAGCCATTAAAAAGATATGCTTTCCTATGTGGAGCTTGGAAGAGCAGAGAATTTCTGCTTTACCTAACAAAGCAGTTCAAAATAAAACAATTCTGTGCCCATTCCAACTGCATTTCTATAACAGTTTTCTGACAGGGTTTATAGCAGTTTTATATGCAGTGGTTGAAATCCTAGCCCTATTCTTGAAAAGGGTAAAGAGAAGAAACTGACTGAGGTGATTAATGAGATGAGCTCACTTGGTTAGAGCATGGTACTAATAACATACAAGGTTGCAGTTTCAATCCCCATACACACCATTCACTTGAGGGTTGGACTTGATGATCTTTTTGAGTCCCTTCAAACACAGAATATTCTTTCTGTGTATGTGTCTGTAACTAAAAATCTGGTACAAAATATAATGCTAAAGCAGTCAGTTTCAAAAAAGGAAACCAAGTGATTTATTCTAATATAATCCCTGTCATACTGTAGTGTCAGAGCCCCAGTGTATTTGTTTGACTGTTAATCTCAAAATATTCTCCTGCATTAATTTGTACTGCTCATCTCACAGTAATGAGAAGGAAAATAAAATTCTTCCATACAGCAAGTGGTAATCAGAAATGGTCCCAATTAAAAAAAAAAAAAAAATCAGTTTCCTTGAAGGCACTTGCTGTTGTTGAAAAGGCAACACCTACAGAGCACAGCAATGCAGCAGTATTTTGTTGCTTATCTGGTTCTCAAGACCAAGTGTGAGAAGCCATAGCTACCTTCCTGTTTAAATCCTCTTTTGTATGTGATTGATACCTGGTATTCAGAGAGGCCTGAGCAGAGGATCACTAAGTGGAGTTGGAGGGGATTGTCCTTGCAGGACATGTTTATCAGCCCAGAGATCAGTTATTCATATCTAGTCAGGGAGTCTACTTCAGACACCCTAAATAAACTACAGATTCCATTTTTCTCTCAAGTGGTGGAGAATCAGATTTCTTACCCTCAAGGACAGTTTCTTTAAAAAAATGAGGTCTTCAAACCACATTCACAGAGTTCACAAGAAAACTTAAAAAAAGTCTATTCCTCATGCAAAGGGTCTGCTGTTTGCAGTTGCCTTACTTTAGATACCTTCACTCGCTAACACTGCCCCAGCTCTGCAGCTTTCTCACAATCAATGTTTCACTGCTCTGGAGACACCTTCCTGCATCAGTACTAGCGAGCACACAGTCGTAAGAGCACTGCACAAGCATGCAAAGCCAGGGCTGTGCCAATGCTGGCTCCATAGGGCTGGAGAACTCCACATTTTAGAACTCTGGAGGTATCATTTACCCAATTTAATCAGTGATCTGATTTTGGCAGGCAACCTTTTCAGGGATAGAAGTTCTGCTTTATGAAAAGACTACTACTAAGTTATTAATTCAAAACAATTATTAAAATTCCTCTACCACCTACACAGCACGGCTTCCAAAATCATTAATGATGTTTCCAGGCTAAAGCTACTTAAACGTAATTCCTCATTTTTCAACCAGTCACATCCCACCAGTGGTGTTTGAACACCGTGGGTACTAGCAGCTTGCCATCCTCTCCAGAGGGCAAACAAGTTTAAGTTAGAGGAAAGGAGTTGCAAGATGAGAGTACTAAGCCAGTAAAAGCAGCCAGGGGTGGATCCCCACATTTACAGTCAAGTCCAGATACTTGTATGCCTCTTATTACACTACTTACTCCCAACCTTGTGCAATGGATCAATTCCTGTATTTTTGCCATTTCCTTTTCCATAAATAGATTCTTCGTGCACCTCCCTTTGCTTTCCTGTAGCTGTTCCAAGTAATTAACATTGCCATTTTCTGTTTCTTTAGAGACAGTTTGAAGAAGCCCTTGGAATAACTATTTTTGTACCTGTTGTTTGAGCTGCTTAGAGAGAACATCCTTTACTAGTCAAAACTCAGAAGGAAATTAAAATATCATGGGGAAAACCCCCGACCCCTTTTCCACAACATCTGGATCAGGAGGTAAAACTTGAAGCAAAACATAGCAATGTGCACTTGCCATCATTCAACTTTTACAATCTGTGCAGCTTTGGGTTTTGTTTTGGGCAGAGGTTGCTTGTTTTGTAAACAGCTTTTTTTTGTGCCTGTTACAAGGGCTTTTCTCTGGAGAAATATACACGCCTATTATGGCCTCTACACACTAATAGTAGGGTTGGCAGTTGTACTTCACATGTCACAGCTTAACCATATCCCTTGCTAAAGCTCTTCAGCATAAGGGCAGTTAGCAGGCAGCGGGCATGTTTGAATGCCAGCAGTGGTATGGGTGACATTCCTCACAGCTCTTGTGTGCTCCTCCCAGGCAATCCTACTCACAGGTTACAAACAAGTATTTTGTGCCACCCGCCTTATGTTGTACACCGCACAAAGGTGTTATGATCCTGGCTGTGACTGCAGTCACTCAACCAGCGAAACAGTCCCTGCACTCTGCCACCATCAGAGGCACTTCAGATTTTCTGAGAAGGCTCTTAGAAGGCAACTTTTCCCCCGCCCCAACCTCCCCTTAGTCCAGTTCTTCCCTTTCCATCCTCAAGCCAGGGGCAGGGAATTTCCCAGGACAGTTTAACAGTTGCAAAGACCCAGTTCAAGGGGCTGATCAGTCAAGATGGGTAGCCAAGACATGTTCCCAAAAAGCCAATCAGCTTTCCAAACATAGCATCCAGTGAATGTCTGCAAAATCACAAGCACCTACTTTGCTGGAAGGAGCTCAAAACAAGATCAAGACAGGATGCTAACAAGACAAGTGTGACCTGCATTGAGGCATCACATGTACAGTAAGTACTTGAAGTTCATGAGCTAACAGACTAAATACTCAGTTCCTACGTAAAGGTCTCTAAATTCACCTGCAGTTAAGAATTGTTTCAGAGGCAACTTGGAATCGAGGGTAAATAAAATCACTACGCTCCAACACTCTGCTAATCATTAAAGACACTTTCCACAGGGAAGAAAGCAATGAAGATAACTGCTGTGACCAAGCTCTTCCTTCTAAAGGACTCGCATTTAGATAAAAAGTCAGAGCAAGCTTATCTGTTTCACATGCTTCTCTCTGTCCTTCAACCAAGAGACTCCTAGCAGTTTAACTCTGTTACAGAGAGGGGAGCTGAACACAGGGCTGCCTGTTCTAGGCACCCAGAGCATGGCCTGGGTGTGGCACATCAAGTTCTTGGCCAGCTCACAGCCCTCACTGAACCTCTGAACAATGGCCAGACTTCTAGGAGCTAGAACACAGTCTTACTGTGGGATCTGACTGCCCAGACTATGAGCCATCCCTCCAAATTTAACTACACAGTCAAGTATGAGCTAGAGCTGTTTCATCATCCTGTGATTTTCAGTTTTATCATTTCCAGCATGCTAGACAAATCCTGCAACTTCCTTTCAGTACAGGGTCTCATTTAGGCTGGCTGCATTTTCATATCTATTCAAGTCATAGTTCCGTAAAACACAGGATTTCCCCTAAATGGCTCAGTTCTACACTTCTTTTTAATATTCAGTTTCCCCACCCATATTTGCTTCCCTCACCACCGACCTATTTTAGATTTTAAATAGCTCTGTTGGGACTGTCCACAGTTTATAAAAGACCAGCTTGTGATTGCTGAAGTATACTTTGTTATTTTAAGCTCCATCTAGTTCAAGCATTTGAGCTTTCCTAATATAGAGAAGTGTAGCTATACCACCATGACACAGAACCCCATGTCCCAAAAGGTTCCTGAAGGAGCACAGACCTGCACAGGAGCTGAGGAGAGCAGTGCCAGCACATGCAGTGTCTGTATCCACCACCATGGGAAGCCATCCTGAACAACCTGCACCTTCCCAATCACTTCTCAGGGTTCATATTTGTACTCCACAACTACACCACAAGTAGGAATTCAAAAGGATGGGTGGGTATAACTCTTCTGTTATTTTCTCGAGCAGAATAATTTCATTGGTCCTGTTCACTACATTTACACAGGGGCACTGCTACAGGCCATAGAAGAGAAAGGGCAAGATGGCTTTTTGGGGACAAGGTGGACCAAGCTATTGAACCACTCTTATTCCTCACTCCCAGGCATACCTGCTTTATCCTTTGCAGCAGCTCTGATACACAACCCCTTAGTGAGATTTACCCCGCATCAAGCCACATATACACATGCCATTAACCCTGTTTTCTGTTGAACTACAGAACAGAACTGATGCAAAACTTTACAGTGGCAGCAAACCATCAAAGCTCTCAAGCAAGCAACCAAGTTGATTTAGTTCATTCGAGGCTGCAATTAAATCCACACTCTTGAGTTCACATTCATACATTTCTTGAAATATACTGTTTGAAATTGGGCTATTTTAGAAAGAAAGCCTGATAAACTTCAGCTAACACCTGAGACCTGGGTGCATTGATGAAGACATTGCTGAATGCCCAGGAATGTCAGTGGTCAAGTTACTAACATAAACGGACTTCTTGTATCAAGTGCGCAAGAGTAATTTCCTTACATGATTTGCAGTTTCAATATCTAGATCCTTTATTCTCGTCCACAAACAGATATGTTATGGACTATATTTATGTAGCCAAACATGCAGATAAGCCAAACTGTTAGTGGTCTTCCTAAAGCTGTAGGTCAAAACTGAGAAACACAACTGAGTAACAGGAAGAGAAATAGCCAGATGCTCAGTACCCCTCCTGGATAGGTCAACATACATGTGGATATAACCTAAAAAAGCAAACAGTAAAACTCACTAGACTAAGGAGAGACAGGGAGCCTGAAAACCAACCTTCTGCAAAGAACATTCAGAAGTCAACTTGAGAGTTAAGCTCTTACCCAGACCTACTGTGTAGGGTTGCTTTGTTTTCAGGTTTTTCCATATGCTAAGGTACAGCAGCATGGGTTTGCAGACATGAATTCAACTTTGATCAAAGTCAGGGGCTCCTTCAATATTCCTTCATGCAGATACCTTACCCCTAACTGCACATTTCCAGAACACTGGGAGCAGTAAGAGCAGCTAACTACTCTTGCTCAGGCTCGATGTGGAAATAGATAGATCCCCATTAAAGCATCTAATCACCCATCTTTCTCTAAGGGAATGGCAGACCAACAAAATCACTTGGTTTATAAGACTGACTGAATCCTCTCAGATCCCAATTATTTTCAAATCCTTCCCAACACTGCCAAATCAAAGCTGTCAGTAGAATACGGTAAAAGCATTTAATGGGTGAGTCCTCTATCCCGAATTTTTCTGAGTCCAGAGCATCTGCACATAGCAATTTGTAAAAAGACAAGGAAAAACTTGAAAGGACAGAGCAATGCAGCAGATGGTCCAAGGGGTTCTATAGAGAAAAAAAAAAGAGACACTCACCAAACATTTTTTTGCAATATGAAAGACACATTCAAAGCTTAGCCATGGGAGAAGTGGCTGGTCACCTCTGACGAAGATACATTTGGTGCTTAGGGGCAGAAGAGACTTTGCACAGAGCTGAATCAAGTCCAGAGCAAGCAACAAAGTCTATGTATTAAATCTGTCAGAATTAGAAGCAGCAAAGGAGCAGGACAGCCTTCTGTCAGATTTTTACTTGATTATTTAGCATTTGTCAGAACAAACAGTAAGATAGCATTGTATTTCCTGTGCATGATGCTAAAGCAAGTACTGTTCAGATTAGTCTGATCTTTTAGTGATTTGGAAGTTACTTAGTCCTTCTATTTGCTCTGTCTTTTGGTAGATTCAAGACAACACTACACTGATATATTCTTACAGCTGAAGATGCTGACATGGACCCTCTTTCAAAAAAAGATCTCTACCCTAAACTGCTGGGTGTACAAAAGGGTATTCAAACTGAGCATAATACATTGTATTGCATCTTGCCATCAACCTTCAATTTGAGATGTTAGTAACAAACCACAGAGCAAGATAAAGGGAAAAAAAACCTAAGCTGGGGGTTTTTGAGATTTAACGCACTTCCGCATTTATGTCAACAGAGAACTTCAGGTACACAGTTCAGAGGACACTGGTGTCTATAGATTTCACAAAGCCCAAAACACCTGCTGCAATAAGTCATTACAAGTAGAGTAAGAAAATTAATTTTCAGGAACTTGCTGCTTCCCAGTTTGTCATGGCTGGGTCAGAATACTATCCAGTTTCAGGTGCAGTTTAGTGTTTTAAGCAAACCAAAAAATATTAAGTCAATACTTGTGTTTTTTCAATACCAACTTCAGGTAATAGAGGTTCCTCAATAGTTTTTTGAAGTGAAGGACTAACATAGCAACAAAGAAAGTATGTCACCTGAACATTACCGCAAAGAATAAGCTGCAGTCCAGCTTCTGTAACAAAATCAGCACAACAGAGCTGCAGGCTGGAGGACTAAGGCATCACTTATCAAAATGTTTTCTTGGCTTAGTGATAAAGCATTTTATGGTGTTGAATAAGAACACTCTCCAAGCCTTCTGCAGTCTCAACCATGGACTTGGAGCTTTCTGACATTTTAAGTAATACTAGTAATACTGACCCCATTGTTCAAGTTACTAGTAACCTTCGAGTTTTTGAGGCACCTCACAAAATGAGGAGTATGTCTAACACTTCATACAGCAGCTTCTGGTTGTCTAGGGGATTGTGAACAGTGAAGTGATAGACCATAATTATTTCACTGCTCTCTGCTTCCAGTATTTCACCAATGCAAACAAATTCACATGTTGAGTGTGTCTTAGTGAAAATTACAGATACTGCAACAAAAATCCAGTTGCTCAAACAGCACATTTTCAGTAATAGAAGAAGCCAGGTTTCTCAACTTCAGGCAAGCTCAGATCCTGATTTTCCACTGTAGGAGGGTAACTGTAGCCAGAGAACACTGAACACTGGATTCAATACATCTCAGCTCAAGCTTTCATTATCTATCCAAAAAAACAAATTAAATTAATCAGTCACTTTTTCAAAAGCAGTTTTATGTTTCCTTAATATTGAGATACACATAGGAACAAATTAAATAAACAGATGTTGGGAAAACAGTTATGATGCTTAAGTTTTCAATCTCATCTCACAGACCACAGACAGTTCTTAACATGTGGATGTAACATACAGTAGTAACAAACACACTAGAGAAGCATTCTTCTTATGCCTCCTGTGCAGTGTCTCCATTCATGGCTGCTGTCAAAACTCAGAGGATCATATGAATACAAGGAGTAATATAATCTAGTGACATCCCTGAAGGATAACTTTGCTGATTTTAAAAACAAAACAAAACACACACAAACCATACATGTCACAATTTTGCATGTTTTTATTGCTTAGACACCGAATATTCTATTGTCTCAGCTGGGCTATAAGCTACAATATAAGCAAGTTTCTTTCAATCCTTCCAGCTTTCCAGGCAACTTTGCTTTCTTGAAGATCTGTTTTAGCAGTCAGAGAGTAATTAGACTAATCAAGTTAGTGGGTGCTATTGAAAGGCATTTAAAGGACATTAAAGGATTTAAAAGAGTGCAATCATCAGGCACAGCCAACATGGGCTCATGAAGTGAACGTCCTAACTAATTTGGTATCCTTCTACAATAAGGTCACCCACCAAATGGATGAAGGAAAGGTGGTGAATATAGTTTTTCAGTGTTTTTTAGTAAAGCTGTTGATACTGTCTCTCACAGCATCCTTCTGGACAAGTTGTTCAACTGCAAGACAAGGATGTTCAAGGTGTGCTGGATGAAGAACCAGTGGCAGCAGGGCTCAGAGGGCTGCAGGGAATGAGGCTGCGTCTGGCTGGCAACCAGTCACCAGTGGTGTTCCTCAGGTCTCCTTAACAGGGCCAGTGCAGTTCAGTATTTTTACTGATGATCTGGATTGCAGGAGTTGAATGCACCATTAGCAAATGTACTGACAATACCAGCACTGGGTGTGCTGTTGATTCTCTCAAGGGACACAAGGTTTTGCAAAGGGGTCTAGATAAATCAGAGCATGATTGATCAGTGGCATAAAATTTGAAAAGAACAAAGGCCAGATTCTGCACCTGGAGCAGAGTAATACCAGGCACAAGTCCAAATTGGGAGAGGAACCCTGCAAAAAGGGATCTGGGAGTGCTGGTCAGCAGCAAGCTCAAGAGGAGCCAGCACTGTGCCCTTGTACACAAGAGGGCAAAACACACCCTCGACGGCATCAAACACAGCAAAAACAGCCAGTCCAAAAACGTTATCTTCATTAAAGTGTCTACTTAATGATCTATAAGCAAATCCTTACTTTTAATACATATGTACAAACCCCTTTTCTCTATCATTTCTAACTAATAGGGATGTTTTCCTATAAGATGATGCATTGGACCACCAAGTACTGCATGGATTTTGCATTACCACTGTTTTACTGGGCAACCTGATATTGCTCGGATTTGCCAGCAATGGAACTGCCTTACTTCTTACAGTGTGCCTTCAGAACCATTTGCTGCCATTCTGCAAGTCCTGTAGATGACAACTGTCAGGAAGATATCAAGTCCTGGATTTTAACAGAAAAAAAAAATATACACAACCAAAACCCTCTTGTCCATCCAGAAAGCTGCCTGAAAAGACATTCAGCATATTGATGAATTAAATTTTTTTTGCCCTCTGAATACACTGTTCTGGAAAAGTGAATTAAAAAAATAAAATCGATGCCATATTTATATTCTTACAGACATTACGAATGAAAAGCCACACCTCTGGGGGATGGAAGTTATCAAGCATCCTGACACTTCATCCTAATAATTTCTCTGGCAGCTCAGTTTTTGCACTGTAACCAAGAACAATGGAATTCTGGGCCCAGAATTCCATTAGTTAGCCTAGAATTCTATGCTTTATTAGCCTATGTTATATAAAACCAAATAAATTTATTAAACATTGTGACTAATTGATCGATCAGACTGCAATGGCAGGTTTTTCCTCTACTAAGTCACTTCACCACCATAACTAGATTCCCAACTGAGAGGGAAAAAATGCTCTGACAAGGGCCTACAAAGGAGAATAGTACAAATCAGTGATATACAGACAGACAAGAATGGTTCGTGGCTGCAGAAAGTCATCAGTTTACAGCTGGACTCAACAGTCTTTTCCAACCAAACTGATTCTACGATTCTACCTCAAGAACATAGGAAGGCATACAATGGCAGAATAACAGTTCTCCAAGATTTTGCATGCAAAATTCTCCAATATCAATTTAACAATCCCACTCCCACCCCCCATGCCCCAAAGAAAAGACAACAAAAAATACAGCAAGTACGTTTTTACAGTATTCACACTCCAGAACAGTAAAGTTCAGTCTCCTGAGAAGCCTTCCTCTAGGAAACAAACAAGTTGACAAAGAACTAGAAATTTGCAAGAATACAGTTCAGTCTGGACCATGAATACCATGGCACTTGATTTAATGCTTCAGATATTCTTTCTGAACTCTTCCGAGATTTCATTTCACTCTACACAGAATCACAGCTAGCAGAGAAAGGAGTGTCTCTTCCCCCTTCTAGTCCATCATCTCATTCTTGTCTAATTGCTTGTTTCTCTACAGAGCTGATCAGATTCAGAGCTTTTTCATTCATTCCTCCTTTAGGGGCACTCCTGTGCCCTTGTCCATAGCTATTCATCAACCAGCAACAGCCCAAGGGACAGAGGCCTAGCATGGCCAAGTACTCCTATTCCTTAGCCTGGCAATAAGACGAGAACTGATCATTCTTTCATCCACAGCTTGTATTTTTCAAGAGTTTCCTCAGAACAACTACTGCAGCTTCAGAGATGTTAGAACAACTAGGAAAAAGCATTCTGCAGGAGTCATGCCTTTAAAAACATCTTCAAAGAGTGTTTTTTCCCATTTAAGTTCAACAAGTTGCTATACAAAGGTGAGGAGTTTCTGACCGCCCCACTATTCCACTGGAGGATCACACATTGATAGAAGTGAGTATATCCTTTCACAGCTGCACAGGAAGGAAGCAGCACTAGATCAACTACCTATTGATAGCCACAGTTGCTGCAGCCATAATTGTCTCTTGTCAATGTAAGGTCCAAACCTCTGCAATTTCAGGTTCTAAACCCCCGAGCAGCTGTAGATGATCTTGTGGTCTTATAACCACCAAGCCTGCCAGTGACTGTCTCTTCCTACCTCCCCACCAAGTATTTGCTTTAAACATTACCTTAAGAGTCAGCATTAGCTACTGGAGTTAGAAGGGTGGGTTTTATGCCCACAACTTCCAAAACACTTGAATGCTCCACCTAAAAACAACCACAGGAATGTTACAAAGAGATGTGCTTGAAAGAGCCTTCCATCAACCTAGAGACTTCACCCTAGTTTGGAAGTTTCAGATAAAAACAAACTCTTAATTCAGTATTATTGGCTGTACTATGCAAATACCTGCTGTTCCCAAATACCTCCAGGGAAAAGCAAGCAATTAACTGGCTATTTACTATTGCTTTTAATTTACATCAGTTAATTGCCCTGGATTAGTCCTGGGTAGAGAGAGATTTCCTCTTTTCCAATAGTGTGACTACAGCAGCAGAGACTCCTGCTGGAATTGGTTTCTGGTATAACCACTTAGCAAACAGACAAAAGGGAAACAGGACTCCGGAACGATAGGGATCCAAGGAGTTGAAATCTTGGAGCTCTTTTCAAACAAACCCCATTGTAGTCCTCAGAACAGTGATTAAGCACAGATAACAGCTTTATTGTGCAAATTCAGGGAGGCCCTCTTGCTGCACAGAAGGGAAAAAAAAAAAAAATAAGTCAGCCAAATAAGGTTGCTTGAGCCACACCGAGCCAGGAAAGAGTCCAGGAGATGATGCAGCCAGAGGAAGCTTTTAGTCAGTTTCCTTCATACCCTGGAGCAGAGCCAGAGCCACCTCTGTGGAGGAAGAGGGGCTTCTCTGTGGAGTAGCCATTTATTAGCAGGGACATGGCCAGGCCAGCAGCCCCAGGAGGGTGCCGTCCCCCTGCACACCCAGTGTCACAAGCAGAAGGTATTTGAATCCTTCAGTTTCAGTTCATTAGCTGTATTTCAAGCAGCTACTAGGGACTTAGTGAGCTCTTTGCAGAGGAATTTTGCTTCAGACTAGACATACATAAAACAACTGAAACAAGCTTCCTCTAGAGGCAGAGATGCCATTTCCTGTCAAAATAAAGGAGTCCATATTAAGACATCTTATGAACCTTCCGCATGAGAAAAGCAAGAATTGTAATTAAACTTCAGAGGTGACTAATCAGAGAAGGTAGAATCACCCCAAGGAAAGGGCTGCAATCCCCCGAAGGTTCAAAAAAGATGCTGCCTGTAAACGTTATGGTGACAGGATATTTGCAAGAAGCAAGTGATGATGAACCCCTGATAGGAGGCACCCTGTTCCCCACAGGATTCTTACAGCAGAAGCAGCAGCCCTAAAGCTCCCCTTGGGCCCCTTTCATTGGGTGCACATCACCAACCTGCTTCTTGCTCAACTGCCTCAGGCAACAAATCAAGAGGGCAAAAATTAAATAAAGGACCCGACTAACACATTTAATCTTCTAAAACCATGGATATGATAAGCGCTCTTAGATGTAACACTGTCACCTTGAAGTTTTATGAACTGGATCATGACTACAATTCAGATCAGGCACTTGGAACAGTTCTTGTTCACAACAGTGTAAAACCACCATAACTGATGGGTTTTGCCCAGTCAGGTGCAGGGCTTACCATAAGAAGAGAAAGGAAGATTTTACCAGTATGTAAAAACAAAGTGAATGCTAGTTTATCATCAATGGTATACTTTAAAATCCCTGTTTAACTTTAATATAGAAGGCCTAAAAGTACCAAACAGAAGCTTTTGCTAACTGTCAGGCTTAATTGCTTCATCTGACATGAAGTAAAACCTTGCTATTCTTGCAGAACCTAGGAACCGAGCTGTTGAATAGAATACAAGCTAGGGTGTAAAGGCCTTTCCTGTTTTGCAAAACCCCATGGTAGGTATAAAGCTACAGATAATTCACTGCTTTACCAGTGTCAGTAGTTTACCTGGTTCCACTGTAAACTCAAGCATGTTTTAGCTATTGTTGCTTCTGAAGTACAAAGTCATCTGAAATTCACCAACAGGGGAAACACTTCTGTATGAAGAAAGGTCTTTGGGAGCATTCAAACACACCTCTTTACAGCAAGTCGTATATCTGATGGCATTAGAAGAAACATATAATGGATTGAGTTTGCCTAACAAGTTAGCACACATGTCAAACTTGTATCAGTGTCACCAAGCTTCCCAAGTTATGCTGAGTGAGGAAAGTGACCAAAGGGTCAGTCATGAAATAAGACAGAAGGCATCTAGAACGCTTCTAGTGCTCCTTCATAGCACAATAGGATCGAGAGAGAAGTGCCCATCCATTAAAGTCAGTTTTCATCACTATCCACCCTTCCCCCTTTAAAACATGTAGCAAATTCCACAGGAAGGAAAAAAAAAAAAAGAAAAAGAAAATGATCACCCAAACAAGTGTAGCATTCTGCTCATAGTTGCCATCTTGTTGCAGCATTTAGTAGCAAGTAGCTACACACACAAGAAACTGATTAACCAGAGTGTTCTCCCACTATCTAGCTCAATGTCTTACTTTTCTTCTAACGAGAACCTTGAAGCTCCAAAGAACAAAGGGAAAAAAGCTTCTAGGACCTTTCAAGTCCTGCTGGGAATTAGGACCATCAATTCAAACTACAGACAGGGTACCTAAGGATCCTGATAACTATTGCTACACTTAGCTTCAAACTAAGGTATAGTAAAGTTTGGACTGGTACCTTTTCCCTTATTACCTCCTAAAACCTTCTGTATTCACAAGATTAGCTTTGATTAAAAACCCTTCTCTACAATGAGTAAAGACTATGTTACCTAAAACAGAACTGCCCCAAGTCCTAGTGACAGGACTGTTGAATGCACACCTCACATGTGATGAATGCTCACGTTTCAAGGTCAGTGGCCTATCCATTCACAAAGCCACAAAGTAAGTACATGCATAGGCAAAATAGTCAATGAATTCCAATACAGAAGCCTTGCTTTTTCTAACAGCTAAAAAATAAAGTATCATCCCATTAGATAGGCATGGCTGTTTAAAAAAAAATAAATTAAAAAAATAAAAATCACTTTCCCTCTCACTCCTCCAACTAATATGTTTCTTATAATACTAAAGTTCAAGTGATTAACTATGGGGCTTAGACTAGCCACCAGCGTGACAGCTGATTCACTTCTATCGGGATTTGGAATAGTGTGACTGGCAGCACTGCCCAGCCTGAAGTGACTCAATGAGAAACCAGAGCACCCATCAGTCAGGGAGAGATCAGAGCCTACTCATAGCAAATAAACAGGCTGCTCACAATTGGAGGAGAGACTTTTCAGAGCTTGACAACGGCTCATTTTTAGCACTCAACTACTTCCACCCTCTGCAATACAAAGCATGGGGAGAATTATGTGCTCTTTCTGGGGTCTGCTTTCAGTGTACACACCTCACAAACTTTCCAGAACACAAAAAATTTAAACCAGAGTTATATCACTAGATAGAACAGTGACGGTTTCCTGTCGCGAGCATGGCAGGATCAGCAGGCTGATGCATGATGGACTTTCTACACAGCCTACAAGGCGTCCAGCAACCAAACCCCCCCATTACATGTCACAACAGCAAATCATGTGCACTAGTTCAAAGGTTACCAGAGTTAATCTTGGATTCTTATTAATAGTGCTACACAGTCTAGTGTCACTCATAGCAAACCTCACATAACGAAATGGAAATCTCCAGCTACATGTGCTAACATTTAGCCTAGCTTGAGGAGGTGTAGAGGCTCAGAACTCAACAGGTTTTGCTGCTTAAGCCACGCCAGCAGCATGTTTCTGTAAGCCTGGTGAGATGAATGATAAGAGCTACCAACCAAGTAGTTTTGACACAAATGCTTTTCCTGCCCAGCCAGAACTGTTCCCTAGAACATTTCCTCCATCTGTCTTCTTCACAATGGATTTATTTTTGTGATGAAGCCCACATGAGCCTACATCTAGCTGCCCAGGTTTCACCCACATTTGACCCTGATTTTTTTCCTTGATTGAGGAAAGTCTCTTGCATTTTACTGTTTTGTTAATTAAGCAGCTATTAACGAATCTTAAGCTAGCACACTAGTAGCCATGTTTATTTCACATGAAGAACTGATTACACAGTTATGCCAGCATACCCTGTTCCTGCAAACCAAAGATCAAGAAATAATGTCTAAAATATTATTTCAGTCGGGTCTGTAACTACAGCAGATGGGGCAGGAAACCGAAGGCTGATACAGCAGCAGGCCTGCAGCTCTGTACTGCAACAGGCACAGACACTGGAACTGCTTTCTGTAGAATCTGCACTGTACAGTACAAAGCATTACAGCAAAACACTTGCATTTCTCTATCTGCTCCAGTTTTTAAAAGCTCTGAAAGCAGAACTACTCTGTCAAAACCAGAACTGCTCTGTCAAAACCAGAAAGCAAGAGACTGAGAAGGTGAATCCAGCCTAGGGTGTGTCTGCAGAGGCTGCAATGAGCACCTCGCAGCCAGCGTTCACATTCAGCCTGGTGCTGGGAACCCCGCCCCGCAAGCCTCTCTGCAACTTGTTCAGGATTTCTTGGCCGATCCACACTGAAAAAAGTCACTCATCACGACTGTAAACTCCTGGCTAAAAGGTCTCAACTGCATTTTACACTAAAGTCCCCTAACCTGTGCTATTTCTGTTAATCTTACTGAACTTGTTGCCTGTATTTTAGCTTTTTTAGTAAGTAAATCTTCACTAATCATCACTAATGTTTGATGGAAGGCCTTTCTAAAGCTTAAGAAAATACTGTCTTAACCTTGAAGTGGCTTAAGTTTGATATCCCTTAAGATGTTGATGTTTAAATAATAATAATAATAACCATCATCATCATCTAGCTATCCATGCTATCAGAGAGAAGGCATTTAAGACATCAAGAAAAGTAGCTGTCAGTCAAATAGGCATTCAATATCTGCTTTAAAGTAAAAAAATGAAACTATTAAAAGAAAAGAAAATCACGGTGGATTTCATTTCAATTTCTTTTTGCACAGGGGTGAATTTTTGTTTGGGATTGGTTTTTTTCTCTCCTTTAAGTAAACCACAGACTCTTAGCTTAAACATTCGATTTTCTTAGGCCATTTCGGATCACTCTAGTACGAAAACATCCAGAGACTTCCACCCTGCTCCTTCCTGTTTTATCAATGAAGGGCTGGGACCAATTCTTTCACTCCAACCAGGAGAAATTAAATGGAAAAAACCCATGCTCCTCATTAGTCACCGAACTCCTGCTGCGAGGAGAGTCAAGTACGGACTTGACTAGACTTTCTAAAGTACTAAAATCTCTTCAGCCAAGAAATACCTCGAGTCAAGCCGGGACAAGGCTCCCTAGCAACCCAAACTGACTAATTGCAAGTTGTGAAAACCCCAACTTCTCCTCTTCAGGGAGCGCATGAGGCGGCCATAGCAGTAACTCGCTCCCACCAGACTCTCGGAAGCCTCGCCCTGCTCCCCCCCCTGGTCCGGGCGCACACGCGGGCGGGCGGCGCCGCCGCCGCGCTCCGCCGGACATTTTAGGGCGGAGAGGCGGCCCCGCCGCGCCGAGACCCCGCGGTCCAGGCGGGGCCCCGCCCCGGCCCTTCGCGCGGGGAAGCCGCGGCCGGCGGGGAGCGGCTGGGGAGAGGAGCACAAGATGGAGGGGCGGGCGGGAGGCTCCGCTCCCCGGGGCTCCCTCGTGTCCCTCGCCGCTCCCTCTGGGGCGGCCGCCACCGGCCGGGGCGCAGCCGAGCCCAGGCGGGAGGAGCCCCCAGGCCGCGCCTGCCCGGCCCCGCGCACCCGCCCGGACCCCGCGGCGGGGCCTCCGTTCTGCCCCGCGCCGGCGGCACCCACCGTTTTCGGCATCTTCCCGGCGGGCTGGGCACGGCCGTCGCTCTTCCTGCGCCGGTGGGGATCCGTACGGGCTCCGCGCTGCTTCTAACGGGACTCCGCGCCGCGCCTCTCCACCCGGCCAGGCCCCGCCCGGCCCCGCCCGACCCGCGCTCCGGCCGCCTCCGGCAGGGATGGAGCCGCGGCGCCCCCGCCCCGGGAGGGCCGAGCCGGGCGGTCTCTGCGGAGCGGCCCGGGAGGGGCGCGGGCGCGAGGGCTGCGGGGGCTGCGGTGCACTCCGACCGGTGAAAGAGCCAAGGGCTTCCAGAGCCCATAAACTAGTGCCTAGACAGCCCCGGTCACAGAAGCTTATGCGCGGATCAGTGTCACTGAGACTTATGGTCCTCGATAAAAGCATTATTTAAGAAAATAATGCTATTTTGTCGGCGATCGCACTGTTCAAAGTAAGACCTGTGACCAATCCTTCTGTCCCTTGTGCAGCCAGAGCCGTGTGCACACAGGTGCAGCTCAGCGTGCTGCTCAGCCCAGGCTCCTCGGCCCGTGGTGTGGCCGGTCAGTGTGCTGTTCTGTACAAGGCTTTCGCAGCCATCTGTTTGACTAAAAAGCACACTTCCAGCTTGTACGGAAAATCACGCTATGAAAAGCCAGTGTCCATAACAGAGACAGAGGAGTCCTGTAATTTTATTCGAATAAAGGGAGAGAATCCACTGGGACACAGCCCCACAAACCTTTCTCTATCGAGGTTCCGGAGGGCGCAGCCTCCTTTTATCCTAAACTCCCGGCCGCATGTTGCCGTCTTCCTTTCCCCATTGGCTGAGGTACTAGGAAGGTACAGCCTTCCCGAACCGCCTACCACATATCCCCCCTTGAACCTGTCGTTTTACCCCAAAGTTCAGAAACTCAAGCTTGTGCAGACCCACTTGTCTGTTTCAGGAGCCAGGCTGTCTGGGTTCTGCAACAAACCTGCTGCCCAAAGTCAGTAGAGACATTAAGACCCATTTCAAAGAGGTTAACACCCATACCTTCATCCATCGAATTGTTTGTAAAGACATTAGCACACATCTTCCCTCTCAAGTTCCAGGGGCTTCAAAAGCCCAAGGGACTGCGGCTCCCTGAAGCTTGGCAAGTCACGTCTGGACTCCAAGGCTTCTCCAAGGCCGCAACCATAATCACACAATGTAAATGAGCAATCAAATTCATGGATGAAAATAGTGGAGGACCAGCAGCAGGCCATCCACCAAAGCTTCTCCTGCCGTCTCTGTTTTGCAACCACTGATAGAGATAATCAAGGTTCAGCATTTTCATGTGGATTTAAAAAAGCCATCTCATCTCATTTGGGACTTTGAACATAACTTTCAAACAGCAGACTAAGTCATATTTTCTCCCAGGAAATAAGAAGTCATTCTTTTTAAAGTGAACAGTGTCAAGAAGAAGGAAATTAAATAAATTTAATGTCTTATTTTTAAAGAAAAGTAGGAACATATAGGGGTTTTTTTCTTGATTTTGTGTCTTGTCAAATCTGTTAAACATTTTTGTCTGGCAGGAGATGGAAACAGGGTCCAGGCGCTTTGTTTGCTTCAGCTGAATATGCAGGTTTCACTTAAGCTAGAATCTCTATGCTGTGCCTACATAGGAAAAAACATGAGTTTAATTGTATTGATGTAAACCGGTGTAACTTTTCTGCACAGAAAATCACAGGGTGCCTAAGAGGCTGTTTTACAAAGTTTTCTTCCTTTTCTGACTCCTTTTCATGTTGAGACTTTCTTAGACTAGGTCAAGCAAGACTAGTCCATGAAAGACTTCCACTTATTTCCTACTGAAACAGATACTGACAGAAGACATACAGAATAAAGTCACTTGCTTGTGATTTTTTGCCAGGTTTGGATCCAGAAATGTTAGGTGTGAGCTTTCTTCCTGAATTCAAGAGACTCTGTGGAGACTTCTTTCATGCTAGCAACATATATGATGGGGAGAGCCCAATTCTGCTTCTATTGGAACTTCTATACCAACATTCCTTCATAAGACTTAGTTAAATGTTTGGAGAACTCCATTAATCTTTTTTTCCAAAGGTGATAAAACTTTAGATGATAAAAGTCTAGCTATTTCCTTGCCAAATTTAAGGGACCATAGTTTAACATCCAGGGACCTAAGATTTTCTTCACAGTGGTAATGACAGGAGTGCTAATGATGCAAATGAAGCCCCATGCCAGTGAAACAATCAGATCCAAAGCAACTGTATTCCCACTTACAGTGTGCCAGGCATTGGCCATGTCCACAGAAAGTCATAAACCCCGTGTCAAACAGTCCCAAACAGTCTGAAGGGCCAAGACAAAGCTTCACCATAGTATACACTTGTTTCTGACCCCAGCCACTTCTCTTGTCCTTCTTCCCTATCGTTCAATAGCCAAACAAAATACCATTCATGCCACTTCAAAAGACAAGAGTATCCTGTGACAGGCACATGAGTCTCTACACTTCACTTCCCCTTCTGCTTCTTCTTTTCCTCTTCCCCTTCACTGTAGAGGTGGAGAACAAGGCATCTGAAATTTGAACCACATGGTCCTCCCGCCACAGTTCCATGATGAATTCCTGTGGTAGAAGTGCTGCACCAAGACCTGACCTTCCCCACGGGCCTTTCCCTTGCCAGATACTGAGGAGGGATGGTCCAGCAGCCTTTTGCTGAGCCCTCCCTGCCTGGCCATGTGTGAGAAAAAACACATCAATGGATTCCTTGAGAATTGCAGGCAGGGTTACATGTCCCTCTGACTTCAGAGTGAAATTCCAAGGGGTAAAAGTATCAGCCGATTAAAAGTTCTCCTTGCAGGAGGCTGAAGAAATGAGTAACATTACCCAGGGCCTCAAAAATGCTGTTACTTCCAGAGTGTTCAGATCCCAAATAATATTAAAGTACTTCAGAATTAGATTAGACCAGGATGACATTAAGCATTCTCCTGGGAAGAGGTCTGGTATTCCACTGGGGATTTATTGTCTTGGTTTTATTTTCATCAAGCCTTTTGTAGTAGCTTCTTTTAAGCAGAAAGAGCACGTAAACTATTTGGTCTGACATACCAGAGTTATTTAGCATGAGCACTTAAACAAGGGGCTGTTTCATCAGCATATAGGTTTTTTGACTAATGAGGGGTAACTTGAGCTGTCCTTTGCATGGCTTTGACAGAGGATAGAAGCCAAAGGTGTTTCATACTAGAGGTGTATTTCAGAGGGCTGAAATTTAGTTTGATTCACATAAGTAAACGAAGGCACAAAATGAAATTGTTACCATAGTATGAGAACTACACCTTTGGCACACAGTAGCCCTCAATTGACTCTATCTGAAATTAACCAGTCTGGTTCTGAGCTCTTTTCTGAATAGCAGCTAAACTTCTTTCTCCTGCTCTTACTGCTTTCCTTCTGCTCAGACATTAGTGCCTATAGGTTCACAATGAGTTGCTCTCAGTGACAATCTTGGATCTTTTTAGTGTTTCATTGTATTTAGGGGTAAAAAGCATCTTTCCTCCCAAACAAATACTATCACTCCTTTCACACCTTTATGTCTTGAGAAGTGGGGTAATCTTTTGCAGTGATTCTCAAGGGGGAAGGATGAGAGGGGTAAAGGGGAGAGCCTACCACATTCAGGAAGGCAGGATTTGAAAAGGCCGGAAACAACTCCATTCCCATGCAGCTGCTGTGACAGGGCAGAAGCTGATGGGGCCCCCTTCCACCTCAAGAAAAGAAACTCCCAGCTCCTGGCTTGTCCATTCACCAGGGCAGAAATAGCTGAAACTGGCTGGAAATCCCAGGGATTTGTGTCTGCCAGATGCTTTGTAAAGCCCTAGTTCCTCATTCCCTCCAGCATATAAATCCCCCACTGGCAGTGACACCCCTGCAAGGAACATGGAGAAGGCTTTACTAGGATCAATGACTCACTGTATGGCCCACACCACTCATCTCTTCCTGTATGTCTGGGGATGTGCTCGGAATATGCTGTTTGTGCAGGGGGAGACTAAAGAGGAGGGTTTCAAACCAGACAAAAGGTGTGCAATGAATGCAATGACCATATGAAAAAAATGTAAGAACAACCCATCTGCTAGAATTGTCTCATCTTCATTTTTTCTTTGTTTGTATCATATGGGAGCAGACGCTCATGCTTTCTACATCTTGTACTGCTTGTAGCAATGTGGGGAACACAGGGAAATCCAATGGATATTCTGGGACTTGACTCCAAATATTTACAACCCAAATAACAGATAACATCACTAGGAAGGACAAAATGATTATTGGGAATATATTTTGCCAGTTTGTGTGAAAGGTATTGATGTAGATATGCTCTTAAATCTGTGTAGAATTGGAACAATGTGAGGTTTGGAGACTGATCCTGGCACATTTTCCTCAGAGCAAGGAGGTGGAGTTAACCCCACTGCTCTGTTCCACCTCAAACTAGTGAAGAAAAATTATTCCTGTGGGTGATGGGAAGAATCAAAGTAAGGCTTTCAGTTTTAGAAAAATGTATCTAATCTAAAAAGTATCTCCACTGGTATTTATTCTGACAGGTTTGATGGTGTGATGTGTATCCAGAAGGAAACATGCTTGCTCATATGTATCTCTCAGAGGCCATTTACTACAATCATGGTCAGCTAAAAATATACTGGAAGCAAAAGGTTAAAAACCTACTTTACCCATTGCATTTTATCCCCTTGAGGCTTGTTAAACTTTCCTATCTGACCATTCAGGAGCCACTCTGGCAGTTACACTCCCACCACCAGAGACTTTAATGCTGGGACCAAAACCACTTCTCAACAGGCAGCTCCAGTCACCTGGTAGGGACCCCACTTGACTCCCTACACACCCCACTCTCAGACAGTCAGACAAGTTTTCCATACCAGCTTGACCCCAGGTTTCCCATAGCAGAGTCCAAGGCCTCTGGTTCTTTTAAGTAATTTTATCACGGTGCAGCAACAGAATCCCAGCTTGACCTGGTGCCTCCAGGGAGGGACCCTGAACGAAGGACTCCCTGCACTTTTACATCCTCACAGTCTGTGCTAGCGATAGCCTGGGATCTTCTTAGTCATCGGCTCCTGCTGTGTCTCTGAGTGTCCAGTCATCTGGCTGGCACCACAGGTCCTTGTGCCATTGTGCAAAGGGCCGGTGCCAGTCCGTGGCCTCCTGTCCCAGAGCTCAATCCTCAGCCTGCACTGGAGTCTGCACATTGAGCTATCTGCACTAAATATGTTCCTCAACAGGCAGTCCACAAAACCTGTGGGACATCCACCAGATCTGTCTTGACCAGCAAAGCCTCACTGTAACAAACCATGATGAAAAAAACACCTTAAATCTCCAAAACCTAACAAAACCTGATGCTCTGCTCTTCATCCACCTTCATTTCTTAACAGGACAATATAAATTTGTAGACATAAAATCTAGCAATTTTTAAAATTCAATAGGGCTCAGACCATCAAGAGTTTACATGCAGTACTAGTAGGCTTTGCTGCAGAAAGGGGGGTGATTTGGAGTCTTCAGCCAAGATCTTCACAGTTTCAGTGCCCCAAAGAAACAGGCTCTCTGACAGTTTTCTCCTCTCTTACCCCTCTCTCCTGCTCTGCCTCCTTCTCAGTTGGCTGGTGTGGAGCCAAGATGATGGTACTGGTGTGATGACCATGTAGGGCCACTGCCTTTCTGACTCAGAGACTGGGAACTTGGAGGCTGTAACAAAGGCCACCAGGCATTTCCTTCCATGCCTGCCAGAGAATGGGAGTGGCCAGTCCAACCTCCAGAGCTGAGTACCAGGCTCCAGATGGTTCTGACACAGGTGACCACTGCATAGGAGTCTATCTGGAAGGCATCCATTTACTCTGGGGTTTTCTGAAGGTATCAACATTTAATAATCAGGAATAATTGTATATAGAATCATTCCTAGGTGGTGAAAAGGGCCAAAGAAGGACCAAACCGAGTGTTACTGAGCAAGAACCAGGGAGAAGCAACTTCTGAGAGAGTCATGCAGACTGGTCATGCAGTTTCACTATTTAAAATTAAACCCCTCCCAAAGGCATGTGGGTCACCAACACTCGCAACGAGCTGTAATAGCAGGAACCTCCAGCTGCAAACAAAATCCAGTTATCCAAGGAGAGAGTGGAGGCAATAGTGTCCTCTAGATTGGAAACAGAGACTAGCAGATAGCTCTCCTTGGTCCTACAAGCTGTGTCAGTGGGTGACTGGATGATTTTATATTCCTTTTGACTAGCTATGAAAGTAATACAGTAAGATTGGCTATCTTGGAGGGGGCTGACAAGGCAACAGTGCAAATTCTGTATTTTATGTGAATAGTTTATAAATAAATATCTCGACATATTATCTAAATTCTTAATCTAAGGGACTCGTTTCCTGGATAATTTTTTTGGAGCTGTCAATGCAAAGAGTTTATTTTTAAAGTTTTTTGTGGTGTTACAGTTCAAGTACTTCAGAGCACTGCTAGCATCAAGAGCCAGAGAGGCAGATAGCAGGACAAGAACAACAGCTGTTTTTCTTGTCCAGGCTCTACAATACATAAAAAGGGAAAAACTGCACAACAGTCTGATCCAAGTCTCACCAACTGCAAAGCTGCAGAACAGATGCAGATTAATACAGAGTCTCATTCTCTATATCTTAGTACTTTGTGTCATCAGGCACAGTAATGGTCTAAAATATGCCCCTCTACTTGGAAAGTGTCTGTGTGCTCATGCTGCATAGGTGTTGAGACCAGCTGAAAAGTCAGGGTCATGTATTTTTCACTCTGCACATGTAGAAATACACCCTGTACCAGTGTACAAATAGTTGTTAAAAAGTTTTCACACATCCCCATCATCACTACCTCTAGCTCTCCTGAGGATTATCAGCTTCTCAGCCACCAAACTGCATGAGCAAGTCACATTTACATTAGCTTTTTAATCCAGACCAGGAATTTGGTTTTGAAGTTAATTTCCTAATTCAGTACATTTTGTTTCCCATCATGGTGCAGTCTCATACCTGGTGAACTGAATTCCTTTTGGATGTCCTCCAGAAATGTACCTATCATGCTCCATCTATTGGCAAGCATTCAGTTAATTGGACCAGAACAGAGCAACTCCAAAATAATCTCACTGTGAAGCACATTTAGTGTTAATGTTAAATATTCAGCAGCAGCTCTTTCGTTTTCCATATCTGCTCTTATTACACCACACTACTTGTTAATGTAGGCATGTTTACCTGTCAAAATGATCCGGACTTGCTTGTGTGTCTATTGAACCTGTTCAAACATTTTTTAGTAAGATAGATTTTAATCAGGGTGACAGAAGTAAGTTAGGAACCAAGGACACATGCAGATTTACTGGCACCTGTGTGGGGACAGTAACCTCCAAGGAACACAGTCTCAAATGCAGCCAGAATAGCACCTTCAGCCCCAGGCCATTCCTGGGAGACATGGGTGGGTTTAGCACCAAACTGCAGTTTTGGAGTTGGCTTCAAAATTCTCCTTCTCCCCTCTACAAAATGCCCTAGGTTCACCCATGCATTAAGGCTTCACTGATCAACAACAAATTCCTCCTGGAACAGAGGAGTGCACCTCCCAGAGGTTTAACCCTTCAGTCAGCCACTACTCCCACTCAACTATCCCTGACCTTCTCTCTCACCTGACACTGTGATTTAAAAACCTTCTCTCCCTCACACACAGAGCAACCACTTATAATCCTTCTGCTTCTCCAGGGCTCCAAGACTGACTCTGTGCTCCAGGCATTCCAGCTCCTACAGAGCAGAATCAGAGCAGGGGTGTGGTTCTCAGTCTCAACACTAATATTAAGTCAATTCTCCCCACTGTACTGAAATTTGGTCAAGTGAATCAATGCATTGGAAAATAGGGCTCAGAAAGTTATAAAAAGGGAAAACTGGCCCATGTTTCCAGGTAGTGGCATGTAATGTGGAAGATGATCTCAGCACTAACCATTTCAGATAAATGACCCTTTACCAGTTCTTTCCATTTAAGCCTCAGCTCCATTCATTTTTGCCTGTGACTTAGATCTATTTTTGGAAACCTTAAAAATATACAGGAGGTTGCCAGCCGTTTTTATTCCAATGCAGGAACATTTTATACAGAAGGCATTACTCCTGGCTCTTGCTCAAATAGCAGGTTTTTTTCAAGGTGAACACCAAGCCCTGATCTGTAGCAATGTCATCTAGGTAAGTATCACATCTGTTCCTGTGCTAGAACCTGAAGTGGACTCAAACCCAGAACTTCACTGTGCAGAAGCTGCCTAGAGCAGGAGCCTAATCTGGGAATGCTGATGCTACCTCTCCCACTCAGCTGATACACTCACAAGTGAAGGGAATTCCCTCCCACCCTGTTAACATCACAGCAGTCAGGGTTACATGACTGAGAGAGATGTGCATGCCTGAGCAAGCCTAACTCTACACACACACACACACTCTGCACCCAGCTTTTTTTTCCCTACGGTGAAACACAATGATGCACTACACAGAACACACCACCCAGCCCACATAGATGAAGGCATTAGAGATTACATAATTTATTTTTCTTAAGTTTTTACTAAACACATGGCATCTCTGATCAAAAAATGCAGAGAATTAAGGGATTTAGGATATTTGTACAAGCAGAGTGAGTGGGTAAGAGGAATTACGGGTGGATAGATAGATAAATAGATAGATAGATAGACAGATGATAGATCACAGATTGATATAGACATATAGATACATACTAGGTTCTTGGCTGTTCTCTGTCATAGAACTTGCTGTCTTCAGCAACAGACACAAAGAAGCAGACACTCAGTCCCAATCACGCCTATTCTGTTTCAGGAGAATTCTTCTGTCTTCATAAGGAACACAGACTTCTACTCTTAAAACACAGCCATAATCTTTTTGCTCTGTCTTACAATTTTTTTCTCTCACTTAACCCATTTCTGTTTCTTCATTCTTAAAGAAGAAAATCGCCTGAGTTAAAATGACAAGGATAAAAGCCACTAACGTCAAAATTAGTTTTTTAAGCCCAAACATATTTTGAGAAGATCTCCAAGCTCAGGAGTCTTCCCCCTTCCCCACCATACATATTCCTTGCATTTCCCTGATGAGAGGGCCTCAGCACAATGAGTTTGCTTGGGTTTGGAGCCAATCTGCTCCAGAGAGGTTTTCTGTCACACAGAGAAACTGGGACAGGCCCTGTCCTGGACTTGGCATGCAGACCCTGTTGCTACCACCAAAGACAATGGAGGACAGAATTATAGACTGAACTCACTTTGCCATAGAGCTCCAAGGGCTTCCACTGGCTGACCTTAGTATTTAATTTCCTGCAGTGTGGTTGGCACTGTCAGAAAATATGAAGTTGGATAGTTAACTTTGCTTTAAAGACAGAAATACATACTAGGTGGTTTCTTGAAAGTCCATTCCTATTTTCTATTAACCCTATTACTTGATGCATTTGTAGGAATTGAATGCTTCCAGAAGCATAATAAGTATAGGAACAGGATGGCGTAAGGTAGGACAGAATAGCAAGGTATAGCATAGCACAGAGGCAAACTTGTTCTTATCATTGGTCATCATGTCCTCAAGTCAATGTCTACAATGATACAATTTATAGTAAACATACAGTAAAATATAGTATAATATAGTATAGTAAAGACATAGTAAAAATATAATTTATAGTAAAGATTTCAGGCAATGTCAATTCAGTAATTATTTCATTTCAGCAACAGAGACAACAAGATCCACTTCCATATTAACCAACACATGGTCAGGCACCACCTCCACAGCCTGCCAAGGTAACTTGAGCTTTCTTGGAACGAAATTTAAACCCTGTATGGCCACACTACAACATAAAAAAATGGTGAAGTATATCACCAGACCACACTGTATTTCATTAATCCACCTCTGGGCTGATGCCATCTCTCTGAGAGAATGGATTGCTTTGAAAGAATGGCTCATTTATCTCATGAGGAATTACTGCAAGTTGTTCAGTCTTGCCTCAGTTTCCCCAGTCAATGCCTAATTACTGGGATGCTGATAGTCTTAATTAACTATTGCAATGCACTCCAAGGCCCAAAAGCA
Organism: Lycocorax pyrrhopterus obiensis; assembly: GCA_014706295.1. NCBI lineage: Eukaryota > Metazoa > Chordata > Aves > Passeriformes > Paradisaeidae > Lycocorax > Lycocorax pyrrhopterus. The sequence goes on from JACSVZ010000005.1 coordinate 19,170,062, forward strand.
AAATAAGATGATGGCATTAGCTTCCCAGGATTCATTTGGTATTATGAGTAATCTGAGGGATTGACAGGGAATCTGCCTCTTATCTTATTAGACAAATCACTGGTCTCTGAGAAACTGTGGGGATCTTACGGTAGGAAAGCGTTAAAAATACTGTTAAAAACTCTGCTAAGGACTTGCAGGAATCACAAGAAGAGATTTCATATGCCATATCTTTGCCTAAGCTCTTGGATGCAGGGAGCTGATCCACTCCCTTTGCCCCAGCACTGCTGCTATTGGTAAATAAACAGGGAACATAAAGCCTGTTTCTCTGGACAAATAAAAGACACAAGACAACAAGAAGAAAACCGATACTGATTTTTGCAGGGTTGGCTTAGAAGTGCTGAGTAGCTCCTTGTATTTCAGAACACAAGTGGTGTTAGTTTAACTTCACCTCTCTGCACAGTTAGAGCCCAGTCCACCTAAGCCTGATGGCTGGTATCAATATTGTGCAACAGGACAAGGAGATATCAAAACAATGCAATGTTCACCTTGTACAAGCTCCATTCCTTGTGTAAAAGCCTTGAGCCTGACTTTTTGGTCTTTTTCATTCCAGACAGAAGATCCTGTACCTTAGATACATATAAAACATGTCAAAAAACCAGTGCCCACCTACTTTTCTGGGTTGCTGAGCAGTTGATCTCCCAAGGAATTCCTTCCTTGGCTTTGCATGACTTGGTCCACTTCTCCCGTGGATGCAGACAAAACCAGTGACTTGAAGACATGCAGACTGCTGACACCTACTTCAAACAGAATAAAATTAGGAAGCTGTTTCATCTACCACAGTCACAGAAAACTCTGTTTTCCTCAGGCTTTCTCCTCCTTTCCATGAAGATGCAGATGATCTTGAAATTATATAGGTTGGAGGAATTCCTGTACTACATGATAGATCACATACCCTGCTTGTCAGCATTAAAATGTAGCAGACATCCCTTTCCCTTGCCTCAAAACCTACACGGACTAACCTACTGCATGAGTCCCACAGCCACACCCTGCCATGCTTGTTCGGTCCCTGCCCGGGCCTCTGCATGTCCACAGCAGACCAAAACAAAAATACACCAATAAACAACAAAGCTTAAAAAATCAACACCTTCCGTAAGTTCCTCTCGAGTTACTTCACATGGACCATTTCTTGGGCCTGGCATTAATTTTATATCTGTCCACTTGCCATGTGAATCTTGTCTATTGACTTCAGGGAACATAAAAGACCAAGTGTGAGGACTGAATATATGTTCAAATTACCTGAATCTATGCCAAACCATAGATGTGAACTGTGTCAGTTTCCCTTCAGTTGAATTTTCTGGCAATTTCCATTTGAAAGAATTTAGAGGAAGTACACCAACGAAATACAAATAAGGTATTTATTTTCTTTTAGAAGATTTTTTTCACACAAGCTGTGTTTCTGTGAACACTAATACTGGATTCCTACAGCTCTGTATTGCTGACAGTAAACTTTTCATCTGAAGCAGACAGGACATTTCTGTCTGATTAGCTAGGGCATTTTGAGTTTTGCTGACTTCATGCTTTAATGCTAAAACACTTCAGCAGAGATGAAATTTGATCTGGTGTAAATCTGTAGGTATACGGACAGGTGATGTCTGATCTCTCTTCCTGGAACAAACAAATGTAGTAATGTTTTTTAATAAATTTGAACTGGAAGAAAGAGCCACCTCTGGACTGGCTCTTTGTACCACCAGGCAAATTTGTTTCTGGTCTGATACTTAGAGTCCTAAATCTGGCTTTACTGCCCTGGTGAATGACTGCTGTTCCACATTCTCTTTCACTTCGATTTTGCCTAGTTTTTCCCAACAAATGGAGACAAAATTTCCAGGGTGATTTACCCTGGCTATAAGCAGAGATAATCCTGTACAGACCAGTGGGAATCAAGCACACTTTGCTCCTCTCCCAAATATATTATAACCTAAACTTCCATCAGTTCTACTTTGTCATCTTTACTGACCTTCTCCCTACATCATTTTGTATTTGTCATAAGGAATTAAGTATTCTCATAAATCCCAATCATACTACGTCACAGCACTGTGTTATTTTTATCTCGCCCAGACCCAGGAAACATGGTATCACATCATGCCATGAAACCAAAATGGGAAGCATTTAGCAGCAAAGACTAACCATATCAAAAATCACCTGAAAAATACCTGCCATGCAGAGCAGTGAAGCAGCCTGCAGTGCATAAGCACCAAGTGAAGAGCAGTCTAGTGTAGAAAGTCATCCTTGTCTTGTAGAAATTAAATTGGACTCAGCCCATGACCCAAACTTCTTCCTGCACAAACAGGGATCAATATCCTAGAAACACACAAACCAGTGTCTTAGATGAACATTCACACCTCACAGAGCTCCACAGGTACCCGTCCCTGGACCCCAAAGCTGTGACCACCCATCCTATGCCAGGTACCCGTCCGCTGACCCCAAAGCTGTGACCACCCACCCTGCTGCCATCTCCTCTCTCAGTGTGCAGGCCACAATTTTTCATATGACTCAGCAAAAATCCCAGAGACAGGATAACTGCACAATAGATTTGGCAAGTTCAGTGTTCAGAAGGATCTCCTCTCCTGCCTCCCACTCGATTACCTCAGCCCTCTAATGACACACAGAATAACAGAAGTTAATTCAAGGCCTTGACACCCCACAGCTCTCACAACGGTGCCTGAGCAACTTTGTTGTGCTGGTGCCTTGCTTGCAGCACAGCTGGGCATAAGTGTGTAACATCCTGATGTTGTCATTACAACCTAACACTTGACTTCATTGGATGCAGGGTCCTGGCACAGCTGTGCATAAATTCATTTCAGTTCCTACTGTTGCACCCTGCAGCACTGGGAATGAAGAGCAAACTACTTAATGAGAAATAATCATCTTGCATATATAGCTTTGAAAAGAGCTCAGCATGGTGAAGAATTGAATGGCTTGGTTCTCCTATCCAAAAATAGCTTGTGGGGAACAGCCCAGTTTTGTATTCCAGTAAGTCCAAGTGAGAGTAAACACAGCAAAATTTATACATTATTTTACTTTTTGTCCAGTAAACTGCAAGACTATTCTGTTTCCTTTTAATGTCAGTCCCAAGTGTGCTTTGTTTATTATACTTGCTTGTATTCTTCTCTAGGCTGATTCTCTTCAGACTTTTCAAGTCTCCTTCACGGTAAAACAAATCTAATATTCTGATACTATCTGGAGGCATAGGATTGGCTTAAACCCACATTAAGACAATACATTTTATTCTGTAGAACAGAGGTTCATTTAATCTCAATGTCTCATTTTCCTTACCTTTAACATGAAAACACTGATTTCTCATGTTTCAATGACAAAAAGTTACACTGTAATTACTGATGTTTGCCAGGCAGTTGGCAGGTGTGCAAGGGAGGGTATGAGTCCAAATGATTACATGTACAGCACTGTATTTATGAAGTTTTTTACCTTGTTTAGGAAAAAACCCCAGATTTTGCAGATATCCCACTGTGGTCATATGAAAGTCTGCCCACAGAGATTGCAGCTGAAGGGTGTGCTGTGAAATCAGCCTAGCTGGTATCCTTCTCTGAGAAGTTAGGCGAGCCCATCTCTCTGAACCCAATTCTGTTCTTCCTTACAGTGGTGCAGACTGAGTGCAGTGATTCAGGATTAACTGTAACTGAGACACAAATATGACTTGTTGGGTCAAATTCCAGGATAGTTTGTGTATAGAGGCTCCAAAGAGCTTGGCTCCTCACTTTCCAGGAATTGATTAAATGCTCAAAAATGAAGGAAGAACATTTCACTGGCAATATCTGCTATATTGAGAGCAAGCTTCACCTTTCAAAATTATCAAATTAATTTCATATTGTACTCTTTTATATAATCCACAGTTTTTGACTTAACTGCCTTGTTAGAGTGATTTGGAATGAAAGAAGGTATTATATAAAAAGTAGATGCCTGGTAATGATGAACGGATGTGATTTTGGTGAGAGGCTTCCCTGTGTTTGTCCTCAGATAAGAACATTTCATGTATTTCAGCTCTGCCTCTAAAGTAATCATAGTTCAAGGCATTAATATTTCATGAGGTATAAACGGCTCCCCTTTAGGAAAAGTAAAAGCAGTTTTTCCTGTTTGTGAAATTTCCACATTGCCAAGAACAAGAAAGCTTTCGAAACACTATCTTTGCTGCTCGCAGAGCTTCACTGCCTTATAGGGTCTGAATCCCCTGGATTCACGCTGGGGGCGGGCTGGGAATGCTGGCTTTTCCTCCTTCTGGGTGATTCTGGGAGGCCTGCAAATGATGTCATGGTACATTTTAGGCTACAATAACAGGAAATCATCAAGTGTTTACACTGGCAGACTGGGCTGTGATGTGATTTTCCTCCTCTTCCTCTCTGCCCCCCCCACCCACCTCGCCCCTGCCATTGACTTCCTTGATATATCTGCTTCCTCTGATTAAAATACTACAAGGTGGCAACACTGAAGGAGGAAAAAGGCAAGTGGGGGAGGGAGACAGAAAGGCATATTTTGAAAAAGGATGATTCCCCTCAAATCACTGACACAGAGCACAGTCCTCCCTCTCTGGCCCTGCAGCGGCTCAGAAACACGTCAGAAACTGGCCTGCTGAGGAACTGGAAGATGGACCGCTCCCAGCTGAGACATGAAAAAGAAACTCTCCCCTCCCTAGCACAGATGAGTCACAGAAAAGATATCCCTGGAAAAGTTTTGCTTCTGAATTTTCCTGCCACACAGGCACATCTGAAAATATATGACATGGGTTGACAGACTCCAAGGAGGTGAAGGCCACATTTTCAGGGCTTGGGTCAGAGCAAGGATGCAAGTGACCTTTAGCCAGACACTGTACCACAATCTGTGGCAAACATCAGTTTTCAGTTTCAGTTTCAGAGGCGAGTGAGTGAGCTAGGGTTCAGGTCCTGCTTGTACCAGTGATGCACAGTATGAATGTTAGATATTGTGTCCTTTCCAACCTGTTAATACAAAGGCAAGAAGGAGGAAGATGTAAGGTGGTATCTATAAGACAAGGGATTCCAATGAGGTAAAACAGACTAATTGGCTCCAGGACAGCTCACATTTCCATGAAGGGTACAGCATGACTATACAGAACCTGGCATTAGCTCAGTTCATTAGAGCATGATGCTAATAACATCAAGGTTGTGGGGTTGATCCCCAATGAGCCATTCACTTAAGAGCTGGACTCAATGATCCTTGTGGGTCCCTTCCAAGTCAGAATATTCTGTAATTCTGTGGTATACTTCCAGCTCATTGCTATTGCACTGGGCTAGCAGGCTGCACACAAGCAGCTCCAAATTGGAGTAATATTAAGAAGTACCTGGAAGGGGCTAACTCTAGAGCAGATATCAGCATTGCTGGAGCTTACAGAGGATGTGTCATTCACAGCAATGTGGAAGGAAGTCTGAGATGAGAAAGACTGTGAATATTGAATAAGTTTTCTGTAAATGAGAATGCGCAAAAGAAGCACACATCAGGGGTCTCAGTGCCCTCAGCTGGAGGACCATGACTGCAAGAATGATCAGCTCCCAGTTGACCCTGAAATTGTGCAGGATCTGCTGCTCCAGATGGATCTCCACATATCTATGGGACCTGATGGGATTCATCCAAGAATCCTCAAAGAGCTGCTGATGTCATTGCATAGCCTCTCTCGATGATTTTTGAGTGTCTTGGGAATTCGGAGAGGTCTCAGCTGACTGGAAGCTGGTGAACATTGTCCTGATTTTCAAGAAAGGCAAGAAGGAGGACCCCAGAAACTGCAGGCCTGTCAGTCTCACTTCAGTGCCCATTACAATAATGGAAAATATTATTCTGGGAAGTATTGAAAAACACCTGGAGAACAATGCAGGCATCGGTCACAGCCAGCATGGCTTCATGAGGGGAAGTCTTGATTGTCAAACATGTTTCATTCTGTGACAGAGTAACCCACCTAGTTAATCTAGGAAAGCCACTAGATGTAACCTTTCTGGGCTTCAGCAAAGCTTTTGATACTGTCTCTCACAGCATCCTTCTGGACAAAATGTCCAGCATACAGCTGAATAACCATGTTACATGATGGGTGAGCAACTGGCTCACAGGGTGGCCACAAAGAGTTAGAGTCAATGGGGTAGCATCAGGCTGGTGACTGGTCACTAATGGGGTTCCACAGGGCTCCATCCTTGGCCCAGTTCTCTTGAACATCTTCATTAACAAGTTGGACGCGGGACTCGAAGGAATACTAAGTAACCTTGCCAATGATACTACATTGTCAGTAGCTGTTGACTCCCTCCAAGGCAGGGAGGCCCTGCAGAGAGTCCTCCACAAATTAGAGAGGTGGGCAATCACCAACCGTATGAAGTTTAACAAGGACCAGATTCTGTACTTGGACAGGGCAACCACGATTGTATGTATAGACTGGGGAACCAGAGGCTGGAGAGCAGTGCCGCAGAAAGGGACCTGGGGATCCTGGACAATGGCGAGTTGAATGTGAGTCAGCAGCGCCCTGGCAGCCGGGAGGGCCACCTATGTCCTGGGGCCATCAGGCACAGCATCACCAGCTGGTCAAGGGAGGGACTGTCCCGCTCTGCTCTGCACTGGCACAGCCCCACTTTGAATACTGTGTGCAGTTTTGGGGAACACAATATTAAAAAGATATTAATTTATTAGAGAGGGTTCAAAGGAGAACCACAGGATGGGGAACGGTCTGAAGGGGAAGCCTTATGAGGAGTGGCTGAGGTCACTTGGTTTGGTCAGCCTGGAGAAGAGGAGATTGAGGGGACACCTTATTGTGGTCTTCAATATCTTCATGAGGGCAAGTGGAGGGGCAGGTACCAATCTCTTCACTCTCGTGACCAGTGACAAGACACAAGGAAATGGCATGAAGCTGATCCTTGAGGGTCCCTTCCAACTCAGCATATTCTATGATTCTATGATTCTATAAGTCTAGACAGGAACAAGGTAGGAAGGGAGAGAGTAGCAAATAATTTTATTTCTTTTGTCTATTTCTCTCAATCTATGCAAACTGACAGTTTAAATCATGCTGAGAAATCTCCCAAATAGAGACAAGCCTGAGACACTCACTAAAGTAAAACTACTAGGATATGGGAAGTCTTTCTCAGAGTGCCATGGCCCTGTTCAGCACATTTAGAAATTGCAGGTCTCCAGTTCATAAAGCTCAAGAACAGATAGACAGGAAATATTTTAGAAAAAAAATACAGTCAGAGGCACTTATGCCTTGTATCTATGATGCAACTGTAAAGTGCAATTTATAGCAGTTAGCAGAAGGAACAGGAACCATGAAGGTATGATTTCACCACTCTAAGTTACTCAAATAGTTATCCACCGTCAGTGACAAGCTGATACAAACTGCATTAAAACCTCTGGTGCTTTGGCTTCAGTATTATTACTAATGATGTTATTACCTGAGGCATCCAATAAGGGCTGTGAGAGAAAGACCATTGCAGCAACGCTCACACATTTATTATCTTCCATTATGAGTCTATCCTGGTCCAGAACTGTGAATGCTAAAAGCCTGGCTGCAGAGAGATTTCTCAGTTTTCTGACAGCGTCCGTGAGAAAGCCTTGCTTTCTCACGGACGCTATGGGAAAACAGTTGAGAGATTTTGTAAACTATGGTATTGTTATAATACCAAGGAGAAAATATCTGAAGTAAGTGTTGTTGGGTTCAGCCAATCCCTCTGGGGGGTGGTTGGTTAGTGAACCAATAACCTTATGTCAGTCCAGCGTGCTAAGGTGTATAAGCGAATTTGTAAACTAATAAAGGGTCAGTTTCTTCTCGTACTAAACCGTCCATGTCGCTTTATTCCTCGGTCTCTGCTCGCTAGCGACACAGAATAAATAGGAAGCTTTTGCCCCAAACAGGTATCTGGGATCTTAAGCCCACTTAAATAGGTACTTCACTCCCAGACACACTTAAAATGAAGCACAATCTCAAATGCTTTGCTGAATGAGGGGTTGAGGCTTTCCTCTCTTTAATAATCCCAAAGATAAATTGTAAGGATTCACCCACTGGTAAGTTGTGCAGACCAATTAGCTCATCTTTGGGAATCAGTATAAAGATGAAGTCCTGTGCACACCAATTATTATTATTAAATATGCCTCCAAGGCATATATTAAATATACCTCCAATGTGAAAGAAGAGAATTGTTCACTGTGTCACAAGCTTTTTAACAGACAAAAAGCAATAGCCTAAATCTACAACCTGATCTATGCTATGAAGCCATACTGGCTATCAAGAACTACATGAATAGATATGGATATGATTATTAATACTGCTAACACAGAAGGCACAAATGGTCAACTTTGTGCAAGGCTGGGGTGGGGGAAGGATATCTGCTTCATATTTTACTTCCAAATAAATGGTGGGATGGAGATTTGTTTCAAAGAAAGAGAAGGAAACAGTAGATTAAAATCAACCTCACTACATCATCGCTGTCTCCTTCTTAGATAGTGACAAAGGCAGCCTCACTGAGAATGACTTCTGCAGTTTGGCAGCCAGGATGGAGGGTTGCTACAATTAAGGCCTTGGTGAGGATTATGAGAGAGTCTCACTCCTCACCAGTTTCCTCCAGTGCTCCTCTGCAGGCAGCAGTGGGCTGAAAGAAGGATACTCAGAATGTTAGGTAGGAAAGATTTATCCTTACTGCAAGCAGCTGTTTTTCCAGGCACAATCTGCAGGCTGAAAACAGGTTTGTTCAACAAGTGGTAGCATCAGAGTGGTTACAAGCTGCCTGGCCACAGCAAGTGGACAGATCCTCCCACACACACACACTCTCCCATCATTCAGTCACCAAGGATTTTCCATCACTTCTTTGCAAACATTGTGGGATCAGAATGAAAACCTTTTTGGACAAGTTCAATGACATCAAATCTAACTGTATCCAGGAGAGCAATGCAACAACTGCACAGAAACAGGAAAAGTCGGAAGTATCCGGAAGGGGCACCTCGGTGAGCAAAAACTTTAAAGCATGACCATTTGAGAGCCAGCATACGTCTTGAGGGTACTTGTTCTTGAGTCCTGAGGAACATCCAGATTTGGGAACTTTCTTTCACATCCTGCATATGTCAAATGCATTTGCTTTCTGTGAATCAGAGCCTGAGGCTTCACCAGGCTCTGACTTCACCATCCAAAACTGAATTTCCCTGTGCTGCTGAGTCACACTGGCAACTGACAGGCTGTGCAGATTGGCTCTGTGGATGCAGGCTGAAAGATTGTGTGAGTGTGCTGCACCAAACTCTAAATTTTCCATACCCTCAGGGTCCAAAAATGTCACTGCCTGCACTGGCACAACAAGTTTTCACCAGTCGTGGTGCTGGCAGTATTCAGGGTGGGTAAGAATGTGGATTATTTCTCTGAAAGTTCCTTGAGTGTCAGAGACCCCTCTCATCCATTTCATGGCTACCGTAACGCTGACATACTTTCCCTTCTGTGAGCAGTATCTGCCTCTGCCGTAGCCTTTGTAGGGGAAAACAGAAGTAGTGGATCAGGTTTGGCTCTTCCCATAATGAAACATTTGACCAAGAGATTTCTTGAAGGGACTTAAGGCTTCTTTGTTCCAGACTGGGACAGGTTGGGTCTAATAACTGCACCACGTTCAAAGCACAGGGAGCACAGATGGATGCTATAGAGTTAACATGGCTAAAATCACTGGAAATTCAGCCCACTGAATATAGACAATATTAAGAAAACAGAAGAGAGGGACAGGAGTGCTGAACTTCTAATTGCTTTCAGGATGTCACTGGCTGAGAAGCAAGTAGGAGGTAATATTATCTAACAGTGATGAATGGTCACAGTGAGCAGTCCTCTACCTCAGTTCAAATCCTGCTCACCTCACAAGCTCTGCAACTGTGCTGGAAGTCACAAGACCAAATTGCATCAGCTAATTTGCTGCCACTCTGTGGCAAAAGGGGTAGGGAGATGGAGCTGCAAATTAATGCAAGAAAAGGATATGGGACACAGAACAGCTGGCTACCTTGGTCAGGCTTCCACTTGCAGTAGTAGCAAAGTACCTCACTTTGAGCAGTTATGCCCCAAAATCTCATTTGAACAAGAAAGCCGATAGCCAGTATGGCTCATTTCGTCTTGCGGCAGAAGGCTTGATTCATCCTCTCTGCTGCTCCTGATGAGCAGACAATGCTAGTCTGGAAGTGCTTGGCTGGCACGGGAAGGCACAAAACTCACTTCTTTAGAAACCTAGTTAGGAAATCAAGCTCACAAGGAAGTGCCAAAGGGTCTAAGGGTCTAGCAGATACCTCATGACCATGAATTTATTTAGCATGCTGGCCATCAGAAACAGCTTAGTCCTTAACTCACTGTGAGACAATTTGTGTTAAATGCATTATTTTTAAGTGAAAGAGGACAGAGTTTTGGAATATGGTAAGAATAAAAGCATTGGGGGTGAATGTAGCAAACTAAGAAGATGGTGACTTCTAAGCACAAAGTGCATGATGTGGTTGGTTAAGGAAACCACACAGCTGAAAATCACATCTGGGGACCCAATGCAATCCATTTTTATGCCATTGCTCTCACCTGCTCCTAGGTTGGATATCAAGAAAAAGCTTTTCACCCAGAGGGTGGTTGAGCATTGGAACAGGCTCTCCAGGGCGGTGGTCACAGCACCAAGCCCGTCTGAGTTCAAGATGCATTTGGACAATGATCTCAGGCACATGGTGGGATTCTTGGGGTGTCCTGTGCAGGGCTAAGAGTTGGATTCAGCGATCTTTGTGGGTCCCTTCCAACTCAGCATATTCTATAATTCTATAATTACCAGCCCCCCAGCAGGGCCAAAAGAGCCAGTCATAAGCACAGATAAGCCTCAGTCCCTTCCTTTCCTGGGCTTCACTGGAGTCATCAGGGAACCATACCACAAACTGCTCTCATAATGCGTAATACCAGCAGGCAGCAGTGCCTTTCCCTTATCATTCATTAAACCAAAATGTCTCATAGTGCTCCTCTTGCTTGGGAAACATGCAACTAAGAGACTCCATGAGACAGAAGTGTGGTCTAGAGACGAGAAGGACTCTCACCTTCTTGGCAAAGATGTATTGCCAAGTGCAGGTCCCATTTCCCCATCACTTCTGCACTGTATGAAGCTGTGTTGATGTTTTCCAGAGACAAGCAACTCCTCATGCTTCCACACTGGGGAGTGCTGGGAACATGAAAAAGGAGGGGGAGCTGTATTTATTCCATGCTGATTCACAGGTCAGTTCAAGTTAGCAGGACTGGTCAGCATGTGTGAAGTAATTTTTTACTGAAAAATCCTAAGCCATTTTGAAAGAATGTGTTCTTTCTACTGATACTTTCATTATAGGAGGCAAACGTGCTCTTTGTCATATGGTTTAGTGTCATATGATAGTCTTGCAAGGAGCAGGGAGTTGGACTTGATGATCTTTATGGGTCCCTTCTAACTTGAGACATTCTATGGTTCTATGAAAAGTGGGGGTTTTTTCACTTCTTAACCAATAAAGATGGAAAGATTTTCATGAGCTAAAAATGCCTCATTACATCTTTCTTATTTTGACCATTACATCTGTATCAATACACTATTGTATCTGCATGTTAAACATGTAGATGTTTTCTCTTCTTTTGTCTTTATTGCAACCAAATGGTTTTACTCAATCAAAATGTCTCATTGTGGTCTTATCAAAGCGATTGCTTCACTCTGGATGTAACTGGTGATCACTGGTCTGTGTGACCCTGGTAAACGGTCACTTAGATGTGATCCTAATCGGGGCCTGCAGATTCACTCCTCATCAGCACAGATCTGCCTCATGACGAGAGGAGTCTTGGCTGAATCTGGTAGCCATCTCTGGGTCTGCCCTGTTCAGCACACCTCACCTGGTACTGTGTAGCTGGGGCGTGGCTGATGAGGACCCCGCTCCGGCAGTTTTGGTTTGGTGCTTGGATTCTGGCTCACTGACTGACCTTCCAGGAATTGCTGGCCCCCACTGCATCCTGACAATCTGATTCTTAAGAGATATCCAGTTTCTGATTTTTTATTCTGATTCAAAATAAAAGCATGTTACCAACTGTCCTTGCCTCTCCAACTTCTCATGGGCTTTATGTTTGCAGTGTTTTTTCTTTCACTTTAGACAAAAACAAATTCATTATAATTGCACTGGACTAGAAGGAAGTTACCTCATATTTCAATAAAAATAAAGCAGCCTTAGAATGCTATTGTGAACACAAAAATCATACATATAGACAAAACTTAATCAAAACTGAAATCAAAATACAACCTTAATGAAATTTAAATACTTAAATGTTATTATATACTGAATTTTTTACTTCCTAAACAAAATAATCTTAGAACATCATCCTGCTGTACAAACAATAGGATGTAGGTTTTTTAATATCTCAAAAACTTTAGTTATTTCAAAATTAAACATATGTAACGAGACTATCCAGTTAAAAGAGAAATATTCCTAATCTATACCTATGCCTCAAGAAAGTAAATTACATTAAAAATGTATTGAGTAGTGTAGATTATGTACTTCTTTTTGAACAACAAAAACATATAGATATTTTGGCTAGTAGCCCAGTGACCTTGTTACATAAAAATCAAGAACTGGTGAAGGGCCTTGAGGGGAATCTGTATGAGGAGGGCTGAGGTCACTTGGTGTGTTCTCCCTGGAGGAAACTGAGGGGAGACTTCATCAGTTTACAACTTCCTCACGAGGAGGAGGAGCAGGCACTGATCTCTTCCCTTTGGTGACCAGTGACAGGACCCAAGGGAATGGCCTGACATTGTGTTAGGGGAGGTCTAGGTTGGATATTAGAAAAAAGTTCTTCACCAAAAAGTGTGCTTGCCCCATCTCGAGTACTGTGTGCAGTTTTGGACATCCAAAGGAGGGCCAGGAGGAAAGGGAGAGGTCTGGAGGGGAAGCCTTATGAGGAGTGGCTGAGGTCACTCGGTTTGTTCAGCTTGGAGGAGACCGAGGTCAGACCTCATTGTGTTCTTCAACATCTTCATGAGGGGAAGTGGAGGGGCAGGTAATGATCTCTTCACTCTCATGACCAGTGACTCAAGGAAATGGCATGAAGCCGAGTCAGGGGACGTTTAGGTTGGATATTAGGAAAAGACTTTTCACCCAGAGGGTGGCTGGGCCCTGGAACAGGCTCCCCAGGGAAGTGGTCACAGCACCAAGGCTGACACAGTTCAAGAAGCGCTTGGACAATATCCTCGGGCATAAGGTGTGGCTGTTGGGGATGGTCCTATGCTCTCTCGCAAGGCTCCCCTCGCCCTGATTCAGGACACATTTCGCCGTCCCTCAGCTCCCCGCACCTGCACAAGGGGAGAATGCTCCTGTTCTGCACTGACGCCGAGCCCCTCCGGCCGCAGCGGATCCTCACAGCAGCCCCGCCGCACTCCTCCTGCAGGCCCGGGCCACGCAGCCCTCAGGCGGCCACACCCGTCCCCCGCGCGGCGGGAGCGGGAAGCGGAAGCGGCGCAGGGCGGGCAGGGCGGAGGCGGCCCGCAGGGAGGCGGAAGGGAGGAGCGGTGGCGGCATGTCGGGCCGTGCGGGCCCGGGCTGGCGCCGCGGGCGGCCGAGCTCGTCCCCGGCCCGCAGGCGGCTGAAGCCGCTGCGGACGGTGGTGGCGTGGAGGGGCCGAGCGGAGTGGGACCAGGTGATGGTGGGGCTGTACTGCGGGGACAGCCGGCTGCAGCAGGATGCGCTGGACCGCGTCTCGGCATGGAAGAGCCGGTACGGGCCGCGCGCCGCGGGCGGGGAGCGGGATGCGGCTCTCGGGGCTGCCCTTCTGATGCTGACCCTGGCGCGGCCCCTCTGTGCCCTCCGTCCAGGCTGCGCCCGGCGCTCGCGGTCCTGGGCCCGAGGGCCGCCGAGGAGCGGGCGCAGCTCCCCACCGGAGCAGCTCCGCGGCCGGGGCTGTGTGTGCAGGCCGCCGGTGCAGCCGGGCAGGCGGCCCCGTCTCTCAGGGCACCTTCTCCATTGCGGGAAGCTCCGGGCACATAGCTTATGCCAAGAGCACGGTGGCCCCGTGGGAGCAGGCGAGGCAGAAGCCCCGCATGCCCGCAACTTCACGGGATGATTTCTCGAGGCAGTGAGCATATTCAAGGCCCCCAAATTGCCCCTGCTGCATCCGTACACAAGACCCGCCCAGGTAAGGCATCTTGTGTATGTACTTACTGTATCAGTAAGTACTCATTTAACGTGTGCTTAGGAGTAACCGTGTAATCACTCTGTTCCAATAGAAGCCTTCTGGAAAGAGACTTTGATGCTGTCTCAGCATACCATTTCTCAGGCTGTTATGTACCACAGAACACAAAACGTAGTTGAAAAGTTGCCCTCTTTACAGGGTGAGTGTATTTGTGTCAGACTGCTCACCTGGTTTTCCTTTGCCTCCAGGTATGGTCCAAAAATGCCTCTTGCAGTGGACTGCACGGCAGAACTGATCCGTTGTAAGGTCCTCGATTCATCTGGCAGATTGAAGTCGCATGAGCTCATCCTCTCTTATGGGCTGGCTCTTGTAAGGTAAGGGCTCTGAAGGCCTGTGTGCTTTGAAACAGAGAGAGAAAGACCTGGACAGATGTCATTACTAAACTGTCCAAGTTCATTTTGTGTCCCTGGGACCACAGGGTTGTACAGCACGTGGGGAGTTTGTCTCTGGGATTCCAAGCTTCTCTGCAGCTCTTGATAGTCATTTATCTTTTCTGTAACCTGCATGCAGGTTTGTCAACTTGATCACGGAAAGGAAACAGAAGATGGTCAGCATTCCTCTGAGACAGTTAGCCAGAGAGGTAAATATTTAATAAGAGATGCTTGATAATTTACATCTATACAGAAAGCATATGCATTGGTTATTAACAACAACACTGGGTGGAGGAAATTTTAGGGGGTCATTCTTTTGTAGCCAAAATAATAGATATAGATGCTAGTTTATTCCAGGTGCAAAGTTGTAAACAGGCTTATTGCAACTGGATCTAAAACTTTGTTCTTTGAAGTCACAATAAGAGTAACAAAGGCTGATGATCATAAAAGGTTTTTGAATCACATGTGATCAAAAGTCTTGATTTACATGCATGTAGTCCCACTTGACATACTGTCACATGTTTTTCTTTCTTAGCTACTGAGATAGGAAAAAGAGCTAAATCTGTGGTTTATAAATTCTAGTCTTTGACAAGCAAGGTTATACATAAAAAACACATTTGCAGGTATTTTAATCTCGTGTCTCTTTCTTCAGGTGAGCTTTTCCACTTGTGTGTGGAGGAGGGAAGGTTCAAGCTGTAATTGTAGTAGCAGGACCAACTTGAGTCCTTTTACTGCCAGCTGCACTGAGCGCCGTACCTGGGACTGAACAAGTTTTGACAGTGAAGGACAGACAGTATTTGAGACTCTTCTATTTATGTTTGGGCCCCTGTGTGAGAATGATAAATGTATATTTATGTTTTTCCTGGGTTTTTAAGAAAAGTTCTGCTTCTCACTTTTTAAAACTGATCAAGCTTAAAAGCAAAGGTCTTGCGTAAAGGTAGTTATGGTAGGAAACTTTTAAATGTTTAAGGTTAAAGGTAGTTGTCCTCAGGAAACTTGCAAAAAATTGCATGCAAGTTATTGTGTAAATTTGAGTATTATATATGATATTATTTGTATCTTTGATATATAGTTATCCAGCATCTCTCATCCATTTAAATGTAATTTAACTGCTTCTCAGGATCATTAAATTACATGTAACACCTCTGTCTAAAAAGAAATCTGTTACTGCATGTAACACTAAAGAACTTAAACTGTAAAATGCGAGTTTGTGTGGATCCTAGACCACAGGAGGAGTGGCATCAGAGAGCTGGGGGATCTTGGCCCACTCTTGAAGTGGGAAGCAGGGGAACTGCGGTGCAGGAGTGGCCAGGAAGGCACTGTTCCCACTTAGGTACAGGCTCTCTGCAGCTTTGCAGGGCTGCATGCAGGTGTGGCCTGATGCAATGGAAACAGAGGGGTAACGTGTTGGCTGCTGTTGCAGGTGGACATCCCCATCTGGGTTGTGGACCTCCGTCATGAGCTGACGCACGGGAAGCTGCCGCGGCTGGCTCTGTGCCGCAAGGGTGAGTGCCACCAGCGGGTGGCATTGGGAAGGGTGGCCTGAGGCATGCTTGAGGTGGCAGTGCCAGTGCTGCAGGCCCTGAGGGGAGCACCCCACCTTCGTTTTGGGGTGCCGCAAGGCAGGCAGTGCGCTTGTCCTGGCAGGGAGAGTTGTGGTATCGGACACTGGGAGGATTTGCCACTGCCCTATGGGGGTAGCTGAGCTGTGTCCACTGGCTCCAGGTGGTGGTTCCTCACAGGACAGATGTTCAGAGGCTTTCTCCTATCCCAGAAAAAATTACTGGAAACAACAGTTTGGTGGTTTTGCTTTTTTACAGCACAGGAAGTTCATCTTGGGGAAATAGGTAAAAGCTTTTCCTGATGGTTTAGGAAGACCTAAGACTCTTTAAAAATCCCATTTAGGGAGAAATGTAGATACTGCAAGCCTGAATGAATGACCAGGTCATAGCATTTGAAGAGATTCCTGGGAATTATGGGTTAAGGATGGAGAAGCCAGTTAAATAATCTTCAGCAGGGTCCTTAGATTGAATTGGGGAAAATGCTGTTGGAAATAAAGGCATTTTCTTTCCATGCTATCTAATGTATGCCTAGTGTAGTCCCTGCACAAAAAAAATTATGTTATTGTTGTGGATGCTGGGTTGACCATGGTGATGCTAAAGTACTGACTCATTTTCTCATCAGAATGCCACTGCAGGTACCTAGTTACTGCTTAAATTTGACGTACCTTGAGCAAGGTGCTGTGCCACAGCAGTGTCCAATCTTTTTTTTTTTTCCCAAAAAAATGAGGGGTAATTACCATGCATGTGATACTGGATTTGGGGTTTTTATTCCTGGTTGCTTTCTGGGGGTTAGTTTTGGTTTGGTTTTTTGGGGGTTTTTTTTGTTTGTTTCTTTGGGTTGTTTAAATTGTTCACCTTTTCATTAATGAAGTTTTTGTGTTTTCAGGGTTCATAACTGGTTAGTTGTATTTATTTTCATAAGACAAGCTAGCAATATGCCACCTATATTATTTTTTGCCGTAACAAAGAAATTCTCACTGAGAAGATAATGTTTTCTGTTCTCCATTAGGTTGTGATGTTGTGCTGGACTGGCTACGAAAGATGTATTGGAGCCGTCAGCTGGGCAATAACTTGTGTGAAGAAAGGGAGGATGAGGATGAGGAAGAAGAGCAGGAAGAGGTGGAAGCAAATGCAGAGTTGGACAGTGATGGATGGGAGATTCAAACCCCGCAGCATGAGGCTCGTCAGAAACACAAGGAATTCCATGGTAGGTGTTCCTAGAACAATAGCAGATACAAGGATTAGATGAACTAAAGAAAGCAGTTTAAACATGTCATCTTCCAGCATAAAGATATACCTTCAGCTCAGGTTTTGGGATTCCTCTTTGGGCCTTGGTGGATTGCTGGGGTTGACTGACTGGTTTGGTAGTATTTCTCCGAGTTTGTAGCACTTTGGTTTGTGAATAGCTGTAGCGCTGTTGCAATTGGTGCAAAATGCAAGTATAAGGAATAGAAATATGCATCAGAACATAAACTGCATATGGGAACAATTTCTTCCTACACTGATCTATTTAGGGATTTGTTTTTGAGCTGTCTGGGTTTATCCAACTTACCTGTCTTTGGCTACTGTTATTGATAAAATATGGAAATCGTGGTTCGACCCCACTTGAGAAAATTTATGTTGCTGGAAAAGTCTGGGAGTTTTGGGAGTCTTCCCTCTATTGTCTGAACAGAATTGCTGACTTCATTTGACTGATGCCTTCCTTGAGTGTAAATTTAGCAAAATTAAGCAGCTTCCTCAGATACAAAATTCCTTTACATATTTGATCTTCTGCTTAAATGATATATTTATGTTTATTTCTAGAAAAAGTCAGAGATGTTCTGATATCTTACAAGAATGAGCAGTTTCGGGTAAGCGCACTCTGATGATCAGCACTTTAGTTAATTCTCTTTTCTTTCTTGGACAATTTGTCTTCTCTTCCTTGTTGTCTTAGTTCTTTGCGCAGGTCTATCTGCTAGTGTTGTCATGCATGGCTTGCCAAAGGAAAACTTCACTACAGAGAACAAGCAATTTGAGCTGTGACAGTTCCTAATGTGGACACTTTGTTTATAAAGGAAAAGTACTTACTTGAGATCCCAAGGAAGGGGAACTTTTGTGAATTTTTTCACGTGCTGTTGATGAAGTACATGTGGCATGTGCATCTTCTTGTCATAGGAACAATGTTTTTGTGTTTGCCATGGGAGTATATTTTCTGTTAATGCTTGAACTTTTCCTTCACTCAGGTTATGCAGACTATGCAGTCTGTTTCAAAGTCTCGAGAATTGTGGTCTGATTCCTCTTCAGAAGTGGACTGGATTTTGGCTCAGATCAAAGACCTGATGCAGGAAAACAGGTATGTCTCTGATAAAGAACAGAGGTGAAAGGTACAGTGCTGAACTGGGCTGTAGATCTATTAAATTGCCTTTTCATAATGTTCTATAGCTGATCATGGAGAAAGCAGTTAGTCTATTTCCTCAACATCTTTGTGGCCTGAGTTGTTGATCTGTGCTAACGAGCAATGTTCCTTGTGCCAGATGGTCTCCAAGGTGTTGTCCCAGACTTAGCGATGCTGGCCCCAAGGCATGCAGCATCTTCAGTGTCTTCAAAAACTCCCAACAACCCTGTAGAGATTTTGATTTCACAGTAATCTTTAGAATTCTTAAAGAATGCAGGGCAATACTTGGCATTTTCTATATTTTTTATCTTTCTATTATTACAGAGCCTCTAGGACCTAGTGTGTTGAGACTTTCTTATTACCAAATAAATTTTCATGGAGCTCTTGACCCACTTTGAGAAATCTGATCAGTGTAACTGTAGAGGGGAGAGAGTATCATGTTACAGATAAGAGCTGTAACTCCTTGTGTTTTGAATATAAATATATATGCTATACAAGAACAGCATTACCAGGTCTTTTGTTCGAACAAAAAATTCTCCATTCCCTCCTCACAGTTTCAGATATTTGGCTGTCAACCTTGCTTCAGAACTGGTGCAAGTGGTGTTTTGATAGGTAAAGGAATTAGTGGCAGTAATAAGTCTCTCTGCTCTAGGGAGACGGTGGCTGAAGCTCTTCTCAGTGATGGCTTTCTCATCCCAAAGATGGATTGTCTGAAGATGCTAAATATCAAGTATGAAGGTTAGTGTTCTATGCACCACCCAAGTAGAAAATGCATAAGCTAGTGTTATGACCAAGTCTTTTCTTTTTTCTCATTATATTGAAATCTGTAATTGTCTGCATATTTTTTGTGTATCTGGGTCCTTAAATGTCTTTCGCCCTGTTCTCCAGAAGCCCTTATGGCCGTGCTTAGCTGTTGCTTTTGCATAAATCTCTTAGGGATGGAAGGATAGCTCTTCAGCACTGAATATCTAGCCAAAACATCTTTCAAAGCTTGCGTCTCTACTCTTTTCTGCAATAGTTGCTGATTTCCAGAACTCCCACTAGTTTCTTTTCTACACTGAAGATTTGGAGCAAATCAAAATGGGTGGGGCTTTTTGAGCCTCATTCACCAGTTGTATCATAGTTCGAAGCTGCTGCCCATATGTGTAGAGTTGCATTTATTGTTTGCAAGAGAATTAGGCACCTGGAGCGAATGAAAATAAATAACCCCCTATTTCACAGCCAAAGAACTTTCCAAGAAAGATTCTCAAATTTCTATGACTATATAACAGTAGAAAAATTTAAAAGCTTTTTGATTTTATGTTGCTTTGCTCAATGAACCTTCTCTTTGCAGTATATTTTTAGAATAGTTCTTAATTATGTGTGAAATAAGCTGAAACTGGAAAGGGATTAGCAAAACAGGTGGATCTTTCTGTGTTCATAATTTCCTTGTGCTAATTATCAAACTGCTACTTATTTACTTGCGTAGTATAAGAAAAATAATAGTTTCAGGTTCAGTGAGGACCTCAGGAAATATCCTGGAATCAATCATCTTAGAACAAACTTCTTTAGTTTGGAGCGAGTGTCACACCTGTATTTCATAAAAAAATTACAAAGCGCCAATTTCTGGCTTCTCTGTTTTGTTTTTTCTTCTTATTGCAGCATGTAAAGAGGTATGGCAATTCAAAATTCCCCCGACATTTTACTGCTTTTGGCAGCCTTTGCTGTCAGGCCTCCTTTCACGAAGTTTTACACAGATCCTAATAGAGAAAATGTTTATAGAATTGAAGGAATGTCCTGACTCTTCAGAACTCCGGCCTCAGTTCTTGATCAACTGGATTTCTGAGTTGCTGACTGGCATTGCCAAAGTAAATGCTGGTGAGTGTGTCTGGAATGTCTGCGTTTAAAAAAGCGTAAGAGTTTCTTCTGTACTAGTGTAAACCTACACTAATAAAGTGGTGGGACCTTTATACATAAAGTGCAGTAGCCTAATTAGTACATTTTGTCATGTGAACATAAGATTTTATTGTTGCATTTCTTAGACTTTTCAACGTGCGGCTTGTGCATGTTATGTATTTCTTAGCAAAAAATTGAAATTGTTATTGGTAAGTTTGCTGCAGCCTCCTCAGAATAGGAAAAGCCAATCTCTCACAGGAAAGATCAGGCCCTTAAGTGCTAATTTTTCCAGATATCAATACCTGTAGGAAATAACATCCTTATATGCTATCTGCCACTGTTATAGTCTGTTACGAGATCCCTGTTCCCAGTTCTTTCCTCCCTTAGCAGAAGCCTGACTTTATAGGATACCAAATAGTGTTGCTGTCCTTTATTGATCCTATCACAGGATTTTTATGCCTTCTAAACTTACACAAAAGTAATAACTAATATTTTGTTTTCAGTTCCTGACTCCTTAGAACTTTTAAAATTGGCAAACTGTATGTTTCATTACAGAGATGGGCACTGAAGGGCCTTAATTATTCAGTGTCACAGGTATTCTGCTAACAGGGTTTTAATACTGTGACATAGTGCATCCTTGCATAGGTTTCCATCCCTTAATTTTGGTGCCTCTTCTGTCTTCTCCTGGTCTGGCTCAGGCTGCACAAAGATTTTGCCAGTAACTCAGGCAGTCACAGGTTAATATTTGGTGCTTTCACTCAGCACTGAACATATCTATGATGTACCAAGATCCCTGAATGGTGCTAGTTCCCAGCTGTTAAATCTACTCTTTGCAGGGCTATCTGGAATGATACTGGGTCCCAGATACAGTATACTGTATTTATTTGGGATAATACTGTTCAAACACATCTTGTGGCTTTCCTGGCCGGGGTGACATGCTCAAGGCCAGCTTGGGAATGTCTGCACTGCACTGTGGTCAGGTCTTGGGGAGCTACATGAGCTGCCCGTGCATTGCCAAGTCCTTTGTAACGACCTTGATGTATTTGGTTGGTACATCTGGTCATGGACTTGAGTTAAAATGCCAGCTTATTTGAGGATGTGTTCCAGTAAAAATGCAGAGGGATGAAGGGTATGTTTTTGATGAGTTTTGAGCACCTTGTTGTTTTCATTATCTTCTTTGAAGGGAAGAAAAAGCAACACTGTAACAAACAGGTGTCTGTGAAGGAGCTGTTCCTGCATAAAGTCCCTTTGCAGTGGATAAGATTGACTGACAGTTGCTTGGAAGCTCCCTGCTGGGCAACCCCACATCTTCTTCAGCTGTAAGTTTGATCCTGTGACCTGGAAAGGGAACTGCAAACAGTGCTCTGTAACAGCTTTGGTTTCCTAGTGATATGCTGAGCTATAGCTGCATTCCCTTGCCTGCCTTTGCATTTGGCAGAAATTGTAACAGGTGCTTATAAAGCCATGCTTGCTGCTATTCATCTCCCCATTGATTGCACACAAAGAGAAGAAGGAAAAGAATTCTAAAGGACTGCACCTTCAAAATGAAAGCAGACATTATCTGGGGAGGTTTTTAAAGAAGCAACCTGTTCAGAAACAAAGTGACTTGGTAGAGATGTGACTGCTTATTCAGGTGATAGGAATTTACCACAGCTCCTAACTTTTATACATGAAAACAGCAAAGCAGTAATTCAGTTAGAAGTATCCCAGGTCCTTAATTTTAATCACAAAGATGGAGTATTCCAGCATTCACTGACCAGGGAATAATCAAATTTTGCCTGTTAGATGAGCTATGTGAGCCAGCTGTCCTGGAGAAAACAAACACTTAAAAGCAAAAAAGACTCCAGATGAAGATTTATCAACCCTTTTAAGACTTTTCCATTGCCCTTTTTCCTTTCTAGGATCCTCACAATCATGAGACCTCGCTTGCCACGTTCTTCTCGGAAGAACCTTCTCTATCTTGCTTCCATTTACACAGAAGGAGGTGCCCCTTTGTCCAGTCCAGGCCTCTCTTCAGATGGCAGTGAACAGCCAATTTATACTATAGAGAGCTTACAGTGGAGAGCAAGGCAAGAAAATCAGGTTAAAAATCAAGGGCAGACTGTAGAGAAACAAGAAGATGTGCCAGAGAGAGATGATGGTGTAGAGGAAGTGGAAGAGGAGGAAGAAGAGATGGTAACTGAAATAAATCCTTTGGAAGGACTTGCTCATTCTGGTAACATGGTGGCTATTGCTGAGAAAAGGGCAGCACTGCAAGGGTCCGCCTGGCAGATCACTGCAGGTAAAAAGTGACTCTATCACTGACAAAGGTTAACTGAAATGCAAAGACATCTCAGCCCTTTGGGTCTGGCCATAATTAAATTGTGCTTCAAAGTCATCTAAATGCCAGATTACTGAAAAATGTGAGGTTTCCAGTCTTTCGTTTATGTGCAGGAGTCATTTCTCTTAAGCTTTTAAAATACTGCGAGTGTGTTTTCCAGGAGCATGCTATTACTGTCTCATTATTTTTTTTTAGGCTTTTCCAAACATTAAAATTTCAGTGTATTCAATTGATGGGGCTGCATATATGCCAGCTATGAATGGTGAAGAAAATATGGATGTTTCTTGGACTTCTGTTTGTCAGACTTGGGGGTATTTGAAAGCAGTTTGTCTGTGAACCTAAGTTCCATGCTTTGGGAAAGTGGTTGTTATGACATGGTGGCAAACAATAGAAAGGAGCAACACAAGTTTTTAGAAGGAATAAACAGTATATTGAGTGTTTTGTTAGCTTTGTTACAGTAGCTGTACTTTCTCATGGGGGTTGGAGGTCTCTGTAGCTAAGAATTTTGGATGAGTCATGGAGGGACTTGAACACAGGAGGAGGAAGTTGGCGGAGAAGAGCTGGAGTCAAAATGGCATTTAAAGGGAAAAAAGCAGCCACTAGAAGACTGAACTCTTGTACTCCATCCACTGGGAAATTTTCTGAAGTAAAAAAAAAAAAAGGAGAAGAGATCTTAGTTATGCTGGTGTGAACAGCTTGTTAGAACTGGATGTTTTGAGAACAGAAGCAAAACTGTCCTCTGCTTCTGTGACATTGGTTCAGATCATTTGCTGAATGGCTGAGTTGCATGAGGCAGTATTTGTGGACTTGGGGAGGGTCATCTTGTGTTTTGACAATCTCTTTGGGAAACTCAGACTTCTTGGTTTTGTACTGTTTTTATCTAGATGAAGTACGATGGAAAGACTTTCCTCTTGGGAAACTCCCAGGTCAGACAGATGACCCTGATGGTCTCATGTTGGATAATTATTCTATGATGTCCCTGCTTGATCAGCCAGTGAGGGATGAGTGGAAATCTCTCAATACAAAGTGAGTAATGGTGTGGGCGGTACTTTGCCTCTGAACCATGAAATGCATTTCTCTCTCTGTGCCTTTTACTATACCATGTGAAAAATTAGGGCCGAGATTTCCTTTTTACTTCTATTTAAATAGTTTGACCCAAATATCTACTATTGTCTCTAATACTACTAACCTAACCCTAATGGTATCCTTTGAGGACACCATCTTATAATATTTCTATCTTCACTCCTCCTGCTGTTTTTTAAAAGAAACCATTGCAAGGATTATGAAATACTGCTGTTTAGCAGGTATCAGCACAGCCTCAGCAGGCTTGAAAACTTGTGTTTTTATTAGCTAGGGCTCTGATCCTCAATAGGTTGGCAGTGCCCAGGGACCTTTTAGAGCTGTAGATAGTAATTTAGAGCTGCAGATCTGACCTCAGTAAAGAAACACAGCTTGTCCTGGAAATAACAGGAGCATTCTATAAAGCTTTAGTGAGATCACTTTTGTCACTAAGTGAAGCTTATCCAGTTAAAGTGTCTCATTGTAGATGTTTTAATAGGGTCATTATTTCACACTTTTAAGTCATAGGATCTTGAATGCTGTAAGCTGTCAAATCAGTTTCATCACATACATATAAACCTGTCTCCTATTATTTGAATCCAAGGAATGCTTCAGAATGGAAACTAATTGCAGTTATTTTCCTTAACACTTCATTGGACAACTTTATAATCCCTGATTCTTTTCTGTGGTTGGTGGGGCCAATCTAGTAGCAGTGTGACGAACTGAGAATCATGCAGCCTGGGGTATTTCACTGAGAAGAAATCTTGCACGTGTTCATATTTTCACATATTGAGAGTTGTGTTCAGATTCCAAACTTCCAGTTTCAAATCTTCCAAAAAGTAAGGCTTGCATTCTTCTCCATCCTGTTGGTCATCTTCCATGGGATCAAATTAATTGACCTTCCCTTATCAGTAACATTATGTTCCTTTGGAGGAAGATGCCTAGACTGCATTTTGAAATAAGATTTAGTCATAGTGAGGACTGATAGTATATTAATTGCAGGCTAAAAAGCTACAGGCCAGATACGTAAATTTCAGGCTGTTTTTTGAACAGTGTAATGTGTCATGCAGGTCGTATTACTAGAAAATACTCATGCAGAAAATGAGAAAGCACATATCAGGCCAAAAGTAACATGTGTTTCTGCATCTCTTTGTGTGGGGAAAGGGGCAGACAGTTTGTTCCACTCAGATTACAGCCTGGCAGGATGCCAAGAAAAAAAAAAAATCTTAGAAAGAAACATGAGGAAAACCTGTTGTTACCACAAATAGAAAGGAGCAGAAGCTGACTTATTCCTGAAGCTGAGCCTGGAAATAATCCAGGTTTCATCAGGAGTGCTACAATGGCAGCTTGTTCATTATTCTTATTTCCGTTGCATAGCAGCTTCTCCATTTGCCAGAGGACATGTGGTTTTGGAAAGGTGGTCTCACTTCCCCAAGGCAGAAAGAAGCAGATTTTCTTGACTGCTTGCATTTACTTCTGTGCAGAAACCTGGTCCTCTGTCTTGTAGCTATGTGGGTTTTTTCTTCCCCATCAAAGGTTTTGGCCCATTCCAGAACGGGTGTTTGCTATTTACTTTTTTGGTACTGCCCTCCAAGTTCTCTGTCTGCAGAGAGCTGTTCTGCCAGGCTCATGAAGGCAGGTACTGAAGGATGGTATGAGAGATTGTGAAAACTTGACGTTTTACTTTGAAAATATCTGTAAGGTGCTTGGAAAAGCATCTGCAGCATAGGCAATGGGACACGCCCTTTCTAAAAGCAATGCCCTTCTTTGTCTTTCTGCAATTCCTTCCTCCCAAAAGATTGTGTTCATTGTTGGGTTTTCTGGTCTATGCTGTGCATATGTATTGTCAAAGTTCACATTTAGTGTTGCTGAGGCATTCTCTGAAGCTTTGAATAGCTGCCGTCATCCCTCAGGCAGATGTTTTGGGGTTTGTGGTAAGCATATGTGCTTATTATTAGCTCCCAGCGTCAGTTTTACCTGACAGCTGGAACAAATTTGGCAAATAGTGAACACTTGGAGAGTTTTCTGAGGGTAGAGTTGCTGACATGCTGTTGCTTTAGGGGTTGCATGTCTTAAGTCCCATGACTTTTTTCTAAAGCCATAGAAATGGGTAGTATCAGTGTACAGGATAAGCATTGTAAGGTTTGTGACAGACTGTTCTCATGTCAATTGCTTGCTGTGTTAGCATTTCACCTGATGAGCTTGTATTCCTAGCTGCAAAGGACAGATGAAGGTTCAGATGAAAATTGTTCTCTGGTTATTTCTGCAGTCATTTCTTCCTCACAATTGTTAGTACCTGGTCACCTTTCTTTTGGCTTGTGCCTTTTACCTTTCTTATTTCAGGACTATTGCCTCTCTTGAATAAACGGATTAAAAATTAAGGACATTTCAGCAGATAAATGTTTCAGAGCTAAAAATGAGAAATGTTTTGGAAATAAAGTACTATCAAAATTACTTCAGTGATGTAAGCTTCTAAATCAGCCCAGTGATTATGTGCTTTATTCTTTCCTCACAGCTCTGCAGAACTGAATATTCCCATGACAGGAGGATTGTTGTGGACCCAGAATGACTTCCATAAAATAAAAAGTGGCCTTCAACTTTTCTGAGACAGCAGCAGAGTGCTCTGTGACTTTTAGTATTGCACAAGTTAAGTGGCGTGGAAGATCTAGTAATGGTGGTGGGGAAATAGTCGCTCCAGGAGAAGTTGTTGCTGTGATTTATTGATTTTTACCATGTAAAATCACTGTTTTATAAAGGTGTTGTGTTTTAAGTTGCATGTACAGTAACCATTGTCTTGCTTAACCAGTTGAAGTGTGCTAAATACAGTTAAGAGTACTTTGGAATCCCTCCATGTTCCTTAACTTTTTCATGGTTAATAAATACAACTGACTGAAGGCAAACCTTGCTCCTGGATGCCATTTCTCAGTTTTCACTCTGGAAAGTGTCCTCTGGCAAGACTTAGCAAGACTATTGAGCCCTTCTTATTTCAGTGATGCTGTCCTGGAGGAGTGATTTTGCCAGGATAAGATTGTGCTACAGTTTTCATCTTTCTAGGATTTCAATGAAGCTTCAGGGATCAATCCTAGCTAGAGCATGGCTGAATGCACTGTGATACATAAATACCTTTGAAATGTTTTTGTCACAATGTTTTTTTCAAGTGATAGTCTTGAAGCCACTACTGTCTCTTTTTTGATTGAAGTGTTTTGCTTCATGTTACTTCTGTTCGTGATTTTGCTGATATTCATAACCAATACTGTGGTATTTGCTGAGAGCTGGTATGATTACTGCAGAAATTGACTGAAAAAGTACCTTTGTGGAAAGTTGTTGAGAAAAATGGCTTCCAGATAGTTTTTCCTATTTAGTTTTCTTTACCTGTATTACAGGTTCTTGGAACTTAAGAGGCTTCTGCAGTTACCTGTCAAAAAACCCCAGGAGTTTAAGTATATATTTGTTGCAGGACTCCTCAGTAAGAATTTGTTAGAGTGCATCTGCTAGAGGGTAAAACAGAGGCTTTCCCTGAGTCCATCTAATAATTTGCAGGTTTTACAAACTAAACAGAAAGAATAACGTGTCAGTAGGAAGGGATACAAAAAGGGACATACAACTTTAGCAGTGCATTGCATAGGGTTGAAATGTTTAGAACAGCAGCTTCATGGATGCTTTGGACAGGCTCTCAAGTAAAGGCTTAACTAGATGTCCAGAATGCAAGTATTATTTCTTTGTTCCTTCTTCTCTAGATTTTTTGTTATCCTGCTCTGCTGCAGTTGCTTGTTACCAGGCCTCCAAAAATGAAAGATACATTGCACATTTCCTTCTGTAAAAGCAAGCAGTGCCAATGCAAAAGGAAATAAACTTTCTCTTTCTGTTATGAGGGATTTTTCATGGAAGCCCTTCCCCTTCCAAGTATTTTTAGAAATACTTCTTTTTCCCAGCAGTTAATTAAGCTTATTTAGGAAATTCTGACTGAAAGGGATTTGTTCTTTTATTACTGCATTTAGCTGAGTATGAAATTACTTCAATTACTGTATTTTGTATTGCAAACAAGCATAACAGTTCAAATAGGAATGTGTGGTCCTGGCAAATACTGTACCATCTGTAACGTTTTTCCCCCTTGGAAGAAGTGCACTTGGTAAGATCACGTGCTGCTACTACTACTACAAGACCTTGATCAGCTGTAGTTACTGCCTTGCGTATCTGCCATTACCCCACATAGAGAATCGGGATTTTTTCAGTCAATCAGCTAAAAAAACTACCAATAAATGACTTGGACAGACTGCAACAGTTGTTTTGGGCAAAAAAGCTATTTGAGGGTCTTGTCTAAAGACGGTTGAAAAATAAAAAACTAGAAACAAATAATCCAATGGCTCTCAGTTTTATTAAATAAGCAAAATTTTTTATATATATAAACTATAACATATTTCATATTATTAAATAATTGTGCAAAACATTTACATAGAGCAGAGGGGAATAGGTGATAGCCTATACTTCTTTTAGATTCTTGCAATTCTTTTAATACATTTACAAACTTCAAATACAGACCAAAATCAGCAATATTGTATAATGAGTCTTCAAAGGCTAACCAAACACTGGCATAAGAATAATTTATGTGATGGTGCAATTGTATTTTTCCAGTTGAAATATTGCAGGAAATACACTTGGTGAGGGCGATAGGTACATAAGAAGGAGTATGAAAGCTGAGTGCTCACCATCGCAGTCACTGTGACAGATCTAAAGATCTGACTGTTACAAGTCCTGGAGTACTAATGCTTCAGGTAAACTTTTGGCAAGTCAAGGTCAAGTAATACTTCAACTTTGGAACAAAGTTTCACAGAAATGATGCATATTCCTTCCCCTTAGCGTGGAGTTTTAAAAATTACAATAATCAAATGTTCCTGTTTGGAGGTTGATATAGATCAGGTATGCAGACATGTCACCAAGTATTTTTAACTTTATTATTTGAACAAAATGTCAAAATGCACAATTTCAGACAAAATGGCATTAGGAGTATGTAGGGGGAAATTCACCTACTTAGATGTTTTTGGTTTTGTTTTTTTCAATGAATCTCCTTCTATTTGTTCTAAGCAATCACACTCCACACCTATTTTTAAGTTTACAGCTAAAGCATTTTTACAAAAGCTAAACAGACTCATGCTAGTAAATAAATTACATGCCGCAGCAACTAGAGCAGTGCCCACTTACCACCACAGAGATTTAAGAATACCACATACTGGTTTAACATCCATTTTCACTCATTTTGTCATTAAGACTTACATTATATTTGGGTCAACCAAAAAAACCCAAAGAGATTTATAAAATTTTACAACAATTAAACAGTAATGTTTAATTCTACAAATGAATAAAGCCAACTACTGCAGCTCAATATGACAACAACAGGACTAACAGCAGTGAAATCATGTACAATTTACTATATTACTGACATGTAATTCTTACAAAAAACATTAAATAATTTAGACTGACATCCCATAAAGCATTTGGTTTTTGATTTATGAATGTAAAGTTACACACTTTTAAGTGACACATTATGTGAAAGTAATATAGCTGAAGATGAAAGATAAGTAAATCAGAACTCCCAGAGAATGCTCTGGCCTCAGTAAAGCACTAAAATCTACTGCTTAACTCTTGTCAACTGCAGTAGTCCGTGATTTTACCTTCACACTTTTTTCCCCCCTCATCTAGACTTGGTTTTTCATGGATTTTATTAAAATATAGTTTCTAGAACTGTTCTTTTACAGTTTTAAAAACATTTAAATATCATGCTCTAAAAAAGAGCATTTATACAAAGTCTTATATTTACAATATAGACAGTTATGATCAGGTGTTAATAAGATCAACTCTTCCGTGTAAGAAGAAATCTAAACTTATGCGCTAAAGATTAATGAATGTGTCAGTGTTTTGAACTGTCTTGTAAACATATCTGAAAACAGGTGTGGATGACCAAATTATCACTTAAAGTAGTTGATCAGGAAAGACTAAATCACATAGAAAAGTTTCATTACCTGTAAGGAGGACTAAACAAGCACAAAATTTGCAGGTTATTTCCACAAGGCTACACTGCCAATTCTGTAACTATGCACAATAGATGCCAATAGCTTCTTAGAATAGGACAATTTGCCTTTGAAGTGCCTTAGGGAAACAGTATGCTGGGTTTGTATTCGCACAGCACTCCCATTGTTTAAAAAGGAATTCTTCCATCAGTAAAACAAAGGTTAGTGAAAATTAAAATGACTGGACAAATCCAACAAAAATGGATATCTCCATAAGCCACCCAGCACTTCATACAGAAATCTCTGTTGAGTTTTCCACATTAGAAAACATCAAAATCACCTACTAAACCTCTCTTAAAATAGCTTATCTTTATAAATGGAGAAATATGGAACAAACATTCTTCTGCATACAAATATTTAATTCCATGCAGGATGGAAAACATGAGTGCACAATAAACTTCATCTCATACCTAAATAATTTATAAATTAATTGGTTAGAATAAAATAGGGTCTATAGCAATTACTGTTACATTTTAAACACATGCAGATGAGTTAACAGCAACATTTTTACATAAAGTTTAGTGCAAGAATGTATCTGCTTAATAAATAGACTGAGGATACCTATGTAATGCTTTGAGGTGTACACACAGTATTTGTGCACATAATAACCTGGTTCTGAAAAGTTGTCCCTGTTTGTCTATAAACTACAAGTGCCCATTTTAAATAAAAAAAGATCCATAATTACTCATGGGCTACTTCCCTGTGACACATGGTGTCACAAACGTTGTGGTGAAAATGTAATACTGAAGTTAATCTAGAGATTATTTTTTTTTATACACAGTTTTTATACAATCAAGAAAAAGAGATACAATTTGTATCAACAAACAAAAGGTCATTTCTGGTTATTTGAGGCATTGCTCTCAGCTGCTTATACCATGCAAGAGAAGAGAATAAGAATTAATTGCAAATTAAAAATATGAAATGTTTTTGAAAACTGGTCAAGAGTTAAACCTGTTTTTCCCCCAACTATTATAAGTGTCTGGATTATTTTTTCCCCACTAACAAAGAGAATAACCAACTAATTAAAACTTATTTTTAAACACCAAGTGTAAGTACAGAATCACCTTCAAGTTACTTCATTTCAAATACATAATGACACAGTCATTATATATGTCACCTGTACCAACACAAGAATATTTATCCTGTGTGAAATGATACAGTTATCAAATGTCAGTAAATTAATTGTAGTTGCACCCATAATTGTGGTTTCTTGTTGGTTCATTTGGTGGGTTTTTTTATATGACAGGAACCTATTTTGCACATGATAAAGAGCCCACAAGATATTTTGAATCAAACCAACCACTACAGTAACACAAGTGGAGGAAATGATAAACTTTGTTTCTCAGACAAACAGATAACTAGAAAGCAGCATGCAAGCCATTATC
This sequence comes from Lycocorax pyrrhopterus obiensis, assembly GCA_014706295.1. Taxonomy (NCBI): domain Eukaryota; kingdom Metazoa; phylum Chordata; class Aves; order Passeriformes; family Paradisaeidae; genus Lycocorax; species Lycocorax pyrrhopterus. Next base: position 19,201,282 of record JACSVZ010000005.1, read on the forward strand.
AAAACACCAGAAACAACCCTGACTGCAGCCTCACGTTCTGTGTGTTTCACAGTAAGAAACATTTAGGCAGTGTCACACCTTCTCATGAAGAAACAAAAGGCCATAAACCAGGCCTTCTCAACTTTCATGAAAAAAACTACAGTAGAAGTCAACAAGTCCTAGCTCGAGACATGTCGAGTTAGTCATGGTTCAAAATGTTGAAATATACAGTGGATTCAAAAAAGGGCGTACAGTCAGTGCAGCTTAAAAAAACCAATAAACGCCTCTTTTGGAGACATTTAGCTACAAAGGTTCCCACCCTGAGCAAGATACCAGTTGCGCAAACAATGCCACACAAAATTATCTCACCTGTTGAAACAGGAACTCTAAAAGCCTTCACGAGGCAAATGCACACCTTTGCGTGGATCCGTAGAGCAAAAACCAGGACAGCTTTGCCACAAACCCAAACTGGAGCATCTCTTTTCAAGAAGCAGCCTTCCCCCTTCACCGTTTCTGAAGCTGATCTTGTACAGCCATCTTGAATGTCAGGCTCACTCAAACACCATCCTTGCTCCCAGAGGAAGGGCTGTAGTTAGTGATGAACTTCCATGTTAACATCCAGTTTTTGCTGCTTCAAGCTGAGTAATCCAGTTTACATAATACTGACAATTTATTTTCAGCTTTTCTAGTCATTTGGGCCAGCAGCTGCTTACTGCACGTTTGAGAGGAGATTCTGGAGAGAAGCTACAGTTAAACTTTTCAGTTTACTGAATGGCACTCATGCCTTTACATTCCTTAATGTTTTGGTCCTAATTTAATAAAGTATTTGGCTTCTGTTGGATTGAGCCAACATATTGAACAATGTAATAGTTATTCAAACTCTCGAGGAACAGTTCTGAAATTTAAGTACCGACAACCATGTTGACACTGAAAAACTGAGATCAGTTTTTCCTTTTATAAACAATTTTAATTTTTATCAAATTTACTTTTTCTTCAATACTTAAGATGCCAGTAGGCAGTGTCAAATGACAAAGCTGAAACCCTAGAAGTCATCTGGGTGTGTATAGAGCATACTTTTAGAGGCCGATTAGGTATTTATATGCAAATTGTAAGTGTACACTAATACATGCAATATAATTGCTAACACTAATTTTGTAGTAACAGCTTTGAGACACTGATTGTGACATTATAGTTCTTAGTGAGCTATCCATGCAGCAAGGTATGCATTTCCTATAAAATACTATTAAAAATCCCTATATTTAAAATCTTAAAATTTGCAATACAATCAACTTTTATATAGTGCCTCAGCATATATATGATTGCTACTGTGTACAGAATTTTATACTATCTTAGTAGAAAATATTTACAATAGATTGGCCTCTTCTTTCATGTAAGTTTTCCTCTGGGTCCTATGTGCGGTACAGTTTCATTTATCCAAAAGAGGCTGTACTCCTCTAACGCCCTGTTCTTAATTTGGCAACAATCATAGCTGCCAGCTGTTGTGCATCTGTCATGTGGGGATTCTTTTCCATAACAGAAAGGACAATGCTTGGAGGGAAAATATTGCAGAGGTTCTTGTATGTTTGATACTGATGTTCTGGAATGATATGAGGTTCCCGTGGCTCACCACATATCCCAATCCAGGGATTTCTCCAGAGTTGCTCCATCTTCTCAGGCATGCTTCTTACCATTACAGGTTCATAACATGGCTGCATGAGGTTGTTACTCAGTGGATACGAGTGGTAAGTGTAAGAGTCTGATGCACATGGTAATGGATCCCAGCTGGCATGCTGCTCTCGACAGAGAGGTGGTCGTCTCTGCCTTGTAGGGTTACTTTCATAAAGCCGTGAGTCAGAAATACTGTCCATTCTTGTCATCACCAAGGCACGGCTTGGTTGTGCAGTTGACGGATGAACATTTTGAGGCACAGGGTATTCTCCTGGACAACTGGACCGTGCTCCAACAACTGGATGCTGGGCATGTAGGCCTAAGTGGGAAACTGACTGTTTGCGAAGGGATTGCTTAGGCTCTTCAGTTCCGTAACTCTGACCTCTATTTAAGGCTTCATGGTAACCAAGAGGGAAAGGCTGAAGACGATTTTTCGATGGCAGTCTGTGGCTCTTCACATTGTCTTCTGGACTGGCATCTGCTACACCCAGATACAAGTCATTGTAAGAGGAATAAGAATCATTACTTGTATGGCTTAAGCAATTGTCAGGACAGGGGCTTGAGTTTCTAGAATACATCCCCTGGTCCATATCAGCCCCGTAATAATCTGAGTTACGGATACTACTTATGCTTAAGTTGGAGAAATCACTGAGTAAGGAGTAATAGCCATGGTCCCCCAGCGACTCATATTTGGGATACTGGTCAATATAGCTAACTGAGGTGCCATGGCTATTGGTGACTAGTATAGGAGGATATTGCACACTGGACATATGTTCCAGTGAGGATTTCTGATGTATGAACTGTGAGGAACCTGGCACCGGACTGCTTGCAGAACGAGTATTTAATGCACCAGCTGCATGGCTTTTTGGTGGAGGGAGCGTTGGTACACTTAATGCAGAAACCAGAGACGGGACAGAGCTGGCCTCGGACTTCCGGGCTGCTGATAACTTTTCCTCAGGCTCCACAGCTACTGACCTAATGCTTGGATCTGACTGACGTTTTGGGGCAATGCGTTTCACTTCAGAACTGATTTCTCCTTTGGAGCTGGATGGCCCTGTGCCACATTTGGCCAAAGCTCCCTCACTCATAGTTTTCACAGCAGATAATTTGGCACTTATTCGAAGCTCATCCGCTACTGACCTTTGAGGCTGGTTTGCACGTTCTGGGTGGTAATATTTACATTTGTGCCCATAGGTGCACTTTTTACCTGGAAGAAAAGGGTTTTTACGTTAAATAATTCAAAAACTCATTAATACCACCAGTTGCTATCTTTTTTCTTTATATGTTTCACCACTTTTCAATAGTAGTATTTCTATATTAAACCCCTGAGGAATAATCATGTATTTGATATATACAGACAGCCACAGACTCTGCTGCCTGTATTCATGTATATCTGCATCAAAGGCAAGACATACCATTTTTCTTCCTACTGGCTTGTGATTTCAATAATGACAGCATACACACAGTGCTATATAAAACAAATCAGCTTTAACACAGTTTTATTAATTATGAATCTCCTTCCTTGAATACAAACCAGAATAAAATAGCAAAAATCTGTATTATCCACAAGGTATATCTGGTAATCCTTAATTTTCTGCTACACTGTTTTCATTAATACGTGTATGAAGGGTATAAAAGCGGACATTGTGCTTGGATGGCAACATGAAAATGGTACATTTCCTTGTTCTGGTAATGACAAGACGTTAATTGCTTGCTTCACTTACCTTTAAATGCAACAAATCAATCTGACTTGGGCACTTACCATAAGGACACGGTTGTTTCTTATGTTCAGGAATAACTGGCCTTTTTCTTAAGAAATTTTCAAGGCTTGGACCATGGCGTCCTAAAGGATCATCTGGAGGCATAAATCTAAGGGAAAAGAAATGAAACATGATCAGTTTTTCCTGAGAATGCTGAATTAGCAAATTTACTTACTTTTGAAGAAAAAACCCATACTTGTCATTCACAAAAGAATACATTAGTAGCCGCTCCTCTATGAACTTCTTCCATTCTGGTTTTTCATTTTGAAGATCCCGATAGTTATCATTCGACACAATGATGCCATCTGAGTCGAAAGCAAGTTTTACTATGAATCGATCATCATAACAAACTACTCTTCTTCCCTGAACTCTTCGAGATGGGGTGAAAACAAGAATTTTTTCTTTCTCCAATTTACGTAAGATTTCTTGATCTGTAAAATAATTTTAGTTGAGCAGCTTTTTAAAAAGTTTTAAAAAGAAAGAAATGCAACCTTTGTATCATGAAAATTCTTCCCCTCTTTTCTGACAAAGTATCTTGTAATTATAGTCATACACAGTCCTCATAATCAGTAAAAAACACCTAGATGTGGATTTTATTTCTGAGGTTTCAAAGCACTGAGTAAATATTCAATATTTGAACTTCATAACCACTCTGTAGCCATGTACCTTTACCCTTACTTTGTCTTCCTGAACACATAAGGAACTCAGGTGTTACTGTATTACAATAGCCTTCCTGTTAGCCTAGAGTAAAATGTAAGGACTTTCTATGGGTCAAAACACATGCTGCCTCTTCAGTGTTCAAGACAACCCTATTAACTGAGTCCCTGGCCTGTTACTACTTATTTTATGTTCACTCAGCAAATAAGACTCAGTTCCTGTATGCTCAACAATGTTTGCTAATGGGAGAATTTCGACTACTGCTTCTCAAAAGTGTTGAAACCATCCAATAATGTTACAAAACCCACATCATTGTTTAAACATGCAGATACTTAAATGCTTGTTTCCTCACCAGCGAAACTGTTGTGTTTTCAAACGAACAGCTGAATGCAACATCATCATCACCACATCCATAGTCCAGTACTAGGACCCATCAGAAACACGACAAGAATTTTTTTTTCTTTTTAACCAAGGGTTCAAAGAAAATCTTGATGTTACCTGTAATTGGTGCATCAGGTCGAGACTGTTCTTTTCTCCATGCAGGTACAAACACAGTGATATCTTTATGTCCTTTTTCCAGAAACCAATCAACAGCTAGTTGAATTCCCCGGCAGGAAAATCCTTCTTTGTTCCCATGGCTGAAGAACATGCAAGTTTCAGAAACAGCAAGGACAAAAGTTACATTTGGTTTTGGTTTTTGTTGCGGTGGTTTGCTTGGTTTTTTCCTCTAAAGCTGCCATGGCCAAGGGATATAAGGAAAACAAAGCCTGTAAAGTTTTATTAGGCCTCCTTACATAATTGGAAAAAGACAACTGTACAGAGCTATTCAGCCATCAGATTACAGCAACCCCACTACTTAAAAAGTCTATAAATGGTGAAATTTCACTATCCCCAGAGCAAAAGCAAGTAAACATGAAGTTTTTCAGTTTTTCATTTTATTAGCTGACCTAATGAAAAATAATCACTTTCCCCAACAAATTGAGCTTACCTTTAGTAGCACCATAAAACGCTATCACAAAAAGAGGAATGAACGATGCTGACTGTCATGGGTGACAAGTGCTCTTAAACATCTATATTAATAAAATTTTTTCCTCTGATACTAAATGTTCTGCATTTTTATTAGAATTTTTTATAGGAAAGAAATAATTGTGTTGAAGTTGTTTAAGTCCCATCCCCATCAAAAACTTGTTTTCTGAAACACACAGGAGTCTCTAAAACAGCACACATTTCAAATAAAAGAGTTTAATTTTTAAAAAGGCCTAAGAAGTTTCTGCAAGGGAAAGGAGAAATTTTTAAGAGGTTTGATAGAAACCAAGGAGCATCTTAATTATTAATCTAATTCAATCTCTATCTGCATCATCTATAATTGCAATATTTTTAAGCAGGAGAAGTGCATAAGCCTTACACTTTTCAGATACTCTCAGTCCGCAGAACAGAATTTGCATAATTAGGAGACTTCCATCATATTAAAATTGTCTTTAAAATCCATAAAATTCTAGGGATTATCATTCAAAATTTCACCTCAAAGTTGCTGTTGTTATTGTTACTATTGTAGAATGACATCCCAGATTACTGGACTACGTTTTCATGGGCTCAAAACATTACAGAAAGTAACACTGAAGCAGACCCAAGGCAGACAGATCTAGTATCTTCTGTTTGATTATAGATAACCAGCATAGTCTAAATCCTCACAACTTAAATAATGAATATAGAAGCCACAATGTTGCTAAAAGCATCTTCCTTAAATTTTTATACATTTCCGATTTTACAGAATTTAATATCGTTTAAAACTTTCAGATGCACATGCATTTTGTTATGAGTTGGACTTGATGATCCTTACGGGTCCCTTATAACTTGAGATAGTCTTATGGTCTTATAAATAAAGCATCAGATATGAGCTATGAAATAGTCGGAGTACACACCCTTTTTTCTCCAGTTGCTGCCCGCCACATTATTCTCAGAAGTAACTCAAGCAGTAGAGATTACAAATTCAACAGGCACAGAAAAAAAAAAAGGAAAAAAAAAGTTAAATCCAGTTTTGGCAATGTTGGTTTACAGAAACATCTTATGGATTGATGTAACCACAACTTGACACTGGAAAATCCTGTATATAAAATACTGTTACAGGATTTGAAGGGTTTATGTATTTGAAAAGTCAGCATACTCAATACACCTATAAAAATCTGAATTTTCTTAATACATTGAAAAAATAATAATTAATATCCCAAGTTCTTCTAGAGCAGAAGACTGATACTAAAAGAAGTCTATTGTATGAACGCTACCTGAATAAATCTTGGTATCACTGATCACTAAACAGACTTTTAATAGCTCCTTCATAAAGAAATCATACTTACTCAATGATAAACAAATCGTTGGCTAGGTGAACTCTGTACTCTACAGACATGTTCAAAAGTGGCATGGGACAGGTATCTCTTGGGTTAGTGTTGATCTAAGCAGCCAAGTGTACATAGAATATCCTGAGTCAGAAGGGACCCACAAGGACCATCGAAATCCAACTCCTGGCCCCATGCAGGACACTCCAAGAATCCCACCATGTGCCTGAGAGCATCGTGCAAACGTTTCGTGAAATCAGACAGGCTTAGTGCTGGGACCACTGCCCTAGAGAGCCTGTTCCAGTGCTTAACCACCCTCTGGGTGAAAAAACTTTTTCTAATATCCAACCTAAACCTCCCCTGACTCAGCTTCATGCTGTTTCCTTGAGTCCTGTCACTGGTCATGAGAGTGAAGAGATTGGTACCTGCCCCTCCACTTCCCCTCATGAAGATGTTGAAGAGCGCAATGAGGTCTGACCTCAGTCTCCTCCAGACTGAACAAACCAAGTGACCTCAGTGCTCCTCGTAAGACTTCCCCTCCAGACCCTCCCCCATCCTCATGGCCCTCCTTTGGATGCCCAAAACTGCACACAGTACTCAAGGTGGGACAAGCAGCATAGCCGTGCAGGTCAGCAGGTTTAGCTCATGCATTATCCCTGTTCTGACACAGCTAAATTGCTTTGAATCCTGAGCAGGCTATTTTAGTGATTTATTATTGCCAAATATTGTGACAGGGAAACCCACCTCATAGCGACATTGCTTCCGTCAATGACAATTGGCCTCAAGTTATCACTGTTATCCACCACTTCATCTTCCAGTGACAATTCAGGGCTTGCTATTTCCTTTGGGCAAGGGCCTCTTGGCACCAGAGTACTACTGGTACTGCTGACTGTGCTTTGTCCCTCTGATTCACTTTTGTTGCCAAGTCTCACAAGCTCTGCTAGAACATCATTGATGAGCGCATCTGCTCCCAACTTATTCAGTACAGCCTGGATCTGATCTCCTGCATACCCAAGCTTTAAAGCAAAATCCATTTTAGCTTGGTATTCCTTGTCCAAATTTGTTTTGCATTCATCTAGCTTCAAGTCTTGTGTGATACTGCTCTGTGAAAAACTTGGGCGGTCCAAACACGGGGATCGGCAGAGCGGCCGATGTGGTTTGGTGGAAACCTCCTTTTCTCTCCACTGAGTACTGCTTCTGAAGTATGGTTGCTCAGGCTCACTTTCTGAGCTCGTCCATTCCTCAGATTCAGCACTGCATTCCCCCGCGTCTTGTTCCACATTTCTGTCTTCTCTGGAGTGCCTCTTCTCCATTTTCAGCTTCCCTACCATAGACCAGGCCGTCATCACGTTCAACTTCCAGCCAGAGCGCTCAGTTCTCTTTCATTTCCAAAGCCACCTGGAATTCATGCTCAATTGCATCATGTTGGCCAATTAAAAGTTTACACAAGGCTGGAGCTAATTTGCCTTGCTTACTATATTCCGGCATAAGCAACACCAACATGAAGTTCCTTAAAAAGAAGAAAAAAAATTAAAAATTAGGTTTTGATCAATTCTGCAAAATACTCAACTACAATGATTTTGTTTACAAGTTAGTAGATGTCCCCAGTCATTCACATTTCTTTGTAAACTGATTATAATAAAGCATATAATTACATTTTCTCTGTAATCACAAATAAAACTCTCTTTCCTTCCCCCAGTTACTCTACCTACAAAAAAAGGACAATTCCCACAAAATAAATGTAGAGCTGGAACAAATGGATTATCTCAGTAACACTTAAAGATAATAAAACAGAAAAGGGTGAGCCACCATTTCCACTAGAAACCTATCTTCTACTGCAAGAACAGCCTGTGTACATTAGGAACAACTGTGCAGTGTTCCAGTATGCATAAAATTTAACACAAACAATTTCAGCCTCTTTCAGTAAGGATTTACTATCAGGACCAACAATTTTACCTAGCAAAAGTATCTTCTGGAAAACAATACAGACATTTAACAAAATGTTATAAGCCACAAAAGAAAATTAAAAGCATCACCAGTGTGCATGTAAGTCAAAGCTTATTCATTCTAAATTTTCATATCCTTTTGGTTTTAGGTAATAAGATGCTGAAAATCACAACACCTAATATACCACTCACAGAATCATAGAATGGCCTCTTCACCATTTGCGAAAGGCCATCCCTAATTCCTTTGGGACAATTTACAGGTGTTTCCCTGCTGCTTCCTAGAGTGCTGGTGTTTCCTGGTTCCTCTCTGACACTCAGAAGCACATCCCTTCCCCTGATGAATCTAGTTCAAAGCTCTGCTAATAAGTCTTAGAAAGGTTTCTTTCTTGACTATTTCCCTACATTAAATGGTGGGTTTCTGTTGCCTATGGGAACATGTCAGAGAACAACAGGTCTAGAAGAGTGATAAAATTTGATAAGCAAAACCATAAAAATGTCAAAGGATATCTGAGACAGGTCCATATTGGCCTAACAACAACCAAAACCCCTAAAATTGTCTAAAAGTGAAACAAAGATTATTAACCTGCAAAACCTTTACACAGTAATGTATAATTACCGTAAACAGGCAAAACAGTAACATTCTACCAGACTGCACTCCAATTTATGCCTACAAAAATGTACACACATGCAGAGACAGCTGCTCAGAAGCCTAATTTCCCTAGGAAAATGCTAATCACTCCTACCTAAAAAAAAAACCCTAAAAGGTCAAGTTTTGAGCCAATCAACACTATTTTTTAATAAAGAAGAACCAAACTTTTTCATATTTTCATATGTTCATATTATATTTATATTTTGTCAGCCTGGAGAAAAGGAGGGTCAGAGGAGACTCTACAACTGCCTGAAAGGAGGTTGTAGCCAGGTAGAGGTCAGTCTTTTCTCCTAGGCAACCAGCAACAGGACAAGAGGAAATGGCCTCAAGCTGTGCCACGCGAGGTTTAGGTTGGACATCAGGAAGAATTTCTTCACATAAAGGGTTGTCAAGCATTGGATTTGACTGTCCAGGGAGGCAGTGGAGTCACCATCCATGGAGATGCTCAAGAAACAACTGGATGTGGCACTCAGTACTCTGGTCTATTTGACAAGGTGGGGACCGGCCAAAGGTTGGACTCAATGATCCTGGAGGTCTTTTCCAACCTAAATGATTCTGTGATAGTCTAAGTCCTTTATGCCATATGAAATAAAAACACAGTTTCCCTGCTTTTGAATGGAAATTCCAATCTTGACTAGTTAGGTTTAAGTTAGACTTAAAAAACTGCTGTTCTTTCATGTTATTAATTCAAAGAGTATCCCTCTAAATACTTAGGTATTATTTCTACAGTACTCTCTATTTTTATTCCAAGTGTTTTTTCTCTCACATAGCACTAATAGCAGTACATTTACAACCCATGCACTTGCCAACATAGATGTATTAATAGCTTAATCTGGAATGGATTTTAATTAGGTCTCATGTATAACCTTGTACCTTGCCAAAACTAAAAAAAAAAAAGTATATATAAAAATTATTATAAAAGAAGGTTAAAAAAACAGGTTATCAGTACTCTGCACCCACAACTTACAAAATACTGCAATGAAGGAACGCTTTACAATACACGTGGTAAGACTAATTTTTTTCAAATTACTGAGACTGTACTGCTTTGGCACTGGACAAAGAACAGCATGATTCTGTTCATCCAAGTTTAAAGAGCTCCATTATTCTTTCCCAGTTGTCATCTCTCTAAGCACAATGTCACAAGCATGTTTTTGGCTTTTGTTAAACTTATCAGCTTGAAACCTCCGTTCTCTCCCCTGACCCTTACAATGCCTTTGATGCCTCCCCACACTGTCCACGTCATATGCAGTCACAAAACACTTTTTCCTTGCATGCCCCAAGTGCGTCCCACACTCCCTCCGTCTGTGAAACGGCCCAGCCAGCCTCAACCCCCAGACTCATGGTGATGGGTGTCACCCCCATAGCACAGCGCTGGTGGCTCTCCTATGACAGCCCCTAGAGAAGCCTGTGCTGGGCCATCACTTCTCTGTTACTGGAGTTCTCGTGCTGGCCATTGTAATCCCAAACTCCTTTGTGGTTTTGAAGATGAGTTTTTATCACATTCTGTAACAGTTTATTACAAACATTTCAGGCAAGATGCATTTTAATTACTATGTGTAGATAAACACCTCCTCTGTGTAGATAAATATCTACATTTTCGCTACTTGAACTTCTTAAGGTAATTTGTTATAAGTCTTTCTTTACAATGTTTTCCATACAGCTGAATGAACTGTGACTGAGAAGACAATCAAATCATATTCTAGCATTATAATAAATAAAAGATTAGAAAAAGTTCAAATAGAAAAAGCTTGATACACACAAAAAAATTATATTGCGGTTCTTAAATATAAAATTAAATATTAATTGAATATTACACACATTTCTAAAATATCATATGGTGCTCAAATGTAATTTTAGCTTTCTTTGAAAAAATATTAAATAAGGTGCAAAATGCAAAGCTACAATGTAAAGAACTCAACATCTGAAATAACGTACCTTTGTTATTGAGCTTAAAGCCTATCTTTCTTACTAGTAACTGTACAGAGCACGCATTTTATGTAGTGCCTTTAAATCTTCGAACTTCGGCTAAAGCTATATGTATTCAATTTCTTTTCTAACAATGATTTAATGGCTTAATTTTTTAAATTGGCCAAATCACCACTATATTTTTCTACAAAAAAAGAGAAGTGATAGTCTGCATGTAATATACATAATTTGTATACATACAGTCTGAAAGAAAATATGTGCAAAAATATAGAACTTTTTTTTTAATAAAAGACTATTTGATAGTTTGTATTTCCCACATCCAAATGAAAACAACTCCTCGCTATTAATATTCCTCCTGTTTCCCACTTTAAGTGACAAATTTCATAATTTCTTTGATACATGTAAAAACAACCACCACAATTATAGCCACATCTCCAAGAGTACTTCCAGTCAGCAGGAACATATTTATGCAATTAACTCACTGGTATTTAGACTAAAAAAAAAAATCCCACAAACAACAACAGTATAGTTCGTTTGTTTATGTGTTTTTCCACACTGTACTTCCCAGAAATTCAAACATCATCTTGCAGAGTACTGACAATAACAGAGAATTTATTTCCTTTCTGATCTATATTATCTAGTAGTGGTAGTACAGATGTACCGAGGGATCTCTATCAGTTCCTAGCCTATTCTAACCACAAAGTCCCTTGCATAATGAATATACAATCTAGAATTATGATGACAGGCTGGAATATCAGAAAAACCACATGGAACAGTTTGGTATTGCTTGTACAGACACCTTTAGAAGGCAGTACTTTGTGGGCACACTAAGGGAGTTTATGGGGAGGAAAAACCCACTAATTATCAGTTAATAGAACTATCACTGTGAATAATTTTCCACTTTTTTTTTCTTACTGCTTATACACAATACTTTTTAAAGTTAGTATAGATGCACTAAGGAGTTACCACACTGGGTTAAATTAATTTTTTTTTTAAATCCTCTTACAACCAAACTCAGAACAAGAATTAAAAACCATAAATAATTTGAGCAATGCTTGATTTTGCTGATAAGTACAAAATTGAGAAATAAGTCAGAAAATTTTTTCAAAGATGGAATCAAACCTCATCTTGCAGATCATGAACAGCAACATTCTACCACTGAAATTTTAGCACTTGTTTATTATGAGTTACATTCCCCCCAAAGACAGCCAAATATGGACACACACTTAAGGAAACAAAAGAAAGCTATTACAAATTTCTAATTTAAAGTTATTACAACTCAGAAATATAGACACTGCAGCTTTAAAATTTTAATTCTCATGATGCTCGCTGCTAAGCAACCAACCAAGTTTTCTTCCTAAACACCTCTTTCAGCACAGTCACGAGCAACTAGTAGAACTGATAATGTGATTCAGAAAAAAGAGTCAGACAAAATCAGGTATATTTTGTTCATAAGGGGCCAAACTGAAAGCATCTCTTCAACTTTGATGGTATTAAAACAGAAAGAAAATATCTGCACGGTAATAAAGTACTGTAGTATAAATGAAATCACTTGCAAGTTATTCAACAATTACTATTCAAATGACAACGATTATTAAAGAGCTGGTACTAGAAATACTCTATTCAAAGCCTGTTCATTTCAGCAGGACCAACAGAAACAAAGGTAAAAGAATAGATTGAACAGCTTCTTTTGGTCCCTTATGGCACTACCTTTCCATCATCTCAGCGTGCTCTGAGCCATGCCCTTCAAAGGCACAATTATATGATACACACATCTACTTTGAAGAACAATCTTTAAATGAAACATTTTATTAACTCCTTTCACCAACTTTTAAGCATTTTCACTTTTTTTTTCTGTCATTGCAGACACTAAAATGCAAAACAAAACAAAACAAAGAAACTCAATTCACGTATTTTCTCAAATCTCTCTCTCACCGGGATAAGAAATACTTAATAATGATTCTATAGTACTTATTTTAAGGAGGGATAGGTTTGTTTGTTTTCCCTTGTGTACTTTAAAAATACCTGTAGCTAATCAGTGATTTTTTTTTAAAATACTCCCCCACCCCCGCCAAAATCTAACTGAAAAATTATCACTAGCGAGCAGAGACTGAGGAATAAAGCGACATGGACGGTTTGGGACAAGAAGAAACCAACCCTTTATTATTTTACAAATTCGCTTATACACCTTAGCACGCTGGACTGACATAAGGTTATTGGTTCACTGACCAACCACCCCCCAGAGGGATTGGCTGAACCCAACAACACTTACTTCAGATATTTTCTCCTTGGTATCATAACAATACCATAGTTTACAAAATCTCCCAATTGTTTTCCCATAGTGTCCGTGAGAAAGCAAGGCTTTCACACAGACACTGTCAGAAAACGGAGAAATCTCTCTGCAGCCAGGCTTTTAGCATTCACAAAAAATGACATGTGAAATGGTAACATCTAGGGGAGTTCCACATGCACAGCATCTCCTTTTTTATTTCTTAAACTGTCTGTATGAACCAAACTAAACCAAAGAAACAACTTGACAATTTTTATAAAAGGGCCTGCTTTTTATTAAGAAAATTAAGTTATTCCCTCCATGGCTTCAGCATGAATTTTTATGCCTTAGTGTCCCTCTGTACTCTTCATTTCACTAACTTATCATTAGCAAGCACCTATGTGTAGAAGGAAGAGGTATCTTTCTGGAAGAAGTCTGTTCTAAACAACAGCCAAGCCTTTGATTACTGTGGCTGTTTCTACATGATCAGAAGATGACCAAAGTACACAAAGACATCTATCCAAACTAATTTTCATGTAGCCAGTTCTGACAGTAAGAGCAATACAGACCTCAACAGCAATTGGGTGAACTTATCATGATCCCAGGTTACTTGTTCTACAACACATGAATGAATGAAACCCAATCTATCACTTACACAACTAAAAAATTGATCGGGCCAGTATACTATACATCTACAGCTATGCCTCATTATTACAGTGTACACAGTGTATAAGCCTACTAACAGAAAAGCTGACAGCTTCCTTGTTACACACATACCAACTACTGTCTAAAGAGTCTAAACCCATGGAAACAATATAAGTAGAGACAAAGAGAAAGAGAAGTCTTTTTAAAAACTTATTTTAAATAGTGTTCAGGGACACTACAATCAACAAGACCTCCAGCATGGTACTGTGCTACATCACAGACCAGTAGTTACTCTCAAGAACTCTAAAGCACTTCCCAAATACGTTTTTCTGAGCTTTAAGAACTTCCCCAACAAGACTAACTGCCATTTTAAAGACATTACGATTTAAGCCTGTAGTGCGTGCACACACAGAACCCCAACAAACCAACCAGCATCAAAATGCTTTGCACACGTCTTTAGGAATGTGACAGAACAGTATCTGTTAGGCAGTAGCTATTGTCAGAGGACATAGACCAGAAGCAGCTCAAGATGCATAGATGGCCCTGGATTTTGGATTAGCCCTCTACTTTGAAAATCGCATTGAAGAAAGTAACACAGCTCAACACAGTGTTTTCGTGGCATTGAAGACACAACCATCTTGTATTCTCATCTGAGGAGCAGCACAGATATTACACATTGCTGCCTGCTGCTTTGAATGTTTTCTGAGGTAGTGAACTATTTTATCTACTAAGAAAATGCTCAAATCTGACAAAGTATATGAGTCACAAATAAAACCGGTAGCTTTTTCTCATTTTAATTATACACTTAGGTGGTACACATCTGCTGGGACAGATTCACAACTGAAGAAAAGCAGAGAAATACTCCAAAATTAACATTTGGGTATTTCAGAATGGATTAAAAAATTGGAAGAGTTGTGCTGCATGACATTATAGGCAATTATCTCTTGTCCTTAATAAAAAGGCAAAGAGCTGGAGATTAATAGCATTTTGCCTGTGTATGTACACCTTGAACTACTAGATTTTCATACTTTTCATTATTTTAATCAGAGGTAACAGGAATATATTACAGTTTACATATGCATATGATAATAATGCATATTATAATAACAAATATGTTGCAATTCAACAGAAATTAATCACTGTCACCAATTTATTTTTTGAACCTTAGAATGAATTATTTTCACTATGTAACAAATGTGGTAGCTTAGCATATTTAATTTTCATTTACTGTGTCAAAAGCTGCATGACAGTAGGAAAATAGGACATACAGGCTTTTTAGAAAATGTTCCTATTTAAGTTGGCCATTTGGAAATTAAAGTGACTCTAAAATTTGATGCTTTTAGAAAACTACAATATTCCACTTGTAGTCATAGTTTAAAACTGTATTTTATACAGTTTTATTAAAACAGTCCTAAGAGCTTTCATACTTAGCAATCAACACTCATATAAGCATCAAATCAGTGACAGATGTATAGCATATATATTCTGATATAGCTTCCTCAAAAAGTTCAAAATACATATAAGTAAAGGAAAACAAATATATCAGGCTTTAAAAGCAGCGGCTTTTTGATGCAAATATTTGGCATTAACAGTGCTTACAATATTTTGCTTGCTGAGCAGTGAGGAATCCTATTTAAAAGGAATACTTTAATTTTAAGATGCTTAAAATGAACACATGTTCAAATAGTTCTTGTACTTTTTAATCTAATAAATTAGATATGGTCTAAAGTAAGATCTGAGGACAGATCTGCAGCTCACTTATACATTTAAAGACATGTATAACAATATTCACAGAACATGCACTAAGTCAAATAGCATTTTTAACAGAAGTGTTAAAATGGCAGATCAGACTTTTCAATCCCTTGATAATTAGAGCCATATAAATGACAGCATTTTGATTCAGTTTAATGGATTTTTTTTTCTTATCTTACTATGCAATGTCAGTCTCAACACATTCCTGGGAAGTCCCAACACTGTCATTTTGATGAACAGAGAAACCTTACATTTACACAAAGGCCTAATACTGTACAGTCTTTTATCAAGGGACAGTCAGTACAATATCAAGAAAAATATTTTACTTTTTTTACTCATTATGATTTTTCTGAAATAAAACACTAATATACATTAAATCTAAAGTAAAGTACTAGCAGTTTACACCAGTAGTGAACACCTTCTCCTTAAAATTAATATTGAAACAGTAATTGAAAAATAGCCTGCTAGGAATGGTTAGTAATAAATTTTATTTAGAAGCTTTCTTTCTGAGTGAATTCAGATAAAGTATTTTAAAAGAAAAACAAATTTGCCATTTCTGCTTCTCCATCTGTCTCTCTCCCTCCCTTAACCATCCTTGGAAAAGAACAATAAGGAATGTGACTTAGCACTCTTCTATTACAGAGGCAAAGGACAAACGAAGATTTTCAGTGTTGACTCACCAGTTAAGATAAATGTAATTGTTACCACCACCCAACCCCGAAGGGGATGTTCTTTCTTGACAAATGTTGATGGAACACTTGTAAGAGTAGGAAAAGTTCAGCTGTGCAGAGAGGGCTGAATTCAACAAATTCATACACCAGAATATATAGAACTAGAAATTACTTTAGAAATACCACTAGGCTTTACCTTTCTGATCTTATTGGGCCTACATGTGTCTTGTCTACACGGAACAGTGATGGAAAAAAACCCATCATATGCACACACAAATAACTACAGATAGACAGATATGCCCATATATACATGTACACGTAAGTTCTGATTCTGTCAGTGTATCACTTGATACATTTCACAGATCAGTTCAGAAAAGTTAAATAGAGCTCTTCTTTCCCAAATGCTGCAAACACTTAGAAGTTCCATTGTTCTCCTTCCTCACCAAGCTCTAGCCCACTGTTCCTGAAATCCCTTTACCACAGTCGGCTCAGTTTAAGAAAGTTATGAATGCTGTTTGAGAACTATGGAAATGCAGGGCACTGCCAATGATGTAAAGTAAGCCACCGAGTTAGCAGATCAAGTAACTTTCAAACATCAAGAGAATATCATTGAGTGGGTATGAAAAACCAAATTCATGAAATCATGCCATAGACTCTTCACCAAAACACCTAATTAACTAGGAACCTACACTTGTTCATGACTCCCTAGAGTGTGAAGAAGCTGATGGGCTCATCATGACAGGGGGAAAGGAGATTGGGTGGGATGTTTTTGAGGGAGGAATTAGTTTGTTTCTTAAACACAGGTCAAGTTTACAGTGCACCTCAAAAAAATAATTGCACCTGCAACACAAAGGCAAGAAAGAACCATCATGGTAGACAAAAATATATAAGCATTGCCATGCAAGAAAATAATTGTGCAACTACCACCCTAAGGACCTAAGTTTCTCACTTTCCTTTTCAACATTGCTGAATGCAAGTTATTGGTGTTTGGCTGGATTACTGAACAGGACATCAGAGAGTGACAGTATCCTTCAGCAATGACAAGACATTCAGCTGAATTAAATTCAAGAGCCACTCTTTACTTCCCAGGCTGTGAAAAATAATGAGCACAACTCTGCCTTTTAATGGTCTTTTTATTTCAGGAAAATTAGATTAAATACTACATTTCTAGTGATCACAACCTAAAAAAAAAACAACCCAACAACCTTAAGAAGAACATCCCATATTTGCAACTGAGTTGCCACAGGTTCAAATTTAGATTTTTGGTTTTTTGGCTGACCTTGATGAAAACTTCCTCATTCAGCTTAGCAGAAATTGTACTGAGTTACTGTGTTACTACACTCAACCTCCTGAGAACAAGCAAGAAACTAAACAGAAAAGCAGAGTACTTTGCTGCATCGGAAATAAGACTTCAAAGAAGGTGCTCAGAATTTCATTTTTCTAATTCTGCTCAAACTGTACATTTGTACATCAAAAATACTAGGTGCTTGCCCTGCAGGATTGACAAGAGTATGACTGAACATCTGTGGCACTTTTCTGTGGTTAACCTTTTATAAAGGATTCAGAAGTTAACCTAGAGACCACTTTAGAAAATGCCAGGAATAGAAAAATATGAACGTATCAACAGATACCAGGGAAATAAGAACCAGCATTTTAATTAGCTGTAAGTTGGAGAAATCATGGCTATTTCTGAAAACCCAAAATAAAACCTATGAAATACTAGGGTCACAGTAGATTTGGAACATTAAATAAAACAATGTTTCCTTTGCTGCGCAAATATGCAATTAATCCCTTGGCCCAGACCTACAGCTTTTCCAAATCTAAACTTGCCAAGAAGTCATTTTGCTTTGATGATGACTACAGGATTTAACTCAAACCATATGACAGAAACAATACCATAGAATAGAAAACTTGGTAGGAAAGTATCCATTTTTACTGCACTCTTAGCATATTGTGGAGCTTTGTTAAACTGAAAAATTGTTCTAAAAAACTACAGTAACACTTCAATGTTTGAGGTACTTCAAATTTACTTCAGCAAATATTTTAAGTGATCACTGATATGTGTATTGGGCTATACATAAAAGCAAGCTGTGTCAAGCATGTCACATAGAGAACTTGAAATAGCTTGTGAAGGAGTCAGCAGGGGAAGTTTAGGTTGGATATTAGGAAAAGGTTCTTCCCCCAAGGGTGGTCAGGCACTGGAACAGACGTCCCAGTGCAGTGGTCATGGTACCAAGCCTCAGAGCTTAAGGAGCCTTTGGACAACACTCTCAGGCACACGGTGGGATTCTTGGGATGAAGGGACAAGACCTGGACTTTGATGATCCTTGTAGATCCCTTCCAACTCAGGATATTCTATAATTCTATGAACTACAAACCAAGTGTGAACTGAAGAGAAATGCAAAAGTAGTATAAAATTTAAGCACCTTGCCTCAAACTTCACTAATTTTGTCACACTCCCAAATATGAATTCAAAGGGATAGGATGGACATAGTTGGAACTATAAATACAGGAAGCAGCATTTTAGCTCTTTCTTAAGGTACGTGATTCCTGTTTGGCGTTAACCCAACCTAGAAAGAACAGGTAGTGCGGAGCAGAAGACAGGTATAAAGTCTGAAGGGAAGGAAATGGAATATTTCTATTGCATTAGGTATTTAATCATATTTCCTGAGACAGAAAAAAAAAAGAAAACAATTATACAGTAAACACACATTTAAAACAGGTGTTCTAACAATAATATATAGTACTCTTTTTCCACCAATCTTCCCTTTCTAATAACCTTAAGGAGCTACAGCTATGGCTACTCGAAAGGTCTGTTGTCCCTACTAAGGCAACATTTACACTTCAGTTGACAACATTACATAAAATAAGAGCAGACATGTAACTCCTTAAAGCTTATTTGTGGGCAGTTTCTTATAAACTGAGATGATTTATTTGGATCTGTGACCAAAGGAATACACTAGTTCTCCTAATCCACATTCTGATAGGAGGCCATTTGGTACTACCTACTCTGCAGATATAAATGACTCATTAATGCTCTGCAAAGAGAAAAAAAAGTTGTGATTGCAGCTAAGTCAAAGACACATCAAGGGTGTGATGCATCTTATCATCTTAACTTACATTAATTCTATTTGTAATTGAATATTTAGAACACTACTTTGACAGACCAAACCAAATGTTCCTTTAACCAAAAATTCTCATCCAGAAGCAACCTGAAAAACAAAGGGTATTCTGTTTCTAAAGACCTCAATATACTGGATGGACCCTCACATGCTATGCCATCCAACAAGAGGCAGGATGTACTCACCTGTTAGGACAGAAGCTTTCTGATAAACCGAAACAACCACTTTAGAAACTACTAAAAAAAATGTCTGAAGCAGAGAAAGATACCTCACTCAGTAAGCATCAAACCGTACCTTTGTGGAAAGCTGCAAGAGGAGCTTGAAGGCATCTTGTGACTTTGTATTTTCATTCCAGTTGCCTTGCTTTTGCAAAAACAAAGTCAGTCTATGGCTAATTAAGTCTGCCTTAAGCATGGCGTTGGACTACGCGATCTCCTGAAGGAGGTCCAATGCAAACTAATTCTTTTATGCTAGGATTCCTTTATTCATATAATGGCAACACTGCTCATTTCCAAGGTGAAGAAGCTGGAAAGTCATAATCAAGAAGACAAGAGAAAAAGCCTACCACTTCGCTTTTGAAAATGAAAACGGCAAATCCCTATGCTCCAGCAACTTCATCACTTCCTTTCTAAAGGGAGATCTATCTATGGGCAAGACCTGAGGGAGGAAGGTTTTTTGGTGTGATGGATTATTTTGTTTTAGGGGTGGGGTTTTTGTTTGTTTTTTAAATCAGGACAACTTAGAAATCAGAAAAGGGAGAGACTTGGCAAAGAGATGGAAACTAGTATTTGATCTTAAAACAAAAGAAAAAGCATAGCATCAGAGGGGGCAATAGCACATGGTTTTAGCTTGAAATTGTCAGACTTAGTTTTGACTTTATGTGATTTGGCTGAGGTGTCTGTGGGCTCATTAAAGGAGTGCATACTTCTTGTAGATGTCCTCATTAAATATAAGAGTCTAAACCTTTGGCTTTAACCTAAGGTTGATACTCTGCCCCTGTTATAGCATTCAATTAAAATAGAAGTTGACTCAGCTAACGAGAACAGATATTAATCTTGATGAGGGGTCTCTCTCCAGATGGAATGAATGCAGAAAGCGGCTCTTAAATTCCAACTATGTAACAAACAAGCAACTTGGCCTATGCTGGGATTTGTAAAACGCTTTATTTGTACTGTACAATGACACCCTAATGAAATTCTAGAAGAGGCCTATAACAAATGATGTAAAGCCTAGGTTTTATTTTGACATGGTAAATCAATCTGCTTTCTAGCAAGCCATGCCAAAAATACCCCATTGTAACAAAATTAAATACAATAGCTACCTTTAGGACTCAAAGATACTTAGCTGAAATGCTTATTTAAATGTACAACACATATATTTGAATCAAAATTGTCAGCTAATGAAGAGTTTTGCTTATTATGGCCAGTCTCATGAATAAACTGGTCACCTCAGAAGAATGAAACTACATCTTAGGAGATGTTATACTGCTTAGCTTTGCACTTCCAAATATGTTTCCTAACTCTGAAATATATCTAACACAATACTACATATCATGGCACCAGATGGCCTAGATCTGTAAAGGTGGTCATGGTATTCTTATTTCCAGACGAATTATCTGTGACACCATGAAAATATCATATAAAATACAGCTTATCAACAAAAAGGGACAGTTCACAGGAAACTAAAAACACCCCACATTAACAGATGGTAAAGCATTTTAAAACTACCAGTATTATTGCTCAAACAAGCTTTTAATTTATAATGTCTAGAAAAAAATAGCCTTTAACAATAAAATAACAAAAAAAAGTTTATCTATTTAAAAGTACATATTTATCCAGCCATGAAAACATGGCTCTTCAAAGCCCTTTATGTCTAGCAGATTCCATGATGCGAATGAGGACAGCGTTCTCAGGGATATGCAGCATTACAGCCATTTGGGTTTTTTTAATTTTTTTTCGCATCATGAGATGGACAAATCAATATATCAAATCAATTTTCAACGTGGCAACACCTGGGAACTTCTTCCAAGTTTATGAATTGCTTTTCTTCACGTTTCCAAGCCCTAATTTCATAACTGAACTTAGATACTGCCTGCCTTATTCCCAAAAGCCCCAGTGCTTCTGCCCTTGATTCAAACAGTAAAAAAATTGTAAGTGATAGAAGCAATTTGTTTTACTTCTATTATTCACAGATTTATAGTAGAATTATAAGTGTTCGACAAAACGACATTTCAGTTGCAAACTGTAAAGTGGCTAGGAAAGTCAAAACCAGCAGATGTCTACAATGGAATAATTTGCATCGGAAAAGGCTTCCAGAAACATCAAAGAACAGAAAGCCAGAACTTACCTAAGTCACAGCTGTTGACAGTAAGAATTTACTTTCTTACTAGTTCATCAGCATATAAAGTGTAATTGGTATTCAATCACCTATCTTAACCCTTTTTCTTGTCATTCTTTCCAAACAGTGAATTTGGGCTTCGTTTAGATTTAGCAGTTAGATTTTCTTTTTTTAAAATACTTTTTATTGTGATCATTCAAATGAAATTGACTTAGGAAGCTTTATGGATTGCTTCCATTAAAACTTGCTAAACATTAGATTATTTTAGAAGGCAAACAGATCCAGAAAATGTCAACAGCAACAGGACTGATATATGGAAAATATGGATGCTGAAAAAGCTTCAGCAGAGAATTTCTTCAGCTCTCTGCAGCATTTTTGTGAGAGTTCTGTCTTTCCCATGCAAGTAACTCAAAACAATGTTACAGTTTTCTAAACTTCTTGCAGCTGCAGGTTGTCTTGCAGAATTGTTATGGTTCTAACTAGAAAAACACTTAGAGATGGGTGTCTTAGAACTTGACCAATCCCCTTAAGGGGTGGATGGCAAAAAACCAATTACCTTATGCCACTTAATACACTTTGCGAACTAACATATAAAGTCTTCTGAGAGATCATTAAAGTGCTTCCATTTATTCCTGAGCCTGGACTTCGTGTCGTTTCTCTACTCATCCGTGGGGAGAACAGCAACAGGAAAACATGTGACATTGAAGAAGAAAAGACATATTCCAAAGGCAGCTAAATTACTCTATATTTGAAGATGACCTTGAAATTCCCACTAACCCATTTTTCCATTAAGAAGCAAAAATAATTTTATCAGGGGCACCAGCCAAACTTGTGAAATATACCTTCCAGTCCTACATACCACAGTTCAGTTATAACATCTGTCAAGCAAAAGATATATCTCATCAACAAAGGATATCTCCTATACAAAAAAACCCCTACTTGACAGGCTCTTCCATTTCAATAAACAAACATACCAAGCATAAGAAATCAGATGGACCTGGAATGCTGCATATTCCCATGCACTCAGAACTACTGATATGCATGATGGAAGTTCATAAATGACCAGCATTTTAATATGCCTCCTGTTCTTACTTCCCTTTTATGGCAACACATGCTAATCACTGCAACACATTGCAAGATTAAAAAAAAAGCAAAACAATATCAGACGTAGCTCAGTAAACCCAAATTAATCCAGATTCACATCTCCCAGAAGACAAAATACAGCTTTTTCTTCAATTTTACTGTTTCACTAGCTTGTGAAGTATATGCGTCTTGTGAAATATAATTTCCAAATTATTTAATCACAATTAGAAAAGCAGACAGCTATGAAAAATAACATTTTCAAATGAACTGATTTTAAAAGTATCTGAAACCTCAAGCATACTGCATGAGTGAGCAGTTCCTTATTCACAGTTGCATTATAAAGCAAAATGGAAGGATGCAAGTTGCAATCATCAGGTATCCTCTACAAAAGTAATTTCCTTATTTCACTACCTTTCTTCGTTAATGCAAGTTTCTTGCATTGTTCTTTTGTTCAGACATTGAACACCTTCTTAAACAGCATGCTAACGCAGCCTCTGCAGTCTTTCCTTGTCGCTTTAAATTACTAAATGACACCAGGAGAATTTCCCGTCTCCGTACCCAGCTGTCCAGGCCGTTTCACCTGCCCTGCCACAACAGCCCGCGGGCTCTGAGCAAGCTCCCGCAGGCTGTGCGAGGACGCTGGCAACGGGTCCCCGCGAAGGCCTCGTGTCCCCTCGCCCAGCATGCGGCTACTGCGGGGCAGGCGGCAGCAACCAAGGGCAGCAGCCCCGCAGCGGGGAGGGACGCGCCAGACCAAGCACCGCCGCTCCCGGTGCTCGAAGGGCGGCAGGGGCACCCCCGGGCAGGGGCGGGAGCATCCCCGTGCCAGCGGCGCTGCCCGCGCTGTCCCCCGTAGCGGAGCGCACTCGGACGGCGGCCCAAGGCCGCGCCGGGGCTGCCGCCGGGCCCGGACCGCGCCCGACGAACAGCAGGGGGCGCCCCACAGCCCCGCTCCCCCCGCCGCGCGGACCCCGGGGGAGGGGAGCGCTCCGCCGGGCTCCGCCGCTCCCCCGCTCCGAGCCGCCCTCGGCACCCCCGCCCCCGGCTGGGGCCTCACCCGCTGTTGTCGCTACAGACACCCTCCGCGGCTCCCTGCGGAATCTGGCGACGAAGAGGTGAGGGACGGCGGGGCTCGGCGCGGCCGCAGCACGGGCCCCACTCCGGCCGCTCCCGCCGCATGGAGGGGGAAGGGCTGGCCGGAGCAAGGGGAGATGAGGAGGCGTGGAGGAGCAGAGCCAAGACGGGACGGGATGGGGAGGGATGGGGGAAGTGCGGGCGCGGAGTTCAGCGCCGACGGGAGCGCGGGGGCCGCTGCCGCCGCCTCATCGCCGCCCGCGCCGCACCGGGCCCGCGCCGCCGCCCGGCCGCCGTCGCCCGGCAACGCGCGCGCCCCCGCTGCCGCAGGCGCGCAGCTCCGCGCGGCGCCCCGCGTGCTCCCGAGGGCAGCGCACGCGCAGCCTGCACGCGGCGGCGCGCGCCGGCCTTCCCTCCCCCTCGCGACGCCAGGGGGCGCTGCAGGCGGGCACGGGCACCACGGGCCGAGCGCTGCGGGGAGCGAGCCGTGGGGGCAAGGCCGCGGGGCGGCTGCGCGGTCGGGCTCCGGAAGAGAGCGGGAAAAGGGAGACGATTTCCTTTGGCGTTGTCCTCTAGGGACATCCCATCCCATCCCCTTACTGAAACAGGAGGAGGAGGCTTAGGGAGGGCAGATGGGTGCCAAGCAGTTTATAAAAATACTGTGTTTTCCCAGTTTTGCAGGTCACGGGGTTGGAGGATGAAATAAAGGACATGACCAAATGCAGGTATATTTAGGCATACCTTTGGGATGGGCCAAGATTAACATATGCAGGTACTTAAACCTTTAACTAGGTAGGATGCTCTGGTACAGAATTAACAAAAATTTGCAAATACTTTAGGCTTTGCTTAAAACATTGATATTTAAAGAGTAGGTGTTCTGACGATCTCAGGGCTAGCGTGTAGCTGCTTCCTGTCAGTTTCAGTGTTGCCGATGACTACCTTCAGCTTCCCAAGTCTACCGAAGAGACCGCACAGGCTCAGAGCGCATATGTGAGGAGGGGGTGACTACATTGTGTCTATTGTCTTCTGAAACCAATACCAGCTTTCCCTTAAAATATTAAATACCAGTGCAATTCGGGTGACCCACTCATAGGAAAAAATCTGGCAAATGGGAAGAATATATTTTGAAAGCTCAAAACCCCGATGGGATACAGAAAGAATATATTTCCATTTAAGAAACTCAGTAATTTAAAGCAAATTTCATTACTTGGGATGCACCACTTTGAATCATCCATTTTCTGATATTTGGGTTTTACAACATTGCTACATATTCTGCTTATGGTGGTACCTAATCCAGCAGTGTATTAACCTAAGTTCAGTTCTGTTGTGTGTTTTACTGGAGGCTCTTCTCCACTAGTCTTTAATCTCTAATATTTCTTTAAATGCTATGTATTTCACAAAACATGTTGCACTTTTTAAAAAGTGTGGTTAGAATATTAATATTTAATAGTCCAGTTATAAGGGCCCTACATTGCATCACTACATCCAGACTTGTAGAATTAATTGCTGTAGCTGGGATGATTATCTAGGGAGAAAAAAACCCATTCTTCCGGTTGGAATTGTTCTGAACTAGATTTGTTGTCATAATGCTAATGTGTGTAGACTGATATTAGACTGTTAAATGGAAGCAGCTTCTTTTTTTGCACAAAAATTCAGTTCTGTGCTCAATGAATGAGGGGAGTATTTTAGCCTTGGTTTCATTCTGAATAATACTGCAACTTGTTTTGAAGTCTATCTGCCTGTTAGTTTTTGGTTTAAAAAGGATCAAATAGAAACAAGGTTGAATTTTTCAGGATCAGCTGAAATATTTTTTCAGTGTCAGTTTAGTGCTTAAGTCCCTTAGCTTTCTTTGAAAAATCTAATCTGCATGCTGGGAAAAACTGATCGTTATTTGGATCCCACATATCAAAGTTTGTAAATAGCACCAGAATAGATAGTACATAGCAGTGCGGTGATTTCAGATCATATAAAGAACTGTCTAACCCACTTTGTCTAGGAGAAAAATTGAAACACAGACATTAAAACACTTGACCAAAGCCATGAACCACAAGTCCAATGCTACCAATTTGTATGTGCTGGGACTGCAAGTATCAAACTTTGTGCCCACTTTGAAGTGCTTTGAAATGTGGAGATGTAATATTTTCTCTCCTTTCTTTAAACATGGAGAGAAAAATAATTGCTAATGCTTGCAGGTAGGTTTACTTCCTTAGAACTTCCAACTAATTTATAACACTTTGTGAAGTGGTTTTCTTAATGTCATTCAAAGCAGAGAAAAGTAACAAGTTGAACTTGCATTTTCATTTTCTGCCCTCAACCTTTTAGCTTAGCCTGTAAAACAAGAAATTTAAAAATTGGATAAACAGCGCAAAACTGGGCTGGCATTCTCATCAATCCTGTTCGAGGGCATTTTCCTCCTCTCCATCTTATCCTCACCCTGCCTGCTCTTACTCCCTCAATGTCTTAGCAACAAGATTCACTGGCTGACTGTAGCTAACTTGTCTTCTACCCCCTCAAACCAATTAGTTCATCTATTTAAATCATGCATCGAAGAAACCTGCCCCCTTTGAGCACGCAGCTCACTTATGGCTCAATCCTACAATCTTCAATTTTTAAGGCAGCAAGAGTTTGCAATTGACTCAAATTACATGAGGATCAGACCTTTTATATTCTAATTTCTTTGTAAAAGCTGTAGTGTGATGAAGAGGGTGCTGGTGCTATCACTGTTTTCCTTCATCTACCTTTTTCTTCATTTGAAGAACACAATATAGGGAAAAGTCCTTAAATAATGGGGAAAATAACTAAAACATCTTCTAGTCACAAAACATCTGCTATTCAGAAGTGCTGCTTATTCATTATCTGTTCTAGAAAATTGCAAAAATTGGATTTGGTGAGCAATCAGAACATTGAGTAGAAAACTCAAAGCTTCCAGGAGAAAACAGCATTGTAGTAGTAATGACTACAGCATGCCTTTTTGTCAAAGCTTTTAATCAAAATCATGAACCCATCAACAGTCTTTTAGGGCATATTTTAACGAAATGCTAAACATTGCACAGATCTCAGAAAGAAGCCTTCTGCTCTTTTTGCACTCCTAACAACCTTTGCCATAATGAGGTGTGACAAACTGATTTAAAATGTAGTTGCAGGAAGAAGGGCAGGCAAGCTTTGCTCTGCCTTGTGGGTGTTGTAGTCTTTCTGCAGCCTCACTGTCTGGGCAGCAATAGGAACCTGGACTCTAAGTCCCATAGCTCCCACTAGAGTCTACCGCACAGGCTCAGAGCCCATATGCGAGGAGGGGGTGACTACATTGTGTCTATTGTATGTTTTTTTGTTTTGCTTTGGTTTCGGTTTTTTTTTCCCCTGGCATTTTGCACATTTCACCGGACGTGTAAATCGGGAGTAAAAAGCATGGCAGATGAGCAAGAAATAATGTGCAAACTCGAGAGCATCAAGGAGATCAGGTATGCTTGCTTTGTGCCCCATCGGTTACATGAAGCAGCTTTTTCCTCGGGGGAGCGGAGGAGTTACATCGATCTGAAAGTAGCTATTGTGCTACTGAGGGAAAGAAAACTACCGCTGGGTTTACGGTGAGACCAGAAAATGCATTTTTCTAAGCAGGGAGGGAGCATCCGCTGCTGGGAATCGCCGCTGGAATGCGTAGTGAAGGGCTGTAATGGTCGTGCATTTCCAGAGCGCTAGCCCCGAGTGATAACACGAGAAGGCGGAGTGCGCGGGTGGGAAGGACTGAGCAGCCCCAGCGCAGCTGGGGGGAGTGGTGTCGGGCCGCGGGTGTCGTAGGGTTTGGGTTGTTTGTTTGTTTGTTTGTTTGTTTTTAAGTCCTTTGAATTAGTATTTCATATTCATGAGGCTCTGTGTCTTGAATCTGTTATTTTGCCCCACTCCCGGGCAGGAGCCTTGTCGGGCTGAGAAAGAAGGGGGATGGCAAGGAAAGCAGAGTCTGACACCCAAAGCCGAGGGGGGACGTGCCCTCGGGCAGGACAGGGCTGGGCAGCGCTGCTGGCACCGGCGGAGCCCCACCGGAGTGCAGGGCAGCCGGCCATCCATCCACCCATCCATCCATCCATCCACCCACCCATCCACCCATCCACCCATCCATCCATCCATCCATCCATCCATCCATCCATCCATCCATCCATCCATCCATCCCCCGCGGAGGACGGTGTTAGGGCCCGCCGGGGAGCGGTGGATCCGTGCGGGTGACGAGAGGGGAGCAGCTGAGCCTTAGCGGCTTCTCTGCCCTGCCCTCCCCTTCGGCCGAAGGCGGCGAGGCGACCGAGAGCACCCCGCGGAGACCTCCCTACCTGCTGCTTGTGGCTGCCGCCCCGGGCGCCTGGGGATGTGGGCGCACCGGACCGAGGCTTTTTCTGCCGTTCCCTGCTGCCATAAGGCCGGAGCTGCCTCGGGCTGCGGTTTATGCAATGCAAAATACCAGGAATTTGTATATAGTGTCCTTCATAGGGTGAGTTGCAGGATGCTTTGGAAGAGGGGGCTCATAAAAAGCCAGGCACAGTACAGCATGTGCCGGCATCGGGAACATTCTTCATAACTTTAGGTAGGGTATTTCCACTCCTTGGCTTAGGGCAGCGATTTTCAGGATTGGGCCTGAGCTGTCTATCTAGTAGGAAGTGGTGCATCCAAAAGCCAAAATGCTTTAGAGAGGGCAGTGATTTTGAATGTAGCTGGGAGGTGGAAGGCATGCTGACTGGGTAACCCCAGAGCGATGAGAAGTGTTTTGGGACACGACAGCCAGAGGGGAGCTATCAGGGAGAGAGGGCTGGCAATGAAAGCGTTACCATCAGCAGTGCGTGCAGGTGACCACAGGGACTTCTAGCTGGTTACAGCATCTCTAAGAAGCACACTTTATCCATGGAAGAAGTGAATTAGGCAGCAGAGTATGGGCCTCAGCCTTCTTCACACAATACCACAAAGGTGAACAAAGATCAAGCAAAAATATTTGTCTGTAGAGTGTCCCCAAACTATTTGTAGAAAGAGATGTGACAGTGTAAGAACAATGATTTCCTACTCAACTGGTAGACAGGCTCTGTTTTAAGATACAGATCTAAGTATGGCCTACTACAATTTGTGGTCCAATTATTGTAACACTTAATTTAAATTATTTTTTTCAGTGAGAGTGGTATTTGGAAATTTACAGTGCATTCAGTTTTCTGGTCCCATATTCAAAGGTCACATATAAACTGCACTTAACACATTTTTCCTGTTATTTTGTGGCATAAGGTAGTGCAAAGGTGATGTTACTAGCTTTACAATGAAGTATCAAAAAAGTTGCTTGCATGTATTTTAAATTTTAAAAAAAACAATGTCAAGAAACCAGTCCTACTTGCAACGTTGATGTCTATTTTGAGTCACCTTTAACAAAATCTGATCAATTAAACCTATTTATTGATTCCCAAACCTTTTTAAAGGAGCTTGCATTCTATGAAGAATTTCCTTCAAAATAAACATGAGAATTTCTTATGTTTACAGATTCACCTTTGATAGATTTAGCAACTTTATTTTAATCTGCATTCCATGTAATCTACTGACAGAGGGGAAAGAAATCTTCATGATCAAAATCAAAGAACTTGCTCATTTGTGTAGTTGATCTCTATCATGTATTAAAGGCAGCTGGGTTTTGAAGGGATGTAGGAATCTGATTTTGAATCTGGAATCTGATATCTATATCCATATCTGTATCTATGGATAAATACATATAATTTGTGGTCAAGGGAATACTGTTTTCAGTAAACAATTGTATACCCACAATCCAAACATATATGCACATGCTTATTTATATACATTAAATACTTCCACAGAAATAACCCAGTCATAAAATTAAGTAAATACCTGAAGACTCAGTGTTTGGACTGAGAGGAGATAAAAGAGAAGGATAGTTAATTTACTGATGAGAGATGCAGACACATGTCATAAATACAAGAGAGGAAACAGGACTTTTTAAATTGTTCTGTTTTAAATTTCCTTCATTCATATTATCCCTGCCCAGACCGCCCACTTCTGAATACATACTGTAGAAGTTATTTATGATACTGTTTTTATCTCTTGCAGCTTTATAAACTCCTGAAGTGAGAGAGGGGGGGAACCCAGGTCGTATTACTAGCTATGACACTTGGAATATGTAGCCATAATTAATTGTCCAAGTGACCGACTCTCCTTTCTGCCATGCTCTGTTAAAACCCGACAACACTCTATTAATTTTGTAATTCAGTACAAGAATTCTCCTACCCCTGAAAAGCTCAGCAAAAGAGCTGGGATTAGAATTCAGTATTCTCCTTGTACCTCACCTTCTCTCAGACACATTTAGTCTCACTCATGTCTATTGCTGCTATTGCCTTCTTTCATCTATCTAATCCCATATAAAATGACACTTCACAAAAATATGTTTCAGTGACTTAATGTTGTCTCTCTATCTTTTTAATTATCACTGGGATTCAGGAATAAGACTTTGCAGATGGAAAAAATAAAGGCACGACTGAAAGCAGAATTTGAAGCCCTGGAGTCTGAGGAGAGGCACCTGAAAGAATATAAACAGGAAATGGACCTGCTGCTGCAAGAGAAGATGGCCCACGTGGAGGAGCTGCGACTGATCCATGCTGACATTAATGTGGTATGCAACAGCCCAGCTGCAGACAGTCTGACTAAGACACAGCTGGATGTGAATCATTCCACGAATTGTGGAATTGTGCATGAGTGAACTGTCACTGGTTCAATAATAAGTACTTTACAACACCACCCTAGGATCCTACAAAGAGTGCAAAGTACAGTTACCTCAAGATAATTTTTTTTCCTTTGTAGGGCAGGATATTTTATAATGTTGGCATAATAAGCTGTTGCACTGAGAGCATAGATAACCAAGCCTGCTGTGGCTGTGACTTTACCAGGAGCTACAATAATATCACTCCAGCTGTCCTGTAGAAAACAGTTCTTCCTGTTAGTCTTTTCTCATTTAGCACCCAGAAACAGAAACTTTGGCAGGTAGGTGGGACTAAGAGGTTTTGAGAAAATACATAGTATTTGTTAAGTTCGTAGTAAAAGCTGACCTTTATCTCTGAGTGGAATCACCAAACATCAAGAAGCACCAGACTGAAGGGAATTAATTCAAATAAGAGAAAAACCAATTTATAAACAGGGAAGATTAGTCAATTAGAGGGACTAAATAGGGAATATATTTTAAAATACATTTTTTTATGTCATGTTAGGGCTCTTACATAGGGTTTTTAGCTCTGAAGGTGTCTCTGTGTTGCACCAGAAGAAAAAAGCTCCAACAAGTAAAAAAGTGCAAGCTGTGAACTGGATGTGCAGACTGCATTTATTTATGACTTCAAATATCTATTCCCCTGTCCAGCTGCATAATCTCAGCCTCTGTTTCATCCTCCCCTCTTTTTCCAGTCAGATTGTCTTTTTCTCTGCTGCTTTTCCCACTTTCTGCAGTAAGAGAAGCAGAAACCTTTCCTTAGCTTGTTTGTTAACTTCTACCAGTCAGTGTTCAGGTATCTTAGAAACACAGAAAATTAGTTTATACTACTTTAAGCTCTTTTTTAATGTCTCTTGAGAGTTTTCAGTAGCTCCTCACTTGCTGATTTTATTTGTAGCCTGTCTCTCTGCTTTTTCTGTTGTTCAGAAGGTCATATAGGTTGAGTGCACCTTTTTAAAATGAAAATGCATCTCATATGTCACTTTCTGTTGCTTCTCCTTTACCCATTTTTCATCCTCCAATACTTTTAAGTCTTTGCTTTACTATTGCATTGTCTCAAATCTCTTCCGACTTGAGTGAGAAAAATCTCTCCTTTCTGATACAGTCTCTAGCTCAGTCAGAGAGGAACAGTTCTTTAAAAACATCCCCAAACTCCTGTTTCAGATGGAGAACACTATCAAGCAGTCTGAGAATGATCTTAACAAGCTCTTGGAATCTACTCGCCGCCTGCATGAGGAGTACAAGCCCCTAAAGGAGCACGTAGATGCCTTGCGAATGACTCTGGGATTGCAGAGGCTGCCAGACCTATGTGAAGAGGAAGAGAAACTGTCCCTTGAGTAAGTCACCAAAGCAAACATTATCTGGCTTTGTGCTTTCTCTAAATTCTACTGGTCATTTTCTCATTTTACTTTTGTTGGTAGGTGGAAAAAAAGAACCCAAGAGGTAAGCATGAAAAACAAAAGTTAACAAAAAAGGGATGGGGAGGACATGTATTTGATAACATTCAGTCTGAATTTGTTCGAAGTTAAATTTAAATTACTCCAAATTGCAAACTCTACATACCACATGCAAACATTCAAGGGTGGTTGGCCTTCTAGGTTTTATACTATGTGTTGCTTTATCTATCCTTTTCCTTTTCCCTGAAAATTACTTGTCTAGCAAGCAATAGTAGGAGGCAATACAAGAGAGGGATACAAACCAAGTATTCTTCAGTTGGTTTGTGCTGCTGCAAGTCAGAATTTTACTTTTTGCTGCCTGCACATGGCAGTGGCATTTAGCCAAGTACCTGTGACTGTCAACAAGTAAGTTTCCCTGACATGCGGAATAGATTTGGATAATAAATCACAGTCTCGTTTTTACGTATAACCTAGGCAGGGGAGAATGACAGAATTAGCTACTATTCAAAGAGCAGTGTCCTTTGTTTAACAGATCAGTTTTAAATGCAAGGGATGTTTTGATAGGCGTATATTTCTCTTAACGCCCAGCACAATTAACATAGTTCTCACAGGCACACAGTTTTCAAGATTTCCTTTGTATTTCTATAGAAATGTTGTTTTACATTCCAAACACCTTGACACTACAAAGAATGTATTAATCTATTGTGTACAAAAGTTATTAATTTTAACAAAATAAGATAGAAAAGCTGTTTGACAGAGGTGCATCTGAAGCCGTTGTCTATTTTTCTTCTATACATGTTGTCTATTTTTCATCTTACTAGATTTATATCCAGTTGTACATCAAGATGCCTTAGAAGCTTATGGTCTGGAATCTGGCTGAAGTGTAAAAATGCAGAAGAAAATACCACATATTCTATTTATGAACTAGTCTATGTGTAGGCAATTTGGCAGTTTGACTCTAGTGTAGGAACATGATAGGGAAATGTGATCCACTGTATTTTAGCACAAAATATTCTTTATGGACTAATGAAATACTCCAGAAGGTGGTTACATTTTTTGTTTGTTATTCTTTTGTCTAGCTACTTTGAAAAGCAGAAAGCAGAATGGCAGACAGAACCGCAGGAGCCTCCCATCCCAGAGTCTCTGGCTGCAGCTGCAGCAGCTGCCCAACAGCTGCAAGTGGCTAGGAAGCAAGATACCAGACAGACAGCAACTTTCAGACAGCAGCCACCTCCAATGAAGGTCAGGAGATGGAATGTGCTGGGTTTTCTCTTTTGTCATTGGAATGCATTATGTTTATAAAGTGATCAGTATTTACGAAAAGGAAAAGTTATGTGTCCTGAATCCGATTTTCCTTGCAGTAGTTCAAAACAAGAGCAAGCAGCAGACTTAAAGTAGTAGCACCAGTCATCAAGGGTTAAGGATAAGAATCTTTTAGGACAAGAATCTTTTAGGACTTAAGAGACACCCTCAGCAGAGGTGTAGGCAATTCCCCTCCTCTTGTGTTTCACATGGGAGCAAGGCACGTAAGAAAGAAAAAAAACCTTGGCAAAAGGAAAAGTAGTAGCTCTTAGTTAATGCCATATGGAGTCATATTAAAAGCAATGCACATATTTTATGAGGGAAATTACCAGTAGTATAAATTACCGGGAAAGGTGATTGTTTCTGCACTTGGGATCTTCAAGAGTAACATGTAGGTTAATGTAACATAACCACAGGCACTTAAGTGACAGTTCTACTCAGCTCCTTCTGTAGTGAGAAGAGCTAAGTAGTTACATAGGGGTATTCATCCCACCCATGTTCCAAAGAGTCACTAAGGAGGCAAACTGATGTAGATACGCTCCAAAGTCATATACTTACTATTTGTAGTTAGGCAATTGAAAAGCCTTTCTGCAAGTAATAGGCTTCAGTCAAATGTGAATTAAAGGGCTTAGTATGGAGCAAAAGGGCAGAGTTCTGTACCTTGTGTTGAATACGTGGACTTCATCTAATCACCTGCTCCTGCCTTAAGTTCTGTGACATTGCCATTGGCCATCACTGTAACTTCTCTGACTCAGTGAGCTATTAGGCAGGTAAACACCTTTAAAACATCACTGTAACATTTAACACAAAATAGAATTTAAAGTTATTGGTACATGTGTGAACCACGTGTCTGTGGAAATGTAGTTTAAATTCAATGAGATACTCCTGTTTTTCAGTTGGCCTGAAATTACTGTACAATCCACATACCTAGATTGTATGGAATGTAGCACCAGTTTGCCTTTGAAGGCAAGAAGCCTTGTTTTTTTCTGTACTGTAACTTAGAGTATGATACTCAATAACCCATGTAACAACGCCACTTTGATATTTGTAACAAGAGGCTGCAATTGCATTTCAGGCGTGTTTATCATGTCACCAACAAATCCATCGGAATGCGCCCATATGTCCACTCTGCAAAGCAAAGAGCCGATCTCGGAATCCCAAAAAGCCCAAGAGAAAACAGGATGAATGAAATCCAGAAGATTGAAAAGCTGTGTGACCTGTCCCAGTACTCTTCCGGTAGAACTGCAAATTTGCCCAGACTTTACTGAATTGCAGACTCAAGTATGACCGTCTCATTGTTTTCTATTTAAATGCAATGTAAGCACAATGTTCCTGCTCTAAGTTCCTTCCAGTCTTTAGGATTTGGTTTTAGGAAAGTAAATATTACTGGTGCTACAGTTTAACATTTCAATTGTTCCATCTTTTGTACTCCGAAACAAACTGGAATTCTTTGTGCAAGTATCCTAAATGTCAGGCTATTTCTATTGACCAAATGTGATTACCACAAAAGCTGTTTTGTTCTCTTCTTAAAAAATAGATGTTAGTAAAAGATTATTCTGTTTTCTCCTGATAACAGGAGACTATTTGAAGTGCTGAAATAGCAGACTGTCTGTTAGTTTCACTGAAGTACAATTTGTTTTCCAATCTCATAAGACTGGGTAGGTTTGGGTATGCAATGGAACTCTTTTCAAACAGGAAATGTTCAGGGAAAATGAGATGTGTTATACAGAAAATCAATGCATTAATGACACACATGGGTTTTGATTTACTGAAGTTTGATTGTACCGTTCCCTCAAACTTGACTTAAAACTTGGAAAGATGCTGGCTGTGTATAAATTTCTAAAAATGATGTAATTTGTCATGCTTTAACGTCTTAACAGGTTATTATTTTCAGCAGTCAAAAGACTGATTGACTTAAGAACAAGGCTGAAATGAACTGTATTAGTGGTCCTCCCTGGCTCTATGGCCAACCAGCACACTGTGGTTCTCTAGGAAACATGCATGATATATCTCAGATCTCTGTGCACAGACTGCACATCAGCCATTCTGCAGGTCTTCTGTTCCTGGTTTCTACAGCCAAAATCTGGCAGACATATCCTCCACTGGCACATAGGAAAGTTCAGGAACATGCATGAAGAACAGTGTCAACTAAAAATTGTGTATTTCACCAGAACCAGCAAGCTTTGGTGTCATTGTCCTCCCCCAACCAAAACTTTCTATTTTTTTGTCTTTTAATAGGTCATTTTCAAATAAGCTTTACTTCAGGCCAGTTTGTTTTCTTGTTCCCTGTGTTCCAAAAGAATCCTAACTACCGCATCTGGAGTAGGTCACTCCCTGTATGTCTTCCCTTTGTTTCATGCAGTGTAACAACAGTTCTTCCAATGGGGAGGATGGCAGTGACCCACTTACAGAACTGGCACTTAAAATTTACTCATCTCTAATCCCAGTTTTGTGACCACCTTTGTTGCCTAAGTTGATCTCAAGTATTAAATATTCTTTTCACTAACTTTGGGATGCAGGAACTGCTTGTTCACATTCTTCTCTCTTTAGCCCAGGTTTCTGTCCACTATTATGTTAGAGTGGTTATATTGAGAATTTGGCTTGTTAGATAGGAAGAACAGGGAAGCCCCAAGTCTCTGCTCAGAACTTTGCCAAATACTGGCAACTGTAATAAATCCACATGATGCAATTTTGCTGGCCAAATCACATACGTCACCATTAATTTCCTAAGTCTGCCACAAAGTACACGAGTGATTTACTGAGTATAGTCCTAAAACTTAAGCCAAGTTCAGGAGATATTCCCCCATTGTAATGTTACATAGTCAAATAAACATCTGTCAACAGCAGACAGAGTGTGGACCACCTGCCCCTGAAATTACATGAAGAGCAGATTCTGCTAGCTGAATTACAGGGATTTGGTCTCTGAGATAGCAATAATGGCAGATAGTCTGACTCCATGCTTCAAATGGCAATAGTGTGTTATGTGTGTTTTGTAGCACAAATACTGGATTCTACTATTTTAAATGTCAGAGTGTCCACATACTGTGTGCCCTGTTCAGAGCAATTCCTATGGAGTTGAAGGCAAAATGCACAGAGTTAAAAGACAGTATGTGGGCTTCCCCAAAGTGCATACATGAGAGGAGCATACTTTGATGGTAGTTGTACATAAATTTAAGAAGTAGTGACAATGGAGTGGGTGAATGGTCTGCAGTGAAGTAGTGTGAATAGAAGGATTAATTTGTAGAAACTTCCACTTACGGTTCTGAAATAGGTAGGGTTAGTCATAGTTGTTCTCACTTCACTGTTATTTGCCAGGTTCTTTCTTTCTTGGGAGATCTCTGAACTGAAGTATACTTAAGGATGCACCATTTACTAATTAGTACAACAGTTTTGTAATTTTACTTTTTTAAACTAGTCTCATGTGCTCTTGTGTTTTACAAGGTTAGGGTTTGGTTTGGTTTTTTTTTAAAGAATATTAAATACTGTATTTGCATCAATTGTACTAGTATTTACAAATTTTCACATCCTTTATGAAGTTCTGCCATATGAATAGCATGCAGTGCTGAGAGTGAGTGTAACTGAAGATAAGTCAGCAGGATGCTGTGGCTGCCAAAAAGGCCAACCACAACCTGGGGTGCATTAAGCACAGCATTGCCAGCTGATTGTCTCACTCTGCACTGCACTGGTGAGGCCTTGAGTACTGGGTGCAGTTTGGGATGCCTCAATGCAAGAAGGACACCAGACTGTTACAGTGTTCTACAGGAGGTGTGTCACCAAGATTACAGAAGGTCTCAAGGACAAGACCTCCGAGGAGTGGCTGAGGACACTTGGCTTGTTCAGTCTGGAGAAGAGAGGGCTGAGGAGTGTCGTCATCGCAGCCTATGACTTCCTCAGGGGGGAAGCAGAGGAGGAGGTGCTGGTCACCCTCTGATGACCAGCAATAGGACGAGGAAATAGAATGGAGCTGCATTGAGGGAAGTTCAGATTGGACACCAGGAAAAGGTTCTTCTGAGAGAGAGTGGTCGGTCACTGGTGCAGTGACCCAGGGAAGTGGGCAAGGCACCAAGCCTGTCAGGGTTTGAGGAGCACCCGGTGACACTCATAGCCGTACAGTTTGATGCTAGGTAGCCCTGTGAGGAGCAGGGAGTTGAACTTGATGATCTTTATGGGTCCCTTCATACTTGAGATATTCTATGATTCTAGATATTTCAAGGAGATAAAATATGTATGATGTATTAGGGGACCATGGGGTGGGGGCAGGGAGGGAAGCAGTATCTTTCATAGGGAAAGAATATTCTTTTCTCTCACGGAATAATGACAGAAGTGTAACTGAAGAACTCTTCTCGTGACAGCCCCAGGCTCTTTTCTCCCAGGCAACTTTCTCAAGAGACTGGAGGAATATTTATGAAATATTGATTTCTTGGTTTTCAGACAGAAGAGGAAGCTGTCTGAAGTGCAGTTCTTACCACAAGTCTACTGCATTTTTGTTTCATGGAGCAACAATGGCTTCTTCCTTTGTATCTAAAGTCTTTCTGGATACTTCTTCACTTAGTTTAAATTTATTCTTATTTTTAAATTTATTCTTATAGCCACAATGAGACCCTCCTCAAAGCTTAGAAGACTTTTACATTACTAAAGTCTGGTTTAACTCTGTCTTTGTAGTTCGATTTTTAAAAGGGTATCCAAATGACAACAAAATAACTGGATTCTCTTGGTATAGATGGCTTCCAGGGTCTTTTCCTGGTTCATCACTTGCCTTGAAGGATAGTCCTGTTGTTCTGCAACCAAACAGAAAAAAACCAAATATAATCCCAAGCCTTTCACCCTGCCACTGACCTTAAGCTCACCATAAAAGGATGCAAACACTGTGCTGTATCTAAATGCTTTCCTATAGAAATTTTCATACCCAAGCTGGGGTGGATCAGTTGTCCAAACTTTTGTGCCAAGGACACCATTAATTACAGAGAAAATGTAAGGCAAATTTAAATACTTGCACTTCCTGAATTCAACCTTAGCTTTCTAAACAGGACCCTGACTGAACCCGACAGTGGCTTCAATTTACATAATCTAAATCTGAAAGAATAGACATTGATGTGTTACTTTAAATAGCATACTATTCAAGAAATTAAGACTTTGCTAGCACTTTAAATAAATAAAAGTGCTTTATTCCTTTATTTTACGGTTTTCTAATTCCTCCAGCATACGTTTCATTTTAGTATTTAGATATTCTAGCAATATCTGGTGTTTTCACTGGCTTCTGTGTTTTAAGTATTTTACTCCTGTGCCTCGTAGGAGTAACAGTGTGAGATCTGTTTAATTTGTCTGTACAGTCCTTTTTAATAAATGTTTGTTTCATGTCATGCTTTCTTCCTGCAGAGTATTTTCACATCTGTTACTTGCTTATGCTACTAAGAAGCAGCCACAGCCCAGATGGTAAAACTCAGCTCTCTGATTTTACAGGATACACTTAGCCACAATTCTATTATACCTTTGTAGAAACTTGATGGAAATAAATATGGGGAAAGAAAGATCTAATAAGCTTTAGAAAATAGAACGGACAAGGACCTAGCATAACAGGTTTTAGCCTAGCCAAATTTCTCAGTTTTGCCTTCTAAAGTTAAATTTGAAAGCAGCAAGAAACACAATTCCTTCTCCAAATTAAGGTACAGGATAGCTGCTTTCTCAAGAGTTCTGCTTTGCCGTTAGGACATTATATCTACCAGTGCTTGCTAGAAGTTGCTTGTCTCATCAAACTGAAGACTGAGGAGCTTATGGGAGCACCCCCTAGTCCAAGTCTGTCAGGAAAGCCCACAGATGCTATATACTGCTAGCGAAGGAGGTAACCTACTGCATGGTAATGAAAACAGTCCTGAGAAACAGCATAATCCATTGGCATAGCTGGATTCAGAGAAGAATGTCTATCCCAGACCTCACGGAGCCTGCAACCTGTGACTGGTTAAATACAAGAGACTTTTTTTTTACATAGGTACTGTCTTCAAACACACATAAACCACAAAATCAAAGAAGTACCCCAATCTTCCTTTGTACCATAACTAATCCAAGACAAAAGAAATAATTTTGATATCTGTTCATTTTGTTTAGCAATATGAATTGTTCAGATTTTGAAACATCCTGCCCTAATTTCTGTTCATCCTGCTGCTTTTTTCAGTTCCTTAATCCTAATCTCAGCTGTAACATTACTTGTAACAGTAGTGAAAAAGGTAATTCACATTCATATATTCCTAAGAACTAACCCTGAAATATTCCCTATAACTAACATCAGCTTCCGTCATATTTTCCTGGGCTTAGCAGGGTCCTGCAGTAAAATGAGCCTCAAACCCCTGGATCTTCCTAAATCTAATATTAAAGTGTAGCATTAAAAATCATCTAATATATTTCAAGGAAAAAAAAACCAAAACAAAGCACCAAATCTTGTCCCACCCTTAAAACTACTACTTAAAAATTTCTATTGTGCTCTTCAGGCTTTACTATCATTAGCCTTACTCTTAACTTCCCCTCTTCACTGTGTTCAAGTGAAGTGGTTTAGTGGTGGACTTAGTGCTGGGTTAATGGTTGGACTTTGATGATCTCAAAGTTCTTTTCCAACCTAAATGATTC
The DNA here is from genome assembly GCA_014706295.1 of Lycocorax pyrrhopterus obiensis. Taxonomy (NCBI): domain Eukaryota; kingdom Metazoa; phylum Chordata; class Aves; order Passeriformes; family Paradisaeidae; genus Lycocorax; species Lycocorax pyrrhopterus. The sequence continues at coordinate 19,241,197 of JACSVZ010000005.1, forward strand.
TATGGTTCTTTATCTCTGTCCTGCTCCCTTTTTTTTCCCCTCTCTTGCTGTTCCTCTCTCCTTTTTCTTGTCCCTGTCTTTTCTGTTTTTCTCTGTCCCATTCCCAGCCTTGTGCTTTCCCTGTACACACCTTCCGCCAAGCTGGCTTCCCCTTCCCCCTTCCCCTTCCCCTTCCCCTTCCCCTTCCTCTTCCTCTTCCCTCATCATTGGCCCTGCTGCTCGTTTTTGGTGGACTTCACCTCTGTCCGGCAGCCCATGGCTCCAGGAGCTGACCAGTGCTGCTCCGGAAACAACCACTGAGGTGTCCCATGGGCAGGGGCAGCATCAGGGCCCCCAGGTGACAGAGCAGACTTACTGAAGGAACTTGTCACGCGCACGACAGAATAAACCCTTATCGGCCACCCTTGCCTCCCTTTGCACTGGGCAGGAGGTGATGCTCAAAGAGAATGGGACGATGGCTTCCTGGGCCCCAGCTGTGGGACCTGATGGCATCTCTGGTCCTGTACTCATGGTTCTTAGACAGATTTTTTATGTCTCTGGGTCACATTGTTTGTTTTCTTTGTACAAATACAGATATACAGGGGCTTGAAAATACAAATATAAATTTTGTACATATAAATTATATAAATGAAACAAGAAAGGGCTTGAAAAGGGGAGAAAATATTATCTCTAAGAAGGCAACAGAAATCGCTCCGTGTGTTCAGAGGATTTGTGTCCCTGTAACAGCCTGAGCGCTTGGCTGGGCCCTGAATCGCTGCTGCCACCCGGTGACAGCCCGCGGTACTGCAGCCGCCCCGGGAGGAGGGGGCGCTCTGTGGCGACTCGGCGGTGCCGCCTGGAGGCCGCGGAGTGCGCGTGCGCGGTGACTCGAACGCCTCGCAGGTGCCACCTGCAGAGCAGGAGCGGCGCTGCCGCCAGGAAATGCGGCTGTGGCCGCCACAGCGAGCTGAGGGTGCCCGTGCCGAGCTGAGAGTGCCCGTGCCCGCGTCGGGGCTTTCTGCAGGTTCTACGCTTTTTGCGCTTTTTGCCCCCAGTGCTGCCGCCCGGAGGGAAGCACCGGGTACTGCGGGTCGGAGCGGGGCGTTGGCGCTGTCTGTGGCGGCCGCTGCCTCTCGCCCTCCCTGCCGCGCCCCTGCGCGGGGCCCGGGAGCGGCGTAGCAGCACCGCTTTCTCCCTGGGCAGCAGAAATCCAGCACCCAAAACCCACAACCGTCTCCTCTCCGAAGCCGGGCAAAGACTGACCACCCCCAGTTAAGAAACTGCCAAAACAACCCCGTTCCCCCCTCATCCCCAGAACCATTTCAAGGATATGTCGAGGCACTCGGCTCTTTTGTCTCTTGATCGCCGTCTATTTTCTATCTCCCTGACAACAAATGCGAAGAAATTCCCTGAAAAAACCTAACCCCCAACACACAGAAACTCAATGAAAGAAGTGTCATAGCAGAGATTTTTTCCACATCTTGAATTCAGTGTGTCACATCATCACTGCTTTTCTCATTCCCTGTGGCTGGAGAACTTCTTAAAGTGATAATATTTTCACTAGATATGAACAAAAACCGGGTACAAGCTTTGCAGTTACACATAATAGGGTAAGACTCACAGCTCCTGTAAGTGGATGTACATAGACCTGGTTATGCAGTCAGGGGCCCAAACCACGGGGACTGTCACCACCAACAGGACAGTGAACTGTCACACCAGCCTTTGCTTCTCCCAAACAGCTGCTAAGATACTTTCTCTGTAACATGTCTTATGGGCTATGATTTATTACAAGGTTTTATTTTATTAACCAGCAATGCTGGGAGTCTTTTTACTTGACGTCTTGCTAAGAGAGAAGTGCATTTTGCTCATTAACTACAGGTACTAGATGTGAATGGGAGGAAGGGCTTTTGTTTTCTCTCTGTTCCAGCTAGTTGACCACACGTATCTGGTGAGAAGGAAAAACAGTCATGCAGAGGTGGATCCTGGGAGATTGAAACGCTGCCTTGTGGCCTGCCTTGAAGATGCTGGGGATGATGGTGCATCTCTCATGCAGAGAGTGTGCAGCACACACACAAACTCTGCCAGCAGATCCCAGTGACTCCCCATTTCACAAGCTGAAAAAAGGAGCCATGCCTTCCCACCAGAAATCCCTCCATACTGGCCTTGCAAGTGGCCTTCAAAGGGAGAAAAAGGAAGATGGGACCCTGTTGAAGGGTGGAAGGATGAAGGCCAGAGTGGTTGGATGTTCTTCAACTATGTCTCAACCCACCCTCACCATCCTGCTGGGTAAAGGGGTCCCGGGGCTGGTCATGGGCAGGGCTCATATCCTGGCTGCCAGAGGGATTCCTTCACCCAGACCATGGCACAGCAGTGCCCACATGGCCAGTGTCTGCTGAGGCTGGAAGGGTTTGTCCTGTGGCTTCTGATTCCTGCCCATGGCTGTGGCTGTTCTATCCCTGCCAGCACAGGGCAAACCTCAGGAAATTCTGTGGTTTCATTCAGACACATTTATTCTAAGTGCATCCTCATGCCATCCACACTCTGCTGAGGATATTTTGTTTGGGAATTTCTCCTTTAACTCTTTTAATTCCTCTGTAAATAGGCAGCTGCCTTTACTTAGCAACTGCCTGAGTCATTTCCTCTCTGAGCAATCCTCTGTGTTCACTCTGCAGTACTTCCTCTTCACATTTTCTGCATTCTCTGATATTTTTTCCTTTTTTAGCTGAGGCAGGCTGTTAAAAATAGCAATAGGATTTCACTGTCTATTTGTAAAATTAGTACTACCACAGAGATCTCTTTATGCCCTTCTTCAGAATAATTTCCATTTTCAGTTTTATAATTACTGTTAAGTTTTGAGGCAAGAGAAAGGTTGCATTTTAGTGGTCCTAAGGGAAAAAAAAATCTTAATGAAGATATAAACTTCTCCAATATAATTCAGATTTCTGTTTTGAAATATTACTGAAATAATATTGACATAGACAATCTTGTCAGAATAGGGAAAACAGGCTTAAGGGATGAAAGCTTTTTGCTACCTTTTCATTCTCACCAGATGCCTGGAGCATATCAGAGATAACATAGAGGTTGGAATTGTTAAGGTTGGAAAAGACCTCTAAGATGAGTCCAACTGTTAACCCTGCACTGCCAAGTTCATCACTAATCCATGTCTCCAAGTGCCACGTTCACACATTTTTTAAAGAACTCCAGGGATGGTGATTCCACCACTGCCCTGGGCAGCCCATTTCAGTGTCTGACCACCCTTTCAGTAAAAAAAATTTTCCTAATATCCAATCCCAAATCTATATACATACATATAAATATCATATATACTGGTTTTCAATATATTCTTCCACACTAGTTTACATTAACTATCACCTAGAACTGTCCTAATATGAGTTTATTTTTTGCTGCAAAGAGATACCAAAATTCCAGCATGTGAAAGCCCAAACCCTGTAACTCAGTGGAACAAGATGTGCTGCACCAACCAAGATAATTTCCAAAAAAGCCCTGGTTTTAGGTAAAGGACGAGTTTGGGATTTACCAGCTGCAGTAGCATTGCTTTAAGGAAAATATACCCCTGTCCCATTTCAGGGCAAGGACCTTGCTCAGACTATGGAGAATAAGGCTTCAATATGAGACTTCCCAACACATCCCATAAAATGTCCTTTCTGAAAGAAGACAAGCACACCTGACAGCCAGTGGCATTTATGCCATCGCCATCCATGCTGCCAGAATCCCCCCCTGTGAGAGTCCTGGGTCTGACTCATCCTCAGGAATGGTCAAGGAAGCCTCTCTGCCAGGAGCACACCATCCAGCCTGTCACTGCTCTGGGCAGAAACAAGCCTTGACCAAAAGTGTGTCTGGAATTCTTGGGGCCCAGGAGATGCTTAAATCCAAATCTGGGTCTGACCCCTGCTGAAAGGATGCGCCTTTGCAGCCCCTCAGAATGTCCTATCTGCTCTGCTCAGGGCATTTGGGAACTGAAGCAAGCTTTTACATGTGCTCTTCTAGCTCACTTCTAATTGAGTTTTGCTTTAATGTTTGTACATGAGAAGGAGTGATAATTGAAGGGGAGGGGACCCTGCTCAAGTCAGAAATGTGTACGTTCAGCTGATTTATAGCAGGTATTAACCAGGGCCTCACTAGATTGTTCCCATTGGGAAGAGAGGCTGAAAATAGTCAGATATTTAATGATATGGAACCTTGTTTCCTTGAACACAGAAGAGCACCAAGACCTATTCACTGTTTCCAAACCAGGGTCATTACACCCACGTCTCTCCTCTTGTTGTTTCAGGAGTCCCTTAGATGACTCTTTTTCTCACTGACACACAAACCACCCAAATCCTCTACCCTCTGCCTTTGCAAGTACAAGCTTTGACACGCAGCCCATTGTTTTGGATGGGAAACCAAAGAGAAACATCCACCCTCACCTCTCATTACAGAAATAGGTGGTAATTGGTCTTTTCATTCAGCTTCCAAGATCCCAGTGGTACGTAAACCACCAGCTTTAACCAAGTCTGCAGTCGACACACCCTCCACCTCACATGAAGTGTTCATAATTCCTGATTTATTCCATTCTGCCACAGCCCACCAGAGCCAAATTCCAGATCAGATATTACATAGCATCCTTCTGTGCTGTATCCTACATTTTGTCACTCCACACAGGCTTGCATCTTATTTCATTTCCCATGTCCAACTCTGCAGTGTGTTCAAGTGGAGGATTTCTGAAGGGCTGTACTGCATCAGAGGCTTTTAAGAAGAATAGTCCCATGAAAGCAGGATGACATCTGAATGTAGAGGACAGCTTTGTGCTTGTACCACTTCTCTCTGGAACTGAGCTGTTTGTCAGAAAAGCAGCAAACAGGCATAAGTAGTTCTCCTTTTATTTCTGCAGGTGGCACCAAGCATTTAGTTCTGAGACTTATTTGTTCTTTTAAAGCTATTCTTAACTCCTAAAAGATGGTCTGCTGCTCTGCTGACCCTCTGTGGCTGCACATGGCCTCTCTGCAGCTCTGTGAGCCCATGTTCCAGGGCCAGCTGGTCAGTGGTTCACCCATCCATCCCCCAGGGCTAACTGGTCAGTGGTTCACCCATCAATCCTTGTTGTCTCTGGGATGGCAGTGGGAGCTGAGGTGTGAGGCATGGATAGCCCCAGACAGGGTGAAGACTGGACAGGAGCCAGTGGCACGAGTGAGTGTGGGATTACAGCTGAAGCAAGCCAAGAGCTTGGCAGGGGTGTCACTAACTAGACCCCTATCCCAGCCCTGCAGTCCTACCCACGTCCTATCCCATCCTCCCGACTTGTCTGAGCTGCTGCTGTGCCCTCAGACCCCTCTCACAGGGTCATTTTTCTGCTGATTTCATACAGAGACACCAAAGGGCTGGGCACCCTTTGAGCAGTGAGGTCTGCAGAGCCACACGCAAGGAGCACGCCAGAGAGCCCTGTTCCATGACAGCTCTGGCTAATCCACGCTCCACGATAATCTGGTGAGCCAGGGAAAGAGCCAGGACTAAAGTGGACAAACCACAGAAACTAAATATCCGTATTCCTAACCACTTGCCATCACTGTGAAACTTCAGTGCCACAGTCACAACTCTCAAATTTGCCAGATGTAAGCTCCCATGTCCAACCAGGTTGGGTGCTTTGAGTTTTTGAGGCTGCTGGGGATTACCCACCTGGGCCCATTACCTTTTTGGGTGCTCCTTCCTGCAGATGGCCCGACTGGCTGCCCTGTGTCCGATCCAGATTGCGTTTCACTGCAGCCTTTGGAGCTGTCACTCTATCCCCAGGAAAACATATCTGCCATGCTCACGTGCAAAGCACAGAGCGACAGCTCCCTGGCCCCAGCCCAAAAACGTTATGACTTGTTAATTTAGCAAGGCATTTAATTCACCACTGGCAGCATTGGCTGAAGAGCAAAATGAGGAAGTCAGATTCATCCTTGTCTCCAATGCATCAAAATAAAAGAACATCTAGAGCACTGCACAGCACACTCTTAGCAACCAGGAGCTCCTGGGCTGGACATTGGAGGAAATAATTGGAAATCAATGACGCTATACCTTCTCCATCCACCTCCAGCTCTGCTCACACTGTGATCGGATTGTGCAGAGGTTTTGCACTACACCAAATATTGTTTTATTTGGCAGCTATTTGTACTCTGTTTTTCTTAGCTGGGCTATCCATGCTCTGAAGGTACACATGCTATAAATTTAAAAATGATGAAAATTTTTCTTGATTTCCTTGTGCCATGGGGGCAGAAACTCCCAGATTATTTCCCTTAGGAAGCATTTCTGGCCTACCACTGAGTGTGCAGCTGTGTACTGAAGCATGTACTTGTTAGAATATGCTATAGAAACATTATAATATTTAAAAGGTATATAGTGTCTTATAATTTCAAAGCACTGTATAAGCACTAACTAATTGAGGTTCATGGCACTGCCTTTAAGCAGATAAGGAACTACCACTGAAAAGTAGGTAGCAGCCAACACTTACTACCCTGAGGTCTGAACTACAGTAGTTATTTTTTCAGGTGCAGAATGGCAAAATGTTCAAGTTTGCTCAGATGCCACTGTACAGTAATAACTGGCAAATGTCAGTATTTAAATGAAACTTCAAATGGAAACCCCCCACCCCCATCCACTCCCCCACCCACTCACCAGCTGAATTTGTACAGCTGAAGTGCTGCCATGACAGGACTTGTCACAACTTCTTTTCACAGAAGTTACACAGCCTCTATGCCCCCTTGAGCAGTGGGGTGCAGGTTGGCTGAAAATCCTGCCCCTGGGAGTCGCCTGAGAAAAGGCAAGGCTCCAGCCCTGGTAGGCCAAGCAGGCTGTTGTTATACTAGGAAGAAGAACCAGTATTGCTGGTGGAAAGCCAGCACCTCATGCTCAGCCCTGCCGAGGCACTGGCTGCTCCTTTCTTTTTTCATTTCCTGTAGCAGGACAAGCTTCAAAGGGCTCCTGCGACAGCCGCTGGCTTTGATCCAGGGCTAAAACACCTTGGAGGTAGGAATCTCAGATACCAAAGCAGGTGCTGCAACACCACAGTAAAGCAAGGGAGAATCTCTAGGGCTCTTCAAACTTCTCTCCTTTTTTCTTCTTCACTGAACAAACCATTCAACTCCAACAACACGCTTGCAGCCCAGTTTATGCACACATGGGTATTATCACACTGTGCTCACAGCCATTTATACCAGGCCACTCACCACAGGATTTCAAACCACTCAGGGCTTACCACTGCTGACTTGAGACAGAAACCTTCACATGTGAAAGCTGAAGTCGTGGCAAAGAAACAAGTGGAAACTCTATTAGCAATGCTGTGACCTGTGCTAATAGCAGTCATACTGAAAGCCATTAACTCCCAGAAAACAAGAGCCCTAGAGGTTTCTGTTAGCTGAATGTGGGTTGGAGAGTACCAAAACTGAAGGGTTTGCCTTGAAAAGCTCATAGAGCATGTGCTCAGTGCTTGACTGAAGCTGTTTTGCTGGGTGTCCAGGTGGTTGGTGGCTGCTGTGCCTGGTTCACTGTGCAGGGGTACGGAAGAGAATGACCCTGTGGAGGGTTCTTCTGGACATAATACAATTTATCACCCAGCATTGACACAAAATGTATCTAAAGGAATCCTACATGATATACTACATTTCATTTATTTCAGAAATATTTAAATGTCTTGCTAGTTTGGCCCTTAAATTTCTAGAAGGAAGAAATCTGTGTCCTTGCCAAAGATGCAAATAAATGTAGATCTAGAAGGCAACAGACTGGATGGAGTGGATTTCATGGGGGGCAACAATCCTTCATGTTGCTGCCCACAGCATCAATTTACTCATCATGAGGAACTTACCTATTATTTTACACTCACAGTGCTTCAAGAACTGAGCCAGTGCTCATTACTGACAGCTACACCAGGGGCCTAATTGCAGAGCACATCCCTGATTGCTTTGGAGGGGCTGGATAACTGATTGGCTCTGCAGGCAGAGTAGCACTGCCAGACTTTTAGCATCTGCATGATTTGTGTCTCTGACTGAAAACTCCAGATACCACAGAAAAGATTCACACAGATAGACTGCCTCACATCAGTCATCTTCATACAGTCCATGCAGGGACCTCTTGTTACCTGCCCGTTTAAAAAAACCGATCATTTTATAATAGTAATTTTGATTAATTAATTTTTCTTTTTCATAAGTGGAGCACGTGTCCTTTTTCTCTGGTGTAAAGCCTAATTCTGTTGCAGCTCACAGCCACATTTTGAAACATGTTCTGCTAGGAAAGCTAGAAAATGCTTTCTTAGATTTTAGTCTTGAAGACTTCCCAACACTGACATTAGATAAAAATATGAAGCCAAAGGAACCACGGAATACTTAACTTTTGAGGGAGAGACAATCAGAAAATGCTCAAGAAGAAACATCTGGCCTCTCTCTTCCTGCTCCATGCCACCAATCAAAGCTTTAAATGGAAAGTAACCCAAATAGGAAACCTGATTATGACAGATGCGAGCGATTTGTTGGGGCTGTCCCTGAAATGCAATCCACAGTGTCAAGAGTAAATGGCACTGCTTTGATTCTGTACGAACAGCTTCACAAAACAACCCCACCAGGCAGGGAAACTGGCCACAGCTGGGCTGGTGCTTGTGTTTTAAGGCTCTCAGCTCCAAATTTGGCCAGTTATCACTCCTTCTGGAGTCTGAGGTCCTCAGTAGCACAGGTCTTGTTGGGCTAGTGTTTACAAAGAACTGCCTAGTGGGTCCAAAAGTGATTTATGGGTGAAATTCAAAAAATAAAAAAGTGCAAAAAGAGAGTTTTGTATGTGTAAAATGAGCAGAAGTCTGATCAGAATCTGACCCTGCATCTCTCACTGGGTGTGCATAGATGTGTAGGAGCAGGGAGGCAGAGGAAATATGTGAGAGAAGCCATAGAAGCTCTCAGATAATGCCTCCAAAGTATTTCTAAGCCATTGCACAAGGAACAATATACAGAGACTTAAATTCAAACAGAAGGGATCTATTTACGTGGATAGAAGAATCCTCATGTGGAATGCGCTTACAAAGAACCTTCTTTAGGCAAAACAAACAAACAAACACTGGAGTCATTTATCTCCTTGCCCTCTTTCTGTGCTGGAATACAGGAGCTTCACAGTGTTACAGACCCAAACCGTGGCAGGGGCCTCCTGCTTGTCTCTGCAGAATCCCACTTCAGTTCATTCAGCTGGTCAGGAGCAGAGGGCCCATTTCATGGGAGGACAAGGTAGGGTCTATGGTGAAGCAGCCTGTGAGACCAGGGTCTTTCCAAGCCGTGTAAAGAGCCAGTGGGAATTGCCAAGGCAGCAATCTCCAAGCCAAAACAGGAAGGAACACCATAGAGTTCAGTAACAACCACACTGCTAAAGCTCTTCTCCAAGCAAATTTTCTTACAGATAGAAAGTTTGCTGTTTGCCTAAACATTATTTCAGTATGAAATTGGTCTTTTAAAACTGATTAAGTAATCCAAGAGCTGAAAATTTTTCTTGATGTTACTGAATAGGACCCATAGACTTTACCCCATATTGAACTTCGTAAGATTTGATTAATTGAATGGGGGAGAGGCAAATTCAGTAGCAGAATTAACAAGTTGTTACTCCCAGGTGAGAAGTGGAACCACAGCTTCTCAGCACAGTGAATGCAACCAGCACTTCCCTGTGCCAGACTCACATATGGGCCTTTATGGTGCAGGTCCAACAGCATCCATCCCACACTAAGAGCATCTTTGACCCTGAGGAGAGGGGAAAGCAAACTGGAGGAAGTCATCCTAAAACACAACTTGTTAGGACCCACTCCCCTTACAAGCTGCTTGGAACAGCAGCTAGAAGGCATTGGGATAAAGGAGGGATTTTCAGGTCAGTAAATTCCAAAATACTGCAGAACGTTAAAATTTGGATTAAATTAGCTCCAGCTATTAAGTGTGTTCATAAAATCAATATTAGATTTTTGGTGGATTTTTGCTGCCGCTGCTGCAAAGCCATTTCTTTGTCCTCTCCTCCTTTGTGCACGGGACAGTGTAACCATCACTTCCAGGGTTCTCTTTGGCTCGAGTTCACTTTCCTTTGGAATGGGAACGGCTGCCCAAAGGCAGCACATTGCCTGTATCAAACCTCTGCAAGGAATCTAGACAATGTAACAAGGCTATTAAATCCAGGCCTGCCAGGAAATGTAGGGAGAGCAGGCAGCAGTCTGAAGCAAAAGATCTACACAGAGTTTGGGAAACGGGAACTATTCCTGACAAATCTCGTTCTTACTGCAGGCAGAGCCACTCTTCAAACCCCAAGCAAACATCTTAGAACAACTATGGGAAGCAAACACTTCAGACCAAGTTTCTGTCCTTGTGCTAAGAACCTTCCCTATCATCACTACAACCTGCTCTTTATTCTTGCTTTTTCCAAAGGCAGTGAGGCAGTTACCAGGGACTCTCCTGTTCTCTGCCAAGGAGCTCTGCACAAAATAAAATTTGCATGACTGACAGTACTTTTTTGTCCAAAGAGACTTCCTGGACAACTGATCTTTCAAAAGCAGCGACCTTCAAGCTGTTACAAAGAAAAACATCTAAGCAGCACTAAGTTACTTAGAAATATTTTCATGCTCAAACAACTGAAAAATTATTCTGTATTCTCATATTTCCTGTAAGTGCTCACTTCTAGGCAGGGATCAATCAGATGGATTTTTAGATCATTACATAGATTTGAGAAGTCATTTAAGAGTCTTCAAAAAATGTCCTCTCAGTCAGATGCACAGCACTGCTAACAAAATACTGTAACTCACATTGGTGTTTTATCTCAACACCACTTGGAACAATAAAATATTCATAAAACGCCACTACTGGAATATATTATCTCATCAGCACATGGTGATAAGATTAAATTGTTTGGTGTTAGAAGTGATAAGGATTACCATATCAGTGTTTAGCTCATTGAAATCATATTACCTAGTGCCCTTGACAATAATCGCATCAAAATTCTGGATAATTTCAAATGATTCAGTAATAATTACCAGACCATGCTGTAGGCAAAGGGAGATGCTGGAATCTGCACAGCCAGTGCTGAATTTGTACAATGACTCAGTGTGATGGGATTTGTACCTTAAGAAAATCAGCGGAGCTGATTCCCCTTAATCTTTCCTTTGGGGAGTGTACTGCTCCAAATCAGACCAGGACAGAAGGGAAACAAGTATGGAAATTATTTTAAAAATTATTCAGCTGCTCTACAGCTCCTGTAGCAAATCCAGGACCAGGTTTGGGCTCTTTGGGGTAGGGAACAGCCTACTGTGGTCTGTGTTTAGCCGTTATTCCTGCAGGCTCCTAGACCATGTGGCAACACAAATAAATAGGCAGTGATGACACATGCAGTGAGAACTTGAGCACAGAGCATCTCAGTTTGGTTGAACAGATGCAGCTTTGACACACGCTGTTAGGCAGCCACTTTCACAAGAATTGGCCTAAGAGCTTAGCTTTTATAATTTACTATTATTTGTTTACTGTCTTCAGTGTGCTCAACTTACCAGACACACCCATACACATACACAGTACAGCAACTGCCAACCTCAGAGAGAGCTTATGCTTGATGGAAGGCCACAGAATAAATAAGTAGATACATAAACACTGAAAAGACAAGAGATAGTGAGAACAGACTTACTTAACCCTATTTTGACCCCTGCAAGAACTAAAATTTGTATGGGAATATGTTTTCTAAGACAACGCATAGGTGTAATTCTATGAAGTGAGAACTGATGGGCAGGCCCAGAATGGCAGAGAGGAAAGGAGTGGATGTGTTTCCATACATTACATGTGCATGTTCTTTCTCACTTAATTCCTCTCTGTATAAGTTGGTCTCCTGCCCTTCCTAAACTATTATACAGAAAGGATGATCTCAGATACAGAATTGGTAGCTGACAGAATTGGTGTCATGCACTGAAGCGTCAAACCCTTTCTGCCAGCCAACCAAGCAGCCACATGACCATGTCTTCCCTTGAACTCATTTATCTTTTGTCACTGCTTAGAACACTCTGTCTAATTTTAGACAGCAGTTCTGCAACCCTTGCAGTGAATAAAACTTGTTCTGGCCAATAGTCTCAAAATGCACAAGTAGGAGTGCCAGAATCACAGAAACATAGAGCTGAGAAAGAGCTCAAGAGGTCATGGGGTCCCTCTGATCAGACCTGTCTTTCTGGGCTGACACTCACCCAGACACAGATCCCCAGTGCTGGAGCTTTACTGCTTCCCCAACAATCTAACCCACTATTACTTCCCTGCCCCTACCTGATAATGTTTTCCTTAAAATCAAATAATCTTCCCTGATTAAAATCACGTCAATCATCTTTTATTCTCTCTGTTTCAAAGAAAACAGATTATCACCCTTCAGTTACCTCTTCTTTAGACTGAAAAAAAAAATCCAATTCTTTAACTTTCTTCATTCATTTTCTCATTATTTCTTCTGACTTCCTCTAGATGTTCCCCATCTGGCTTGTACCTTCTGAGGCAGCACCCGGAGAGTGGTCCTGCTGATCTCCAGCACTGCTGATGAGCAGAGGGGGGCTGTGTGTGCCAGAGCCCACCCTTTGTCCCTGCTCTTGGGCACTTCCCTTTTCACATCACCAAGCAACTGTTGACTCATGCCCAGCTTGTGACATCCCAGATTATTTTCTGCTCTATCTGCTATTTAGCAAGCTGTCCTCTGTCGTGCCTTTCTGCACTGAATTGTTCTTGTCTAAATGTTTTATCTTGCATCAGTCCCTATTTACCCTCATCTTCTCCTGGATTATATCTCTAACTTTCAGGATCATTTTGAATTCTATACTTATACTCTACCATATCAGCAGTGCATACAAATGATAAAGGAATGCTTCCCATTCTGTCATCCAGGTAACTAAAAAACACCCTGGGCCAAGGACAAACTAAAGGCTGGATTCTGTAACTTTTATATTAGGCAATATTGTCTAATAACTTCATATCTAAGGAATTATTCACCCAAATAAATACAAGTGAACTTGAGCTAGAGCTGAGAAATGAGGTCCTTAGGGTGTATTAGTAACACCAAGGTTTGCAGGTATTTGTCCCATCAAGAGAGTAATAAACAAGAATGTGCAGTTAAAGCCCATTTGGAAAGAAGATTGGGCAGCTACAGTAATTTTCATGCCACCAATTTTCTTTCCATCAGCCACAGCAGTTACATTCACCACAGGAAACCCACTATAATCTGTCACAATACAGGCCCCACACTTTTGGACTTAGAACATTTGGAAATACTTGTTCATAATTTTTCAAAATCCTACACAAGGATATAAATATACAAATACATTTAATTTCCCTGGTTTCTTGTTTTAGCTCTTACTCAGCAAGACTCTGACATAAATAAAGTTGAATACACACGAACATTTTACTGTTAGATACTTTAATGACCAAAGGAATTAGGACATGTAGTCTCACAGAAAATCTGGGAGCTGTTTTCTTGAACTAGAATATAAAAACCATTATACCAGATTTCAGACTGAGTCCCAACAAGCACAACATCTAATACTGAGTAACACTGGATACTTTGGGAAACAGAGTAAGGAATAAATAGGTGAGTGCTTCTTCCTCTGACCCCCTCCCCAGATGTATCAGTGGCTTTGGTATTTTCTGAGCATTTCTTTTTGCATCTGGGTCATCACAAGTGCAACCTTCTACCTGACTAATTTCAGCTACTATTATTCCAACTACTTTCAGTATTCCTTAAACTGAAATGGATAGTATAATCCTCTGGAATCTCACATTACATGCAGTGCCAGGGCTCTATTGATTCTGATCTCACAACGTTAATATGCACCCATCAGTCATTCGGCCTGAAACAGCATTGAAAGATTTGTCAGAAACTATCACATGAACACTAAAAGGACAGAAGAAATGAGTGTAAAATTAAATTATTCATTTTTCCACAGGGACATGGAAAAAAGGACAGTTGCTAAAGGATTAGGATAAATCAGCTACTGCAATCAAATCTGCAAATGCTCAAAAATTGAAAGGCTATTGAAAGTGCTGCAGAAGCCATGTGAGGTCAAATTTTTAATGAAGTTCCACCAAAAATGCATAAGCAATAATTACATGACTGAACTGAAAATCTGAGAAATGAGGTTTAAAAGGAAATAAGATGGATGTTACATTTGCAATTGCTGCAACATTAGCTCAAACACTCCCAAACTGCTCATCAGAGAAAAAGATAACACATTTTCCACATTGGGGCAGATTTTCTTAGCTCAGTTCCTGTGTGCCTAAAGATAAAAGATATGCTTATCAAGCAGTGCGTAGATACATGGAGAGCAAGGAGGGACAATGCCCCACTTCTACCTCAAGAGTCCTTTTATCTCTCATGAATTTGTATGTGCTTGGCCTTTTTATTTTAACTTTACAGCCTCCACTGCACCACCACAAACATCCTGAGTGTGCAACACTTGGCTTATTTCCCTTCCTGTAATTCATACCTTCTACTCTGAAGCTTTGCACATGCAGAATACCAGGCGTGTCAAATTGCAAGCAGTGAGACCACTCACACGTGTCTGTTGAGGTGGAAAGAAAAGAAAATGCCATCTCATCTGAAAATGAATTTTAGTTGCCCATTCTGTTTGCAAGCATCCCCTTCAGTGTGATTGCTCCCATGCCAGTTGTCTCATCTTTCTCAGAGGAACAAAAATGTATAAATAGACTCTGACCTCTTTTATTGCACAGTATGTTAAAGAAATGGGAAAGTTAAGGCAAATAACTGTAACCTAATAAAAATTCAGAGGCACCTCAAATCATTAATGAATACTTTATTATTACAGATATGGAAAGTAGAGCCCCATAACTACACATTACTTTTGGGGCTTGCAAAACAAAAATTACATTCTATCAGGTAGTTTGACCATTTGTTTACACCACATCTATTGTAGTTTATACTGTTGAGAATCAATACAAACTATTTTGGTGATATTTTCTGATAGTTGCTGATAAAAGGAAGATGGAAAAATACATGGATACAGAACAAGGAATCAAGAAATGTGGGCTGGGCTTTTTTGCTGTGCTGCTTTGTTCATGACATAACCAGAGACTTTGATTTCAATGACTCAGTCTTCTCATCTGTAAAATGAGGATAACATCTGAATGTCTCTCAGTGGAATGGTGAAATTTAATTTCAGCATGTGTATAAAGGACATGGAGATTGCTAAGTGGCAAGGTGCTATTACCATACATTATAAACATAAACCTAGGAAATTTGGCATTGAATGTGTAGGGGTTTTTTCCCCTTTAGCTGCCCTTTTGTTTTAAATAGTACTACTAATAATTGACATTCTATTAACACTGACAGGAAACAACAGACAAAGGATTCTCTACACACACATAGCCAACATAACAAAAAAAAAAAAAAAGAAACAAAGAACAGGGCAAGTCTGTGGTCTGAACAGTCAAGCTAAAATGGAGCCCTGCTTGGAATATTTAAAAGGTTCCTTTTTTGTTCCCTTGAAATACTACCTCATCTTACTGCTTCTTTTTCTGCATTCATCACATTTATGGGATAATTTTTTGGTCCACTGGCAGGCAAACTTTCTGTTCATGACTGCAAAAGGAGTTTCCTGTGCAATGCCGAAAGAACCTGCCCTTTAGTATGGCCACAAACGCTGCTTTACCCTCGCTGTTCGCAGAGTGTAAACTCAGAGGCAAAATGAGATTATTCCCGAATTTATTGATAACCAACTAGAGCAACATCTCTCCTTGAGAGCTCTCTATCAGAAGGCTCATTGTTAATAACACATTGGTTTAGGTTGGAAAGGACATTAAAGACCATCCAGTTCCAACCCCCGTGCAGTGATGGGATGACATTTGCAGTCATTGTGGGGACACAACTTACCCCTGGCCTGTGAGGTATCTGGGGAGCTGTCCCATGCCCATCCGGCTCGGAGCTGGCCAGCAGTGCTGGGCTCCCCTCAGCACTGGCCCACGGGGGACCATGACGGCTCCCGTGGGGCAGGCAATTCTGTCGGCCCCTTTGGCAGATGTTCATAAAATATTCAAAATATTCAACCCCTAAACCACTAAACCAAAGGCGTATTTAAGAGGTTTATGGATCTGGCACTGGCTGATATAGGTTAGTGGTGGCAGTGGCAGTGCTGAGTGGATGGCTGGACTTGATGATCTTGAAGGTCTCTTCCAACCTTGACAATTCCATGATTCTAAACCACATCACTCAGCACCAGATCCAGACACCTCTTAAACACCTCCATGGACCGTGACTCCACCACCTCCCTGGGCAGCCTGTTCCAATACCTGATCCCCTGAACAGTGAATTTCTTCTATCTAATATCTAATCTGAATCTCTTGCTGTCGCCGTTTAAGGACGTTTCCTCTGGTCCTCTCCCTGCAGACACGGCAGAAGAGACGGGCCCCACCTCACTACACCCTCGTGTCAGGGAGTGATGAGGACCCTCTGAGCCTCCCGGAGACCCCCACTCCCTCAGCCCCTCCTCATCAGACTCGTTCCCCAGTCCTTGCAGGAGGCTCGCCGCCCTTGGCCGGACACGCTCCAGCATCCCCCGTCCCTGTGGAAGCGCAGACCCGGAGCAGCGCCCGGCGCTCCCCGCGGCCGCCCCGGATGGACGCGGGAGCGCTCCCGGTGCCGGGCAGGGCGGGAGCGGGCGGAGCCTGCGCACTGCGCCCCGCGCCCCGCCCGCCACTCCCGCGGCCCGGCGCTGAAGATGGCGGAGGGCGGTGCGGCGCCCCCGTCCTGCGCTTCCTCCTCCTCCTCCTCCTTGAAGGGGCTGCGGGAGCAGATGGGTGAGAGCGGGAAGGGAGGGGTAGCACGGTGGGTGTGTGGGGGGTCCGGCGGCCCAAGGGCGCGGCTGGCGCCGGCTGCGCTCCCTCCCCGGCCGCCCCGCTGGACGTCCGGCCCCGTCCCGGGGCGGGGAAGGGGCACCGCGAGTGGAGGCCGCCGGGGCTGCCGGGCCCCAGCCCCGCTCCCCGCCCGCGCGGTCCATCCTTTCCCGCAGCTCCGGGCGGTGATTGCTGGCTCGGGACCTCCCGCAGCTCGTGGGCAGCGGCAGAGGCGGCTGCGGGGAGGCTGCGTTACACGAACCGCCCGTTCTTCACCGGTTCTCGAACTTGTCGGTGTCTGCGGTGGCTCTTGCCTTCAGAGGGTTTGCCCAGCGATGTGTTCGGTCCGGAGTGCCGAAGGCAGAGGCAGCCCCTGGCATTGGTTTCTAATCAAAGATTTTTTTTTTAATTTTTTTTTTTACTTTTTTTTTACTGGTGTTATAAGAGGGCTAAAGAAGCTCTGCTTTGGTTTTGTCTTTGGCTGTGTTTATGTGCCTATTTATACTTAAGGTCCTTAATAATATACTCTGGAACGAGTATTGTGCATGCACGATATGTGTTTCTAGGATAATTTCATGGTACATCTCCACTCGAAAGCTTTGTGGGTGAGCTATTAGAAAAGATAAACATTTTCTTATCCCAGTCACCAAAAAAAAAAAGTAAAGAGAATTGTGGTTTGTTCTAAGCTAACTAACGAGGACTAGGTACAGAAACTACTCTGAGAGCCTCTTGCCCGATTGTTTTTCGTGTATCTGTGTAATTACACAGAGAAGAGTGCTGGCAAAGGCACAGCTCTCATCTGGCATTCTTCTTCAGTGTGTTGGGTGTCGGAAATACTATTTAATTACTTTTTGTTTCTATTTCAAAATTAAGACAGTTTAGTGCTCCAGATGGATAAAGATCTGCCAACAGATAGCACTTCTCACCTACACAGGCTGTGTCTCTTTGGACCTTATTCTTCATGGTAGAACAGCTGAATTTTATTTTGCATATTGGATGCACTTACATGGTGGCTCCTAAGTTTTTCTAAACGTGGGCACCCATATTTGCTGACAGCTGTCATGACCTAGATTTAGTCCCAAATCAGAGAGGAAGTGCTCCTTGGGCCAGGTAGCTCCATCTCCTTTCAGATATGCACATCGTGTTAAAAAAACAACCCCCCTCACTAGATCCTGTAAAGGCTAGACCTTGAATTTTTTTCCCTGAGGGGGTAGAAGTCACTGAACCAGAATCTAAACTTCAGTGTACATAGAATGCATTTGTAGCAGTTATGTGCTCAAAGATAAACTCAGTGCTAATGTGCAGTGAATCAATGCTGTCTGTGAGCTCACAGGCCGCTGCAGCTCTGCTCCTGACTTCTTGTCAGTAGCACTCCCTGGAGAGAGCAAATGATGTTTAGAAATCGTCCTTGCAATCCAGTGGTTGACAGTGGAATTTGCAAGATAATTTGCCACAGTATTCACTGCTCTTTAGCGAAGTTGTGAGCAGCAACCAAGTCTGATATTGCAGCTGTTTGGAGAAGATGTAGAAAAAAAAGACACCCAAAGGAACCTTGACGTTCAGTCCCACGCTACCCTTCAGCATGTTTGGGGAGGAATATAACTTCCTGCTTTTCTAAGCTCAGTTGGCTGCGTGGGGGGGACTCCTCAGTTCCAAAATACCTGCTAACTAGAATGCTTGGACCCGGTTTCTACTGCTCTGTGGGCAGTTGTGTACTTTGCTGTTTTAATCAATCTGGAGAACAAATATCTTTGTAAAATAAATAGTGTTGTGTGCCTTCAGTCGTTTGTCCGTGAACTTCTGTCTGGGAATCTCACATTTGAAGACAATAAATAAAAAGAAAGAGCATCTTGCTGAGAAACCACAGCTCTTTCTGGCAGCCTGGCTAAGAAGTGTGTATACATACTGTTTGTATAGTCACCTTCTGCATAGGTTCCTTTGTGGGTCCTTATTAAAAGACACTTCTGGGTTCTTGTTCTGTTCACTTCTGCTGTCTCTGACCAGCCTCTTGATACTGGTTTTATTTTAGGGTGATTGGTGCTTGTTAATTATTTTAGGCCTTGCAAGTGTTGAATCCCGTGGTGCCACTTGTAACTAACTTCCATACCAATTTGTTATGTTTTGCAAGAAAAACATTCTCTTAAATTCAGTCTAATATTGAGGTAAGGAAAAGGTGTTTCTTCTTCTTTGAGTATCATCTGTAATTAAGATTCTGCAGATCAACTCATGCCTGCAGTGCCAGTTCTACAGTTCCTTTGTAATCATTTTCTGCCCTGACACACTTGTCCAATCTTATTTCCTTTATGTGGATGACAAAAAAGCAGAATTTGCTACTACAACTAGAAGGCAGTTAAGGTTTCTGAACATCACTTAACATTAGAAATGAATTGTAGTTGTATACTGAACCAGCAGTGCATAGATGGCAGTTGCTTGTCCCATTTTTGTTATCCATGCTTGCTGCTGTCATCCCTCAGGGATGAAGAGGAATTTTTGATCCTATTCTAATGCCATAAGTACTGCTGAGCTTGTTAAGATGTGAGAAGAGGGGAACAGTCGGGTACTTGTGGTTTATCCAGTGAGGTTTTCCTTGAGTGGTGTGGGTAATCAGAGGAAAAATAGCTATAATTTAAGCTGCTGTAGTCAACATTTATTGTCTTCATTTTCACTGGAATACTGAAATCTCCTGTCTTTTGTAGTATGGGTGGTAGAGAATGTTGGGGTTTTTTTTACCAGAGCTTGGTAATCCTGTGCCAGGATTTCCACTCGTGTATTGAATTGCTGTTGTGAAGTTGTTCAAAACAGTATATTTACATGCTGTTAATATATATTTTCCTTTCCAAGATCTGCGTGATCTTTTGGGAAACCTGTCTCAGGTTTGGGAAAAAAATAAAGTGCCTTTTTCAACAAATCGAGCTGCAGGCATAAATTCCATGACCTGCGGGTCCCAGTTTGGTTGGAAGTTTTCTAATAAAACAATAGCTTCATTCCATGTAATCAGTTTTTTCTCCCTGTGTAAGTGACACTGTCTGGCTTTGTCCATCTTGCCCAGACCACAGTTCTTAGCAACAGCTTTAAGAAGTGCACGTACGCAGAACTAGGATGAAAAGAAGGATGAATGGATGGATAACTAATAGTGCAACTTCATTGCTCAAGCAAGTAGTCAGGAACATGCACAGATTTGTCTGGTCTCTAGGTAACAGTTATAAAACATAACTTAAGAACACAAGCTTGTACCAACACCTGTAGGAGTACTAGAGAGCTCTTGGGTACAGTCTTGGTCCCACAGCAGAAGATGGTGAGTGCTGTCTAGAGGAAATTATTTGGGATCCAGATGCATCTGTCAGTCAGACAACTGATGAATTGACCTGTGCATCAGAGCTACTTGCTGGAAAAGAGAAAGAATTTACTGCTAAATTTGGATCCTTGAAAGTCTTTGGGATTTGCAGTGTGGTTGCCAGTAGAGGTGAGCTTCAGATCTTGCCTGGGAAGCTGCAAGACAAGGGAACCATTCCTTGCCAGGTCTCTCACAACATGGAAGTGCTACATTAAAAGCATCTTGAGCATTCAGTTGTTGTCTTACTCAGTGATGTTTGAATGAGTGACTGGTACAGGCTCCATCTGTGGAGCAAAGGCAGCCCATGACTGGAGCATTCAGCTGATGATCGCTGGGACCGGCTTCAATTTCTTGTTTTGTCAAATTCCTCAGAACTTTGGAGAAAGTTTTCAAGGTTTTTTGTGCTTCATCTTTTTTCCCTGCATGAAAGTAGTAACGCTGCTTTGCAGAGTGCCAAGACGATAAATGCAAAGAACTGCACAGAAATTGGATTTCACGTAGATCTCGGTGGTGAGAGAACATTCCCAAATCAGGCTGAGAACTTAATGTAATTGTGATGGCTATGAGCCTTAATTTAATTTTCTTCTCGTTCATGGAAATACAATCATACAGGGTAGGGATAATTCCATGCTGATTCATAAAGATGAATGCTACGTATTTAGGTGCTTAGCATTCTGAAGATTACTTCCAGTTGTAAGTGGTTTATAGAAGGTTTTATTCAAATTTAAAACTTTAAATTCTTAAGATTTCTCCAAATGCATTCAGGAGAGATATCTTCCTTGCTGTAAGGAGAAAAAAGCAAACAAACAAAAAACCCACCCAAACCATGTGCATATACAGCATATTTTTTTCAGTTTCTTGTGTAGAGTGTTCCACTGTCTACATATTTCTTCATGCGTTAAAATTGCAAAATATAAATTTGGCTTCCATGCTTCAATTCAGACAAAACTGTTTAGTAAATAATGACTTGCAAGGGTTGTAATTCCGATGGTGAGAGTCCAGAGATGCTGTGGCTTACGCTGTCCCTAACTGTGCATAGTCTTAAAGACTGCTGCTTCTTCATACACTTGGGTTTTTCAAAAAGGAAACAGAGGAATATTTAACGTACTGATACACTGTTATTGTCAGTTCTTAAAGGTGATAAGAGAGTAAAGAAGGGTTAGTATGGTTTACTATAAGATAAATGGAAGAAATAATCTAGGTTAGTCATAATAATAGGGGTATCAAAAGCTGCTGCTTGTCTTTAAATTTGATTAAATAGTTGGAGATGCTTGCAGTCCTCTTGTGAATGGACACCCTGAAAAATAAAATTCTGAGCATGCAATTTTAATGACTTCTGTGAATGTGACTTATCAGATTACTTGTGATATTCTAAAATCAAACTGGGACTGCAAATTTCTTGTCTGCCACAAATAAATTAGTGCCATTTCGCTTCCAATTATGCAGCTTACAACCAGGTTAATCTTAACTGATTATATGCTTTCAGTGCGTTTGCATATGCCTGTCCAATAATTAAAACCTTTCTGGATGCTGGTGATTAAGTTTTTTGGAGTGTGGGGTTCATGGAAGAAAAAAATGTTGCTCAGAATTGGTTTTGTTTGAAAGAGACAGAAACCGCTGCTGTGCTGCATTATGCCTGTGCGTAAAGGGACACAAGTGTTTGCTTTTAAGGAAGGCTGACCTAGTTGCTTGACATTTGTTTTCATCTAAATTATTTTTATATTCCAGTGAGTTTGGAACTTCTGCTTTCTAGGTGAAGGATCCACAGCTAATGTTGCCTTTGAAGAAAACAGTTACCACTGGCCATGCTCAAAATACCTCTCTCTTTTCTCATGGTATTTTTTGCCTTCATAATTCACCGGGAACTTCTAAAGTACTCTTTTATGAATACTTAACTGACTTAATTTACAGACACTCTCTGTTGTTTAAATGCACTGACCTGAATCTTGAGAGGGAGCATAGATATTGTAGTGGCTCATTCTCTGGGCAAGTGTTTCAAAGCTTCCAAGTGTTAAAATTCCTCACTGAAGTCCAAGAAGGCTTGGCTACAAGAATATAGAAATACTATAGGGATCTTTATACTTAAAGAACATAATTTAATAGAACACATTTATTAATTTCAAAGCTTATCCTCTGCTTAATTTTGCCAAGAGAATTTCTTAGAGGAACATTTTTGCAGCACAGTGTTGATCAATAATATGTAAGTTGTGTTCTGGACATTAAAACCAAGGACGGTCGTCTCCAGATGAGCAGATCAGTGAGTGTCACCGTACTCACTTTCAGATTTCTTTAAAAGACTTTCTGCCACTGGGTAATGAATTAAGAAAAAAATATAGTCTCTTCATTGGTCTCTTTAGCTCTGTTTTCCTGCTTGCTTTTTTTACACCCATTTGCCACTTTTCACTTGTCTTTCAAGCTCTTTGGGGCAGGGACTGATTCATGGTTACTTTGCTGGGGTCTTATATTGCATGTAGTGGAATGTCTCAGAGCCTTCATTTTTTAATTAGCTGGGTGAGCTGTACAGCTTTAAGAAAATTTGCAATTTATTTCTTTTTGCATTTTGCACCCCCTTGTTCTGCTTTAGACAGAGAATTTGCTACATTAAACACACTGTGGACCTGTCAGTGTCCTGCAGCACTTTTCTGTATGGAGTGATTCGATTTGAGACTGGCCTGTTGGGGGTAAATGCCACCACCAGTCTCTCTTCTTCTGAAGCACAGACAGCATTTGAATGAGGTCTAAATTTTCCATAAGAAATTCATCAAGTGTAAAAGGCAAAAGCAGTAGCTTTCACTGCCATCTTGCAAAGGAGCTGCTATCCTTCCACCTAAAGAAAACTCAAAATAGTGTTTTCACAGGGTTTTGTCTCAAGTCCATTGTGACTCGAAGTGCTAGGCTGTGTTCTGGGCTGGCATTGTTTGGGCTTCGTGAATTAAACAGTAGCCACAGCCTGCAAACAAAAGGACAAAAGCGTTTTCAAGGCCACGCTTCAAGCAAGCAAAAAAAACCAGACCGTTCAGGAAAGAGGGAAGTCGTGGAGAGAAGTTAGCTATTGCCAGTGTTACGGCTAGTGCAGTGTAAGAGAAAGAAACAATACAATGAAAAAAACAGATGTGAAATAAGAGAAGAGAGCGAGAGTTTGTCTTCAAGTTACTTTTTGCCATGGCTGTGCAGGAGTGTGAAGAGGAGCCAGTGTTAGGCAGCCTCCAGAGTTGGAGGAGTAAAGCAGAGAGCTGATTTCTGTCGGTAGCTTTTGCCAATGCTTGAGCTAGAATTCCAGTGGGAACTGAACTGCTAGGAGGAGGTTAAAGTGGAACTGCTCTGGCATCTGTGAAGGCAGTCCAGCATTGAGGGACAACATATGTACTCCTGAGGCACTGGACAGTGATATTAAAGAGAAAATTATCTGTACCACAGACTGGTTACTGATAATCTTCCACTCTGTGTTTAAAACTCCACCATTTTACCTTTTGGGTCCTTCAGTAGCTGTTAAACCTGTGTCTGATTCTGTCCGGTTGGGAGTGTTAAATCTGTATGCACCTATATGTAAGCATTTATGTCATATAACTAGTAAATTTCACAATGAATCCACTTGAAATTATGCAAATGCATATTCATTGCATAGACTGCTTTCATTTTAGTCCTGTGTATTAGGATACTTTGGAATTTCCAGTATGCAGAAACAGGTAAATATTTCTGCTAAACTTGAGAAGGTTCACAAGGGTCTTTGTGAGAGTAGAGTTTCTGCTGTCATTCCATTTAATTTCTTTCAAGAGATGAATAATAATACGCCTAATAAAGAACCCCAAATTGTGGAGCCAGGTGTCTTTTCCAGAGAAGGGGGTAGATTTAGCTTGTCAGCCCTGTGTGGACAGTGCTTCTTACTAACCTTGTGATGGCTTCTGTGAGAGTTGGTGACGTCTTTGTTCTTTCTGAGCATTGTGCTGGCAGTTGCTTTTCCCATTAAGTAGGAAGAAGCATAACTCGTGGCTGAGCAGTGTAAGCGAGGTTAAAATAAGAGAATACAGTGACAGTGGGAGTCAGTGAGACTCCACAGATATGTTTTCAGTACTGTTCGGACTACTGAAGGTAGTAAGAATGGTACTCGCCTGATGTGGTTGTCGGGCAATGGTGTAGCGTCTCTGACTGTAGAAAGTTTCTGGAGATGGCTGCCGATTCTGTTAAGGACAGATTTCAATGCCTTGGTCTGTGCTTGTATTACATTCAAGTTTGGTTTAGATTATGTGCTCCCGCTAGGGCAGAGTATACAGAGATCAATGCAAAAATTAACTAGCAGTCTTCCTAGTGCCTTTCTCGTCATGCCCTAGGCTGATTGAGTATCATAATATGTCTTTGAGATTGCTTCAGCTGTATCTTTGCAGGTTTCCTTGTAAGAAATAAGGAATTTTGTTAATTACGTGATTTTTAAAAAAAAATGGTTTTGGCTCTTAATCTGAATGTGGATGTTTAAAGATGAGTAAAAATGTAAGTTCTTGCAAATATGTCTCAAATACTTACTTGTGGAGCTGCTAATTCGTGCGCTGCAAAGGAATGCTTGTGTTGGGTTTTCCAGTGGGATTGAAACTTGTGATGAACTGAAGAAATCACCCTGAACTGCCTTGAACTTTGGGAGCAAAACCAGATTGTTGTACAGAATTAGCTGCAGAAATGGTCTTAAAGGGAGGAAAGCACATGAAGGGAGTAAAATAGGTATCCCATGTAGAGAATAGATATAGGACAAAGTTTGCAAATAGAGTCTGGGATAGGGATAAGACAACAGGAAGCTCTTCTAGCCTGCTGAAGCTGAGAGCGTGCACTGCTTTCTGGATATCTGTGTGCTTCCCATCTGGTGGCTGCCCAGACAAAACAGGAGAGCCATCTGCCTTCCAGCTGGTCCGTCAGAAGAAGCCTACCGGGAAGCTCACGTGTTTGTTTGTGGAGCCTGTCAGTCCTTGCAGCCCAGAGATGCGATATGAGGATCAATGGGGACAGACAGAAAAGGGGAGAACAGGAAGAAGAGGAATGCACACAGAGAGGGCTTTCTCTTCATTGGTAGAAATTTTCTGTGTTGTCCACTTGTTTGAGTGAAGGTGCATCCTTCCTCTGGTGTCATCTGAACAAGGAGTCGTGGTGTGAAAACCAGTACCTAATTTTTCTTAAAGCTTCAAACATATGATCTTGCATCCGTTTGTCTTAACCTGTGTTAATTAATGAGTGGAAATCAGCTTAAAAGGCAGTGCACGGAAATCTCAAAGTTGAATGCTGACTTTCCTCATCTTTCCTGAAAGTATGTTCAAAAATTATGAAAAGGATCTGAACACTTACTGACAAACAGTAGCTCCCTGTAGTGGACCAAGACAAAAATGGCAGTCTTGCAGATTTGGCACAGTTTGCTATAAAATCAGAGATACTTTGCTGGAAAGTTCACTTTTGGTTCATGGATTGCTTATTGGCTTCTTGTTACTTGCTTTAAACTTTTATGGAAACACTTAGATTCATAACAATGCTTAACATTCAGGAGACCTCCTAACACCCCCTATTTCAGAGGCTTAGTCTGGGATTTTTTTGTTTGTTTGCTTTGCGTAACGAGTCATTAAATCATAAGAAGCAGAAGGATTGCTGTGAAAGTCAGCACATTCTGCTCTCCTTTGTAGTTCTGCAAGGGAAGAGAAGAATGAGCAGGGCAGCGTTCAGCCAGGTCATGGACACTGGGAGAGGCAATGGGATGGAGCCCTGAACCTCGCTGGGTAAAGGGACAGAGCCACTTTAGTCCCTAATGAGGTTTACTAAGAACAGCAGCGGGTCCTTTGCCAGTCTTGGCAGGGGCCAAGGGTATTAGCTGTGTGCAGGGGTTGAAATAGAAATCAAGGTTTATTTTTAGCACCAGTCTCTTCAGGGCATATTGGAAATCTGATCAGGGAAGGGAAGTACTGTCATGCTCAGTGTGAGGGAGGCACCTCAGCACCTGCACTGTCAGTGGATTGTGAGCTGGAGGTGAAATTGGGAGAGTTGGATTTATCTAGAACGTCACCTCCTGGTGTTTCTGTGGGTTTGGTGTATCTCTGATTTGCTTGGCCAGACCTGTGGTGCTAAACAGTGATGAGGGCACAGAAGGAAAACTGCTTCCCAAATTACCTGATCATGTTATGTTTTAAATAGCTCTATTTTATTATGCATGTATGCAGATATTATTATTGGCCTCATGCATGGCTTATACTTCTGTTAATTTTATCTGGAGCATTTAAAGGTTGACTACTGTAAAATAAACACACCCTTTATGCTGATCACAAAGTGTTGTTGTGAAAGACTACTGTGGGAGGGCCAGCTCAGAATAGAAGTGAGATTTAATTTGACTCTTAAGAGAACTTTTCTTCTCCAGGGAGTTTGCTGACTATGTCCATGAAGGCACCCCCCCAGTAATGCAACATGTGACACAGATTCTAGTGAAATGGTTGTTAACTGATTTCCTGTTCTGGGGTATCCTGATTCATTGCAGAAGTATTAGGCTTATTTTACAGAGATGTATTTTGTGGAAAATTCTTTTCAATGAAGCTTCGCTCCGTAGCCGACTGCTACATTCATTATGGAAATCTAGGCAAAGAAATTATAGGTGTATGTGCCAAAAAAAAATTTAAATGTATTAATTATTAAGTTTTCTTTTATCATATTAAAGCAAAATAAGATATGTATTTTTTAAAGATTGCATAGTGCAACAGTATGCAATGCATTTTCTTTTACTGTAGTAAAATGTAGACTTTGAAAATCACAGTTTTGTATTGTAAATTTACCATGAAATTGTCAAGGGCTATAAAACCTGTCTGTTGACCAGGGACTTGGTGAAATTGAGCTCACATATCTCAGTAATGTATCTAATGTGATGTCTGTTCCCCTTTTATTAATCTTCTGTTCAGATCTGCAGTTCACATTTAGTTCTGGCTTTCTGTTGGTTAAATGGATCACATCCATGTGACACGCAGGCACACGCCTTGTGCTTCAAATCTGCAACTTTCAAATTTGTAAGCACATTGTTTCTATGCGAATAATGAAGCATTGAAGGAGTGAATATAAAGTCTTTTTTCTGACATACTAAAAACCTTGATGTGCAAAGTCCTCTGGCTGGGTATTTGTAGGCTTTTTTCACCTCTGTGTCCTCTGCAAGCTGAACTGTTTCTGTAACCCACTTTCCTGTCTCATAGAACCTCAAGTAATCTTTTGCAACCTTAATTAATTCATATAAACTGACTAATTGCTTTGCAGATGTGACACATTTTTAAATCAGTGCCTTCTAATCATGAACATTATTCCAACTGTATGTTTATTTTTGATTGAGTAGATAAATACATAATCCCCCATATCCATTATGGCTGGTTTGTCCAGCAACATTTTTAATAGTAAAATACTTCTGCAAGTAAAATAAAATTAGTATTCTACCTGTTTAATTGCAGGTTGCTTCCTACTATAACTTACATATGGAAATTTGGATATTTAAACTTTGAGAGTTGAGGCAAAATTCCAGTGTTGGTCTTAACTGAAGCTGGTGTAGGTGCAGAGTGAATTTGTTCTGGTGGGATTATTTCCTGCCTGGGTTGAGTTGGCTCAGGCTGCCTGGGCACCTCTGTCTCCTCCCTTGAGAAAAGATGTACCTGGATTTCTGTATTTGTCTGAAATCTAAGTGGTATTTGAAGAAGCTTATGTTCCTTCAGCCTTTGTAATGTATGAAGGTGTCATTGGATATGAATGTCCTGGCTGTACATTTCTGCTCTCAGAACACCTGCTGTGGGCTGCTTTTCCTCTGGCTGTTTCCACTTCTACTTGTGTTAGAATAGATAATTCTGTTGTTCTCCACTTGGTGTTTTTTTGGGCTGAATTCCCATCCATGTGACGTGGAACAGTGTACAAAAATCAGATTTTTGTCTGACTTTTGAGCTAGGTACTGAAATTACAGTGAGCCCTTTTTGAGCTGTTTTTTTTTGCCAGTTGGTAATCTCATCATGTCATAGTATCTGATCTCTGACTTGTTTGAAAAGAGCCTCAGAGATGAATGGGATGGGGTTGAGGAAGACTTTTTTGCTGCTGCAGTGAAAAATTAATTCAAGACTTGGCAACAGCTGCGGGTGACAATTTAGAGTTGCTGAATAAGTATTGTAATCAGCATTTATCACTGACATCACATGGGATTAAACACTTTGAGGTGATTGTTCTTGGGCACAGCCTTAGGGAGGGTTATTACCATGGCACAACTAGTTGTCATGGCAATGCATGGAGAAGAGGGAGACTCTTCCTTCCCCTTTTGCATTCTGCACTACTCTTATTAAAGGGAAGTCAGATCGTTGGCAAAGTCTTCTTTTTAAAAATATAACAGCAAATTGTACTATTGGTCTTTCATGTTCTGGTTGAGATCACAGCACGTTACATGTTCCTTTTGTGGATTTGCCTTTTCTGTGTAAAACTGTCCTCAACTTTCTCATGTTTGGGTGGTTGTGTGGTGTGTTCCCTTGCTTCTCCTGAAGTTGGGCTTTTCCAGGGAACCCAGTTGAGCTCCCAGTGTCTGCCAGCCAAGGTGAGAACAAGGTGGCAGTGCGTGAGGACGCTTCTGTTTGAGCTGTGCAGGGCACTGGGGTAATGCTGTCTTACAGGTTGCCCTGCCTGCTTTCCCTGTAACGCTTTACCTTCACACCCCGCAAGGTGATTAGAGAAAGTTGATACCAAAACAAAGAAAATCTGGGGAAAGTGATACAGTAAATTAGTCTCCCTGACGTGTTAATGGGTTTTGTTATTTAGTGAAATTAATATTGGTAGCATTTCTTTTCTGTGTGATTATCTGCGAGTTGTAACCCTGCATTTTGCTGAAGTCACCTTGTTGAAACTCAGATAAGGTGAATGGGTCTCTGCACAAATGCTCACATTACTGTTTTGGAGTCTGATTTATAATTAAAATTTATTTTTGAAGATCCAGTTTCAGAAGTATGTTGTAAGCATCCCTTAATGGTTTACTTTATGCAGCTAATCCCCTTTCTGTTTCATGTCATGAAGTAATGACAGGTCTTAATAAACCTCTCCCTGCTTGGGTCTCATCAAAATATGATTCTACCAGTGCTAATGTACTATTACATACATGTGTCCAGCCCACAAGTGCTCATGTGGTAGCAAAGAGTTTTTATTATTAAGGGTAAGTCAGACAAATAACTTTGCAAAATAATGGGGTTTGTCTTAGAAGAGTTATTAAATAAGTTTGATCTTTGAAACTCTATAGTCTTAAAACATAAGGTTTGGTAAATGTTGTTTTTACAACAAAAAGCTATGCTAGGTCTGAATTCTCATTTGACAAATTCTTCTCTACAAGTTGAGCAGTCCCCAGTTAGGTATTTAATAAAAGCATCAGCAACCTCAAATAGAATTTTATGTATTTATTTCAGGTATTTATTTCATGAGTTCAGCTCTACAGAGCTTTTCTTAATGTGGAATGATTCTTTCTCACAGTTGCTGCAGCCCAAGCCATAGCAGAAGAAAGAAGAAGCCAAAGTGGCATTAGCCCTCTTGCAGTCCAGACCTCAATAAAGACAGCAACTAAACCAGGTATAATTAGAGGTCATTGCTCTTAATGAAGTGCTAGGTTCACAAGGGAGAGTTAGTACAGATTGAAAAGAACATATCTAAAGAAAAATTTGGTGCTCTTTCCTCAGGGGACATCAGAGCACAAAGCCACCTGGTAGATGGTTTGTAGGTCTGATTTTGATGACAGATTTCTGCTTTTGACTGGCTCAGAGTTCAGTTGAAGTTGCCTGTCTTGTAAGCGAGGCATGACAGCAAAGATAAATGATTGTTTTGTGCTCTGGGCAAGTTACCAGCTCATTTCTTGCTGAAATTCAAGTTTTTATACCTGCAAAGACTGCTTAAGTCTTGGTTCTGCTTAGTCTGCAAATGAGCTGTCCTGCAGTGCTCTGAATTTGTCATGACAGGTGAACTATCTGTTCCCAGATGACATTTTCCTAAATTCCTGTCATTCTTGTTCATGGGAGTTAATATGTACAAAAATGAGGATCAGAGCTGAATTTGGAATAGAGATTGTTCTCACACATCTGACTTCTTAGGCTTTCTTTTGACTATACCTATTGAGCCTTTAATATGGTGTCTGCTTTCTCTTACACCTATTAAAAATAGTGTTGTGAGGGAATGGAAAGGGGGGAAAAGGAGGATGTTCAGCTTTCTGTGAATTTTTCAGATGGTATCTTTAATCTCTATATGGAGTGTGCAGTGATTTGGTGGTTTGTGCGTCTCTCAGGAAGTTTCATTCTCCTTTTGATAGTAAAGACTTGACTTTTTGTTTAAATTTGAATGTTCAAAATTATTGACAATTATGTGTCTTAAATTTTTGTTTTGACAGTGATAGATGGTTCCATGCTAAGAACAGAAGAAAGGCAAAGACTGGCCAGGGAGCGTAGAGAAGAGCGGGAAAAGCAGCATGGTATTTTCATGTTTCACTTGAAATACAATATTCTTAAGTGTTTATGTTAAAGGAATTACCCTTACCCATGTTCTTTTTGTCACTTTTTGTCAGCGTGCTGGGGACAAGAGACAAGGTCTGTTCTTGGTCTTGCGTCAGTGTCCATCTGTGAACCTGAATGAAGAAGTTTTTGGTTTCAGAGGAAAACAACTGTAGAGAGTTTTAGCTTGTTGAAGCTCTGTGTCACTTCTGACCTTCCATTTCTTAGTGACCACTCAGCAAATTTAGCTAATTCCTTATTGAAAGCCTTAACAAAAAAAATTTGGAAAATAAAACTTTTAGCTTAGAACTGCTTCCTATAGCTCTGAAGACTGAGGTTTGGAGAATGCTGATTCAGAGGAAGCCAAAAAAGATTTAGCTACTTGAATGGCTTGTTGGCCTTGAACACTGCTTCCCTTGTTTCCCCGCACACTGAAATGACTCCTGGGTTGACGTGTCAGCAGTATACACTTTATCTTAGCCGGGAATCTGAGAGTAGACAACAGCAGAAAACTCTTGCCCAGCTTTACACTGTTTGTGATGTGGATCAGTGCATGTGTGTGTAGCAGGAGATGAAGGGGTCACAGTGTGCCCTGCAGTCCTGGATATTGGGCTGCCAGCTTGTGAGGAGAGTTGTCTCTCTGAGCTGTATATTTGTTTCTTAACATAAAAGCAAAGACCCACAACAACAGGAATTATTGTGTTATCCTAATATGGGAACAGGGTAGAATTATGATGCATATAAAATTCAGAAATATTTTGGGGCTCTTCGTGTAGATGCTGCCTGTGCATTGTTGGTGTAATTGTCTGGTCTCTTGGTTCATTTCATCTACCTGGCCATGGAAAACACCCTGTGCATTTACCCACTAGCTTTGTGTCACAGGACCTGAGGCTTCCTGTTGAACTGCGTACAGCTGTTCCTTGGTGGAGGCTGCAGAGAATAGTGATATAACTATTTTGAACTCCAATGCAGGAACTGTAGGGTCTTCCCATCTTGTCACTCAGTGCCTTAAATATTTTTATTATATTTTGTTCTTAGAAAAAAAGAAAAACACTACATAGAAAATTCTCCTTTTTGATTCTTGATTTACTGCTTCCTTACAGAGACATCACTATTATGTTGATAAGAAAAGTGTATGCTTAACATAGCAAATATACATATCCTGATATTCCTGTCTAGACAGTAAAGCCTAGTGGCAGGCAAGGTTCTAGTTCCACTTCCAACTGGGGGACAGAACTAAAGATGAACCTGTTGTCATGTGTGATTGTCACCCACCTCTGCAAGCTCGTCTTCCTGTACATTTTCACTTCAAGTGGTAGTAATTCTGCTTGGATTGTCTCTTGCTTGTAAGTTGTGTTCCAATATCAATGAATGGCTAAGTTTGATTATAATTTTTTCTTAAAAATATTCTCACAGCTGCCAAAGAGACACAAATTCTTGAAAAGGAGAGAAAAGCAAAACTCCAGTATGAAAAGCAGTTAGAAGAAAGGCAGAGAAAGCTAAAAGAAATGAAGCAGAAAGAGGAACAACGGAGGGCAGCAGTAGAAGAAAAGAGGAAACAAAAAATAGAGGAGGAAAAGGTAACACACATCAAAGTTCTATAGTTTAAAAGAGCTACATTGTTTTCCTACATTACCATGCTCTGAAGTGGTGTGAATGAGAAACTTATGGAAATGATGAATGTATTAGAACATAAAAGTATTTTCCACGTCTACAATGGGCTGTGTAGACACACCTTCCCCACAGAGCTTTAGCTATAGCTGAGGCGCTCAGGACTTCAGGAGCTGTGGCTGTTTGAGCGCTGGCTATTTTTCACATGAGCAAAAACCCCACCCCGTATTCCTAGATTTCCAGATGCCTTCAGAGCACTTTGTAGAGTCTGTCTGTAAATCAGCGTGGGTGACAAGTCTTAGACTTACTTCTCTTATTTCTGTGTCTTGCTTCCTTTTAGCCCTACTGTGGCCTGAGACTCACATTCTCTTAGTTCTTCTAAGTCAGAATTCATTCCCATATGGTGAAAGGTGGTGATGTTACCTGCGTATTTGTCATTTGCTGCTTTGAACTGTGTAGTGACTGTTCTCACTGGCCTTTGCTCTGGCTGCACATGGGCAGGCAGAGCAGTGTTTGAGTTTGGGCCTCACTGCAAATGAATAGAAGCTGATAGCAGAAATAAATACGTGAAGTTATTCCATCCTTTTGACAAGTAGCTCTGTTAGTGCATATTAAATGTGCAAGTTCTGAAAGAGTTTGTTCCAGGGTGTCAGCAGTGGAAGCATCACACATCTGTGCTTTCATAAGCTGGTTGTAAGAACTTGCTGAGGGTCATTGGTGAAGAGCCTATAAGCCTGGCTGGCTGCTCCTTTGGAGTCCAACATTGTTACACTGTTCTAGCAATTCATCTTTTCTACCCTTTTTGACTGGCAGTATTCTATGCTGGTATTTGGTTTTCTGTAATCAGCTCCTGGGTGTGATCAGATTGGTATTTCATTTGAACTTCATGGAATAGTTAACATTGCTAGAGAACAGAAATATTTGGGTGGGCTCTGACTGCAGTCCAGTGCAGCGTCATTTCTTTAAGCAACTACTTTATGCAAAAAGCATCCCTTATGCTTCAAAAAGGTGTTACATTTACATTTATTACATTTATTCATGTAGTTTTGAGGATGGTAGATGTGTTTTAAGTGGCCTCCCAAGTGAATAATCAAGGAAGACAAGGACTAACAATGAGGTGTTAATCTTGTCTTTTACTCAGTCCCTGGAGATGACCTTCTACATAGAGAGTTATACATGCAGAATCTGGAAGATGGGAAGACAGTATGGATTTGACCTGTAAAACCTTGCCTTCAATTAGAAAGTTGAAACAGATCTTGACTTTGGTACTCTGACAGGAGGAAAAGATACCAGCAAGATACCGTCTACAGTTGTAAATTTGGTAGATTAAAGTGCATCAAAACACATAGATCCCAACATTATTAACTTACTCAGCTAAGTCTCATTTAGCAGGATCTAATAAGGTAGAAGCAGCACAATAGCAAATACTGTGGAAAAGGAAGTGGTTCTAAGAACCTTGAAGACCACTATCCATGGTGAGAATTCAGATACCTCTCTCTCCACAGCTCCTCAGTTATTTTGTACATCTCTGCAGCTCACTGCATTGAGGCCTTGAGCTCATTTCTGCCATTTGTAAAGTGAAGCCTGTGTCTTTAACTCTGGCTGAAGAATGACTGCACTGCAGATACCTCCATGGAAATACAATCTACAGATTACATAATGTCTGGGTACTTTGGCATCTTAGGTAAACTCTAGTTCAGGTTTCTCTAACAGAGGGGAAGCTAAGGTTTATATTTCAAACAAAAACTTTTAGTTTTATCTTTTGTCAATGAGCAGAATCCTCCCTTCCAAGTTTACATTGTGTATTTTTCACGGCGACTTTCTTAGTTTGTGTTGTGAAATGGTGTTGAAAGAAGGTGAAAGTCTTGTGTCCTCAAGTGGGAGAAATGGCTGTATAATGAGTTCCCTTGACATCTTACTGCAGTGTATCAGGAGCAAATACTGCTTCAAAAGATCACTTGGGATATAACTATTCCAGAAGAGAAATGTGTTGTTGACACCTGTGGAAACCTGGCTGGAAAGAAAGAGTCTAGCATGGTTACAGTTCATCTTTATGCACAAGAGCTAAAGCTCCCCTCTTAGCAGTTACTAGTTCTGGAGACAGCAGCAAAAGCTTCTTTCAGCCCCCTTTGTCCTGTCAGCAGTGGTTGCTGAGGCCTGGAGTTGATTGGTGTTCTTTTGCAGTTTTGTCTTTTATGTCTTGCTGTTTCTGGTTTCATCACATCTCTCTTAATGTCAGTGTCTGTTAAGACCTGGGTCATTGTTTTTATAGCTCTTTGAAAATAGAAATAACCTTATACTTAGTATTTTATAATGGAGAATTTTTATCACCTTCTAGAAATAACTTCATCATACAAATAGTTTCAAGGGTAATCGATTACTTTTGCTCAGTTTGGAGTTCATCCCTATTTAGAAAATAAGTAGTGCTGTTTACTGAATAGGGAATCTGTTTGGTGGCTATTTTAAGTAAAGAGTAGAATAGATTATCTGTGCTTTAGCTCAACCTAATCATGTTTGCAGTGTTTTGAAGCCATTAATTGCCTTCAACATCCTTTGCATGATAATTTTTGTAACAAAAGCCTGGTAAAACAGATTATAAATCAAACTGGGGGTCTGTATTTTGTTTTCTGGTGTGGCTGTGTTTAACAGTTGCAAGCTTCATGGAGATGTTGTTTGGTAGGAGCGCTATGAAGCAGTTCTACATCGTACCTTGGAACGGAATCAGCGGCTGGAAACACGACAGAAGAGATGGTCATGGGGGGGATCCATAACTCCAGACTCAGAAGGCAAAACAGGTAAGCAGCACCGTTTTGTAGCAGGACTAAAATCACAAAATGTCATGTGTGAACACTGGCAGATGCAGCACCATTCATAGGGACCTAGGCATCCTTTCCTGTCTTGGATCTTAAAGCAGGATCTGTGGGTAGCTCATGGGGAAAGTATCATATCTGTATTGCCCTGAAATGCTGCTCAGACTTAGAGCTATTTTCAGCCTTGGGAAGAGCTGAAGAGAAGCTCCATGGGACATACAACACGTGACAGCACTGCCAGCCCCCCAAACATCAGATAAGGAGAATTACAGTGTATAATATTAAGATAATTCAGAGTCCTCCAAATGCAGTTCATATAATGGAGTGCTAAGACTGGTGATAAAAACAAAAATATCCAGTTGTACTCTAATATCACATCTGAAATGTTTTAAACATACCCTTGGAGTTATGGAATGCTGACTGATTATTTGAATGCCCAGTATTGGGTAAGGAGATGCAGTGGACAGTCCAAGCTTCTTGTAGCATGGGTTCCATTCTGGATTAGGTGATGCATTTTAACATTCTTTAATTTGAACTGAGATAATTTCATGTTTAACAGTGACCTGTTTCTGTTTGTAAACATACTGAAATCAGACCAGCAAATAAGGATTGCAGTGGAAGGGATCTTTTCATGCACTACCTAACCACCAATAAATAACATAAGTTATTGGCCAGGAATAAAATAAATCAAAAATGCTTCAATTCAGCCTGTCTTCTGTATTGGTGGAATTGTACTGAGTGTGTTATAGTACTGTCATTTTCTGTCAGGTTGAGTGCATGTGTGTAACATGTTTGAAAGTGCTGTGATACAAGTTGTCATTATGATATGCAGCATCCCCATTTTTTCGTTAACTTGCATTTTTTGCTATTTGACCTCGTGACTTAGCTTACAAACCTTCTTCTTCTACAGAACAACAGAGCACAGATGAAGGTGGAACTGGTGGTATTGATTTCTAAAATTTTGTTTTTCTGTTGTTTTGCACTCACTACTAACCTTTTAAACTTGAGATCTTCTCAAACTAAGGAAAACCATCTTCTTATAGATCTTTTCCTGGATCTTGGCCAGCTGTGCAACAAATGGGATCCCTAAGTAGAAAGCAGCTCCTCTCATATTGGCTATCCCTCCCAGCTAATTCAGCTACAGCATAAGTCATGGCATCCTGAGGGAATTTTCAGGGAAAGACTATGTGCATTTGAGTTTTTAAAGATGTCTGGATACAGCACAGGGAGAAGAGAAATTCCTAGCGGCAAGTATTTGAATATAAATTAGTTCAGTAGTCTAAGATTTGGGGGGTTTTAGGGTAATTTCAGACCCTTTCGTTGCTTCCTCATTTGCTAAAAGTATACGGTAGGGCTTGGTTTGTTTCCTTCTTGCTTTGTTTTACCAGCAGTTGAAGTAACATTTGCAAAATCAAATTATATATTGCTGAAACTTTGTGAAAGGGAATGGGTCTCTTGTGCAGTTTGATACTTTTCCATGAAGGGTTTTGCAAAATCAGGGCTGTCCCAATTATCTAAAGATAATTCTATACATTAAGTATGTTTTCATTAGATTTCTGGCACTTTCCAGTGCACAGACTGAGCCATTCATAGAAATGCTTTGGATCACTGATACATCTGTTTAATAAGCAAAATTATTTCTTGTAGCTAGTTTGAGATGAAAACTCTCAGCTGAGACCCAGCTGAATCTGAATCCTGACAGTCTGTGCGTGCCCACAACATTACTAATACATTGCAGCTGTCTGTGACACAGACAAGTGAGACTTGAAAATGCAGTGAAGGTCTGGCTGTGATTTAACTACTCTGGCAACACAGCAGAAGCATATGTATTTTAGTTAACTTTTCCCTTCTCCTGCACATCATGAGCCCCTAATTTTCTAGAAATCAGCCAGTTTGGCTGGGTTGGTTTACCTGCTTTACATGCTTGGATACATATATAAATCCATTTACTATATCTCACACTACCAAATATCATTTAACCTTGAAAGTGGAAAATCACATTTGACTTACATGTTTAAGGGAGTGCTGGGTTTTATTCTACTAACAAACACAAAGTAATGTTCTTTGCACTCTCCTGATTTATGTGAGGAAATGAGCCTTGTCTGTCCTTTTCGTTGTGGAGGAAGATCTTTGGTGCTGCTGAAGCACATTTAAGATAAAATATTTTCCAACACAAATGCTCCTGATATAATAATAGGTACTTAAACTGTGACTTATGCATCATAAAGCAACTATGCAGATAGTTCAGCAACAGTAAATCAATTTGGATAACTTGGCAGCAGTCTGGAAAAAAATTGCTATGGAGATAAACAGATAATGCAATGTCCTAGTCAAACCCTTGTGCACCCACATTGTTTTAAAATTGTATTTGGTTTTATGCTAATGTTTCAAACATGAAGCTATGATGTGTGGGGTGGATCATGTAGAACCATGACTGGTTTTACATTTCTCATATTTATTCCTATTTCAAGGTAATTCTTTTTGAGAGCTCATTACTTAATTATTATTAAAAATCTACCCAAGCCATGTGGGATACGTAAGTCCAGCTGGCTTTTTAAAAAATACTTATATGGTCCATTTGTTCCTATATTTGCATAATTTCTGGAAAGACAACAATTACGTTTTTTTTTTTTACTCTGAAAAATGACACCAGATGAGCTCTGCTCCATTACATCATTGTGGCTGAATAGTGCACCTTCTCTAACTGCACATCTAGAGCAGATTTCAATGCAGTATTATATTTCCACCATCAAATTCTGTGGCAGATTTGGGATTGAAGCCCCATTTCTTAAAATGAGAACTGTTTGGGGAACTGACTTCAAATATTCTTTAATTATTTTATGACAAAAGGCATTCTTGTCTATTGTATGGCTGTGCAAAAAAAAATGCAGAATCAGGTATGGCTCCCATGAACTGGGTCTGTCAACAGTAGTATTTAGGAACATTGAGCGGCAGAGCAGAAGTTTTGGTTGATAGTGTGCTCTGGAAAGTGAAGCCCATGTAATGGAACATTTCCCGACCATCAGCAGTTCTGTGGGATGTTGAGTGTGATTCATGAGACCACAGCAGGGATCCCGCTGATGGTGAAATGTAAAAATTGATGAAAGGCCCAGAGTCAAGTGTTACATTAATGGCATTGCTGTCAGTGCTAAGATGAAACAGGCAGGGTGTGGGTCTCCCAAGAGAAATGGCCAGGCTGTGCAATAAAGCATCCTTGATGACAGCCCTGGTAAAGGGGATGTTTTAGTGGTGCCTGCTGAGTAGGACTAGAGGTTCAGGTGCATCAGGACTGGAGACGTGCTATTAGAATAGAAATGGGGCTGCCGGAGTCTATCCTTGCTAAATAAAGAGCTTCCTTGTCCTAGTAGAAATTTGGAAGGAAGTGAGAGATAGCTAATCTTACTTTATGTAGCCTAATGTTATCTAGCCTCAGGCAGTGCTGCAGCACCCTCTCTCAGTGAAACCCTGTGAAGATTGAAAGTGCCTCACTCTGAGTGATTTTCTTAAGATCCCATGTTTCCCAGCTCCTTGCCCAGTTCCAGGTCCTGCTGCATGGCAGACGTGCTTTCTTGGGCTCTGCTGCTGCAGTTTGCTTTCCCCCTTCCATTAGAAAAATAGAGAAGTTGGTGTCACATGGGCTGCGTGCTTCTTCCATTTCAAACCCCTTGATGTAGGTTTTCTAACTTTTCCCCAAAGAAGATATTTGAGGTGCTTTTTCAAATGATGTTTCGTAAATAGCTACTTAACCAGACTGACTGGCTCAGCAATATCCTGTCTCTCTTCTAAAGCTTTTTTTTCTGGTGAAAAGAGCTTTAAAATTTGCAGAAGCTGTTCTGCGAATGAGGTAGGGAAAAAGTTGAGGCCATCTGATCATGCAAATGTATTGATGAAAAAAGCATTGACCTCTTTACCAGGGTTCCAGTATATGATAGACCAAATCTCAGATTTTGTGCAAGTGCTGAAGTGCTAAATTGAACCGAGAGAAATTTGTGTGAAGTGTCTCTGTGATGTTTGGAGGCCTTGGACTCAGCTGAGTTCAGGCAGGAGCCGGGATTTCCTTTTAAGAGCAGACACTAGAGGGTAGCCTTCCCCTTCAAAAACACCCGAATACATGGAATTATGAGTTTCCTGATTTTTGTATATAAAACCTCTTAAGGCCGTTTAGTTATCCCAGTTCTCAGACTCCATTCATAAAATGCCCCCTTGTTTTTTCTTCTTTTTGTTATGTTGGGAAAGCATGCAGTAAGCTCAGATCTTCATTTCTTAACTAGATTCAGTAGATCTCCCTCTCTCCCTCTTATCCCATGGTGACTTTGCTCTTGTTCAGTGTCACAAGAGCTTCCCATGGGGGTGTCGATAGGAATCCTTATGTCCTGGCTCTGGCTATAAGGGGCTGTTGTAGCATGCTGGCAAAGGGAAAAGATGCTGCCTCCGTGGTGAGTAGTGCTGCTGTGTCCTTTGGTACTTATGCACTAATGAGTTCACATTAATCATCTTTGCTGTCCAGTATGTCAGTAAAATTGATTACTTGTGTTAGATGTATAGAATTTCATGTGTTTGTTATGCTGGTCCGCACCACTCTGTGTACATTAATGTTTTCTGCTTACTGAGTTTCTATAGCAACAGGTACATGCTTTTCCAAGGCTTTCACACTCTGGAGTAGTGTTCATCCTGAAAGTACATTATTTGAAATTAAAAAGCAGGTATTTATGTGCCTTGTAATAAACTTGCAATTCTGCCACACGAGATGTGATTTTTATGTGTGTGTGTGTGTCTGTATGCACATACCAAAAAAA
The DNA here is from genome assembly GCA_014706295.1 of Lycocorax pyrrhopterus obiensis. Taxonomy (NCBI): domain Eukaryota; kingdom Metazoa; phylum Chordata; class Aves; order Passeriformes; family Paradisaeidae; genus Lycocorax; species Lycocorax pyrrhopterus. The sequence continues at coordinate 19,281,049 of JACSVZ010000005.1, forward strand.
AAAAATTAATGCCTCTTGTGGCAGGTTTTTTTCCCAATTGCAGATTTGATAGGAAACATTAACTTAAGAGCAGCTTTTAGAGAAAAACAGGCAATTTCTGAAGTACAGCAACCTTTGCGAAGTAATCAGAAATAGGAATGCTTTCTTGCCTTTCCTCAGGACTTCGTTTTGTCTCTCCAAGAGAATTTGTTTTGGTTTGGATTTATTAACTAGTGATTAAAAGACTGTTTTGACATACCTATGTGACAGGAATGAAGAAAGAAATTTTCCAGATTTTGTCATTTTCTCTGTCTTGCCAGTCTGATAACAACACACAACCTCAGTAGCTTTTGTCTTTACATGTTAGGGGCACGGGGTTTAAAAATCCCTTGTTTGCACACATATGCATAAATCCTGGCATGACTCCACTAAACTCTACCTTTCTGTGCCTGTCCCAGCTGGTGCTAATGGTATCAAGCCTGTTCGAAGAAAAACAAAATCATTTGTGTTTCTCATTAAACAAAAGCAGAAATAGCTTTCAGGATGTAATACTTGGAGAGTGAGCTCTCAGCAAGATGTGAAAGGCTCAGTATGAAGGCGAGTTCTAAAGTTATCACTTCTCTCCACAGCCAGCAAACGCTCGCCCTCCACAGCCAACCTCAAACAGGCAGAGGCTGCTGTGAGCAAACGCCTCTCGTCGTCTGCAGCACTTTTAAACGCCTCAGATCGAAGTAAGTGTGGGTGTGTGGCTGCTGGGAGCAGGGCACTGCTGAACTGTGGCCGGGGAGGAGACAGGAGACAGAATGAAACTCCTCCCTCTTCCCCTGCTGTGTGACTCACTTCATATTTTGATCTCAGATGCATTTCATGTAATTTGTTAATCCAGCTTGACTGTTCAGGGCTTTGACCCAGTTGATGGGATCTCTATTAGAGGAGAAGAGCAACGGTAAAAATTGCTGGTTTTTTATTTATTTCTGTAATTCTATTACTAAGGTCAAATCTTGGTGAATGATTCGCAGATAATTTCCCATCGTCTCTATGGATTTGCATGCCTTAATTCACACCCTAAAATTTCAGCAAAGTAGAAATAGTACAAAAATAAAATTTGCCTTGTTCTGTTAGACAGCTTCAGTCATTTGATTGCCAGTGGGAAGGGAAAAATATACTTAATTTTGACAAGGAATTATCCTAATCTACTTGTTAAGATAAATAAAAGCTATTTGTCGGTGCACATATTTTGGCTTGTTTTAGCATGAGATTTCCTTATGCAGAATCTTCCCAGAGTTTCATAGGAACCTGCCTGTATCGCAATTAGGGAGGTTTTTGCTCTTGGTTTTTTTTTGTTTTTTCTAAAATGATGAATAAGCTAAAACCTGTTTAATACAAAGCAGATTCAACTAGGTCTGTGCTGCAGTGTTCTGCTAGTCTGCAGCCTCTGATCAAGCAAACTTCGCTAGAAGAATCCCTGACACAGACACAGCTAAAGGTGGTTTTGCTGGTTTTTGTTGGAAGGTGATGCAGCAGAAAAATTTGTGCTCATACACTGTATGCCTGGTGGGGAAATCAGTGACTGTATCTGTACTGGCAGGGGCTCTGATTCACTGGAGGCTGCTTGTGGTTTTAAATTATATTTATATATTATGTGTCTGCAGGGTTCATCTCTGGGTGTGAGTCAGAAGCAGGGCTGTAAAGTACAAATTAAACAGCTTACAAAGGAAGTCACTAATTATCAACTAATTGGGATTGCTTTCAAACTTACTGTCATACCTTGAAATCCTTTGTGAATCTGTAGTCGCTTTGGAGAAAATATTCTTAGGTGGCCTGAAATACAACAAATTTGGACGAGACTCCAAGTGGTCTACATGGTCAGGATGTAGAGGTTGACATAGAGTGATCAATCCGACACTTGGGGAGAAATGTGTGTTTGGTAAAAAGATGGGTAAATTCAGAGGACATTAAATACAGTCACAGAATGAACCAGATTGTTTCTGTCGTGCATGTTTGTCTGGGAGGGTGCAGGAGCAGAATGTGGAAATGAGAAGATGATGCTTGCCCTGGATCAGTGGAGTATCTCCACTTAACACTGTGTTCTGTGTTAATTCTAGGCTCACCCATACTCATAGAGAATGTGAGCAATTGCCTTTTAAAATTCTCATGTATTTTAAAAGGTGTACAAGTATGGCCTCAGTACGTCAAACAAGAATCTGTTGTGACTGGCATCCTGCTGCTGTGATCAGAAACATGCAGAAATACAAGAAGTAATGCTTTATATAAAGCGATTCTTCCCTGATCCAGTTTTTCTGATTCTGAAGAATTCAATATTATAAAGTGACTTAATCATTCTTCTCTCTCTTAGGGAAGTAGGGCAGGTGTTGGAGGGGACCTCTGGGCTTTTCAGCATCATTAATCCATGCACTTTTACTTCCAGGTACCACAAAGAGAAGTGCATCATTAAACAGACTGAATAACAAAGTTCCTCCACATTCCCAGCAGTCAGCACCCAAAGGTTCGCAGGTGGAACAGAAAGGTGCTAGAAACCTGTTTGTTTTGAGAATTGGGAGGCAGTAAATGGGATATTTGAAGATGACTTTAAACCGTGTCCCAGTTCCATTATAAATGTTTTCACTCAGGCATTCATGCAGTCTGTGCACTGTGGCATAAATACCATTGTGCACATTGCAGTGCCAGATATTGGGTAACTGTCTCTAAACCAGCCTTATTCCTCTGAAAAGTGGAAGGGTGGGGAGAAAGCAGCCAAATAGTATGCAAAAAATTTAACTCATGAGAAAATAGGTCTTCATAATGATACATTAATGGTTTTAGCTGATTAGTAAAAGCAAAGCATGGGATGGCAATTTAGAAAATCATATATAAAAATAACTTGTTAAAAATAATCTTCCTTATGCTTGGTCTCTAGGAGGAACAGAAAAGAAGAGGAGCACATCTTTGAGTAGAATGAGTAGTAAACTCCAATCCTCTCCAGAGCTAGAAAAAGTGAAAAAGGAAGAAAAGCCAGGTGGTTGTTTCATAAAACGGAATTTTTTTAAAAGCCTTTAAAGTCTGAATAGGCTTAATTTCACTAGTTTCCTAGGTTCTTAAATTTCTAGGACTTTTTAATGGCTGTTTAGTTACCCAGTGTAAAAGATAAAATGGTAAAAGTTAATTTTTTACTTTTGGACAAAAAAAGAAATCCTTTAAGAAGGCCTTTGTTAAATAGCACTGCAAGCAGATAGCAACATGTCTCTCTGCGTTAGAGAGCAATGTATTTGAGAGCTGGTAGGTTTACGTGTCAGAAATGGTAAAAATGTCAGTGATTTGTTCACTTCGTAAAGTTGAATCTTACCTTTGCTTTTTTAAGTTCCCTTTCATTATTCTGTTTCAAAGCAACTTCTCTGTTCCTGCTGCTGGTGTAAACCATGTGCATGCAGAAGGAAGAAACCTGTTCTCACTTCAGTCTCTTTTGGTCTGCCTATTCCCCACTAGGTTACAAATAACCTTTTTCCTGGGAACTCCTCCTAAACCTGAAGAATAGCACCTTCTCTAACATGTTTTTTCCCTCTCAGTTAACAATTCTGAAACTTTCCTTTTTAGCAGCTGTTGCCAACAGTTGAAATTATTTCTGCTTCAGAATCTTACCTGTATGAGAGAATGATGGATGCTGTCCACGTGAATCTGTGTGTGCAGGCGATGCTTGACCGTAACTGTTCACTTTGACTTGAAAGTCTTGTGTTTATTTTGTCAAAACAGCCTTTCCTGCAATCTAGAGAATGTAGCTCTGAAGAGCTCAGTCAAAAACGTCTCATGCTTTCACTGGATTCAGCATTCACCTCTGTTGTACACATGCCAGTCTCTGCACATTAAAATGACTTGTACTAAGCAAGGCAAGAACATGAAGTGCAACATAAGAGATTGCAGTGTTTAACCCTTCTGTGCTTTTAGTTTGGATTTCCCTCTCCATGACTTCAGTATTGTTGTTCCAAAACCGTAATGATTTGCAACAATGCTCAGTCTTCCTTTGCTTTGTACTGCTTGTCTTTTCCATTATATGATTTCATGTTGGATCCTTTTTGATTTGTTCCTGTCATTCAGCTCGTCGTTCCCAGCTCAGTCCCCTGGACAGTAGCGTAATCAGCCGCCTCCTCGCCCCCACACAGGCCTCCCTAGCTAGGAGTAAAAGTGCTGCTACCTTGTCGGCTGATGGACAGGACCCCTCAGGTAACAGGAGGGCAGCAAAGCCTCAAAGTCTTACGCAGTTGCTCTTCAAGCAAGAACTTAGATGATAGCTGCTAACTGTGCTACACTTTGGTGTGAATCAGACAGTTAATACATGGTTCTGTGTCATATTACTTACCTAGTATTTTCTGTGGTCATTAATACCCAATTCATATGCTGTGCTGCATGTTTACTTTACAAAACATAGAATAATACTGGCTTTTAAACTCCAGTGCTGGTTTACTTGCTCTGCAGAGAACCAGATGCTGGTGTTCATTCTGGGGCTTTTGTGTGTGGAATTTTTAACTGACAGAGATCTGCATTTGTACCCTCAAATCAATATGAGACATTCTGGTTAGAGCAGTACTAGGTAATAAAAGAAAAAAAAAGCCCCAAACCTATAATTTCAAAGTGCAAAACCTAAATTTCTGTAGGGGAAGAAACTCTTGCAGGAACATGACAATAGGGTTATTTTAAGATAAATACAGGAAACCCTGAGCTGGCTTTGTTCAACTGATAGTAGGAGTCAAGGTGTAATAGGAGAAGAGAGAAGCCCTGGCTTACTCAAGCAATTTTGTATCGGTCCAGACTGAGTTGATACGTCCACACTGGGGCTCAGTTTAGTACTAGAGCAGGCATTTGCACTGTGGGCAGTCCTCCCTAGCTGTATCCCACGTGTCCTGGAATTGCTACTGGTTAATTAATAATGTCCCAGTAAATGCATCTCTGGAACCAATGTGGAGTCCTTTCTCCTCTTTTACCTTACAACTTGAGCTCCCAGTTTTGCTTGTTTCCTCTTAAGTATGTTATCCCATCTTTATTTTTTATCTTACACCACTTCACTTGGTCCTTGTCGGTAATGGTGACATTTCCACACTGTTCCCCTTGTCTAATAATCAGTTTTTATTTTTTGGTTTGTAGTCACTAGTCATATTTTTACACACTTGTGTATGTGCTGCTTTTATTTTACCATGAATACTTCAGTTCATGTCATGTGGGGAAATACCATCTTTTTTTCTGTTACTGTTAGCATGTGACACTCACTATTGCTGAATTAAAGATATGTTTTTATAAGTTTACTTAGAGGTACTTTTTTCATTTCAGTAGAAAAGTACCTGTGCTTTAGCACAACCTGTGCACAAACAGAATGCAGGTCTCCTTGCACAAATGCTGCAAATACAAAAATAAAATGTATTTTCCATAAAGTTACAAAACTAAGTGCTGGCATTTGTCACAATTTATTTGAATTATAGAAGAATCCAATATATAGTTTTAGAATATTTTTGCATTATGTGTGCTTATCTGTCTATGATCATGTTAGTGAAAAAAGTAGTAAGATAAAATTTATTTCAATATCTTATATGTGAAGAGATTGGCACTTCAGGTAGGAAAGGTATTGTAGTTAAATAGTTGACCTTTTTCTCCTGATAAATTTCTTTTACACCATCTTTGAAAAGAAGGAAGGTTTCCTCCTTGAGTATAGAGGAAACATGCTTAAAATCTGAACCTGTCATGAAGAAATTGTCAGGAAAGATGCTAAGCCATTAAAACTGAAGCATTTGTGATCAAATGCAGCTTGACTAAGATTAGAGTAATGCTGGTGTACTGCAAATTTGTTCCATTTTTGGAAAAGCATTTTATTTTTATCTACTCCCGACTGCTGCTTTCAGAGTGGTTTTATTCTTGGTGCTGTTGCTTCCCAAGTACTAATTGTGTGGTGGTGGTGTCTGTCTGTGACCCGCTGCACTGTGCACTGCCTGCGGTGTTTCCCTGTATGGTTTCTAACACACACAATCTCTCTTTCTCTTTTTCTCCCTCTTCCTTCTCTCCTGTTCTTATGCTGTGCACTTGGTTCTCGTTTTGTCTTGTCAAATTCCTAACTTTTATAGAATCTCACCTCTGTCCTCGTTCAGCTTCAGCCAGTTCCATCAATTCCCCAGTCCCAGCTCCTAAAGTGCCAGCGCGCAGCCGTAGCATCGACAGGTTGAAGTCCTCTGTATCTTCATCTGATGCAAGTTCACCTGATTCAACCCAGGTTTGTTGAAAACCCACAGGAATTACGTTTCTATTAATCCGGGGGGTTGGAACAGCTCAGGATGGGATCCTGCTTTACCTCTTTGCTGCTGCTTTAAATTAGCATTAATGAAATGTACAATAGCATTTGCCTAAAAAGTATGCAGTATTAAAATCATATTGGAATTTTATGGTACTTGATCTCTCTTGTATCTTGAAGGCATATTGTTTGCTGCTTATGATTCCCAAAGTTTAATTTATGTAAAAATTAAACACAGACCAGGTTTGTGTCTTGGAACATAAAGGAAATTCAAAGTGCATCTTGTTGAGAACTTGTTTGTTTGTTGGAATCACAGCTCCTCTGTCTGCAATGTGTTCTAGAAAGTCAGCAGTATTTTGGTTTTGTGTATCTTCTAGAAATCAGAGACAGAAAAACCATCCCCAGCTTCTGGTTTGAGGCGCCCTCCCTCACCATCCGTGTCTGCCCGTAGAAGATCCCCCTCTCCTGCTAATTTGGTGAAGCGTCCTCCATCCCCTTCTGCAGTCAGGTACATGTCCAGATTAAATACCTTCTGCAGTCAGGTATGTGCAAACACCTTTTATTCAGCACAAAATGAAGGCTGCTTCCTGTCTCAAGACAGCTGAGCTGTTAGAGTTTGGATGACCTGTGCTATGCCTTGTTTGTACAGAAAAGACTTCACTTTGGGTCCAATTTCCCTTTCCCACAGTAGAGATGCAGCTTTTACTTCAATTTTTGTTGTGCAGACAAAACACACCCTAATTTTCTGTGCAGTCTGTGGTCTAAAACCAACAGGAGGCCTGCAAGCTTTTGAATAAACTGATCCACCTCTATTAGTGTAGGAAGTTTCTTGGATTGGAATCATGAGGTTTATCCTAGATGTGGAGTAAGTGGAGATCTGGGCTAGCAGTCCTGTTTTGATGTTAGCCCACAAGTAGCAAGCCTAGAGTGTTTTGGAATCCTGGCTTGGATTTTATGGGAAAGGCACCAATAGTTTGTGGGTGGATTTATTTTTAAAAGTGAGGTATGTAATATAAACTAAACAAAGGAGACTGCTGTCCACAGATGCGTGGTTGAGGCTTTCATTGTTAGCTCTGAAAAATAGTCTTTATTTCAACAGACAGAAGACTCGCCCACCTTCACCTGGCATGTCGAAACAAAGACCACCATCTCCTACTCCAATCTCTAAATCAGCACCCATCCAGCGTCCATCTCTCACACCAGGTGTTATAAATATTACCAAAAAGAAAACTGAAGCAGAGAGCAAACCAAAGGATAAGAGCACAGAGGGAACAGGACAAGAACAAGGTGCTTCCCCAGCCTTGGAGAGGGATGCAGGAGCAGCTAGCACAAAGACCAAAGAAGGTGGGTGTTTCTCAGTGTCTGACTCACTCCTGCTTGAGACCTCTCCAGTGTGCTAGGATGGGGGAAATATCTGACTTGTGAGGCACAGCACTGGAGGGTAGGATGCTTTAAGGCAGAAGCTGCTCATTGCTGATTATAGAATAATTTTACACGGTATGACTTTGGGATGTGAATTTTAATGCAATAGTTGGTTTATTTTACTTGGAGATTTAAGTCAGGAGCTTTCAATATTACTACTTGTACTGTAATTTTAAGAAAAGCAGAAATCCTCTTTGCCTTTTGGGCTTCAGCTGCTCTAGCTGAGGGATCTGCTCGCTTAGGTTTATAAAGTCAGTAGTTAAACTACACAAAGGTCTTTCAGTTCAGTTGGTAGTTCTTAGAATGCTCCTGTAGAGACCTGCGTGGAGGACAAAATCAGCTCCTGTTCATCACAGGCTGCGAGAGAGTTTTCACAAAGCTCGAAGGCTGCCTCGGCCTAAGTTCCAGTGAATGTGTAATCATTGCTGCCTTGGGAAGAGTGATGAGTTCGCAAGTCACACTGAGAAATTATCCTGGTAGACTAAGGAGAGCCATATACCGCATAAGCAATTAGTGTCCTTGTCCTCTTCATTGTGCCACATGAGCCCAGCCTCTGTCCCTCGCTGGGAAAAATGGCAGCTGCCATCTCCGACACAATCTGGGAGAGCCTTCTGGTGAGGTCTGGCAGGCAATTCACTGTGGAGAAGGACTTAGGGGACCCTTGGCAGGAAAAGGAGGGATCTTTAGAATGTAAGTTACAGCCAGTGGGCAGTACTGGGGGTGAATCCCCCAGACACAAGGTAAGTGGGACTATGTGCTTGCTGCACGTTAATGCATGTGCAGTTCCTGTGTGCGTTCCTCGGCTGCTGCTGTTCTCTGCTGCCACTTCTGAGGCTCCTGCTGACACTGCTCATGTTGGATGTGAAGAAGTGTCATTCAGCTGAAGGACTCATGGTACAGCTCTGTGGGCATGTGTTCCTGTGGAAGGAAGCCTGGCTATCAGAGGTGGATGTTTGTACGAAGTCGCACATCCGTCTTTGGTGTCACGTCCTTTGTCTTCGCAGTCAGAACGTCCATCCCTTGATGTGCTGCCATACTATTGATAAATGTCTTGTGTGCCTCAGAGCATCATCACTTCCGATCAATGTCATCAGTTGGTTGTCATCAGTAAGCCTCCATAACAATGTGTCCTAGTCCTATATCTTCCAGTTATTCTGGAACAAGAATATCTGTCCTTGTTCCTTGGATGCCTGATCTGTCTCCTCTCTACACTGACTTCTGAAACTGTATTAACTCAGTTTATCTATTTCCCTTTTAGTTTATTTCTAATCTCAAGATATTCCTCTTCGTAGTGATTCCTACTGAGGCTGGGCAAAGCTCTTTTTCTTTGACACATAGAACAGAAGGAAATAGTAGACATGTTCTTCAACATAAGAGATTATTTAATTTCTCTCTTTGAATTTTTGGTACACTGCAATATCTATGTGAGGCAAATTTTTTTCTTAAAAAGAAAAAGTTACTTTCAGTTTTCAAGGCAATTTTCATTTTACACGTCTGTGTCAGCAGTTCACCCTGTGGGTTGGTGCAATTCCCTGTCCCAGACAGCTTCTGAAGTCAGAGCACACCAGCAAATGGCATGTGGCAAATCAGTCTCTAGGTCTTGTAGGTTTAGCCTAATTTCAGCTTTGTGCACTTGTATCTTCATCCCATCTCTTCTCCTTCAAACTGAACTTGTTTGCCTGTTGCTGGCAGCAATCAAGTTTTTGTCTTGTTTTTTGTGTCTTCCTACTGCAATATGCTGTTCTGCAGTAAAACACTTTTTATTTTTCAGTGACTTGGAGCAGTTGTCATTTCTGGCAGCAGCCTCTCGCAGCTTCTCTGAGAATTAAAAGGCTTGTTCAACTTAAAGCATAAGAAGTGCTCCTTCATGAGCTCTCACCTTATGCATGATGATAGGTAATAAACTATCATGGAGCCTCACGTTTTGTGTCTGAGTGTTGAAGACTTTGAAATATGATTCCCAAATTAATTGTGAATTAATTACTTACCTTGAAATCTGTTGGGATCTTCCCTCCATCCAGCTAATACTACATTTTGCAAGTGTTCAGAGATTGTTTCTCTTGCCTATTTCTCTATTTCCCCTTCCCTTCCAAAAAGGACCTTTGATAAAAAGGCTGTTCTTACCAGTAATGACTAGGGGTACAAGGAAAAGGAAGCTGAGTGTAAAAAACTGTCAGAATTTTCTTAAGGTGTGCAAGCAGTCATGTTGGGAAGTCTCATGTCCTGCCCTATGGAAACAGGCTGTACAGGGGTACATGGAGATGAAAACAGTATTGAAGTATCCATATGGAAAGCATCAGTAAAACTGCAGAAGTGAAAATGCAGCGGGAAGGTCCCCAACCCTTTCTTTTGTTTCCACCCCCCCCCCCCCGTTCTTTCTGTAACTGCAGTGTTCTGAACTGTTGTGACTAATTTTCTTCTGTCGATACCAGATAATCGTATTTAAACTGTCATTATCACGTAGTAAACCTAGAACTTAAAAGTCTAAAACCTTTAGGCTTCTTGCTGAGCGTTAGATTGTCTTATTTAGGTTCAGTTTTGAGGAGGGGAAATAGGTTAAACCTGACATTAAATGTTAACCAGATTTGATACAACTGAGAGAGATTGCAAATGTGCAACAAAAAATGGCCTCTGCTGTAAAAATAGAGTAATCTGAACACAAAGTACACTCATATGGCAGAGGAAGAGAGAGACATTTTGACTTCTTCATGGCTGTACACTGGCAACAGTAAATGAAACCTATTAAGTTACAGAAAATAGGAAGGAAAGCATCTGCCTTTCTTGAATAGGCAGATCTGCTAATAGTTTTTATAAATGCAAAATGGTCTTGCTTGCTCAGGAGGAGGAGGACCTCTTTTGACTGAGTTCAAATTTGGAACAGTCGTGGCTGGTTTTTGTTAGTACCAACATGACTGCAACTTTTTCCCAAATCAGAAGCCATGTGTTGTCTGGGGAGGTGGTGTTTTCTCAGCTTTGGATAAATCTAAATGTTAGAACGCTCTCTGTGCCTGCACTCCGTCAGTGCTGAAATTCTTTTCCTAGGACTGCAGGAGCAATTTTTGTGCACGAAAGACAGCCATGATTCAGCTGCTGAGAGTTTGCTCTGTGTAATTATACCCTGCAGCTGCAGGTAGTGATTATGTATCCATGGGGCCTAAGCAGCTTTTCAGGTATTTAAGTTCCTATTGATGACATTGTGTTTTGATTGATTTGTCTTCAGGTCAGAAGCAAAACAAGAGGTCAAACCCTGATGTCATAGTTCATTAAAATTACCTTGACTTGAAGACTTTATGAATGTTACGCAAACATATGTGCTGATTTGTGAAATGTTCGGGAGAACGGCAGGTCCTCACCAACATTACAATGCTGCTGCTCTACTGACATCAAGAGCTAATTCTCTCAATATTCAGATGATGAGTTCTTAAATCACATTCAAACAGAAATATTTCTAGATAATGGGAATAATTGATAGAAATCAGAGTTCTTTCAATATATATATTGAGAGCAACTGGATGGCAAGATGGTTCTGTTTTGTCTTTTTTCCTAATGTTAATTTATAATAGTGTCTCTGATGTTCAGACACCATAACAACAATCAGGTCATGAAGAAACATAAACAGCAGGACCTGCAAAGATCTACTTGCCTGGTGGTTGAAGCTGTTTTGATCTCCATGTAAATTGGAAATTTATTTGTTGCTAATGTATAGAAATATGGTATTACTGAAGTCATTAGTATGTGGCTTCAGGGCCAGATAAAATGAAGATTATTTGCACCCTAAGATACTCTATAAATATAAAGGCATGAATGTTAATGTTATGAAACAAGAAAAATAATGAGAATTTCTTCTTTAGGGTCATGTGCATTCAGTTTTATTAGAAGGAAGTTAAAGATATTTCCTAAAGCAGTATTTTTTTCAGTTTTGTTTTCAGTGTTCAAGCGTTACAGAAATAAGGGTGTCTTGTCAGAGACATGTTTTTAAGTGCTGTGATAATTGGAGAGTATCTTTAGGTGCATCATATGGGATATGGCTGGAACATTGTTGAAATCAGCTGTTACTATTTCAGTGTCAGTGCGATATCATGGCTCTGCATCTTCAGGGCTCCCCTTTGGCTCTTGCAGGCCTTTAGATAAGGGTGCATTCGCTGTGTGATGAGCAATGATTGAAAAGATACTGAATCAGTTGGCCATAAGATCTCATCTCACAGCGATAGCATCTTCCTTAATTTTAAGTTACTGGAGCTTTCTTACAGCAGATTATTTTAACTTTTGCAGAATCAGGTAGCAAAACAGTAGCAGGGACCACCACAGCTGAAGAAGCTGCTAAAATCTTGACAGAGAAGCGACGTCTGGCACGGGAGCAAAGAGAGCGTGAAGACCAAGAAAGAATTCAGAGACAGGAAGAAGAAAGGTAACAATTGAGGGGAAGGAAGGGATGCTTTCAGTGGTGGGGTGTGGTTGGAAGGGGCACTCCAGCTGTGTATGTTTTCTAAGTTTTAATTTAAGTTCCTGCAAATATTAATCCAGTTCCTGAAGCTGAGAGGCACTGGCAACAATCTGGGACAGGTTGCTGTGTGTAACATCAGTTTATACCTCAGTATATATGTAATGCACAGTCCCTGTGAAATCGCTGCTTTTTTCCTTCCAGTCACCAGTGGGACTTTTGTTTCAAAACGAGAATGTGCTTTTTGCACCACTTGTGTTTGGTGTTTTATTTGGTTTGAAAGAGTCGACCTTTCTGTATTAAACTTTCCTTTGATCAGCTTAGGCAGTGGTTTGATGGTACCTTAAATCTCACTTTAGTGATATGAAATATCAATCAGGAATGTTGCAGGCAAGTAATTCAAAGTGTTAAATCAGTGTGCATTTGGTTCACTGCATAGAAGTTGTTAGAAATAAATTGCTAAGTTAGTGCTGACTAACTTTATTCCAGATCAGCAGTTACCTCTCTGCTTCTGTGAACATGGTGGAACATCAGATTTTGTCTGTTTCCCAGTTGTGGACATGAAGCTGTCAGAAACTTGCATATAATCTACTCTAGGTGTTTTATCAGAAATACATCATCAGATCTGCTCTGTATCTCTGTAAGAGCTGGCAGTGTACACCTTTAGTGTATCTCTGAATTCAGGCTATAGAAGAAACAGTCTTTTGGGAAATCCCACTAAATTTATGTTTGCCAGTGATTGAAAGCTTCATTCATGTCATGGCTGCAGATGGTTTTTATTAAATGGTCGTTGCTTAATCCAGCCCTCAGTCAAACATTCCATTATTGGAACAACCTGCCTTGACTTAATCAGCAAAGAGCATTTCCTCACAGATAATTTCTTCCAAGTTATTCTGATTTTCCCTTTGACAAGTCTGGATGGTGGCATTTGTAAATCCACACCAGAAAGTGTCTTTATGCAGTTATTTTTTGACTGGAGTGCATAGAACTTTCTTGCTTTCCCACTCTGTCTCTTGTGCATGCACACTTTTAAAGAAATAAATACCCAGTAATCTGTACCTTGGAAACTCTAGAATCAGAGAAGAAGAAATGGCCAGGAGAGCAACTGAGGAAAAAGCACGACGGGAGGAGGAGCTCCGGAAGCAGGAGGAAGAGAAGAGACTGACTTATGAAGAACAGCAAAGACAAGCTGAGGAGGAGAGGATCCGCCGGGAACAGGAAGAGCAGGAGAAACTTGCAGAGCTTCAACAGCAGGTCTGTGGCTCCAGCTGTGTTCCTGGAAGAAGTTGCTGCTGTGGTTTCGAGAGGGTTGTCTTTGATTTTTCTTTTACAGAATGGTTTTGACAAGTCTCTGTCAGGCATGATGCAAAGCTGAGTTCATCCTGTCTGAGATGGATTTGAGAATGTCTGTAGGTCCTTTCCTTGCCCTGGTCTCTGTGATTTATATATTTTTTTTCCTAGCATTTAATAAATTCAAGTGTGGGTAGAAGCAGCTATTTTGGAATATGTTTTTTTAGCCGTCAGGGATGCTCTTTTGCATATGTAAAATACTTGTACTGAGCCCACTTTACCAGTGGACTGCTATGAGTTACAAGGAGATGGTCTGTCTGGAAAGTAATCTGGCTTACTCTTGATTCCTCTCAAAGAAGGATTGGTAGTGTTTCCAAGTCTGCTTTTCCTGTTGCTGAATAGTCTTCCACAGCAAGTATCCATGTACCTTTACAAAGGCATCCTTTGAACTGAAGAGAGCTGTTCTGCAGAAAGTGGGCTTTCTTTAAATTAGATTAATTCTGAAAATTAAAGCAGTTTTACATTGAAATTATTTGTGTTCAAAGAGCTGTATTTTATGAATGGCTTTGCCATGTGTCTGGATATTTCTTTAAACGTTTGTTTATAACAATTACTCAGAGTGTTAACTATGTTTCTATCTTCTTTCCAGTCATGCTGGAAAAGATTTTCCAGTATAGAAGGAACAGAAGATGTTCAGTACCATGTGTCTTGGTAGCAATACCTGACTGCCAAGATTTTTAAGTTAACCTTGACACATTCAGAATTTAATTGCTGTCTTGTTACTTTATAGATTGTCCTCGTTAGCCTCGTTGTTCATCCCAAACCATAGTTTGGACAACAATATTCAGTAGCTCAGCAACATCCAGAATATTTGCATTACCGCAATATAGTTGAGTTTCAGTTTCTGAATGTCACAATAATATATATTTCATGTCAGTAGCTGGGTAATTGACATTTAGTTGTAATGTGTGGTCAAATTGAATAGTGATTATCTGATGTTCCTGTCTGTGTTGAACCAGAATCTGTAACTGCTTTGCTTTTGACTGTTGGGAATGAGTTATGCACTGGGTGCTCTCTTCATTTTGTTTTATTTTCAGAGAGAAGAAGCTGAAGCAAAAGCTCAAGAAGAGGCTGAAAGACAGCGATTGGAAAGAGAGAGGATTATGCAGCAAAATATGCAGGAAAGGCTTGAAAGAAAAAAGGTAGCCTGTTTTGAATTCTCAGCCTAAAATTAACAGGCAAATGGTCTCAGATGCAATTAAATAGGAGTTTGTTTTTTTAAAGACTGCCAACTCTGGTTTGTGAGCTTTAAAAACAGTGATTAAAATAGTACACTCATGAAATATGAAAATGTATTATGATTGATGAACATTTAACCAGAATGCTGAAATATGAAGCTCTGTATGTCATTACAAATGTTTTCCATGTTTTAACAGAGAATCGAAGAAATAATGAAAAGAACACGAAAATCAGATCAAAACGAATCCAAGGTACTTTTTTGTTTGGATCTGTATAATGACAGAATAGGACTTTTTGCCTTGTATCCTGTCTTCTCTGTTATCCCTACACAAAATGGCTTCCACGGGAAGTGCAAAGTTCTGGTGCACCAGAATAATTCCCAGTAGCTTCCCATTGCACACATTCTTCTGCTTTGCTTGCTCTGGTGAAGAGTCTTTGTTATATTTTTGTTCAAGGCCTGTAGACACAATGTTATCTGGTGTTACCACTTCCAGATTGGTTTTAAACACTGGTTAGTAACTAATTTTTTTTTTAACTGTGTGCATTCTGCCAGGACTGTTTTTCCCCAGAAAACTTAGATTCCTGGCATCATCTGTTTGCTTAAAGCAAGTCTTGGATTCTCTTTGGATTGCTAGTGCTACAGTAAACTGGATGTATTTTTGTTAATGCAGTGACCTAAGTTTTGTGGAAAATTGTGCATATTGAGGAACAGTTGTTGTTCTTTGAACATTCAAATAAATGTTCTCAAACATTCAAGTCTTCAAATAGCTGAAAATCAATAAAAATTTAGCACACACCTTGGAGAAATGAGGGGAAAAGGAACTCGGGAATAATAGGCAGAAGGTGGAAGTGAGTCCCACAGGCTCTGGCTCAGCAGAGCATCTCTTGCTGGGTGACCTGGTTGTCTGTGAGCCTTTCAACTCATGTGGCCTCACTTCTGGGCACAGAATGGTCTTGTCTGGGAGCCGTGGCTGAATTTGTGAAACTTAAGAGGATAGGGAGTTGTTCCAAGTAACACTCTGGCAATTCGGTTGCAGAATGAAGGGAAGTCTGCCTCGGAGGTGATGGAGGGAGAGGATATTGAAGAGGAGGAAGAGTTGGGTCTTGAGAAGACTGATCAACCAGGTAAGGAAGCTGGATGAGTCAGGCCTGGGTGGCAGTGAGTGTCTCAGTGATGTTTAAGCTCTGTTGAAAAGGTCACTCCTAACAGCACTGGGATGGTCTGAGGCACCAGTCCCAGAGATGCCAGAAGGACTCCCTTCTTGAACAGAGAATCAGACAAAATGATTTGAGAGTGAAATGCAGACAGCATGCTTTCATTTTACAAGTGGATTTTTAAAGATGAAAAACAAATTTCATGTTGGTATAGGCAGCTTGTCTATAGATGAATGAATCTATTGAAGCCAAGTGCCTCAGGTTTTGGCTAGGAAAGGTTATTTTGGCACTTGTGTTTTATTCATTTAGAATAGCAGTTCTGCTACTCAAGTTCTTTTTTAACTTGTATTTCATTTTTTCTACCCCTGCAATGTTCAGGAAAGCTAAATGGTGTTGACTTGCTCCAGAAAGTCAAGGGGGAGGCAGAGGATTGTTTAGAGACTGCACAAAGCATGATCTCTGCAGAATCTGAGGAACAAGATGAGTCAGAGTTGAAGGCCAGTGAAGTGTTCGTGAATGGAAGTGACTTGAAAAGTGACAAGGGATCTCTGTCTGTTACTGAACTAAAGGATTCCAGGTGAGTCTGCTGTACTGTGGGAGCACTTAGCTCTCACACAAGAAATCTCTGTCTATGTTTAAATGAAATGCAGTGCTGTCTGCAGCACCTCGCTGGCTTTGTGGTGTCTGTGTGCCTTTCTCCAGGCATGTGGTGTGTGCTGTCAGCTCACAGCTTCACACAGAGCAGTTAGCTCAGGATAATTGTTTGTTTAGATGGCACCATGTTAACAGTGCTGCCTTTGTTGAGAAGTGAGACACACAGCCAGCAACTTGGCAATGTTGATTATAAAAACTGAGTTTGGCTTGAAACCTTTTCCATTGAAATGCTTTGCAGTTCTTCTCATTAACAAAACATTAAACAAGAGGGAGGAGGATAACACTGAAAAGGAAGAATAACCTACAGAAAGCTCTAGAACCCTTTCAGTTGTGTTGAAACAGCAGATACAATGCAGAAGCCTCCATTAGTGAGGAATTTGGGTTTTTTAGTATTTCAGATTTTATTTTTTGAGCATAAAGCATTTTCATCTACTACTGGAAAATCTGTCCTCTGATGCCTGTTCCATTTGCTCATCTAAATGCTAATGATTTAGAAATGACATTGTGAACACTTTCTTAAAGTGATGATAAATTAATGTCATTCCTCCAGTGATGGAATATAAAGATGTTTTCCTGACTGTCCTAAGAATGAATGAAAATTGATCAGTAATTTGGGTTTAGATTTTGAATCAGTTTTAAATATTGTTGGTCTTCTGAGACTTAGTTTTGTGTTCAGAAAGTCTTAGCTGGAGAAAAAAAGGAAAAATGCACGCTACAAAAATCAAGACTTAATGATCAAGGCTTAAAACTTGTTGCTTTCTTATATCAAATTTCTAGAGCCAGACCTTACGTGAGAGCTGTTAATACAGTAAAAAGTGGATGTATGTTGCTGAGTTGTTCTTCCCTGTTGGCTCTTGGAGGGGAGATCCTGTGTGGCAGCTGGAGCTTGTCTGGGAATGCCCTTTGGGATATTCAGCACTTTGCAGAATATGCAGACTGTTAATTGTCTGGCCTGGAATCAATGTAAAGGTTAAACGTGTGGAAACTGCAATACAAGTACCTGTTCTCTTTTTTTTTCTAGCCATCCTGCAAAAGAAATGGTTATCGATGACTCGGGGAAGATGAGTGTTCATGAAACTGATCATACAATTGGACTTACTCAGAATCTTAATGGAAAATCTGGTTCATGGACTTTTGAGGAGTTCATTGATGTTGGAGTACATTCCAAGTCAACCAAACTGAGCTCAGACAGCATCTCTGCTGGTAACTGTAATCAAAACTTGAATGATGCTGCTACAATACCTTCTAGTCCCAAATTGGCTTTTGAGGAAGATGGTGCAGTGAATTCATTGACCAAACCAATAGATGCTTCATCAGGTAATCCAAGCTGACTTCCCTGTCTGTCTCTTCCCCTGGCTAGGCAATTCACTTCCTTGCGTTTTGCTCTCCTTGCCTTAACTACAGCTTCTTATTTTCAAGGCACTTTTTCCAATGTGTAGACTGGAGGGAAGGCTCTTTCTTTAGTGTTTTTAACTTGAATTCTCTCAAAAGGAGTCACCAACTGATGCCTTTTTAGGGACTTGCTGAGGCCCAGCATTAAGGCTCTTCCAAAGACACAGCTGAACCCTTGTGAAGTTCCAAGCAGCAATTGAAGCTCGTCTGTTGTTTTCTCATATGTTAAATGGCACGTTACTTTTGAAGATACTAACAGTTTAAAAGGTGTCTGATGTAACTCTACACACCAGAGCTTTCCACTCCTAGGCGTGTTCTGTAACTTTTTGATGCTGACCTGTGTGGTCTTACAAGGTCTCTTCAAACTCTTTGCAGTGTATTAGTCCTCTCTACTTAGTGTAGAATAGTCTTTCACTTCACTGAGGCAGGTAACACCGACCTGAAATTCCACAGATGTTGTGTTACATTTTGGGAGGAGTAATAAAGCTGTGCACACACAAAATATTCTGAATTTTCTGAAGGAGGTAGGGCTGTATCTCAAGCCACATGTACTTGAGAAGCCAAGCCCTGATGCAGTACAGCATAGTGTGTCAGAGAAGCTTCAGGAAGCCAGTTTATGTAAGACTGGACTTCTCTGGTGTTGGAGCCAAACCCCAAAGGGCCGTTTTCACAGGAGATCTCTTTTCATGGGATAAATGACTGTGTGATCAGTTGAAGTGAATGCTAGTGGAAAAACAAGCCTTGCTATCCACATTTCCTTCCAGTGATGTGTAGCACTTTCTTTGATTAAAGTGTAGCACTTTTCTAGACTGAACTGTTTCCCGAGTCTCCTCTGTCACTCTGCGTCTTGTGAATTTTAGTCTCATGGGCACACCCTGATGGAGGCTTCCCTTGAGGCCACGACGAACTGGGCCACGGGAATAGACAGATTTATTGTGGTTCTGCTGGTCACATTCTGTTATGATCAGAATCATTAACTTTTTAGTGAAGGAAGTGTGGCCTTTTAATTTTGGACTTGAAAATGTTTATACATAATATGGTTTAAGAATTCTGTACATAACTTTGAAAACCAATATTCCTGTAAAAAGAAAGAAAACCTATTGTGCTGGTTTTGGACTGTAAGTGGCCAAGTGTTTCTGTGCTCACTCCTGGATGTAGACTGACAGTGATGATGGATGCATGTGGCATACACACAGTTACAATGGTTAAATGTTTTCTTCTCTTTGCTCTTTGGACAGAACTGTGAACACTAGAGACCTGGAAATAATCTGATTGCACTTCAGTAATCCAGTGTTTTCTCAAGTACCGAAGGCCTTGTTTTGAAAAGCTGCTTGTTTACCTTTATCCATCTTCAAGTTTGCAAAAACACCAGGAGAGGGATGACAAACTTCTAATTTGCACCTTGAAACGTTTCAGGGAAACTGTTGTGCTAATGTTCTTTTTCCATTCGTTTAGCTAATTGTTAGATAAGGTTTGCTAATTCAATTATTCCTTGTTTCCCCTTTACAGACTTTACATTAACCTGATTGAGTCTTTTTTTTTTCATATCAGTATCACGTAGAACAACATGCCACTGGAGGCTCCCCACTTAGCTGCAGACTTTGCATATTTCTAAAATGACCTTGGTGAAATAAAAGACTCACTCAGTGTGTGTTAAAGCTGAACTCTCTTTTTATGTCTAGAAAAATGTTGTTGCTTGGTGGTTCATGTGCTATTTAAAAATGCAAAATTGAATATCTTCAGTTTTGAATGGAGAAGAAAAATTCCTTATTATCTAATGTGAAAATATTGGCAGTTTCAAAATGCTGTGTTGTACCATCACTAATATGTTTTAATCTATCGGCAAACATCAAAACATTTTACAGCATGTGCTCTAATGTATTACAAAAATGTTGAGTCCCTAGATTTGTCTGTCAGTGCAGTTTAAGGTGTCATGCTTTTAAAAAATGTTTTCCTTTTGAATTGTTTATTTATCTACACTTATGGAAGTATTATTTTATTGTGTACATAACAGTATTAGACCATTGAAGTCATGTTTTGTTCATGTTAATTATTCTAAGTGTTTCAGTTCCAGCTTTATAACAGTGGCTGCAAGCTGCACATATATTTCCCTTCTCCTAAAGCCTGCATTAAATAATCTATTTAACCTGAACTTGCCTGCTTTTTTCAGCATGAAGAGATTAACAAAGCATCTTCTGAAAATTGCTACTAAAAGTAATAATGCAGCCTTGTTCTGATGTCTCCTGTAACAGATAGACTGGATAGGTGATTACTTCAAAGGGTAGTGGTCTCAAATCCTGCTACAGCCCATTGGCTGATCCCTCAATTCCAGTGATGCATCCAAGAAGCAGCTGTGTTTGCAGTGGGTTTGTTGGAACTACACCTGTTCTTTCCTCGGCACCTCAGTTGCAACAGGAGCCCTCAGCCTTCTCCCTCTTGCTGTTCAGAAATACTGTAGAACTGTTTTAGACTTTAGAGCAGTGCCTTAGGTAAAAGGAAAACTGTATTTTTGTATGATAGCTGTTTTGTTCTGGCAGAGACAATCATTCTAACAAAGATGCCGGTATTTTTTTCTGTGCTGAGATTTGTTGGATGGTCTGATCCAGCCCTGTGTAAATACATGCGCACTGTTAAATAAACTTTGCAGTTGAACAATGCTTTATTTCTGTGATGTTAAATATGACCTTACTAGGCCTCTCCACCCCTTGCCATGCTGACCTGCCTCGGGCTTCACTCTGGTGCTGCTCTAACTGCTCCAGCTGCAGATTCCCAAACTAGCAGCCTCTGGCAGTTGCATTTGTGTGTGGTTGGGAGGGGATTTGCACTAACACCTTCAGCTCTTGCTGTGTTTGTCCGTGCTGATGGCGTGTTCTGAACTGAGGAATTCTTTAACCTGCTTTTCCCTGCCAGCCTTTACCTTTCCCCTGCAGCAGCAGCATCTCTGTGTTGTGAGGGTGAGTCCGGCAGTGGAGCAGTGACCAGCAAGATGCCGCCTTTTCATTTTCTTGCAAGAGTTCTTTGTCAGTAGTTGAAAGGGAATGGCTGGAGCAGATCCAGTTGATAAAGTATTTCATTACTGTGGAAAAAACCCCTCCTTAAACCAGCATTCAGGTTGCTGAAGGGTGGTAGATATGTGCATGAACAGTGGCTGTACATATGCTCTCCAAGGGGCTTTTTCACACAGGCTGTTTCTGGCAGATGGTCCAGTGTCAGTTATATATTTTAAAAATTGATCAGTTTATGGAAATGGTTGCTTTAGTCCTCAGATATTTAAGGGTGCAATGACAGCACAGCTGACTACTACTTTGCCAATATCAATGTAGTAGACTTGGTTTCAGTAGCTCAGCCTTAAGACACATCAATCGTGTAAGATGGCAGAATGAAAAAAAAAATTTCCAGACTATAGATTCCAAGCAGGCACTAGTCTCACTTTTATTCAGTCACTAAACATACACTGACATGATAGGAGAGCTAGCGTTGTCTGAGCTATTTTTAAGGCACTTGTAAATGCATGTGCATGTTGTAGGTGAAAGATTTACTACTTGTTAATGGATTAATAATTGTACACAGACAGCCTTGTTTAAACAATGATGTAAAAAAAACTGATGAGGAAAACTTGCAGGCAAACCATGCGGAAATCAAGACTAAAACAAGTTTATGGAAACTTAACTAAGCTAAATATCACTGCCAAAACATTGTTATCTGTAAGATGAAGCCATTCCGTACATGTGCTGCAATGTGGTGTGGTAGAGTAAGCTAAGGTTTTTATTACGTATTAATGGTGTGGTGTATGTTGTGTATCTACTTGTAAAAGCATAATAATGGATCCCTCTGATCCCAGGTGCAATCTTTGCATCTCTGTGTCCGAGGTGCATGCCTTGTCAAACCCACTTCAGTTAAGTGCCAAGCTTAATCATATACCAGGTAAGTTTAAAACTAGATTTGTTTTCGTTTAAGCCACACACAGATGATGCAGTGTGTGGATCTCTAAATCTGACAGCATTTCAAGCCTTTATACTAGGAGTTAACTTGGAGACGAGGTTAGATTTTTGCAAGGCTACATGCTTTTGTACTGCAGGAGCTTCAAAAGTCAAACCCAGTATATTGAGGCTAATTTAGTTCTTACATTAAAATGGAAATAGTTAAAATTCTCAACATGCAAAAACCTGCTCCTTTACCAGGACTGTTTGGGAAAGCAGGGCTTTAAAATCCATCTTACATCTGCTCATTACAGTCGTTTGGGACACTCGGCACAATAAATTTTTCCATTATGGCAAACAAAGCGCTTGTTGGCCAGACCACGGGCACACTTTGTGCATTTGAAACAGTAATCATGCCAGGATTCATCTTCGTAGTTAACCACACTGGTTCCTCTTCCAAATCCTGCTAGGAGAGAACACAATTATAGGACGGCAATAGTAGCTTTGCCTTGGCTGGGTTATCCCACCAAACAGCACAGCCTGTTCCTGCTGCCCCAGTGCTTCCCTACGCTTGTGGGCCACAGAGGGTGCCTGAAATACCAAAGTGGCAACTGAGGCGTGGTTTTGTTGCATCTTCTCATGTTTCTTGGAGAAACAAGTATCTTAGCATAAGGCTTGCATGGCTTGTCTCTGCAGTAAGCTTTTTCCCTTGACTCCTTTCTCTGGCAAACAGTCAAGGAGAGATGTGGAGCAAGGACTGGTTGGGCTAAACACTTCTGGGCTCAGATCCTTGCAGGATGGAATGTGAGCCTCATGGGACTGGCAGGACAGTGCCCACATTTCAGGGCTGAGCTCTGTAATCCAGTGAGTTTTAAGTAAACTACATCAGAAGGGGTACAAATGTCCCTTTGGGACAATAAAACACCGCTTTTTAGACTTAAGGGTCCCAAACTAAGATATGGGTGGAAACAGTTCTGGTTAGGGGAGTTTTGAAGGAGGTAAATTTGAGACATGCAAAGGCTGAAGAGCTCAGTTACTAGCTCAGCCTCCATCCAGCACAAGCACGTGGCTGAGAGTCAGATCACATGTATAATGCTGGGATTGGGCTTGGGTTACCGGACCTGCTTCTGATGTTACCCATCCCTGGACTCCCTGTCTTTGGGGGATCACTGTCCTGACCTTCAGCACCCACTGCCCTCAAGCTGCATTTAACCCAACATACCTGTAATAGGATTCTTGCAGCCAGCACACTTCTTGGCAACACACTCCTTGTAGCAGTCAACACAGTAAAACTGATCCTCCACAGCTGTGAAGCGCTTCCCACCCAGTTGCTTCTTGCAGTTGGAGCAAATGAAACACTCGGAATGCCAAGGCTGTTCCTGGTAAGTGAGGCCTCCAGAAGTGATGGGCTGAGAGAGAAAGAGCAGAGGTGTGGTTTAGAATCAGCAGAGGAGAAGAGAGGTGACACAGGCTTGGGGTGTAGGGTAAGGAAAGCTTTGTCGTGGAGAAGATCTTTACAAAGTTTACAAGAAAATTTAGTTGTGCACTTGAGTCCCTCTTACCTGAAATCCCACATAACCTGGCACTTTCATAATACTTTCTTTTAACCTGCAGTAACTGAAATTCCACACTAATCAGTTGCAGAAGTTGTAAAACAGCTACTGTTTCACTTCTTGAGTGTTCAGTACCACTACAGAGCTTAAACTATCCCCAAGGCAAGTGCAAGACTGGTATCACTTGGTTTCTGCAGCGTTGCCATTAGCTAACCCAACAACCCCTGCCCAGATCCTGTAGAGCACAGGAACCATCAGCTCTCCCATCATTCCACCAGCTGCTGGCACCAATATCTCAAGGAAAGGACACCAGCATTGGTACAGCTTCAGCATGGTCTGCCTGCTGGTTCACTCTCCCAGCTCCCAAAAGGCACACGAGGGCTGGTTCTGGCAGCTGCCTCTGCAGAGGGGAAGGACTTACGTTCTTGCACTTAGCACAGGTCTTGGCAAACTTGTGCTCATGGCAGGAGACACAGTAGAATTCATCACCCTTGGGGAAGAAGCTCCCAGATCCAATCACTTGCTTGCATTGGCTGCAGGTGAAGCAGTCCTTGTGCCAGACCATCTTCTTGTACTCAACATTCTGGTCTCCTACAACAGACAAAAATAACTTGTCATGTGGGATTTCAGGCCTGTGGCAAACCCCTCCTCCTGTGCAGTGTAATATCTGTGGGCAAGACCTGTCATTAGCTGTGCCTAAGATTCCACTGGAATGCAGACAAGGGATGAGCTGGTAATTTCTGTATCTGGTTTTAGACAGGGCCTGCTAGATTTTCTTAAAATACTTATCAGACCAGCTGCCTGAGCCTTTGAGGACCTTGATTTACAGAGCAAAGCTTTTTGTAGAAATGGTTTAAGACTGACATTAGGGTTAATTATCCACATGAGGGTTACTGCAAAGCAGCCTTTCAACACTTGAATAAAACAGACAGGTGAGAGCAACAGTCAAAATTTACTGTTCTGAGGTGCTCCAGCCTTCCACTGTGATGCCCAAACCCCTAACTGCAGCCTCTACAGCCTGATAAACCACCCCGGTTATGCCCTAGAGCAGAATGTGGCCCTTGGACCCCTGTCACTGGCACAGTACCTGCAATAATGGGCTTGAAGCAGCCCTTACACCTGGGTGCATCCTCAGCAGCAGTGCAATTGCTGCACCAAACCTTGTTGTTCTCCCGCAGCATGAAGGGCTCGTTGACCAGGGATGTGTAGCACTTGAAGCAGCGGAAGCAGTTGTCGTGCCAGTAGCGGTTCTTGAAATGCAGCTCCTGGAATGGACAGAAAGGGAGGGAGGGAGTGAGAAGCTTTTCTCTCCCTCGAGCAGCCCTAAAGCCAAGCTCCTGTCTCATCAGCCTGGGCAGTAAAGGATAGATTTGTTGTTCCTAAGTATGTCTGATTCAGTGGGTAGAGCTACAGCTCCTCTGCAGTCAGTTAAGGGAAGGATGTTTAACCAAACTCATTGAACACAATCACATTCACTTTGGACTTTGAGGGGGGCAGAAGATGCATCAAACCAACAGCTTGGAGATTTGCAGTTCTGCAAGTGTGGGCTTCTCGGGTTCTTACATTCCCTCTAGTTCAGGTGTACATTATTATTCCTATAAACATTTATCTGGCCCTGAAGGTACATGCTAATAACTTGTAATATCATATTTCTATACTTAAGCAACAAACCAATTTCCAGTTTTCATGGAGATCAACACAGTTTCAACCAGCACACTTGCAGATATTTGCAGGTCCTGCAGTTTATGTTTCTTTATGTCTGGCCTGGTATTATGGTGTCTGAACATCAGAGATAGTACTATAAATTAATATAAGGAAAAAAACCCAACAGAACCATCTTGCCATCCAACTGCTCTCAATAGATATATATATATTGAAAGAACTCTTGATTTCCATCATGAAGCAATAAGCATCTGACAAACCGACAAAAATCAGACCTCAGTGATTTGCCCAGAAGATGAGTTTTGCAGGCCCTGTGCAGGCTGGCTCCCTGCAGTTCTCTCTCCAGGGCAATTCAGCATTTGCAGCAGTTCATGTGGCTGAATCCAGACCCTGAAATGAGGCCCTCTGCCAAAGCAGCCGACCATGAGCATTCTCTGTGCACACCCCGGCGGCGCTCCTTGCCCAAGGAGCACACTGCTGGCAGCCAGAAGACTCACAAAGAACTTGCTCTTTCACAGTAGCTCAGTGCCAAACCAGAGGAAGGCGATCAGCATCAGCCTCTCCTCATCACCCGCTGAGGTGCTCAGCACTGACCTTGGAGTCGGCCCCGATGGGTTTCTTGCACTCCATGCAGGTGTTGGCGCAGAACTTCTCGAAGCACTTGACGCAGCAGTGCCGCCCCTCCTTCTGCACGTACTTCTTGCCCTGCAGGGGGTCGCGGCAGTAGTGGCAGTCGAAGCGCTCCGACATCGTGCCCACGGTGTAGCTGCCAGGCCCTCCTGCAAGAGCACAGTGGGTGAGGGGACAGCACTGAGGCCCTGGAAACTCCAGGGCTCCAGCTTCTTGGGGCTGTGCAGATCAGTAGGAGGAAGATGGCTCAGGAATGAGCATGTGGTGGTGTTATCACACTCCTCGAGGGTTCCTTGGTAGAGAAAGCAGCTCCAGTCGAGGAGAGCAGAGTCCCAAACCAGCCTTTCCCCATCCCCTGGTTAAGTGGAAGGATGCTAGATTGCTTTATTTGCATACTGCGAATCGAGCAGGGTTCCTGACACCTGATCACTCCCTGAGAGTCCCTTAGTTCATTACTGCAGGCCTCAGTGAGGTCCTGTGTGCAGAAATCATCAACAAACATGAGCAGAGTGGAATTGTTTCCATGTTTCAGTCTGAACTCGCAGCAAGCTGCAGCCCTCCAAGGCCTTTTGTGCTGGATAGTTGTGCAGCTTCCAGCTGCCTCTTTTCACCAGGCTTTCACATATAAAATCATAAGGGGAAAAAAAAACAAAACCAAAAACAAAACCAAGAAAAACTCTGCCTCCATGGAGAGATACTTCGTCAGTTCATGCCAGCAAGTCTCTGCCAAGGTCTGATGTCCCACCATGGCCAGGGAGCTGTCAGTGGGTGTGGGTGATCTTGACTGGAGGATTTTCTACTTTGGCTCACACTTTCTCCCTAAACACCCATCTGTTCCTGCACTCCCCGTCTCCTGCTAAGGGCTCCCTCCATCCCATGCACCCTTCTTCAGCAGAAGCCACCAGCACTCCTGTGAGGCACCTGTGAGGGCTCCGTCAGGATTCAGAGAATCCTGGAATGGTTTGGGTTTGAAGGAACCTTAAAGATCATCTTGTTCCAACCCCCCTGCTATGGACAGGGGTGCCAGCCA
Organism: Lycocorax pyrrhopterus obiensis; assembly: GCA_014706295.1. Lineage (NCBI taxonomy): Eukaryota > Metazoa > Chordata > Aves > Passeriformes > Paradisaeidae > Lycocorax > Lycocorax pyrrhopterus. Next base: position 19,307,681 of record JACSVZ010000005.1, read on the forward strand.
CTAGATCGGGTTGCTCAAAGTCCCATCCAACCTAGCTTGGAACACTTCCAGGGAGGGGGCCTTGGAGTTACAAAAGCCTATGGAGTCCCACAGAGACACCTCCATCCCTGCCCCTGCTGCTCGAGCCCCACAGCCCCAGAGCTGCAGAGCTCTGTTTCCCTGCATGGCCAACACCCCAGGACACAGGCTTGAACTTTCTGCATCATCACCAACCGGATGGGAGATGTGGCTGTGGTCTGGCAACAGGGACTGCCAAGAGGAAATGTCCTGTCTTCCTGGTGGAGCAGCAGCGTCAGCACAGAGCAAGGAAGTGAGAGGACATGTCAGGCCATACAAATTGCTGCTGCCTCCATCACGTAGCCTCACCTTGCATCACTCCACCCAGCCCTGGGGGCTACCTTGGAGCCTGTTCCTCACAGAGCTCAGTGTACAACAGTGCTTCTTCCAGACATGCTGCTCCAAGCCCAGCACAATGTGCCTTTATAAACCAAACCAGTAGGGGTTTTGGGGTGCAGAGACAGTGTCGCTCCTGGCTGTGCCCTCACAACAAAGGAGGGTCAGTGGGACCTCAGTGGGCTTGCCCTTGGCTGCAGGATACTCTTGGTCTGCCCTATTGTTATGGCCTGTTCACACAGATTTTTATGGACACTTGCCCACCCCAGTAATTCCAGACTTACCATCAGCTACAGGGCCCAACCTCACCAGACCATTGCAGCACACCAGGAACAGCCCAACACAGCTGGGTACAAAGCCAGAGGAGCCTGTACGTGAACATTTTGCCATCATAGCAGAGCACCTGCCTCATCTGGGCCCAGGAAGAGTGGGACTCACACTGTTACCTTGCAGGTTTTAAAATCCAAGAGTCATCACACTGTCTCCTCTTTGTCACCCTCTCAGTAATATAGGGCCAGAACAAGTTGAAGGATTTATGTTTCAGAAAGCAGGACAGAGAGTCCTAAAGAAAAGTATCACATAGGGAGGCTGCAGCACAGGTAGAGGCTGTGTTCACACCCTATTCTTTCCCCTAAAACTGACAAAGGCAGGCTGGAGGCCGAGCTGGTAGGAATTGTACTCTGTGGGGGAACCAAGGTCTGTAAATGCTCCCTTGGCAAGTCCAGGAGAGGTCATGTCCTGCTGACAACTACACCAAGGGCTATGAGGTACCTGTTCAAGCAAATGAAACAGATAAACAGCTGGGAAACACGGAAACTATGTGAGCCACCGCCAGCACTGCAGAGCTCTAGCAAGCTGGTGGGTTTCATTTGGAAGAAATGCAGTTGCAGAGTCCAGGGCAAATGGTATTGAAACCTTCCTGATCTCAGGTTTAGGGTTGTTTTCAACCTGAACACATAATCTTGAAAGTATGGCTCAGGGAGCAACATAATCCCGTGTTCCCATGTAGCACATCGCGCTAATGTGAGACACATTTATCACAACAGCTCTGGAGCTCCACAGGAAAATTAACACTGGGCCCTGGCAGCCCCCAGACTGGGCTGTGCATGCAGCTTCTGCCTGCCTCGTGCCATCTCACACACCAGAAAGCCACTCTCATACACAGTCAGGGGCATGAATTTGCTTCCAGCTTTTCCAGAAGCTTTCTGCCCTCAGTACTATCATTCCTGAATTCCAGGAAAGGCACCTCTGTCCCCTTTCCTGCAGTGAAGGTGCAGTGGTTGCACTGGCGCTGCAAATGTGCTGGCTGCTCGTGGACTCTGCTCACCTGAGCCATGTCAAGAGCCCACATCAGCCAGACCATCTCCCACGACCCTCCCAAAGGAGCAGCCCACCCAGGGTATGGTGCACAAGAGTCCTGAAAGCCACCAGTGTGTGGCAGAGTGGAGCCCGAGGCCAGCAGCAGCTGTGCTGGGACCACCAGATTATTTTCACCAAATGGAGCAAACATCTGTAGGCACTTCAGAGCTCAGCTTCATTTAGTATCCTACAGCTGCTCCTCTCAGCAGTCCTGTCCCCTCTCATGGAAGGTAAACACAGCAGATATTTCTTGTGCTCTGTATAAAAATAAATGTATTTCTAAAGCCTGCTGGCAGCAGGTTGTGGGTTTGTTTATCTCCTGTTCTCCCTCTAGCTGCACCAGGTCCCCACAGCTTAACTTTCCAGAGCTTCCAGGTATATTAACCCTGGCCTGTCTTTACTCTCTGAAAAGTAGGCAAGTTATGAAACTAAAGGCACACTGGGTATATGGAAAAGTCATTACTTCCTCGGGGTCCTTATTTACTGCCCTCTGCATCACTTAACATATGTGCAGTGCAGCAGCTGGTGAGCACAGGGTAGGGATTCATACCAGGGGTACAGCAGTGCTACAGCAACCCAAAACCAGGGTAAGCACTCACCAAACTACTGCTAAAACCCAGAGCACTGAACCTCTGTGCTTCTTTTCACAGTGCTGTGCTTAGAATGAGAGTGGTACATGCAGATGTTTTAGCTTGGAAGTTACTTGAACACAAGTTTCTGTGGCTGTACCTTTACTTGTGGCATCTCTGAGGTGACAGCCTGGTCAAGTGTCTCTTGTTTAGCCCCAGGAGAATCACGTACCCTGAGGACATGCATGGATCCAAACCCCATGTCAGCTTCATACTGAGGCCACAGAATGGGGTTTAGAAAGCAGAGGAAAAGTATGGACAGACTGGAACTATTCTCCCACCCAGGCATGTGCAGAGAATTGTTCTGCTGGAGAGAAGCAGGTGAAAACAGAGAGCGCAGGCAGCTGGGGAGAGGGGTAAATGCAGAATGTGCCCATCCTTAAATAGCCTAGAGGACCCTCAATAAGAGATGAAGAAAAATACTGTTATACATCCAGAAACTAATCCCCCTCTAAGCACGGTGTCCCTGTCCCACCAGCCCTGACAGGGTGTTTTCTAAATGTAGCTCCCTGATGGATCTGACTACAGCTGGAGGGTGCAAGGCCAGGCCAGTGGCCTTCTCAGGTATCAAGGTATTTGGCACAAAGACCCACTGGAATACAACCCTAACATTTACCTGACCACAGAGGTGCTGATTCGCCACTTGTCCCCTGAAAGCATCTTCTACTTTTCAGAAACAGCACCTCAGTGCTTGGACAAGCACACCTTCCATCCTTCAGAAATCTCAAACGCTTGGGCCCCAGGAGCCTCCATGCACCTCAAGTGGTACCAACACCAAGCAGTCACAGGGCTGACTGAGGGTCAGGGCCACATCTACACCCTGCAGCATGGCCAGCTTTGGGACGGGAAGGGTACAGACCTAAGAAGAGCGCCCCACAAAAACTACTGCATCCACACAACCCCTGCCTCCCCCTGGGTTCCTGCCATCACCCTGGGGTGGTTCACCCCAGTTCAGCCATACACCCAAAGCAGCATCACAGTGGTTTGCACAACAAATGGAACCAAAGCATTCAGCAAAGGGAGCTGAAGCACAGCTGATAAGCAAAGCACTTAGCACAGGATGTGTGTTAATGTCTCTGGGGAATGTGTTTAAATGTGATAAACCACCAAGGAAGAACTTGAAGTGTGGTCTCTAAACACGGCCAGAGAAACTGTACATACACTTTACAGATTATTTTGCTGCTTAAGAAAGAAGACGAGGTTGGAGTTGTTAACCCTCTGCCCTGAACACAGTTGCATATGGAAGAAAAAGAGCAATTGCTTTTTGACTCTCCATTAGTTTTATTTTTTCTCAGCAGACTGAGCACACAGCCCCACACTGCCAGCACTGGCTACACCTGCCTATTTCAGCTCAGTCCTGGCAGCCCTGGTCTGTCACCTGAGTTACTATTCTCAGCATTCCTCTATGCAATGTCGCATGGTTTGCTATAAATACCAGGGAAACCCTTAAAAGAAGGGTCCTGTTAATCCCAAATGCAAAGTGACACTCAGGACTGCACTGGCACAATGCCCTGGGAAACAAACATTTGCAAGCCCAAGGAAAGAAAGAAAGAAAAGAAATCTCTTGTAGGTCGTTTTTTCTGGGAGGGCTGAAAATACTAGAGCTGTTCTCTCCCATTGCCAGGCTGGGGCACGTGCGAGTCTCATACTCTATAACTCAAAAATTAGTCTGTTGATAAAATGGAAGCTTCTTTATTTAGAGCAAGAACAGCTCCAAGTTCCTCAGGCACTTGCCAAAAACATTCCCTAGGGTCCTTTTGCCACCATGTCTGAGCACATCTCAGTCATTACTAAATCTTCACCGTTCCCCAGGGAAGTAGAGACATGGTATTTATTAAAAAACACTGGCCTAGCCCTGCAAACGCTTCCCCCACGGATTGCTTTGGCACTCAGTGCAGAGCTCAGTGAAGGCTAACAAGGCACCACTGCCTTGAGTAAGGCTGAGCACTTTAGGCAGAGTTTAAGCAACGAAGTCCAAACCTTTCAAAACTAAACAAACCCTGTTCAGTAACTGACTCTGTGGCTGCATTAAGTTTTGTCCTTTGAGATTCCCCTATTATGTTCCCAGCTATGCCGTGATCTGCCCTGCCTCAGCAGCTGGATGTCCTTCTCACACCCAGGTCCTCCCAGGTGCCAAAATGAGATTTCTTCCTGCTCTGGAGGATTCAGCCCCACGGTACCCCCACAGCTGCCCTGGGGTTACCAGTGGTCTGCAGGATTGGACACTGTGCTGTGACTTTTTGGTGGCAGCACTCCAACCTCAGCGTCTGCTCAGAACACCCTGCAGCATTTTATATTACAGCATAGCATCAAGACTTGGAGTTCTTGCCCCAGGGGACATCCCCTGAAGAAGATGAGAAAGAAAAAAAAGATATAGATGGGAATATAATGGAAGGATGCTACAGCATCAATCAGTCTTGTGGGCTGAAGTTAAACATCTTCTTACATCAAATGATACCACAGAAATCAGACTTTACTCACAATGGTGCCCTGCATAACATGTATATGCGTCCTGTGTACAAGCAAATCCTGAGCAGTTACGTGCTGTGCAAGCAGCCTCATGTGTGTGCCTTATCCTGGGAAGCTGAGCAGGAAGCTGAGCAGCAAACTGTGCCTTTTCTCCCCAGTTTTGAGGAGGGTCTATGTTCCCAAGTCTCACAAGCACCCCTGGCTCCTGGAGTGCAGCAGCTCAGTTTGATGCCCACAGGAGCTGTGCTCCAAACCAACGCCCTCTCCCCAGGCACATCCACCCTTGGGGCTGTGTGTCACCAAGAGATGCAATGCCACTGCCACTGTACTGTGGTGTAGGGCTGTGAATACACCCTGGACATGCACAAAAACAGCTACTAAGAGTCAGATAGGCTTTCAAAAATCCCAAAGAGCTTCTGGTTTTCTTCAGCTGTAGGGCTAGAGGAATTAGGCAGGATGGGAAGACACCACAGAGCTGCATACCATGGAGACATGTAAAATATGATCTCAAGATTCCTGTCAGTGTTAATGGAAAAATTAACATTTTCCTGTCGCTGGTGAAGGTCAGCCCATCTGAACTAAAAGACAAGCAGAGAAGAGGGAGTAACCACAAACTTCCCACCAGAGCAGAGCAAACCATCTGGGTTTACACACTGGTCTCCCCTCTGCTCTGGTTTTCTCTGCTCACTGCAGTAAACTTGCAGCAAGGAGGAGCATCATTCTCCATTTTCACCAATTCTTCCTCAAATAACAGCTGAGCCTCAGCCTTCCCACAGCAGCAGATACAAAAACATTTACCATCCAATGCATTTTACAAAATAAACGAGGCCACCACCACCACTCTGCTCCAGCACGAGTCTCCCACACTGGTTATCAGCCCATTTGCCATCAGGAGTTAGAGCTGCAGACTGCTGAGGTTTAAGACTGCATTAAGTTATTTCTCTGGCACAGGAGCCTGTTAGCAAAACCTGCCTCCCCATTTACCAGGCGTACTCCCACAACACGTGGCAGCACATCCACTTTACCTGTGTGCCTGTGGAAAGCCATGGTGAGCAGCCCGAAGTCACCAGCTGCCTCTCAGGTAATGGAGTTCACAGTCTCTAGGCTGATAAGGAGCTGCCCCATTTGATAACATACATTTAAACGGAGGCTATTAATATGGACAGGACTCCTACCAGATGTCCACTCCCCTCCCCAGAGATCACAACCTTAATCCCCCCTTGGAAATTCTTACCATTTTAGGTGATCTGAGGGAGAAGAATAGGATCCTGAGACCTCTAGGTCTCTGCAGGCAGCAGTCAAATACCTGCCCAGCTACTCAGCACCCAAATTAGTCCCAAAGGCAGAATGAACTCATGAACTTGACCCCATGCTGGTACTATTTGGCCTTGGTGTTAGAGTGAGACTGTGTCTGGTAACATTCCTGAGCTCAATTACAGACCCAACCTTAATGCTACTCCACCATGGCTGAAGGGAAGAGGTGGGTCACAGCCCTGTGGGAGCCAGAGGGGCTGCAGTCCCAGGAGACAGCAAGGGGCTGTCTACTGGTTGTTGGGCCCAGAAAGGATGTGGCTGTACCCTTGGGGACTCAGTTGACAGCCCACAGAAGTACCAGCACATATGTTCATGAGTGGGTTGGATTTGCTCTCAACATGGAGGTCATGCTGAAGTTTCACTGCCAGTAAAACTGCCATTCCTGGTCCTTCCCCAGCTTTTTCCCCTAAGGAAGCTCACAGCATTAACTGTTCAAAGGGCCCAAGTCCCTGAAGAGCAGCACTTAGAAAGATGGGTGTCATGATATGGGGCTTCTCTAGCATCTAGCATGGCTTTAGAGGGTACTGGCTCATGTGTCTGTCCTCTTTACCTAGGTGTCCACAAAGCTCTCAGAAAGATCCCAGCTCCATGGCTCCAACCAACCTGTTTCCACCCAAGTCACAGCAGGAGGGGAGGGAGCTCTGGCTCGGGATTCACTCCTGTGGGGACCCCAGGCTGCAGCAGCTCTGCAGCCCCGTACTCACTCTGGGTTATGCAACTGCTGCCGGCAACACTCAGGGCCAGGGGCCAGGGACGCCCAGCTGCTAATCCTGCCTCCCCACTGACGCACTGCACGGCCGTGGGAAAGTCACTGAACCTCCCTGACAGCCACTGGGAAGAGCCAATGTTTATCATTCCTTCCAGGGAGCCCATCGTGGTGGTGTCTGGCCTCTGAAGAGCAACCCTGCTACAGCCAGGAACATCTCTGCTTCCTGCTTGCAGAGGTCCCAAGAGCTCCTCAGCCACACACACGTACACAGTCTCCAGCCTCAGCGCTGGGCTTGGTGAACCCATGAGCCTTCACACCCATCTTAGCCCCCCAGGCAGCACATGCACAAGCTCAGCATCTGACCAGCATCCTGACATCTCCAAGTTTCCAACATGGCCTGGAAAAGGCCACTCTTGACAGCATGCCATTCCAAAAGAGCACAGCATGGATCCACTGGTGTAGCAGATTGAGGCTGGGAAACGTGCTAAAATACTAACGCAGTGAAACACTTTGGCGAGGAAAAACCCAATGTTATTCTGCTCCAGCTCATCTATAAACTCCGGCAAATTGTTTGCATAATTCAGATGGCAACAGGAACCCTAACAACTGGTATTTTCCTGTGCTGATCTTGCTGTGTGCAGTGTAGTATTTACAGACATGAGTTCATTTTTGGCAATGCACGTAGAGTTTGCACCATTAACCATTTTCATTCCTTTCTAGTTCCCTACACAAAGCTCTGGCACCATCCCACCTGGCAGTCATTTCCTACTTCCCCCAGAATGCCCTGGTATTTCCATTAGAAGCCTTTGCTCCCATCCTGAGCAGTGTCTCTGCATGGTGCTAGTGGCTGCTACGTCCCGACCGGAGGTGGCTGCAATCAGCAGCGGTTTGGCAGCTGCAGAGGGGTGTGGAGAGCAGGGATGGACACTTGGACATCACAACATTTCATGTGCACAAGCACATGTGTGTTCACAGCACCGCAACAGGCTCGGGCTGGAGGAGAGAGGAGAGGGAGAAAGCTTGGCCAAGAAACAGGAGGAAGACCCAGATCTGCGGATGCCTATGGATCTCCCTGGCACAGCTCACTCTGCAAAGCCCCTGCTGATCCCCCACAGCAGACTTCAATAAAAAGGCCATTTTTTTTGAATTTGTGGCCTCCTCGTCCAGCAGCAGAAATGGGCTGGGGAACAACTTTATTGCTGCTCTTGGTTTCTTGCCTGGTTTTAGCCAGATGACTTTGGCCAACTCCCTTTTCCTTCCCAAGCCCCTCTTCATCCACACAAGCCCAGGTGATTAAACACAGCAGTGGTGCAGGTGTAGCACAAGTGCCAAGGATGGACATCAATGCCCTGTGAAACCTGTCAGGGAGCAGATGCCTCCAGGAAAGAGAGGGTGCCCCAGAATGGAGCTGTGCCAGCCCTGCCTGAACCCTTGTCTGTGCACCACGCACCCACAGGCCCCAGAGGGAATAGTGCTACAAATACACCAGTGAGTATACAGCAGGGCATAGCAGGCTTGGAATGTCATATTTTTAACATTAAACCTGTCCTGTAGGTTTTCCAGGGAGCTGCTCTGGACACACTGATCCCACCCAACGGGTCTGACTGCAGAGCAGCATGGCTGGGGCATAGTGTCATCCACTCGGATAAACAAATGATTCACGTTGTGATTTCCAGAGTATTTTCTTGCCCTAAGAATCCTGCCAGAAAAGGTCTGGGTCTCTCAGCTTGCTCACACATCCTGCTGTCACTCAACAGGCAGAAACTCCTAAAGAGAGCTGTTCTAACCCAGGCATTGATGAACTATTAGTCACCATCATCAAAGAAAGCAGCAGTAAATACCAGCAGCAGAGCACCTGTGCACCTCTTAAAGTAATGCTGTGCCTCCTGCTTCCATACATGCTGTTGGCAATGCACAGTGCACCTGCACAGAAGAGCACACTACCATTCACCAGGCTCCCCATAAAATGAGAGTCCCACATTTCTCCCTACCCTTCCTGAGGGCAGATCAATTTTTTAAAAAAAGTTATTTTAAATGTCTCAGGTTGCATGCATGTGTCCTCCCACAGCAGAGCACTCCTGCCCAACGGAGCTCAGTTACAAACTTCCTTGGCTCTTCCTAGGCAGAAACAAAACAATTTATTTTAAATGTTTCTTTTTTTTAATATAAAGACAAAGTTTGCAGGAAGACAACCAATAAGAGTGTTAGGTTTGAGAGGAGAGAGGACACAGATACAGCTCTCTTGAAGGAAAATCTCCTTGCAGTTGTGGCAGATCCATCAGAGAGACGTAAGAGGCAGCAGTTCCCAATGCCACAGAAACGCTGGACAGGTCTGGCACCAGGACTGACACTGGGGGCCCATGCAGCCCTCCAAGCACTCAGTATCCAACATGCTTCCTGCTCCCAGCACTGGCAGAAGGCACTGCAGAGCAGTGTTTGCAGATCATCTGGAGAGGACTGCCAGGGGATGATGGCCCCTAGTCCCCCCAGCCAGAGACCCTGCATGACACGATCACACCTGAACCAGAATGGGGATTTTCCACCTAAGTCCTTTCAAAACTGGACAGTTTCTCTTTGAAGTATCCCAAAAATGTCCCAGAAGTCTCAAATCCAGCTCTGTGTACAAGGATGTGCCTCTGCACCCCTGAAGCATCCCACAGGCACTCACAGGAACACAAGGCAGAGACGGCCAGGATGTATGCACCTCCAGAGCAAAACCAGCAAGGACATCAGTGCAGTGACAGGGGAATGAACATACCAGGCACTAGGGGAGCCCCTGGTGTTCTCAGGGAACCAGCTCAGAGGGGACAGTAGAGAAGGAAAGCAGGAAGACGTGGCAAAGGCACAATTCCTCCATGCTGAACTCCAGCTCACAGCTGGGTCAGAGTGGTATGCTGGGCCTTTTAGTGCCAAGGGAAGCTTTTTGGATCAGCTGTGGAGGTAGGGGTAGAGGAACTAGGAGTAGATTTATGAGGAAGCAGATGCAGGGTGAGCAACCTTCAGGAGCTCAGATACAGTGTGAGTAGAAACAAAAGGCGGAAAAGAAGGCAGGATAAGAAGAGACAAACAAAAGGGATAAGGCTGTAGCAATAGACAGGAAGGAATGGTCAAGAGATAACAGAGCTGGAAATAAAGGCACCTGAAAAAAAGGAAAACCAGGAAGAGATATAAACCAAGTTTTTCCCCATCTGCCTCCATCCACAGGCTGGACTGTTTCCAGGACTATTCCCATGGCAGCTCCAAATTTATTTCCCTGCTGCCATCTGCTCTGTGGCTCCCCTCCACACATGCTCCCTACTGGCACCCTTTCCCATCACCTGTTGCTGACATGGCAGACCTCTCGCCGCTGCTGAGAGCCAAATGACACTGAGGCCTGGGGGGAGTGTCTGCACATAAATCAGGAGCTGCTTTGTAGTCCCAAAGCTTTGTTCAGCTCCTGTTCCCCATCCTGGCTATGGTGGTGTGGTGGGATGCAGGCAACAAACAGCCCCATGGCAGCAGCCCCAGGCTCCAGAGAGGACAGGGGAGAGGAGAGGCTGCAGCAGGTGCTAAGCAGAGCTGGCTTTGAATCAACTTCACAAGAAAGTCCATTTCCTTCTATCCCTGCTTCTCATTCATGCATTACAGATAAGATGCCAAGACTGTATCTCCCAGCAGCAAGGATGTTGAGTGCCTGCTGTAGTCCCAGCAGTTAGACCTTCAACGCAAGCTCAAAAAGGGACAGCCCCAAAAGACTGAAGATTTTTTAAAAATCTCTTGCAAAGACAAATGTCTTGGTCTTTAAATGCATTTGCTTAAACGTGAGCTGTGTTTCTCTTCCCACCTCTGTCTCCCAGTGTGTGTGTGAGTGTGCAGGCAGTGGACTGGGAGGCTCAGCAGGCTGCCCACAGCTCCCTTCATGAACTGCAAGATGAAAACCACAGGTCTGAACATACTAATGAACATCAGGTAACCCTAAGAGGAGACAAAGACTTCCTCTGCTCCTGTTGAGAGAAAGATCCACATGTACTGCCAAGACTGGTCTGATTCAGATGCCTCATAAGAGCACCGAGCCCATAACTGGGCTAAAAATCTTCAGTTACTGCATTTACCTCTTCCTCCCCAGCAGCCGTATGTGGGTAACACACAGACCCACTTAGCAGTGCTATGGTGCCTCTCAGTCACTTCCACCAGGTTATGTGGTCTTGGGAAGAGCCATGGGGCCAACCAGCTGCACCACAACTCAGTCATTCCCCAGTTTATTACCCCAAAGTTTCACACTTAGGACAATGGAGCTCCTTAGGGCCGTCTTGGTCAACTTCAGTCTTTCTTTGTTCAAGTTTAGCTGCACTCATGTGCGGGAGGAATGACCAGTGCAGCCAGACGTGAGGCAAATATTTGCCAGTCACAGCTTTCCCCTCATGGCTTAGCCCTGGCTTCAGAGCTGAGAAAAGTAACTCAAGTCCCTGTCAAATAAATACCATGGTGATCCAGCCAGGCAGCACAGCAGTCTTTCCCAGCACAGATGAGGTGTGAGGAACAGGCACAGCAATATAATCCTGCCATACCCACACAATAAATGCTCATGTCAGGTCTTCACCAAGTAGTGAGTGAGCCATCACTGAAATAATATTTCACAGTGTCCATCAGGCTCTCTGCGCTTCTAATAGCTCCCAATTCCTTCTTGTGGGCACAGCAGCTGGCTGGGCAATGCTCTGCCCCACTGAGGTTAAACAGCTCACTGTGGAGCACATGGAAGGAAGTTCAGCTACTAGTTTGCTCTACTGCTCGAAAGGTGGGTCATTCCTTGGAAATCTACCCACTAGGAGTCAGAAATTAGCAACTACCCAGACATCAGCTACAAAACACACGCTCTCCAGCATCCCCTAACACCCTCCTGTGTTCATTAACAGGACCTGGCAGCAAGGAAGACTCACAAGGCGGATGCCGCAGGCTCTGCCCAAGCTCTTCCTCCAAAGGCTGGGAATGCTTTCTGTGTGATGTTTTCTAGCAAAATACCATGTTCCCAGGAAGCTGCTGGGCAGGTGGTTCTGCAGACTTCCATCCTCTGCCCACACAGGACAGTGGGCAAGCCAAATCCTCACACCAGCAATGCTCTGTGGCACCAAGGAGTGTTGGTGTTTCCTCTTAGAGGTCTTGATTTTCAGGGAAGGAGAAGAAAGGGCTGTTTGTGGATGGACTGTGATTCTGGCAAAACATTCCCCAGAAATTCAGCATGTGAGAGACACTGAGGATAGAAAACTTCAGCTCAGGTGATCAGAGAAGGGCAAAGCAAAAGCCCTCAGGAAAGGACTGCCTGGCTAAGGGTGAAGACAGGCCACCTCTTTGATGAGGACGTGCCCTTCCAAGTATTGGCATGCCGGTTGGGAAGACTCCCTGGTATCCAGTACACCATCAAAGTACTGCCCGAACTTGGCACAGGCCACAGGGCCATGCCCTCAGAACTGATTTAGAGCTGACAGAGCCAGTTCTGGCACATGGTTTTAGCAGGAGAAGCAGCCCAATACCCTGGGCAGGACAGTCGCCTCGAGCAAGATTAATGTTTGGCTGTCTGCATCCTCAGTTGTCAGCCAGAGCTGGTGGCTGAAAGGACCAAATCACCCTTGTTATGTGGCCATTTTAAAAATAACCTTTCCCAAAGCCCCACAGTGCATAACCCTGTGTCAGTCTCAGCTCCAAGAGCTGAAGGGGATCAGCTTGCAGGGCTGACGGGTATTTTTGGGCACTCTGACTAATTGTCAGGACATATGCTGAGCATTCTTTACAAGGAAAAACAAAGCTGCAAAGTCTCCTCCAGTGAGGCCTAAGGGGTTGGATTAGTCACAAAAGTTATTTTCATAAACCTCTGCTTTAGGAAGGTTTGATTTAACTTCCAGCTTCAGATAAGTGCAGTTTAAAAATGGAAGAAGAGGTCAGCTTCCTTGCACTCCAACATTCACCACGAAGGCTGGGCCAGGCTGGGCTGCATTGCACCAACAAGGGCAAGAGAAGTGGAAACTCTTCACCTTGGAGTGGCTTCAGATTCACAAGTGCTTTTTTGGCACCACATCGAGTATTTTGCCAGTTGTGTCCCTCTTCCTCCCTCCACTCCCAGGAGCAAGAGCTCCAAGCTCAGAGGCTCCAGAGCCTTGATGTCCTGCAGCCCTATGTGAAGTGCTCCTCAAAGGCCACATCCTTTGAGAGGAACAGAAATCAGCCAGTTCTTGCGAGTTTATTTACCATTGAAAAGATTTTATTCTAAAAGCAACCTGTTTTGAGTGGGTTTTCTTGTTGCACTTCCTTGCTTCTTCTCCTTCGAAGGGCATCTCTCACCAACATGAGCACCTCAGCAACACTTCACTCACATGCCACTTTAAGCCAGCACTCATCCAGTTCACTTTCTCTACATTTACTAAGACAGCAAATAAAGAACCCATGTGCAACACCTCCACAACACCCTGGGACACACAAGCCAGAGCAGCCCATGTTTCTCCACCACTTTGCTCTCCCTTTCATCCCAGAAGCTCTTTGGGATGCTTTAAGCCCCGCTGCTGTCTCAGCCCATGCTGCTGGCCTATGGACTTTTTCTTTCTCCTTTCTCTGGTGCATACCAAACCTTGCTCTTCTCATTCAGCAGACACACTGCACCAGAAGCACACACATCTCAAGATGACAAGAACTCTCCAAAGCCTCCAACAACGCTCTCTGTACATTTTCCCCCCGAGCTGCAGAGCAATTTCCACTGAGGATAAATGTTGTCAATTCAATTTCTAATAACAGCATTAAAACGTATGAGCCATTTCTCTGGAGTCAGGGATAGTATTTTCAAAGTGCCTGTGTGATACAGGAATGTAAATCTTATTTTTCGTAAAGTGATAAGGATCCGGAGTCTCTGTGGAAATATGTCAGATCAGAGCTGGGCAAGGACTACACAGGAAAGCATTCTCTGTGGGGTAGGGTAGAAAACACAGCTTCAAATGTTAAAAAAAGGAGCAAATATCTTTAAATCTTTCATCAGGGTTAGGTTTCAATTTCAGCCAAAACCAGAGAGTCCCAGCCCAGAATGGTTTTCAGAGCCCTGCCCTGGTTTGTGGTATCCCAGCTGAGTGTCATCCACAGGATAGAGGCTGTTTTGGAGAGGGAAGCAGTGGAATTCTTCACCCCCAACATACTCCCGCTCTAGTTTTTTCGTAACCTAGCAAAATTTGAGTTCCTTTAGTGTCTTGGAAACGTTAAGATCGGTAGACTAATACTTGGTAAGAGACAGTTCAGGCCAAAGGAGGCTGGGGAGGTGAGGTTACTGAAACTGCTACATTTCATCCCCCTCCTCCACAAGGCCAGGGCATTCTGAGCCAAGGGAAAATCTCTCCTCTCCCATGCTCCTCCAAGAGTCTCAGAGCAGCTCTGCATGTTACAGCATTTCTATCAGTGCTGACTCTTGGAGCAATGGCAAGTTCTGTGTGTGGGTACATTCATTAAACACAAACTTTGGAATAAAAAAAGTGAGATACTTAGAAGAGTGTTTGATTTTAAACATAGAAATAAACCAACTGGAGTTGGTAAAAGCATTTGTGTGTTTGATTAAGCCATCCCCTGCTCTGGGGCTGGATTCAGGCCCAAAAAATTATTTTGTTTTCTTTTTCAAGTAGCAGAGAGAGAATAACTTCAGGGACAACAGAGCAACACAGTCTGCAAAGAGATACAATCTCTTTGCAATACAATCTCTTCTCAATACAATCACTGCAAGCTCTGCAACTACTGCCCACATCCAGCTATTAGAGGATGGGCTCCATGTGACAGAAAAGCAGTGCTAATTGCACACAAATGCTAGAGAAAGCTGTCAAAAAGCTAAACCAGATGTGAAACAGCAGTTTGCTTTCTTTTAAAACCAGCTTGTGCAACCGCATTGCATGAGAGCCCACAAGCACTGTGTCCCTCTGGGAATGCTGCAGGACAATGGGGAAAGGGTGAGGTTTCTAAATCATTGAGGGCTTTTCCTGCAACTGCAAGGACTCTGCTGTCCCTTTGGTAAAGTTATATCCCTTGAGACAAATTCTCAGCTGTGCTAGAAGGAAGCCTGGTAGGCAGCTTTGCCTGTTTGTGCCACGGCTGAGCAAGGCTAGGCTTGGTCCGGGATCTACAAAGCACAGCAGTGGGTTTAGTCACCCAGAGACAGCCTAAAGGCAAACACACCTTGACACCAAGAAGGTGAAACACTGGGAGACGACACGGGGAAGACCTGCAGGGATGCCTGTCCTGCTCCCAAACATTAACACCCAGTGCTGCACCCCACAGAAAAGAGATGACACAAAGGAACATCAGACACCACATGTAAACAATTCACGTTAGACTAGCAGTGTCTCAACTCCAAAGAGCTGCTGAAAACAGAAGATAAAATGCTTCAAGTGGCTTTTGTAGGTTTTAAAGCTTTTTAGCACCCTGCCCAGCTCAGTTATGGGCAGTTTGGGGTCACGGTGGCTGGGGCACAGGGCTGTATTATGCAGCAGGGTCACATGGACTCAACCCCAGCCACTGGCACAGCCCAGGCGCACCAGAGTACTGCCCACCTTGCAGCTATAAAAGGTGAACTCGTGTCTGTCTCACCCAGATCTCACTCAGCTATATGTCCTCACATGAAAATCACCTTCTTTCAAATGCCAGCTGCTCCAAGAACCAGGCTTTCCTGAAGCCTTTCCTTGAAGCCGATGTCTGAATGCACAGGTGGCACCGAGAGCTGCCCGTGTTTCTGAGGGACTTGGTTATGCCACCAAAGCATTTCCCACATGGTTCCAAAAAGGAGCTAGAAAAAATCCACCCACTGTCCTGGAAGGGACTTGCAAGAGTACACAATTTTACAGATCTCTCCATGATGGTAAAATTATAATAAAAGACTTCCAAAATACAAAATACCCCTGCTGAAACCAATCTCTTTTTATAGATGCAACCTTCACCCCTTGCTTCAAAAAGCTGTGAAGTTAATCCAAAAAAAGGATTGTGTTTTTGCACCATGTGAGTAGGTTCACAGATCACTTTTCAGGGGCTCAGCTTTTGTTTGCATTTGTGCTGTTGATAATTGTTCCCTGTTTTCGTTCACTGGCAACTATGTCTTAAAGGATTTGCTGAAATCCATCAGTGGGCCTCTGGTAAGGGGCTCACGCATTGCTTCATCGAGACAGCTGCCAGGTGATGTTCTCATGTATTTCTACATAACTTCATGAATTTGATAATTCAGCAATGGGGAGCAAAACCCAAGCAGAGACCACTGCCACACCTTTGTCAGCCTCCCCCCTGCAGTACCATGGTGCAGAGGGACAGGCAGTACTTCCTCCTACAGACAGACCTTTTCAGTTAAAAGTTGCACTTCAGAAAATGTGAGTTCATTGAATGAAGTGCATCTGGAAACATCTCTGTCTTAGCAGAGAAAGGTGCAGGATGCTACAGGAGCCCTGCCTAGGCTGCCAAGACACTGAGTGCATCACAGCCTCCTTATCCTGCCTTTCTCAGGCGCAGCTGGCACCCCAAAAGAACCCACTCCAACCCCAACCTCCATCAACCCAGAAAACACACCTCTGCTTGCAGCAGGTGCTCCCACAGGGCCCACTGTGCCCTGGCACGAGGTGACTCCAAAAGTCCAGTCCTGACCTACTTAAACTGGGGACACTTCAGGGTGAAATAATGCCAGAGTCCAGATTTTCAAGCTCCTGCTCCAGATATGTTGCAGAGGAGGGTGAGGTTTTTCCAAGCTCCTGCTCCAGCCCCTGGAGCAGCAGCAGGGAGAGTCTCTGCCTGTCAGTACTCCTGTCTAACCAGGTGCTTAGAACCAACCCTTATTTACAAGTCAAGCATCTCAGTTTTCTCTACAATCCTTTCACAGGGAGAAGTTTCCAGGATAGGGGAGATGGCAGAGAAGGCCACCTTGCAGCGTCTTAACCACCCCCAGGGCTCTCCAGCCCACAGTCCCACGAGGAATGTCATTGCCACACTTCCAGGAATTGTAAAAGCCCTGTCTCAGCAGCCAGCTTCACGCACCATCCCCTGCACGATTTACAAGGCAAAAGCTGTTTGGCAGAACAGCTCACACGGCATCCAAATGTCGGTGGAGCAGACAGGATTCCTGGCGCTGGCTCCCTTTCCATCCGGCTGCTCCGGCTCAGGCACCGACGCTGCTCCAAGGATGAGATCATCGCTATTTCAGGTTGAATTTGCACTTGGCAATCTCCCTGGTAACCAAAACAAGATACTCCTTGGTTTATAAGAGATTTATTGGCTGTTTGGTTCAGTGTCTCCTGGAGCACGCAGAGACTTCCCCGCATCACAGCACCACCACAGGCTGGGGAAGAGCTGGAGGGCAGGAGGTGCTCGCAGCAGTGCTCCGGAGATGGGCAGTGTGAGCACTGCGGGGCGGAGGAGGAGCTGCCTTAGGGCTCACCCCAGCGACATGGAACTGAGAAAAGGAGGTGTGAGGCGCGGCTTTCACTCACACACACCACAGGTGAGCCTTTATGGCAGCCCCGTGCCACCTCAGTGTTACAGCCTGTCCAGCACATCAGAGTAACCACAGGGATGCTGTTTGCAGTCCTCTCCAGCCAAAAATCTGCAAATCTTTTCCCAAATAGGAATGGTGTGTCCCCCACCCACTGCAAGAAACCCATCCCACCACAGGAACAGAACCAAAGTTGAAGTTTCCGTCTTTGGCTATAAATCATTAAGGAGATAATGGCATAAGAGAGGAGGGAATATTATGGCAAAGGCTGGGTGACATGTTCTAGCATCCACCAAAGGAAATCCAGACAGAATTTAACAGATTTGCATCCTCACCAGGTGCCCTTGTGCTGCTGTGAGGTGAACATGGGCTGCTCTCCAATCCTGATGCCATACTGTCATCCTGGCCATTTCCAGAGGCAGCACGGAAGTGTGTTAGACACCAAGTGGCATTCACCTGGCAGGCTGTCCCATGGGGAAGCATGATTGGCTTTCAATGGGCAGAGCAAGGTAGACAATGGGTAGACAGGAAACTGTATTTGCATGTGTTGAGTGAAATACATAGCTCTGTGTATTTTTAAAGTGAGATGAGACCAGAGAGAGAGAGACAAATCCTTGCACCCTGGGCTGTTTATTATTATTATACTGCCTCTCCACAGTACTGTCAGAAGAAAGATCACATCAGGACAATGCTTAGAGATCACCAGGGAATTTCTAAGTGGAAGCAAAGCCACTCAATCTCCAGATTACTCTCTCCAATTACCCAATCCAGATGAGGACCACACACCTGTGTTCTGGAGGTGCTGTCTGTGTTTGCATTCCCTCAAACCACTGACTGCCCTGTGGTTAATGCTGTACCAAAGAGCAGGACACGGTGCCAAGCGCCTGGAATGCTCTCAGGATCCCGACACTGCCTCTGTGGGCTGTTCAACTGAACAGGCATCAGTCAGAAACTCATCAAACTCATCCACTGGACGAGGTAAGTCAAGCTAGAAAAATCTCTGTAGCACACAGCAAGAGCATTGTGAGTGCACATGGCTGTCCCAAGGCAGCAGTTTCCAGGGATGCTGCAGCCCTGTGGATGACACACCTACCAGGAATTTTAAAGAGCTCTTTGCTGTCTCAGTGCAATGAGAAGAGGGGAAAACCAAGAGGCACAGAATGAAGTGGAAAAGGCTCAAGAGTCCAAAAACGAGACGATAAGACAGAAGCTGGAAAGGGAGGCAGGCAGGCAGTGCCTCAGAAGTGACTAATTCCAAACCTTTGCTCCGGTGTTTATTATAGAAAAGAACAGATAAGAAAGGCTGATGGTAACAACTGCCAGGGGCAGTCAGTCCCAAGGTAAACAAACAGCAAATGCTTTGGGAGCAGCCTGCCAAGTCCAGATGGTTCCCACATCTTGGGACATTTCTTTAAGAGAAAGGATATTATTTTCTCCTACCCAGCATCCTCCCAGGAGTGTGGGGGCTGTCTTTAGGGTAGTGTCATAGTTAAGGGGATCTTTGGTCAGAGACCACTGGAAGCACATGAAAACTGAATATTCCCAAATGAAGGCTCTGAGGAAGAGCTGGGAGCCAACTCCCTGCAGGGAAGTCAACTAACAACCAGTGTGGGCTGGACCCGCCATTGCTTCAGTGTGATGAACCATTTCTACTTTTCTTAGCACAAGAAAGGCACGTCCAGCACTCTGCTTCTTATGAGAGAGTTTTGGAGGATTGAGGGGATTTTTTGCTCTGTCCAAGCAAAACACCAAGAGCAATTCTTGCTCTGCCAGAAGCTCTGAACTTCTCTGCAGCCGAGAGCTGGTGTAACACAGGCATCCTCACACTCTGGGACAGCTGCTGCAGTGCTAAAGGGATCTTGAAGCAAAATAGGTGGATTATAGATCCCTGTACCAACTGTGCCTCCCTGCAGGAGTCCCTTGGCATACGGAGCACATGCAATTTCTTGTGAACAGGGGTCTCTTAAACACATCATTTCAGCAGACAGACACCACTGGGACCAGCCAGTATTTGATTTGAAGCTCTCTCATATGTCAAAGCATCATAAAGCACAAAGGTCTCTCATGTCTTGAAGACAACTGGGAGGATTTTCCAGGAGAGAAAGTTTTCTATTCCATTTGGTCATTTTAGCTTTTTTTTTCCTGTTCTACCTCCCCATACACATCAAAGCAGAGATAGGAGAACAGATTAATTTCACTGTAGTTCTGCAGTTCACCAAGTAAACTAGCTCTGAAACATTTTGATCCAAACTATTAAATCGCAAGCTATACCTGTTAGGAAGCCTCTTGTGAGGCAGATTTTAGTCTTCTCTCTTCCACTCTGCTTGTTTCCCCTTTCCAGGGGTGGAAAGGGATTAGAAAAAAAGGAAGCCAAAAAGCTGCCCTGCCGTGCTTCTTCCCAGCAGGAATAGTTTTTCCCTGTTCTTCATTAGGTGTCTGGGTGACAAGTGGGACTCCATATTTGATCCCAAGAGATCGCAAATGCAGCCATGTCCCACCACTTTCAATCTCTCACAGTTCATGACTGTTGGCTGCAAGCTCGCACCACAGACAACTCTGCAGAGCAGCAGGAGGAGGGATCATTCCAAATGACACCAATCACTGGGATCACCTCAAGGAACAGAAAAAAGACGAGGCACATATGTGGAACAAGTGGGTCTTCTGAAAACAGCAGTCCAAAGTCAAGAGGGTTTGAATTTCTTGTTTACAAAAATAATGCAACTCTGTAACAGCATCCAAACCAAAATTGTAACTCTGCCTGAAAGTTTCCAGTCAGGCACACAGCAAAATAGCTGCCCTTCCACCCTGGATTGCAGCTCAATCACTGCCGGGAACCCTGCCCTAGCTCTCCAACTTCTTCCAGGGAACTCTAGTTCAGCCTATTTTGAAAAAGTGCTTCCAACCCTGTCTATCCCATTCCAGCAAGGCTATAATGCAATCCTTGCCCTACTTTGATTTTTTCCAAAGCCTTAAGTATAATTTTAGCCCTATCTTGCCATAGGACACAAACCCCATTTCCCATCTGTTCTGATGGAGATGAGAAAGCTAGAGTAGAAGAGCATCCATCCATCCATCCCTTTGTCCCACAGAAAATGCCATGCTCTCTTGCTCTGAGAGTAGGAATTTGCTCTGGCAGCAAATTCAGACTACACGTGCCTGAATCACTCTGGAGGTATCAAGGGCCAGCTCCTGCCTCAGTGTGTATTGCAGGGAGGATGAGCATCGGCCCATCAAGGGCTTTTCTGTGGCTTTCCAACAGCTTGGAGCAGATCAAAGCCTTTGCAGGAAATATTCCGAGCAGCAAGATGAGCCATTTCTGGTAGGAGAATTTTGCCTACAGGCCTGGGGAGGTTTCGCAGAGAGAAAAGCTCATCACACACCAGCCTTGGCCTCTCGGCTCCAACTCATTCCTACAGAAGCCACCTGGGGTGATATTCCCAGAGCTGGTTCTGGGCTGCTCATCTACAGAAAGTCCCAGTTAAAGCACACTGGGGAGAGGAACATGCTGGGCTATATCCTATCTCTGAACCCCAGGGAAGCCCCAGTCCTTTGGTCCTACACCCAGCCAAGTGGCTGCAAACAGGGTTCTTACTGGATCCAAGAATAAAAGAACTGAAGCCAGAGTATATGGCACAGTCCTTCCAAAACCACACTGCAGAAGTGGAAGCATGCATTTATCTAAATAGCATTTAATTCTTCAGAATCCCAGTGTCTCAAGAGCCATCTGCTTAAAACTCCTCTCCAAACAGAGTATCTAAACGAAATATGAGGTCTCTTTCTTCCTCTCACACTCCTTCTGCCAAAATCAGACATGAAATGACTGATCTCAGACATTTCTTCTTGGTTACTTTCCCTGTCTGCATTTCTATAACAGAGAAATGAAATAAAAAGAGATCCCAATGAATCAAGCTGTAGTATTTTGGCTTACAAAGCATTTTGGTTTTTATGAAATCACAGGTCAGTTCTGGGAAGGTTTATTGCATAGACATGATTTCCATTATCTTTTCAAGTGACAGTGGCTGGGGACCACGAGGGTGACAGGCAGGCATTGACTGCTTGGCTCAGTTCTCCACACATCTGCATCTCTGTGTGACCCTTGTGGAAGCCTGGCACCAGAGCCTGCCCATGGCTCTACAGGGAGCTGTTCTGATTTAGGAGCAATCAAAACCAATCAAAAGCATGAGCAAACTTTGCACATCACTGGTGGTGAGGCTTATCTTCTTGCTTTTAACGCCACTGGGACTTCAGGGCCAAGCAGCATGACAAAAAGGGAAATGCTAAACACAGGCTTGTGTGATCCTTGTCTCATCAGCAAAGAACAGAGGAATTTTCCACCTAAATCCCCCTATGCATCCACCGGATGGTGAGTAAACTTAACATAATTCACACAGGCTACTGCTGAGGGGACAGTGTTATGCCTGGCTCAAAGCTGCCTCTCTGCTCCGCTTTGTGAGACCTCACCTGCAGAGCTGCATCCAGCCCTGGGGTCCTAGCACATGGTGGAGCTGTTGGAGCTAGTCCAGAGGAGATGATGTGCTTTCAGGGATGGAGTATCTCTCCTATGGAGACAGGCTGAAAGAGCTGGGATTGTTCAGCCTGAGGAAAAGAAGGCTCCAGGAAGACCTTACAGCAATATTGTATTTCAATACTTCAGAGGGGCTCACAGGAGAGATGGGAACAAACTTTTTATCACGGCCTGCTGCAACAGGACAAGGGGCAAAGGTTTTAAACTGGAACAGGTTAGATTTAGACTATAGACAAGGAAGGAGATTTTTACACTGGCAAAACCAGTAAAACACTGGCACAGGTTGCCCAGAGATGTGGTAGATGCCCCATCCCTGGAACTGTTCACGGCCAGGTTGGACAGGGCTCTGAGCAAGCTGGTCTAGTTGAAGATGTCCCTGTGGACTAAATGACCTTTAAAGGTCCCTTCCAACCAAACTATTCCGTGATACAAAAGGAAGTAAGTTGCTTCTTGGGGGCAAGGAGGTCAGTTCCTTAAACTTTTTGTTACATCCTAGTGCAATGGGTGTGGACTGCAAGTCATATTCGTGTGATAAGGATTTAGATTACAGATGAAGTGCATCCTACAGCATCACTCCCCTATCCATGGACATGAACAGGGACCTGACCAGGCTCCCACCAGCTGCTTAGTACCATATGTCTGGATTTTCCATTCATGATACAGGTCGATGGAAAAAGCTGCTTCCAAAATAAAGGCCAGCCAAGATAGACTGGAGAGTGTTTATTTTCAAGTGTTTGAGTACCCTAAATGTTGCCTCCTTTTGAACAGCTGCCATTGTTTACATTCAAGCAGAGAATTATACCAGCATGCAGGGAGACAAGCCATCACTCACAGCAGGGAATAACTTCTGTTAGAAACAGTTCAAGAGCCCAATCCTAAAAACCTTCCTCAGCCAAAATTCCCGAAGAGCAGTGCACGTCAGAAGCCAGCTGTAAAATCCCAGCCCTGAACTCATTCCTCAGAGCCACAGTCCAAAATCTGAGCAACTGGCTTTCTGCTGCACTGAGATCTGGAGGGATTGGGGGTTTTTTGCTCTTGTGGTGCCAGCTCTGAAACACCTATCCACATTTTTCTCTCAGGTATAAGACAAGAAGGAATTTTTATATACTGAGCTCCTTAAGGGAAAATTAGAAACTGGTTTGTATTCAAGAATGCTGTATTTGGGGAAAAAAAAAGAAAAGGATGTTGTCACTGAAGTATGTGGGTGCTTTTATCATTACAGAAGAAAGTTGAAGTTTCAAAGCCATATTTGGTTGCTTGATCAGCTATTTGCTTTGTACATCATGGCTTAAGAATTTAATCAGTTTCCTTTCGGAAGTTTTTTTTTGTTATTTTTGAAAAGAACACTCTTCCTCTCAAAACAGGGTAAAAGACTAATTGGTAGGTGGATTGTTTTATTAATTTTCCCCATTCCGTGTGCTAGATTTCAGTGGTTTAAAAAACAGTCACATCCCTTTCTCTACCACAAACTGGCTCCTGCTTACACAACAGAAGCTGGACCAGAGTCACATGCATTAACTTATCTTTTGACCAATTACTAAAGAAAAGATTAATGACAGAAACATCCATCTTGCAAACACATGGTGAATACAACTTCACTCATGCAAGTGACTTCCCAAATCTATATTGATACAGGGGTGCAGCATTTGTGCAAACTAAAGGTGTTTGCATTCACATGGGTACAGCTGCAGGAACTCTGCAACTGCCTGATATTCCGTAATACAGAAAGAAAGACGAAAGTGTGATAATTATTAGGTAAAAGCTTGCATTTCCAAATTCCTCTATTCTGTTACTGCCAGCCTGCCCCCAGGATTGTTCCTCACGTCACCTGAGACCCCACAAAACAGCCTCTGCTTTAGCTATTTCCTCCCCAGCTCTCATGATAAAAGCCTCAAAGAGGCACATCTGATCACCTGCCCAGGAAAGCACAGAGCTGACAGCTCTTACACAACTCAGTACCACAGCAAATTCTCCCTAAGCAACAGCTCAGCTTGGAAGCAAAGGGAAAATTTGTATTTATACCCCAGTGTCTGCCTGCACTTTAAAAGCAACCACCTTCCAGGAGGGAATATGTATATCAGAAAAAGAGGATGCAAGAGAAGTCAGAAGCAAGAACGTAGATAAATCCCATTTCCAAAACAATCCATAAAACAGGCAGTTTCTGAGGCTAACTCAGTGAACCGCGGAGAAATTGCTTGCTAGAGAGTGTTTCAGAAGTACCTTACACACCCACAGGCTTCCCACTCCCCATCTCTACTCTCACAAACCCTTCTCCGGCAGAGCAGTCACAAGGCAGAGAAAAGACCAGCACAAGCCCTGAAATCCGAAGATCTGCGAAGCGTGGGATGCTGAAACGCTCCCTGCCCTGCTCAGCGAGACGATGCTCGAGAGGGAGAGAGGGAGGCATGTGCTTACTGGCTGCTGGAGAGCCCGGGAATGCTGCGAGGCGGCTGCTGCCGGGAGGAGGGAAGGGATGGACCGAGCGCTGCGAGCGGCTGCGGGACGGACACGGGAGCGCCCTGGTCCAGGGCTGGGCTGGGGTGTCCAGCGGGAGAGACGCGGCTTCCACGCTTATAGCAGGGAGGTGCGTGGCAAAAAAAAAAAAAAGCTAGTCCAGCCCATAGCACCGATCCTGCCTGGGGAGGCATGCTCCTCCCAGGGTCACTGCACCATCCATGGTGGGGAAAACCCCAACCAGGGATGGCACTTTGCCCGTAGAGCTGTTCCCTGCCTCCCCACAACAGCACCGCGCTGTCATGGGAACCCTGGGACGACGCAGGCTGGGAAAAGCCCTGCTACCCCCGAAGTGCCGGCAGCTGCACTCCCAGACAAGGAAAATGAGGCACAGAATCTTTGCAGGAGGATGCATCTCCAGGTTCCTGTCCTGTCCAAATAACCCTCTCTCAATGCTAAAGCCTTTCCTGGAAGCTCAGTTATACATCACATTCAGGTTCACAGACAGAGTTTGCAGGACACAAAACAAACAGCAGGGATGTATTTCAAGTGAGAAGTCTGCAGGGAGGGAGGGGACCCAACTGAAGAGAGCACAGAAGAAAATGATGCCAAAAGAGGAGCCTTTTCTTCAAAGCAGGCATGAAAAAAAGTACTGTCAGGTAGCAATTCATTCCTATTTTAAATAAATCTGCCTGCCTGTGCTGCATCACACCAGAAAAGTCTCACAACACTCACACTTGTTTTCTTTTCTCCCTTTCTCCATCCCTTATTCTTTTTGTATTCTTCTGAGTTTATCCCACTTTCTTCCATTCTTCTGCTATTGGACACATGGTCCAGCAAGTAGCTAAGTTTGTTTTTTAACAAGAGGTGCTTGTGTTGGAGCTCTTGCTCTACAAACAGGCTTTTGTGGTGATGCCTTAGGTTTTAACTTTTATATTTTTTAAACTCTGTACTGCTTAGTGTGCAACTTTGAAGCTTCTTGTAGCCTGTTACTTTCTGCTCTCTCATGCCAGTTAGACATAACAAAGCCTCTCCGGACTGCTCTTCAAGGACACCTGGACCATCCTGAGCCCAAGGGGTGTAAACCAAGGAGTCTCTGAAAGGGGGGGTAGCTAAGGGGAATTACATCATTTAACTGGGGTTTTAATTGGAGAATTGACCCTGGTATGCAAATGAACCAAACTTATAAAAGTGTGGAAAACTCGTGACCTGTCGTCCATCTTGGGGTCCATCTTGGCAATAGCCTCTGGCATCCCAGGGTGTACCTTGAAGGCCCTTCAAATAAATACCTACTTTTGTTCCTTTACTCTGTCTAGTCTCTGTGTCTAGGAGGCCTGATAAGGCATCAGTGGTGCCTTGGAGAGCCACCACAGAGCTCCTGACTAATGGCAGGAGAGGCTGGTAGGTATGCTGGACACAGCACCAGTATCCCTGGAAAGCAGATCGCTATACTTGGGCCAAGGAATTTTTCTTTGTTAGTAAAACAAAAAACATTGTGTAAGAGCAAACGCTCTCTCTTTACAAAAACATTCATATTTTTCTGTGTCTCTGTTCATTCAACAGGTAAGTCCCACAGATTCCTCCAACACTGCATCATTCACATTAACATCTCTAGCAGGGACAAGAACACTGGGCTGCCCTGAGGTTCAAGGCTCAGACAGCCACAACTTGCCAAGAACAACTTCAGTCATGCGTAAAACACAGATGTGAAACATCAACATCATTTATCATTATGGACTGATGTTTACATTTGATTCTCAAAGGAATCCAAATACCCATTTCCAGCTCATTTTTCCAACAGCTCTCCCATCAAGCATAAAACTTAGTCACCATTAGTGAGAGCTTTTCTCTAGTGGCTGTAACCGACCATCAGACCTACAAGACCACTAGCAAAACCCCACTGCCCCTAAGGTATGATGTGTGTCACATGTTTGCAGCTGCAGAGCTCCAAGATTCATGAGAAATTTCAGAGATGAGACCCTTCAAGGATGAGACATTCAGACAGAACATTCCCAGTTAGATAAATCAAGCCAAGATCTCCAGGAGAAACCAGGGTTGTAGAGTGTGAGGATACAAAGACAAATCAGGTGTTGCACAGATGTAGGAGAACATCACCAGGGAAAAGTTACCTGCAGGCAGCTCCTGTGGGGTTTCTTCTTTCAAAGGAAGGAGCCCTCCTGCCTCTGGCCATAAACAGAAAGAGGAGGAGAGAGGAATAGGGAGGGCACTGCTCCAGGAGCATCTGTACCGATGGAGTCCCTTCACCAGACAGCAGTCACTGCCCCTGCCCCATAGGAATACTTGGGGACTAATCCTGCACCTCTGCAGTTGCATCTTGGAAGATCCCAACCAGATGATGCATCCTGGAGAAGCACAAGTGCTCTGATAAGTGCCTGACAACGTGCAGCGTAACAAGCCTCCCATATCTGCAGGGAATGTCATCAGGCTGCTATCAGGATCCTCTGCCTCTTATTTAATTAGATGCCTTCTACATACAACACAAACAAGAGATTTCATGGCCAAATCCTAAACATCAGCTACCGTCAAAGCAACTCCCAGGCAGCATGTCTGTCAGCTTAACAGAGTAGCAGCTAAATAATAAATTCATCTATTTAACGTGGCTCTCACTGATTACAGCAGAGCAGGTTGTTATTTGAGTAATTCATCGCTCTCATTGGATTGCAGCTCAAGTGCACAATGCCACATCCAGAAAAAAAAGCAAAATAAAGGTCTGCAAAGGCACATGGCACAGAGCAAGTGCTTTACTGCATCTTCAGTATTGCTACTCCTGCCAGAAAGTGAGTGTGTGCAGGATCAGACCTTAAATCAGACCTTAAAATGACCAGTATACCTGACAGAGAAGAATTTAAGCACTCCAGAGCTTGCACTAATCACAGCAGCAGGTTTAGTTTATTTGGAAAAGAGCAGCGGATGATTTAGAGAGCAAGGACAGCACGCAACCAGAGTCAAGGAACAGGCACTGGGGCACTGCCATATTACAGATACGGTAGAGCACTGTAAAAATCTCTGCCAAAGCATTGGATTAAACAAGAATAAAGTGCAAGAATGACACAACTCATGGCAAAGGACTGAGTCAACTCTGAGTCAATCCCCTACTACCACCAGTGCTTGCTAAGGAAGATAATCAGTTACCCTGCAAATTGACTTCTTGGCAAACACAGTAAATAAATCTAAAAAAGAAGGACTCAAATGGTCCAATATATCCTTGACTAGTTATCCAAACAAAATGAACTATAAGCAGAAGCACTTAAAACTGAGTTGGTTGAATTACTCACTCAAATCTATCTGCTAAGAAACTTTATTTGGAAATGGTAGAGCTTGCAGAGGGTGTGGGGACGCTAATCTACAGCCAAGTCCTCTCCAAGAAACCCTGAGGGCAGGACACCCCCAAAGTCAAGGGTTCACCCCAGAGCAGGAATCATCTGAACCAGTGGAGAAAAAGATGTGTTTTGATTCATCATTTGGATCTCCATTCTGAGTCCATTAAATCCCTCTCTAGCCACAGAGGGGGAAAGTCTTTCACACCGTGGGGCTTGGTTTTGTCAGTAGAAGGAAGGCACTGCATCTTGGGGTGAATCCAAGCAGAATACCATCCATGTACCCCATGGGCCGTTTGGCTGTCCCGGTTCCCACATGCCAAGCTGGGGCTGGGCGTGACATGTCCTATCCATGGTGTCCCCTAGTCAGGGCTGACAGTGGTGACAATCACCCTGTGTGAGATGGGGCTGCCCCACTCACCTGCCCTCTGTGGGACACCATGACCACACAGAGCCACAGCAGCAGAGATAATTTCCACACAAAAACCCTTCAGAGCCCTCCTCTCCCAGCGAGCACCTCAGCCCTTCCCTCAGCTGCAGGTGAAAATAATTCCCAATCCCCCTCGTTAAAGTAATTACCACTCATTATCCCCTCTCCCCTCTTGTCCAAAAGAGCTGGGAAGGGTTCTTTCCCCTTTCCAAGTTGCAGTCTGAGGGATGCAGCTATTTTGGGCTTAAGGTACCACCACAAACTCTCTTCACTCCCTATCCAGGCTGACTCCTCAGGGTCACTGCCCTGTTAATTCCCTAATTGACAGGCTCCATCCTCCTTTCACGACACAGCCACCTGCTTTCACCAGCCTCTGAGAGCAGGAAGCTTTCCCAGCAGAGGCGGCCACACAGGCTGGCTGCTCCTGTGACATCTATGTCCCTAACTGTGCAGAAGTCAGTTGTGCCGTGTTTTGGATGGGTCTCCCACTGGAATATAAAGCACCCGTGGCCCACGCAGGGCCTCCCAGCTGAAAGGTGGACTATCATGTTGGAAAGCTGATCCCTTGAGGCCCCAGTGACGGCTCTGTCCTCGATCTGTCCTCTGACTTTTCCAAAGTCTGTTTTCAGCCCCAGGGGCACAGGAGAAGACAGCTTGTCCTGCAGTGAGTCGTTTCAAGAGGAGAAGGAGAGAGAGAGAGAAAATAGGGAAAGAGATCCATCAGTCTCCACACCCTCAACCATCCCACCATTCTGCTACCCTGGGGGATAACTGGAGGCCAGATGGAGGCCCAGCCCTGCAGGCAGCTGGAACTCACCTGACACCAGCTAATTACCTCACAGCCATCAGCACACAGTCTCCAGGCGGGCAAAGTAATGGAAAAGCTGAAACACTTCAGAGTCATTCCTCTCTGGGACTAAGTAAGGGAGGGGTTATGGAAGGTTTGGAATGGTGTGGTTAAAACATCAGTGATGCAAAGCCTTTTCCATGGAGTTTAAATACATAACACGCTGCTGTCCAAGTTGATGCAAAGGAGAGCATCGCAACCTGTCAGCTACATGCCATGGGCTGTGATCCTCAGCGGGAGCAGCCAGGCTGCCAAAAAACAGACATCTCTTAGCTCTCTGTGCTTCTGCTGCAATTCTTCCTATCAGCATGGTTTGGAAAACATACACATGCAAGGGAGTGAGGGTGAAATTGCTGAGGGACATCAGTGGATTGCTCTTCATCACAGGTTGAGCAAACCAGAAAAGGACCAAGTTGTTCTGGCCTCAAGGTGAACCACAGGAGGTTTAGATTGGATATTAAGAAATATTTCTCCCCTCAAAGGGTGGTCAAACATTGGAATACGCTGCCCAGGAAAGTGCTGGAACTGCTGTCCCTGGGAGAGCTCCAAAAATATGGCGATGCTCAGAGACATGGTTTAGACTGGGATTGGCAGTGCTGAGTTAATGGTGGTACTCGATCTTAGAAGCTTTTTCCAGCCTTTATGGTTCTATGATTCTTTCAATTTAGTGGGCAAAACAGCAAGCCACAAAAAAAGGATTATGATTGTATTAGGTGACATGCACAAGACTACTCAGCTTTCCCCAATTTAGTGTCAAAGTATTTCTGTAGCATAGCCCTAAGATACCATCAGCGAACTTGGATCAACGGATCAAGGTGATTTCCAAAAGCTGAACAATCACCTGTTGAGAACCTGCTAGTGAATAAGCCCATGAGTAATTACAGTGGCTGTGTTATTTGTGACATCACTGCCACTCAGATTTTCCTGAGTGACACCAGAATCTGCACATGGAGAAGGGATCTAGCTAAAGATTGCTCCCACCTTTAAAAAGCAGCTGCAGGGATGGCTCAGCTGTCAGATTAAGAGAAGCAGCCGTGTCAGCCCTCTTGGTGTCCTTTAGCAGAGTCCAAAATGCTTCTCCCAGTACAAGTTGCTCCTTCTGTGCATGGAAAATTACAAAGGTGACTCCCAATTATAAAAGATGATGCACCAGAGCCCTGCAGGAATGGACCCATCTGTTGATTGTAGCAAGGCTACATTTGGAAAAGGCAAGAGAAACAAAGGTTTCCAACAGTCTTTCCAGTAACAATTTAAGTTTTCAAGGAATGTTGGCAACAGTCACAGCTATTTACCTGCAGCCTGCAAGGGGCTATTCAACCATGCCAGGTTTTCTGCCAAGGGTAGGGCTTGAGGTTTTCTGCTCTACGGTCGTTTGAACTTCAGCATTTCCATCCGCATTCATGTGCTGGGTCCTGGTGTTTTTTCCTGCTGGATCACAAGCAGGGATGTGGGAGCAGCAGGCAGCTTGTGGCCATGGGCATCGCCCCACCTGGGCCTACATCCCTGGGACAGGGTAGCCCTGTGAGTGCAGACCTCTGCCCCTGCACCCCCACACACCGACCTCGTGATCTGTGCAAACCCTGTCTAACCCTGAGCAGAGCCCACAAACTGAAGCGTGGGGAACAGCCTGGGCAAAAAATAGCTTTTCACAACTACTGCTATCACTAGAACTTTTCAGCCACCGTCTGCTGAAGTCAAGTAAATTTCCATTGACTTCAACAGCTGCTGGGGCACAGTTTGCTTAAGTGTTTCCAGACTTTGGCCCTCCCAGCAAACACCTTGGCCAGACATTAAACAATAACAGGAATCCATCAAATATTTGAGTATTTGCATAAGCCAAACAGACAAAATTTGAGAAGAGGTTTGGTTCTTGGTCCTTATCAGTTATCAGTTCCTGGGTGGATGCCTATTGAGAGAGATTTAACAAAGGTTTCTAATAGCAATGAGGTAAAGAAATAGCAGTATAACATCAGGTTTTCCTTCAAGCAGAGCAAAGGGATTTGTGATGATACGTATTATAGACACATGTATATTTTTATCTTACTATACATAATTATCCTAAAGTTGGTCTTTTTCCTTGGTGCGAGGCTCACCAGGAGTTTCATGTTCCAGATTTGAAAAGATGGCTTCCAGGCATCAGAGCAAAATTAAGCTTCTTTATTAATTCTAGCTTTAGATTTTAGTCTAGGAAAAAATTAATTCAAGGTACCCACAGGCTAACATATGTAAAAGACATGTTTTAATAGCAGAGGAAATTTTCAAAGCATCACAAATTTCATTTTGCTTGAGTCTGCAGCTAAAATCAAACCAATTAGAAAGCTGAGAACCATGAAGAAACATATACAACTGGGTTAGATAATTCCATGAACATGAGAGACAACAGGCACAGAATGGGGCTCACTGTGTTTGCTACAGCTCAGGGGGCCAAAATTAAATTCCTCATCATGGTACAAACTGCTTGCTTGACTTGGGCTGAGTCGTAACATCAGCCCCTCAGGCAATATCTGCCTGGCTCCAGGGCTGCTGGGAGTGCTGTGGGCACACTCCAGAAAGCAGCAGTGGTGCCCAGTGCCTGCAGTCCCTTGTTTGTGGCCACTTTCACCTGTCAGTACGACCACAATGGATGGATTTGCTCAGTGGGCCTCAGGTTCCTGCATGCACACAAAGACATAATAGCATTTTTTGCTTCCCTCCTAGGGAGGCAAAGATATGTGAAGGTTTAAAATGCAGGCTTTGAAACAACAGACAGGTAGTAAGAGGACAAGCTTTCAGACTCAAAAGCACGCCATGGAAAAGATTCCAGCTCCAGAGCAGAGCTGGAGTCATGGAACCACTGCAATAGACTCACATAAACCTCCTCTGCTGCCACAGCATCTTCCAGTCCATGGGATGGGATGCAGAGTCCTACCCCAGTCCCCTCCAGCACCTGCCACCAGCATGTACTTGTTTCTCTGGATGCAAAGCCTTGAGCTGGGGAGTCTTAAATGCTCTGCTGGCTCCTACATAGTGATTTCGTGTGACTCACAATTAATGCCAGTGAAAGTCATATTTAGTGAGATAGTTAATGGCATCTGAATTTGTGCAGAGGCTTAAATTTGGTGTGCTCCAAGGTAGCAACCTCAACAACCCATATGGTGCCCAGGGTTACACCAGGAGCAAAGTGGAGAAAGCAGCCACTTGTCCAAGGCTATGGATGAGATCTGTCCCAGGGGCTGGAACTGAACACCAGCCCGGCTCACCACACCCAAGTGCCTCTGCATAAATCAAAGGCTTTTACATAAAGGCACAGGGTATCATATTTACTGCTCAGACCTGCACTCATGGTGATGTGGAAAAGCCAGGTCACACCTTTCCACCATTTCTGCTTTCTCCTTGTGTCCAACAGCACTGGCTAGATGAGCATTTTGAATTTCTATATCAGACCAATTTTCCTTTTCTTAAAAAAAAAGATTGTATTAAAATTACAAGATTGTTGATGGAAAACTTAGCCACAAACAAGGTTGGGGTTTTTATTCTCTATGCCAAAAAAATCAAGTGAATGGTATCCCATTAAATGGTATACTTCATGTTAGCTTCATACTTGGGAAAAAAGTAAATTTATGTAAGATTTCCAGATGCTTTGTTTCACAAACAAAAAAAGAAATAGTCATGGGAAAATTACAAACCATTTGGCACTAAGGAAATTATGAATGCAATTTCCTGAGCTCAGTGTGCTGAAGGAGCTGCAGTAAATAGCTGTCAAGCAGCTTTCTCAAACAAAAGATTTTAGACTTGATACCCAGCTGTGAAGGAGATTTGTCTGTGCTGGACTTTTGTTCTCATTCCAGTCAGATGGGATTTTCAACTGGCTTAGTTTAGCTGGCACGAAGGGAGCATGGGTGTGTTGCCTTTGGTTTAAACCAAATTTTCTGGGAATCATGTCTTAAGTAAAAATGACAGAACTCACTTCTTTGCTGAGTTCTGCTGAAGAAAAGTGATTTAAAGATGATTTGAAGTCAAACTGAGAGACCCAAGAGAAAGATCTCAGACATATGCATGGCTACAGAGAAGCTGTCTTCCTGCCACTTCCAAACTGAAATAAATTTCTTCAGTAAAAGCAGATTGGGATTTTTTCCCTCAGCAGCTCAAGTGAGGGTTGGGAACAGAAGAAGAAACTGAACCAACAGCAGGGAAAAATATTTGGCATTAGATATTCTGGATCTGAAGAAGAATATGAGAATTGTGCACAGACTGCTTAGATTTTGATGAAGCAGCTGCTCAGGAGAGCAGCTCCCTACCATGAGGGGTGACAGAGTCATGTCCCAAGACAAAAAGGGCTCTGGGTGATGCACATTCCCTTCCCACCTCCCTCATGCAAACCTGAGCCGGTCAGTGAAAAATGCTGTCAGATCAACTTTGGGGGGCTGGTCAGTGCCTCATGTCCCCGTTCCCGAAGCTGCTGGCTGGGATGCAGCTACTGGTGGGTGCAGTGGGTGCTGCTGTGATGTGGCAGCGCAGCCAGAACCAGCTCTGGCTGCAGGAAGGGTCAGTCAGAGCCCTGGGTGCTTCTGGACGGCACTGCTGCCTCGGAGAAGTGACACAGCATTGCCCCTGGCTCCCTGCAGAGAGGATCCTTGTCCTGCCAGTGTCCTTGGCAACTCAGAGCCACAAACATCAAGCGGTAGGAGCCAAGAGGGACAGAGGGATTGGCCAAATATGAAACCTGGTAACTGGCTATAAATATTTACATGCTGCGCCTCAGCTTTACTCGTTCTGCTGCATCAGAGGCACGGCCGGCCAGAGAGTCCAGGTATTAACTGTCCTGTTTGTCATGCTCCGGGACTTTCAGCTGGACCATAATCTCCACTCAGTGTCCTGAGTCAGATCCACTCCTGGGGAGGCCAGTGGATGCTCCTTTTCCCAGCCTGAGGAGCCAATGCATCCTTCTGTGATGGTGATGTATCCACAGCAGACACATCACAGCAGGTTTTGCCCCTGCTCCCAGGACAGCCCAGCCAGCTCATGCTGCTGCAAACAGAACTGCTCCAGTGCCATCTGGGCAGGACTGCCTGGCCCCCAACTGGGCCCTTCTCCCTAGAGCAAAGGAATTCAGTCTTGCCAACATTGCCGAGGCCAAATGCTAGTTATGGAATCTCAAACTAAGTATCTGTAAAGCCAGGATGATCCATTTTTTCCAGGGAGTTTTTCACTCAACCCCTTCACCCTTGTCATGAGCACCATCAGTCTATTATCAGCTCTGTCATCGGAGCATAGATTGCAGCTGAAGCAACAAGTCTCTGATGGAGCTGAGTTTAGGAATGTCACAGTGCCACTGGCCTGGCTTCTCTCTAGCAGGACAATAGCCCTGAGCCCTCTAAGGCATCTGACCAGAGTGGAGGTATTTTATCAACAGCAAATATCTCAGCAACAAAGCTCCAGCCCGTGCAGAGCAGGAACCAATTACAAGGGAAATTTGTTTGCCTTTTGTAAGAATTTGGACAATTTTGTGTGAGCAGCACAGGTCTGGGGTCCCAGGATGGAAAACATAATCCAGACAAACCTTGTGCAGTTGCAGAACTGTGTCACTTGACCTGCCTCCTCAGAGGAGTCCTTGATTTTGCACTTTGAGAAATGGACACCAATGCAAATAGTGACCTCAGACCACTCAGACATCATTTAGATAAACAGCTATAGGATGTTCAGGGCTATTTCAAAGCTAAAAAATAATGGCAGAGTACATGGAGAAGGGAAGAAATTTGTATTAAACCTGGCCTATCTGTCACTGAGATACACAGACATTTCCACTTCTCTGTTTTTGCAGATCTCAAAAGCTTCAGAACCTGGGAGAATTCACATAACATATCCAAAGCACCAGTGATTAATATTAACTACCCGAGAAAAGGAAAAAGCAAGCAATGCTGCATCTCTTGTTCTCCTCCCTCTTGTACCTCTGGGAATTCTAAGAGTGAGCTGTATTACAGAAGAGCAGATTCAGCCATCCGTCATCAAAGGGTGCAGAGGAGATGCTTCAAGGCACTGCAGAGAATGAGGATGCTGTGAGGATGTGGAGACCTGCTGTGCTTAGCTGTCTTTAAGGTCATACCCTTGGAGCTACTACCCAGAAAAGGTGCATTTTGGCTCAGATCAGCGCTAGGTGGAGGAAGGGCAAGAGAAAAGCTTTGCTGCTGTCTCAGCCCAGGCACGTTTACATTGCCAAGTGTTTCCACACTCAGCCAGCTGGTGTTTTCCTATTCTCAAAGCATCCTTTGCCCTGCAGTGCCTGCCCTGACCAGCACAGCACCTGTGTGGGTAGGTCGGCATAACTACCCTGGCTGCTGCAGGTGGAAGGGCTGACATGCTGTACAGAGCTGACAGCTTTAATTTATGCACATTTTTAATCTTTTTCCACATTCCTTGGAGCTTATGCACACAGGAAAGGGAGCAATACTCACACATATCCTTAAAAGTAGCCATGACCACACTATTGTGGAACATGCAGGGTTAGGAGATTGCAACCATATATGGGCTCTTTGGGGCTGGAGCATCCCTGGCACCCCTGGGAGGAGGAGAGCTGGTGGAATTTCTTATGAAAGGACAATTAATAAAGACCAAATCCTTTTGTATATACACATGTCTAAATATTGAACAACAGATTCAAGGCTTTGCTACCCCAGAGTCCTGAATCTTACAAGACTCCTGCACTCATTAAGAGTGCAGCCTCTGACACAGGTTCTAAGGGCAGGGACTGTGAGGGCTGGAGAAAGGAAAGGCACCAAGAGGGGCTGTGTAAGGACTGCAGGTCCCAAAGGAACATGCTCCAGAGCCCCTGGTCCCCAACCACTGTTCTGAGAGCAGATCTCCAGCAGCACTGAGTGGTGACCGGCTGGAATTCTGCTTTCCCCGGCTTTGATCTCTCCAGTCACAGCCTCACCCTGACACCTCACCTCTGTAGCAGCCAACACACCGAGACTTTGCTTTACTTCTTATCTGAGGTTCAGGAGCTTTCAGGGACATCAGAGCTGCTGTGCTGCTCTGCCAGTCCCCACTTAGCCATGGCAGGGAGCAGGGTACCAGGGGCCAGACTGTCCCGAGCACTGCCCCTGCCAGCGAGGTGCAAAGCAGCCTCTGATGTTAATGTGGCTGAAGGCACCAGGTGTGCTGCAAATGCCTTTGGGATAAATGACACACACATTGCTCCCAGCTGAGGAGGGAGGTGGAAAGCAGGGGGTACACACAGTGTTTGTGCCTGGCAGTGTTGCTACGCCTGCACTGGACACAGAGTACACAAACATTCCCAGTTCCTGGGTTCCTTCAACAGCTTGGCAGATTTTGTTAGGGTTGTCAGCAAGGACACCATTTCTCCATTTCCATATTACTTGCCTCGTCTTCCAATTATTCTCCCATCACAGACGCATGTGGCCAAAAGAGTTTTTTGCAATTTACTATTGTGAGATTACATTTGGGCCCTCTGGCATCTGAGAGGCACTTCCACCCCCACCTCCTCTCTTCACCTCACCAAGAAGTTTCCTCCGTAAAACTCCCTACATCTGGAGAGAAACACTGTTTTGGAGTTGTGACAAGAGAAAGTCCTCTTGCAACAGTGCAAACAGACATGATGACCACGAACTGGCTGCAGATGTCAGCAAAGCCTAGTGCTAGGAGTGGCCCAGTGCCCAGGTGATGTGAAACGAACACCTGTGAGGCAAGGGGAGCACATGGGGGAAGGTGCCCTTGCAGGCTCAGTGCCGGAGGCGGTTGGACCAGCTCTGAGAGGCATCAGCAGTTCAGCAAGGGCTGCAGCTCATCTCTGACCAAAACTCATCCTGCAATCAGCTTCTGGCCACTGGCCTTGAACTTCTAATTCTGAAAGCTTAATAGGGAAAAAAATGGCCAACAAGCAGCTGGGCTTAAAGGGGAAAACAAGGTGCAGGGGAGATGTCTGTGAGCACCTGCAGACTCCCAGGTGTTTGGAAGGTGGTGGCTCCTGTGAAGGGGCTCAGGGTGTCAGAGCAGTGGGTGTTGCAACAGGGTCTCCTCTCCTTTGTGGATAAGGACTCAGCTGGATGGTGCATGAGGCGTGGTGAACACGGCAGGGGATGGGGAGGGTCTCTGGAGCTGGGGTGGGCCGGTAGGCTGTGCATGGCCCGCACCTGCAGGGACACCGTGGTGGTGGACAATTACTGTCCTTTCCAATATTGCCATCTAGAGGACCCAGTAAGGACCAGAGCTCCTTGCAGGCCACGATGAGATAAGGAAGAAGAATCAAAGCCTTGCTTTTTTTTTAATTTTACCTCATATAAATGCTACCCCAGCATGATGTGGAGATGCAGAGGCAAGTGTGCGGAACTGTCTGTGGCTTTGGGCATGGCAATACAGGATTGCTCTAAAAATGGCCCTGTGATTTTTTTTTGAGGCTGTAGACACCCAGTGTTGGCCCCTTTCCCAGCACTTTACTGATCTCCACACGAAGGTGGACAGATGGTACTGACTGAAAACTGCCCCTCATCAGCTCAAACTGAACAGAACTAATGAAACAGGGACTAATCAGCAAACGGCAGCTCTGTGCACCTGCGTGCAGGGAAAGCCCCCCTCCCCAGACCATGCAGGGAACTGCCTTGTCCCTGCTTGCTGTGCCTCTGAACAGCACCTATCCAAAATATGTTTGCGTGGCTGATATGACATGCCAGCTCCTGGCACAGTGAGCCCATCCCAGTGGGTGCCCATCTGCAGCCACCTATGCTGGGGAGGGTGGATACACACCAGAGGGTTCCAGCTACATTTTGGGTGCTGGGGATACCCCTCACCAGTGGGGAGGGGTCTGAATCATACCTTGTTTCAAGGAAACAATCCTTTTGAAAGGGTCTGCTACACTTCTCCTGAGGGTTTGGGAAGGTGAAGAGCTGCCAAAAGGCATTTGTTCAATTGCTAAATGATGTCCTTGTTTGTTTTAGTTACATGCCCAAGCCCAACCCAAGCTGGGCTGGACGGCACGTATCCAGTGGGATTAGTGCTGTTTATTCCGACTGTCAGGATTTTGAGGTGTGAGTGTACAATGGAATTAGCATCATTTCATAGCAAGAAAATAATAGAACACCTTTGTCTCCTGTCCCACTGCTGTGACTTCCAGTAGCATAGGCCACCCACAACCAGTGTGATGCCAGGCAAGTCCCTCTCGCTCGCAGTTTTTGTGAGCTGCCGTCTCAGTTTTAGGACAGCCCAGCAGGACAGCTCAGGATTCACCATCCCACACAAAGACTACAGCCCCTTTGTAAAACAGCACAGACAGCCCCTTAGCTGCCTGCTGCTATGGGTGGGAGATAAGTGTGTTTAAATAGGTGTCAGGGCTACCTTCCTGCAGTGAGGCAGAGCTGTAACAATGTGGTTTCACACCATTCAAGGGATGAAAGTTGTCCTTTGCGAACCAAAGCCCTCTGAAAGAGATTCCTGAAGTTTCTGAGGTGCTCTCTGTACTGAAGGATTGTAAGGCATTTGAACATCTTGCCTTTTCAGCACAGGGCACCAAAAGTAAAGGTACAGGCAGGAGTCACAGGGTGGAATCACCAACCAGGAGCCCAAGTGCAAATTCAACAGACACAGGGGATATAAAAGCCTGGGAAAGCTCGGGAATCCTGACTTTGCAAACACCCCATGGTGATGCCTCTACGCAGGTCCACTCACTGCTCCAGGGCTGGGAGTGAGCAGCACTATCCCAGCTGGATTTGCTGCTCCTGGAGGAGCTTTTGGCAACCAGCATGGCTCTGCTCCCCAGCACTTGTTCCTGCAAGGAAGGTGTGTCCCAGGAGCTGGGGTGAAGGCAGAGTGTGCATCCCAGCCCAGCTGCCCTCCACTCCTTGGGGTCCAGCATCTGTGGCTGCTGCCAAAGGCCGTGAACAAACCGGTCTCAGAAGGTCAAGTGGCACGTCGTCACTTTGCTACAGATTTATTTCTGTGTGAATTAATGAAACAATACACACAATTCCAAAAAAAAAAAAATAATCTTTTATAGGCCCATAATCCTTCTTTCACAGTACAATGCAACAGTAAAGGATTTAGTCAGTGTAAACAGAAGGTCCAATAGTGATCATCAGCTATCACAGATCAGCTGCACAAACATCATAGCTACGGGGTTAATGCCATTACCACACAAATCGACAGTACCAGTACAAATCATAACTTCACCTACAATGCTTTTTCATGTGCAAAAACCATGAAAATTCATTTTACAGAAGAAGGGCACCTTCTCCAAATCTTCGTGGGGGCTGTAAACTGCCTCCTCAGGGCTGTCTTATCTATTTGGCAAAACGTCTCAGGCCCTGATTCTCCAAGGTACCCTTAACTCCATCTGCAGCATAAAGCATCAGGGCTCTGCCTCCACACACCAGGCACTCCTGTGTGCTCTGCTGCAGCCCAGCAAAGAAAATAATCAGCTGAGGATGAATCCCATTCATTTATGAAATCACTCCTGAATTTCATTCATTGACTAAGGCTATTCAAAACAGTCCTGATTATATTATATAGGGATCATAAGGTAACCCATAAAATCATCACTGGTTAACTTTTTTTTTCCTTTAATGCACTAACTGAACTGTTATTGGTGTGAAAAGTTGAGACTTACGGGTAATGTGTTGGTAAGTTTACAGTGAGTGGACAAATCACTGAAGTCAAAGGGTCAGAGAAAGAGAGGAATGCTACCACAGCCATGGGAAAACATCACCTTGTGGCCACCTCGCAGCAAATTTGCACCTCAGCTGGGAATGCCTGGGAGGGAGCCCCGGGGAAGCAGAACTGTCCTGCACCTCCAGCTGCACCAACTCTGTAAACTGAATTCATAGTCAGGCTATACAGGAAAAAACAAGAGGTAGTTATTTATCATACCTCTTCGAAAAGGCAGAACGAATGAAAAACAGGATGTAGAAGTGATGCAGTAAACCTAAAATCAACAGGTTCCTACTTTTTTTTTCTCCTTTTTTTGTTTTTTTTAAACACATGAAGATAAGTTACAGACATCATATAAAATGCACACTCACTTTATGGAATTCCTGCATAGTAGGAAACAAAGGCCAGCGCTAATCCAACAGCTTTGTTAACAGCGGGATGCCATTTACAGGTGCAAGGAAGATGCCCCAAATATATCCAAATATAAACAGAGCATTACCCCCCTTCTAGGGAAGTCCTATGGCAACACTTACAAATTTTGTTCAGAAGGAAAAAGAAAGCATTTTCTTGGGGATAAACTGCCAAAATAATTATTGTTTCACATCCATAAATTTAAGGCAATATTACTTAGACCTGAGAAAATGAAAAAAAAAAAAGCGTAGATTTATTTTCTCAACTATACATATACGCTTGAAATTTCAGGATTTCCTGTCTCCTCCAACTCTCAGGTGATGCTGGGGAAAACAGCTGTGAGGACGCTGCTCTGAGGTCTCAGGGCCATCCTGAGAGATGCAGAGTTTGTTCCAAAGACAGCTAATGGGAGCTCTGAGTGCTCGGACCCACCTGGCTCTCTTTCATGTATTTTCATTTTAAATACCTCTGTTTAAGCCCTCTGGAGAGGGTTAACTCCAGAATGGGCCTGTAGTGCACCAGTAACCCTGAAAGGTTTGTATAGAAAAACTGTAGATAAAATAGACAGTAAAATTACATACAGTAAATTTCCATGATTCCCCCTTTCCAGGAGAAAAAAGATGTCAGGGTTAACAGTTTCACTGCACCTTTAGCCATTCCCATAACTACAGAATAAATCCTTTAATACTAGTGTGAAATCACAAATTGTTCTGTGCTCTTCCTTGGAAAATAAAAACGTAAATTAAAACCAAAAACCAACTCACAAACATTTCTCATTAAATGATAAAGAGACACAAGAAAGGTCAGGTGGGGACTGCAGACAGCATGCTAAAGAGTTACCAAACAAAGTGCAATGGTTTTTGACTCTGTGGGAGAATGGACGGAAGGCTCCCCTTCAGTACCAGCTGGATGCCTCTGGAGAGCTCCGGAGGTACCGTGTGGATCTGCAGCCCTAAAGCTCGAGTTTGAGGTTGGCTGGGCTCCACAGCCCCATGTGCAGCTGTGGCAGCTCTGCACACCTTGGCTACATCTGTGACTGCAGGACAGGGATTTGCCCGTGCAAAGACGGCCACTTCCCAAATGTGAAATTTAGTTGCCAAAAGAGGATCTGATGGCTGGTTCTAGAAAGCTGCTTGAGCCACAGCTGAAAGACAGACTCAGACCTAAAATCTGTGCACACCTGGTGTAGTTTCTGTGGGATTGCCTCCTTCTCCTGAACACAACTACAGACACCAACCATCCCTCTCTCCTTCTCCCATCTGAGCAGCTGGACACCCGCAGCCCTTGCTGGCAGCTTTGGCCGGGGTCTGCCATGAGCCCACTAAAGCAGGGCTTGGGCAGAGGGTCACTAAAAAGCAGAAAGTCTCCAGGTTCCCACAGCGAAACAAGTTTATCACTATCCACTGCCTGGCAAGAGGGTCTGTGGGCAGATTTTTTGCTGATATTTCAAACGTGACTATCCAAAGATCAGAGACCAAAAGAAACTTAACAATCCTCATTTGACTAGAAAGCAATTTCCACTGCTCACCAGCAACTCCCCACCCTCCTCTCCCAGGTTCAGAGGATGAACAGGGAGTCACAGCTCCTTTACTTACCCGCTGGGAACTAAACCCTTCATCAAATCACACATTACGAAGCTCACTGTGTGCAAAAGACTCTTACGCTAAAACAGTTCCACCCTACATAGTGCAGTCAACACAGTTTTTAACTTAAATTTGCAGCTTGTTCTTTACAAGTGCTTGGCAGAGAATATTTATATTCTTCTGACACCATATAAATAATATTTATACAGCTTAGACATTTTGAGACATGCATTAGACTTTAGGTAGTACATACTTCTTGATCATATACGCAAATATTACTGTCAATTAAACCAAGCAACCTTATGCTGGACCGTGTCTCGCGTTATCCAGGACGTTTGACGGGGGCTCCGAATCATCCATGGGCAGGACCAGGCGTGTTCCCCGGATTACAAG
The DNA here is from genome assembly GCA_014706295.1 of Lycocorax pyrrhopterus obiensis. Taxonomy (NCBI): domain Eukaryota; kingdom Metazoa; phylum Chordata; class Aves; order Passeriformes; family Paradisaeidae; genus Lycocorax; species Lycocorax pyrrhopterus. Next base: position 19,349,632 of record JACSVZ010000005.1, read on the forward strand.
TTCATGGTCCCCAAAAGCCAGCTCCCGGTCCAGGGCATCCTCCGAGCTGTTCCCCACGAACCGCCGGGATGCGCCGCTGGACGCCACCGAGTCGGTGTTCACCGTGGAGTCCCCATATGTCAGGCTGATGTCCCCGTCGTTCAGAATGAGGTCGGAGTCATCGTCCTTCAGCTGCTCTTGATTCTGGGGAACAAGCAGGAGGAAAGTGCTGTTAAACTCTTCCAGAATAGCTATTTACAATCGCATGGTGATGGTGACTGAGCAGAGACACAGGCAGCGAGTCACAGACTCTCCTGCACAATGACCAGAACCAGACATGGCAAACACACATCTCAGAGCCCAGGTGACCCACACCATGCAGAATTTCTCTGCAGACTGCCTAAAAGGGCCCTCCCAGCTCTCTTCTTTCTGGTGCCATAGCCAGGTACGTGGGGAATGCAGTATTGAGTGGCTTTGACAGGACCAAACACTCATGAGCACAGGAACTGCACTGCTGACCCATTTCTGGTTTCTGGTTTCTGATGCTGATACTGTGCAGACAGGCCAAGAAGACTCCTGAGATGGACAGCTGCCACTGTAAGGGGCCCCTGGGCATGGCAATGCTGCAAACCTTTCTGGTTGTGAGTGATGCAGCTGAAAGGGCTGCAGGAATGGCTCAGCTGCAAGGCTGGAAGCAAGCAGGGGATAGGGAATTGTCTGTCCTCCCAGCTGGGCCTGGGGAAGGACAGCTGTGACAACTTCACTGAGCCAGTCATTGAGGAACCACCATGAATACACCCCAAACCCCTTCATGACCAACAGCGGGCTGGAAAAGCAAACTGCTCATGGTAATTAGCTCACCCACCAGCCCCAAGGTCTCATTTCCCCCATGCTCCCAGCTTGATGCTGCAGCGCACCATCCAAAAGGGAAACATAAACATGTCAAACTCACAGCACTGTGACAGAAAGGACACTAAAGGACTCACCTCGTACGCCTGTGGGCTCGTCAGGCACCGGGCAACAGGCCCACAGCACCCCGGGAGCGTGGTGGTCAGCGGGGGACCACTGTGTGTCAGGAGAGGCTTTAGATAGCTACAGAGAGGGTTAAGGAAAAAAGAGGAATGGGGCCATGCCGGTGAGCCAAGGAGTGGGATGGCAACACTGAAGGACTCGGCACTGCAAGGAAAGCACAGAAAGCAAAGAGACACAAATGCGTGGAAGCACAGAAGTTGTAATGGTGTGCAATGAGAATGCAATGACACACAGAAGGACACAGTCCTGGTAAGATGCTCAGCAGCATCGCTTGTCCCATCACCCTGTGCCCTTCAGCCTGACATCACTCCTCCACTAACTCACAGCACAGCATCTGGAAGGGAGGAGAGGCACAGATCTACCAAGAGGGACTGCAAATAAGAAAACCCCCATCCCTTCCTGCCCACCTGCCCCTGAGATTGAGGACCCCCAGGATTGCAACCTTGGAGAGCCCAGCTTTGAACGGAACTCCTGCTGCATTCCGACTGACAGCGGGTGGGAATGGTGATTTCTTGCAGCCACAGACACAAGTAGGTACAAACCAAAACACAGCAATGTCATGGGAAAGCAAACACTGGCTCCTCTGCCAAGCAGAGAGCAAGTCATGGTCCAAGTGAGAGGTGTCTGGGCAGTGGGATCTGACACGGCACACGCCGACTGGAGCTCAAGGATACTTGTGATCGAAGTTGTACCACATGCGGAAAAGCCAAGCGCTCTCAGCCTTCGTGCTCCTCCTCTCGCTCTCTGGGACACCCTGTGGGAGAGCAAAACATTAAAGAAGCGCAGGACAACAAGCCATGACCTGGATGAGGGCTAGGAGACCCCATGGGACACTGGATTATCCCCAGAGGACACAAAGAGACACAGACTTTCCCACTGCCTCTTCAGAAGAAGCCTTTGGGCTGCTGTGTGTATAAGGACATTCACACCACAACAGGCTGCATTGAGCAGCATTCAACCACCTTAGGGAGGTGGTATCAAAGCACAGTGCCCATTTTGCTGCTAGAGCCTTCTGGTGTCTGGCCCCAAGCTTTAAAGTGCCTCAGAGCCAGCAGCTGCACTCAGACATCATATTTAATAGTGACTGACAGGTCCAACCTCCATCAGATCTTGCCTGATATTGCTGTATGCAAATAATTGTGCGTTATGGGAACTCCAGGCTTCCTTTTAGTCAGAGGAAAAAAGTATAAAACTGTTTGGAGGGGACTATGAATACAATTACACATTTCATAGAAATCTGGCTTACAGATTTATGGCCCTGGGCTGCGTGTCACATTTGATGCTTCCTCTCCAGGACATGAACAGCCCAATAAACGGCTCTGAATAAAATGAATCTCCAAGGTGCAGAATCCACACTGAAACCAAGGAGAGCCACAGCTACAGCACGACCAGGCTGCAGACACATGAATGAGACAGCTGGAACTACCAGGCAGGAAAACTCCCGAGGCTGTGGGGCTCCAGCATTTATCTCAGTGTGGTCAGTGGCTCTGGGGCTGCCACATAACTATCCACAGGAAAACAGGGTAAGCAGGGGCTGAGGGTATCCATGGGTAAAAGATGGGCAGAAGATGCTACATAAAATGAGTCAGTAAATGGTGTTTCTGTGCTGCCCTGGATGCCGGGATGAGGCAGAGCCTCCATGTCATGCTAACTTTGGGATTTATTTCAAACCCAGCAAGGGAAAGACTGAATCTATTGCAGCAGCAACGTGGACTGACTAAACAGTCCAGCATTATGTCTGTGCCCTTCTTTCCAGCTGAGTCAAAACAAGGCTCTTGAAAACCAGAGAGCACAGAAAAGCTGTGACTCCCACTGACTGCAAACTCTTTCTCTTGAGGAGCTAAAAACTCCCGCAGCTGGAAGGAAGCAGAGCACAGACAGGCATTCACAGGGTCAGGATGTAAACCCTGCCCTGAGGGTGCAGTGCAGATTCCTTTGCAGAGGTGCCCAGCAGCACACACTCACCACGTTCTCCTGATCCGCGTCCACACCGACCCTGTGAGGAGAGAACAAGCACGGTGTCACACACACAGTGCCAGGGGGTGCAGGTTGGGATCCAGGGGGAAGGACAAGATCAGCCTCTGGTCTCTTAAAGCCAAGCACCCTGAGCTGAGGGCAGGCCGAGGGGGAGGATGTGCTGAGTCAGGGGAGCCCCGCACTCACCGGATGTTGAGGCAGGACAGCATGGCCGTGGTGCCCCCGCCGAACACCCACACCGTGAAGAAGACGATGAGCAGGGTCGTGCTGAACATCATCTGCCGGGCGTACGTGGCCGTGTCACGGATGGCCAGGGCAAAGGCCATGGCTCCTCGCAGCCCTGCGGGAAGGGACAGCAGGGGAGCTGTGTCAGCCCCAGCACAGGCCACCCCCATGGCCAGCTTCCCATCTGTGGTTTACACCCTGCTGCCCCTCTGCTGGGACATCCACCACCAAGGGAGAACAGTGATGATTTTATCACCCCTCTTTCCGAGCCCAGAAAGGCAAACAGTCTTCCTGCCCTATGCCATGCATTCAAAGCAGGACAGGAGGAGCTCATTCCTACATCTCAAACCACTGGGCCCCTTCCTGCCCAGCCTCCCCTCCAGACATTGCCCATAAGAGACTTAGGGTTGAATAAGGAATATTTCCAGGTTCTGAGGGGCAAGGAAGTGCCAGTGGGCCACATGGTCAGAGGAAGGATGCAGTAACGTACCAGCAAACATCATCATGTGCTGCAAATTCGTTCCAATCTTATTTCTTCTCCCCAAATTCAGTAAAAATGACAATGGGTAAATATTGGCAGCTCTTCCTAGGAAGATAGCAAGCTATATTTGCACATTTTAAGGAAATTGCTCTTCCTGTGTCTCCCATCATATCCCACCTGCACACAGAGTCAGTTTCTACTGCCCAACAGAAACTGGGAGCCACAGAAACGCCAGTGCTCTGGCTGCAAAGATAACAACCCAGCTCTGAGTGCTACAGCACTGTGGGAAGAGCAGGCTACTGCCTCGCTGAAACACAGCACACACTGCAATTCAGGAATATCATACAGAGACAAGTACAAATAAACAAGGGAAATGATGAAAGGACATGTTAGACAAGTGAGAGGAGAGAAAAACCACCATTTCCCACAGTATGCTCTCTGCTGCCAGGTCCATTTGGCACCCCAAGAATTATTTGTCTTCTGCGAAGCTCAAGTTATCACAGCTATGACAACCCCTCTGACATTCCCCAGCACGCCACACTTCACAGCTCGGTTTGAAGCTTTAAACCAAGTCCCATTCCCAAAGATTATTCAGCAAAATGAAAGCAGCAGCCGTTGAGAAGGAAAAAAAAATCTAATACTCTTTCTGTTTTCATAGCCTGCGAGATACAAGAATCACCAGCCCCTTCATACTGCTTTTTATCTTTGAAGCTGTGTCTTTTAATACCAGCACCCAGATGGCAAAAATAATCTTGGAGCCAGTATTCAGCACAGCCTTGAATAATATGGAAAACGCTTCTAGCTTTTATGTTCTTTCCTGAGCATCACAATTTGCATAAGAGACGTACTTCATGATCTCTCTCATGAATGAGCTATTTCATCAGCAAGTTAGCCAGTTCCCACTGAAGAGGCACAGCACAAAATTCCAATGTAACTGCCCAAATGGCATTTCTCTGCTCTCCACACCCTCTGCCCCACTGCAACCCCATAAAAGCTGATCACAGAAATTCACCTGAGCCTGCTGCAAACCCATGGGCCAGCACTGGCAAAAATGTTTTGTTTATCAGTATAAATTTGCTTCAGTGCCGGCAAAGAGTGAAAATAATTCTGCACATTAACTGGCTTCCCTGTGACATGAAAAAAATTCCTTCAAAATTCTTGTTTTTCTGAGACATACCAGGGCCCTTGTTCCCGTTAGCATCAGCCTGCAGAACGGGAAATCCTTTCTCATTACATCATTCAGAGGCATCTACTGTAGCTGTAACTGTGCTGTTTGACCAAAAAAAGGCTTTTTTCAGGGTTAACCAAGTGCACTAGCAGAGAAAAGAGGAAATAAACAGCTAAACCAGGCAGCCCCCCTTTGCAAAGCCCCTCCTGGTGCCACATGACAACGCCTGGCATTGGCATCATGGTCACATTGAATGGTGAGTCCCTGCAGCAGCTGATTCGGATGCCCACGAGAGGAGAGAAGACAGGGGGAAGAAAAAAAATAACAGAAAAGCTGGAAAAAGAATCTCAGTCTTCTTAAAATAACCAGCAAAGGCACCACTGCATGGCAGAAATCCCTTTTTAAAAATAAAGCCAGACTGATTGAAAAAAACAAACCCACTCATTTGAATGAAAAACACAAATTGGGAATGAGGCACCTCTCCCTTTCTTTCTTTGTCTTACAAATGGGGCTCCAAAGGATACAAAGGCCCCCACCACAAAGGTAGGGTTAAAGACATGATTCTGGAAGGTGAACAGTGCAAGTCCCATGTAGGAGAAGATGAAGTTTTCTGCCAAAAAATTCAGAAGCTCAAACAACTGAAAGAGAAAAACAAATTAAAAGTGAGTTAGACATAATAGAGATTTAACAAGAAAAGCATGTTAGGCAATCCGTCATGCAATAAATACTTCTGCAGAAGCAACTCTAGTGAAATGCAGCTGTAAAAAGACAGATGCACGTAATTCTGGCCAGAGGGAAGGAAAAAATATTGAACTTGAAATTCAGAGAGACTGAAGGGGTCTGAGGAGTTCTCACCTGCTTAGTTCTGTGTTGGGACTCTGTAGATAAGTTGTTATAGGTATAATGGGCCTGTGTGATCCCACAGAAGAGCACAGCAACCACACCTGGGGAGCAGAGCATCACATTAGACTCCTGGTCAGGAAAAAGGAGCTGAGCTGCACCCCAGGACTGTAGGGAACTTAATGCAGTAACCCCAGAACCCAGAATCATTAAACATCTGCAAGCAGAGGGAGAGCCATGGCTGCAATTGATACTGAGAGAAGCAAAACTCAGTGGCCCCATTAGCCCTGCAGATCTCCATCCCAGAGGCAGGGCTGTGCTGGAGCTTGCCTGTAAAGCCACACGCTTCAGCCAGCAGGAACGTGCTCCAGGACATCAAGAAGAACAAGCCGGTCTCCAGCAGTGGGAACTCCCGAAGTTTGGTGAACTTGGTGACGTGGCAGATGGTTAAGGACAATTTGAAGAGACACTGCAGGCTAGCAGCCTATCAAATCCAATTGTGTATCATAGCTACACAGTGTGTCCCTAAAAAGGCTATGGCACCGTCCTTCATTAATTTAGGAAAAAAATAATTAAACATCTGGGTGAAATGCAATGTAGCAAAAAAAAAGAAGCTGTCATGCAAACACTTGGAAAAAGAAACAAACAAGGAAAAGGATATTAAAGCTGTCACAACTCCAGTAGCTGCTCCCATTGCAAAAGATCCACTGAATATCCCCAGGAAGATCCCGATGGACTTGAACATCGCTGTGACATCAAATGTGTGGCTGTTGTCACCCGCTGGCTGATACGCAACTATTGAGCTGGAAGAGGAGGGAAAGCACGAGAACAAAACTGCTTAGTCTGGAGGGAGAGGCACCTCACAGTGCTACACGAGCCTTGAAAAGTGCTACAACTGCTGCAAACACCGAGCCTGAGGAGCCAGGGAGACACAGCACACTGCAATCCCCTGGGATCACAGTGTGCAGTGGCTGCACATGCTCCCTGTCCTGGGGAGTTTGGGATCAGCTACCCCACCTAGGCCTGCCTCTGCATTTACTCCTCGACGTTAGAGAGCAGGAGACCAAAGCCTGTACCTCGTGTGATGTGTCATTTATGGTGGCATTTGTGGGGTTTGGCACCAGCTCTCTGTAATGCCAGGTGCTGTGGGGCCACAAAGCATTCAAGTGGGAAACCTGCATTTCTCCCCTGAGGTGGCTGATGTGAACACCCCCTGGAGAACTGTAACTTCTCCCATTCTGCCACAGTTAACATGCACTACATTTGGTTTGCACTGCTCTGAGTTCCAAAGTGCAATACCACAGGGTAGAAAGGGCAGGCAGTGCCATGCACAACAGCAACACCATTCTCTGCATCCACCAGACCTCAACAGACCTTTGAGACGAGATGCCAAACAGATCTGCAGTGCTGATCCCATCTCCCAGTCTGCTCCCTCCTAACTCCTGATGAGCTGAGCCTTGCATCAGCCATTCCACTGTTCTACCTGGAAAGGCTGAGATACAGGGGGGCCCTTATCCAGCTCCTAAATCCTATTTATCAACTCCTTACATCACTTTCCTTGATGTAAACTTATTGAAAACATTAACTTCCTAGTTAGCAATCCCTTGGTTCACTCTGTTAAAACTCCTGGATGTGAACTTTAAACGTTTGCTGTTTAATCTGCTGAGAACAGACACTTACTGCCTTGCACACACATCCTGCAGCTTTCTCCCCAAACTACACACCAACATTTTTCTGCAACACAAATGACAACCCTCCCCTTTCCAAGACATCACAGGTAATTTCCCTTGCTAAACTTCCCTGCTTTTAATACATCTCATTTTTCTGCATTGCCTTTTACACTGCAAGCTGCAGATTTCTCCGTGATTTAACTCCTTTCATCAATCCCATCTTATACTTCTCATTCACCAGCATGTTCTTATTCTGGGTTTTCAGGTTTCATTTCTTCTTAAATCCAGACTGGTTTCATTTCCCCTCCATAACCAACTCTTTGGATGTTGGTTTTGCATTTTAACCTCTTACAGTTCTCCTTCTGGTTTTGTTTTTTGCATTGCCAATAAGACATTATTGCCAGCTGCCCTTTATTTCCCCTGTTCTTGCCCATGGTGCTCCCCATGGTGTTTAATCCTTGTGAATCCTCCCTTTGAAAGAAGCAGGTAGAGACTCTGCAGCTGCATTTACTCCTCTGCTCCCAAGCTGCAGCCCTGGCACCTCACTGCCCACCAGCTTTCGGTTCTGGGTTCAATTCCTCTTCATCCTGCAACAAGTTCCCGCTGCCAAGCCACGCCAGGCCAAGACAGGAACACAAAGGCACAGAACCTGCTCCTTAAGCACAGGAACAGACATTTGTTTAGGGCTGAAAGCAGGAAGGAGAGGAGCCGTGGGGCACCCAGACCCGGCAAAAGCCATCGAAGAGCCCAGCTCCTCATCCTGCCCTGCCGGCAGTGCTGAGGCAGAATAAAGTAACTGTTGCGTGAACCCGGAGCTGCTGCCTTGGTACAAATTATCCTGTTTCGGGCGGGGGGGGGACTGAGATCAGTTTGTGGAGAGAGGAAAGCAGGAAATCAAAGCAACAGCTACAGAGCTGCACTGAAGCAAAGCAAGAGGCAAATCACTGTGCGCGGTGCCGTCACCCACACGTGCCGAGATCCACCACAAATTCCATTACTCTGAAGCTGAATCCACCCACTCCCACCCAGAACCTCCCAGCACAGGCTGGAAGACCCCATCCCCTCCTCACTCATGATCACTTATGAAACACAATATGGCTGTGCAGCGTTTCCTCTCGCACCAGCGATGACACATCCAGCAAAAAAGCCAGAGTGAGCAATACAAAGAATTCCAGAAACCTCAACAGAAGCACTCAATTCAGTAAATACAACACACAGCTCACAGTGTGTTACTTGCTGCCTCCAGTGAAACCCACACAACCAGCACGCTGGAGTGACAAGTATTCCAGAAATATTTTCTCCATCAGTCTTAGCTATATGTTAAGCTGTCACCATTGCAGGTATTATATATTCCTGAACAAATTCCCATGACGACAACACAATGAAAACGCAGATAAAATATGTCCTGCATGCAGAGGACATAAAATATTAAAAATATAAAACATTCTTTACAAAGGCAGCAAGTTTCCCAAGTGTTCAGTCAAGGGCATTAACTCCAGCTGTAAAAACATTAACTCCTCGAAGTGAGGAGAGAAAGAAAACAGCTGCTTCTCCAGCTATTTCCACCTAAACAAAAGCAGGTATTTATGAATGGGAAGCAATGCAGGTAGGAGCAAAGCCATCAGCAAGGGGTTTCAGTGGGATCTTGTGGCTGAAAAGCAGACGTGGTGCTTTTCCTGTTTCAGAGGGACATAAAATCTTCCCTATGGATGGGTCAACTGACCACAAAAGCAAAACAAAACTATTTATCGTGGAACTTGTAAGGGCAATCCGTAATCCCAAGCAGTGGTAAGCAATGAGGACATGCATCACTACAGCTTTTTGGGACACTTAAGATGCTCTTGCAAACACCCATGCTCCTATTTTACAGGGGCAAGGCCGAGTTGGCTCCCTCCAACTCCTGACATGTAAAATACAGAACAATTCTAAATAAAAACAGAAGACACTTACGAAGACAGCACTATGGCAACGGCATCATTGAGGACGCTTTCGCCAAAGAGAAGGGCATACAGCTCAACATCAACCTGGAGTTCATGGAATATGGCAAGGACAGTCACTGACAAATAGAAAAATAGAGAGACATTCAAAAAGGTGCTGTTATTTCAATGTAATCAAAGACAAAATGTCCTTTTTAGAAAGCTGCCTTCCTGCACATCTGTGCCACTGCTGCAATGGTGCCAGCTGCCCCTCGTGCTCCCTTTGATAGTCTTCCTTCTGCTCTTTCAGATTTGGATTTCATTCATCATTTCCCTCCTCCCTTTACTAAAACACATCCTGGCCTATTGAATCTTTTGCAGGCAGACATAAACAAACTCTGCTCTGAGCTTCCCAGGGTCTGAGCTCATGGGCTGGGCCACAGTACCAGGCTGGCATGAGCCACCTAGCTGTTGGGATGCCGCTAGCTCAGAGTGTCAGGGAGAGTCTTCCTCCACCTGCAGAAGGCCAGAAGGATCAGGCTTGTCCAGGATGAGGACAGCCTTTCCTTTCCATTCCTGATACTCTTGAGAGAAATCCTTGGATTCAACACATTCTAAGTGCCAGCACAGACACGTAACGTTTCAGACCTGACTGGAAATAGCCAGGCATCGGCTCAAACCCCATGTGGGGGTTTCTGTGATTTACAGCCACATGGCAGCGATCAGAGTTCCCTCAAGCTCTTCCGTGACCCAGCAGCTCCAAGAAGATAATGGAAAGCAGTGGGTTTTGCATATCAGCCTCACGGGAACATCGCAACATCCAAGGCAAGCAAGATGTACCACATGGTGCATCGGGCACAGGTCAGGCTGAGGGCTGAGCCAATTCCAATCAACTTCCGTAAACGTCTTTTCAAACAGCACTCAGGGCACGCTGAGGGGGTTTAACCCATTTATGCACAGGGAAATACTCTATTTCTACCTGCAAAATCTTGTTCCTATTTCAAGCCCAAAGAAGGGATGTGACACTGACAGCTCACCTGCAGCATTTCTAAGCATTAGAAGATTTCCAGCCCTGCTCAGCAAAGGGCAGGAGCAAAGAGAGACCTTTTTGGGGTCCTATGTTTTTACATGAAGTGAGAGCATGTAAGTAAACAGCTACCACATGCAAGCTATCGTGAACTAAATTCAATTTAGTTGGACAAGGCATGTTTTTCATAGTTTTGATTTATAAAGTGCATCAGGTAAACCAAGATGTCACTACTATCCTCAGTACTGCTCATTAAGGTGTCTCATTAATCTAATTTCAATTAGTTTAGCCCCTACCAAAATCCAACCAAACTGGAAGCAGGAGAAAATAGCTAAACTAACTAAAACTATCAACTGAACCCTCCCCACACTATACATCTTGTTCTGCAACAGCTGCTGGCACAGGGTGGCAGAGACACAATGCCAAACCCCAACAAAGTCAAGAAAGAGGCTGCCTAGGACTTCACTGCAAACAAGGATTCAGGAAAGCAGAGGTTTGGAAGCTGTATTACACATAACTGAAGAAAATTAAAAGGCACAGAGACAAATCTGACCTCTAAGAATGTCACAAATAAATTAAGCTCCAAAATTCAGAAGGAGGGAACTCTCAGGGGTTTCTGACTTTCTTCCCCTCTGCCCCCCAACTCAAACCAGACCAAAATGTAGGGAAAGCATGTAACACACCTGGGTCAGTGGCTGACACGATGGCCCCAAAGAGGAGGCAGTCAGTGAAGTAGAAATCTCCCCCAAGCTGCCCAGTGACTTTCATCAGCGCCACACAGCCGTACATGACAGAGCTGGGGATCAGAAGAGGCAGTTACACATCTCTGCAATGCATCAAGACAACATTCATATGGGCTTGATTTCTCTGAATTTACCAGATTAAAGCTATCCAAATGCCAGAACACCAAAGAACTGCATGGGATGGGCTGAGCCTGGTGAAACCCCAGGGGCATGATCTTGGAGGTGAGTGCTGAACCACACACATCAAAGCACCCTCTGAACCGGAACACAAACACGGTGACAGCAGGGAACTGGGACCAGAACTCCTCCAGGAGCACAACATGGCTAAAGAAAAGCAGCAGCCAGGCTTATAGGGTCAAACAATCACTTTGCAGTGCTGCACATTAACAGAATTCAGTGAGGTGACCTTGAGCTGACTCTGAAATGGCCAAAACTTTCAGTGAAGAGCAGATAATGCAGACGCTGAGTTTGCTTGAGTCCACTGGACTCCACTGGAAAACACCCTATGCCAGCCTGTGTGCTACTATCCAGAGTAGGAATCATCCAGCTGCCTCTGCACAGAGGGATAAATAATTTGAAACACATCTGTGCTCATCAGCCTTTACGATCCTGCCCTCTACTCTCGTGTCTCAAGTTTATGAGGGCTTATGCTTTCACTAATTTGAAGTTGCTGATTTTTCAAGACACTCTTCAGAGAAGTGTGAATCTTTTCTTGCCATTAATAACTATTCTCATGGGATGCTGAGATGCTGACAGAGCACTTTGCAATTAAACAGCAACCACCCTGTTCACGCAGCAGAAGTTTGGGCAGTAAATAGTATTATTTGCTGCTGCTGAGCAGCAGTAGCAGAGCCTGTGTGACCTTTCAGAGCTGGGATCAGCAGCTTCAGCTCCAGGCTCAGGGCAGTTCTCCCAAGCACAGCTCAAAACCCTGTGGAAGAACCAGACCAGCTCCATCTACTCACCCAATCACCAGGCAGGAAATGGCAGTGCCGAGGAAAGCATACGCCAGGATGGATCCCAAGTTTCTGAAGAAGTGCCTCTAGCAGGAGAAAAAAACCAAAAACTGAATTATACTTTGCTAACGATTTATTTCAAGCCCACACAGGCACCCACACAGTGTCCACAGCAACCTGGACCCAGCTCAGACACCACGAACTGGACAGACACAGGGTGCCCAGCACAGCACAGTGCCAGACCAGCAGTTAATGCAGCATTAATAAACATGAATGTACCATTTTCTCATACCTGTGCATTTAATAAGGTGCTACTCCAAGTCCTGGGAACTGATTTCCTAACCCAGCAGCATTCCTCCTTCCTTCTCCTGCAAGCTAAACTGCATCATTCTCCTCTCCTTCCAAGTCAGCATTTCAGAGAGCTGCTGCTTTCTAAAACCTTCCCACACTCCCATGTGCTTGGAAAGCTGGGATGGCTGAAATGGCCTGGCTGACCTCAAAAACCCCTGCTGGAAACGGTTGAAGTCGCTGACCCTTCCCGGGGCAGAGGGGCAGACAAGAACGATGGGGGCACTCTCAGCTCTGCTTCCCACAATCCCACATTTGCTGGGGAAAACCATACCCAACCCCGCAGCCTCGGCCTGCTGAGCAAGCATTAAAGCACTCGCAAGTATTAAAAATTCTCTGGAGGCAGAGGAACTAAAAACATCGGCACTGTAAAGGCACATACCCTTTTCAAGCTGTAGCCTGCATAAAATATAATGGGAGGAAGCAAAATGTTGAAGAATACTTCAGGATCAAAAGTCACCTGTTAAGAAAAAAAAAAAAAAACAACAGTAAAACGATGTGTTAAAACTTTGCAAGACCAAACACAAATAAGAAAGTAATATATGGAGAAAGCCCTGTACCCCCACCACATGAATCCTGTTGGGGCAACGTTGAGGATGTGTCTGGGATCTTCTGGAGACAAATCCCAGAGTCTAACAGCTTAAATTAAGATGAGCTAAAACTAGAGTTTCATCACATTGTGTTCAACATATAAATTACTACTCATCACAATCACAAGTTAAAAAACCAAAATAAAAACACTTAATTCAGCAGATCCAGGACCCATCCCCATGGAGGGAGTGGGAAGCACTGCTCACCTCTCCATCACTGCCTCCCTTACCTTTCTCAGCATCTCATTATCCTGGACGTTGTTGAGCTCCTGGGCGCTGATTTCCCCCTTCAGGGTGTACTCATAGTACTTCCCACTGACGTTCACCAGCAGTGTGGCAGGGCTGGTCTGCACTTGGCAGCTCAGGGTCACGTTGTTAACGTCGCTGGGGACATGGATGCCGTAGCGCAGGACCACACCAACCAGGACACCTGGGGAGGGACACGGGTCTGTGAGACAAACCATGGCAAACTCCCACAATGATCCCTCTGAGCATGGATGCAGCACCAGGATCCTGACCCTCTGCTCAGCTGCTGAGCACAACCACCAACCCAATAATTGCCCGTGTGAATTGAACCATCCTCATCCCCTGTGAGCCAGGTGAATACTCCACGCTCATGGGGAGTTTCTAACACAGACATGGACAAGTCCTGAAGGATTTGAACTACCCAGCAATCAGTCAGACCCTCACTCCAGTGCAGCAAACAGCCAACATCGAGGGCACACTAGGTTTTTTAGGGTGAGCACTTCGCACTGCTGGGCCAGGTGCTGCTCACACATGCCCGAACTGTGCCCTTTGCGTCTTGAAACCCGACATTGATACATTAAACTCTTCATTTTGGCAGGGGTTAAAGATGATACCCAGCAACCACCCTGAACACTGAGGCTGGCAAGCATCCTTCCTAAGGTGCTGCAGCACCATACAGCCTCCTCCCACGCCTCTCTGTTTTTATAAAACCACATTTTAAAATACAAACATATAAACATAAAAAACTTTCCCAGTCCAGGCTGACCACCCAGATCTACTCCTTGTCCCTGCAAACTTCAGCCCTGCACCACAAGCAGCAGCCCCATGGTAGCCCTGTGAGGCAACTCTGCCTCCAGCTCAGCTGCTAAGTAGGGGTATTTTGGAGTTAATTTGCAAGTCAGCAATTTATAAGGCCTTTTTCTTTTGCTGTCTGAGGTCTCAAATCCAGATTCAAGTGTGTTGAGTGCTCTCCTGGCAGAGTGTTTTGACATCTGCAGGCTGGGGAAGAAGGGTATCCCACAAGACACCTTTCCACGTAGCCTTCAGCACAAAAGAGTTTGGAAACTCCTTGATTAAGGTGGCCCCGAGCCGCCACAGAAATTCTGGATCTTAACCCCATCTCTGAACCACACATTTACGAAAAGCTTTCAGACATGTGGGAGCTAAACACAGACCGCAACGCTCTGAAGCCGTCTCCATTTGCCTCCCAGGACACTCCTGCTTCCTTACTGCTGCCTTAATTAAGACCTTGCTCTGTGCTTTCCTACAGGCAGGGCACAACCCTGACCGACGGGAACACCCAACTCTTCCTGTGCCACCACCTCTCGGAGCAGAGCCCGGGCAGGACACTGTGGGGCCCCAGCTCATACAGCATCTCCTGCAGCCAGTTCCTGATCTGCCACCCACTTTCTGACTTCTCCTCCCTTGGCCACAGTTTTTCCAGGACAAGATTCACTATTTTTCCTGATGGCCAGGAGAAAAGCCCCCATCTCCTGTCCCAGGGGGTGCTACACACAGCAGGGCCACCAGAGAACACACCCAGGCCATGAGCAGAGGCAGAGGAGGTAGCTGCACACATTCACCACTGCCGACCCACCACACCATAGCTCAGTGACTGGACAGATCCAAAATCCTGGTCTAATACAGCACTTCGCAGCACAGGTGAGCCAAAAGGCTACCGATGCTTTTAAGCCATGCACCATCAATCAGGTGCTCACCACTTTGGGCTTTATCCTGCCCTGAATCACCCCAACAGTCACAGACAGTTCCCTCTGGGCACAGCCAGGCACAATCAGCTCCAGCAAAGAGAGTTCAGGGCATGTCACACCCTGCAGAACAGCTGAGATCTGCTTTTACACCACCATCACTTAGAGGGGACACCAAAAGGAATTCTTTAGCTTACCTTTCTGCCAGCCTCTGCTCCTGTGATCTTCCAGTGCTCCAGAAGTAAAAGTATAGAATGAAAGCAAGTATGTCAAGCACATCAAGGTGCCACAGAATGTATTTACATGAGCATGTGGCAGTGGCTGCATGGCACCACAGCAGTGGGACAAAACATCCCATTTTCCTTTCACACAGAAGATGACGATCCCAGAGGTACCACGGGAAACAACTAAAACCCTTCACTGGGATTAAAAGAGTTTCAAAGGGTTATTTACATCTGCTTATGGCTATTAAGCCACACCACACTTTGGAGCCCTCCAGAACTATCTGGGGTGACTTCTAAAAAGTTTCTTCTTAAAAACAAAGTTGATTTCAGAGGTTCATGCAGGAATCAGAAACCAGCAGCTGCCTGCCCTTGCTCAGATGGAAGGAAACCCACCCAGCAACCCCTTTAACACCCGGGCTCAGCACTGTGAGATGAGAGGGCCCCACAGGAGGAAGGAGGGACAGACACAAGGAGTCACTGCTTGTGAATTCAGAAGGGATCCTGACTCACCCGCCTCTCTTAATCCCTGTCCCAAAGCAGTGCTACATCTGATAGCACCCTGCTCCCCTGCCATCTCCTTATCTGGGCAGCTGTTCCTGGCCCTGGGTGTCAGCCATGGTCCAGACACGGCCAAACTCCCACTCTGGCCAGGAACGGGGTAAAGGAAAAGGGACAGATAAACCTACAATATCTGCCAAGGACCCCTGTTTGGGAGTCCCAAAATCAGACTTTTTGCATAGCTCAGTAATAGGCTGCCTGGGAGGCTGCCAGAGCTCCCCAGACCAGGTGGGGAAAGACACCCACGTGCAAATACACAAACGCACAAATTGCTCCTGGGCACTGAGTGTGACCCTGCCAGCGGCTCCCAACACAGAGACACTGTCAGACTTACCTGCAGGGAAAGCACCCTGCTGCTCTGCTGGAAACCAATTATTCCACCAACATTAAACAGCCCCACCAGCAGCCCCTCTGCTCCACAGTGGGTCTGATCCTCCCCACCCAACAATGCTCACTGGAAGCACTTGGGACAAACCTGACAAGGTTTTCCAGACATCAAGTCCAGTTCTGATCTCAGGCTCCCTGGACCAAGCCCAGGGGACCATGTAGGTGCTCCTGGTTCCAAAAGGCTCTTAGGAAATGGTTCAGACTCTCTTGGCACTCACAGGGCTGCCTCAGCAGCAACCTGTGAGCCAGTATCGACATGCTTTTGCAGCCAGAAGTTTTACAAAACTGAGCCCTGGGAGGGAGCTGAGCTGAGCAGAGGGAACCCAACACCAGGGAAGCTGCCAGCCAAAAGCTGCAAGGAGTTGAGAAGCTGAAGGCAAAGCCGGCAAATTAATTGAGTTCTTTTATGCAAAGTGCAAGAGATTATTTTCATTGCATTTCTCCTGACTTCATTAAAAAGAACAAAAGCCCATGGGCTTTTTTTTAAGGTGCTGTTGAACATTTCCGAGGTAATGTTTTAAATGCAGACTAATATATTACCAAACCCAGCACTTAACAACAATGGAAGCAGACAGGATCCCCAGGCAAGGATTAATCTGGACACCAAAAGGAAAGAAAAATGTAGCAACTGAAGACATCCTGACAACAAGCAGTTTAGACACACACAATCCAGGGACCAAGTGGGAACGAGTACAAGGAAACTAAACTTCTAGAGAAGTTTCTGCACATCCACCCTCAGACTCTGAGAAGAACTGAAACAAAATTGTTAAATTAATTATCCTAAATGCTGAGTACCTCAGATGTGGGAACCTCATTTTAAACACTGGAATGAAGCTTAAGGGCTACTAAGCACCTATTGTCTATCACTGTGAAATTATTCCAGCCAGTGTCCAGCTCTTGAACATCAACTCTGAGCTAACAGTGTGATTTGCAAGACAGAAACCCACCTGGAGCAAGAACTTATAACTTCCAGTAAAAACAAAGACAACAAGGAAATTGAAGTGTTTTGCCAAAAGAGATATATGCAAAAGTTTTATTTGACTTAGTTGTTGTTGGGTTTTTTAAACAGAAAAAGACAAGATTTTGCAAATTGCTTCTCTTGCTCAGATTTCAGGGTCTGTTCTGCAGCCGTTCCATATTTTCAGCGAACTTCTTTGGGACTAAAAGCATTGCAGGGAACCAGGGACAGTGATACCTGCTTTCTTCCCTGCAGATTTTAAGTTGCCACTGTAAAACAACAGCATCTCACCAGTCCTTGGGAATTACACATCCCTTTTCCTGTGGCAGCTGCCACTACCTGAGAAGCAAATGCCAAAAGCCTTGATACCAGGGAAAACTTGGGATTTTCTGCATGATCAGACAGGTGACATTACTGATTTCACCAGCAATTCTCTAAGCACAGCCTGCAGAAGAGCAGACAGAAAAGGTGCATTTTATGGATCAGCAGGAGACTCTCACGAGATTCTCAGCACCAGGTTGTGCTCTGAGAATAAAGTGAACACTCAGGTAGGTCAGGGAGAGAGGAGAAACAAGAGGAAGAAAGTTCCAGGAAAAGAAGAACAAGGTTAAAGCCAAGTGTGAAAGCACAAAAAGAACAGAAAGTCGCATGTCAGGAGCTCTGGGGCAGCAGGAGAGAGACCACCTTCCATGCTGGAAGCATGTCCTCCCACAGCACAGATCCTGTCCCAGGAGGTGACCATCCCTGCCCTGGGCAGGAGGCCAGAAATGTCTGAACTCCCCTGAGCAGTGGCTGGAAGGAATCTGAAAATGCAGAGCAGTATTTTGTGCCCCTGAAAAAGCAGACCAGTATTTCGTGCCACTGGGCTGATGCAAGTGCCTCCACTCCTTCATTTAGAAGGACACTTCCAATTAACTGAAACTTGGGATCACAAAAGCCAGTGGCCCAAACAGGTCAAGTCACAGCCTTCAGATCAAAGCTTTCTGCTGGGTGGGGGATTCGGCCACATCTGACTTTGTGTGGTCACACATCACCCCCAGCCAGCAAGGGCCGCGCAGAGGACAGACACTAACTATAGTGCACAGCAGGAGATGCCTTCTCAATCCTAAATTCAACAAATCTTCCCTAGATACGGATCCAAGGCCATGTTAATCACTTCTCCAGCACAGCTCCCAGCCCTACTTCGGTTGAACTCAAAGTCATGCCAGATAACCCAGGGAGAGCCACATATGGCCCCTCCATACTGTGGTTCAGGCCACTTCACGAGGCCATGTCACCTCAGTAAATCACAGGCCACCACTAATACCCAAATGTCTACAGTCCCACTCCACTGACCCCCAGCCTTGCTCCACTTCCTATGGGAATACACATGGGGCTCCTCTCCAAGAGGTCCTGTCAGAGCAGGAGGAGGAACTCTAAAGGTAGGAGCTTGTGCACAGGCAGCAGGATGGAAGGCTGCTGGCTCTGCAGGTCCCTGAGCATAGCAAAGGGTGAGAGAATTCCCCAAATGGCTTCTCCACTCTTCTTGGACAGATTCTGGAAATCTGGATGCTCTAAACACAGGGTGGAAACACGGCCTCTGGCCTCAGCATGTGGGATCACAGAATCACAGAATGGTTTGGGTCAGAAGGGGACCATGATGATCATCCAGTTCCAACCCCCCTGCCATGGGCAGGGACACCTTCCACTAGACCAGGTTGCTCAGAGCACCATCCAGCCTGGGATGCAAGGCTTCTGACCAGTGCTAAGTCTCTGACCAGTGCTAAGTCTCTGACCAGTGCAACAACTGGTCTGTGCTGCCCCAAGTCCCACTCTCAATCCTGGAGCAGGTAAGAGGGACTTGCCAGGGCTCGGTGACGTGGTAGCCAATGACCCCACCAGCTTCACCCTGTGAGGCAGTCTGGAAAAACCCAACCAGTTCCTCACTGCCAGAGATTTGGGAGTAACTCTGCCCTCGAGAACCCTCCATATCTAGGGTTTGGAAAACAACCAACCCTCCCTCCAGCAACACCCAGATAAGGCTCAGCACAGGACACACCAGGACGGGGCTGTCCCGGTGACACAACAGTGTCCAGCTGCATCCACGAGGGGATGTGTCGTGTCCCCCCGCACCCCTTTGCCCACCAAACAAGCCCTGTAGCAGACCCTCGGGCAGGGGCCACCAAGCACTGACCGAAAGAACGGTGCGCTGCTGGTCCCCAACTGGTGCTGCCATGGGAGTGACCGGTCGGGCAACCACCCAGCCCCGCAGCTGGCCCAGCGCACAGCCGGGACTGGTCGGAATGGGGCTCCCAGTGCTCGGGGCAGCTCCCGCACGGGTCTCCCAGGGAACGGGTGCGCGGGGCGGGGGATGCACGCGTGGGGCGCGGCGCCGCTCACCGTAGATCATGGCCAGCCCGGTCTCGTGGAGGAAGCGAGCGCGGCGGTGCTTGAAGAGCCAGATGGTGAGGATGGTGAGGGTGAGCAGCAGGATGAAGACGAGCAGGTTGGCGCTGTCCTGACGGTGACTCTCCTCCGCGGCCTTCTCGGACACGATCTCCTCCTCCAGCGCCCCGGGATGCGCCGCCGCCACCTCGGCGCCCGCCGCCCCCCGCGCCCACAGCCCCGCGGCCGCCGCCAGCACCGGCCCCGGCCCCGCCATCGCCCCGGCACCGGCCCGGCCCCGCCGACACCAGGAAGCGGCTCTGGGCGCAGGCGCCGGGGGCGGGAACAGCGCGGGGAGGCCGGATAGGGACGGGCCGGGCCGGGAGCGAGCGGGGGCGGGCTGGCAGCGACGGAGCGGGGAAAGGGGGGACGGGGAGCGGGGGCAGGGGACAAGGGCGGCCCTCGGGAGGTCGTAAGGCGAAGTTTGCGAGGGAAAGGCGTGCCTGGGACTGCCAGGGGGGCTGCGATGAGCCCTGGGTGCGATGAGCCCTGGGGAGGCTGAGACGAGTCCTGGGGAACGGGAGGTGGGGGACGAAGAAGTGCGCAAGAAGGGGGAAGGTGATCGGAGTTCAAGGGGGTTTGCAAGAGGGAAAAGAAATCCCCAGACAAACTTGGTGCAAGGTGGTTTAGCGCGGCCACGCACAGCAGCGGGTGTTGTTTGTGCGCGGGGTGCTTTGGAGGGATGTCGTGCAGGACACACCCCGGCCCGGGCTCATGGGGACACGGGGTCCAGGGGGAGCCTGGAGGGTGGTCGTGCCTTCACACCGTCTCGGGGTACGTGGATGGTGCCAAGAGCCGCCGTCAGCCCCGAAGTGGGATCAGGGTAAACTTCCCACCATGTTTACCAAGAAATAGGGGCGATGCGTGGAGCCGGTGGGGCAAGGGCTGTAATAAATGCCAGTGATCAACTTAAAGGTGACTTGTAGGACACGCCCTCAAAGAATTGCCTTTGTGCCTTGGGGGCATGGAAGACCCAGGACGCTTAGCTGTGTGGGACCCTGGTGTTTCTTTGCTTTGCCCCAAGCCTGGCTCGGCTAGGGGCGTCCCTTCTGCACGTGCTGTGTGCGTCCCTTTACCCTGTTTGTTCTTGCACCGGTTTCTCAAGCTTTGAGGTTAAACACGTGGAAAGGGGGAATTAACTCGGGCACTACTGGCCCTACGCTCTGTTTTCGGCTGGAAGGGATCCAGTCTGGCCCGGTGGAAGGAACGGGAACGGCTCGGGGGATGATGGCCCCCTTCTCCCTCAGCCGCCCCCCAGAACCATTCCCGGCTCCCGGGGTCCACTCACCCCCTCGCATTTTATCAATGGCCCCGCGTGGGAAAGCGACGGAGTGGCCACGCCCCCTGCCGCTGAAGCCACGCCTCCTTTGCACACATCGCACTGCTCCGGCGCGGCCTGGTCCCGCCCCCTTCGGTGACATCATCATCGCGCGCCGGGGCGCCCTGGCGGCGGCGGGCGGCTATGGCGGCGGGGTCGGTGTGGAAGGGGCTGGTGGGGCTCGGCCTGTTCGCCCTGGCACACGCGGCTTTCTCGGCGGCGCAGCGTGAGTCACTGCCGGGGCTGCGGGCCGGGGCTCCCCGGGGCACTGGCACCCCCTCACGGCCGCCGGGGAGCTCCCGGGGCGGGGGCCGGGCCGGGCCGGCATCATCATCGTTCTCAGCCGCGAGCCCGCCGGCGGGGGCGGCCCTGTCCTTGCGGGCCGGGCTGCGGGGAGAGCGGAGGTTCCAGGAGGAGCGCGGGGCTCGTCCCGTGCGGGCGCCGCAGCAGCCGGGAAGGGAGGGAAAAAGGAAGGGTGGAAAGGGGGTGCCGCCCGCCGGGTCGCGGCTTCAGCCTGGCTTCTGCCATCCCGCTGCCTCCCGTCCCCACGGTTCGCCTCCCTCCCGGCTGCTTGGGATAGGGCCAGGCGTGCTCCGGAGCGGCGGAGCCTCACAGCGGCACCAGGGGCGGCCCAGCTGCCCGGGGAGGGTCGGGGCTGACACGTTTCTCGGAGCTACAGCCGTTTCTTTGGGGGTTTTGTGTTGCCGGGCTGTTTATTTGCATACACAGAGTGTTTGATGCGTGCGTGTGTTTCTGTTTTGTAGATCGTTCTTACATGAGGTTGACAGAAAAGGAAGATGAAACGTTGCCCATAGATGTAAGTTTTTGCAGTGTTTGAAAGGTGTAACTGTGGGGTGGCTTAGTCTCTCAATTGCTTCCTTTTAATGTGCTAGGCAAGCATTAAGGGTAAAGTAGTTTTTAAGTTGCACTTTCATCAGAGCTCCCACTGTCAGAAAGAACCACATTTTCCATCTCAACTTCCTGAGTGTGTTGTAGTTGTCAGTGAAATCAAACCTCAGGTCCAGTCCTCCCTCTTCTTTAGAACTGTCCTGGAGCATCTTGTCCAGGATTCCCTGAACGTAGCTCAGAGAGCTTTTGTATCCATCACCTCCTTTGCAGCATAAACATCCTGCACCCTCTGGCTTTGGTCGGTAGACACATGTTTATCCAGTGTGACTGTGTGCCTGTTTGATCCCAGCACAACTTGCTTCAGGAAGGGGGATTTTATTTACATTATTTGCTTGCTTTTCATATTTCCACTTCAGTTATCTGTTCCCTTTCTCCTTAATCAGAAGGGCGGGGAGATCAGGTGTCAGGAGAGCCAGGCAGGGCGCCTAGCCCGGGGCTCCACAGTGTGTTCCTGGCAGGAGTTTGGATCCTGGAGTGCACAGGAACACAGTGTTTGGTCTCAGGCTCTTGCTGAGGAGCCGCGTGAGTCGATTCAGTTGGTGCAACCCAGACTTGTGCTGGGGCAGCCGGAGCTCTGCCGGAGTTTTGCTGAGCAAAGAGGAGGGATTTTTAGTTCTCCTGTGCCTCAGTTTCTCCACTGCTGGATTGCCCACCTCTGTTTGCTGTCACTGGATGAAAAGCACAAGAGACACTGTGTGAAAGCTGAGATTTTTTGGTAAACATGCAGAACGCTCAGTGATGTGTGTGTTGCACTGTGCTCCTTCTGTTGCAGATAGTCCTGCAGACTCTGCTGGCCTTTGCAGTCACCTGCTATGGGATAGCACATATTGCAGGAGAGTTTAAAGACATGGATGCCACTTCAGAACTCAAAAATAAGTATGTTTTATTTCTTCTTTTTGTACGCACCGGTATCTGCTTCTCTGTACAAACTGCACCCTGAAATCACTCATGTTTAGCTCAGTTCTTCAATGCATGTTGTAGACAGTGGCCTGAGGGGAACAGCCACACTTGGGAAAGCCAACAGTGTCTTGAGTTTTAGGGAGAGTTAGATAACAGGCAGAAATTAAATAAACTTCTTGCTTTTCCTCATCCAAAATCCTGCTGTACAGAGATGGTAGAAGAATTAAGTGCGCTCGTGGGAAGAATCACTACCTGTTGTCATGACATGATCTCAGGCTGCAGGGCCTGGCTCATACTCTGCTTATGTTTGCTTCCTCATGAGAGTCTGAGTCACTTGAATCTCACACAGTATATTCAAGGCAGGACATGTGAAAGACTTTAAGAAGAGGGATTTTGGATCAAGATTTTGAAGAGGATAGTTGGTTAGAGCATGCCAAGGTCATAGGTTCAACCGCTGTATGAGCCGTTCACTTCAGAGTTGGACTCAATAATCCTTGTGGGTCCCTTCCAACTCAGAATATTCCGTGATTCTGATAGGAAATCAGATGGGCAGACATTGCCTCTCTGGCCATTTCCAAAACCACAGGGGAGTATGGAAAGTGAAAAAGTTGACATAATTGTATTTCAGAGTGTTCACCTAAAGCCTTTAGTTTGAGGCACCCAGGGGGATGGAAAGCTGAACATCACCAAGGTGTTAAGACAAGTGACAGCTGAACTAAGGCTGGCACATGGTGTGTCTGCAGGCAGCATCCACAGGCTGCCCCTGAGCTCAAGGAAAGGAAGGGGAAGTTTGTGACGTGGACACCTTGTGGTCTTTTTCACAACTGGCTGTGTATTTCCTCAGTGTTTTAGTTTAGGAAACTTAAAAGTGAGCAAGAGTTTTGGATTGAAAACTTGTATTTCTGTGTCTAAAGTCAATATGCCCCAGACTGACTCTTCTAAACTCCCTGCTCTGAAAGAGTATTAACCTTGGCTTTTTACATTTATTTTGAAGGACATTTGACACATTAAGGAACCATCCGTCTTTTTATGTATTTAATCATCGTGGTAGAGTATTGTTCCAGTCCCCAGACACAGTGAATTCTTCTTCAAACCAAGATGCTTTGTCATCCAGCTCGGCACTGAAATTTCGAAAACTTGAACCTCTGCGCCGCTAAGACTTTTACAGATGATACCAATAACCCAGGACACTGAGATGTTATATTCAAGTCGGGGATGTAAACACTTTTTTAATTTCTGGAGCAGTATTTATATTGATCTTCCAGACTTTATAAAGTATATATATATAAATATATATATATAAACTAATGACCTTCTTTGTACACTGTTCATGAGAATGACCGAATTGTGGATTGGCAATGCAGTGTAAATTCTACAGTTATGCTGTGAAACACATCTTCAAAGTTTCAGATATTAAAACGAGTTGCAGCTGATTTAACTTCAGTTAAAACAAAAAGCAAGCTAGTTTTTCCTGCAATTAATGTTCTTTGACAGAAGGGAATGTTTGAGTGTATTTATTTTCTCAGTTTGCTTGCACTACAGTCTATGGACCCCCTCAGAAATGCTGTGTGCACTGCATCACTGAACAGCAGGAAAAGGGGCAGCACCTGATCCTAGAATGCCTGTGGGACACAGGCACAGTGTGGCAGGGGAAGTCAAAAAGATTGCTTTCATTTTTATTTTTTTGCAGTGCTGAAAAACAGTTGTGTGAAGGGTTATTCTTTTTTTCCTGTTTTTTCATTACCACGTTATTTCCTCGTTGCCCTCCTTCATTTCATGTAAGTTGCCCCAGGTTGCCTGGGCTGTGGCTGTGCATTGGTGCTTGTGTGGGGGAGGCAGCTCACGTAGGTAATACGCCACACTCCGTGTTTACCCCCTGGGTCCATGTTCTCCAGCTGTGAACTGGGGAATGTTGAGCGTTGTGAACGTACCGAACATGGTGTTGGCACCAGGTACAACCTCCAAGTCATCTTCATATTTAAGTATCAGTAAGAACTGTCCCTTCTGTCAGTGATCCAGGGGTAGGGTCCAGCAGCTTGCTCTGTTTGCTGGCACTAATCCAGGACAACTATCCCTTTTCTGCCAACAGAGCTTTTCACCTTGATTTTTTCCAGCTGAGCCCTTCATTGATTTAAGATTACTGTCTTGATTTCATGTATTAGAACTGATCATACTGTCCTTAATTCTTACTTATGTCTAAATTCTTATCTCCCCTCAGGGGCTGAATCAATGCTAAAATTTCTCTTGGTCTGGTATTTCACATCCCTGATGGAGCAAATGGAGGGTAGGTTGAGATACTGGTGGGGACAGCAAGAATTTTGCCTGGTTTGAGGATGTTTCGCTGGCGCAGTGGAAACTCAGCCTTTTGTCCTGGCATCTGTTGAGTTGTGGTTTGTTTTTTTTTAAACTATTAAGAACTGTCAAAGGCAAAAAGCTTGGCAAAAATACTGTGTAAACCGAAGCCTCTTTTTCTAGCTCTGCCCGTCCTATGGAGTGGGTGCCCCAGTGCTCGAGCAATATCCGTGGCTGCTGCTCTACAATCACTCTTAAGCATCTGGGTTTGATTAGAAAGGGTTACTCTGCCAACTGAAAGCATCTGAGCTGCAGGATTAGTTCCTAAAGTGTCCTGGTTCCCCTCTTGCTGGTGTCACAAATCAGCTCCTGCCAGCACCAAAGGCCTTGGAAATAGTATTGGGTCATCTCTCCATTGTGGACAGAGCTGTTCCCTTGGGGAATAGGGCTGCTGTGCAGCAGCTGCTGCACAGAGGGGAGGCTGAACATGGGCCAGGTGACTTTGTCGGGCAGAGGAGAGACAGAATTAGCAGAGGGAGGGAGAAGCACAGCAGGAGCTCAGTAACCACTGTAGCAGATGGGTCCTGCAGCCATGGTTGCACTGAGCCCTTTGCAGAGGATCTTAGAGCAGAGCTGCTCACACGGAATATTTGAGAAGCCCCATTTGTGCTGCTGGAAGGCTACAACGACCTGCCTGAGGTGGGAGGTGCTGCTGTGGGACAGGGAGGTGGAGAATGTCACCTGCTGCTCGGAGCAGGTCCTGCTGGGAGCACCCTGTGGCTGTGTCAGGGCCCTTCTCATGAGGAGTAGCCTCACTCTGCAGCAGCAACGGTTCTATCACAAAGCTGTACAAATTATTTTTTCTTATTGATCTCACAATGTCAAATAAAAATTGATATCCTTAAAGTGTTTGTTTATTTCTGACCATCCTGGAGCCTGCTGCAGCAAATCTCTGGTCAGTGACTATTTAAGTGACTGCCCAGCACTGACATGAAGTGATTGCCTTAATTATGGCAGCTCTGTGTGAAAGTGCTGTCTGGCCTGGTGTTCATTACTGGGAGGTAAGATCAGTAGGGGGGATCAAAATAGCTGCAAGTATCTGAGTAAAACATTTAGGAGGGAAGTATTACCAGCCTGGGGATCTGCTTGCCTTTGAGGCTCCTCGTCATCCTCTCTGGCAGAGCTGACATATTTTCTGTCTTCAATTTAACCACAGTAAAGGCTTTTCTATCATGTGCTAATCCTCTACCAGCCCACGGGACAGGCTCCTGCAAGGTCTGGTATTGCAACAGTCCCTGGGGGAAACACTCAGGCTGCTCCCGGGGCTGGTGATAGTTAAAATCCTGGACTTAAGCAAGATCACTTTTCAGTCCCTGCTCTGCTCTTCCACTGGGGGATGTTGAAAAATTAGCAAAGCACTGGAGGAGTTTGCTCAACTACAGCATCCATCAGGATTGCACCAGAGAGAGCAACACACTCACCCCTCTTCTGCTTTCTG
Source organism: Lycocorax pyrrhopterus obiensis (assembly GCA_014706295.1). NCBI lineage: Eukaryota > Metazoa > Chordata > Aves > Passeriformes > Paradisaeidae > Lycocorax > Lycocorax pyrrhopterus. Next base: position 19,376,004 of record JACSVZ010000005.1, read on the forward strand.
TGCCGCTGCAGTTCTGCATCCAGCACACAATACAATGGGGTAAAACACCAATAAAACCAGTGTTCTGGGAAGGGGCACCTTAACCAGCTCCCAAAGCCACCTCGTGCTTACCTTGCAGTGTGGGGTTCTTCACAGATGAGTTTCTCTTCTTCAAAAGCAAAGCAATAGTCGAGCCAAACGTTTCTTGAATTAGACTGGAGAGTTTCCAGCCTCACCCAATGCACATTTACACCCATCACATCTTGAATTTCTTTGGCTACAAGCCGTGATATTTCTACTACATTAAATAGTAAAATAAAAAATAGGTGCTGGTGATTTCCATTCATTGCTGAAGTAGCAGGTTTAATCTGCATTAATTTTGCTGGGTTTTTGAACTATTCTAGTGAGAGCTCAGTGGGGAATTACCAAGTAGGGCAGGAGTCATTTTCACCCTTGTAGGTGAGGGGATGGGGACCACGGTTTGTGTCAGAGATCGGTCACTGGTGCAGCCCTTCCATGTGAGGCTGGAATGGAAGTGCAGCTTGCAGAAGTACTTATTCTAGAGGTCAGTGAGGGCTGAACTGCAGCACCATGTGCGGAAATCCCTCCTGGTCACACATCTGATGTGTCCCCTCCACATGTCCCAGATGGAGCCATCGCTGCAGTCTGGTGCCAGGACCCACGTGCTCTGTGCCCCACTGCTGCCCAAAACCGGAGCACAGCTTTCTCAGGAAAGCTGGCAGCTAACGGCCCCTTCCAGGTGCTCTGGAGCACCCACACGGTTCCCCTCGCTGGAGAAAGCAGAGAATGATGATTACTTTCTATCGATTTTCTATTGATGATTTTTGGCTTCCTTACCACTTGCTTCCCACGGTTTGGGTTATCTCGCCCTTCACCACACTGCAGCAGATCTGCCATTCTCCATCTCTGACACCTTCAGCAAGGACATTAATTGTAGGGACATCCTCCAGCTGGATACAGCCCCCCCTACCAAGAGTGGCACCATTTCTGCTCCCTTTTGGGGCCACCTGCACCAAACGGCAGCAATTTTCCACAAGACGATTCAGGAAGGCTGAGGCTCACCCCACAGCATCCAGGGCCACGGCACTGCCCCCAGGCTCCCTGTGGGAAGCCCCTCAGCCGGGCAGAGAAGCTCTGCAGTTCCCTGCTGTCCTGGCTGTGCTGTGCCAGGCTGGCAGACTGCCTGCAGAGGGGAAGGGCAAAGCAAGACTATTTTGAATGTTAAACAAGCAGAAAAGACTTTGGTACCAGCTTTCCACAGCCAGCACTAACAGCAAAGGCAAAACACTCCTTGGATTTGGCCTTGAGGTTCACCTTGAAGCCATAATCACCAGGGGCAGAACCCCGGCGGAAATAAAATCTGATATTCCGGCAGGTAAAAGCCTTTTAATCAACCCTGGGTTGGTCTCAGTGACACAATGCCATTTCAAAACACTTTGGACTGCGACAAAAGCTACATCCTTAAAATGGCAGCTAATTAATTTTCCTGTCCTGCTAACTTAGTCCTTTTTCCAGCCAAGAAAGGCAAATGGGAGTTCACAGAGCAGCAAGGCAGCCGGGAGCCTGGCAGCACAAGCAGGAACACAAGCTCCAGGGCTCCTTGGCAGGGGCCCAGGCTGTGTGGTGTCACAGCTTCCCAGGCCATTTTAATAGGAAGGGAGATAGAAAAAAAAATTAAAAGGTGACATTTGGATTATCAATGGCTCATCCTATGCCAGTGGTCCCAGGGAACCCAAAGCCCCCCTCACAGAGAGATGTGGCTGTTTATTCCCAGTTCATATCCCAGTGCTGCCAGGCAGAGCACCCAGCACTGGCAGTGCCCTCCCTGCCCAGACTGGTGCTGGCTGAACCAGTTTCCCCAGGATCTGCCGGAGGCAGGCCGTGCTGCAGGGGCACTTCACTTTGGATTTCAGAAAAAAAAAAAAAAGGAAAGAAAATATTCCCCTCCTCCCCCAAGGTATTTCTGCTACGTATTTTAGAGCAGTTCAGGGGCAGCCACAAAACACCAGTGCTGATGTCCCCAGGCTGCTCCAGAATCCCTTGTCCCTGCCCCAGGAGGTCTCTGCTGCAGTGCAGAATGCAGGAGGAGCGTCCTGTGCACACAGCAAATGCTGAAGCAGTGATTTATTCCCCATCCCGGATGCAGAACTGCACAAAACAAGATGCATCCCAAAGCAGCTTTGAAGCAGCCAGTTAGGCAGGCATTCCAAAGAGGGCCTTCTCTTCCCCACATCTGCACCAAGCTGTCACTCCCTGGGCCATTACCGGTGCCTCCAAGGCACCCACAGACCTGGGTGAGCCCCCAGCAAGGGCAATCCCAGGGAGGCACCACCTCCCCAGCACAATGCAAAGCACATGGAGGGGAGAGAAGGGGCCAAATAATGCCCCCTCCTTGCCCAAGGCCACCATGCTGCTCTACAGCCTCCTGTCACACACAGATCTCTGCTGAGGGACCTTGGGGATGGCGGCACCATTTCAATGTCAAGTCACCACCACCACTCTGAAGCGGGAGCCAGCTGCTCCTTCCATACCTATTTGAATACAGCAGCTTCAGATGACAAAGGAAAAACCACAGCAGAGCGAGGCCCATGTTTATCTCCCACAGGAGGGACCCACATATCCTACAGGATGCACCAGGGCTGGTTAAAAACCCCAGGTCTGCTGGTGGTCAAGCATGGCCATGGCCATGCTGCTGCCTTGGGTTGTCCTGGGCTGGCAGGGGGGACAACCATGGAACCTGAGCTGTCTCCCACCATGGGAGCAGTGGGCAGGGGAGCTCTGCAAGGCACTCTCTTCTCTGCCTTTGCTTCTTGTGCACAAGCAGCAACCACAGAGCTTGAAAGGGGCAGACCTGAGGCTCAACCCCACCACATTCTGGGAGCAGAGGAATGGGATGCTCCACAGAGATGAAGTGCAAGTTAAAACAGGAGCAGTGAAGTAAGGAGTGAGTCACATCAGATGAGCTCCAGACAGAGCAGAGCACTCCATCAGCACGAAACCCCCCTTTGCAGGGCCCCGCACCAGCCTCGAACTGAGCAGAGCACTGACCTCCCAAATTCACCACTGGTCAATCCCTCAGAGCAGCTCCCAGCTCGTGCCTGACGATGAACGGGGAAAGGCTTTCAACCTCTTTCTGGTTTCCTATCATGACAGGAGCTGTCCCTTTCATCTCCTTACTTTCACAACCCCTTCTCCCTTCAATAGCGGGCACACCAAGTCCAGGGGTGCAAGGCAGACCCTGGGAAGGAGAGCCTGTTTTATCTACATCCACAGGAACTCAGCTTTGACCACCTGGAACCCCGACAAAAAACAGCTTTCAGCTGCCCCACGAGGTCAGGGCCTCCTCAGGGTCCTGATGTGTGAAGAAAAGCCATCACTCAACCTATTATCCAGCAACCGTTTCCCATCACAGCCTGGGCCATGACTCACCAGCAACTGCCTTTCCTGCAGGGAATTCACAGACAGTTCCCAGGAGTCGCTCTGACCCGGTTTCACCTGCTGGAAGCCGCAGGGGCTGCCGCAGCAGCAGCTCGGTGAGAGCCTTCCCAGCTCGCCGAGCCCCGGCATGTCCTGCCCACATCCAGCTCCCAGCGAGCCAAACGCTGCCACCGCATACAGGCATTCCTGTTCTCTGACAGAACTCCTGCGGGAGGGTTTGATGGATGTGATACACTTAAAACAGCCTCTTCCAGAGCTCCCGAGTCCCCCATTGTCTCCTTTTCCACTAACGATCATCTTGGATAGCGGCTTCTAAGTTCTGTGTGTGCAGAGGGAGGAGCCCTGAACCCACAGATGCCAGCGGCATTTCAAAATACGCTTTCACTCAGCTGGGAAAGGAAAGGTGCTGGAGCAGCTCGGGTCAGAAGCCAAACTGACAAAGAGGCAGTACCACCGCAAGTGCCTGCAGAGTTGGGCAGCTTGTCTACAGGCCTCCTATCTTCCTTTCCAAGCTCCTGCTTTTTTCTGGCCCCAGAAACACAGTTCCAGCAAACAGGCACCCACTGCAGCCACCTCTGTGTGGAAGCAGTAGGCAGCCTGTCCTGTTTCCACCTCACGCTGCTCCCGGGCCAGACCCAGGCTGGCAGGTGGAAGAGCACAGGCAAAAAGGAACCCAATGACACGTACAAGAGCCCAGCAGCCAGTGTGTTGGTTTGTGGTGGGGTTGTCCACACCAGGGAAATAATTCAAGTGTGCAAGACCAAATTAGGGCACACATTTTAGAATCATCTTTGCTAGTGACACACTGTATGACCTTGGGTAAGTCCCTCCATCCATCTTTAAAGACTCTCTCAGAGAAGAGCCACAGGACTTTAATTAGCAGCCCTAAAGGTGCTCGAGACAGTTTGTCTCTCTTCCAAAATAACCAATGGCAGATGAATTGGAACAATCTTATTTTCAAATTCTGCAAGCAACTAGGATCCAGGCCACTCTCAGATCAGTCACTTCAACAACATAATCAAAGTTAAATGTGCCAGCTGTGCATGAAGGGTTTTAATATGCTGTGCAGACTGGAACACAGCTCAAAGAATCAATGTTATTTTTCCATGCCTGAGATGTCACTGTCAAGCAGCTGCATTATAATCATCTGCAATCAGCAAAATGCCTTTTTTTTTAATCACTTTCTAGTCTTGGGGAACAGGGCTCATTTTTATTTCTGTCCTACTTAGGAAAGCACCCTTGATCCCTGAGACACCCACTGCCTGAGACTGCCAAGGGATCAGGCAGACACTACAGCAGTGTGCTCTGACCAGACCAGTGGCTGCTCAAACCCCAAATACCCCAAACAGCCTCCTCCGCTCTGAAAGTTGTGCCCAGACAGGAACTGCTCATGCTGCTGCCACCACCTCCAGAAACACTAAGTGCGTTTCCACAAACCCAGCAAAAATCAGCTCCAGTCACCTACTGTCACATATCAGAGATCTGAGATGGTTCCACAGCAGTCCCTCCCTGTGGAAAACCTAAGCACAGCCCAGCATCCTTTTCTGCAAGGGCCACCTCTGCACAAACACATCGGTCACAGCTGCCAGATGAAGCAAGGGGGGGAAGTCTCCCAACCCCATCCCTTACAAAAGACTGAACCTCTCTGATATATTCTACATATTAAATATTTATAAATACAATTTAACATTAAAATATGCACCTACTCTGGAGTAAATGACAAGAAACAGGCTGACCATACAAAAAGAGCTTTGCCCTACTAACTACTAAAATGCTTTATAACCCTCTCCTCCTGTTCAACATCCTGCAGGGCTCTAAGTACTTTGTAAACGAGCACACACCATGGGGATCATTCCCAAAAAGTTCTGTCCCTCCTACCAGCTGCTCAGCAGTGGCGAGTGGAGCACAGGGATACAGCAAATTGCCAGAGGTGTCCAATATTTTAAGGGACATTATGCAAGACTGTTTGCATTAGAGGAGTGACAGTGACTGAGATGACAGCAAGCATATACACAGCCAAGGATCCAGCTACTTCCATTGCAGCTGGAGCCGATCCAGGACTAGGAAACAGCCGTCAAACTCCCACTGCAGATGTGAAGATAAAACTTCCCCAAGCTCTCAAAAAACCCAGATCTCCAGCAAAAATCTCATCGGAGGTTTCCATTCCATTGCCTTTCCCAGGCCAAACTATTCTTTTGGACTTCAATAAAAATTGTTTGAGAGCTTCAGCCCAAGCTCAAAATCTGAAGAAATATGCAGCTGCTTTGAGCACTTCCCAGCTCCTGGTAAAGGGCAATTTGCCTTACATGGTACCAGCAGTCCCCATTGCTGGCAAAGCCATGTGGCTGAAGGCATGTGCAGCTCAGTTCTTCCTCTGCCTATGGAAATATACTCCAGCATTTACCATGAGGCTGTACAAGTCTGTACAATTTAACTCCTTCCTTGGCACATCCATCCTCTGAACTCTGAGTAATCAGCTGCTCAAGGCACCCAGATCTGTGCTAGAAGCCCTGAGAAGCATCTCATACGCTTTTAAAATGAAGGCTCTGACATGGAAGAGGTGAGGTTGAACCACCTCCCACAGCACACAAGCAGCAACTGCCTTTTCCACCAGCTATTCCCACAGCCCCTGCCTGCACTCCCAGCTCCAAGGACCACAACAGGGCTCCCCTGCCATGCTGCTTTACCAAGAGACAACACCACATCACAGACAGAGAAGAAAAACACCAATGCCAAAGCCAAGCCAACAGTCTGCTTTCAGGGATGAAACAAGAAGCCAGGTTGCAGCTCAACTGAATGGATAATTTCAGTAAAGTTCAACATTTTTCATTTAGACTGTCCTCCTTGAAATGATTCCAAGATTCACATTTAGAATACAGCTTAATTCCTGCAGGCCACAAGATAAATCCCAAGGCATTCTTCTTCTCCTTTTCCACTTAGAATAGACTTCAACTTGTTTCTGCAGACCTGCAAGCAGCAGCTCCTTTTAAATCCAGTGACTAACATCCTTCCTTCAGATCTCTGCCAAACCTCCTTTCTGCCAGATTTGAAGTGTCTTTGGCCTTGTTTTCTGCTTAACTAGGTTGCACATTCTCAAGACAAGCACTCTCAAGTCCATTTGCTAAAGGCGTGATGTTGCCATGTTGCTGGTATGAAACACCGTAATTGAGCTTTATAGGTTTTTTTAAGTTTGTTTCTGTTAGATAATGCATTTCTTGTATTTTTCCATCAGAAGTTTCTTAGATACTAAAAAAAAGACTAAAAGAAATCAAACTCAACAGCCTACGCTGCTGCCATTTCAGCCAGGCAGTTTAGAGGAAGAACCTGGAGGAAATTACCAGATGAAAAATACCCCCAAAAAATAGGTTTGGGGTTTTTTTTTACTGTTTCCTGCAAAGGAAGACATACAATTGCTTGACTACAGCACAGTAACAGCTTCTGCAGCTGCTATTTTGGAAGATGACGATCAATCACTCTTTGATGCTAGTTAAACCTGGCCAGGAATACACGTGCCCACCATAAATGCACTGTGCCCCTAAGGTGGCAACAGCAGCATCCAACAGACACCTGCCATACTGACGGGCCTGGGAGCTACATGGCTTACGAGGAAAAACCCTTGATGTCTACAAGGGAAAAAATAAAGATAATGCACACTGAGGAGGCCTAGGTAAGAGAGGGTCAGAAAATGGACGCAGCAGAACTCACAGAGGTATCCAGACTCCAAAGCACCTCACAACCCTTCTACCCAAGGAAGGCAAGTGCTAAATTTGTTAATCCAGATTGTTAAACAGTGCTCCTTACAGGAAATACAGATATTTCTTCCCTATTTCCCAACATTCAACTGTGCCACATTATTTCAACCTTACATAAATAAGGGCTCAAAAATATAAGTTCGAGCAAAGCACAAATGGCTTCCAATTCCAGGATGCATCAGTGGACCCATCCTCTCTCCTGAGCCTTTGCCGAAGGACACTCCTGCTGCAAGAGGCTCACCTGACATACAGGTCACAGCCCTGGTGACAAAACTCTTGCTGCTGGGCCATGGTCTGTACCAGGAAAGGCAAGGCCTGACACCAGTGTGGCCCTCCTGGCTGTCCCTGAAGTGCCACCACAGCTTGGGACTGTGTTTGTTCAAGGCATGTCCCACCCACCACGTCCAGCACTGTGGTCTGGCTCACAAGGAATTCTCTCCATTAAGAATCTTCTTAAACCGGTTGTGGAACATTTTCTGCTTCCCAAATGAGCCATGTCCATGTTGTGCTCCATGTGGAATTCAGGGCTGTGTGTGCTCTTCATCAATTGCTGTTGCTCCTTTTTCTTCATCTCTGCACTGACACGACCCCTGAGGACATCTTCCTTCCTTCCTTCCTTCTTATGAAGACTCATGTCCAGTTCACGATATGGCTTCTGCTGCCCTAATATTCTAACCCAAATTCCATCTATTCAGACAAGATAATGGTAAGGTAAGGGAAAATTCTCACTGCTTGCACTTGAATAGAGTATTTTGTAGCTTCTGAGGTGCAAGATTCCAAATGGGTGAATGAAAGTTACCAGCTCCCTGCAGCTGATTTGGCAGCCAACTGCATCCCACCAAAAGAGCAGATTTGCACACTTACAAGGTCACTAGTTAAAAATTTGGCCCCTGCTCAGACACACAATGATCAAGTGAGTGTCTCTGGAATCCGTGATAAAAATTAAACAGCCATTAACTAGATGGAAGAAAGCTGTCTCCTCTTATCACCTACTATTTCAAGAATAGCACATTACACGCAACTTGATGCATTTAACCAGGCCATTTTACAACGAGGTATGCACAGTATATCTGACCTGCTGTAAATAAAATCCCTTTTAAGAGTCCAACATTTGGCATGGGAGGTCCATCACGGTGACAAACAGCTTCCATGTGAAATTTTGAAGGAGTAAAACCCCCTTTGTGTCATTCCAAGGTATTTCTGTGGTTTTTTTAAAAAAAATATTCACTTTTATTCATCTGCACAAATGAATAAAAGTTACTTCTAAGAATCAGGACACATTTATAGTAATGCCTTCCCCTATGTCACTTCATTCATATACACCGTGACAGAGATTTGCTGTTGCTGGATTTCATTTCCTTCTTGAATTTCATTTCCTTCTTGAATTTCACTGGTGTCATTCCAATGGTCAAACTGCATCTTCCAAGGAAGCCAAGGCCACTGCTTCAGAGCGGATGGAAAAGATGTCTCACAGGCTGGTTTGTACTAAAAATACCAGCAGGAACAGAGAAGTAGAGGCTCACCATGAAAATCTGTTTCCCTGTCTGGCCAGTCCACTGGAATCCCTGGGATATTTCCCATACGAGGCCAAGAGCACAAGTTAGCATGAGCACAATTTCGACCTGTCTTTTAAAGAAAGCTGTTAGAGGATCAGAGGATGTTATGAGCAAACAAGTGAAAATACACACTCATCCCAACAGCCACTTATTGTATTGCTTTAAAGACAAAAAAAAATTACACGCAGGTGGCTTCAGTCTTCTTCGTATGTTCTGTCATATATGGAATTGCCTTTGGACAAAACAGTTAAGAGGAACAGAGGAGAAAATACTAGCTCAGGTAACCAAGGGTTTGGTAAACTGAAACTTAGTGCCCTCAAAACTGAGTAAAAATGTGCACCCCACAGAGGCCAAGCTGAGTGATGCATGGGCAGGTGCTCCAGGGTACAAACACATTCTGCAGCTAACACCACAAGCTGTGTTTGAGGATGTGAAGGACCACGTTCAGCTGGTTTTACAAAAATATCCTCAGTCTGCTGGTAGCAGACAACTGAGGAACTCAGTGCTGCCCGCTACAGACTCCTCAGATTAGCACTTCTTAAAAATTAATAAAATGGTTTATTTTATATATACATATGTTCCAAAAAAATTTATACAGTTAAAATATCAAATTAGTGATCTGGTAACAATACTGTTCAAAATAATCTCTTTTGTATGAACATTAAAATACACGTTTTTAAAAGCGTTTCCTTTTAGTGCTTCCAAAGCACAGCGTGTGCCAAGGCCACCTGAAGAATCTCCGTCCTCCTCACAGGATGAAAGAGAACTGAAGTCGAGGACCTGGGAAGCCTCAGGTGCACTTTCATAATGTCTGCAGACAAAACAGAAGAGAGTCTGAGGTAGATTGTTTAGTGACCATCAGGTGGTAACAGTCACAGGGCTGTCTTTAGCTTTCATTAACACAATAGCAGTTTCTTTACTCTCAATCTACACTGAATCTCAAGTTTAAAGGCATGGCTAGCAGTTCTTGGGAACAAGACCCTTGTCTCTGTGGTGGCAACATGCAATTTTACCAGTGCAGGTGTTTCTGGGAGGGTTTTTTTGGGAACACACGGGCTCTCTCCACGATGCAGACAGTGTGTGCATTTGACAGTGCCCCATTTTAGTGCAACCTGCTGCCTACAGCACGTAAACGTCTAACGACAGCGTTCAAATGAGTAAATTCTCATCACCTGCAGGAGGGGCAGCAATGGTTATTTTCTTCCGCCTGTTGAGCAAACAGCACCCTCCACAGGAAAAAGCCACACCTTTCATAGCAAATCCTTAAGGTTATAGCCCAGCTTCTGCCGAATCAGGCTCTTAAAGTTAAAGCTCCACTGCTTCTTCTCAGACTGTGACAGTAAAATCACTTGACTGCCAAGATGGTGAGGGCAGCAGCTATGTCCTCTTCCACTCTTCTGTGGCACAGCAAACTCATTCCTGGTCCGCATTTGTCTGGCCGGTACATTATTATCTACTGTTGACATGATTAACTCTGTTGGGTGGGCTGGTGAAATCTAGTTCCTCTAGTATTCTCTCTAAGTGTTGTATTAAGACCCGTTTTTTAAACCTACAGAAGAGAGGGAAAGCAACATAAATTTCTTCTTCCAAAAATACAGTTGAACAACTCAAGAATATTCAGCCATGACAAATCGTATTACCAGAGGCTCTATGTTTCCAGTATGGAAGAGCTTTCTTTATTTCTGGCATAAGAATGGCTAGAAAATTTAATGTAATACATCTGTGTCTCCCCAACCCACCCAAATTTTCAGTTGGTCTTCAGTAACAACCCATTATCTCTCTAATTCACATTTAAACTTTAAGTAAAGACCATTTACTCCATAAAAATGTAATGGTAGTTTGACGACTAAAACAATTATAACTTAAATATGTCAAAACAGAAAATCAAAATACTAGCACTGATAAAGTTTATTATTTACTACCACGATCTAAATTAATATTTATGACTCTGATTCATTTCTATCTACACAAACCTTGCTGCTTCCTTGATAGCAAATTCAATGAAATACTTCTGAATTTCCATAGGTCCTTGCACCTCCTCAAGAACAGAAAATATTTTTTCATAATCTAAAAAAGAGATAAAAATTCAACCATGTATTAAAAATGGAATGTTGCAGATGCAATTTCAGAAAAGCTTAAGAGCCAAAGAGGAAAAACAAAGCCCAGTTTCATGTATCTGTGTATGATAAAACACCTGCATTAGCTTTAAGAGCAGAACATAGGTGATAGAATAATTTAAAGTGATACTGATGAACTGGGAATTCAAATGTGGCACCAAAGATTAAGGTTCTCTTTAAAGAGCAGCCACTAGGAACATTTATCCTCAGAAAATGCAGGCTGAGTAGAGAGAAGCTTCCCATTTCCATGACCACAGTTAGCACGCACAGGGCCACCAAACCCTGATCTGGCCTGGAGCCATCGTTTCTCAAAGCAGAGGTTGCCATTAGATCTCTAGAAAGACAGATTATCAACCCTTAGTGTGAGCACAACATGACTGTCCCACTGGTACAAGGTAAATATGTCCACTGCAAAAGAATAAACTGGACATATCAAATTGGAAACAAATTTAAAACCAGCACTGTTTCACTATTTCCCATAACTGACCCCAGTACAAATACATTTATGGTGCTGTGACCAAGAGTCTGCTCAGAGTGATGCAGTAGGCAGAGGGAGCATAAACAGTCAGATCTCTGAACAGATGTACGTATTTAAGCCACTACAATTTAGCTTCTTTCTTTGATGACTGCTTGGATTCTGCAGCAAGACAGGTGACTCACACTGGACACACTGTTTTACTCTACATCACCATTTACTAGACACGAATTTGGTATAAAATTGGACGAGCGCACTTTGCAGAATGTCATTTTTAGTCTTCAGTTCTTAAAAGTTTGCAGCAGCATTTCATCACTAATCAGTTTCACAAAATTTTTAAAAAATCCACTCTGCTATTAACTGTTAATATTCCCTTTCAAGCATATTCCAAGATGCACCCTTACAGAGACATGCCTTTGCTTTGCAAAGGGAGTTTTGATGGACACAGAGCATCAAGTACACTTTGTGTACACAGGAGCAGTGCAGCCTAAGGCAGAGTATCCAGTCTTATTAGATCACTGGTAACAAAACCAAAACCTCTGAAGGGTGCTGCTTTCATCGGGCACCTCATATACCAGTTAACCTGTCTTCGAGGGCCAACAGGGTGACTTGGCACTCAACTTCCCAAGCACAAGTCAAAACTTCAACTCACCTGCCCAGCATTTCCTCCTTTTTTGCCCCTCCATTGCTCATTTACAAGCAACCAGAAATTATTCAATATCTGAAGTTGTGTGTATATTGAAAATAGCTCCTTCCTTCAAGGAAAAGTCTTCTCTCTCACACCACATATAATATACTACTAAAATAAACATACACAAATAACTTACTTCTTCCAGGTTTGCGAACCTCTTTCATCACTTTAATTTTGATGTCAGCATTGTTTCCCTCCAACATGGTAGGTGTTATTTTAAAGGAATTTGGCACAGATTCAGAAGTAGACTCCATGGCCTGCTTTTGGTCATCTCCACTCACACTGTAATTCAGAGGCCCTCGAACAAGTGCATTGGTACCAGGTTTATGATCCAACCCATCTTCACTTAAACAATTGAATTCAACAGGTAGAGAGTCTAAATCGTTAGGTAACATCTCATCCTCTCCCACAGCAGCTGGAACCACAGGAGCCATTTGCACAGGTAAGCCATCCATTTGCTTCTCCAATGACTGACAATTTTCTGCTTTCTTCTCTCCATTGCCATCTTGGACAACACTGTTACTGGTATCTACAAGTGAAAAATACATACCTTACTGGTGCACAAGTGCAGCATCGAAAGAACCAAACAGAAGTAGTTCTGTATCCTTCTGTATCCTTTTTGTCTGAAGTGCTGTGTAGCAATCTGACAGCGCTGGACAACACTTCAATACTTTTATTCAACTGTGGATGGGACCAAGGGAGTACTTCCCCTTTGCACTGTTACCACCTCCTATCACTATGGTGAAGTCACCAAGTTCTGTATTCCTAGTGCAAAGTCATGACTCCTAAGTAAACTCATGTTTTCCTTCTCTTCCCCAAACCCAGCTAACAGACTTTTCTTCTGACTCAATTTGCTGCAATAGGTGGGTATGAAAATTCCTATTTGTGGGAAATGAAACAACCATATTTTAACTTTCCTTCTTTGCCACAGAATACACAAAGAAAAACTAAAAGCTGATCTGAGATACTTTCTATCTCCAAACAGGTTTTTTTATTTCAGATTTCATTAGCTGTAGCAGCAGCCTGTTTATCTAGGCCAACAAAAGAAACTCACTCCTACGTAACAGCGAAGCACAGATGCGCTGGCAGAACCTCTTCCCTTCCTCCCCAGATCCCCCCACCACCCAAGCTGTTGTACCACAGCTCAGTATACCTTTAATTGCTGGGACACCCTTGAGGTTCAGGTAGGAGGGGGAGCCAGGAGCAGCGGGTGGCCCCTTCCCACCCACGTGGTTGGTGACGACGGGCGGTGACTGCGGCCGCCGCAGCAGGGGGGACATGCTGCGCCGCCTCTTCAGCGACGCCGGCGTGTTGGGCTCCCCGGGGCGCTTGATCTTGTTCTGGGGCCCAGCCACAAACTCATCGGCTTCATCTATCATCATACCCTGAAAAGAAAGTAATAATTTAAGTAACAGTACAAACCAGCAGCTGTTTCACCACTCCACTGATGAGTCTTTCTGTGTTCAGATTCAAGGGGCTTTCAGAACACTTGACAGCTCTCAGAACAGAGACAGCCAAGGGAACCAGAGAGAGCCCAGTGCCACTCTGTAAACCAGCACGATTCTGTACACATTCCTCCTGGACCACATGGGAGACATCCCTCCTCTCCACAGGCTGCACAGGTTAGCAGTATATTGTAGTTGTGGGGGAGAAATTCTACTCACTAATTATTTCAAGCTGTGTTAAATAGAAAGGCACAGCAGACAGCAAGGCCCCTCCTACCTTCTTATCCTGTTTAAATGGATTGCCAAATGTATGAAGTCTTTTTGGTTGATCTGGGTCAATCTCCCGAAGAGGTGAAGGCATCATTTTCAGGTATTCCTGGTAATTTCCCATCTGAGCAACAGGAACACTATGAAGGCAGTCTGCAACAGAAAAGAGATCTTAATTTAGTCTTAAAATTAAGGCAACATAAACTTCTCACACATCAATTTCAAGTGTTAGCATTTAAGAACTAGAACTGACTACGTCTTTTCACTACAAACGAAGAACTGAAGACTACAAATGCAGAAATAAGCCTGGCAAGAGCTGAGCTTAACTGGCAGAAGAATAAAAAATAAGCAACTTTAATTTCTATGCTGACAACTGCATCTTTAGACCACCAGCACCTCACAAAAAACAGAGCTCCTCTCTGCCTTAAGCCCCCATCACTTTATGCTGAACCCTGGTGAATGTGAAAGCTCTCCCATGAAACTTATTTTTAAATTTCAAAGCAAGCATGACATCTTGCATGACAGAAGGCAAAAATTTCCTTCCTTCCCCTTCAGAGTCAAGAAAAGGACATTGTCTGACTCAGCAAGAGATGCAATGGTCACTTCTGCTCCCACACTAGAGACAAAAAACACTGCCTTAAGGAAATAACAAAAATAGCTGTATTCTCTTCAAACTATTAATGAAGAACTGTGACTCCTTACCTTCATCCTGTCCCAAGATAAGCCTGTGTGTTTTCAGAAGATTGGTTCTCATTCTTGTTAGCTGGTCTAGAAGACTGCGACGAGGAATGTCATATGCATTTCTGAATGCCTGTGGCTTCAAATCCTAGTTTTGTAACAAAATACGTAACTTTCAGTTAATCCATCAGTTCTCATGCATGGAGAAATTCCACTATGAACTGTAATAACATTAACTATTAAAAAATATTCTTAAGAAAGTTTAGACCTTTGTAACCGGCTACAACAAGGCCAGTGGCTGTCTTTTCAACATGACCTTATTCAGCATTAGTGCATTCAGCTCCATTAAGAGTAAGCACGTTAATTCGTGGATGAACAACAATAGCTGTCTTTTGCAGAGACTGGCACTTAAAGCACAGTCATTTTTGTTTACTACCATGGAGATTTCAAACTGTGTCCCAAAATCAAGTGCAAAAGAATTGCATTTACTCTTCTCCCTCTTTATGTCTATGCTGTACTCATCCCAGTTCAGTGAAGGTACTTCCTTCTACACTAAGTCCATAGAAGTTACTAGCTTAAAACAGATGAGATTAACTGCTTAGTCATGCAAGATCACAGTGCTGTTTACCTTGTTTAAAAGTCCTATGTGGAATCCAGCAAATTCTTTAACATTTATTTCCGATAGTCTCAGTGGAGATTCCCCAGTGATCCCTTGCAGCAGTTGTTTAAAATCCCTACTGTGTACCAAGGAGAGGCCACTGGAGTGATTTTTCACTTTTATTCCAATTTCTTGTGGAACTTTCTTACCCACTGAACCTATTATCCGTTCCGATTCTATTTTTGTCTAAAATGGAATCACACCGTGAGTTAAAGAATCAGCAGGCATTGCACATTTCCAGTACAAAACACACAGTACATTAGCAGAATTAAACTACAAATTTAGTTCCCAACTACCTACCCAGGGATATATTGGATTACATAGATTAGATCTCAAGCATAAAGAAATCCTAATGTGCTAGCATATGGAAAAATGTTTAGCCAGTGTATCTAAATTTATATGCCAGTAGGAGGCCTGTGAATATCCATGATTTTGCTGCAAGTCTGTGACTCTCTTGTGTCCCTGAAGAACCATCTTTAAAGAGCAAGAAAAACCAAAATGGAAGGTAGGATGCCTTAGGTTACAATAAAGTTGCATCTAAAACAACAGTATTATTCAGATATAGTAATATAATTTCAGTTTATTTTTGAAGCAACCTATGAACTAAGGTTTGCCCTGTATGTTTGTAACAATATAGGGGGAAAAGTTGTAAAAGAAATCTGGTTTACGAGTCAATTTCTAAAAATGTATCACTTCTCCAATTAGCACAGATTTCTTATTATAGCTACAGAGAATTTTACTGTATTAAGCTCTAACTGTATTCAGAGTTAAGCTTTATTTTACCCACTAGTAATATGCCCAAAGGAAAAAAAACACCCAACCAACCAAAACCCCAAAACCCACTGTGATTGCAACCCACTTCCCCCAGAGCTCCTCCTCTGCAGAGTTTGCTTCTTTATCTGTGGGAAACTGAATTTAAGGACAGCAGAAGCACAGTAGAATTCTGGAATTGCCTGTGCCTATACAGGAGTTTATAATGCATTCCACACGTTCAAACTGTTCCATGTGCTGAGAATGTCTATGAGAGCCACAGCAGTCATCTCAAGTCATTCTAACTCCATAGTGCAGATAAATAATATGAATTTGCATATCATCAGATTACCAAAATACCACAGGAAGTTTTATGTCTAGTAGATGCTCAGTTATTCAGAGGCTTTGGGATGTATTTTGTGCCTTCTTTAAGGCAGAGGATTTTTTCTTTGTAATTTTAAAGGCTGCACTGCTTCCCCACTGCCATCTAGATATTGAACTACTGCTGTAAGAGCCCCTCATGCTAAGAAGGAAGAGCTTCCAGGCCCTTACACCTGGAATGGCAGTCTTGGCAAAGAGAAAAAGATATGTAAGACTATTTCCCACCAGGTCACACTTAACACATAGAATGACTTTGACCTGAAGGAAACAGGAAGCTCAGATATAAAGCTTGAACTATGATTTTACTCCTCATGGACAAGAACACACTTTTTTTTTGGAAAATACACGTTGCCAAGGGACACGTGGAAATAAACATGAGACTGAAGGCAAGCCTCTGACTTCAGCTGTGAAGAATAATGGCAACAGCAACCATAAATCCAATTAGTGATTATCTTTGGAGTTTAAAGTCTAGCAAATATTTAAAGTATAGCTGAAGAGGTTTCCCTTGCATTCCTCTCCACCATTTACAGAAGGCACAATCATTGGCTACAGAATCACACTGGATTCATCCATATTTGCAGTGGAAATGCTCACCAATCTTCAGTTATAATATATGCTGCACACCCATATGAACTCCCACAGGGATTAACTGCTTTATAATGAGATTACCACAAACTAAATAATCAACGCACTTCTAATTGCAAAGGTTTTATCAATACTACCTGTTGGCTGAGTTTTTTAAGGTAAGAGATAACACTGTAACTAAGTCCACAATCTAAATTATCTGATATCAGATTTGGAGCTCCCATCATCCTTAGGGCTTTCTTTAATGGCTATAAGGAAAACAAAATACACAATAGTAAGAGAATAAATATTTAAAAAAGAAATTTATAAGCTCAATTATAGGAAGCTAAGGCACATAGATTAGTGCTCTAGCTTTTCCACTTTTGGCCACTAAAATTCAAGTCTATTCAGATAACATGTGACATGAGTTTGGTGTCTAACTAGCTCACAATGGACATTATGCCACATCACCAAGACACCACACAGCGTGGTGCCGCTGGCAATTTCCACTCAAAGGCTCAGGTCCAGAATAGCCGGGATGATGCAAGTCCATATTGAGGTGCATTGTCCAAGCTACACGTAAAAGGTGACACAGTGCCTCCCCCCACCCTTCATTTGGCCCAGTCAGTATCAGCTTCCCAAGTTCTAGCATTTCACCCACATTAATAAACAAACTAATCTGCATTTTCCTTATCCAGTTACAAAAATAATGCCAAATTTGATTTCTCTGAACGTTCTGAAGTATTTTTGATCAAAACTCATTTAATATTTAATGATCAGAAAACACATTTATTAAACACTTAATATCTTAACATAACTACTACTACTTAGTATTTCTACAATTTTTTTTAATTCTTAAAAATGTTTGTTCTAATCTACATACCTCTGAAAGGCAGAATGTTAACTACCTAAAATGCCATCATAATTATGCAAAAAAAAAATTTACTAGGAAGAGGTATGATGCAAAGGACTCAGGTCACACCAGCCATTATACCCCAGAGGATGAGATGAGAAGAGGAACATACCAGTAAGTAATAAGGAGGCATTGTTTTTAAGTAGTTGTCAAAAGCCTGTCGCCACTTCAGATTTGGCTTAAGTTTGTGAACCTTAAACAAGTCATCTGCAACAAGGAAAACAACAAAAGAAGGTGTCATTTATACAGTCCCAGACCTTTAACTTTGTCCAAAATCGTATGTGCCAGATTCCCCCGTTTTCTCCCTCCACCCATCTCCCAATGGGGCTTCCCCCCAAAAACTGCTCTTAACCTTAGGTGTGAAGGATTGGGAATCCCCAGTCCTAGCTGCAGTAGGCAATCCAGAGCAACTCCACATTACAAGCAAACTTACAAGGTACACCAGACTTAAAACACTGCACACAACTACCAGCAGCATGAAAGGTGCAACAGATCCACCTGTTAAGTGTTTCACCTCCCTTGCCTCTCTCTTGTACATCAGGGAGTCCCTGTATCCGATTAAATCAAAAAACGTTAATTTGGTTCAATTTCCATTTTCAAACCAGCTTTCTTCTGTTCAACCTGTATGATGAATTCTGGTCTCCAGTAAAAATACTCTTTGGCATCAAAGGGAAAGAATAAAAAAAATCCAATCAAGGAATCCTTCTGGCCAGCTCTGCTGACTTGCTGCCAACAGCAGCAGCTGCACCTGGCAGAGAAGGGGTTACCTCCAGCCACAACACCTGCCTCGTGCCAGGGCAGCAAAGTCTCCCACAGGTATAGACAAGAGACAGAAATCAGCTACAAAAACTGCTGCCCTTTAAGAGAGAGGCAACCAGACATTCGTTTCCTTTGGATACTGTTTTAGAAGCACTTTGCTCACTACAGGTGTGCACCTGGTCTTTTAGGAATCACTGAGGTGAAGTGTGGACCTATTTGCTGTGCACACTATGAACTGTGACAGTGGTCTCTACACCAAACACAGCATCCTGCAATTTACCACTTGAAATTTTGAATTATCCACTGAAATAAAGGTTCTTCTTAGTAGTGTTGTAGCATGCTGGCAAAGTGAGGCTAATGGAAGGATATGCAGGTCTGGAGAAAGGGATGTCCAAAAATTAACTGGGGAGAGCTGCGGGAGACAGAGATGCACGGAAGAGGGTGTGCAAAAGACAGATGCAGCAAGGAAATTGTTTTCTCCACACTGAGTTTTCAGGAAGATATATTTGGAGAAGAAAATTTGACTTGCACAGTACTCTGCATAAATTGAACAGATGTTATGATACTACTTCCCAAGTTCACATAGACAAACCCCACTCAATTACAGGTATTTTTCAATCTAAATGAATTCTGCATTACATATAAAAACCACACTACAGATGTTACTTCTTCTCTTCCCTGGCCTGAAGAAAGTGGGCTGGAGTTTAAGAGGACAAATCAAAATTTCATTTGAAATCTCAATATACTTCAAGCTTAGCACTATTATCCAAAAGAACGTGGGATGATATCATGACATATGGCAAATAAAAAATAACATCCATTCTTATATCATAAACCTATTACCTTTTCGCAGCAAAATGCAAGTTAAACTACACCCCTCTCTCAAAAGTCAACATTAAAAAAACCCTAAAAAGCAAGATGTTCAGTATTAAAGTATGTCCTAATACAGTCTACGAGTTGGTTGAATATAGGTTGAGCCTTAAACCCCTTATCAGCACTCATCTCGCAGCACTCAGTGTCTCCTGCACTGTGAGGTTGTACCAGTAACTGCACACGGGCACCGTGACATGGCACAGCCACTCCTCAGCTCAGCCAGCTGGGAGTCCCCATCCACAGCACAGCTCTACTCCCAGACATCAAATGCAAAAGCACCTCCCTGACTGCTTCTATCAAAGGAAAAAGTTCTCAAACCTATGCAGAGCTTCAACAAAGATTTGTCTGTTTAAAATTAGAGTCTCCCCACAGCACAAACTCACTGCAGAAAATGCCACCCTCTTGAAAGGCTGGTAAACACAGCCACAAGTTTCAAAGAGAACTTCACCATCAGCATCTCACCTGCCTCTAGCTCGAGAGTTTGAGACACACTGTCAGCAGATTGCAACACAAGCAGTTAAAAGGCACTTCTTCCCCTGTGCCCTGGGCTGCACGTGATGATTTATACAAATAAGCAAACTAACAATAATCCAGTTAACTATGTCTTTCACAGATTAAACCCCAAGCTTTTGTAGATAAAAATCAAAAAGTATTGAAAAAAATCCTTACATAAATTAGTTTTACTTCTACCTAATTATTTTCAGATACTAATTTCTGTATAGTCCAGAAATCCAGAATTAATGCAGAATTCTTTTTACTTCTGAACTCAGAGGAAGCTAAAAGCACTGTATAATTGGGAACACGGTATTAAAAACCATTAGGAAAGGGCTGCAAGCTGTAATAACTCAAGAGATCGGGTAAAACCACACAGACCAGTTAACCGAAAACTGTATTGCAGTCTTTATCCACTTCAGATTAACATCCAAAACAACCAAACCGTGACAAACAGGACAATAATACACACCTTTAACACCCAGTACTATAGAAGGGGGCTGGATGCACCTTTTAAGATCAGTGAACAGTTACAAAAAAATAGAGCATGAGAGAGTCAGCAGGTAATTTCAGTAGTTCAACTGGAGCCTAAATTACAACAGTTCATGCACCATGTAACCCGAAGTAAAACTTAAGTTTTTTTTTTTAATCACCACTCACATTAAATTCCACCTGAGCAAGTACACCACCATTCCCTGTTGACTCCTGTAATCCTCTTAATTATGCACTAATAGATATACTCCTGTATTCATGATTCTACATTCACAGAAAACAGTATCCTTCCCTGCAAATCATCTAACCAAAAATAAGGCACTGCAATGGAAAATAGCATCCATCATTAACTAAGAACGGTATTGTGTCACTGTTTCTCCATTGATACAAAATGTATCAAAATGTATTTGGCTCTACCTCCCAGATCCACAGCATGCTGTGTACACACTGGTGAGAACACAGCCCTTAGTTTCCAAAATACAAAATCATTACTTGCAGGTTCTCTCAGAGAGCCTGTAAAAGCATCAAAGGAAACTGTCCATGCTGCAGTCCTTCACAGGCAGACATTTTCTAAATGCTCATCCTGTTGCATATTTAGACCCACAGAAAAAGGGTATTAACCACCTTCTCAAGGCATTTCCCGCATGGCTGTTTCACTGCTGCTCCTGGTGACACTCCTAATGAACAGTCACTCCTACTGCCCAGCAGTGCTTGCCCTCCGACCCACGCAGCTAAAAGGAGCCAAGGAAACATCTCGGGCAATGCAGAAGCATTTAGAAACATACCTCATCTTTACTTAGCTCTCCCGAAAACCCCTCCTTTGACTTCCGCTTCATGAACTTGGCTGTACAAATGTTTTTAAACAGAACAGCACCTGAAGTACAACAGCTTTGCAACAATCCTTCAGGAGGAAATTCCTATCATCTATGGGCCAAGCATTCAGCACTGAAGCACATCAGCATCTGCCTGCAAAAAGCTCTGCCATCAGCAGCCTCCACTGAACAGAAAAAACTGCACCCCATCTCCTCAGTTCTGGGAGCAAACCACCACCAAACTAGTCAAGACTTCTCTCTAGCTTTCTGAGAGCAAACTGGAGCTGCTCAGCTCCAACTGCACATCCCACATTATCCATCACTGCTGGAAGAGGACCAGAGACCAGCGTTTTTGTCAGACAACCAAACACAGTGCATGAGTCCATTAACACATAGACTGTGGGGCTTCACTGTTTTATCAAGTCCTATTAATCGGCTCCTTTCCCTTACAAAGCTTCTGAACACATGCTCTGTAAGTTAAAAGCCGGGAGAAGCCACAGCATGCCCAAATCCACTCTTGCAGAAACCAAGACATAAAATCACCAAAAGCTATAGGATGTGGTACAATTTACCTCCTTCAGCCACAGACCATTACAACTTGTTTCAGTTTGCTCAAGTATCACCTGCAAGCTGCCTCACCCCTACCTATCTTACCTGTTTTTAGGGCTGTCTTACACTATTTTTCAAAAAGAGAATTAAAACTTCCCCTGCTCAGGAACGCAGGAAGAAAACAAAAATGCAAGCAAAAAAATTCAGAAGCATCTTACTAACTTTATAAGGTTGAACACATTTGATAGTACAGTACAAATACACAATTGTAAAGTAGCTTTGTCTTTGAAAGAGTCACCAGAAGGAACAGAGACTATCCATGGTACTGTCCCAACCAGTCCTCCAACACAATATTCTACCAGTAGCGCAGGAGCCACTAGAACCGCACTGATGCACCAATATGGGAGGTAGTGGCTGAATGGAGCAGACTTCTCCTGGTCTTGGGAGTTCTCACATCCTTTTAAATCTGGGTGAGACTAATGAAAAATTGGTTTTACACACTCAAATCAGTCCTCTGCTGAACCATCAGTATCCACTACTGGCATGTATGAAGGAAGACACAGGGGGAGTGCTCCTACCTACCTACAGAGCCAAACAGAGAGTCAGTATTATTAAAAACATCTACAAATAATTTACCAGGCATGCTGCTTATCATCTCACTCATTTTCTGTACTGCTAAGTAGAAAAGGGCCCAGATCTACTTTTGTGTTGAATGTATATTCCACAGAACTTAATTCCACCATGCCTTAGAGACCAAAGAAACAAAGTCCTGGTAGGAGATCTGAAGGTAACATTGTGTGTGTTTGTATGAACAATATGGAACGCATGGGATTCGTGCCCTCAAGAAAACATCTACTTTACAACTCGGGCAATGTGGAACCTCTGCATTTTCCTCTAAAGAGCCTTCGGAAATGTAAGAAGTGGGATTACCAGGTGAGTAAACTGCAAAATAGCACTACACACACTGAAAAGTGCCTTTCCTCAAAGAGAAGGAAGAGCTTTACACCCCTGTAAAAAAAAGGCAGGGGGAAGACAAGAGCTGCCACGAAAGACACATAGAATTGCAAATGTCAACATCAAAATGAACAGGGAAATTAACTTAGGATCAGTGATGGCTTTTCAGCTAGTGGATCTGCTGCAGTATTTCAGGAACCACAAAGTCACAGAAACTCTCACCCTCCTTGCACACTTTGGGACAATTATCAGGCTACATAGATAACTATAAAAGACACATTATCAGCAAGCACAAGTTTCTTCTTTTTTGGTTATGACCAGGATTATGAAAA
The DNA here is from genome assembly GCA_014706295.1 of Lycocorax pyrrhopterus obiensis. Taxonomy (NCBI): domain Eukaryota; kingdom Metazoa; phylum Chordata; class Aves; order Passeriformes; family Paradisaeidae; genus Lycocorax; species Lycocorax pyrrhopterus. The sequence goes on from JACSVZ010000005.1 coordinate 19,398,952, forward strand.
AGCATTCCTGAATAGTGTTCTGTTTTTTCCTAGAAATGAATGGAAAAATCCTGTGTAAGACAGTAAAACTCAATGTTAATTCTCTTGATCACTGTTCTTCTGTATCACAGAACACACCCACAAAAACTAGAACAAAAAAGCCTTACAGCATCTGCAACTGAAAGGGTTAGTGGCACCCTGGAAACTCCTCTCCGCCATTACCTTTATGCCAGATCCCTACCAACCACAATTACTGTGGCACTTACTCATACAGCACCTTTTCATATCGTTTTTCCTTAGAAAGTAATTTCATTGTGGGAGTAAAAAAACAAAACCAAAACCTCGTCCTTTGGGCAGGAAAGAAATGCAGACCATTCCATGGCTCAATTCCTTCTTACTGCTCTAAACTGCATTAGGGAAATCCCTCTTCCCAACACCCGTGACAAACACTGCATCTCATCTTCCAGTAAAAAACAGGCTGCTACAAGAGCAACTGCAAAACCTGGATACACCACACCCTAAATGAGGGAAAAGAATGGAGGTTGAAGCTTACTCCAGGTTAAGGAAGAGGCTACGTGTCTAGGAGGTGAACAGCATCAAACATGCACTGGAAGCAGGTAGCTCTCCTCCTCTGCTGGAGAGAAAAAAAGGGAGAGGGGGTATGAAAATCCTCTCCTCCCAAAGTATGTTAAAAGAGCTTGCAACATTCTCTACTCTCTGATCTCCATTATTTTATAATGTCTCAAACTAAGGCAGTACACCAACCATTATTGTTTTGCTTTTACTCTGAAGCAGCTGCACTGGCAGTCCAATGCAGATGTGTTACCTACCTAACAGTGGAAGTAAAACAGGGTAGTTGTAAGGCATCACAAAGAGGTTTACACAGGTTAAAGTAGTGCTTGCTTTTAAATACCCAAACGGGTGGCCAAGTTCGCTGTATTTTCCACTGCTACTCACAAATACCTGACAAAGAATAAGAGAGATCACTGTATTAGAATGAAGAATGTGAAGAACATTAAGCATGGGGCATTTAAAAATTCAAATCAATCTGAACCCAATTGCATTAAGACAGTAAATTACCAAGAACAGACAAACCTGAACACACCAGGGTGAGTATGGACTTACATTTCCTAGTCGCAAAACTGAGACATGCAACATTTAGTGTATGCCCAGTGAGTGTGGAAGTGCTCTTCACAGAGTAATCTTTACTGCTTTAGTGAAACTGCTGTGAAGTGATGCCCTGAAGTTTTTGCAATGATTTAGAATAGGTTAGGGTACATCTGTTGAAGGAATGTTAAATAAACAAGCTATTTGAAATTAGTCTGCTGACTCAAAAATAGCACAACTAATATTTAAAACACTGATAAAAAGAAATGCAAAATGTTTGTAAGCATAGAAATTAAACAAAACAAACAACCACTCAAGAAACATCTTGATTATGCCCAGTGCCAACATTCTTAAAATTGACTTTATTTTTTTAAGTGCACATATATGAAGGTATTAACCCTGAAAAGCAATACATGTAAACAATATTTCAACAGGATAAAAATGGTAGACATTCTTGACTGAGGCAAGCAAAATAACCCATATCTAAGTCAAAAATAGTTTTCCTAGAAAAAAATAAACCTTGCAGCAAATAGCAAGTGGTTATCCTCTGTTTTTTCAGGGCATAAGAAACTGGGTTTGTTACATGGTTTCTATGACAATGAGCCTATTTCTCTGATTCGTAAGGGTCTGATGTGTAGCTGGGAGAGGAAAAGCAGTTTTTGAAAAACGGCAATTTTAGTAACTCAGGCAACTAATGTACCTATGAATGTTTAAAGGACATTTTTGAAATTTGTTTTTTTAAAGCGACTTTAATTTTTTCTTCTGAATATGCATGTCATATTTTCAACTAAGTTGTACTATTTATTAGGGATACAAAAACAGACACCTCCAAGTTCACCTTTCCAGCTAAAGTATCATACTAAGCATACTCCTGGTGTACACATTAAGCTATTATCTAAAAGAACACCCCTAAGAAGGAAGCCTTATTTTACAGAGGACACAGAAACTTATAAAAAATTACAAAAGGAGCATGTGACAAAGGATTTCAGCAACAGAACTTCAACCTCTTCAAGGCCAATCTAGTCAACAGGATCAACAGTTTCCATTCATTTCCCATTAGCAGCTTCAACCATGTAGTGAAAATGATTTGCAGCTGTTCATTAGGTAACATGATGGAAACTAGTGCTGGGTTTTCCCTGTAAGCAAATGGAAGCCTACAGAGAATTTCAATTTAGCCAAAAATGGAACCTGGGGGGCATTTTTCTTAGCAAAATGAGATGGACCTAGAAAGAGAATTAAATGAGATTACAAAGCCTGTGGAGGGAACACTCATTCTGACTCCTGATAATTCTCTTAGAAAGGAGGTAAGTGAAACCTTGACACGTTTCTTCTCATCTGCTGCAGCGTTTGAACCAGACCCCAATTCTCCAGGCTTGCAAGGACTGAAGTACCTCAGATTACCCATTACATTTCTAGAATCAAATAAAGGGCAAGTACCTGCCAGCAGGTATGGGGAGACTTTCGTTCCAAGATGTACTGGGTGAGGGGTGAAGGCTCAAGCTCATACTTGTCAAAAGGAAGCTTGTCTATGACCATGGGCTCACAATCCACACAGGAGAACCTCACCACGGGGTGAGCTGTGCGCGGAGGCTGAAAGGGGGGAAAAAGGGTATCAAATTTCACATACCTATGGTAAACAAACCAATTCTCTTAAAAACATCCTAAAGCGGGTATTTTACTATCCTGCAAGTCTTAAAACACTGTTTCCACAATACTCCTTCAAAGAGAATAAAATACAAGCTCCCGTAACAGAATATAGATTAACTAAATATTTCTTTAACTGAAAAAACACGGTTAATATGCCATTATTTATCCCGATATTTAAAAGCCTTTATGGCAATCAGGCTACAACAAGAGAGAGAGGTTTAAAAGAAACGTCAACTCTTCTTCCCAGCTTGATGTTCACAGAAAAACAGATGTGAGACTGCACTCAATTCACAAATAATCTCTTGAAGAATTCTCTACAAATCCATGGGTTTTTTCCCCTCTTTAATCAGGAGGTAGGAGCAAGGGGAAAGGACAGACAGTACCTTGTGCACTTGCAAAGTGCAGTAATAGAACACGCCTAACAAAAGAGAGATGTTTAGAAAGGCTAGTAAGGCGTGCCAAATGTATGATCATGTCAGTAAGAAAACGAGACATTAATATTGTTTTCTCCTCATTTTCTGCAGGGAGTAGCTCTTCTGTTTCAGTTTTATTTCTTCCTGCTAGTGAAAGAAGAGTCCACACATGAAGTAATACTAAGAAAAAAACCCCATGGTTGATCTTCTTTCAAAAACAAATACTCCTTTTTCCACGTAAATGAATTTTATAAAGCTTTGATTAAAATTTAATAGGCTCACTATGATTTGTGGTATGTGAAGTAACTTACAGTTCTATTTTATAACCTTTAAAAACCATTCAACAAATTAACTAACCATATACATGGAAGAGAACCTTCTGGATACAAGAAATGTCACAGGTTACAGTATCCACATTGGATTATACCACTCTGTTCAAAAGAGCTTCAACCTTTTAAAGCAAAGTCACATTATAAATAGAGAAAGTAAAAACTACTCTATCCATTATCTATTTTCAGTCTGTTCAACTATTAGTGCAGAATCTTTTTTTCAGTTCTTATTTTACTTACCAGTGTTGGTGAATTCTGATCAGGCCAAAAAGATTCTGGGATTGGCCAATGCCCCACAGGAACACCCGTTTTAGGGTTAGGCCGTACATAAATGAGTTTATGACAACTATGCCACGGCTGAGAAGCAAATGAATTGATGGGCCTGGATGAATCAACAAGTCCATCTAAAATTTAAACAAAGCAAAATAACAAACAAAAAGAAAATGAAAAGCTACATGCATGCATTTGTCTGCTAGCAAAATTTCTGTATTAGCAGCCAGTAAGGCATTTCATTACTCTTGTCCCAAAGACATACAGATCTTTACACCAGAGGCTGAAATAACCTATGCATCCAGGTGTATCACAGAATCATCTGAGAAACAATTACAACATTTGCCCTGATGTCCCTTCTGCTCCTGTTGCACAGCCATTACACAGTGAGCACAGCAAGGCATACTCACATATTATGGAAAATGTATTTGCTTAAGCTCAGTGTCTGAGACAGCTCCCAAAGGCAGCACCAAGCTACTGCTGCTGGTTCTGCTGCACCTGGAAAGGCTGAGAATTGGCATTCACATTTCTACATGGGCTGCAATGCTCACTGACTGCTGCTGCCACTAGTGGAAAGAGCAAAATTTCTTGGAGAAGTTGGATGCATCTTGCAGGAGGCAGCTTTTGCCAAATTTTTAATTACAACCATTCACAGATCACTTAAACCCCACAGCCCGCTGCAAAGGCCAGTGCTCCCTGCCAGCCCACTGCAGTGCACCATCACTCACACCCCTGCACGCTCAGGACAAAGAACTTTGTAGCACTACAGATGTAACCACTAGTTTTCAAAGACTGCTCGGCAATTGAGCAAGGAGCACAGCAGAGATCACCTACTTAAACAATCTTCTCTGTTTTAAAAAGACTTTACATTACTAGTTTTCCTTGCTTTAAAGAACTGGCCACTAATACTATGGAAACCATGTTTCAGTGATACATCAGTTTGGTTTCTCTGCATTATAAAAACAATTATTTTTACAGCTTGGGTAAATCCTATCGTTATTTCTCTCTAGTTTAGGACTTTCTCAATCCCCATACAGACGAAAAGTCTTGACATTTTTATACATTCATATCCACAGTCCATCACCATTCAAATGTGACAAAAATGAACAAAAACCCCCCCAAATTTTACGAGTCGTTTTGCCACATAGGAGACAACATTTGAGCCACCAGAGACATGGGAATTTGCTGCTGTACTGTTCAGCACAGTGTTATAGGAAAGCCTTCCAATAAAATGACATTTAAATAAGCAAAAGGAGAAAACAAACACAGAAAAAGCTGATTCCAGAATGAAAGCAGGAATAAAGCTGGCTTTGCTAGAATGTTCAGGTGATGCTATTATTATGTTTTCTGATATTCCAGGATCCTAACTTCCTAAATTGGAACTGGTCAGACTCCTCATCTTCTTCTAAGCCATGAACTTCTGCAAATCTGAAGAACTGCTTCACATTTGGAATGCACCTTCCTCTTTCCTTTTATGCACTTGACTCACAGGGAGCAAAGTAATTCCTTGTTCTTTGCACACTTTTTCACTTGCAGCTAAAAACATTCACCTGAAACTTACTGTTCTGTAATCATTAGCAGAATGAAAATGTACAGAAAATTAAGCATTGAGATTGTTTTGGAGATGCTTAAGTGTTTAAATACACTACCGCTGTATTTAATTATTTTAAGTACAGTCTTGACAACACTGTAATTCAAACTGAAATGCTTCCTGCAAACATTCACTTTCCTCAGCCATCCAAAAAGAGGTAAAAGGAGTGACACAGAGCCAGCCAGCACTAGATGATCCATACAAGCATGTGCAGACATACGGCATCATTTAACTCAGCAAGGATCAAACTAACACTTGTAAAAGATGCATCTTGTACACTACAGGGAAAAGCTGGCAGGAAGGACATGGAGGACACTTAACAACATTTACATACAAACAAAACATTTTGTCTTAAACATTAGGAGGGGGAAAAAAACCCAACAATCACTGTACCTTCTCCAATAGGAGCTGGGTCTGGTCCTGACTTCTCAAAGTTAATAACAACTCCACTTTGGACTTTTTGAACTAAAGATTCTAAACATTGATTCAACATTCTTTGTGTCCGAACACAGTACGAACGACCTATGCAAGAGAGAAATCACATGGGGAAATAGAAAAGTAAGTTCTGAGTTATCTTACTTAAGGAAGATGTTTTATCACCTAAGTCAGGCTGCCAAGGCTTGCAATTTTATCCAAAGTAATAGCAATAAACTCTGTACAAGTTTATGTAAAAGGCAAAATACTTTGCAAATGCAATACAACCAAGAAAAAGCACCAAAACCCCACAACCTGGTGAGATTTTACTTGTTACTAAAAGAGGCCATTAAGGCTTCATCAGGCAGGACCAAGGCCAAGTTTATAGAGGCCCTTAGGAAGGCCTATGTCACCAAGACTGTGTAATCTATCTGCTTTTGCCTACCCAAACCTCCTCCTCCTACGCAACAATTTCTCCAAGCACCAATTAAAAAAAAAATTCTGATCAACATATCAAGCAATAGGCTCCAGAATGAATTAAGATTAAATTTAGCTTATCAGCCCTGCAGCAGAATTAACATCTCACTAATAGCAGTCCTGCTCAATTCAACACTTAAATTAAAAAAAATTAAAGAAACCAAACCAAACAAAAAAATCAAAACAAAAACAAACAAAACAAAACAAAAAACCACAAAGACAAAAAAACCCCCATCAAACCTCATGATGAGCAAAGATGACCTCCAGAATAACCAAAGGAATTTTCCAAAACCTCCTACTGCATTTAGAAAATGCTCTCACATCTAGATCTGAAATAGGAATACTTTATTTTAAAGTTCTCCTGTGCTACCAGAATCTAAGAAAGCATGACATGGATTCACATGGACACTGAGTAATTCAGACAGAGAAAACAGGAAGAGGTGAAGGTGAATTAAAGGAAAAGAAATATTTCAAGGCAAATACCAAATGTGAAGCAAAGCAAAAAAGCATCCAGTTACCTCCTGTAACCTCGCACATCTGTGTGATAGCAGATTCATCAGTAGGCACACTCCCAAGCTGCTCTGGTTCAGCAGATGCAGCTCCTGGCAAACGCAGTACCAGAGCAAACAGCCTTTGATCCCAACGGAATGGTTCTTTGGTTAGTTCACTTCCAGGCAAAGGAGAATTCAACGGAAGATGAAGCTGGTAAAAAAAAATTTAAGAATATTTTCCTGTATTTGACAAACCATCTAAAAACATCATATCCAAATTCATTATCTGTAAAAGACCCAATTTCTCTCCAACCCACTAATTTATCTGAAGTTCTCATCTCAAAACCCTTACAGACTATGAATTTAGGGGCTGAGCAGTGACAGGATAGCTGGTTTCTATTCTCTCTAAAAACAGGTCAACGACGAAGAAGCCCAATTAGCAAGAAAGAACCAATTAATATTCATCTCAGCATAGCACCAACTTGCACAATCATAACTTGAAAGAACTGAATGCAACTTTACCTCCTCTTGGACTCCAGCTGTATTTGTCAGTTTGTTTCCGTCTGTGATGGTAATCAAAATAGATGGCTCCAAAAAGAACGGATTCCTTCCCTATAGACAAAAGCACAAGAATGCTTAGAGCAACCTTAGCACACAGGCTTAGAGGCTTGTATTTTTGTTATTATAAAATAAACAGTAAGATAAGCAATCTTTCAAAATAATCCTGTAATTTTTTTAATAGGTGTGGAACCACACAGAACTACACACAAGATGGGCTACTCTTGTGTGTCTATAGTTGGAACATTTATACTCTGCTTCTTTGTACTTCAGCAAGGAAAAAAATGCCAGCATTTTCCAGGGTGTTTTCAGTAGCCATAATAAGAAAAAAAGGAGTTCCCAGTTCAAGCTACACAGAGCTATCCAACATTAAAAAAGAAAGTTAAATGCAAAACCAAACTTTAACCACTAAAATCCCTCACCAATTATAATTTCAAAAAATATAGAAATATAAAAGACAGAAGACTACAAACAGATTTGTTACCTGTCCATAATTGTCTATTCCAGACACTAATCTATTGAGATTTAACAAGTCAAACGATGACCTGAGTGCCTGACCAAGGGTTGTTAGTCCTGAAGCCTGAAGGTTTTTCAGTTCATTCATGAATGTTGCGTGGTTTTCCTTCCATCCAGCCTGTTACATAAAACAAAAAACCTTATTAGTTATTCTAGCAGCAAACTGCAATCAACTGCAAGCTGGCATTTATCTCTCTTACCAACAAAAATAATTATATTCCTGATTAACGGATGTACTGCACCATTTACATGCTGCACACACCTAATCCAGGTATGCACAACTTGATGTGAAACATGGTTACACCTGCAATGGGAGAGTCAAGAAACACACACACTGCCAAACACTGGAAAAACTTTGCATTACCATGAAAACTGCGGTAGAGATGATGCTGTTAATAGAAGTATTTGGATTTAGCACGTGAATATTTTTTTAGGAGAAACTGCCCAGTTTGGAAATCAGAAATGCAGCTGCCAAAGTAACAGCACAGGTAAAACCAAGATAAAAGCAGCATAATGTCACTGCCTCTTCTGGCATGCATCCATTCCCCTTTTGTCCTTCCTTCCATTAATTAAGGCTGGAAGGAAAGAAAAGAGTGGCTGCAAACACCCTACGTAAGAATCAAATCACTGTTTAGAGTGTCTCAGTGTAACAGCTTAAAATTTTGGAGGTCTTTAAAAAAGTTATTGCTGACAAAGCCTAGGGATCAAAGGACCAGCAAGCAATGAGGATGGATCAGTCCAACCAAGGACTCTGGACCCTCTGGTAAGCAGGCCCAACAGGCATGATTCACATACCTTTCCCCTTAAAAGTGGTTTGCTGCACAGTTGGGAAGTTATTTTAGAAAAGACTAGCTCACAGGGAATCGGTACAGGATTTAAAGATGCCTCAGCTAAAACAACCAAAGCTTGGAAAATCCTGGATATTCCCACAACTCTCAGCCTTGCTATTACACCACTCTCCAAACCACTCCTGCAGCAAGCAAGCAGTTATTCACCCAGGCTCACTATCATCTGGCACCAGAGACATTCCCATACTACCCCAGGAATCCCAGCTACACAGACATGGAGAGGATCATTTCAGCCAGCCTGACTTTTGCTGGGACAGCCTCTGAGCACCACATCCTCCAGGTGAAGCAGGTTCTCCTCCCTGTGCACTGGGCTCAGCAGCAACCACCTGCTGACTGACTGTGTCAAGCTGTGCAAGAACACGAGAGGACAGGATTTTCCCGTGCTTTTTAAAGCAGCTATATCCCATTGCCAACCTTTAGTACACACTGAGGGCTCTGTAAACGGTCTTAGGATAGACATGTTCAGAGCTGTAAAAGAATGTAAGAATTGAGTAGAAAGGACATGTGATGATCAATACTTCGGCTGAGTTTACAAGCCTAAGCTGGGTGGGTTTCTTTCCAGAACGGACAATTATCATAAGACAATACAACAAAAGCATTTTGGTCAAGTTTAGCTCCCTTAACCATTCCTTCGAGCTTGAGATTAATGCAAGGGATACAAGAGAGAGAACTCTGCAATGGGGCAAAGAAAGAACAGATTTTCAGCAGGACTGGTTCAGCTTTATGATTAAACTGCCCTGGAAGCTCAAAAGAACCAGAAAATTCTCAATAAAACACCATCAACACACACACACAACCACAACTTAAAATATAGCATCTCATCAGCAGTACCACAGCAACCTCCCACACCTGTGGTCAGCTCAAGGCAAAAATGAAGAGTGCAAGCACAGGGTCACTGTTTTGGAGTAGAAGTGACTTAGTTAATGGTATTTTTCCAGATTGAAATAGCACCAAATCCCAACAAGATGATTTGTCTTATTCCTAAAAAAGATTCCCTTAAATAATTTAAGTGAACAATTACCAAAATTGTTTTGTCTGAATTCTACAGACCTGTAAATGTAGGTGAGACTGTTCTCTTTTGTCTCACAGAAACACCCATCAATGAGTCCAGCTTCTCAGGAACAGACAAGCTGGAAGTCAAAAAGTGTTTTCCAGCAAAGACCATTGAGTTACCTTGTTACAAAAGCACATGGGGGAACAAAACATTTACAAAGGAAACACTATTTCCAGTGTACACTTCTTGATTTGAACTCCAATGAATTTAAGAGTATTCTTTATAAAATAAACAGTAAGAGTCTTCACTGATATTTGGAGATTCTGCTATTTTCCCATTGTGAAAATGTTTGCTTAGCTTCCAGCTCTCTGTTTGATCTCACTGCAGCATGGTCAACTGCCTGCAAAATAAAATATGTACCATTTCCCCAGGCATAAGTAGGGAAGCTGAAGGTACAAGGAGCAGCTGATCACCAATGGTTGGCTGTCCAAGAAAACTATTTTTCATCTTACAGCTCTCATAGGATCTTCAAAGATAAAGCCAAGGAGAACTGTATCTTTGAAACAGACTAAAACGGAAGAACTTCTCATGAAAACAAGAGCAGCAAATTCAAGATTTCCATATCCAGCTCTAACTAAAAGTCTGACTAGTTAATGTATTACATACTCTACCTTATCCTCAAAAAAAGATTCTTGAATCAAAAACACATCAATGACAAGAAGGTCTATTTCTGTAAAACATTTTTCTCCAGAAAGACTCAAGCCAATGTATATAATGAAACATGTATGTACTTCAGGGACAGAAACTCTAGCCCCAAAGAAGTCTGTACATTCTCCTTTCCATATATACAGTAGGAACATTCTTAGGGAAAAACAGAGTCAAGTACCCAACACAGAGCAGATACGCAATGAATTCACATTAAAGTGATTAAAGAATAATTTTTCCTAAATTCAAAACACTGCCACTAACGCTGCTTACAAAAAAACCACTAGCTCTATTTGCCATCAGAAACACTAATGATCAAAAAAACCCCATCCAAAACCCCACAACCTTAAAGAACCAAACACAAACATATTCCACAAAACTATGTATCCTCTACAGGTCAATAACTAAGAAGTCAGAACTGAGTATTAGTTATTTCAGTTGTTTATGAACCAATTTGAACAGTGAGAGTAGTTTCTTCTAATCTTCAATACTACATTGCAACTTAGCCACTTTTATGCCCAGAATTTATTAATAGCAATCTGAGCAGCCCTTACCTTGCCAGTATGTTACTGGCCTTTCCTTTGGTAATTTATATGAACAAATAATTTTAGACTCTAAACACATACCAAAAGACTTTCAAAGACAGCTAGGAAAAAACAAGTACTAAAATAAAAAAATCTCACTCTCTTTGCTTATGCCAACAACAGGGAAAAATGCAGTGTCATTTGGCCTTCTGCAAGCTTTGGATACCATCCTACAAACCACCCAGAGATTTGGAAGCATCACACCACCTTCCAGCTCCTGGCTTCGGCCTTTGTGAGCAAATCATGCTGACAAGAAATAACATACTTAAAAAGTAACATTTTTCTCTGGTGACTTAGTTTTCAGACAAATCCATGCCCTGCTCTATTTCACCACACAGCTATAGAAGTATTTGAGCTGCTTCGAGAAGCAGGTAAGGTCAAAACAGCTTATTTCGGCAGGAGAAAGGCCCAGATTAACAAGAATTCAAACACCAAGGCGAAAAATCCAGCAAAGAAAAGGAGGCCTTATTTAGACCAACCAGAATGAGAACTAATTGAACATCAAAAGAACAGAGTCGAGCAGCCAAAGAAAATCTTGGTCAGAGTTGGTAGGTTAAAAAGACCTTCAAGATTTAAGAGATTTTAATTGCAAGAGACTAGAAAGAAAATCTTATAAAATGCTGTAGTGGAAGTCAAAAAACAAAAACAAACCACTCCACCCCACCTTTATCACATAAATGGGAGCAGTATTGAAGTACAAGCAAAACAGAACCAAGTTTTGAATACGTGTAACACACATCTTGAAATCTCAGCTACACTGGCTTAACCATTGGGTTTACTGGTCTTATTGTAGATTTTTTATTGGTTCACTGTTGGTTTGTTCTGGCTTTGATTGGTGCTGTGCTTTTCTTATTTTATTCTTTCCAACTATTACTTGGCACAGTTTGGTCAGCTGGTAAAAAAAACGGGCAGAGCCAAAGGCTGGGCATTAGAGCACAAGAATTCCAGGTCCAAAGCAGTTCCCAGTTTCATCAGCTTCATGAAGTCCAGGCACATGGTGCTTTTGAGGCTGCAAGTCTCCATCTTCAGGGCTTCTAATAAGCAATGCCATAAGACTGACCGGTATAGCTTATTGTTCACTGGATTGCTTTCAGATCTGGTTCAAAAATTGCAACATTACTAAAAATAATCTTCCAAGAAGACAATTTGCAATCCTGCATGCCAATCACAACAGCCTGTGTTACAGTAAGTACTCAATATTTAGGCAAACACACAGATTTTTGAGAGTTCTGCTAATGTTTCCCTGGAAAGAACAATTGCATTTCAGATGTTACAACTTGTTTGAAGTATTTAAGTTTCTCAATAATTCAAGCTATTATTAAATGCATGCATCTTAGGAAAAAAGAATACCTCAGGACAACATGCCTGTGGCATCCTAGCTTGTCAGTGGCAATTATTTGGAAAAAATAAGGTAAGAAAAAAAATCCAGCTGCTGAAATCTGAAACCACTTCTGCTATGGAATTTCCAAGTACTACAGGAAGACAGTGAAACCAGCAGAGCATTTTGCCTCCCAAATCTGCAGAATGAATCATTTTAGAATTACCTTTCTGTTCACTGGTGACTGTACACACGATCACAACTCAGACCTGCTCACGTCTGAGCCAAAGTCAAGCTGGTGTTTCTTCTGTACAGAAGTGAATTATTCTTTTGGACACCCTACAATGCAAGGGGCTCTTCCCAAATGCCGAAGTATCTTCACCTCTTTGTAATCTCCTGAACCCAGTCCCAGCACAGCTCAGTGGGCTCTGCAGCAGGGAATAACCTCCTGTGTAGCCTTGAGCTTCCCTGCCTGAGCTTCGGCAACTTCGGGATAGGAGCTTTAACAAGAAAAGACTGTCTTGGTCACCCCAGTTCTGCTACAATAAAACTCAGCAAACAGGGAGAGGGAGAGGTGCTGGCACCATGTGTCCCCCTGCCCATGAAGGACAGGGTAAGGCTGCCTGTCAGTACAGAACAGCCAATGCCCACACTACCCCCATGTGTTTTATTTGTTGTTCAAAGATTTGCTAGCTAAAAATAGCACACAGGAGAAGAAAGGCACTGACTACACTATGAACACCATATACATTTTTATTTAACATTTTTCATGTCCTAAAATAACTCAAGATCATATGACCTACTAATCACCTACTAATTTCATCCCCACAAATGTTTGTCCATGCAAATAGGGCAGAAAAACAGCTTTAAGAGACACTTACAGACATTGACTCCCCTCCAAATACTTATGAATGCCATTTTTGAGGCAACAGAGCTCTCAGGTTTTCCATAACTTTGGCTGCAAGAGAACTCTTCTCTCGTTTCAGCACCTCTACCCTCTAGCTTGTTCCGTGCAACGCACCAGTCCTGTCACTGCACAGCATCAAACAGCCCTTAGCAAAGAAACTCACAAGATCAATTCCTTTTTGTTCTTGGCACAGGAGAGCAGCACAGCATCCACCTCTCATATCTGAGATCAGCACACCTCCAGCACAGAACGATCCTGGCACACAGGTCTGAAATCAGCTTATCACTGGGGCGGTGCTGAATGCAGGGAGCAGCCAGGGCTCACTGGTGGCTCCAGCAGGTGTACACTGCTGTCTGCTGTGAGACCCGCCTAACAAAGACCCTCCTTCTCAGTTCTCATCTGAGGAGTATTTTAGCAGGTAAACAATCCACAGGTTTAAACTACACCTTCAATAATTCCACAGAGCAGTCAAGCACAGTGAAGAGTCTACAAAAGCATCACTTGGTCCTCCTTACATCAGAGCTAGTGAGCATTGGGTCAGAGCGTTATGGCTAAGTATTGTGAATAGTAAGTTAATTGTTTCTTCCTGTAAAGTTATTTCTGCTGCTTTTGTAGGACACTCAAACCGAAAACTATCCATCAAAAGTGCTTCTTTAAATCCAGAGGGGACTTTTTGAAAATTTAGTTTTTTAAAAAGCACTTAAATTCCAGTCAAATAAGACATCACAGAAGTTTAATATACCTAAAATGTCTCCAAGAGACCAGAGAAGCATAAACTGCTTTAAAACATCTTCAGAAAAAATCACATCTTAAAAAAAGAAGACACTGGAGTAGATGATTCCTTTGATGCCACACAGCTGATACACTCTGACACCAGATTTTTAGCAGAAAGCTGTCACTTCGCACACCCCTCTATGTCCATCCAGCTCCAGGCACCACAATTCTTCCTTTTTCTCTGAGACACACTATATACCTTGATAACACAGAATCTCTCCTCCCCTCACCCACACTATTTTTCCCTACACAGCTGGAAACAGTGCAGGGAAGGTGTCATGCACCTCCAGGCCCGCAGGCAGTGCACACAGACAGGGCAGCGGTCCCTTGGGAGACAACAGCCACACTATCGCCCCTCCTGGACACCCACCACTCACCTCCCCTCAAAGCACTCCAGACCTTGCACTCCAAGGAAGGGCTGCAGTGTGAACTGAGATGCTCAGGCGACCTCCTTCAATTGCACATTTCTAAACTGAACTCTCCTGTACCTGCACCCATCAGACTAAAAAAATTCCTAAAGACAGATCGAACCAATTGGTTTTCTAAAGCACATAAGTGAACGTGAACAAGATCAAAACTGCCTTCTAGCGTAGTATGTTAAGTGCCAGTTTTTATTACAGGCAGTCAGCTACACAGAAAAAGATTTCATCTTTTATAGAAAGAAGTATTTCTCCATGAAACCTTAAAATAAAAAAACCCAAATAAACACACTCAAACTTACACCATGCGGTTCACAGTCCTTTCAAGATGACTTCACCATTAAATAAGATACAGAAACACTCTTCCTTCAAGAAGAATTCAAGATGTTCATGTAAGAACAACTCAATCTTTAAGCCCAGCACCCCTGCAAAACACTAGCAGAAAGGTTCTTCAGCTCCAGTTACAAAATGAGTACTGGGGCCTTTTGTTAATATGAGCATTTAGAGAGAAGCAGCACCTTCTCCTGTAGGAATGCCAAATGCACATGCTGTATGAACAACTCAAAGGTGGAAACTGCTGGGAACCAAGGGATAATAATCAATGCCAAGCAGAAAGAAAAAAGCCTACGCTACCTTTTTATTTATTACCTGCTGCTCCTGCTTCAATCCATCTCTGGATTTAGCTTTTTGGTCAACAGTATTTCATGTATTTTGACAGTTACTCTCACTGCACTTTTTCCTGCACAAGGATAAAAGGAAACATATGAAGAAAGGAAAGTATAAATATCAAAGAGATCATGGTATCACCCTGTTCCAAAAAGCATTCTTATTTAAACAGAAAAACACTATCCAGTTAAAAAAGCATCTATTTCTGAGGAACACTCGAGAAGCCAGGATATTTCAGTACAGAGGTGAACCAGAATAAGCTACATTTCACATAACAGCTTAATGGGGAGGGAACACAGAAGTAGCAATCACAGCTTGCAGCCTTAGTACAGCAAGCATAACAAGAGGCTCCATGCTCCTGTTCAGCAGCATAGCAGTCATTTCAGAAATACCATTACAGGTGCATCTTATCCAAACACTGTAGAGAGGGCAACTGCTGAAATGTGGAGGTTTCAATCAAACATTTTCAGCTACTCACAGTGCCTGTTGCTCTTTCAGCCTATCAAATACGCTTTCAATACCAGTCAGCCCCAGCTCTGTCCTACTCCTGGGTCCCTTCCTACACTCAGCATGGCTGGAAAAGTTGCAAGGAATAAAGGCAACAGCTAAGAGGTTACAGAGTAGGTGCTATCAGCACAAGGGAGTCTTCACTGCACATTTCTGGAAATCAAGTGGAAGAGCATTACTGATGATACTCTAGCTTTACAGCCCAGAGCTGAAACAACGCACTATGATTCATTTTGAAATCATTTATTTTGAAAACTGCCACGCTCCTCATTCCTTCCTTCCAAAAGCACATCACAGAACTAGAGCAGCACACCAAGGTGCTAGAGGTATTGTGAATTTACTTGAAAACTCAAGAAGGTAAATCTAGAAGAAGTCATCTAAACAACAGCCTTCTCAATTCATGTCTGAAATGCTGTTCAAGGCACTGCTAAGGAAAAGAAATACTTTACATGACCATTAAAATCATATACTCACTGAAATACCAACTAGCCAGCCTAGCAAAAAACTTCCCCTTCACCCTGATACAGCCAAAAATACATTGATGGCTTTGAGAGCATTACTATTGGTCAGATTTTTATTTCAGATGATGGCAAGGCTGGATTTCTTTATAATGCAAGAGTCATCTGGATCAAATGTAACTACCTGAGCTTACGCTCTTTTGATTACAGAAGGCTCCCCCAGGCCAGGCCCCCTGAGTGCAGGGCACATGGTCTCGATCCAGCCCTCTGGTCCCACCACATCCCAGCCTGGGAGCACCATCGGGAGGCCTGGCAGCAGCTAAAGGCACCAAGTGTTCTGCCTCAACAGATGCACATTCTCCCACAAAGCAGAGTTTAACTTTTTTTTTTTTAATCAAAACTCACTGGCTGCACCATTAACACGCTATGAAGACCAGTGCTAATGCATTATTCTCACTTAGAAGCAGAGCATAGCAACACCAGCTTAACCACACTGTAGATCTTTGTTTTCTGTCCAATTAATTGCTCGACAACATCCATCTTACGAAGATTCTTACTTTTTTAAATACTATTTCACACATTTAAGATTTTAAAAGCATCTGTGAGAACACAGACAAATCAACAATTGCCTTATCTTTAAAAAGCAAAATTAAGGAATTCTGAACTGTTAGTTTTTTTAGTCTAGAAAAACATTAAACAAATCTAGTATTGCTTATCCTGAAATTTGCATAGATACACAAGGAAAGAATCATAACTGGGTAAATTGTGAGATAGAAAACTATAAACAATAATAGTAGTTATTTAAAAATAAAACAAGACTTGTTTACTTATCTGACAATAAGCAGTTCAAGTTTCAGAGATCCTTGTCAATCTCAGTTCTTACACCAAAAGAAATGTTGTCTTTTCAATACTCTGCAGAGTGAATATACAGATCAATACAAGTCTATGGGCAACTACAGGTTCTGATCTGCAAAATAACAGTCTCTTTACAAGAATGTACTTTTTTCTTGGCACGTTCCTAAAACGTCGACCCTAGAACATGCTGCTTACAACTGAAATTGACTGCTATGTGTTTTCTAACTATTCTGAAATTAGCCAGAAAAAAATACAATGAAAAAAAATCATTTAAATTACTGCCTGCTATATTTTTAGGGGGTATAAAAGCACAAGAGTTACGTTATTAAGAGGTACATTGTAAGAATAAAGTTTAAGAAAGAAGAAAAAATTCCAAGATTCAATCTACAAGAGTGCATTACTTAAGTAACAATCTGCATTTAAAATTCAGAACAGCACCAACTGCTCTTTCCATTGATTTTTTTTTTTTTTGGTAGCCTATGTTATCAAATAAAATCAAGGATACAGGCATTTAAAATACAGACAGTGTAGAGAATCACTAAGGCTGAAGCCACCTGGAACCTTCTGACAGGGCCCTTGGAGTTGCACTGCTGCCCCCTCCAAAAGTACTCAGCTCCAGAACACAGGTCACAAGGTACAGAATATGCTTTTTCCCACTGGATCCCAACTGCCTGAGGTATGAGAACACTGTAGGAGACGGCACTAAGTTACATCTTTTCTAGATCACAGCAAGCTCAAAACATCATTGTTGCATCACTGCTGCAAATCACAGTTCCTCCTGGCAAGCTGCTATAAAATATGCAAGGGTGAACAGGCTAGAAGTGTCTGCAATCTTAATTACCTTTTTCCACTGCTAAAATGTGAGCCAATCAGCACTTAATATCATATTAGTTCTCATCAACTTTAAAAAGAACGAATGCCCATTCTCAAGGTATCACAGATGTACTTCATGCATATTTTTAGCCACACCACACAGCCAGGGTACAAAGCTCAGTCCTTCTTACACATACATACCAACAAAAAAGACATCTTTCAAACATCTTTTAAGTGAAACTCAAGTAATAACAGCAGAAAAGGGGAAGAGACAGACCATAAAGATTCCATGTGGCAGGAACCACCAACTTCACAAAGCACCTTCCTCATTACAGTACATCTCACTACAAAAATACAACTAGGGAGATCCAACTCAACTGTTTGATTCCACATTTTAAGCTTCTATTTTTAAAATAAAAGTGACCTTTGCACTGAGGATGAGTTAAGCCTCTTAATGCAAACATATCTACTTTTGTCTAGTTTATCCTGTAGTCTTAAGGGCTTACATCTTTGAATGTGTCCGAGCCCAAATAAAGAACCAAATAAATAATGAAAATATAAATTGCTATAGTGACTATGAACAACAGATAACCATTCGAGGCCTCTGGTATCTCATCTATTGTACCGTATAAAGCAGAAACCCACCTCAGATGAAAAAGTAAGCTTTTACTTTGCAGATCCCTGCAGGAGCAGAACCAGTTAAAATATTTTCGTTAAGAGTTAATCTAGCAACACACACTTGCCCTTCCCTGAAGACAGGCAGCAGCTGAAAGGACAAGTTCAAGTATTTAACTACTTCAAAAATATAATAATAGAAAGGACAGCAAAGCAGAGTTCAGTCCCTCATATCTATCAATAAGTTAATTTCTGAACTGTACTTCCACTTAAATAAATTCCTTTCAAAAATTTAACCGTTACCATCAAGTTCTTGCATGAATTTTCTTTTTTACAAAATACCTTAATTTCAGAATGCACAAAACTACTCCTTTTAGAAGAATAAGTCACCCTGATTATTACTGCTTTGATTTTTTTAAAAGCAAAAGGTACACTACTTTTCATAAAATTTCTCATTTCTCATTATAATGTTCTGTCCTCATTACACCAGTTCCTGGAAGAGGATGCTCACTACAACTCACAGGACACAAAGAAGAAAGACAGTATGTTTATGCATGTTTAAAAGCATTTTAACATGTTTCACACTACCCAATATGATGTTTCTCAGGAACAGGAACGTGCTTTTTAAAGGACACTCTCTATAGGAATCAATTTAGTACCTCCATAAGCTAAAAGAG
The DNA here is from genome assembly GCA_014706295.1 of Lycocorax pyrrhopterus obiensis. Lineage (NCBI taxonomy): Eukaryota > Metazoa > Chordata > Aves > Passeriformes > Paradisaeidae > Lycocorax > Lycocorax pyrrhopterus. The sequence continues at coordinate 19,417,884 of JACSVZ010000005.1, forward strand.
CCTACAATACTTCCTTGCTTGCTGCAGGGATGCCAACTGATAATTCCTAAGATTTTAGTAAAATAGATTTTTAGATGTCTTCATATTCTGACAGACATGCACTGCAGTATGTAAAATACAAACCTACCACCTGCACCAAGAAGAACTTTCTGCCTATGACTTACTTATCCAATTTCAAAATAGATGCTTAATTTTCAAAAAACGAACTTTTTTGCACACATTCTTCAGTCAGATTTAAGTGATAAAACAGTTAAATTGAAACGAGCATGTAAAAATTGTTTGATGGTTATTCCCAAAGAGCATTAAGTTGATTTTGTTTTGCCTTCAAAAAGAACTAGACAATCAGGATTTGCATGAGTGTTCCTTAAACAACTGACTTCTGTTTCTTTTCCTTAAGTCATTGTGTTTAACAGAGGAAAAGCAATTGTTGGCTTCAACCTGCCAGTCATTTCTGCTCAAAGACAGCCTTCTGAAAATACACAAATTTCACAACAAAGCCTCAAACAAGCACAGTGGAAGATGTGGAGGAGAGGTGTGTGTAGTAGTTCACAAGCAATGGAAGATGTTGGTGCTCAGTAATAAAAATACTGCTGTAACTGACCCAAAAAGTGTATACTGGTAGAACAGGAATGGTTATCTCTCTCCACTAAACAAGTACAGAATATAGTCTCCTGAATTAGTTATCAAGAACAGACACTATGTGCTGCTTACATTTCATCCAGTGCCTCAGTACTACATTCTGCACCTTTTTTTCCCCTTTCTAACAATGCCTGGCTAGTAGGTTCACTAAGCGTGTACATTATTAACAGTATATCTGGAGAGAAAGATAGGCCTCTCCCACTGACCTCAGCTTTCTTTCCCTTTTGCACCTCTCGGATAGCACCTTCCCTCTTGCCCTGCAGCTGCTATCTGCCTTGCACCAAAAATTCTGCCTGCACATCCCACTGCCAGCTTGCAAATCTCCAACTGTATTCCCAACTGTTCACACCACACCTTCCACAGCACAGGCCAGACCAAGTACTCATGCTTTCCAAAAGTCAGACCTTTTACATATAAAACCCAACAATTTTCAGTGTCTCAAGGTTCCTGTAAAAACCTAATCAACTTAGGCTTATTCTGTGGATCTGCTACAGTTTAGCTTATTAGGTACTCCTCTAGTTTTCTTCCTTCACAAAAGTGAAAAAACACATTAATGCATTTCCTACCACCTCAGGCAGCATTCCTGCAGATCTTTGCCTCAAACCCAACAGGTTTCACGGTTGGGTTTCTCTTTCTCCCTGCAGCTCAGGGTCAGGAGCTCTGATCTAATTTCTTCCAGAAACAGACAAACAGATCTCACATCTCTCTTTCTACAGCACAGCCTATTCATTTGCCACTGCCCTGTGCAGAGTGAGTGATAATCGGTTCCATTCTGCACCAGCACAGGCTCTCCATGAAAGCAAAATTTAAAAATGCTGGCAAAAGCTTCTGTGCCACCAAAATAAAAGATAGCAAAGTTAGTCTCCTCAAGTGTGACCTTATGAACTCCCAGTTTCGAAGCACTATTTCAATATCATAAACGAACAGGTTATTTACACACAGTAAGTACACTTTGACAGATGTTTTAAAAAGCCTACAAATTCCTGATCCAGTCTCTAAGATATCCCAATCCAACTCCAGAATTTCAGCAGAAAAAAGAAGAGGTTGCTCGGAGTCCATCACAAAGAGCTGCTTCCACAGGGGAGCTCTTTAGCACTGAAACATATGTTCAGGCTAGCAGGAAACAGCAGCGGAACTGGAACGCATCCTATCCATCAGTCCCAGTTTGCACATCTCAAACAGTACAGTGTTTCACACACACTGTATAAAGTAATTTGAGCTACTTCTTAGACAGCTACATACATATTTCTGCACTCAATTTCATGGAGCCTATTTCTGTAGTGCAGTCACAGCTGACTCTTCAATTCAGTATAAGACATAACAGAAGGGGGAAAATACATATTTCAGAATATAACTTATGTTCTCTCAGTCCTCTGACTTGTGACCAGATCATTTATGAAGGTCAGACTACAGAGTCTCACACGAACATAAAACAGAAGTCATATTTCTGTGACCAGATCATAAATAATATTCCTTGAGCCCGGAGGAAAGGCCGTATCACTGCCAGCAGCCAGATATCAGTCACAAGGGAACAGGCCAGTCCAGGTAATCAATAACTTCACATAAGGCCACCATTGTGTTTTTGGTCTGGGCCTGAACTCACCATTTGCAGCCCAAATCCACAAGCTAACCACGAACTGCAGGATGTGAGGTTTCACAAAAATCGAGAATGGAAAAAATAAATGAAAAGCTAAGCCTTGCTTTCCTTTTCAAAAACTCTTTAGGTTAAGATTTTGGCATGAGCTCCATTTTCAGAGAAATCTAGATAGATCTTGCTGAAATATCATCACTGGAAAATAGGAAAAGCTTGGGGGGAAAGGGCAGGTGAGAAGACTTCTCTTTTCGCTGTACTTTTACTCTAGCACCATTACTTCACGAAAAAATAAACAAAATGGCTTAAGATTCTGCCCACTAACACCACGGCATGTGCTTACGTACAGAGAAGCATCTGTATTTGACAGGATGCTGATGTGATCTCAGAAAAAAAAAAACTGGGTAAATATATGAAAAAAGCCACAGAAGACCATTAGGGCCATACCAACGGCTCATCACGGGTCCCTGATCCACAAACCGTGGGAGTTCGGGAAGTGCTCTACAGAACTGTCAGTAACACGCCTGGCCTGTCCCCACCCTCCTGCCCAGGCATTCCGGATCAGCCACGTTGTGCAGGAAGGGATGTGAAGGGTGGGGCTGGCACACAAAGCTTGGAGGTACTGCAGCTCCAGGTCACAGGATGGCTGGCATAGAGCAAGATCCGGGTTCTAGCAATCCACGGACATAAAGTCTTCAAAACAAGGACACATCAGGTACCGTATTCCCTGAATCAGACAACGCACTTCTCTTAGCCAGAAGGCCAGGAACATCAAATACCCTGCCAGGCAGTAAGGCTGTTCTTGAACCCATTTTTCTTGCCCAGCTGGATATACACTGGAGAATAAACGCCTTCCATACCTAAATTTAAACACTAGATTTTTAATAGCAATAGACACCTTTTACAAAGGTGCTTTACTATACATATTATTACCTTCCCATACATGCCAAATACCCAAAATCAGATACCCAAATACCAGAATAGACTGGCTCACTTCCATGTTAACATGCCACTAAGACAGACTCACTTGATAGCACCCTATCACAATTTTAATCTAAAAAATACACTAAAAACACTAGGCTGAACATTTTTACTTCATGAAATAACATAGTCATTTTCCCTCCTAGTTCATAAAATGAGAGTTTGACCCAACATCCAACGGAACGTACATGTATTTTTCCACTGACCTATACAGGATCACATCACTTGACAATTACAAGGTTAATACATTTCATAACATGCTTTTAAAATATTAAGTTATTTGTGTCTTACTGTAGAGTATTTTGGAAACAAAGGAAGAGTTATAAACGGTTGCACCGTAATTGCTGTCACAAATCACCACCTATACATTATATAACAAATAGGAGCCAAACAGCTGATGAGGCTCCAGAGGCATCTGCTGCCAGAGTGGAGCTGAGATTCCTGCCATCCCCATCTTCCCGTTCCCACTTCCCAGGACAGCACCCTGACTCCTATTTAGACACTTGCCATCACAGTTCTTTGCAGAACCCCACTACAAACTGAGACTAAATAATTCCATTTTTAAAAAATGGCACAGACAGCTATAAGCAGTCAATTAAACAGAAGCAATAGGTCCTGTAAATTATTTCAAACCACCTACACTAAAGACAGTTTCAAAAACATCACCTTACTTTCACAGATTTTGGCAAATCATTTGTGCAATAGCATGATCCTTCCACTCAGCGCAATACAATACACACGCATACTTTCTTGATACATTCTTGTCCATCAAAAGTGAACCAGTGCTGTTGGTTTGAAACACTTAAATACTACAGGCAAACAAATTCTGAAACAAACAAACCCAAAGTATGTATCTCAGCTACCCCTGCTCCAAAGCTCAAGTTCCTGTAATTCCTCTGCCTCCTAGGTGGTCTCAACTCCACCACCAGATTATTTCCCTCAAGTGCTTCACTGGTAAACTATCTGAGAGACTATGTAATTTAATTAGTATAAATCATAAAGAAAACAAGAGGATAAAGCCACCACTGCTGCACATACTTGGAAAGCAAGCCTGCAAAATACATTCACTTGCCAAGTTTGTTTTCACCTTCTCTAAATCAAGAGAAATAAAGTATTCAACTGCAGCAGCATTAGCAAAGAAACTTAAATTTTATGTCTTTCACAAGCATGTTCTGTCAGACACAGAGAATCTGGCCTAGACCAGGAAGTTTTCCCGGCACAACTGTGGTTGTTAGAAAACACAACAGAGGGAACATCATAAATACCAGTGCAGGTCCTGAGAACAAGTCTTCAAACAGGGAGTCATCACTCCTGTGAGGCTTTCTCTGCTCAAGCAACAGACATGATGACAGCACAGTAACATTCATTTATACCATTAAGTCTTTATGCAACAGTTGAGCTGCACTTGTGATCATAATTACTATAATCAGATATTTATTGAATCTGCTGCCTATTCCTAGAAAAGTTACTTATTTTTGAAAAAATATTTTAAGATTGTTTAAGGTCCAATTTAAAAACCAGCGTGCTAAAGGCAGAAATACAATTTTCTAAAAGACATTAGCAAGCTACAAGAATCACAACTTTTCTTTTCCCTTGGCTATTTACTCTATATTAAATATGATTGAATGCTATGATGGGTATCACAGTCCCATTTATTTCAATTACTATTTACTAAAACTGTGAACAGTCAGATGCTCATTAGCACATCAGAATGTACACAGATGCTCATTAAACACAAGGATCTTCCTCAGCAAATCTGAGTATAGATGTGGTAATAACCTGTAGCATTACCACACAGACCTCCAGCAGCAAAGTCATTTTTTTATTAAATCACCAGTATGCCTGCTGTCACTGCAGGGAGCAAGTTCATTTCTCAAACCTAAGATACACTTGTAAAATATTTGACACAAAACTAGGAGAAAATAAATCTAGGACACAAGAAATCCAATTAACACTCACATAACAAAGACTTAGGGGTTTGCATCCAGCCACAAACACAGATGGGGCAAATGGTGTGTGCATCATATCTAAAAAACACCTCTCCCAAGGCAAATGTAGGTTTTTTGACAGTAAGTTTCTGTAAGTCAAGGATAGTTTCAATTCACAGAAATTACTTCCACACTTTCGTCTGAGGAAATGAAAGGTGCACTACCAAACAATAAATACTTACTCTACGACTTGTCACTTCAGAAAGCTGTGTAAATTTATTACTGATGAAAGGAGCCAAGATTCATAGCTCATGATAATTACATTTCCTCATTAACAAAGAAGTGAGTAAGACAGCACCAGTGAGCACACTTATTTTTAAAACGTCTCAAGAAGTTCTAGCTGGGAGGTCCAGAGAGTATTTTCCTTTCTTCTCTAGGATGACCAACAATGTATTTGTACATTAACTTCTTTGGCCTTCGTAGCATGGGTCTACAGCCCAACAGTTATGATAAGTACTGTATTACTCTGAGCAAATATAGTCCTAATCCAGGACTATTCAGGAGGATTCTAAAACTCCCATAGCAATGCTTTCTGTGACACACTTTACCTAAGTACTTTAAGTTAGGACATTTCTATCAGCAAGCTACAGCCTACAGCGTAAGGGACGCAGCACCATGCTTTTTTTTTACTTTTGCCTAAACCTCGTGGTGCAGCCGATGTGATGTGAACAGCATGGACGTACTTGCCTCAAACTCAAGGAATGAGAAAATGGGGACAAGAGGAGCCAGCCAGGCAGACTTGTTTACTCTCAAGGAGGCTCAGGGAGAATCTCATCATTCTGTACAACTCCTTTACAGGAGGCTGTAGTGAGATAGGGGCCAGTCTCTTCTGCTGTGCCTGCACTGAGGACCAGAGAAAACAGCCTTAAACTGGGACAGAAGAAATTCAGATTAGATACTAGAAAAAAAATTCTCATGATTCAGTAAGTCAGGCTGTTTAGGGAGGTGGTGGAGTCACTGTCTCTGGAGGTGTTTAAGAGGCTGGCACTAGATGATGTGATTTAGTGGTTTAGAAATTACAGTAGCAGTACTGGGTTGATGGCTGGACTTGGTGATCTTAATGGTCTCTTCCAACCTTGATAATACGATGGCTTCACATGCAGCTCACCACATCCCTGCACGCAGTGGTGGCTGCGAGCACCTTTCGTGGAACTGGTGCAGGCTACCGTGTTCAGCAGGATGAAGGGGGCGGGGTACAGGGGTACACACAACCCCAACACTGTGGCTTCTTAAAACTGCGGAGGTGGAAACAGCCACGGGTGCTGTCCCACACGCACAGCCGCGCCAGGGCCGAGGCTTCGCGCTGCTCCTGCCCCGCAGCTGTGAGGAACAACTCGCCGTGCCCTGCCCGCTGGGGTTGGGCACTGCCTGCCCCACCCTGCCCGTGTGTCCCGGGTGTCCCGGGGGTCTCAGGGCTGCGCGGGGCCCGAGCGCGGTGATGGTCCCGCCGGAGCCACCGCCCCGCGGGGGGCGGAGCGCGGCCGCCCCTCGTTGCGCCGGGGCGGTGAATCACGGCCCGCCCGTCTCCTCCCCCCCCCTCCTCCATCTCAGCAGCGCCCTCAGCCTCTCTCCTCCATACAAAAGCAAAATGTCCGCCATCTTCACAGGCTGCTGCTGCTGCCGCCGGGCCGAACGGGGCCGCGCCGCGCCAAGGGCGGCCCCGCCGCGGGGCCGAGGCGGCCGGGGGGGTCATTACCTTGATGCAGTAGGGCGGCTCGTCGAACGTAACCAGCATGTACCTGTCGCCGCGGCTGGCAGGGTCCCGGGCCCGCAGCTGCGGAGAGAGCGGAGAGAAGCGGCGTGAGACGGGCGAAGGGGATGAGGGGGGCGGCGGCTCCCCCGGCGCCGCGCACTCACCTTCATGAAGATCTCCACGGCGCCCTTGGCGATGTCCAGGTAGCTGGTGCCCAGGTACGCCCGCTGGTTCATAGAGGCGGACGTGTCTATGAGGAAGAGGAGGATCGGCATGGTCCAGGCAGAGCCCCGGCCGGCGGGCTCCCTGCGGAGGAGGCGCGGCGCTCGCCCGCGGCTCGCTCGGCTCTGGCGGCGCTGCCCAAGCTCGCCCGGACTCAACTTCTCTTCCCTGAGCCTCCACCAGCACCATGTGACCAGCGCGCACGCCATTGGCTGGCAATTATACCCGTATTTGCATATTCATGGCGGCGCGCGCGGGGCGGGAGGGAAGGAAGGCAGGGGGGTAGCGGGGTGACGGCGGGCGCGCGCGCGCCGCACCTGTCACACGCACACAGCGCCCGCCCCGCCTCTCTGCGGGGTCCGCCGCCCCGTGGTCCAGGGGCCGCCGCGCCCGGCCCTTCGCGGGCCGGTTCCTCGCGCTCGGTCGTGGTCCCCGTCCCTCCGTGTTCCCCCAGTACCTCCCGGTACCCGCGGCTGAGTCACCGCGCCGCCGCCTCCCGTCGGCTCTCCCAACCGTCGATGGCTGGGGAGCCCTGCGGGGCTGAGGGGAGTGTGCAGGAGCTGTGCGCTGGCCCCGGGGAGCCGAGCGAAGCCTCTCAGCTACTCACCCGGTGACATAATCGCCCCCGTTCCTGGTCTCTCTAGGTTTCATTTAAGCACTAAATCCCGAGCCCTCCCTCGTGCGATCCTTTCCCATTCAGGTAACAGCCATCTCCCACAGGCAGTGCCTGGATCTGGGCATCACACACTGACAGGGCACCTCAGTGTACCTGGATCAAGGCAGGATGGCAACAAATTAATTGTAGCAAAACTGAAAATACATGAACCCTGAATTATTTCCTACCACTCAGATTAAAAAAAAAAAAGTATCTGAAAGGAGGGATCACAGAATCAATTAGCTTGGAAAGTCTCTCTGAGATCATCCCATCCAACCTATGGCCCAACACCACCTTGTCAACCAAACCACAGCACCCAGTGCCACATCCAGTCTTTCCTTAAACACCTACACATTTCCTTAAACACCTCCAGGGATGGTGACTCCACCACCTCCCTGGGCAGCCTGTTCCAGGGTCTAATCATCCTTTCTGTGAAGGAATTCCTCCTAATGTCCAACCTAAACCTCCCCTGGTACAGCTCAAGGCCATGTCCCTGTGTCCTGGTGCTGGTTGCCTGGGAGAAGAGCCCAACTTGCACCTGGCTACAACCTCCTTTCAGGTAATTTTAGAGAGAAATAAGGTCCTCCCTGAGCGTCCTCTTCAAGGTGTCCTGCTCCGGTGGGCTTGGCAGCCACCACCGACAGCAAACAGATCAGGGGAAGGAGACTGAGGAAGTATTTAGCACTATGTCTGCTCATGAATGCTTGTTTGCTTCCAGGATTAAATCCAAAACACACAAAAGCAGCACTGTCAACATAAATCTTATTTTAAAATAATAAACTGATAATATTTTCCAGTGCTTTTAAATTCAAAGGCTTTTTCCACATTTTTTTTTTGCCATTCATTTCAACAGCAGGCAGAATCAGTTTCAGTTCTCATTCAGTTTTTGTGAAGCACTTGGACAATACTGTTGTTGCACAACATCACAGGTGAATTCTAATGTCCCATTACAGAGCATTACGAAATATGAATGTTGGTAAAGATATCATTGCCCATTTTGATCAGAATAATCAGAGATGTAAACTCATTTAATTCAGGTATGTACTCATCCCTTTTGTCAGCAGGAAAAGGCCAACATCTGCACACAGGACCTGCAAAGTCTCTATATTGGCTTTAGAAAGAAGTTTGTCTTTTAAAAAAACTTCTGCAGATATTTTTCGAATAACATTATCTCGTTATTTAATTCTATTGAACCAAAAGTGGGTAAATTAATAGTTGAAAAGCAGCTCATTCTGAAAAAGAATCCTGTCAAACTTGGAGACTCCATTCCATTATCCAGGCCCTCCGTAAGTTGTGCATGTGTGAGTGTATCTGCGATCAAGGTTTCTGAATTTCAACAATCATAGCAGAAATGCCAGGAGGGATAAACAGATAAATATTTTTACGCAAGTGATTAGTACACATGAATGGAGCCAGACTGAAACAAATGGGATTTGAATCTCTATAGATAAGATAAAAATGCAGATACTGTATTTTTGTACCGCTGCATGTTAGTCTAGAAAGATAACTCCTGGACAGGAATGGATTTGCAAAGGCCTGAATGGAAACTGAACTATTGGTAGAAGATGCCACCTAACACCACCAGGTCCTGGCACCGGGAACTCGATGAGGCCACCTATGCATTGCTCTCATGTCAACCAGATGAGGTCAGAGACTCCCTTCTGCCTCCAGCTGACCTCAGCCAATTCCAGCTGGCAACCCAGCAGCCCCATGTCCTGCAGCCTCCTTGACTGGCTGTATGAAATGCTAAGCAATTACAAGTTCATATCCTCACCTTTTTTTTTTTTAATTCCAGATCACCAGATACCTAAAAGCCACTTCTTTCCCATCCAAACATAGTGTTTAAAGGTCAAGATAAAACTCTTGTTTCCCATTTCACAGATTGACCTTTCCAAGGGCAGCAGCAGGCAAGGTTCACATACTCTCCCTCTTTCTCTCTTGAGGATCTTGTTTTTTGGATCCTGCTCCAGCTGGACACTGCAAGAGCTAAAGTCTAGCAAGCTTCTAGGCACAATGCAAGACATTTATTTAGTTTAATGAGACACTTTTTATTCCTGAAATTACAGACACCATGGTTGCTAACATGCATGAATGCAGCTAGAGTGGCTTTTACTGCTCCTCTGTACAATTTGTGTTTGCAATGCTGACTACCTGGCAGCTGTGGCAGCAGACATTCATCACCTCTATAAAGTTTAAACTTTTCTTGGTTTTTAATTGAAAATACACTCATCTACATTTCTTCAACTGCAATAGTTAAAGAAATTGTCTTTATGGGGCAATTAATCACAACAGCTGCAGCAGGTTAAGCTCTCCTATAATTAAATATTTTGAAATAATTTCTGTGTAGCTATTCTATCCCACAGTAAAATGGAAGAGAATTCTGGATTAATAATTTTTGAACCAAACAGATCAGTTGTATTTTTTCCTACTGTGCTGATAAAGTATTATTTTTCTGTTTCTTGTCCTAACGCAGCTTAACTGTGTTAAGCTGTTGCTTCTAACAGGATTTTAGCACTAACAGTTTGTTTCTTAACACTTTTATATTGCTTCATCTTACTTTTTTCTCACCTAGCTGCTTTCTGCCCTGAACAAGTAATACACTTGTGAGACAGAAGCCATGCTGCTTTAGGCACCGAAGGTACTCAGCTTTGGCACTGATTAGCCACCTGAATTTGGGGCACACTGGATACATTAGTCAGAAATTATCTACTTAAAATCTGGATCAACGGCTAAACCCTTCAAACCTCCCTCTGCTGCTGTGACTCCCTATCTTGGTCATGTAATACAGCTGCCTGGATGACTTTCCTGCTTAATTTAAAATGCTTCCAGCCAGAGCAGAAATGGTCACTGCTAAATCACTACAAAAATACGGATTAATCCATGCCGTGAGCTAGGAGGTATGATCCCTATTACACAAAAAAAAGGGGCTGCCACCAGAGCTAAGGGACTTGCTTGGCACCACACAAGGTGCATTTTTCAGTACCACAGTGAGAATTCAGAAGGGTTTAGGTCTTAGCCAGCCATAGATCTGTGCCATCCCTTTCAGAAAGGTGAAATCCCAGGTTAACTTAAAGAATTTTTTGTGCAGCTGGACCCGGGTGTGGAAGGTAAGAAATTGTGCTAAATAACAGCTCCTTCACAGTTATATTCAAGATGGCAGAAGCTGAGCAAATTCAAGTCCTTTGATGTTGTGTGCTGTATCAGGGCAAAATATTCTCCCCTGTCAGCAGTTAGCTGCTCTTAAGCCAGACACTAGAAAAGGCCAGACTGCTTCTGCCAGTGTGTCACACAGCCCCTTCTGGAAAAACAAAACAGAAAAAAAACCCCAAACCAACAAACACAAACAAACCCCCCAAACCAGTATGTTCCAGGATATTGCTTAGCAGGACCTTTTTTCTTTTTTCTATATTATAACTACACTACAAACTTCCACAAAATTTTAATTCACCCTTAAAGATTTCTGCCCCTTTCACTTGTTCCATCTCCTTTCTTCAATGATTCCACTCAAGAGTTTGGGAGCCTGATCCAAAATTTGCCCTTTCGCTGCTTTTTAGGAGTCTAGGTTTGCAGATGGGAGGACAGTAATGGAAGCTGAGGAGCAAACCCTGGTTACTGTGAGCCATCAGACTTTGTGTAAGTCTCTGGTGGAAATGTGCACCTGATTTTCTTTTCACAGGCTTCAGCAAATTCAGGAATTCCATTTTCAGCTAAAATATAAGGAACAGACTATGGATACATGCCCTGACTGCAGCATGTTTTCTGCTGATTTATTGACTGTGCATAAATACTGCACTATAACTGTCATATTTAACTACAAAAAAAAGAGAGCTGTATGCTCAGGAAGATAATTCAGGGCAGCTCTGAGGTTTTTCATCTGTCTTCCATGTACTTCAGAAAAAGCAGCCACTTAGCAAAGGGGCAGAGTCCAGCCATCCTGATTTTTTCCCCTTCTCCTTCAGACGTGTGTTAACCCTTTGTTGTGCACAGTTCAGCAAGGTTTCCTCTTCCTGCAAGGTTTTTATGCAAGCACAGTTAATACGCCCACAGTCCAAAGGTGAAAGCCAGATACCCAGCCTGCGTAATAGCAGATACGGTTTAATTTCCATTTTGCTTTAAAGACCAATGAGAAGGGGACGAGGAAGTGATTGGTTGCCTAAGATGGGGGATCGTTTTGCAATACTGGTAGATAAGCAAAATTCTGACAAAATGTCTCTGAGGAGACATAAAATGAACCCACGAAGCAGCACTTTGAACAGCAAAGCAAGCCAGAACAGATTTCCAGACAGGCGAGGCTTTCCATATGAGAACAGGTTTCAAAGTCCAAGAGTCTCCAAAGAAGAAACAACATTCACAATAAAAGTTTGAAAAATATTCTGGCGGCTGAAAAAGAAACTGAAACCTTCTTCAGTTTAGCAAACTGGAGAACTGAGTTACTCTAAACCTGAAGATAAGAGAAAGAAATTAAAATTGTGCACATACCTATGCAGGGAGATACAAGACCAAAAGTGTGTGCTTCAGCCTAATGCATGTTTGTGTTCCAGCACCAAATAACATCAGATTAAAGGCCCCAGCCCCAAGCCCCCATATGTCCTGCCAAGCTCTCCCCACAGAAAGATTTATCGTCTCTCACTCATAAACACTTGGACACAACAGAGCTTGTTCTGGGGGGTAAGAGAAAGGGAGAGGGATTTGTGGCTGAGACAGGAGCCTTGCACCAGGCAGTCATAGCCACAGGAAGCAGGGGCTCACAGGCTGGGGATGCTCCGACTGTAGGTGCATTTGAATTGACAGCCAGCCAAGAACTGCGTGAAATTCCCCGTTACTTCCTTTTACTGGTCTTATGCTAAGTGTTGCTAAGCTGTACCTGGGAATCAAGCCAAATCAGCTTGGGATCTTTGGATGAAAGGCATTAAAAAAAACCCAAAACCCAGAGCATTACTGATGTGGAAAGCAACAATATGAATTAAATGAATGCGCAAAGTGGCAGGATTTGGATTTTATTACATTCTACAATGTAAAATATGAAGACAGACTAAAAAAGTGCCACTTCTGAGGAAAACTACATCCTTCTGCCTGGGTTCCTGTGAGGAAGAGTCATAAAAGCAGCGTATCGTTATCCGAAGTGAAACCTGAAAATACATATGTTTAAATAGACTAGAGCCAACAGGGACTGGTTAGGAGAGTCATTTTCCCAGGCTATGCTACACAGATTTGTGCCACCAAGTGAGAAGTTCACATTGCTTCATCTATTACCTATCAGCATTTATTTTATGGCAAAGAATACTTGTGGCCTGGGGACCTGCTCTGAACTGACAGGATTTATCATAAAGCAAAAGCCACACTTGGCTGTTTCATTTCTGGACACAGTTATGATTTTTTACTATGTATATGGCTTGCCTGCAACAGAAATTCTCCCTTGCAGAGTTCAAAGTATCTCCCACAGAGAAAGTTTAGCTAACCTGACTGCACTCCACATGCTGCTTGTGCCTGATCCAAAGCAGACCAGACCCTGCTGGAAGCCTCAGGGAGCCTCAGCCCTCTGATTTCAGCTCAGCAAGTCACCTTTCACCCCTCACCATCATTTCACTGCACTTGGAACACTCACTGTCCCTCACTGGCATGGCACCTTGTGTCTTAAAAAAAAAGTTAGGGACAGTCTCCAAAATACTGATGGACACCATTCCATGGGGTGTTAACTCTGTGCTGAGGGCACCTAAAGTAACTTACTGGTCCCAAACGGGAAATATTACTATCATTTAGGGATGAATATTAACATTTCCAACATATCCTTAACAGATCATCATCATCTTACGGAAACCAAACACTTCCATGACATGAATATGTTTATCATTACTTAGTTCCCCCAAAACACCCAAAAATTATACAGAAAACACTGTGCCATAAAAGCATTGCATTTTACCATAAGAAATTTTCATAAAATAATTTCTCCTAGAAAGGAATCCCATATTTAATCCTAAAGACTATTTGTCATTAAAGACAGTTACAAAAGCGGACGGAATGATCTACTTGGAACACAAGGCTTTAGTGGCACATGAGCTCTTGCTGGCTCTGTTATAGACCTTCACCAGCACTTTCCATGGGTACCTGGCCTTTCTACCTTGGTTTCCCCAGTTGCAGAAGTGCTTATTTTGTTGTTTTCACTATTTTTAAAAAAAATCATTTAAAACCATATCAAGCCCTCGCTACAGAGGCGAGAGGAATCAACCCTGCCCTGTAGTTCTTACCAGCTAATTTCAGCCATGATCTAATGAGTGGGTGGTAACAAGACAATGAGGCGGGACAGGAGGGAAAGGCCCAAGCAGCACTGGGAGCTTAGCAGGAAACTCAGCAAAAAGCAACTGCATGGGAAAATAAAACAAAGATCTTTTCATTCTTCAATATTTATTTTTTTAAGATAGATAATGAAGAAGAGGAAGTGAAAACTCATCTCCTGAGGTATCTGGTAGGTGTTTGGAAGAAACAAGCTTCCAGGAAGACCTTAGGCAGGGACGCAACCTCATCTTGTGAGAGCAGCTCTCTGTGTAGGGGCATGGAAAGAGGAGATGGCAGGAGGAGAGAGTGCAGGGCAGCAGCATTGCCAGCAGCACACAGGAAATGGGAAATCCAAAGAACTGAGACACAGCAGGAAGCAAGAAGTAGGTGTGCAGAGTCTTGAAGAGTCAGCTCGAATGTGACAAGGTAGGAAAAAAGGGCACAAGATGGAAGAGCTTTGTGACTTTGCTGGACTGAAAGGACAGCAAGGTGTTCCCTGCAGATGGTTGTGCTCAGATCTGGAGACATTTGCATTTGCCTCTCTCAGATGGAGTATTTGTGCCAGATAGGAACATAGAAACTTAAAATGTGCTCTCTTTTATTCCACTGTCACTTCAGATTTAGACACAATAGAAGATATTGTGCTTATTCTGGACTAAGTAGAATAAAACAGCCCCACTCTCTGTGGAGCTGCTCTTTGTGTCCTGTTAGTGCTGCTGACCTTGCTCACTACAGACTGAATTACTGAACTTCCTGAACTCTCAGGTCCCACTTTTGTCACTTCCTTGCACTCACTTGATTTTTGTGTATTAAGTTGGAAGGTTTGTTGGCAACAAAGGAGAACTTCAAACCCAGACACTTCTGTTTACTTGCTGCATTCTCTTACCTAGTTTTGGATATGAGCACAATCTCAAACTGGAGGGGGTTACAAGAACAAAGTTTTCTCTCCTTTCAGAAGCCTTTGGTACTTTCCAAGAGTCAAAAGCTAATTATTTTGGCACAAAGAAGCACCAAATAATCTTTTAACCATGGCATTCCTGTATAGGGTTTACACGACACTTTTGTCTGAGAGGAGAAAAAAAGAGAGGAGTAATAAAAAGCCCACATTTATCTTTTTTGAGATACAGAACAGTTTCACTGCAAGAAGAAATGAAATAGACAAAGGCTCTTCAGGTTGGAAAAAAAAGATGACTGCAGAGGGAAATGATGGCAGTCTGTAAAACGCTGAATGGAGAAGGTAAATGCAGAGTAATTGTTCACTTTCTCTTGCAGTATAAAAGCTGAGGGGGCATCCAACAAAGACATTTAGAAGCAGGTTTAAAACAAACACACCCAAAAGGAAGTACTCTTTCCTACCATCCGTAATTGCATTGTGGCAGTCAGTGCCTCAGGAGGTTGTGGAGACTGAAAATGGATTTTAAAAGGCATTAAACAAATTCATGTGGGACAGTGGGATCAACAGCAAATAAACACTGTAGCTTTGGTGAAACTTTTGTGTTTTCAAACCCTTACCCAGAGCTGGGAGGAGGCACCAAGTCAAGATAATTCTGTATGTGGCCTTTTCCTCCCTCCCTGAGTGCTGCTGGCTGTTCCTGGAAACAGCGTGGCAGTTCCTGTTGTTCTGTGCTGAGCCGTGAGCCCGGGTGTTGCAGATCACTAAGGAGCAGTAAATGTTCTCTGCATTCTCCTGCCCGACTCTATCTTCCACCAGACTTCCTCACAGGGCAGGAGATGCTTCTGGCAGAGCTTTGCAATCCAACCCTCCCCCCATTTTCCCTAGAGCAGCCACACTTATAATTGTGCAGAGAGAGAATATTGCATTATCTCGGGTTAAACCAAGGAAAATTTCAATCCTATGTTTTGGCATTTAATTGTAGCATATAGCTCATATTTAAAGGGTAGAAAATGTAGCTGCCCTCATTATTGGTCAAAATGCTCATCAGTCCCCAATAATAGTTCAGTACTTTCTACAAAAAAAGAAAGACAAAGCAACCAAACAACTGGTCTCCATAGCCAAGTGAAAGTAACAATTTACCTCAGACAGCAAGGAAAACCAAACAAACAAAAAGAAAAACCAGAAACTCCACCCTGAAGTCACTCAGTTTAATTTTTAAAAAATAGTATCTGCCATAAAAGATTTTATATTCAACGTTCATATAAAGGACAAAAATTTCCAGTTATGATTATGCTCACCCTTTTATTAAAAATAAAAGGCTGTAAGAATGCCAGTTCTCATCCAAACATTTTCAAACTTCAGTTATTCCCTATTCAGCTAAACCCATTGTGTTCACAAGGAAAATCCAACTGAACTGGGAGTTTGTGCCAGTCCTTTCCCATGTCCCAGCATGCTCATTTGTCACCCCAATGCTTCTGCAGCCTTGCACAACACACACTCTACATCACCACCGAGGCAGGGACAGGCAGCTTGTCCCTTATCCCCAGCCCCACCCTCCTGCCACCCCCTGCCATCTCCCTGTGCAAACGCCCCTTTCCTCCCAGCACACACATCCTGCTCCCTCATTTTTACCCTCCAGCAGAAAAGCAGAAGAGAGGAGAAGGCAGCAGACAAGGGGGAAAGGAAAAGGACACGTTGGGTGATCAGTGCTGGGTATAGGCCTTATAGATATATATTTACAAGAAATGAAATTTAAAATTCAAGGGGGAAGACCACAAAAGCCTAGTGACAGTCTGGCACAGTGGAAATCTGTGATAAGCTACTGGTGAATCAAAGTTTCCACAGCACTTGTATTATCAGCTTAGAAACACATTAAAATGAAAAATAGAGGCAAATGGTACACTTGCACTAAGGCAGGGGGGTCCTGAGTTGTTCAGCACCCCTGCTGCTATGGGTCTTCTGGGAAGGGAGTCACTGGGACTAGACTGTGCCCCTCAGGGTTTGCATCTCAGTGCAATGCCTTGGGGTTTCCAGCTAAGTGCTCACAAAGCCTTTTCCGTTCTCCAGTTACTCAGGTCTTCTCAGTGCTCACACAGTAAGGAACACAGACAACAAGGAAAATAAAATGCAGGAAAATGGATGTATAGAGGCAAAATAAAGGAACAAACCTTTGAAAAGTGGTTATGAAAAAACAAGCGTAGATCAGAAGGAAAACAAGCGAAGAGAGAAGCACAGTTCTACAAAGTTCCTGTTGTTCTTTAGGAGGAGCCACCATGTTGCAAAATACATAACTTAATGCATTGAAATAATAAATTACCCTTTGATACACATAAGAGGAGCTTACCTGAATCATGTCCCAGGTAAACAATCACCTGATAAAGCTAAAATCACCATAAAAATAGAAGTTAACTTTTTTTAAAAATTCAGAAATTAGCACTGAAGAGAGTATTTAGCCATCAAGCTGCTTAAAAAACCAAAACAGTATATTACATCTTAGTGTATCAAGGCTGAATACTTCAGAATGGTGGCAACAAAGGAAAAATTAGCCTCAGCTTTCCAAGGGGACTTTCAGTGAAACACAGACATTTTAGTTAATGGGCTTTGACTGTGGGTATTTTAGCTCTAGGCAGTCTTGCTTGATGCACTTTGAGCTTAATTCTCTGAGGTATCAATCACTTGAAACTCCAGATGAACTCAGGAAGATCAGCAGCTGATGCTAGTCAGAGTCAGGCCCAGCTGTCCCAAAATAGTTAATCAAAGAGGCATTAAAAAAATGTGAATCCAGCAAGGTTATGGCAACCAGCAGTTTGTGTATTAAGAGGGCAGCAGGACCCTAAATCTGAGGATATTGCCTGTCATCATGGCAGAGCAAAAAACAGAAAATAGACTTTTGTCCAATAGTGATATCCAAACACATTCTTTTCCAAATGCAGCACAAGCTGCAACATGCGGCACTCCTGCCTGAGGAAGGGTAGTCCCTGGGCCTGAGGAGCAAGCAGGACAGCACCTGTGGCCATGTGGGTTGTGGCTCCTACAGGGAATGCAGTTAGGGCCGGTGCATTCCTTGCTAATTAAATACAGTCCTAGGCTGCTAGCCAATTACCCCTGCAATCCTCACAGGGCCACGTTTGCAAACCTCTGGTCAAATTAGGGATATGTGGAGCACTTGAAAGGTAAGTAAACTCAAATTTAAAGCCTCACTGCATATCAGATACAACCATAATATTTTTCTTACTTGTTTACTATTTTCAAGCAAAAGCAGCAAAGGCTGTCTGGACTCTTAACTTCCCATTGCTTGCAGAGACTCAGAAAGCTCTGCCATGAACCCTTTGCCTCCAGGCTCTGGGACTGGCACATCCATAGCACCCCCAGCTCCCTGGAGCTGGTGATGTGGCAAACAGGAAGGGCAATAAAATGAGGTAGGGCAGTGCTGCAGCAATGCCATGGAAAAGTGCTGTACTTGCTGTGAGTGTAACATGGAGACTCCTGCAGTCAGTGCAGCTCTTTGTCAAAGTACAAAATGAGAATCTTATCTTTTCCAAAGCTTTCCTTGAAACACTATACAGAGCTGCCTGTGTGCAAGCTTTATCCTCAGCTGCTCCTTTCCCAGTAGATAGGCAAAAGAGTGCAATCTGATTTCAGAGGCAAGGGCTACACTCTGCCTTCTGCCTCCAAATAGAGCTTTTCCTTAACACCATTAAAACAAAGCTAGCTCATCTAAGAAATGGGGCTCTGTAGACAGTGGACTTTAGGGGTTTGGTGACAGTTCTTTCTCACTGAGGCTTCTTTTCTGCTCAGAGCCTAATCATGAGTTTTCCAGAGGTACAGAACATACACATAACTCAGCAAGGCAGCTGGCAGTGGCCACATCCTTCCAAAATCCAGTGATGAGGATTTAAACAAGCTTGGTAAAAATCTTCATTTTGTGATTACTCTGCAACCAAGAAAGCAGCTGGGAGTGATTCTGTCACTACCAGGTCTTCCCACACATCCTGCTTCATCTTAATTTTATTCATTGGAACATGCAAATTTCCTGCGACATGGGCTGGAAATCGCTTCTATTGCATTTCCAAAAAACATCAGAGGATTTCAGCATCAGTCCTGTATCACACAGGGCATAAAACAAATATTAATGGACAACAGTGAAAAAAAAATCCTTAACCAAGAACTAGCACAACAAACATACAGAAAAATTCAGTTCTCCCTCTGGAAACACTATTGTTTATTGCTGTCAAGGTAAATGAAACTATAAGCAAACTGTTACAGCAAGCCCCACAGATTTATGTGTGCTAATATTCTGCATTGTTAGTGCAGAAATATTTTAAGAACAGTTAAAATCAGAAGTAGTTAGGCCTCAAATACAGCAGCTGAACAAAAACTCTGTTGGCTTGAATGGCATCGAGGCCAATCTGCTGCCTCTCTAAAAGAGTCCCTTCCTTTTTGAACCTTGGGAGAGAGGCACAAACAGGTCAGTTTTTGCAAACACAGTGAAGAAAGTATGAATTTCTGGCCTCAAAGGCTAGGGACTCTTTCCTACTCCCTCAAGGGGACCCAAACTTTATCCAGCTCCTTAAGCCATCCCAGATGCCTTCCCCAGGATCCTGCAGAGAAAGAAAAGAATGTCCTATAAAAACCAAGCATTGCCATGCTGGAAGAAGCTCACCAGATGAGCCCAGATCTGGTCTAGGATCACAACAAATTGAAACACTTCTACCAGCCATGGTTATGGGCATGTCATACATCTCTTGTAATAATTAAATTATTAGTTTGTGTGAAAATGGAGCCTTTTGTATCCCAGAGAAAACTAAAGCAGGGAGCATAACCAACCAGCAAGACTGAGCAACAGAGACACTCTCCTTGTAGACACTGTCAACTTGTGTAGTTGCCAATATTTTAGTTTAGTGACAAATATTAGTCCCAGCTGTTAACAGTCACATAAACCAACTCACATCCAACATGCTTCACATGGTGTCAGTGTTTTATTGTCATTCACTGAGGAAGAAGTCAGTGTCTAATGAATAGGAGCCAAAGGCACTTTTGTCATAAAAATCACCTTGACTGCTGCATGCCCCCTTTTCTTCACCACCCAGCAGAATTTTGACTGTTGGTAACAAGTTTGGTTTGCTTTTTGGTTGTTTTTTTTTTTAATTGTACGCTTTCTGCCTTTTTAATCTAGGGTAACATTTGCAGTCTGGTCTTAAATGACTTAGGGCGCTACAGGGAATAAAAGGCAGAAATGAGAACAGAACCTCCATTTCCTTACTTAAAGTTATGAGCTTTACCACTCTCCAGTGCTGCCTCCCTCACTGAAATAGTAAAGTATAAATGCAGGTCATTCTGGTGTTCAGATTATATGATCCCAGCCTTTCTCTTTTGTTGTTGCTCATTCATCCTTCTTATGTAACTGTTGCTTTAGCTGTGAAACCCATAAAGGTCAACTTGACTCTAAATTGTATCACTGGTAAGAGTTATCAAAATTGTGGACAAAGCATACAAGGTTGCCACGCATTTTCTTGATTTTTTTGGGAGGAAGTATGTTGGTAACTTTCTTCTAAATGCAACTGCTTCAGTGGAAATACTTCTGCAATTGAATTTACTGCCTAAGATTGGGCCTGCAATAGGAGGAAGCTGTAAATAAATGGCACAGTCTTGCTAATGACTGTGTAGAGGGCAGAAATAAGGTCAGACAGTAGTGCTGTTGTTTTCAATATATTCCATGGATTTTTTATCTCCCATTGCTATAATTTCAGTGGTATAACTTTATCGACTTTTATCCTAATATAATCCAAAGTATCCCAACTGTACATTGTTTCTCTTAGTAAAATATTTCTCGTGAGTGTAATAAGGCTTTGGTGAATTTATCAGTATTACTACAAAAAGTATAAAGAAACTAAAAGTAAGAATACACCACTGCAATATGTATGTGGTCTATACTGAACTGTGCTATTAGTTTTGTATTGGAGAAAGACTGCACTAGGCCAGAAGTTTTATGAGGATCTGTGCTTCAGTTATGCTGGGAACAGCTTTCCCACCTAAAGCCCACTTTTACTGTAATGAAATGCTTCAAGCAATCAATAATTTTCTCAAAATTTCATTTTAGAGGAAAACTTCTGAGATCACCTGGTGTCTTGTTTCAATATTTTCTCTCCAAAATAATTTTCCTGTGACAAGTAGCGCAGTGCCTATAAGCAGTGGGTACACCATGCTGCAGTTCAGGGGATTCTGAATTAAAGCCCGTGTTTCAGTCTAACCATCACACCTTTATTTTCTGAACACTGCAATTTTACCCAAACTAACAAATTAAACTTCACGAAACTGATGAAAGAGATCTCTCCCTCCAGCGTTCATGGTGCCGTTTCCTGCTTTCTTCCACTTCTCCCTGGAGTGAGGTGGATGCAGTCCTGCAAGGAGAACATAGCAGGAAAGCTGTTTTGGGGCTTGCTCTCCACGCAGGTTTGTAGCTCCGACTGGTGTCACTCGCTGTCCCCACTCTCACTCCCGAGCTGGTGCTGGTGTCTGGCTGGGCTGCGCTGCTCGGGCACAGCTGAGGGGGAGGTGGGAAGCAGCACATGGAACTGCAGTGGGAGGGCGAAGGGGGCCCTGTGGAAGGTAGTGGGGAGAGCTGGTGATGGCACAGCAGGCAGTGCCCACAGAAACCTCTCCGAGGCTCCGCAGCACCGGCTGAGCAGAGCCTGGCTCTGAGTGTGGCAGAACATTTTGAAGGAAAGGTTATAGACTTCGAACAGACAAAGATTATGTCCCCAGCAGGTTGTGGCCAGGTGTCATTTAGACCCCTTACAACAAGCCATCACCCCTGAGCTGAGCCATCCCTTGGGCTGCACTCAGACCATGTAGGCACTGCAGGTCTGCTGTGAAACCCCAGGCTATGCAGCAATTCTCCTACCGTCCCAAAGGAAATCTGGGAACTTCATTGCTACCCTTGTCCCCACTGACATTTTCATGACTTTCAAGAGGGAGATTGTATCTGAGAACTGGTTATTACATGGGTGAAAAAAAACCAAATTAATTTAAAATAAATTTTGTTATGTTTGCATTTTGGAATAAATGTAAATTTGTACCAGAATTGATGTGGAATGAGACTTACAAATGTGTTGGTACAAGGCTGCACATGAGGTAGTCACAGATGATTGATACAATGACTGATACTATAATTTAGCTTTTTATGCAGTTTGAATGAGCACTCAATTCTGTACCCTTTAATCACAAAGTGGCATTTCATCTCAGAAGTAGCCAGCTGTAGTTCAATAAAAGAAAGGCTGCCCAACAGGAATAGGCAAAGTAGGCTGAGGCCTCCAGAAGAACCCAGATCAAAAACATTATTTGAAAAATGAAATATTAATATGGGCAAGGTTTCCAACTAAATGTTTCCTTTGGTATTTTTTCAAGTGAATGTTATACCTCTAGTGGCAGCAGAAGTGAATTATTTAGCATAATAACGATGGAAAATTCAGACTACAGTTAAGGAGTAGTGCATCTTAGCTATAGGTATGTACATACAAAAATGTGCATCATTTTTGAAAAATGAAATCTTAAATCCCCGTGTCGATAATTCACACTGCTCAGAGCCTGAAAGTGGAGCAAGAGAGGATGAGCAGGCCTTTCCAAGTTAAATATGGTGATTTGTCCAAGTAAAATGACAGAACTCAGGCTTCCACACAGAACTGGGATGCGCCCATGGCTGGTGCTGAAGTGACCGGGTCTGGCCATTACCTCCCCTCAAAGGAGAGCTTGTTATAAAAATGCTAATGTACGGCCTGTCCCTGCAGGCAGGAGGGAAGGCAAAGTGCACACTCCAGCTGTTCCAAGAGAGAGGCACATGGCAGGCTGGGTTAGGCTGCGACAGTGCTAGGAGTCAGGCTGTGGACATGTCTCCTCCCAAATCCCACTCTGTTGACAGCACAGTCCTCTCCCAGTCTGCCCAGAGGCTGGTGAGCATTGCCTAGCAATAGGTTACCACCTCTCTGATCTGGATATACTTGTTTGAACACTCCCTAACCTATTTCAGTGAAAATCAGCTGGGCCAGCAAACCCTTATTACTTAAAATGTTAGGCCATGGTTGCATAGACATTTTTTCTACCCTGCAAAGCAAGCTCCAGCCATTTCTACTCCCTTTCTTTGGCTCTGCATTCCCCATCCCACAGGTCTATGCCCTATTTTGTCTATTTTTATAAACCTAAGTAGTTGTTGTGGGGTTTTTTTAAGTTGGATTCCCCCAACACTTCTCATTCACTTAACTAAACGTTACAGTCTGTGCCAACACACCGGAGGAGATGGTGAGGGGTTGGAAAAAATCACCAGAAGGTTCCCTACATCAAATTTGTCTTCAGAATAAATATCTTGAGGAAACCATGGTCTGACACTCCTTAATCCTCTTCCATGTTTGGCCTTTGGTAAACTACATGACTCTGGTTATTTTACAATCACAGCAACAATGATCTTAACCTCTTCTTAGTGTGACCTCCTCCAGATCCACCAAACTCAGCAGAATCTCCACAATCAAAGGAGGTTTTGGCCTGGGCCTTCACGTAAGCAATTCAGGCTGTTCATGAGTGGTACCCTCCCATACGCAGTTTGGAATATGCCCAAGGCAGATTGCTTCTAATGCCTGGAGTCAAAGAGGTCACTGTAATACCAGATGGAGAAATAAACCCCAACCACTGTGTGTGCAAATCCGGCACAGGTAGGATCTGCGTTTCCTCTTCGAGCCAGAGCAGGTAGATTATCTGAACTCTAAGCTTCTGAATTGTTGGTGGCAGCAAAGCCCAAATCCAGAAGCATTTTGAATTTCCAAGTCAGAGACCAACTCCAGCCCAGTTGCCTCCCAGGTCTCTCTTTTCTGCAGCATGTTTGCAACATGTCAAAGGCTGCACAAACTAAACACAAGACCATCTGCTTAGCAGCAACAGCAGCTCCTTGTCCTCAACTTCTAGCCTTTTAAAATCCCTTGTCTTGGTCCTGCTGACCATACTAAGGAACAAGTTCAGCAGGAAGGACAAGTGCTCTCCAGAGTAATTCCCAGCAGAACTCCACGAGGAAGGCTGGAGCCTGCCTTGGCGCCGTGCTCAAGAAACACAGTGTGCAGTGTGGAGAGCCCTTCAGAGAGCAGCTGGGATCAGAGAGGGAAGGACAAATGGTGTACCTGTGATCAGCTTTTAACGACAAATCCAAATATCAGGGCAGGCGTTTGCTGAGGCGATAGCAAAGCTGTCGGTGAGGCTGCCCTGCCTCCCCTCCCTACAGCTGCACAAAGACTCAGTAAGTCACACACGGAGAATGCTTGAGCAGTAGAGGTGCAAAATGGAGCATATTAACTGAAGCTTTTAATAAGATTTTGATAACAATGATTTTTATGTTAATCTCTGAAGAGTTTGCTTTTGTAACATATAACTGATAAGCATATAATCTAGTTTTAATTTAATCTCTGCAGGTGTTTCCCAATGGTAAATGTTAAATTTTTATTGCTTCCTTAGGCAGTAATAATAGGGAAAATGTCTGTAGGGCTCCCACCATCCATTTGTATGCAGATAGCATCATATTTTATAATAGCTGTAAATCTGACAGGATAGACTCTTACTGTTGAGATGATATTATAAATGTGTCAACACTGAATAAACATCTTTGAAAGGAAAATAAAATAGAGATGTTATTAGAGGTCTAATGAAACAACCATAACTGCTTATTTATAAGAGATGTATGCGCACATCCTTGGAAAAAAGTAGAGCCCATGCTGGGTTTGCAGCTTTGCAATGAGCAGGACATGGAGATTCTCAGCAGGGTCCTGCAGACAATGCAGAAATAGATCCTACACTTCATAAAGATGATGACTGTCAGTAAACCTCTAAATGTTTGTTCTCTCTGAGGTTTCAAAATTATTATAAATACTACGGTGTCTAAGACTCAATTATGGCTTTTTTCATACGGCTTAGGAGCACAGCATGTCAGGAGCTCTCACACGAAGAACCGTAAGACACCAGGTACAAGGAAGTGAACCCTGATGCCTGTCTGAAGCATAATGCAAGCACATTTTGGGCAAAATTCACTCAGTACCAGACCTGAGAGGGACTTGATCCCTTAGATCTTACATTTAGCCTTATTCACTGAGCATGCATGAAACCTGCCCTTGTTTACATTTAGTATTTTAAACACAGCGACACTTCAGGATGTATTTTCCTCAAATAATTTTATCTGTTCTGCAGCAAATGTGGCTCTCAGGCACGCTGTGCTCACCATGCCCATAGGCACATCTCAGAGACCCAGCAGCACAGGCAGAGAGCTGAGCTAAAAGGTTCCTGAGATGGAACTGGCTTGGCTCCAGCCAGTGGGGAGCATGGGCAGAGAGAGCTTTGAGCTGTCTTTAACTCTCCTGTATAGGCATGCCCTGAAAGGGATTACACTTTAACAGAAGTCTAGATATTTCCTCAACGGTGCTTAGACATGTGGCTCCCAAGGTCCACATCATCAGTCATAAAAACAAACAGTCTAACCTCTGACACAAAAAATACACACAAGTACATCTAAGTCCCCAGTGACAGGGAACGGGAATACAGCTTGCTGCCACTGGAGGGGGGAAATTTGAAAACCTGCCACATAAGCAAGTTTAAAAAAACCAAAACAGTTTTGCTGGTGAATTAAAGTTACAAGAACAGCTTGGACAATTTAGGTTGAAAAATTCTTGCTTCTGTTGTAAGTCAGAACATGTATGCTGCTTTAGGGTGGTAGTTTAAATGCAGTATTGTTTCTTCTGCTAGGTTTTAAAAGTGAAAAAAACATCTGTTACGGAGACTTTTTAATAAATTGGTATTAACTAGAAAGAAAACTCCAATCATTTGTTACAGAAAGACAACATGAGTGCAAATGGCAAGGCAGATACATCACTCCCTTTCCTGAGTTACTTCAAAGCCAAAGAGGATCTGCCACATTGTGCCATGGAGAAGGGAACTGTCAAGAAAAACAAAACATCACATTAAGAATATTCACTAGTAAGAATTAAATGCATTACGAGCTATTGGTAAGATTCAGATATATAAAATATTTCTTTCTCTCCTATCTGCTCGCATGTTGTTTTCATATCATACTTTGTAAACAAACAATTCAATCTGTGTGACTTCTTCAGACTGAGGATTCATTAAAGGAGGCCCCTCATGAAGTGTTTGCAGTCAGCCTCTGCAACTGCACAGGCCAGCACACATGTGCCAATGTTCCAGGCCCACTGGGCTAGTGGTGAACACCGAACTCAAGTATGGTACCCTCTGTTTATAAATGCTACACCATGCCATGTCCTTATGCCATGGCAGGCAAAGTGGAATGTACTGCCAAGTCAAGTGTGTAAAATTAAGAGAATCAGGCGTAATGCTGTGTTTCTCACAACTTAAGAAAATCTTCTCCATGATAAATGAGTTGTGAGTCTCCTATATGAAGTATTTAAACAGATGGATAATCACCACAGCAACCAAAACCACCACAGAGTCATCCAGGAGCATTTAATCTCTGCACACTCCACAGTCAGGTTTCATGCTCTAAGGAGGCAATATTTTCTGTAACAGAAGACTAGACAATGCTTTTAGGTAACTCACAGTGGTTTCTAAGGTAGGTAAAAAATCAGAGGACCAAATATATGTTGCAGGAACAACATTTTTTTACACCTTGAATCATACTTAAGGTGATAAACTTGTTGCAGACTTGACAAACTTGTTGCAGATTCTTTGTTGCACCTTAGGTCTCTGCTCCTTTGCATTTGTATTTCTGTTGTCTTCTTCATCCACATTTTCTCCTCTCATCTTTTCCCTGCTCTACGAGCATCATAACAAGGAATGTAACCTCAATCTGCCTCTGATCCCAGAAATAATTAATTATTTGGGCAGAATAAAGCAGCCCAAAGAGGAGAAAGCAAAAGAAACAATGACCTAACGATAAGAGAGAAATTCCCACAGATCTGAGATACTCCCAGTTACCGCCATACAAGGCAGCAGTCTCCATTCCCCCGGCGCAGCTGAGCAGCCTTCCCAGAGCACCCGGCACTTGGGCACCCGGCACTCACCCTCTCCATCGTTTTCAATCCCCAGAAGGCAGCGAGCCTGGCTGCGAGGCACGGGAAGAGCAGCGAGACGGTGCCAAGGCAGGCTGTCTGCGTGCCCCAAAACAAACAGCTCTGGGATGTTTCAGCACATGTCAGCGCTGGTTCAACAGCCATGGCACATACGTACCTTTAGGAATGTCTGGGATGGGCAGAGTCTCTCCTAAGGGCATGTTACTGCACAATTGTCAGGGATGGGGCTTTGTGCTTTCCGAGGCGTCAGCACCAGCAGCAAGGACAGACCACCACCGAGTCCTACTCGCACGCATACAAGTTTTTACATTTAATTGGAGTTAACGCAGGGCTTTTAAAAATCACAAAATAACCTGGACACTAGCTGTAGTGGTCGATGGGTGGGAGAGGAAGGAGACCAGCACGATTCCTGATTTTCAACAGGTGGATGCAAACCTTATCAAATGAGTGGCAGAAAAAAGTTGGATCCTGGGAAACTTACAGAGGCGGACATAAAACCTGCTTTTAGAGAGTCTGAACTTTCTTCGTAAATGAGCTGGATGAACTGGAAAATACCAATTTGTCTAATTAATGTGCTTTTAAGTCTAGCCATTTTAGATTATGTTTTTATTTGATCATTCTGTTTGTCATTAATTTGAATATCTCTGAAGCATGTTTACGTCGGCTGCTTCTCCTGAGACAGGTTTCCAAAATCAGGAACACCCTCCATTGGATTAAGCCTCAGTAAAATCATAATAATTTCTGAACATATCCTGAAAGGCTGAAGTCTGATAATATTTCTAAAAACAAGAATTCCAGTTTATTTTTAAACATGTTAAAATCTGAATTGATTTACACTCACCAAGAAACAATATTTTTGCCAGTTTTCACTGCATACATTTTCAGAAATTCTGACAAGATTGTCATTTATATCTATAATAATTTAACAATATTAGGTAATTTGTGGCTGTAAGACTGAACTTCTTAATGAACCATTAGATCTGGAGAAAAAGGTAAGTGCTAATACACACATCTTGCCTAAGTTAGAAAATACACTTTTTAGAATTTCTTTAATGTCTTCCATGATTTTAAATAGACAAAATACGTTACTTCCTGTTCTGGATTGTTTCATGTTGTTTTGTGAAACATTCGTGGCTACTGTGTTCATTTCACCACGGATGTGTGTTCATTTCACTGAAGGGTAAAGCTTGGTAATGGGTAAAAGATTTTGCAATCCTGTATTGGGTGACTCAATATAAACCTTAATTATCCACCTGACTTGCACCAAAAACATTTTGCTGCATTAAAGATCTTGAAGTTTGGGATGATACTGGGTGGTGATTACACATGGATTTGTTTGTATTATCCAGAGGGGAAGTTGGGAAAAAAACCCAAGGGAAGATGATATAGTGGATAATGCATAATACGACCTGAAGTCCACAAACAGTCTAATTGAATGAAAGCACATTAAGTAAATAAGAGGAATAAAGAATAAAGGTAACAGCATGGAAGTGTTTACCGGGACAGTGTGTCCCATTTATGGCGTCCTGTCGGATGATCAGACGGTCACGCCTGTATGTTCGGCTCGCTAATACTTCTGATTCAGCCCAGGGGTGACACTCGCCGACTCTTCCACCGGGGGACCCGCCAGCGATGGGCGGCATCGAGGTGAGCCCGAGTTGCTCTGGAACCCCGCAGGGCAGAACACACGGTGGCTCCGAGCGCAGCGGGAGCCGGGAGAGGGGCAGGAACGCCTCCGGGACGGGGTCAGACCTCGGGAACCGTGAGATGAGATGAATTATTATCAAAACACACCTCCCCGCAGGTGAGGGGCGCCGGGCCGGCCGCACAAGCCCCGCTGCCCGGGGAGCCGGCGGTGCCGCAGGGCTGCCCGGGCGGGGTAAGCAGCGCCGAACCCCGCGGTACCGAGGCCGCCGAAGCTCGGCGTGCCGGGGCAGCCCCGACATGGCGGCGGGGGCGGGCGGCGGGCGGGGCGGTGACGCGGCGGCGGCGGCGGCCGGTCGGTCCCGGCAGCCCCAGCGCTGCCCGCAGTGACGGGCGGACAAAGGGGCGCCGCGCCAGCCCGCACCAGCGGCCCCGGGCGGGTGAGTCGGGGCGGGGGGTGACAGCGGGCACGGGGCGGGCGAGCGGAGCGGCATCCGCGGCCTGGCTTGGCCTGTCCCGGCCCGCGCGGCCCCGCAGGCCGGGCCTCCCGCCCCTGCCCTCCGCAGGCCCTGCGGGAGCGCGGCGGGGCCGGGATGGGGAGCGGGGCGGCGGCCGCGCTCTGAGGCCCCGACTTGGCGCCGCTTCCCCGCGGGGCCGGGGCTCGCTCCGGGAAGTGCGGGGTCGGCTGTGGGGCTGGGGGTCGCTCCGAGGGGCAGCGGTGCGGGGCCGGGGCTCGGTCCGGGCGCTGCGGCGGGGCCGGGCTGGGGGGCGGCGCGGAGGTGCCGAGCCGGCTGCGGGAGGCGCCGTTATCGCGCAGCTGCCTCAGCCCGTATCGCTGCTGCTCCTCGTTGGAGAACAAAGAGGATCAATTAAGAGTGTGCAATTACCGCCGTGCCCTGCCGGCAGTAGGCACGGCTCGGAACGCCTTTCCTCCCGCCGCTCTCCCAGGGAAGAGTGCTCCCCTCTGTTAATCTGAGGCGGTTTGGGGCCACGCAGCGCTAATGAGCACAATACACGTTTAAAAATCAGCCAGTTTAGTGCATTAAACACAAACTGAAAGTGAGAAAATAGAGACTAAAGCACACGTGCCCTTGAATGTCTTCTCTACGATTCTTGTGAGCCTGTAGCAGAATGGATCAGAAGCAATGCCCAGCTGTTACTTAATTTTTCACTGCTTTTCATACCTCTTAGTTGCATTTGAATATTTCCTTTTGTTACTCACCTTTTAGCATTGAAAAAAATAATATGGTTCTAATAAATTTTGCTGTCAGTATCAGCATGATTTATGCATGTGCTCGTCCATGCTAATAGTTAATGCTCCGAGACATTTTCATTTTACAGCATCCTGGACACAGTTACTGATGACATTTCTCATCATCCTGTGAAGGGGTAACCAGTAACAGTTTTGCAAAGTATCAGAGCAGTTCTGCCAGTTCAAAGAGGACCATCCGCCTACTGAAATACTTTGCAGAGTATGTGCCTTCATAGATCAGCAAATTGAGGTGAGGTTAACCAACTTGCTCAAGGTCATGGAGTGTCAGTGACAGAGTTAGCAATAATGGAATCTAGCCATCCTGGTTACTGGCTCTGTGCTCTCGTTGGGTGACGCTCCCAAATAATTGCAGGTAGTTTAAACATTGGTTTGCGTAAGTGCGTGTTGAGGCCTTCAAAACATTTTGGAGAAACAAAATGTTTATGGAGTGCTTTAGATCCCATGCTGCATTTGCATGTAGCTTAAAGTGATTGCTCAGCTTGGCATAGGAGGGAATTTTGAAGAAGACTTTATGAAGACTTTGTGGTTTATTTTGTAAATACGCGCTCAAAAGGCATCAATTTTACTGAGTATATAGTGTAGAAAGACTTGTGTAGATTTAGGGGGTAGATCATGAGATGTAACAAAAGTAGATTACACTGTAATTAGGCAACTTTTAAAACAGCAGTGTGGCGACATAACTGTAAAGAGGTTTTGTTCTGAATGAAGTATTTACCCGATGACATTCTGTAGAGTTATTTGCAGTTGTTATGAAGAAAAACAACCAACAAATGCACTGGGAAGCCACGGTGATGAGGCTTTTGGAAGTTAAAATGGGAACAAAAAAGTTCCTCAGTTGATTTATTTATTCAGCAGATACTTGTTAAGTAAAAACAAATCACAATTGATGTTATTTCTGACCCTGGAGAGAAGTTACGTTTCACTTCGTGTTTTTCTGTGTCAAGTTAAATTTATGAAGAAAGGGATTTCAAAGGAAACACTGGCAGAGCTGTGCTATTGTGACACCAGCAGTATATATTTAGTAACTTCAGGGAGGAAAGATCCTTATTGTGCTGAAAAAATATCAGTGACAATTATTTGTCAGGACTTCAAAGAGCACTGGGAAATGAGCTGGCATTGTTCAGGTGTTACACGCTGGCCCTAGCGAGTGTTACCTGTGACAGATCCCTGCTCCTGTGGGAATTTTATCAGCGCTGCTGGGATCAGCCCATCTGTGCAGTGCAAATCACAGGCCTGACACCACAGATCCTGGTTTGGGACAGATTTGCTTGTGCTTACCTTTATGTGCTGCACGTAATCGTGGTGACCATTGACCACAAAATTTAGTGGTTGTGGTGTAGTGGAGGTGCAGAAGAGTGGCAGCCAAGCTTCTGTTCATGTACTATCTGGGGTATGTGACCTTATTCTCACCATTAGAGCTGCTGTGGGGTTAATCTGGGCAGAGAAGTTGTGGTGGTACACACTTTATCTGTAGAAGTGTTGGCAGTTTCTCACTGATGGGAAAAGTGTGCTGTTATCAAGACTATCAATACTAAACCATCACATTTCCCTAGCATATGTGTGGTTTATCAATCAGTCTTTGGGAAAAGTGCTTTTGCTACTGTCACTTGGTGAGATATCCCAACAAGGTGACTTCTAAGCTAAAATTGTTGTCTCAAAAAGGACACTGGTTGCTTGCTTAGGAATCCAGAAATTTATACCCTGAATGACACTGCTGTGTCTGTAAATGTGTCTACTATAGGCCTGGGTTTGCCAGACGTTGCTTTTGCCAGTTTGGGCGGTAGCTCCTCATCCAGCCAAGTTAAATAGGAAAAGGAAGCAATAATGGGATATACTTTTTTAAGATTGGTGGCTTTCCGCATGCAGGTTGTGGAATCCTGGGAGGTTTGAGCACTGTTTTCCACAGATGTGTAACAAAAATGAGCCTGTTGATAGGCGTAGTGATGCATACCTCCACTGATACTGAGAATTGTGGGGTTCTGGACACTGAACACTTGCCATGGACTGAGCTGAAGAAACTGGAGATGTGGTATGAAGCCAGGAATTGGAATGAAACATGTGCAGTGTTTAAAAAAAAAAACTAAAGCATCAAAATAATACTGATTATTATAAATAATACTTGAAAATTTTATTAAATATAGTCAGTTAAGTTGTGTAGCAGTACCTCGCTGTTAGTTTTATGGTAGCTTAAAACATTTATTTGAAAAAATCCCTTTTGTTAATGTGAAAGTTTGCCTGTATTTCTGTTACACGTGATGTGCACAGTGTAGATAGGTATGAGAACCAAAGATTCCAACATATTCTTACTGCATACTGCATTGAGCTAACTTTGGTAAAAGAAATTTAAATAAATAACTCTTAATCTTCTGCCTATGACAAGCATCAAAAGTTATTTTGTATTCCTATGAGCCAGCAGTTTTTCCACATTAGCTTTTCATATAGTCTTAATATGTTTGAATGGAACACTGAAACTCACTTTGCAATAGTACATGAAGTTGTTCAAGAAATAATACTTACACTTGCTGTACAAAGTCATTCCAGAGTTGTTGATTCTTCTGAAACAACAGGGATTCACCATAATTCCAAGAAGCATTCAGAACCCAAATTGCCACTTACAGAGCCATTTCTTTTTCTAGACTCTTCTTAATAAGGTAACAGAACATCAGCTTGGAACACTATCATTGAGGATTTGTTTTCAGAATATTATTAGTAGCATTTCAGTGAAGTGGAAACAAACCTGTGCTCTGAAAAAGAAACTGGATCATGGGGAAAGACATTCCAGTGAGATCCATGAATTTAAATTCGACAGGGATAATTTGCTATTTTAATAACTAACTAAATAAATTTAAAAGCTTCATTTGTGAATAAGAATCAGAACCGTAAATCTGGTATGACAGATATGTTTTCGTAAACACGTGAATGTGTATCATGTTTCAAGTGTGGAATACATATCTGGTGCTTGGAAATGTGATCATCATGATGTTTAGAATGCAGAAACAAGCGTTTGTTTTTGATTGTTCATAATGTTTGGGCTATTTGCTGCTAGAAATTTCAGAAACTAAATTCTTTAAAGTGCAACTAAACCAGTGTATTGGGCTGGAGAACAGGTGAAATGTACCTTGTTTTAAAAAGCTTTATGGGAAGTGGAAATGACATCTAATGAGTCAGCAGGAACTTTTTGTTCTTTTAATATTTTTTACTATAAAGTTAGACTCAAAGGACACCTTCAGTTTGATAATTAACCTATAGAAGCTGCAGTGAAATATGACGTTCTTGAGGGGAGGAGAAGACTTTGTTCTCTCTGTTGTGTGTAAAGTCAATGGTATGTGTGCTGAGGAGTCTGGCCTTAATTTTATTTTATGAATTACATTTGGGATTGTTTCTTGGTTGGGTCATGGGTTCTGGTTTAATTCTGGAATGTCACTCAAAATAAAACAGAACTGTGGGGGGTGGCAGAGGGAGAATTGTGATGATCATACTTTGGTTAGAGGCAGTGGTGGTAGAAAACCTGTAGTCTCTTAATAAAATAGTAAATCCCAAATCTGTTCGGTGGTACTCATCCCAGTCATTTTTCCATTCATTGCCTGTAACTATGCAGTTGGAACAGGGAGTTTAGTTTGAACAAGACATGAAGGTGTTCCCCATTCCTTTGTTCTGAATCCCTGGGATTTGGCATACCTGGGTGCCTAGTTGAAGAGATTCCTAACTTGTTATACCTCATCCGGGGAGGTCATCCTTACGGAAAGGTTCCTGCCTAAACAGTGACTCCTGCTGCCTCAGTGTCATTGCGTTTCCTCATTTCTGCCCTAGTGTTTCTCAGGTGTTGGTGTCCTGAGGCAAGGATGGGATTTCTTTTTGTCGTCGTTTGGTTTGCGTTGCAGAGATCCAGCATAAGCAGCCCTAGTCGTGGGCTGGGCCCCCAAATGCTGCCACGATACACTGGAGAGGTGCTTATCCATTTATTTATAGCAGTTTGTTAAATAGATGGAAACCCAGTGCAAATATTTTTTCTTTTTCAGTATTTTTGAAGGAACATAAGTAGAAGTAGAGTCATAATCAAGCATCATGTTTTATATTTTTACACCTTTGTTAACTGCCTCAGTTTAGTATAGACTTACGGAAATAATCTTGTTGCCTTTTCTCTTTTTTTCCCATTTTTTCCTTTAGAATTGCCAAAATGCTTTGGAATTCTTAAACGATTCAAAAACTGAAGTCTCTGAGGATACAAAATCATAAGAACACAAGAAGCAGCAAGGAGGATTCAGTGCCAATGCAGCAACAAAAAAGACAGCCAGAGTTAGTGGAAGGAAATCTTCCTGTTTTTGTTTTTCCTACAGAACTTATATTTTATGCAGATGACCAGTCAACACACAAGCAGGTGTTGACTCTGTATAACCCCTATGAGTTTGCCTTAAAATTCAAAGGTGGGTTTCTTAG
Source organism: Lycocorax pyrrhopterus obiensis (assembly GCA_014706295.1). Lineage (NCBI taxonomy): Eukaryota > Metazoa > Chordata > Aves > Passeriformes > Paradisaeidae > Lycocorax > Lycocorax pyrrhopterus. Next base: position 19,452,243 of record JACSVZ010000005.1, read on the forward strand.
GTTAAGTTCTATTTAAGGGTTAGTTGGTGATCTTGAACAGTCCAATTATAATTCATGTAACAAATCGTATCTGTGACAAAACCAAACTCGTGTCTCTACATGTATCTGTTGATGAAGCTGGTGATGTATTAATTCATTATTTGTTACCACTCCTGTCCTTTTCCTTGCAGTTCTTTGTACTACTCCAAATAAATATGCGGTGGTGGATGCTACTGGTGCAGTGAAGCCTCAGTGCTGTGTTGATATGTAAGTAGAAGTTGGTTGGGTTTTTTCCTAATATACAACATTTTATTATCTTAATTTCTTTTGTTATTTAAGAGGTTGTAAATGACAGCATGCATGTTATAAAATGTAAGTTGGATAAAGATATGTTTTCATAATCTCATGTATACTTGTGGCTCTGATTTTTGCTATTCTTTCCCTCTAGAGCAGAGGTATTACGATATTGGAGATATGTCCTTCTTTAATTTTGTCTTTGGGCATAAATAAAATGCCAGTAAATGCATCTTGTAAGGTAGTTTGTAAACCAGGAATGAGAGTAATATGAGACTCCTCAGAGCAGCTTTTTGTTAGAAATAACAAGAAAAGCAAAACCCCCAGGGCTGGGATTTGTTTGTGAGAAATACTTGTTTGCAGATTGGCAAAATGGAAATGTATGCAGTTCTACTGAGCACACGTTCCTGGGCCATGTTAATAAAGGTAGTTTTGCCTACCTTTCACCCTGACCACCCCTCTCATTCTCAGATCTCTGTGTCTCCCCTTTTTCTCTCCTGTCAAGTGTCAACCCAGTAACTCAGAACAGAAGGAGGCTGCTTAAGTGACCACAGTAATGTACAGGGTCTGTAGGCTGCTGAAAGCTGAAGAGTAGGTGTATAAGCTAAAATAGATCAACTCTTTTTATCTTCTATTTGCCACATTATTTTTGTGCTGATGTACAGATACAGCTGAAGGAAGTCTGAAGTACCTAAAAGAGCAGACTGAACTTTTTGAATAGACATTTTTCAAACTGTAAAACACCACCTGGAATCTCTGGCTAACAAATGGCCATATACAGAAACCTTTTGTCAGATAAATAATAAGTCAGTGTGCTTGGGGAATGGCTCTTTATTCCTGTAGACTGTTTTCCTTAGGTGCAATTTGAAAAATTCCAAGGACTCACCAAATAGAAAGGAAGTTTAAAACATGGAACTAGAAAAAAACTAGTTTAAAACATGGAACTAGTTTCTGTGAAAGTTTCAGTGAGCAGGGGCAACAATGCTAAAAATGGAACAAAACAGGTCAGACTATACCAGTGTATCAGTGAGCTATTCCAGTCTTTAGCAGACATTTACACAAGCTTGATTACATTTGGTTAAACAAATGGGTTTTATTAAATAAAGGAAAATAAGACATATGTTCCAAGGGGATTTTTTTGTGCAGCAAAACCCCCCATCCCATTCCAGTGGTTGCTGTCTAAGGACAGTGTTTACTGCTAGGATATGAGCAGTACTATGCAAGTGTGGCCATTTGCCAGATAAACAGATATTCTACAGAGCTTCCAATTATGCAATGATCTCTAAAAAGAAACAGGAGAATGTATCTGTTTATAAGGGTCTGCAGAAAATATCTCCTTGCTTGGCAGCAGATACATGTTCTCCAAGCACAGTGTTATGTAAAGATTCTGTTTAGGTTGGTAGTTAGTACCATGGTACTAGGAGTAAGAACACCAGTTTAAATGGAAGTGTTAAAGGAAGAAACCGGAGTTGATCTGCTGTGCTGATATGCTGAGAGCTGTATGAATTAAGGTTGTGGGGGGAAAAGGCTTTTTGTTTTAGTGAAGGCAGCTGCCCAGCCAACACTCCACTTGCTGGAAGCCTGTCATAGGCACACTCCTTTGCCTCTGAAGTGACGTAAAACATCACAGCAGCCCTCTTGCTGAGGGGATGACTTGGTCTCTGTTTCTGTGTTGAATAGTCTATTCAAACTAGATACCAGTTGCAAGCACTGGCTACGTGCTAATGCTTGTAGATATCTTGATGTGATATAGTTCCTTTAAATGAAGACTGAAAAACAGAAATCCATTTCTTGCAGCATTTTAATGTATATATTATCACAAAGGTCGGTTTCTTGAAGTAATTTTAAGACTACTATCCTGTGTTACTAAGGGTACAGTAATTTTTTCCCCCTCATGAGATGGCAACCTTCTTATTTGTATGTATGTTCTTCAGATTAGCTGCTGTTATCTTAGAAACTTAAAATAACCTTTCACAAAAAACATTTGGAAAAATAGTTGAAATCCGTATTTACCCTAAGAGCTGATACCACTTCAAAACCTAAATGTTCTAGCTTTTCAGTGCTAGATATGTATTCTCATGATGAATCACGAATGCAGAGTGGAGGCAGATGAGCATAGCACTGCTCAGAGGTCTGTTTTGCTGTTGATCAGTACTATTTTAAAGCTGTGCTTTTTATAGGTTCCAAACATGCTCTCAATGGTGGGTTTCTGATTTTGAAAATCCCTATCTGACTCTTGTCCATAGAGCGAATGAATTTTGCTTCTGAGAAAGAATTGTAAAGCTTTGAGCCTGGTTTCCTCAAGAAGCTGGACTTTTGCTTGCCAAACACCTGTCCAACTCCTTTCCTTCCCTGTTCATTCCAGTCCCCTCATACCTTTTAAAATACCTTTTAAAATTGGCCAGCATCAAACAACTTTGATACAGGAGGAGGAGGCATCTTTCTGCCTCCTGAATTGTTGCTTCATCAGTTGGCAGCTGGGCCTCAGACTGAGGCAAAGGTGGGCTTGAGAGGAGATGGGGGAGAGAGGAGGTAAGATCAAGTCTTCAAGAACATTGAGTGTTGGAGGAGGTAATGGAGGTCTGGACTATTCCAGTTTATCTGGAGGAGGGGGATAGAGGGCAAACTTTATGATATAGGATGTAATTCCACAACGGACATGCTTCTTAGTAGTTCATCTGTTTGAAAATGTTGTTTTTCTCTGCAGTGTGATTCGTCACAGAGATGTTCGAGCTTCTTACTATGGTGTCATAGATAAATTCCGTCTCCAAGTATCTGAGCAGAGCCAGAGGAAAGCATTAGGGAAAAAGGAGATTATTGCTACTCTGCTTCCATCTGCAAAGGAACAACAACAGCAAAAGGAAGAAGAGGAAAAACGAATAAAAGAACACCTAACTGAAAGTGTCTTTTTTGAGCAGACTTTGTGTCAACCAGGTAGCTGAAATCTTTTACCCCTCCTGTGTTCTGAATCAGTTTTGAATAGCTCTAGTGACAAAAAAGACTAGACTTAAAACAGAAATAAATTTTAAAATAATTCTTTTTACTTACCTGTAAGACTGCTGTCTTTATCACTTGAGGATGACAGTATGCAAGAACCCAAACTGTGGCTATGCTGTTTATGCTGTCTTGATCAATCAAGACCCTTTGCTGCCCTATGTTTGCATGTCATACCTTGGAGAGTGCATCCGCTGTTCCTCTGGAGCAGGAGTTCTCGTACAGGCAATGGGAATTTATCTGTGGAAGGATGGTAGTTGTTTTTTCCCTTGGGCTCTTTCAAAACGTATGCCCCTTCTGAGTTTGTTCCAAACCCTTAATCCCGCATTTCCTGATGAGCAGGAAATATTGCCAGAACATCTTCTAAAGTGCTCCTTGTTCTCCACCCATTCCTTTGTCTGTCCCACAAGAACAGAAGAGCGCAGTTGCTGGCTGAAAACTGTGCATGTTTCATACGTGAGGAAGTGAATCAACAGTCTTGAAAACCTGGGCCAAACAGTTAAATTGAAGGGGCAGGATAAAAAGTGTCAATTTGTACCTGAAATGAATCTAAACTGATTCTTGATGGTCTACATTCCTGTTACTTTTACTGATTTGTACTGAAATGTTCTTGTCACTGTTGTATTTTTCAGGACAACAAAAATCAGCTCCAGAAAATAGATGAACCTCCTTGAGAGTGTTCATGTTGCTAAAATGAATCTGTTTCGCTATTTATACTGAGTTTGTTGGCTGGTGAAACACTTCTTATTAAAAGAAACCTCTAATAACAGATATTAGTAGGATACACAGTTAAAGCAAACCTACAAAGGTCTCTGGGCTGACAGAACAAAATGTTCCTGTGATAGTTGTTCCAGGAAAGAGGTGTGAGCCATCCTGAACAATCTGACACTGGTCTTAATCCAAATGCTATTTCTCTGCTTAAAAACCTTGTTGACTACATTATATTGCTTACTTACAGAAAAGCAGTAAACAAAGAAACTGCAGTCTTTGCATGTAACCTATGACCTGGAAATAAGAGATCTATGGAATTAAAATAGAGCACCTACTGCTAGTCACTGAGGATAGGAGAAGTTGATAAAAACATTGGCTGTTTTCCAATGGGTCTTAAGGATTTGGTTAAAGGTATTCAGCTAACATGTTAACAGCTCTTTCCAAAGATGACACAGTAGGCCTTTGAGTAGGTTCCAGCTGTTAAAGTGCAGGGCAATAAAGACTATGAAGGAGTCTTTATTGTCTGTGGTTTGCATTTCCTTATTCTGGTAATCCTGGACTGTCAGAGTGGTTCACTCTCGCAGTTTTTAGAGTAAGATTCAAATTTTACTAATTTGTGGCATCTAAACTGACTCTGGCTCAGGTGTAGCCCTTGAATCCTGTAAAGAATGAAGGGGAGCTCATCTGGCCCAAGAACCTGTGCTTCTGCTGCAGGCGGGTTTTGTTCAGGAGGTGTGAGCAGTTACCTGCCTGTGCAGGTCTTTTGGGTGCTCTTAACTGATTGATTACTGATCACTGAAGGAACATATCAAGGAATGGAGTCAGGATGCACAGGGAAACCTCAAGCATTGCTGAGACATCCTGCTGTCCTGAGTGTGTATATATAGCAACTGAGCCTGGCAGGCTCTGTTCCTCCAGAAGGGAGGGGTTTAGGAAGTCATGTGGAAACAAGTTCCAGCATCAGAACAGGGAGCAGCCTCCTCCACCACAGAATGCAGAAGGTTTAGAAGGGTGGGTTTGAGTTGTCTTCCACCCCCTGTAAACTCCAGAGCAAAAAGGAGTATCTGAGGATATTTCAGTTCCCATGTACTGCAGACATTTTTGCAGAATATTTAATATTACTTAGATATTCCTTACGGTTGGTGCTGTATTGCTTTTTCAGAAAACAGAACTGCCTCATCGGGACCTAGTTTACTCACAGTCTTCCTTGGAGTAGTGTGTGTCGCAGCACTAATGCTACCTACATTGGGGGAAATGGAATCCCTGGTGCCTCTCTACCTCCACTTAAGTGTGAATCAAAAGTTAGTAGCTGCTTATGTTTTAGGTAAGTACTTTGGATTTTATAAACATTTTCCTGCAACATCTATGAGTTTGGAAAACTTTGCCTGTCTTTGCTGGTGGCCTCAGGAAACTGGATGGAGACAAAGCACCACGTTACATTTTGTTTTGCATCTTGGCTTAGATCTTAATTCGCAGCCATGGTGATAGCAGGGTAGTTATTGTGTTTTAGACCAGATTTGAGTTGATACCTATTGCACACAGGCACCTACATGCTAATTTCAGCTTTATTTGAGGATGGGCCAACAACAGTCATCTGCCAACAAACCTGAATAGAATGTGCTGTTTCTTACTCTTGCATTGCAGTAGTTACTCTATTGCAGAATGTAGAATGTGTTACTGTGTTTCTCCCTCCAGCCCCCGTGAGCTGTCTTTTAAGGCTTCATTCTCAGTACGTGTTTAATAAGCAGTTGATATGTGTAGCAGTAAGTTGTTGTAAAACCTGTCTGAGACCACTACCAGCCACAGTTCTTCCTGATTTGTAACTTACTCCTGCATTAGCCAGCATAGATGAGTTGCACATTTCGTTTGTTATGACTATTTCTCTATAACTATTTCAGATTTGAAGAACAGTCACACTAAACTCAATTCTTCTGTCCCACTACCTGGCAGAAATGAGGATTTAAAGGAAAAGAGCTAGGCAGCTTCAAACTGATAGCTAGAGGTGAGGTAGTCATGGGGAAAAGTGCAAGTTCTTGTTGGTTCATGCACGCTCTGCTGACTCACAAAGGTCCATCTGCTGAAGTGGTTTGAAATCTCACCTGTGGCTCTTTGCCCAAACTGATGCTGATGGATTCTCAGATCGGACCTTGCAGTAATCCTCACTTTGTTTTTATCTCTGCTTTTGAAAATAACTCCAGGTTCTGCTGGTGCCAGCTACAGTTTTAAGCCCTTTGACTTTATACATTTGCAGCAACTGAACCTGTTTCTTGATTCCCTATGAAATTTTGACAGGTTTTGACTTCTTTGCTGGCAGCATTTTTAGTGTTCATGGACAGATTCTTTTGTGTGCAACTCTTGCTCATGTAGAAAGTCAATTGCTCTTGAGAAGTTGAAACCACTTTCTTCCACAAGGAAGTATAACTGGATTGTGGAGCAATCCAATTGGCAAGGGTTGTTATATCACACCAACAGGACTATGTGATATTTGAGAAGTATTTGATTAACAGAAGTGAGTTAAACCCTTTATTGTCTGGAAGTCCCCTGTACAAGTGGTACAGGCTGTTCTCCAGAAGCCTCTGCTCTTCCTCTGCAATGATGGAATTGATCCAAGCTGAGGATCCAGCAGTTGTGGGAGCACTGGTTGTCTGAACCAATACAGACCTTAATAAATAGCTGAGCTGTAGTTCCTCTTTAAGGGATAAATTGCTGATCTAATGGAAGGCAGTGTTGCAGCTCTGTTCTGTCGTGCTTTTGCCTTCACCATCTTCATAAAGTAGCCAAGTTCCATCAGTATGGAGTGGCAGGAGATAAAATAGTCTCTGAAATGTCTTTATCCATGGTGAGATCTGTAGGCGTTAGCCGAGCTCTCTGAAGTGAAAGGCTGTTACAGTGACATCATCTGAGCCTGCAAGAAAGTGAGATTGCCCAAGAACTGATAAATTGTTATTTCGATGTTACATAAGGCTGGAATTCAGGGAGCCCTTATGTTCTTCCCTTATGTTCCTCCCTTACCTTGTGCAATATAACCCATGGCTAAGAACTGCAGATTTGCACTTTTTCCTGTATCAGCACATAATTAAAATGAACTTTGCAGTGTGTCATGAGTAAGTTTATTAGCCCCTATTTCCTGTTTTCATCTGGTTTTAATTGTTTTTAACCTCTGTCAGAGCAGTTCTTTTTTTCTTCCCTCTTTAAAGGTCACAACAAAGAGTCTGTTGAAAGCTCCCTCTGCAGACTGACAAGGAAGCTTAACATCTTTGTCTAAAACTGGTCTTTGATCAGTTATTATGCACAGAGCAGAAAAAAAGCCTTGGAGCCTTCAACTACTCTGCTTTACTGATGATTCAGCATTCGAATGACACTGCCCATAACTGGCCCCCAAGAAAAATGGGGTTTGAATGCTAGTGTTACACTTACCCAAGTCAAAAGTTCAGTGTTAAGATTTTTCCAGTAGAGAGATCAGTAATTGTTTGGAGTATTTATATCTTCGTTGACATTCAGTTATTACATGCACCACACTTCAGTGTTGATTTTTTGACTACATCAAAATTTGGAGCCATACTTCTAATATTTAAGTGTATATATAAATGCATTCTGTGTGTATTTGTGCACTTTTACCATATTTTCTGGCCTGTGGCAGGGTAAACTATTTTAAATGTTTTATTTTGAGTGAAATCAAAGTGTTTAGTTCTTAATTCTTGTCTTTCAGGTCTCATCACCATGGTTATTTTGAGAACATGAGCAATGAGTTCATAGGATGTCAAACACCTTACTGTATATTCACATCATGAATGTGGACTGCCTTTTACTCTCATTTGGCTCATTAAGATGCTAGCAAAACTGTTCAGTGATTTAAGATACCTTCAGAAGTGTAATATATTTTAACTGTGTATAATAAATGAAAGACTCAAAGCACTTTGCGGTGCTTCTGTAACAGACAGCTATGAAATGTTCAGTGATACCTGTGAAAATAATTTGAAAAAACTTTTATATCTATGCCTACTGTAAAAAATCCTTATTAAAACAACATTTGTTATTTTTAGTCTATGTTCACATCAGTGCGTGATCACTATAAAAGCAAACTGTCTTCTGTAAAAACGCTCATTTGGTTTGTGGTTGTACCTGCCAAGGCTGGCACATAACACTTCTGTATATACATACCAGAGAGGTGAGAGTCGTGACTGATCATTGAAGAAAATTAAAAATTCCATCAGTGAAACTATTAAATAAACCATGAATTTTAGGTGAAGAAGTAATTCTCAAATTTCTTACTTCATCATTACCAATATATCGTTGAGTGCTCATTTTCTTACCTGGGGAAATAATTTCTTGCAACGGCCATTTTGTACCACAATTGTAGACAATAGAAACAAATTCTGTAATCAGATCCCTTCATTTCTTAGGGATGCCTGGAAATGGCATTAATGCAAGCTGAACTCATATTAATACAAAATTCACCATTTTTTCTATTTTGGAGACCAAACTAAGTCTAAGAGCAGAGGCATTTCTCTGCATCCCTCCCCCCACAGCTACCATAGGGACTTCTTTTCTATCAGAAACTCCTGCTTAAATGCCAGTTTCATATTCGAGGTGAACATTAATCTTGTTTCATACAACAAGTATTTCCCTTCATTTGACGTTTCATTGTCAAGATGTTAATTCTAAAAGGGCAGCTATTACTGCGTTGGATTCATGTAGACAAATCTTTGTTTGTAAGAAGTCTATAGAGTATGCTCTGATACAAATAAAAAAGTTTGGAAATCAAACTTCTTTCCCCCTGCATGTTACGGGTCACTTTTCTGCTTAATCATGGAAATACAAAGAAACTGTTCAAAAAACAGAGTTTCTTAAAAAAAAAAATAAAAAGAGAGAAAGAGACATTGAAAAAAGTTGTTAACCACTGCATTTTTTCTTATATAATGCTACTTCAGTTTGATTCTCAGAAGAACAGGGATTGTGTCATCTATCAGCATCAGATGATAAAGTCAAACATTAACAGTCACTAAGAAAAAAAACCAAAAAAGGTTCCCAGCTGGTTTAGAAGGCCGTGTGCCAGAGCGTGCTGCAGGCACAGCACTTCCCTCCAACGCCGAGCTTGTGGCTGGGTCAGTGTTTTCCTGCCACTGCAGGGCTCTGTTCATGTAGCTTCACTGTTCCTCAGTACCTACACTGTGAATTCTGATTTTCACTAGGTGGTTTAACCTGCTGCTGCGTGGGGAAAGGTGCGGGAATGGAACAGAAGTTGGGGAGATAAAAGCACCGTGTTACCTTAATCCCCAACAGCCAGGCTAAACATTTTGCTGTGCCCAAGCTGATTAAAAAAGACCAACACAAACCCTTTTTTCCCCTATATCCTGGTGTTCCAGTCATGGACCGGGATCATGTTTTGCCAGACAGTTGCAAAAGTACAGAAGTGACAATCTCACCTGTAGGAATTCAGAGTCACTGTAACCAGGTCTGACACTTGCAGCTGCCTCAGTCCTGCAGGACAGCACGTGTGGAGAGGGGAGATCCCAGGACAGAGATACCAGCAGTCATTTTCAAGGACTCTGAAGAGAAACGATTGGTTTAGAAAAACACCTTGACCAAAGAAATCAGAAACAAAAATGTATCATCAACCAAAAAGACTAAAAACATTGAACCACTTCTTTGTCAAGGCAAGCGAGGAGCAATACACAGAAAAAAAAAGATTAAATGCACAGAATAACTCAGCAGATGCAGATAAAACTGGTGCTTGGGTGAAATAAGGGTGACGAGTGTGAATTCTGACTTCTTTCTCCTCCAGGGAGATTGCAGCACACTGCAGAATCACAGATCTATCCCAGTTGGGAAAACAAGACCTGAGGACAGTTTCAGTTCAGCAGTGAGGGAGAATATATCAAATTATGTTACAGTATAGTCATAGCAGGGCACCAGTAAAATTTTACCAGGTGGATGCACAAGATTTGTAAGATATTTCCTAATTTTATGTATGTTTATGTGCATGCACATACCTCTAGTACTTACATACTAAAGTTGCAGGAAACACTGGACGCCTTTGGAAATAAGACCTGAGACAGTGAATATACCTCTTAGAAACACCAGGAAAAACAGTTAAGTGTTCACGTCATTTCCCATTCCTGACTCCTAACACAAACAAAGAGTCATTTCCTTGCAATGGGCAAGTATTTTCAGCAGACAGTTGGGAGGGCTTTGAGATCACCCAGCAGAAACAATCCTGGTGTTTACCCAGCACTTGCTATGGCACCGATAGCTCAGACAAGCTGTGCTGGCAGCAGGAAGTGGGAACGCTGCCGAGATCGCTTTGGGGAGCGTCACTCCCAGTCGCTGTAGGCTTGGTACATGATCTTCTCTAGGTGTTTGCACTTGTCTGGATCAGAAAATCCTGAGGTGATCCTGTTTCTCTAGAGGAGTGAATCACAGTGTGTTTGAAACTTCAGTAGACCCAGTGCACTGTTCCAGAGCTCCAGGGGCAGATGGGGCTCTCAGGGAATCAGTTAATTGCACCAGGGATCACATCTGATGATGGAGCCCCAGACAGCAGGTCCAGCACCCTCACACGGCCACCACCTGGAAACAAATCAGTCCCTGCAAAGGGAAAAGCTGAGTTGCTTGCTGCTGACATGTCTCAAGACATGCCCCAGGAATACAATGGAGCATTGCTGCGAGATGGGAACAGTCACTGCTCTTGAAACAGCTCCACAGGGACATTTGCAGCAGCTCCAAGAGGAGCCCATGCACAGAACTGTGCCTTCAACAAAAAAAGCAGAGAAATCCTGCAATCAGCTAATTAAGAGCTGTCAAATCCCATCATAAGTTATTTCATCTTTTGCTCCTATGTACAAGTGTCTGATAATCAACAAGCCTAAACTGGAAAGAGGCTGCCAAATAGGTTTGGCAATAAATCATTGTATTTTAGTCCTCGTTTCTCAATGTACATTTAAGATACCTCGCTTTCCTTGTAACAGCTTTCCTTATAAATGCCAAGTTCCATTGCCCCTTTCCTTTGTCAGAGTGTGAATCTCACACTTCAGACTTACACTCAGGGCAACATCAAATTCAAGGATCAGGTCTTAAAAAAACCCTTGTACAGTAGGCCTTAAAAACCCCCCAAACCTTGAATCATTTTCTCTGCCAGGAGGGCATTTGAGTTGTTGGGTCGGAGCGGCTCAGGTGCTTTGCCCTCTGGCCTTGCATAAGCCCCTCTGGGCAGAGAAAAGAAGGGAACACACTGCCCTACAAAGCATGCAGGGCTGAGCAATCCTGGTATTGACCCTCCTGCCAGCTGTGTGCAGAGAGAGGGGCCAAGTGGCCGTGGAAAACAGGTTCCCTCCTGTGTCCCTGGGAAACAGGGCACTCACCTGCTCACTTCAGTGTAGGGAAGGCACCATCTCCCACTAGAGCTGGAGGAGAAACAGCCGAAGTTAATAGTGCTGGAGTCCCTTTCCTGCAGGCATAATGTGCTGCCTGAGGAAATTAAATTAAGACTGAAACCACTGAAGGAGAGTGAAGTTCACTGCTGCCAGCAGCCCATCACTCACTTATTACTGCCCCACAGGAGCTGGTGAGGATTGGGAAACCATCGCCACACAGTCAGCAAGTGCCATTTACAGATAATGACCTCAGTGAAAGGAGCCTGGAGAGCAAGTGCATCCTCCAAAAAGGAGAGCTGGACGAATGAACACAGGCAGGCAACACTTGCAGTGTCTCAACTAAAGCCGAGTAAGGGCATACACTCACTTTTGGGTGCATTTTTGTCTTCTATAGAAGCTCTCCTCTGAACGCTAATGAGCTGTTTACTTTGGATAATGAGCTGTAGCTAATGCACATCAGCTCTTGGAAATCTGCAAAGCTGTATGATCATGCCGACGATATAATGTGGAATAACATGCAGGCAAAGTGACCACAGTGGTCTTCAAAACAGCAGAGACTGCAAAAAAATAATTTAAGCAAGAGCACAACCACGATTACAGCTATGGGTGTCTCCTCACTGTGAGGAAAAAGGCTGGTAAGAAGGTCTACCTAAGTAACAGGTGCCCTGTAACAGAACTTAAATGCATGTTTCCAGTTTAAAAAAAAAACACCTAGCAATAAAATTTTCAATAGCAAAATATGATTTACAGTAAAAAAATGAGAGTGTTCTTCTCTGGAAAACTGCACACCCAGTGGCTCAAGGTATGAACATCAAGGCATTAGATGAGCATTTGCTTTGACGAACAAAAAACCACCATCAAGAGAAATAAAACTGCAGTAGGGCTCTGGAAACCCACGTTCCATCAACATCACCAAACCCATTAGTGCCTTTCCCTCAAGAACCTGCCAGGAATCTCCACAATCGAAACTGACTGCTGAAGTGAACGCACTTAAAATGAAAGGATGTTGATGTATTTTTAGCAGGAAGCTTCTTGCAGTGATTTCAGTGCCAGCTTTATTTAAACTGGCTTGAAAGAAAACACAGTACCCGATTTCTGTGCCACAAACCCTAACGTGTGCTATGCACATCATGGGTTTGATTTTTTCTCCACACAAGGACAAAAAGTAACCAGGAGAACCACATTTCCAAAGATTAGTCCCTACAGCAAAACCTGCTTCCTCTTGAGCAGCTCTTCCTACCTGGGTTGACGTCCAGCAAAATTCTAAACATTTACAAACAATTATTTGTGATTGAAGAAAATCTTAAAATAGCAAGCATTTTCTAAGGCTCTTATGAAACAAATAAAAGAATAAGAAACCAAACTAACAGAAGAATTTTAAATTTGATAAATGCCAGATTTGTCCGAGGAATCCTTGTGACATTGGGGATGTCTCACCAGTTCCTTGAGAGACACAGGGGAGCCAGCACGAAGGCGTGTTGAGGCTGTGTTTGGTTTTGGTTTAAATGCACCCAGCTCCTCCCCCCTTCTGAAATTTCTGCTCCTGAGCCAGCTACTGAAAGTCAAACAAGGTTAGTCTCCTTCAGTGGTTTATTTTTTTCACCTCCTCTCTTGTGCTTCTACCACAAAGCCCCAGTGGTGGAAGCAGTCTCAGCATGTGTGTGAGGTCTGGGTCTTTGGGATGCAGGGTGTTTGCCTTGAGTGCTCCGTGCCAGAGGAAAGGCACCTCCTGAGCAAGGCCTGGGCTGGCTGGCAACTGCTCTCAAGTTTATCAAACAAGGATGCTCCCACCAGATATGCAGAAATGGGAAGGCTCCACTGGGACAGGTAAAACAATTGCCCCTAGAAAATGAACCTGAGGTGACAATTTTTGCACCCAGTTATTGAAAAGGATTCTTGCCAAGCAGTCCTCTCTGTATCAGTAAGGTTTCAATTACTGTACTGTAGCTGTAAACATTCAGTAGCATTTACAAATATTTTAACTTCTTGCTTCCAGGAGAAGAGGGATCAACTTAAACTCCATCTGCCTGTTGGTGATGAGAAAAGTTGCTTAAAACAGGATAGGAAGAGCTCACACGGTTTAATTATGACTCCTGAAGCTCTCTATTTTAAGTAAATGAGTTACAACTCCAACATATGCAAGAATACAACAGCATAAAGTGAACATTTCTGAAATGATGACTGCTAAGGGAGGCACAAGCTGTTCTCAAGCTCATGGAATGCTGGAGGTCCCTCAGTCACTTAATTGGCAAATCATTGCACAATAGTAGGGCTGGACTCACAAACACAGGACTGATACTGGAACCACAGCACACATCTATAAATGGAAATATCTCAGTCTCGCCAGACTTTGGAGACTTGTTTTGTTTCTATGGGTTGGTGATCATTTACTCTCAAGCTTTCTGGAAAAAGGTGAAAAGAAAGAATTTAGGATTAAGTTCTTACCCTGATCTCAGGAGGACCTTGGGCAGCTGCTCAGCTGAGCATTCAGGTCACCCGCCTCGCTGGCAACACACAGAAGACCCTGCAAGTCAATCTAGCTGAGGCACAGGCTCATTTTTCCTGGCATTTGTACTTCTCTTCCAGAGGGAAGTATCTATCCCTCTGCTAAATGCAGCAACCACTGAAGGGCTCATTCCAAAAATACAGCCCCCTGAGCACTGGCACAGTTACTGACGTTCCCTCAGCAACTGTGTCACTCTGGAGAAGGTGGAAGGAAGGAAGAAAAACAGTTGTCAAGGAAGACACAGTGGCCCAAGATCTGATTTAACTGCCAACAAATCCTGCAGGATAATTTTCAACCAGACCAAGCAAGTGCCAAACACAAGTGTGACTTTTGGAATGCCATTTGTGGCAGAATCCCAGAGAGAAGCAGAAGCAATATTAAAAGCATGAGTTACTAGGCAAGTACAGGGTTGATTATGTGCATTGTATAACATCCCTGCATCCAGATACATGTTCTGGAGCATAACTTCGTTCCAAAATTTTTCATTTCAGTGGAAAAAAACCCTATATGCGTCTCCAGACTCCAGGGTGCGAAGCTGCAGCTTCTTGGTGACATGGAGATAAAACATTGAGATGCTTTTGCACAATTTCAAAGCAATTTGTTTTGCAAAGGCAGGGAAAGGAACGGATACAGATAAATAACTATTTCACTCTCCTCCAACAGCATTAATTGGCCCTGAGAGGTTGCGGACTCCCCATTGCTGGAACTGTTCAAGGCCGGGTTGGATGTGATTTGGAGCAACCTGGTCTGCTGGAAGGTGTCCCTGCCCATGGCAGGGGTGGAATGAGATGGTTTTTAAGGTCCCTTTCAACCCAACCCATTCCATAATTCTATTATTAACTGCCCTATTAAAGCAAAACACAAAGACTCCCCACTTCTTCCCAAGAGTTAAGACCCTCAGTACTTTCCACCAGCCAGCAGTAGCTGCTGTCTTCCAAACTATTTCACCACAACTTCCTCTAGGTATAAACTATGGACACGTATAACTTGTATTCAAAAATGTTTGGGTTTATTCTTCTTTATTCCTAGAGCTGTCACAGACCTGCAAGACAGCATTGCACAAGGAAAACAAGGCAAGTGTGCTGCAGATTTTAATACCTACTTGCACGTTAACTAGACTGGGTAGAAGTAAATTACAATAGATATGCTGATTTTAAAAGAAAGCATTTAATCCCAGATGAAAACAAGAATATGGTTATCTAAAAAAGTGCAAAAACAGGAAAACACATTTATTTTTCCATTTATTGGCACTTATTTGAAAAATAGCATTAAATATTCAACAGAAAAGAGACAAGTTGACCCACACTCAACTATTAAACCCCCCTATACTGATGTGTCTTCTAACAAAGACTGGAAGAGACACCAGGAGGTTCATTCTTAAGAAATAAGCAAGATTTTTTTAAAAAAGAGTCTTGCTCTCACCACAGAAGAGTGAAAGCACAGCAACTCTTTGGCACAAACCTGAAACTGCAAACCCAAACTTTGCCTCTGTAGAGAGAGCAAACAGAGCCCGGCACTCCCGTGTGCGTCTGCTCAGGGACAAAGGGCAGCTGGACTCAGGGGGGGACTGCAACCAGCAGGGTGATTCTTACAATAATTTAAGAGGAATGATACCAGAAGTAAACCATGCCGTATCTTAACTAGAACAGAGTCAGACTATTAAATACATTCTATTTTCTTTTTACAATAAGGACACACAGAAATGGGTCACTGGCCCTCATGTCACCAGGTCTTTGCACTCCAAGTAATCCCTTTCTCATTTTGATGGCTGCTGTCAGTCAAAGCTTCATCTGTGTGAATCTTTCACAGCAGAGCTCAGGGCAGGTTTTTCTCCTACTTAAGGAAGTTCCCATACTTTTCTTGCTTTATGACACACTACAAAGATTTAGCGTTTAAAAATAAAACATTTTGCTTCATTATTAACCTCTGTGGAGAGAAGGCTTGAAACCACATAGCACAGATGCACAGACGTACTAAGAGGGACTCAGCTGGAGGAGTTCAGCTGCACAACCCCAGTGCAGGTGTCACTGCAAAACCCCAGACAGCTGTCCATAGGGGGGGATCTGCAAATTCTTCCTCCTGATTGGGGAATTTCAGAGTTAAGATCAGGATGCCTCAACACACTGACTTCTTCAAATGTCTCAGATTACCAGATTCCAGGCTTCCAATCAGCATCTGAAGTTTTCAACAGCAGAAATGACTTGATGTCACTGTTTGAGGAAGTGACATCAGGAAATTAAACACAGATTAAATATGTTTGATGGCCTCAGCCTGTAAAAAGGCATTCAAGATTCCTCACCATATCTGTCATATATAAGGACAAATACTGACTGTTAAAATAATGCTTTCCTGAAGTACTAAATACTAAAATCTCAGGATTTAATGTATTGTTCCAAATATTGTCACTATTGTCCCCTATTAAAAGACCTTTAACAGAGCATCTACCACTCCAATACATCATCTAAATGGGGAAGAAAAAGAAATAAACCCCAGATACAAAACCCCAGAATAATGTTCCACACCTAATTTAGATTTAGTCCCAACAGCAGTCATGATCATGAATAAAATCCAACATATAAATTTGACAATTCACCAATTTGTTATTTTCTGAGATTCAAAAGAACACAGAATTGATTAAGAGCCAATCATAATAGAACATAATAACAACAACAACAATAATAATAATAATAATAATAAAAATTCCCCCCCTGCAATATTCTCCCTTTCATATGAAGAAGAAAAAAAATATAAATATCTAACACTCTGGGAATAGAAACAATTAGTTAGCTGCTTCATTGGTTTTAGGCTGAGGACAAATGTGAGTTATCTGCTCCTCCACAGGCAGGGAGCACACTGGCTGCTGGCAAGACAAGTCTCCCACAAGCAGGACACATTTACAGTGTTTGTAACTCACGGCAAGAAGATCACATCCACTGCAAACCAGCAGCTGCTGACTGATGTGAGCACCCAACATGTCTGCAGCCCAAATGCTTCTGTATTGTAGTAAATGTCAAACAAATCACTAGAAAGGTGAATTCCTCCTCAGGGAACTATTCTGGAAGTTTTCTAGAAGTAATGACATTGCTGGAAGTTCCTATGAGGAACAGAATGGGTTACACACAACACAAAGTCTGGGCAATATCCCGCCTGTTTCCCGGTGTCCATCAGCAGATTCCTGCTTCTCAGTCCATCGGTAACTTGGCTGTGAGATCAACAGGTAAAAACGGGGATCTGGAGTCAGAGAGTGACACTGGAGAGTCTGTGCTGGTGCCAACTTCAGCTGGAGAGTCACAGGAGGAGCCCGCACTGCTCCTGTTGTCATCCAGGGCATGCGAGGACAGACTGAAAACAGAGCGACACCAGGGAGTGAGAAACGAGGCACTGGCTCAGGTAAGTGGCCAAAACCAGCCCAAATCATCACAAAGCCATTCTAAACACATGTGCCTCTCTGAAGGAGCAGCAAGCCCTGTGATCTGAAATACACCTGCAGCTACATACGTCGCAGTCACTTCCAGACACACACAGGACACTCTGCCCATTTCCTCTTTTGCTCACCCAAATACGGGGCACAGATCAGAAGTCCCAGGCCAAGCAATCCACTGCCAGCTTTACTCCATCCTCAAAGCCCTGGGCCAGCACAACAGCCAGAGGCCTTTTTGCCAGGAGAGCCAATGATAAATTGTCCATCCTCCATTGTACTACGTATTTCACAGGACACAAATTCATAACTATAGCTGATCTATCATCGGTGATAGCAGCAAAGCAATTTTTTTAAAATTACCATCTCCTACACCAAGATGCAGCAAATGAACCCAGACTGCTATCCCTACTGTAAACAGGGTGTGCAAAAAAGATATGTTTTTAAAGTACCTTTAAAACGTCTATTTTGCTATTGCTACTCAAGTCTTGTGCATGACTTGTACGTCAGCTGAACGGCAAAAAGACAGAAATACTGTGAACAACCCTTGACAGTTGTGTGGGCACACCCTATGTATGATTAACCTTTTGACTAAAACACTAGATCAAAATCCCTTGCTATTACCAATCACTACAATTTTTAACAAAGTACTTTTTATCTCCTCCCAGCTCCTCTGACAGACTCATGTTCCTCTGTGACTAAGAGCAAGGGCAAAAAAGCAAAACCCAATTCACCCCAAAAGCATCAGCATTCACATTTGATTGTAATTTGAAGCAGACTCTAAAAGCTAGCATCTGTGAGGTGTCTTTTCCTAAATAAGCTCAACTGTTGTCAGTCAGGCCTAGAAACTGCAGAATTATAGTGAACATTGCTGCCTGTTTACTGTGATAATTTCAATGCTGTAACATTATGAGATATCTCTATTAAAAAAAGACAAAAGCAAGCACAAAAAACTTCAAGCATAATCACTGCTAGAAAAATAAAAGATTTGTAATGCTTCTGCTGAAAGGGACAATAAGCAGCACAGCGTTTACCATGCCCCAAGGTCTGCCTGATGTGCAGCCTCGGGGGTTAGCATGTTGGTGGATCCTTGGAATAATCTTTTTGGGTGATCTTCCATCTCTGTCACACCTTTGGGAAGAGATAATGAGTGATAAAAATTACTACTCATTTAAACTAAAATCTACTTTCAAAGTACTTCTACAGAGCAAACAGAACAGAGGTTCAAACTTATAATAGATTACTCCATTTGTAGAGCATAGAATTTAGATGCTGAAATTTTAAAGACTGTCTATTTCCTGGAACCGTTTTGTCCAAGCTTCAGTACCATTTAGTGAGTTATTAACTAAGGCTTAGATATTGGATATTTATTCTTCAGTAGTGAAGAATAATCTTTTTGTTTCAGTTTATCCAGCTATCAGTTCACTGACCAGCTCCACAAGAGCAGAGAAGCTGAAAATAAAGAGAAAGAACAAGCTCCAGGATTATCATAAAACTTTTCTACTGACTTAGATTTCCAAACACTCTAGAAGAAGAGAGGATAGATATATGCTTCAATAAGCTATGACAGAACTCAGATGAAAGTGTTTTAAAAGTTGTCTCAGAGCCAGAGGTGTTCTGTAATAAAGGTGAAGCTTGAAGACATAAAAATAGGTGCAATAAAATTGCCAGAAGTTAAACTTGAAGAAAAATGCAGAAAGACAGAGAAACATTTCCTAATAAAGCTGTAAGGTGCCTACCAGGCCTGGGCATCAGCTTTGGGTTTTGAAGAGTTATTTTAAATGTACAGTACCTGTGTGCTTCAGTCAATCAGGACTTTCAAAGTTTTCTGTTTAAGTTAAATATACCAAGAGTTGTATTTATTGTTCTGTTAAGCAGGTTACATCACATTTTTATCACATCTATATGACTATATAGATGTGATAAAAATGAGCAATGGGGAGGAATTAGAATAAAACAATTATTAGCATTATGGAATTAAAAGCTTTATGGAATAGTAAAATCTAATTTAATTATTTGTCTGTTTTATTATGTGTAATATGTTCTATTTCTAGTCACTTTTTGAAGTATGAGCCAACTGGACACAATTATGAAGAAAGCTATATGAATTATTATATGACTAACAAGCTGGCCTATTGTATTAGCCAAACCTAAATACTGTACCTTTTCTTTTGATTGATCCAAGAACACTTGGTCGAATGCAGTTAATTGGGCTCTGGCTTCTCCTGCTAAAAGAAGACAAAAGCTGCACTGAGATCACCGTTAAAAGAGAAAGGTTGAAAAAAGAATCAAAAAATACTCAGAAAACAAACTACTGGGTGGAAACCACTAAGAAAATAGGGATTAAAACAGCTTATCCAAAACAAGTCCTTTTTTTTCCATCTGAAGATAGGCCAGGAAGCACAGAACTGAGCAGGAAAAGTTTAATTACATTATTTCACAACTGGGGCAGTCTAAAAGCTCACATCCAGGCACTGACTACATCTCAGTTGATAGGCAGTGCTTTGCTGAACTGTGAGGGCCTAGTAAACTTTAATTGTTTGCCCACATCACTCAAAGGAGTAACAAACCCTAAATCTGTTTGTCTTTTCTTCCCCTCAGAATTCAATTACTAAAGATGTGAATGAGAGCAATATAGAGACTACACTGGGAAGACAGATGCCACAATGCAGCCCATTTCCCAATGTTATGACATGAGGATTTTGACAAATGTTTTACACCACCATAAAATCTAAAGTCTACGTGAGTATATGAAGTTGTGTTTGTGCTCAGAAATCAATTATGGATATAACAAATTCTGGTATTTCAAATGCCTACTGTGAACAAGCTATGCCAATCTTTTATCATTGATATGATCTGGTGACTTACCTTGAAAATCTCCTTGTTGGACTTGGGCTGGGACTTGGAGGCAACCCACTGCTGCTCACCAGACTTTGCAAAGAGGGTGAGAAACATTGCTGGGAGGAAAAGAGTTTGTGTTATTATAAATACTGTATCACTCCCATGTGGTAACAATTGACACTTAACTGCAGAGAAATAAACAACCCAGTATCAGTTTCAGCAAGCAGTCACTGGGTATACTGAGACATCACTTTTTGCTATAGAGAAAAAAAATTAAAATTGGACAGATTCCATTTTCATGCAGATTTATTTCACTGTACTCTGGTTAAACAGACTTATTTGTTTTTTATTAACCACAGCATAACAGCTGAACACTCCACAGAAATTCACACCCACAAGATGAGCAGCTGGTATTTTCTGGTTTGGGGTTTTAGGGGGTTTTATTTACTCTCTAGTTTCTTGTTTGCAGCTGAGGTAGAAAGGAGCAGGTGGCTTAATCTTTTGCTACTAATTTGGTTGAATTTATTTAGCTCTACTTAAGATAAAACCATTATTATCACATTTTGCTCACCTTCCCTATTCCTCGTGTAGGTGAAGGAGCTGGAGAAACTGGAACAAAGTCTACTTGCTTTGGTGATAGTGATTTTTCAAAATCATTGTCACTCTGTAAACAGTACACACAATTAATCTTGTGAGCAGGTACCTTAACAAGAAAAGGACTGTTCCGTGTGAAATTCCAAAGTTATCCTCCATCATATCAACAATTTTTAGGCAGCCATTTATGAGCTTATGTTTAACAACAAAAAGAACCCCTTAAACATTACATGGAGAGTATCAGAACATGGAAGAAAATTTGAACAGGCAGACATCCATGCAATTTCCTTTTGACACAGCATCCCAAGGAACCCACATGTACCTTGAACAACTGATAATTCTATGCCTTGTTAGTGTGAAAAATTGCTGATCAAAAGCAGTGCTATACTAACACCTTAATTGTAGGTCAAACTATCAAAGGAAATGTTGACATGAGAGAGTCTCTAGTGTCCTGATACTGATGATAGAAACACAAATTAAAGCATGAATGCATTACCAGGCTCAAGCTCTCCTCCCATGAGTGGCTCATCTGCATTGCTACTTGCACTTCTCTATAAAAAAGAAAAGAAACGTATTGTCCCGGGCCCACAGACGGCTGCAGTGACTGCTCTACTTTGCCTTAGTGCTCACCTTTCACGAACAGTTTCCCTGTTCAGCAAATTCATTCCTTCTTCCTAGAAGAGTAACACATGAAGAAGTCAGGTCAAAAAAAAAGCACTTTGTTCCAGCAAATCAAAAAAGCTGTGGTTTCACTTCACTTTGGCATATGGAAAATTTAATTCAACTTGGTTAAGCAACAATAACCTCAAGTTCTCACTCCATGAGAAGGAGCAAGGAGGAGAGGATGAGAAAGAGATGTAGCAAGAGAGACCATCAAGTAAGAAGCGCTTATGTGAGTTGGTTGTTTCCCAAGCAGCTTTATTTTCATTACTAACCAAGAAGTAGCTACAAAACTGAATAATGATAGTACGAACCAGAAATTCTGCACATGTCAGAGCGTCTTTATGCAGTCTTGAGTAATATTTTACAAAGGGGGCACTAGTACAGATAAACCTCAAAAACATGGCTGGATTCTGACCTTACTCTATGGATTAGTGACTAACTAGACACTTGTCAGCATCTCACTTGCAATACACTGCATTGCACACAATGCATTCAGGATTCAGTGAGGTTTTTTTCTAAAAAAAACTCCATAAAATATTATTAAAATGGATCAAATATGTAAAATTAAACTAAACATTAACACTAAGTACAAACATGACTCAATCTCTTCTTAGGCAGACACCATTCCTTAAAATTACCTGAATGCTACCCAGTCTGTTCAGTGAATGAGTAGATTCCCTAACTCAAGAGTAAAAGTTCAACTAAACATCTTCACAATCCTCATCATAAGTAGGAAGAGTCTAGCCTACTTCACCTGTGTAATAATTTGCTCAGATTTGAAAGAGATCAGAAGTAAATCACACAGGTTCTCAGTGAGTACACAGGACATGGATTTAATTCCCACTAGTGAATCTAATGCTCAAACACAAATTAGGAAGTTACACTTTTTGCTTTAATAAACAGATGGCAAAAACATGAATGCAGAAGTATTTTCCAGAAGACTGAATTATCAAGTTTTACTTCATGTAATAGAGCAGATCCATAACAGTTCATTCCTTTGCTCTCAGCGTATTTCTCATTATATCTCCCTGCTCACTGCAGGGGGGTTGGACCAGATGACCTTCAAAGGTCCCTTTCAACCCAAACTAATTTATGATCCTGTGATATTTACATGTTAATTCTAAGCCTTTTTATATTGATAAAAAGAGCTGTACAACTGACCCAAGTGCTTCAGAGTCTATTTAAACCAGTAGATTATTTACATAATGAAAGCAAGCAGTTATTTTCTTCAGGATTACTATGCAACTACCTGAAATAACCGAGGTGGGAAGCAGAAGTGCTGATCCACCACTCAGGTAACACACCCTAAAAATGCTGTCTGAAGCATTAAATCATTTTCTTAACTTTTGACCCTGTAAAAATCAAACCTATCCATTGACAACTAGCCAGCTAAAAAACAAAATTTAAAAAAAAATTAAGCAACTTCAAGCTAATTTAATAACCATTCTACTGTCAAAAAGTGGAGCTATAAAATGAAGGAGACACAAGAGTTTGAGCTTGTTGATTTTAAAGCTGGAGTCTTCAGCCTGCGGTGTGCTGGCTGGGAGCACAGCTATTTGAGCCTGCTCAGATATTCCCCACACCACCCCCCTTCCCGAGTGTTTGCTCTGGTGCCCTTCCCCCTCCATTCGTGCTGTGACAGCACAAGTACAGGGATCTGGATAAGAAAATTATACAGATGAAAAATAGCCCAGCCAGAAGAGTACAAACTATTTTTCAGCCAGAGTGCTTCCTTATCCTGCTCATTTTCTGGCTGCACAAAAGTCTTGTGCCAACACAAGTTAAAGAACACTTTGTTATTGGCCCCGAATATTTATGCTGGCATTGCTGCCAAAAACTTGGTGAAATTCAACCCTAAGGGTTTACATTAAAGGTTTCCTTTCTAAAATGTTCATTTTAAGAATCCTCTCTCTGGTTAAATCTTCTCCTTGCTGTAAGATGCATTTTGCTTCATGAAATGTGGAACTGGGCAGGCACTTTGAAAATAAGATCTACAGCCATTTGAAGGACATTACATATCAACTGCAAAAAAACCCAGACACCTATAAAAAACTCATTTAGAAGAATCTGTGCTTACTTGTTTGATTTGATGAAGACGGCTGCTAGGAATACGGATAGGAGATGATGGCACAAACTGCAAAACAAAGTCACATACAATTGAAAGTATAGCAGAAGGGAGGGAAAGGTGCCACAGGAATGTTAGTAAAGTAGTGCTGCCCCAAACTAAAAAAAAAAGTAATTAAGAAAATCACTTATAACATTCTCAGTGTATATATAAATTACATCACTTACTTGCAAGAACATGTTAATATGTATTTCCACATTATACTGCTTTGTAACCTCACAGATGCTAATTGGTATCAGTCTGGCTTCCATTCCATTTCCAGGCAACTAGAACTGACAGCCTTCCCCACAGAATGGAGCTGCTTTTCACTAGCACACTCTCAGCCCTAGTACATATATGTTGATGTAAATATTTTCCTTTATGGGATTCAGAATATTTATTTTCATTTAAGTGATCCAGAAAGCTCCCCAATAGATCCTTTAAAAATACAAAGCCAAAACAACACATTGTACAAAAAGGTTCCTGGATTGTTGTCTGCCTATAAATGAGTACTTTGACAGGTGAAAAAAATCAGCTATTAGATAGCTAACAAAGAGTTAAACACTTTCTTTATGGTTTCTCAAGAGCTTCACCAATTTGGGTGAAATCAGAGAAGACGTCACTAAAAATGGTCTTCTATTAATGTTGACAGATTTGCACCAAGATCTCACTGGAATGCTACAATCTAAAACTGCACACCCAAAACCGAGTAATTTAAAGTGATTATTTTCTCAAAATATAATTTTCTTTCATAGATTTTCCATCTCTCATATTGTCAACCCTCAGTTGATTTATGTCATAGCCATTCAGGAACAAAAATTCTAAGCTGAAGCCTTGAACAGAGGTTTAACTTCTCTGTAAGATGACAATCCTTCAAAAAAATAAGGTGTCTTTTTAAAATGGATGTGTTGAGCAAGTAAGGTTTGCATTATTATAGGTGTTTTTATACTTCATTCATTATAAGGCTTCATCTGCTTCACAAAACATTACTAGAGCTCTTCATTATGCTGAAGCTGGAGAACTAACAAACATTCAGTTAACTGTTACTGCACCATCTTCTAATCAGTGCCACGGAGAATACAAAGATTTTGCTGCCTGACAGGGTAAGTTAACACAGACTATTAATGCTTCATACAACCAGAACCCTCCTTATAAAAACACAAACATGAAGACATCACACCCTTCTTCTCACAAAAGAATTCAGCCTATCAGCCCACACAGAGGATGACTAACGTTTGTGCCAGAATTCAGTCATCGTAATATATAGTACTAAAGTCTAATAGCTATAATATCTTGATTTGCTACCTTTAAAGTCCAGTTTAGGTCAGCTTTACTATTATACTGGGTTCCCAAAAATCCTGTGCACCTAATAAAAATTCCTCCAAGCTGCACCAGCCAATGTAGACCTTGAGTTGACCTTGATTCTCACACAGAGAAAAGGATTTGGACAATAGTGCATTCCTGCCTATTCACTCTGTCATTCCACAGTAGAAATGCATTTGTTCCACTCATTATATTCTAATTTTATGACTGTGATCCACATACTTTAAGGTTTGACATTAACAGAATACGTACAAAAACAGTGGCTTGCAGTATAAAACAAAAAATATAAAAAGACAATTAAGTGTTCCTCTGCAGGGTCTGATGCGCTAACACAGCTCTGAGGATCCTACATCTTGCTTCCAACAAGTCATCATCCTTGCTTTGTCAGTGTGTAAAACTCACTTTTGCTCTGTTTGCATCCTTTGATCCAATTCTTGTGAAAAGAAACCTCTGTCACTTTCAAAGGATACTTGCTAAACAAACTGAACCCATTTATTAAAATTATACTACTCAAATCTCCAATGTTTTAAGAAAGCACAAAGCTTAATAAAAACATTACAAACTATTAGACTACCACAGAGAAGAGAAACACCTTCCCTCCTATTCCAGTGTATCAGATACTGTGTTCCAGTGCAGGTAAAGTTTCAGCAGTGCCAGGCTGGCAGGAGCCAGTGCCCAAGTGAGCGGGGAATGCCCCAGTGCCTCTGGTCTGCCCTGCAGTGCCCTCTGCCTCCTGCCAGCACAGCCACTTGTGGGGCCACACTGAACTCAGCAGGGAAATTACCCAGCTTTAAAAAAAAAAAAAAAAAAAAAAAAAAGATTAGAAAAAATTTAACATCAACTTCTGCTGAAATAGCACTAAACATCTAACCACAGACTCAATGGCTCTGCTTAAGCAACAAAACAAAAGCCCCAGCCATGCAAAACAAAACAAAAAAACACCAAAACATTTACTGACTGGTATCTTCTGGAAGGAAATAAACAGCAGATACTCAGCCTGGTTGACCCTTCCTTGGCAATTACATGTAGCATTAGAAAACTGCAGATCAAGCCCCAGCCCAAACGGCACCACTGCCCTTGCAGTCATCATTATAAACCAGCTGAAGTCTGAGACTTGGAGAAGCTACTCCAAAAAAAGATTGTGGAATTCAGCTGAGGAACCGGGACAGCACTGAAGATGGAATGGATGAAGTATGACCTCCAGTTTTCAGAGATTTTAGCAACTCCCATTGTTTCCATGACAAGGAACACCACACAGATTAGACAAACACTAATCAACTTTTTTTCCATTAAGTTTAACAAAACATAAAACTTAATATGTACTTGTAATACTAAAATAAAAAAGTTTCAGTCACCTAATGAATCTTTTAACCCTTTCACAGATTACACTGCAGTTAAACTTGGATTCATTTTCTTAAATACAAAGAAGTGGCTTTTGAAGTACACTTTATCACCTTCCTATGTAAAAATGTAATTTACCAAAGTAGATGTGATCTCGCTCCTTAGAGTATCTCTACCATCATAAAACTAAATGTACTTCTTTGCTATAGGAAGAATACCAAGGAAGGTTGCTTAGGGTCCTTGATGCTGAAAGTTTAATTCTTATCACAAAATCATTTATCTGTGGATGATCCTGGTTTAAGACCAGAGAAGGATGAGAGTCTCTAAGATTCTTTTCAATTCCATCCTCCCTGCCATCTTCAACAGAACCATAAACCAAATCCTAACTCAAAGAAGCATTTCAAAGCAGACAAGGCACTGATCTAGCAGTCAGTGGGGCACTTGATTTTTAGTGTAAGTAAAATTTCATGTATTTTGTCAGCACCTGGTCAGATGGGAGTGAAGAAGAAGGAACTTCTTAATAACATTAGTGTGAGGGGAAGGGCTAGGAACATCATCCCATGAGATGGGAACACTGGTTAAGTTCAGGACACTGCAACATTTATGAGGGGCAGGCGGAAGAGCAGCCCATCAGTGAATTAGCTCCTGCTTCCTAGCAAGTTTTGGCCAAGGCATCCTGAATTAGCTTCGTTTTAGCCCAACAATTGAGGATCTTCAGGAGTAAACACAATAAACTGAGCTTTTGCCTTTGTTTTTTTCTCCTTTTGCCTGACCACAAGCACAAACAGATTTATACTAAGCTGCCTCCCTAAAAATATGAAGAAAGAGACTTGTTTAAGAAATCTTGACCATAACACTTTCAGTTTTTTCATCCCAGCAGGAGAAAGGCTTTTCCACCAATCTTTCTTGTACGTAACTATCCTGGTTCTGTTACAGATGCAACTTTTGCTGAAGTATTTGTCTGCACTTTTTTCTTAATCATCAGAAATCATTTAAGACATTGATTACTGTCAACAGTACAGCTATGTAATTAGTTTTCTTAGCAAGCTACCTTTCTTACTCTATCTTGGAACATCTGTTTTATAAGCAAAGTTATGATCACAATGAAATACAAGCATTCTCCAAGCCAAATGGTCTATAAGTAACATTTCATTAGAGCTACAGCATATTAATGTCACAGTCTAGTGCCTTGTTTCTGGAAGCAATGTGGTATTAGTTTCACAGACTATAATCTCATTTTGGTTATTCCTGTTTGCACACTTCTGCTTGGCACCTGATGGGGTTGGTGTAGGAGTTTTCTTACCAGGCTATGCCGATTCATGACCGTGGTGCTGTTTCTGCGGGTGCGCAAGACGCTGGCCTGGAACACCTGTGAGTTATCACTGTGAAAAGAAACACTTGTCAAATGCAAAAGCCATTTCCTTTCTAGCAAAAAGCACCTCTTCATATAAGCTCAGTTTCTTCATATAAGCTATGACAGCTCTCCTGTCGAGACAAAGAACTTCAGAGACAGGTAAGTAAGAACTCTTTTAGCTTGTTGACAGAGAGTGCAAATCAACTTGTTCATACTCCAATTCCCAGCTACTTCAATTAATGATTTCAATTAATCATTTTGTGTCTTCAGAACAATTGAAGAATTGTTTAGACTGTGGGGATTTATTATGTTTGGAATGGCTGCTGCTTGTATATTGCTTCAAATGTCATTCAACAGAACAAATGTATAAATGGCTTGTAAGCAGTAACTGAAACCAGGTTCGATCCCACAGATAACAAACAACAAAATTAAAAAATACAGCATCTTGATAAATCTTATCACTACAAACATTTAATATTGTCTGAACATTTTTCCAGGAAAGGTTAAATTAAACTTACAGTAAACCCAGTTTTAAAGGCCCCACAGCAGCATGTCCATTTAAATGGTATAGGATTATTTATTTGACACAAAATGAACTTCTTTCTCAAGGCAACTTTAGTTCTATTGATTCCTAAAGCAAGTTTTTCTGGTCATGTCATCACCAGTGCTATCAACAGCCAATGATCAGCACTTAATGAATGCGACTGCAGAAATAAACTAAATTTTATGGTCGCTAGAAAAAAAATTTTGAGCCACAACCTACAATCCCCATGCCCAAAAATCAGTGAGGAACCGCATAGGTGAACAAATCCAAATGTAAGACTGTAATTAGATTCAAATTACAAGAATTCACATTGTATCTTTTTGTTTCAGCTGCTAACATGTGATGAACAAAAGCCCCCCACAAATACAACTTCTTTAAAACTAACCTGATCAACAGCACTACCTTGTTGTAAGGACTGATAATCCTACTGCATTTTCATGACACACCATTGTCAGAATCCTCCAGTTTAAAACACACCAGTTAGACACATAAGTTTTAGACAGCTTTTATGTAGCTGTAAATAAAAAAAAAAAAAAAGCTTATACTGTGAAATAAAAGCCAACAGCAATTGGCATAAGCACTGTAGTTTCTGCCAAAAAAAATGCATAGACCCTCCTTCTCCAAAATGTCAAATATATAGGACCAGACATCATTTACAATTTTCCAAGAAGTTTCACTCAGCTCACACCCACGAGAGATCAAACAGCTGCCATTTGACAGAGGCGGAACAGGAGAAATTTAAGAGATCCATGACATGACGCTTAGAGATGAGTTTTGGCTGAGGCCAACAGCTACAATTCTTTTCAGTGTAAGCGTACTGGTTGGCATGCAAACACAAGACAAACAGCACATCCTGAAATCCAGGGTCTGAGTCAAGAAAACAGGTTGGAACAATTCTGTCCCACATTACCATAGCCTGAGTCAAATACTCAGTTCTAACTAGCAGAGAGGGAGAGAAAAAAACCCTAAAAATAATCCTACCTTTAATCTCCCTTGCAAAAACACCAGAACTGGTCAGATCTCAGACCTGCTTTTCACAGAAAACTACAGTTCCCATTAAAAATCAATTTTATTTGGCACAAAAACAAGAATTACAAGTTCTGTGAAAGATAACTTCTGTGACCTAAAATATTCCACTTATAACTGTTCTCTGGATCTACAGCAACTCATTTTCCAAGTTCCCTACTAAATCTGTTAATGAAGAAGTCAAAACAGGAGACAGAGGAGAAAAAGCAAGCTGTGTAAGAGCAAGAGCTTTTGTTTCAGTTTACCCAACAAAGTCATTCTGGGAAAAACTGAAGTTTCTTGCCAAGAGCTGCAATCTTGCAAAAACAGTATTCTGGTGGAAAATTCCAAACTAACAGGCAAACCACTGCAACCACCTCAAATTAGTTCAATGGCATTTCAGTTTTATTTGTATGAACACCTACCCCATAGTGTATGCACAGTTTCAAGGCAAGAGCTCAGACTTACCCTTCTACCTGCCCAAACCCTGAACTAAATAATTTATTTGGGGGTTTTTTTTAAGAGTCAAGGGTCTTACAATTTACAACTTACAAAAGGCTGAGATTATAAAAACATCTTGTCTCAGTTACACAATTAGTTTACCTGCTCAGAAACCTCCCAGGGGAGAGCTGCCATACACAACCCTTCCATACTGCATCAAAACGTCAAATGGGAGTTGTTTCATTGTGATTATATAAAAGAATCACAATTACATTCACTTAACATTAAATCATGATGGAATAAGCAAGAAGTAGTATTTCTTCTGAATTGTCAGGCACTGTTAACCATTTTGGTAAAAGAGGTATGCGAGATTTGTTCATCACTTGATACCCAGTTCCTTACAAAAAGAGAAAGGGAAAAAATCAAACCACCAGGAAGTACTTATCATGTAATATACTACATTTTATGAAATTTATTGTCAGTATGCTCTCCCAAACTGCAGACACACCACTAACAGCAGCACATGGACCACCTTACAGCTGGATGGAAGCCACACCATGTAGCAGATGGGGCATCTCCCAACTTCTCAACAGTCCAGAGGAGACATGAAACAGCACTTTGGGTTATAAACTTACCCAAACAAAACTGTGCAAGAAACCCAACCTGTCTGAAAGCTTTCACCTGTCCCTGCCACTTTCTGTCCTGTCAGCTGAAGAGAGCTGAAGAGACCCAGCAAACATCCAATCCTCCTGGAAACAGACCTGCCATAGGCTGGTGGCAATAGCCAAGCACAACTGTCTACACAACCCATTGTATTTCTCCCAGTAATGCATACTACAAAAATCAGTATCATCCAGAAAAATTCCTGGACACCTGACACACTGTTTTACACTAAATGTAAAACTTATGTCAAGGTCCCGTGAAATGACCTTCCTACCAAATTTGCCTGACTGTTCCGAAAGCATTTACTGTTGTAATCATACATAGAGCAGTGATTTATTTTGTTCAGACTTGATCCATTACAGAAATCATCGCGATTGTTATTCGATGTATAAGAACAGCCACAACTCTGACGTTGAGGACGGTGTTTCTCTGCAACACACAGCAGACCTTGGTGAAAACAAAGCTTTTCAGTAAAACCAAAGCACGTCTCCCTGGGCTTCCTCGCACCCCTCCACACGTTGATATGTTCCCTAAATTCCTCCCCGCCTGGGACAACGCTCGGAACCCACTTTTCCCCATGACGCCGCGGAGCATCCCCGGAGCCCCCGCACGGCCGGGCCGGGCCGGGCCGGGAGCTCCCCGGGCCCCTCACCTGAGCCCGTGGATGAGCGGGGCACTGTTCGACCGCCTCAGGCCGCCGCCGTCGCCCGGGGCCGCGGCGCTCCCCGGCGGCAGCTCCAGGTCCAGCTCCATCTTCTCCTGAGCCATCGCGGCGGCAGCGGCTCCGGCTCCTCCTGCTCCGCCCATTCGCGGCCTCAGGCCGCCGCTGCCCCGGCCCTGTCGAGCCCGCGGGCGGGGGGGTGGCCGCAGCAGCGAAGCCGCATGCCGGAGCTCCGGGGGCGGCCCGGCCCCGCTGTTCCCGCTGAATACTGCAGCCGCCGCGGGCCCACGGCCGCTCTCCCCGCCCGGCCCCAGCGCAGGCGGGCCCGGCCGCAGGGCGCAGGCGCAGCGCTCCGGCTGCGGGCGCTCGGACACAGCTCTGGCAGGTTTTAGGTGTCCAAAGTGTGTTCTCCAGAGGTCTCTCGCCAAGGGCCACAGCGCTGATCGCTAAATAGCGAAAATATCGCCTCTGAGTTCATACCGAGCTGTTGTTGCTCGCAGAAATAACAGCAGATGGTTCTGTGCAGGCCCAGACAACTCCAGGAATAAAGAATAAACCCAAACGTTTTCAAAATACTTTAATAGCTACATGTGGCCCTAGTTTATACCTAGAAGAGATTGTGGTGAAATAGGTTGGAAGGTCAATGCCACACTGGCTGGTGGACAGTGTTGAGGCTCCTAACTCTTGGGATGAAGTGGGGAATCTGTGGTTTACCTTAACCATTAACCACAGAATCATGGAATGGTTCGGATCGGAAGGGACCTTAAAAACCATCTTTATCCACCCCCCTGCCATGGGCAGGGACACCTTCCACTATCCCAGGTTGCTCCAAGCCCCGTCCAACCTGGCCTTGGACACTTCCAGGGATGGGGCAGCCACAGCTTCTCTGGGCACCCTGTGCCAGGGCCTCAGCACCCTCACAGGGGTGGACTTCCTCCTAATATCCAATGTAAACCTACTCTCTTTTGATTTGAAGCCATTCGCCCTTGTCCTGTCAATCCAGGCCCTCGTAAATCTCTCTCCATCTTTCTTGTAGGTTTCCTTCAGGTACCGGAAGGCCACAATTAGGTCACCCCGAAGCTTCTCTTCTCCAGGCTGAATGATCCCAATTGTCTCAGCCTTTCCTCATAAGGGAGATGCTCCGTCTCTTCATCTGCTTATAGTGAGAGTTTCAGGCAGTCTTTAGGAACAGAAATAACCAGAGAAAGAAGGTAGATTGTAGAGAGCTAAAACATTTTTTCATGAGCCCCATGCTTACTAATTTATCTAAGGCTTGATGGCATTTTGTAATTGTGGCTGTGTTTATTTCACCCACAGGGGTATTTCTCTGACACTATCAAATACTTCCCACATCATCACCCACTTCATGCCCACCAGTCCCTCTGTATCACTGGACCCACGTATCTCATTCAGTCTCTCTTGCCCCACTATGAATATCCATCCTTTGCCTGTGTCCTCCCAAGGCTCTCTTTAACATGTTCTCCCCTTTCTTAATCCGTCTTGCCATAGTGCTGTTTATCTAACTCAACAACTTGTGATTTCCTCATTTCTATCATTCTGTTCCACAGCACAACTCTCTCACAAGCACCCCTTTGTTTCATTACCCTCCTCAGCCCATTTGAGGGTCACCCTGACAGTCCCCACTTTCCTTTGTACATATATTCCCATTGAAGTTCTCTTGGCTACAGTAAATTCTGGTCAGACAGGAGGATGATGCGCCTGGCACCGGAAAATTTGAGGACATGGAGCAGATGTTTTTGAGCTCTCAGCCACATTTTGGATATTGTTGACTTCTTCCTTAACAGTATCCTGGTACATGGCATTTGAAGCTGTTTGCTGCCCTTAGTAGCAAGGACATAATATAATAACTCCACAATAAAAATAAATAGCAAAATCCACATAGCTTGGTGCTGTAGTCAGATCCTGCAGGTGGCTTTTGTATTAAGAGAACCAGCATATTTCTGAGTAGATTTCCATTCAGGGCTAGAAGTTTTGCTAGGAACTGTCACCTGAATTGCCTTTTAGGCAATTCTAGCCATGGAAAATGAAGGTATGAAAGCTACTCCAAGCTGTGAAATGCTTATGCTGAAGCACCAGACAAGGAGAATGGTGCAGATTCTGTAAAAATGCTGTGTTGCTTTTAGAGAATGGCAGCAGTGAAAGGTGATTAACAGTATATTCCTTTCACAGCTGCAGATCCTAATTTTCCAGTGAATCAGACTGGTCATAATTATTAGAAGTTAAGCAAAAAGATTTAGATAATTACGTTCTCAGTCTTTTCATGAGATGGCAATTCTGTATCAAGTCTCAGAAGGGTGTCATTACTGGCTGTGATAGGCCATAGTGTAAGCAGGGGGACAGGACTGTGAAAGGTATTTCTGCTCTGCAGTAATACAAAATAAGGAATTTTTCTCTGGGTTTTTCAATATAAATACATATCAAAAAATCCTGTAAATATTAAAAATGTAATCTTGTGAGTCTTTTAACTCATCTTCATGCATCTTTGTGCATCTCAGCACAAAATTCTTCATTAATAGTTTCAGTTCAGTGAAAGAAATGTAAGCGTCAACAGCAGTTGATGAGACGAGAGTCCCTGAACACAGAAAAATGGAATATGCTCAAGTCAGTCTTGATTAACAAAAAATGCAAGGAGGTACCATAATAAATATTAAGCTGCAGAAAAAAGAGTTCTAATGGGTTATCTAGAAGCATCTACCTTTAATCATTTTAAAGTAAGAGCCATGTTCCCAATTAGGGTAGTTGAAAGGTTGAAAAATCCAAACTTTTCTATCTTAACTGTTTCAACACCTAGCACTCTGGCAAAAGAAACGTTTTATCCCAAGAGAAAATGAAGACCTTTTTAAATTTGGTGCTGGGAACAACCCTGAAGCCACCTGCATGCAAGAGACAATTATGTATGGTGCAACTGTTATTGTAGAAAAATACTGTAAAGTAAGCACAAACTTTGATGCTTTGATCACTCAGAGTGGATTTGCCAAGGTCAGTCCCGAACCTGAATACAGTCAAGAACTAGAAACACACGTTTCGTAACAAATATTATGCCAGATTTCTGAAAGCTGTGCAGACTCTCATTGCAATCAAAGCCCTTGTATGGGCTTCAGCAGCTAGGGAAGCCTGGGGAGAACACTGGGAAAGTCTGCAGGACTTAGGTCGGAGAGGACCTAATCTTGAAGAAGACTGCAAAACCTTTTCCCCACTAAGATGGAAAAAGGCCCCGGACCAGCCCAGCTCGGAACGCGCCGGGTTTGTGGCCGGTGTGGGACTCGAACCCGGACCCTCACCGAGGCCACGCCTCCGACCACGCCCCCGCGGCGCGCGCGTCCTAGCGACCGTTGCGGCGTTTCAAACACACACACGCTCCTCCCGCAGCCAATCAGCGCGCGCAGCGCGCCCAGGGTCTGTCGGGAGCTCGCCCCCCGCCGGAGCAGTGCCGGAGTGCGGAGCTATCGCGCATGCGCCCTGCGAGGCGGGCGGCACTGCCTGCGCCCCGATCCCCGCGCATGCGCAGTGTGCGGCGGCGGGCGCGGAGCGCGGTCGGCACCGAGGGAGGCATCGGGAGCGCTCCCACCGCCACCGCGGGCAGCGGCACCGGCAGCAGCCACTGGAGGAATTGGCCGCCCCCGGGCCGCCCCCGGGATGCGGCGCTGCTGCGGCCGCCCCCCTCGCCGGGCCCGGCGCGCCCCCGGGCTGAGCCCGCGGCGCCGCCCGCGGGGCCTGTAGGGCCGGGGCAGCGGCGGCCCGAGGAGCCGCGGCGGCCGCCGGCAGTGAATGGGCGCCGCGGCGGGGCGGGAGGAGCCGGAGCCGCCGCCGCCGCGATGGCTCAGGAGAAGATGGAGCTGGACCTGGAGCTGCCGCCGGGGAGCGCCGCGGCCCCGGGCGACGGCGGCGGCCTGAGGCGGTCGAACAGCGCCCCGCTCATCCACGGGCTCAGGTGAGGGGCCCAGGGGGCTCGGCTTATCGAGCCCCGGGGTCGCCGCTGCCCGCCGGCTTCGCCGCGGGCCTTGGCCAGGCCCGGCGCTCCCTCAGCGGCCTCTGGAACGTGTCCCTTGTCCTGCGGGGCCGGGGCCGCAAGTGCCCCCTTGTCCCCCCTCGCCGTACGGAAGGTGCTCGCTGCGCTCCCACAGTGACAGCAGTGCTCCTGTTCAAATAAAATGATGTTTTCAGCGCTCTGGAGACTGCAGCGCGTGTCACAGCACTGTGGAGCATTAAGTAAAGCGCACCCGAGAAGGCTGTTCACAAAACTTTGTTTTCTCCCCCTGCAGTGACAACTCCCAGGTGTTTCAGCCTTACGTGTTGCGGACTCGCAGGAACAGCACAACAGTTATGAGCCGTCATGGAATGGTGAGGAATCTTAAGCATGTCATGTTTACACACAACAAGGAATAGTTGGAGTAGAGAAATGAAGTTAAACTTGATTTGTATTTGCAGTTAGTATCCTAGCAAGCTTCCAAGCTGCAGAATAAGCATTTTTTTCACCTCCAACTGCAACCTGCAATGAAATAATACTGGTGTGTTGACTGTGTGTACCCAAGAAGACAGGAGTAGTTGAAATAATATGTGACTCCCCATATGAAGTACAATTTTAAAGTTAATTTGATCCTGACTGTGTGTTAGAAGAGTAAAATGCTGTCACAGTTAAAAGTCTTGAAAGGATGTTTTAATTTGTTGTGAGAAGGGATGAGGGAGTCACAGTTCTTTGTTGACCTGTTTGACATAGTGCTCTTTTTTTGCAAAGGCAGAACACTAGCCCTCAGAAAATCACTGAAAGAAGAGAAATTTATTTGTTGCTTTGTGTTATAAGTCTGGTAGCGTACACTACTGCAGTTGTTTAACTTTTCAAAGATGTTGCATTTCTTTTTTTCCACCCTCTCCTTGTCAGGTGAGGGATTTATATGCTTCTTCCACTGAAATTTTTCTGTCTTGTCTGAGGGTAGTGAAGATTAAATATTGCTTTTCTCAAAACCTTGAAGTCCTGAAATAAGTTTCCTCTATGTCTTCTGTTCAGGAAGAGTGACGGGGAATTTTAATTCAAAGTCTTCTGTTGTGAGATTTCTTAAGAATGCAAAATTTTGGAGCTTGTCAGTAGGTGTGACATTGGACTCACGGTCATCTTGAGTGGGAACTGTTGGCCCACTTACATGTGATAGTCAGAGTTCCAGAGGAATTAGATGCATAAAATTGCACACAATTGAAAAATTGCAGCAGTCAAGCTTTAGGGAGTGTTGTTCAAGACTGAGTTGAAGCATTGAGATTTCTCCTTTACAATAGCCAGCTGGTTGAGTAAGGTGTACTACAGGAGTTTGTCATATCCTGGGCAGTGGGGAATTGTGTAACAATCATAGCTTCATTTGTAGTAGCTCACTTGTCTAAATGGCATCTGTAGCTATTTGTGTACTTGAGATGCTGAGCAGCATCTGCCTGCAAGTCAGATCCGTGCCACTTGCTGAGTGATACAAGGAATCTGTAAGTGGTAAAACAAGTCTTTTCTCTTGAAGGTCAGTGTTTGCTTTTTTGCAACATTGTTTGAGTCATCCACATGTAGTTGTGCAGCTCATTTTGAACTCCCTAAGAATGTAGTTGATGGTAAATAGTATGTATGCAAGCAGTTATGTGTGATTTAGTCATTGTGGCTGTTGCTTTTTTTTCCAGTTCTTGTCATCATCTCCTATTCGTATTCCTAGCAGCCGACTTCATCAGATCAGAAGGGTAAGTAGTTATCTGTGCATTCAGTAACAGAATGAAAAGCACTATATAATATTAAAGTACTTGCACAGTGGGGGTTTCTTTCCTATTGAGTTTTTCAAGTACTAAAGAAAACTGAATATTTCTTAAGACTCAATTTCAACATGGAAGTGGCCTTGCAAGGCTTATTGTTCTGTTTAAGCTACCGTGCATTTTAGAAGTATTTAATTTAAGAGAAGCAGTGAGCTGGACTGATGGCTGTCCTGTCTTTTCTGTAGTGGTTCTGCTGTTCATGTTTCAGTCCTGATGGCAAATAATGGAATCATGAGTGTTATTTCAAGTACCTGTAATGAATCAAATGTTATGGGAAAACTTATGACATTTATCTCCTGCAGGAGGAAGGAGTGGATTTAATGAACAGAGAAGCAGCACATGAAAGGTGAGTGTTATTGAAAGAAGGTGATAAAATAGCCAGAGTTATCCTCTTTGTAGCTACTGATGGGGTTTTTTGTATTCTAGGGAAGTGCAGACAGCAATGCAGATAAGCCAGTCATGGGAGGAAAGCTTGAGCCTGGTAATCTTTTTATAAGATGTTTCCTATTTAATTCTACTTTTACACTCAACTGATGAATTTAAGGGAAAGAGAGGAATTAACTGTGAAAATAATTTAAGAAGAATTTAAGCTCATCTGCCTTAGCTACTTTGTGCTTTTGACCCAATGACTTTCCATTAGAAGGTTGCACCTTGGATTTCAAGGTAATGTCCTGTGCCAGTGTTAAGTCTGAAAACTTGTATTCACAGAGCGACAATGACTTGGACAAGTCTGAGAAATCTTTTTCCCCAAAGAGAATAGACTTCATTCCAGTTTCGCCTGCGCCTTCACCTACAAGAGGAATAGGAAAGGTAGGATAAGTGAAATACCAAACTGAGACAGTATATCAGAATTCTAGACCAAACTGAACTGTTGAGATGTGTAACTTCGTAAGTTGTTCCGTAGTTTAGAAAACCCGTGAACAACACAACCAAACAGGCACCAAAAACCCCAAACCCATATTTTGTTGGTTTCTTAGAATCTAATGGTTGCCATCTGGGAGCCTGCAGAGTTTAAGCAGTGAAACACTGAATGTTTTCAGTTACTGCTACTTGTGCAGTGTTCGGGTGGGTTGGAGTTCTGGTTGTAGGGAAGCTGGAAGAGGTCATGAAAATAGTCCTGGACAGGATCTTCAGGTGCAGAAGTGGGGGGATGCTGGGAAAGAAGCTCTAAAACTGGACTGCAAATCTGTGTGGTGAGAGATGAAAATGTGTCCATCGGTTACAGAAAGGAAGGCACAAATGCACTCTGAAGGAGGACTTAGGTGTGCTGAACTTGTACTGAAAACTGGTGGCAGATGCCAGAGAAAAAGAGGTGGATCTTAGATAAACTACTTTTCCAGCGAGGACTGGAAAACTGAAATGCAGCACAGAGAAACTGGCATCTGGATTTAAAGATGGGCTGCTTGACCTTGTTTGCACCCTCTTGTGTGATTCTGCTTTTGTGCTGCCATTATTTCACTGCATGCTCCTACCAGATTGGTGCATGTAACAGCCACCTACGAGTGCTGGGTGAATGTGTTCCTGGGAAAACACTGATGCTGGCAGCTGCTCCTGTACCTTTGGAATTCTGACTGTAAAGCACTAGGAGATAACTTGACAGAAAGATTTTTGTGTGTAGCTGGAAGCATTCATGGGGCTAAGCTCAAATTAGCTGCAGAATCACAGAGCTAAATATCCTGTTTTACTCTGGAATATTGTCAATTTTCAGGTCAGATGTATTTTAAGTAAACTTGTTTAACAAGCCCCTTAAAAGAAGTAAGTCCTGAGTACTGTACTGCTGTTTCTAAATGTAACAAAGAACAGAAACAATTCTCTTATTTAGAGAACAGTGTCTATTTCAATTTTACTTTTCTTGTGGGTTTTGATTAGCTTAATCTGAGCAGAATTACATGGTCCAGTATGTTTTTGTAAGTTAAATTCTAATACTTGTAACATTACATTTGATAATCTGCCTAATCTGTTGCTAGCTTTTCTTAAGAATAAGAAGAGAATAGAAGAGGGGATGTTTGGTTTGGAGAGTGGAGTGTAACATCTGAGTATTTTAAAGGAAATTCTGAAGTATCTTCATTTGAACTTTCTTCCTGCAGCAATGTTTTTCACCGTCATTGCAAATGTTTGTGAGCAGTAATGGGTTACCTCCAAGCCCTATTCCCAGTCCAACAAGGCGATTCTGCAAGTAAGTAATGAGTGTCTGTTGTGCTAGCATTGGAATTTAAGCCAAAGATTAATTAAAGTTGATGTTAAGGCATTAAAAGAGACTTCAGTTTTACAGCTGCCGAAGCATTGCCACATAAAAATGCGCTGAAAGTTCAACCTTTACCAATGGTAACTTTATGTGGGTGCTCTTATAGAGCCTGTGTCAACTTTAAACTAGACTTGGTAACTTGAGGGGAGGTTCTCAGGTATTTCAAATTAACTTTGTCTGCAGATCAGTTTTATATAAATACGCCACAAAATTTAGAAAAGGATTGAAATGAGGATGTGATTCACTAAGGGAAGTGAAAATAGAAAACTTACTACAACTTCGTGTGACAGATAATCTGCTCTAATAGGCAGCACTTACTTGTTATCTATGTATTTAGATTCCATGAGAATTCCAGTTGTGCAGGAATAGTTTGGAAGAATGCTTCATGTGCTGTGGTTGTGTTGATTTGATGCAAATTAGAACCTTTACAGGACTGATTCAGTATTCTCTCTTCAGCAGGAGGAGTCAAAGTCCAATCAACTGTATCAGGCCCAGTGTTCTTGGCCCCATTAAAAGAAAAGGTGTGTGTATTTACCTCACTGGATGTTTTAATATGGCTGTATTTTTCTAGCTGGATACATTATTTTGTTGTTTTGTAGATATAATGCACTTGTATCCACAGTGAACTGGAATTTGGCAGGCATAACTCAGAAATATAATGTAAAGTAGCTAGTCTAAAACACAGGAATGAAAAACTTAAAAAACAGCTACTGCTTGAAAGAGGGAAACTTTATTATAGATCAAATTAAATGTCAGAGCTTACAAATAGTGATAACTTTCCTACAAGTACCACTGAACAGTGCACACCCTTCAGATCATCTTAGGAATGTTGCTTATCATGCAGTATCTTCTAAACTTAGTACTGAATGTTTGTTTTCACTCTGAAAGTTCAGAAGGTGAGTGTTTAGAGAAATGGAATAGATCAGTGCCCTTTCCTCCTGAAGAGGGGAAAACGCATTCTTTCCTGGAAGTGTTCCATGCTAGAGATTTTCAAATAACATCCCTGAACAAATCTTAGTAGAACTGTAAGAATGAGATATTTTTAAAGTGTGCCTTTAGCTATGCTTATCCTTTCTGCTTTTTTTTTTTAACTTAGGCATTCTTAATTGCACCAAAACCATGTCCTTTTATTGTACGAGACTTACATTAGAGAAAAGTTACTGTTTGTTGTTTGGCTTTTTTTTTTAGTACTGCGTGTCCTATCAGATAAAGAACATTGTCTAACTGATACTGATTTGACGGAGGACAGAGACAAGTTTTGTCATAGATGTCAGTTCCATCTTGGCTTTTATTTTCTGTGAATTTTAGAGGCATTAAAATTGAACAAAACTTTATTAAGCTAAATGATCAATAAGGAATAGGTATCCACACTTATACCTTACACAAATTGTAAAAGCAATGCAGGTAGAGACAGGTCTTTCCTCACCAAATCCATGTGGTCCCATGGAGCATCTTTCACGAAGTAGAGATAGGAGTTTGCCTTTTCTTACTTGAAGTATCAAGGAATTTTTAAAACGCTGCTTAATTTTGAAACATCTAATCTATTTAAATGAACTTACGTTCTTTTCTTAAATATGTGGTCCTGTTTTTTTCTGAATTTTAGCAGTAGTTTTATAGTAGGAGAAGGAAAGCCATGAACTGAAGAACTTTTCACTGCTATGGGGAATTAATACTGGTAGACTGTGCAATGTGTTGTAGCAGTGCAGATTTGTCTCTGTGAAATTTAAGGGGCAAAACCGTTACCTAAGTTGTTGTCTTGTTCATTTTGTTCATACTGCAAGACCAAGTATTTTATAAATGTTTTTTGCCCATTCTGCTTGCTAGAAGCAATTATTCCTTACCTTAAGACAGGAATGTGTCCCTGTGGGCTGAAGGAAATGAAACTTGGTGGGCGGTTATCAGTCTTTTATAAAATGTGGCAGTGTGATTCTGTTGCAGAATGTATAGACTGGTTTGCTATAATGCTTTTAACCTCTGTCAGGTTTTCACACTGACTCTGTAGCTACTGCAAAGTGTATGTAAAAGCCAGAGAAATTATTACCATTTCATGCTTTTTTTTTTCCAAACTAAAAATGAAAATACAGTGTAGCTGGGAGGGTTTTTTCTTCCTTTTTTTAATTTTTTTTTTAATTTTTATTTTCAAGTTCACGATGTTTTCAAGTATCTGTTGTAGAACAGCTATTAGTGAGCCAGCTCGTTCTCAGGGCAGATTATACTAAACAGATTACATTAATTCTCCCCATCATATTTAATCTCTTAATGTCTGTAGATGGTTACAGGTACAAAGACAGTCTGATCCATGATGAGTAAGTGAAAATGCTTCCACATGACAGATTTATTTCATTCAGCTTTCCTGTAAAAGTGCGTGCATCAGAATTCATTGTACAGGGGAGGGTGAAACTGAATCCAGCTGTCATTCTTATTCTCATAACCACTCATAATTTTAAACTTTGTATTTTGACTTATGTCAATTACCTCATCTCAGCTGTTTACTTAAAACTAAGTCATGGTAATTAGTTTGCTTTAGATTATTTTGTCTCATTGCAGTACAAGTAGCAAGTTTTATGTCTTTGAGATCATTGGAGCCTCTCAGGTACTGCCGAAGTTTTAGCTAAAGGATGGACTGGATGATTTAACAACAGCTGTCCTGAAATTAATGTGTTAACTGGGGGCTTGGTTGGCTGAATTAGAGAACTTGTGTTACAAATGCAACCATGGAGTATTGTGGGTCAAACCTTTCTTTTACAGCAGACAAATATTAAGTGGATATTCCAGAGACTCAAGTGAGTTTGATTATTTGCGCTGTTTTCCTTAGGTGAAATGGAAACTGAAAGTCAGCCAAAGAGACTTTTCCAAGGAACAACCAACATGCTTTCTCCAGATGTTACACACCTGACAGATCTCAGTTCATGGTAAAATATGTCATGTGCCCTGAAATGCCAAAACAGGGAATGTGCATTTATCACAAGCTTTCTAGATGTTTTTTCCAGGAAAAAAATACTTTGCGCGTATCTTGCGGATGTGTATTAATGGGAACTATTCTGTGGTCGTGTCCTGTGACAATGGTCCTGCTCCTTTCATCAGTTCTTCCTGAACAGACCCTAGCCTAGATTTTTGTATGAAAGCTTTTACACTGACTATAATTGTTACAAATCCCTGTTGATTCATAAGCAAAGTTACTTTGCTTCATGGTAACGGTATGTTGTAGGCAGTGGTTATATAGTGTCTGTGGCACTTCCCAGAATACTTAGGGACAAGAACAATTAAATACCCATACACATTTGCTAAGTTCATGATTTTTAGAATTAAGTCATCTTTCTTTATTACAATCATAAAATACCGAGGTTTTTTATGTGTTGAGTCAGATACTAAGTATTCAAAAATATCAGATGTTATTACTGTAATTCCAGTTTACCTACAGACTTGAAACTGCCTAGATGGTTTTTTCCATGTTGCTTCCCCCTAAATTGCAAAAGCATCAATTTATGTGCCCTCTTGAGATCTTGTATCAAGATTTTAAAATCCAAACACAGGAATTCTGTGGGAAAAACAGGTCTCGATCTTGCTTTGAGTAGTGCAATGTTAAAGAGCATACCAGCTAATTAATGACATCTTTGCTGCATTGCTGATTAATTTATTATTTTTCCTTTCCTATAAGCTTTTAAGGTTTTATACTTTTTAGTTGTCACCTCCTTTCTACGTCTGATTAAAATCAGCTTCATAATTTATTCTGCATGTTAAAAAAACCCAATAATTCTGCTCCTCATTCCCATGAGGAGCATGAATATCTATAACATGCTACAGAAAACAAGGAGTTTTCAGGGCTGCCAGTCTTGCAGTAAAGACTGAGTGGTAGTATAGGTCTCCTACAAGTCCTCTTCAAGGGGGAAGCGCGTTAGCTTTGTACAGAGCCTTGTGCCCCTGCACTAAAGAACCTTTTTCCCTTTCCCCAGCCTGTCCTCAGATATTCTCGACGGGAGTAGCAGCAGTGTTGGCTCTTCCTCTGATTCCCTGACTAAAGGCAGCATAACCACAGAGTCTCCAGTGACGTGCTCCAACTCCTGCTCCTCGTTCATACTGATGGATGACTTCTCACCCAAGTGACTTTACCAAGTCCTGAGTCAGTGTCTGGCTGTGCTGTCCCCTTCCTGTACTTGTACAGAGAAACGAACTCTGATCCTTGAACGATTCATATGAGGTTTATTAAAAGGAAAATTTGTTGTTACTGTAATCTTTGGCTACTTTCCAGTGATTTTTTTAAAATTTATCCATTTAATGGACATTGTAGACCATATAAATGTCTGGTTTTGCGAATTTATCTTTTAAACAAGATGTCTGCTGATATTATACTAACTTTTGCTTTCAGGAACTTGCATACACTTTTTGATTCCAGGAATAGGTATCTACCTATTAGTGTTGCAATTTTTAGGAATGTACTTCTATCATTATCATGGTCACTCTGTCTAGGGAAATAACTTGGTTCGGAAGGATTTGAAAATACTAATTTATTCTCTGGCACTTCTACTATTGAGTAAAATTATTCTTGCTTTTGTTTTTTCAGTCACTAGCCTCAAATTCCTTTATGGAAGGGAGAAAAAATATTTTATTTTCTTAGTGCTGCTAATCATTTTTATGAATTCTTTTACAGGAGACCACACTGGGTGTGGAAATCTCACTCTATTACATTAAACTAAAAACCCCACAGCAAAATAACTAATGACTGTCACCTTTTGCCATCAGTGAAGAAATAATAATACTCTACAAACATGATTAAATTAGCTGCATAGTTCTCTCCCCAGAACGTTTGTCCTATAGATTGTATGAAATAAGCTCATTATTCAGCAAGATTTGGCCAGGAAAAATTAATCCACACCTCGATTGAAGGCATACAGTGCAGATAATTAAGTTAATTAAACTACTGTGTAGGAGAACCATGTATGGCACCATCGATGTCTCCTGTGGCATTGAGGTCATAAGTATTTTTGTGCCTTAGGGGACATTGTTACAAAATTATGGAATGTAAACCAGAGGGGTGGGTGGGGAAAGTCCTTTGTGTACAGCTTGTTTATAGAGTGCTTACCCGAGTCTGTTGGCGGTGCTGCTTCCCTTAGTGTTCCTTTCCAAGGTGTGGAGGTGCTGGGGGCAGCCCCAGCTCCGAGGGGCAGCCAAGGTGACACCCTTTGCATCTGCTCTGGACTGAGTTTGTCCCTTTGTTGGTCATGAGCAGAGCAAACAGCTCAGCAAATGTTTGATTCCTAAGGAAAGGCTTTGGATTGGATACAAGCTCTGCAAATTGCTTGGTGAAGGAGTTCTCTTTGAGCTATGAGTAGTCTTGATACAGTACCTTGGTCAGTCTGAGGTAGGAACAGATATTTTACTTTTTAAGGACTATAACGGGGCAAAATAAATCCGTTTGTAATCTACTGTGTTATGCTATTTATTATTTATAACTCTGTAAAAAGTCTGTGGTGATGAATTATAGTATTTTTTTATGATTGAATAAGTTTTTTATGTTCAGTAATTGCTGGCCGGTTTGTATTTAATATGCAACATTGTCTGCCAGAATCATAAGCTTCCATTTTTGAATGTTTGTAACATAAATGCTTTTGTTACCTAAAAGTACAACTTGTGGTCTTTCTGAAAGAAAATAGCACTGAATTTAAAGTAAGATTATGTGCTTTAGATGTGAGCACAATCTCTGGCAATGCTGTCTGGCTAAAAGGGGAGGGGGAGAACCATAGTTTTTTCTGTTCCGAAGAAGCCGTTGGGTATCCAGAAGATGTGTACATACCAGATTATTTT
Source organism: Lycocorax pyrrhopterus obiensis (assembly GCA_014706295.1). Classification (NCBI taxonomy): domain Eukaryota; kingdom Metazoa; phylum Chordata; class Aves; order Passeriformes; family Paradisaeidae; genus Lycocorax; species Lycocorax pyrrhopterus. The sequence continues at coordinate 19,496,895 of JACSVZ010000005.1, forward strand.
TAAAAGTGTTTCCATTAAATTGTAAGAAGTACCAGAATGGGCCAACAGTGGCACTATTACTTGTAATATCATTTCCACCTGTGGAGCATTAGTTCCCCACTTCAAATAAATGTGCATATTGTAAAATATTGTCCATTCGTGCCATTCTTAAATGAGCTCTACAGTATTGAATGTTAATTTTGTTTGTATATGCACAGTGCTATTTCTTGAATTTTTGATGTCTTAAGTCGCTTAATTATTTTTTTATTCATGCCTGTATCTTCTCTGCCTTCTTGGTGCTTAAAGAAGGCTGCTTTTCCATTTGCAAAATATTGATAAACAGTCTGTGATAAAATACAACCTCGTTACCTGTGCCACAGTTCCCTTCTACTGTGCTTTTACTGGTACTGTGATTTAGAAATCTGAACGAGGGGTGGCAGGAGGGGGAAACCTATTGCATGCTTTCTTAAACCTGAGAAGAGCATAGTTATTGCTTAATTTTGGCTGATTTACCTGTACAATTGATGTATTCCAGATTTGTTTGTTAGTGGAGAGTCTTATCTGCGTGCTGGCCTCTGTAAACATTCGAATGTAAGCTGCATAAAGCGAGCGCACAAATAGTCACTCTTGTTACAGCAGTTTTTTTGTAGTGTTCTGGCTGTTCCCCACTCCTGGAATGTCTTGTAAAAGACATTGCTCTTTTATAAAATATGTATGTAATGCACACACTCGCTGTGTCTGTTGTTTCAGAACGAATGGATGTCACTGTGTAGTAGGCCCAGGTTCTCTTTCACACTCCTAACACACGCAACTTGTTCATTTTTAAACAAAGTTTTCTAATATGCTGATGATCATATTTGCACTTAACTGCATTTGAGTTGCCACGGCTTAGAGGGTTAATTGATATTGTAGCATACTCTGACTGAAACTGACTAAAAGTTGCATGTCTGGATTTTGTTACTTGCTTTGTCTGAGGGAATTAGATACCAGTTGGGAAAGAAGGCCAGCTGGTGCTGGTAGTCAGCTTTAATGTGTAACTATTGATATTTAACAACTGGTTTTTATGACTTCACCAGACTTATTTCTGCTGAATTGCCATGATGAGAGTCTGAGAATTTCTGTCTTTCCCCCACTTCCTTCTTTTTATAAGGGATCATTAGCGCGTATCTGTTGCTGAGAATCAGTGATGAGTCACCTGTAATGTTGTAATAGTTGAGAACTAAGTTAAAATACCTGTGTGATTCAAGCAGCATTTTAGATGGACTATTTTTAATATGTTAATTAGCACAGCATTACAGCAACAGTTTTTGTACAGCTCATTGACCAGCACTGCCTTTAGATCGTATCCAGAGCCTGCTGAATCCTCATTTCATGGGCTTAAAATGCTGGAAGGATTTTACCAATGGTTTAGAAAAATGTGTGTGTCAGCTGTGGAACTCTGTGTGTTTTGATAATATCAAGTGTTCTGCATCAGGAAATGGATCACAGTGTGCATGTTTCTTTCTCCTTCATTGAATTTCAAATTGGGGGATCATGGGCCCAAAAGCCTGTATTTAAGGGGCTATTTTTCTGACTGTATGTGATTAAATACTTTCTCCTACAATGAAAGTAATTAAACTGTCAGTGCGTGAGGATGTAAATCTGAGTTCTTCAGACTTTATTGGAGAACTCAAAGGGCACAAGGAACTCTATACTGCCTAAAAACACTAAAGCGGGATTTTTTTGAATTTTTATTTTGTAAGTCGTGATAAAAATAGAGAACTCATTTTAACAACTCAAAATGCTAAAACATTTTAAATGCAAGGCTTTAGCTTGGCATGTTTCTCCAGGCAGGTCCACACTGAGGGCTGTGTGCAGAGGTGAACCTGAGCAGGCTCAGGCAGATTTGGAACTCAGGTTCTGGTGCACAAATACAATAGACTGGCCCAGGGAAATTATTTTTTGCAAATATTCACATTCTTATCTGTAGACCCTGTTAATACATTGTGTGACAACAGAGATGAGAATTTGTTTTTCCTGGAAGGAATTTCATCTGCATACAATTTTCCTGGTAAGTTCATAATAAAAAAGCTGTGCATTAACACAAGTTCAAGAATTCTGTGAAGTCATAGGCCTGTTGCATTTGCTTTTTTGGGGTAAAGGCCAAGGAGTATTTTTGGAGCTATACAAACTTCCCCTTGTATTCCAAGGCTATTATATGAGTGGCAGCTGTCCATAGTAGATGGAAAGGGACTTTGCCTATCATTCAGTATTTCAGTCTCTCTTGAGGCCTGTTAAATAATCCTTAGCAAATTCAGCATAAGATGGTCACCGGAGGTACCAGAAGACCCAGTGAGAAGGAAGTAGTGACTTGCTTCTCTGACTATAAATGAAGAGTTTTAGCCTTGAGTTAATCTTACCCAGCTAATTTTCAAAGGAAAAATGCATTTTTCAGACAACTGAGACTTTTCATGGGGGTCTGCCCTGTTTAGACTTAGAGGAAAAGGGTCCTTGTGGGCAATTCTAGGGCTGTTTTGCTTAATCCACTCCAAAAAGAGGGACCTGTGCTTGCCCATCAGAATTGGAGTAGCATTGTCTCAGTTCCAGCTGGTTTTGGGGAGGGCAGGGATTTGGTGTTTGGGTTTCCTTAATGACTGGTTATCTAATTCTCAAAGGCCCCAACAAGGACCTTTGTTATCAGGCTAAAATCAGAAGTAGATGTTGTTTTAGGGCAAGTCTGTTTTCTGAGGGAGTAATTATGCTGCAGTGCTGGTTTAAGGGTGACAGCTGGGGTTTGCTTCCTGCTGTAGGGACAGGGCTGCTGTTCCCATAAATGCAAAGGCACAGAAGCCACTGTAAAGTGTCCCTGTACCTCAAGGCTATCCCTTTAGAGTGGACTGGGCACTTGGCAGAAGTCTCTTGTTTCAATCCAAACCCTTTTTGCATTCAAGCTGCTTTTTATTACTTACTCTTAGATCTTAAAGCCTTGAGTCTTGCCTCTGATTAGCATGCCAGGGCCAGTGTTTTCTTTTTAAACCTGGAGCAATTTGGTTTGTTGTTCTTGCATTATAAAGTTTGGAGATGGGGAGGAGGTGGGTTCTTGCTATTAACAAAGAATGCATGTTAGCTTGGATGGTCACAAAAGATCGTGGGGGTTTAAAAGAAATGAGACCTGAAAACATAGAATAAAGAAATGCCTATTTTTAGTGAACTATTTGGCTGGTTTGATACCAGGCTCTTTCTCTAAACACAGGCAATAGTCTTTTGAGCGTATTTTTAGTAGCAGCAACAAAACCCAATGTTCTTCCACCTCCAAAGTCTTCGTACTGTAAAGTAAGAATTTATTACTGAAAGACCATGAGTTTTGTTCATCTCTAACCAACCAGGCCAGGTCTCCCTCAGTCCCTGAATAAGTTTGCAGTAACAGTCTCTGTGACTCAACAGGCCAGTTCGTGACACCAGGCTGTCAAGAAGTTCCTCTCTGTCTAAAAAGCATCTTACACTGTACAAGAATTCTAACACTGTTCTTCTTCCTTAGCTTATTTCTGAGTGCCATAAAATTTTATTACCTTTTTTACAAACACAATTATTATTTACTCTTGATTACTATAGGTTGCCTATCTTACTAAATAGCTGTGGTAAAATTCCTGGTGGACTCTTGCCTGTCTCTCATCTTGGGGTATAACAGACTTCGGGATTTTTGATTATTTTTCAGATAAGGCAATGTTTTCTGGAAGAATTATCCATTGTGTTTTGATTCTGCGAGGCATTTGGATATAGTTTATGCAGAAGTAAGTCCTGTTTAACAACATGAGTTAAATGAATCTTGGAGACAATGACATGAGATTGTTTTTTCAGAAGATGAGTAGTATAACCCCTGCATTACCTAACAAAACCTTCTACATTCTGCCACCACTTTTGAACTTCCACCAAAGTTGAGTAAGTTGGCAGAAGCTCCCGGCTATTATTTGTGTTTGGATAGTTTATAACACATATTGCAAAAACCCTATTGTGCTAGAACAAAAATATTTTCCTTCCCCCAAATAATTTACAATTTAAGTTTATCATGAGAACTGTAATCATTTATCAATGCAATGTGTGCTCAACGATTTTTTCATTATGCAAAAATTAGTATTCGTGATAGGCAGGTAGAAAGCAGGTGGTATTAAAAACTGTCAGCCCAAGTAAAATAAAGAATGTAATGGAAGTTAACTAGTCCAGAATCTAAATATAAATGTTGGATCTAGCCTGTGACAAAGCTCTACAAGCCCCTAAAATTTTGGGAAAATTCAGCTACTGCCATGAACTTAACAGCTCTTTCTCAACCCTAGTTAATATCAACACTTCCCTATTTATGACCAGAACCTCCAAGAATTTGGAAGAAAAATAAGCGTGAAAAGGGGAAGCTAGAATGAAAATGCCTCTGTGCCTATGATGTATGAGTACTAGTTTAAAAAATGTTACAAAGTACAGTGAGTTGGGACAAATGTGCTTTGAATAAGAGTTGAGGATGTGCTATGTAGAGTACGTGTAACATCTTGTTCATGTGCAAGAACAGACTGTGAAAAAAACAGCTTTGTGTGGGAGAAACAACATCAAAGGCCCTGAAAGAACTGGTGCTGTAATTGGAAACATTTGCCTTTTGAGGGCTCTTTTTTCTGCTGGTCACTTCTTTTTTTTTTTTTTTCCTTCCCCCTCCCCCCCCCTCCTGTATTAAAACCCAACAGCTGAGCAATGTAAGGAGCATGGGTAGGGTGAGCTGGATGGGCTACAAGGAGGGATATGGAGGGCCAGCTGAATTTGTATGGCATTGCCCAACTTCCCTCCTACCCCTTCACACGGAGTTTGCATCGGCCTTAAAGGCTGTGGTTGTGTTTGTTGGACAGCCACAAGGCTGGAAGTTCAGCTGCATGTGTTTAGCTGAAAAGTTAGTGCACAGGATTGTCAGCTTCTGTCAAACATGTCCTAGAGGTGGGCAAAACTCTTCATGGGGGCAGAGCAGGAATGAGAGGGGAAGGGGAATTAAGAGTGTAGGAATGGGACAAAGATGCCCCAGAAGCTCTGGGCACTGTGAGAGAGCACAAGGGAGCTGGTGGGACAGGGGACTGTAGACAAAGCACTGTAACTGAGCAGGGGGAGGAATGTCACCCAGCAGGAAGGAGATGGCATGGCAGCAGGCTGCTGCACGCACTTGGTGTGGAGAAAGCAATGGTTTTCCTGCAGAGTGTCAGGGTTATCCTTGCTGCCAACAGAAGGTTCACGCTGAGGGAGAAAGGTTGTGGTACAGCTGCATGGAGGCAGCAACCTGCCACAGCCACATCCTACAGCCTGCGCCTCTCCGGGTGTTTTTTGGGGAGTAGCAGAACGTTTTCAGCCTGGCTTTACATTAGCAACAAAGAACATCGAGCATGAAGGACTTGGAGCAAGCATCAGTGCCAGCGAACAGCGCATCCCTACTGTGCTGGGAGCTTTAGACCAGCTGGGGAAAGTTTGTGGGGATCTGGATGGCCACGGGATGGCGTCTCGTGGCTTGCAAAGCACAGGACCGTGTTTCGTGAGCAGTGGTAATAGTGCCTGAAGTGCTCTGAACTGCACTCACCGCGCAGCTTCTGTTGCTAGAAGCTTCTGATGTTTTCTTGCTTTTCACTCACAACGTAAGCTCTTCCTTCAGAGTCAACACTAACTTCCCAGAGTGAAGTTAGTGTTGGACTTCTTCATGCTAATAACCTTAAAGCTGATTTTAAAAAGGTTCTCTGTGGCTGTAAGGGTAATGCAATCCCATGCTAGAGGGGACTTGGATCAAATTTACTGACAACCTGAAATGAATGAGTAGGCCCTGCTCACAGCAAGAGAGCTTTCCTAGGAGTACCTTGCACATTGGCTGTTTTCCCAGCCCCGTGGAGCCTTTCAGGAGCCTGCTGTGGCACATTTCGGTTGGGTTTAAGGGATTGCAGTGTACAAGCTGGGTTTTTTCCCAAGTGCTGATGCTGCAATGTTCCCATCAGACCGCACGCAGGAAGCATCTTCCTGTTCTTTCTCCGAGTGGGCACACACAGACCTGGATCTTGGAGAACATACAGCAGCTTCAGCTCTGTAACCTGCAGCACACAGGGAATGTCTGCCTGCGTGGAGAGCGTCCAGCCATGGAGCTGTGCTCTGGTGCCCTGTCCAGGTGAGTGGTCAGGTAAGGCTGCCCAGAATGGGTCTGCTGCTGCTTTTGACAGAGATTTGGTTATTTATTGAAAACCAAGGTGTAAAACGGGGCAGCACCAGCTCTGGGCTGTGTGTGAGAGCTGCCTGCAGGGTCACGGTGTGGGCTGGGATGGTCCAGCTGCTGCCCTCCAGCTCTGTGACCTTATCCAGTCTGGAAAGGAGCTGGGGGGAGGTGCGGGAGCCTCATGATCTTCGCAAAGGGCTTTGAGATCCCTCCACAGCAAGTGCTGTGCTGGGGCTGAGTACTATCAGCACTGCTGCTGCTGGGAATTCTGGTTTGGCCCCTGGACCAGTGACTGGCCTTGTTGTGCCTGTGCTGCACGTAGTTTTGACTGGAGCTGGGAGCGGTTTCTCTGCTCTTTCATAGTTTGCCTTCTCCTTCGCACGTCTCCAGCCGGAAGTGCAGATTCAGCAGGCATTGTATGCCTCAGCAGCCTGCCAGCTGCCTTGCTGAAGCTAATTCACAATTCAAGTCACTCCTGATAAGTTTGCAAACAATACGCAGTGATTTCTGAGCTAGATAGCAACCGAGCTGAACTCCTCCACTTCCAGCCTGTCAGATGGACAAAGCTCTGCAGTTACTTTGTAAAGCTCACGGGTCAAACGTGGCCTCAATATTTTGTGCTTCTGTTATGTTTCATAAAGTTCTTATTTGTTTAGGAGTAGCGTTGAGTGTCATCATTATTATTGAAACCCTCCAATGAGTGTGTGGAGACACAGAGAGGGCATATGGTTAGTGTTGGTTGAATATGAGTCAGAAATTGAACCCAGGACTTCTGACTGGCAGTTTAGTTCTTTGATCATTGGATAATTGTGTTGCCCCCTCTATAACACACTGGAATAGCCTGGGAATTTCACTGGGAATAACTCCAGTGAAAACAAGAGCAACATTTTTTCTTCAGCTAACTTCATGTGGCAGCCACTGGAAGTGTGCTCTGAGGAACTGGCGCAGAGGAAGCGACTCTGCACTCGTGGCTCATCAGCCCTGGCAGGAAACAGCAGGTCAAAGTTAGAAGGAACTTACTTAAAAGCTAATGAGTGAGTGGTGCAGCAAGCACTGCAAGAAAGCAGGGCTCAACAGTCAGCAGGGAAGCTTGGGGCTCTCTGTCTCCATCCTTATTCCACTTCCTCTCTTCTTGTTCACATCTGTTTAACCAGAGAGATGCCAAGGTGATGATCTATCAGATGAGAATTTGTAGGTGAGACTGTGCCCTCTCCTGATATGAGCACAGCTCCCTCTGGAAAATGGGGCTGGTGCAGAAAACACACTGTTTAATCTTACTCAATATGTTTTTATGGAATGAAATTAAATCCTCATGACTCTGTATCTCAGCTTGGCAGATAGTGGGTTTTTTTCAGACATTTGTAAGGTCAGTAGTCACAAGTATAGCAGCCTAGAACTGCAGGGTTTGACCATTCTGTGCAAAAATCGGTACAATACAGTGGCAGAAACAGGAATATATATTGCTTCTGCCAGATGACGACAGAGTGTTTTCCTAGGTAGGCTTTGGGAAGCCCTCCTTGGTGCACTTTCCAAAGGGCACGAGGTCACATCACAAGCAGACTTACATTTTGAAGTGAATTTGTCTCTGTGCCATGAGTTGGGTCGGGTTTTTTTCACGCCTCCTTTAGTACTGGGATTGAAAATTCAAGTTGGAGAAACGTGAAAGCAATTGGGCCTAATCCATTCCTGTTGTTACTCTTTTTGTTTTCGCTGGAGTTACTCCAAGGCTGAATTCAGCATATGATGAACAACTTGTTCTCCAAAGTTGGAACTTAGGGGAGAAGGTTTTAGAGATGATCACGCAACTCTGGGGCTCCTTCTCAAACAGCTGAAGCTCCCACAAGAGGGACGATATTTGGTGAGTTCAGGTTATTGAATTTAGCACAAGATTCTAGTAATAAGCCCTCTAGTCATAATAAGACATTATTGTCCCTTAGAAGAATTACTTGAATAAAACCCAACTGCTTGCTTAGATTAGATGGAAAAATCCTGTTGATGTCACTTACCAGCCAGCTGCACAGATACCAACCTTGAGCAAACACAAGTGATTCTGAGCCTGGTAATCCTCGTCTTGCTCCCTTTCCTCTCACCTTTTCTGGGACCAGCCCCTTCAGGGTTGCTGCCTGTGAAATGTTCACTGCTCTTCATGTGCTGAACATCTCAGCTGCAGCCCAGGGAAGACCCTCCAAAGAGGTTACAAGCCCTAATTCTGTCTTGGTTAGATGGAAAAAGGAGTGTGCTATGGAGAAGTTGACTGTTACCAGCTGAGGACTAGGTGCTGTTTATTTGAGTTTAGGGGTTTTTTTGGTTTGCATTTTTTTTCGGGATCAAGGATATGGCTGTTAAGAACTAAGATGAAACTCCTTACAAATTTGCAAGATGAACCAGTCCTCACTGCTGGTTAATTCCTCCTGTGTTCCTGTGAGCTGTTGGAGGGGTCATGGGAGAGGCAAGATCCCCATGGTAAAATTAAGCTTTTCCTTCTTGGAGAAATAACCATTACTGTCTCTCTGGCTCACTCTGTTTCATTTACTTTCTAAACAACTTAGATCACAAAGGGCTCCAGGATGGGTGCAGCTCTTCCAAAGAAAAGGCTTGGATGACTTTCTCCAATTTAAGTGAGTCTTGTGGAAGTTGTGCTTCCTGCCCTTACCCCGAGAAGAGGATTTATAACAGATGCTTCTGCAGCCTTCACTGTGTGTGATTTGGAAGGTGGAGGATACACCAATCTTGCTGTGCTGTGGAGGCCAGGGCAGCTTTCTGCTGAACAACACAAGTCCTGGCTGACTAATAGAAAATCGCAGAGCCCAGCTGACACAGAGATCCCCTTCTTGCACGAGCTCTGGTGTGCTGGGGCACATCTCCTCAGCAGTTTTGCTCAGGCAGTTTCCAGTGCCACAGCCATGGTATGTCCTTGGTCTTGCTGAGGTTGAGCACTTCTCTGTTACCCTTTGGTTTTCACCTTCTTCCTCCTCTACTTCTGACCCAGGGCGGGGGGTGCCAGCTGTTCTCCCTGCTGCTTCTCCTTCCAGACTGTCTCTAAAACAGAGATCCAAGCGGCAGTTTGTACCCCCACAGCCCTGACTAACAGGGATGGTACAGAACATGCTAAGAATAGAAACAGCACTACAGGAAGGGGCATTTACAGTGCTTATTACGCTTAATTAGGACTAGAGGAAGTGCTTCCTTAATGCCTCAGCTGATGCACAGAGTGAAATACTTTCTTCAGCAGTTAGATACTGAGGAAGTGGCAAGGAAGAACCCTTCACTTTTAAAACCAAAATAAAACAACTTCCACTGTTACTTGTCTTGACCTATTTCTCTCCACAGCAGAAAATGCATCACTAATAAGCTTGTCAGGGTAAGGGTCAATGAAATGCTGTTTTGCTTAGATCTGAGGAGATTTTAGGGAGAAGGCAGAAAATTTGATGTATTCTACACAGTTACTGACCCCAAGGTCAGTGGAGCAAACACCAGGTAGCCAAGAAAAGCAGAAAGAATAGTTAAAAATCTTACAAACCACAATGCAGAGGGATTATCACACCAAACTTTGGTTAAAGTTCACATGGCAAAGAGGATCTTTGTCCTCTAGGAACTGCAGCTCCTACTGTTTGTCCACCATGCTGCTCCAAGACATAACCGCTTCCCCAACTTTACTTGGTCATCAAGAAGGCTGTAATTTGGACCAAGGCTTTAACACTAAACCAAGCACATTTTTGCCCAGCTTAAGCACAGGGCAGGATGGGGTGGATTTTTCCTTCTATGGCTGTAGTTCTGCAGGGCACCCAAACATCATATAAATGTCTGGACTTTACAATAGGAATTTGACAGAGTTCAAAGGTGGGATGTGGTCAGACTCCTTGTGTGCAAACCTTGCCTTCTCTGAGACTCCAACACCAGGTAAGACTGTATGCTTGTGCCTCCTGCCCTGCTGAGCTCTTATTTTGTCTCCTATTTTGTCTCCTGTTTGAGCCTTTGCTTCACTTCCCTTCAAGCACTTGGCTCTAGGAGTTGGTGCATCTCATCTTTCACTTTGAAACTCCCTGTTCCTGGTAGCTATTGAGTCACATGGGAATTGCAGATCCTAACAATTTGGAAGCTAGAAGATATAAAAAAAAAAGCCTTAAAAAACTGTATTGTCTTAATTCCCAGAGGAGGTGGATTGTAACTCATGTCCTTGAATACTCTGGTTAGGTGCTCAGCCCGTTTCCCTTGTAAGCTAAAATTTTATTTATTTTGCTGTATGAAATATTTGCCCAAGGACTTTCTTCTATCCCCAGGTTAGTAGTAATGCTTGTGGAGAAAGGCTGACTGCTTCTTAAAAGACTATCAAGTCTGGGTAGAGGACACAGACAAGCAGCCTGGTGTGGGGAATTGGTAGGGGTGTTTTGGATGAATTATTACGTGACCTCATACTGTAATCATTTGATTCAGGCATGAACTTTCCTGTAGCAGGGAATTTTGGGCTCTGGGTTCAGCTGTGAGAGCTGAATATGGCTTTCCAGATGGGCATTCACACTTCTTGAAGAAAATCCCTGTTCAGTCTTGGCCATCAAGGCACTGGATTTCTTCCTTGATGCTCTCCCGGAGCTCCATAAATACTCTGTGTCCCAGAGAGGCTGTGACTTGTTCGGGGGCTGTTGGTCAGACCTGCCTGCAGAGCCCACTGGACCTGAGAGCATCGAGGGGCACATCAGGGCCAGGCCCTGGCAAGTGCTGCGGATTTTATCTTTTTTTGTTCCCTTGAATTTTGCTGTAGTGCATGGCCATACCTCAGGACTTCCAAGGGCTGCTTCCCTAATCTCTCCAGCAGGATTACTGCCACTGGAAATCATGAGGGCTTGGACTAGCTATCAACTTTATCAGGAAAGCTTCTTTCCAGCCGAGCCAGTAAGAGCTTTGCTACGCGGGAATCTTGGGTCGAAGCTGCTCTTCTCGTATTTCACAGATGGCCTCAATGAATGATTTACTAGGAGAGTAAAAGATTAGCCAGATTCCTCCAACTGCCTCTCAAGTCATATAAAGCACTTGGTTTTATTGGAGCCTGGGTGATTTCTAATTCTTTAGCCTCGTTAGACTGTTTTACAGTGACTAATTGCCCAGTGCTCCCTCCCTGGGAATCAGGTGTCTCCTGGGGAGGGATCCACGCTCCTCGCACGAGCCTCGCCCATGCCCTGGAACAGCCGTGCCAGTGAAGGCTGCTCCACATGGGCAGGTACCCAACGGCCTTGAGACGTGATGTCTCCAGCTGTATTTTACTGGAGAGGCTTGTGTCCTTCTGGGAGAGAGATGGTAAAGGGAATACTTAATATATGCAATGAGATGTTCCCATAAAATTATCAAATGCTTTGCAGAATCTTCCTGTGGAGAAAACCATCACTGCAGAGTTCAAGTGAACAGTGGTTTGGGAAAGGCAAAACCTCTTGCTTTAATATTTTAACTTGTGTCCAAGGCTTGGATGAGCTCTTCTGGGGGAAGGGAGATTACCCCATGTTTGCCTGTTACAGAGTTTCTCACATTTTTCTCCTTTACACTAGGCAACCAGAACTCTGTGTCTGTCTCTCTGTGGCAATTTCTACAGAGTCTGGCTGTTTTAAGCAGTACTGATTTAAACATCCAAATTGGAAAAGCAAGGTTTAAAGTGGACATACTTTTTCCTTTAGAGTGAGACTTGTTAAAGATCTTTGTCAAATTGTTTACAAGGGGTCTCACAAGATGAACAGATCTTTGCATGTAATCATTTGTATGACTTCCATTGTGCTTTTCTCCCCTGCCACTAAATCAAAACACAATCATGAGATCACTAAAGGGCTTGCAGGGAGGGTTGGCCTGTTGCTATTGATATATGAAGTGTACATGCCAGAAAGTCTAAAGCAGTATTGGCATGTGCTGATCTCCTGTGAACAGTCTTTGATTTACAGCCGTCAGAGATGAGAGCTCTGGGGCTTGCTGGGGGAACCAGCCTCTAGCAAAAATGCTTAAAATACTCGGAATTGAGCCAACAGGCTAAGAAAAGAGGGGTTTGTATCTTCCTTTCTCTCTGCTGTGAACTGTCGTACAACACCTAAAGTTACGCAAGGGATGAGAAGAATGTCTTTGTCCCCAAGACATTCCAAAGTTTTTGAAGATCCTCGGTGTGCCCCAGAAGTACAAGGATAATAAAATTTGCTACTTATCTGATTTTTGCATCACCATTTGGACAGACAAATTTGGGCTGAACCTACATCCTGGCAGTTCCTCTTAGTTGAACCTGTGGCATAAAGGAGTTCTCTTGATTAAAGCTCCCCCACCACAGTTCTTCAAGGCTAAAATTTTGGAGCAAGTTATAGCCGGGTGAGGGAAGAGTTATAAAAAGCACAAAATTCTGTCTTCTTCTCAGTGAAGGTAGAAATAAAACATTTGTGCACATTTCCAGGACAGAACATTATCTACCACCAGTTGTGTCTCGTACAAATGAGTCGTGCATTGGCATTTGTTGCACAATTTTTCAGGCCTATCAGTCAGAAGAGCAGACCTTCATTTTGAGATGAGTGTGTCCTCCCCACGATCCAGCTGGCCTGTAGGAGCAGAATATTAACACCAAACATAATTTTAAAAGCAAATGGCATCCTTTGATGTTTAAATATAAAAAAGGACAGCCCGTGTTTCTGAGAGCAACACCAAATCTCAGGGGATTACTCACCATGGCAATTTTTTTGAGGATATTAAGTCACTCACACAGATTTTATCCACAGGCTGCCAGACCAGGGGGATCCCTGGGGTTGCTTGAATGTGATCTCCCACCAGTGACCATCGAAGGTCGTGGAGCCCTGCAAGTCCTCATCAAAGACTGAGACTCCGCTTCTCATTGCCAAGCAGGCGGGGCCGTTGATCATGGTTTGAAAAGGCACTGTCAAAAGATGGAGAAATTAACAGGAAGAATTGAAAGTCGTGAGAAAACACTGTGAAAATAGTGAATTTCCTTGATTTTTGAATCTCTCTCGTTATTTTCAGAGGTAAGGTCATTGTGCCAGATGTACCAAATGAACACCTGTGACCCTGATGTTGTACTCAGAAAAGGCGCCGGGCCGCGATTCCAGCCTTTTGCTGTGCATCCCACCATGTTTGCGTGTCTGGAAGCCTCTGTCAGCAATGGTGGGAAGCTCTGCAATACACTGCTAGAAAACATGCCTCTTGCAATGCTGTCTTGCTTTTTATTCTGTTCCTCCTGTTATTCTATTCCTTCTGTCACTGCAAACGCAGCAGTAGATCTGCTCCTACAGAACAGGTTGTTCTCCATGTGCCTGCCCTTGTCCATGCACAGATTTAAGATACCCCTTTCTGAAGGCAAACAGGAATTGGAAAAAGCAATAAGCTAAAAATTGAAATAAAAATGTATTTATGAGATTACTTAAAATGCCTGTTTCTCACCATTTTGTGAGGATCCCATCTGGCACTTGCATGAGGGCAATTGCTTGGGAGCAGAGAGAGGCAGTGATAAGAAAGGAAACAGCTGTGATCCCTTTTTGGAGTATTTGCTCTTATTCATCCCCTTAGATGTATCCCAATGTAAATAACCTTTCAGATCTCTTTACAAAGTGATTGCTAAGTGGGACTGAGGAGAAGGTATTCTGTAATGTAATAATTTCTGTCTTTTCTCTTCATTTTCCTGCTTGGTCATAGAGAGGAAATGTGGCTGGTTGTTAATTTGAAAGCATTTGTAGTGGTGATGGCATAATAGAGATGAAAGTTCACAGGACTCTGACAACTGCCAATGTATTGAGGCTTTCAGATGAAAAAATGAAAGCTGCCTGTAAAAGATTCCCATTTGTCATGGAAATCCCACAATACCACAGGACAGCTGCTTGCCTGGGATCTGTACCTCATATGTAAGGAACCAGAACAGACATGTGCTCTATTGTACAAAAAGTACAACCCCACAGAGACAGGTAAATCATTCTTTATAAGGCAAAAACATCATCTAGAATTAACATTTTCTGTAAAAGATGATTTTCAGGGTTTGCTTGCTATCCAACGTAATTAAAAATATGGCTTAAAATACATAAATTATGGTCTTTTATATTCTAATGCCCTAGTAAGCTCCTCTGGAGATGGATTTGGTGCTGCTGCAAGTGTGGCTGGTGGGGTCTGGTTTGGCAAGGAGCTCTCCTGTAGTTGAGCACAAAGGTGAAACAGGTGGCAAAAGTTTCCTGGGAGATGTTGGGTCTGGAGTCTTTCCTCTCCTCGATCCACTCTGTGCTTTACCTTGTTCCCCATATCAAATAATGTAGTGAGGTTTCATTTGAAAATGAGAATGAAAAAAAACCCAATCCAGGGCTGAAGCTTTACCAAACAGCTGTAAATTAGGAAAGGCTAAGCTGTGATGCAAAGGTAACACAAATTTCATGCAAAAGGTGAACTTCTGAAAAATCTCCATCTGGTTGTTTTGGGGTGCTTTTATTTTTCATGGGGTACCTTTGCAAGGGTTTCAAACACATCCTTGGACTTCAGTGTGACCAGGTTTCTTGGGAGGCTGCCACAAAGGGTCCCTCAACAAAACAGGGATATTGCCATGAAGTTCAGGGAGGAGGAATAATCCCCCCCCAAGTTCCCCATGAGCCTCCTCTTGGTATATTTTTAGCAATGGCTCCTTTTAGTTCACTCTGTGTCAGGAAATTCTGTACTGAGCTTTCCACGGTGCCACGCTGTGCCGGCAACGTCACAAGGACAAAGCACGTCTGCGTGGAAGAGTTTATCTAATATTAATTCCCTTAACTTTGGCAGATCCAAAGATTTCCTCCCATCCTTTCTTCTCTCCACTTTTTGGTTTTTGCTTCAAATAACCAAACCAAGGAAGACAGCAAACCTTGTAGAACAGGAGTGACGAAATTATGAAAATAGAATGTCAAGATTAACCCAATTGCAGGCTCAGTGTGCACAAATATAGGAAAGTGAAGGAATACAGAAGGAACCTTTCAAAACTTTGTTTCTTTGCCAGAGCTCAATCTCCAGACACTAATTTAGCTGTGCTAGAAATGCATGTAAACGTGTTCCTCTGTTAAGCAATATATTCCCTGCGAAGCAGCTCTGGAGCAGCTGTTAGCTACAGGCTTTCCACAGGTTGAGGCCTCCGGGTCAGGAACACTCATCTTCCACCAGCACAGCCCCCTGCACTGCTCCACACATCCGTGATCTGTCTTTGGGCAAGGTGAGTTCCAGGTTTCAAAGTGCTGTAGCTCAGCTGATGACAGGCTGAGGGCAGATCGAGTGTTTGTTGCTCTGCCAGAGGGAGATGACGTGTCAAGAGACTCAGCACTGTCCCTTGTCACACCTTCGCTGAAAACAGCACTGATTTTGCTGTGAGGAGCAGTGCCTGGCTGCTGTATGATCACTGCAAGTCACATAAGATGCTGTTCCCATGCATTCAAACACAGACACTTCGTTTTCTTTAAGTTGGTCTTCCTTTTCCAGTGCCTTCAGGCTCGCAGAGCACCCATGGCCAGATGAGACACCGGGCCTGAAGGAGAACAACTTTAACTTTGTTGCTGCTGAAGACAGAGATTATATTTAATGTAAAAGTTATTGTCTTGGGCAACCTTCATCTCACCAGTGCACAATTCCAGAATGCTTTAAATTATGTCTGGAGGCTAAAAGTGTATTAGTCATTGCCCATACATCTTGGGGGAAGCAGGACTCTCTAAAGTTATTGTTAGCATTAGGCATCTGGTTTATGTTTATAATGATTTATTCAGCAATGAGAGACAGGTAAGGAACCATCGTGGAAGACAAACTAGAAAAGGTTGGGTTTTTCAAGGCTCTGAAGCCATTGCTAAATCAAAGTTGTCTGACTTCAAAAGGAATATATAACTTGATTAGATTCTTTAAACAATGTACAATGTTCACAAAGTTGGCAGCTATTATTAGAGGCAGAGTTGGTAGCAAAGCCTGCTCTGGGGGTTCATGTCCCTTCTAAGTACAAGATCCTGTTCTTATGTCATGACTCTGGCTTTTGTTTTTTTTAAGAAAAAAAAAAATCAGCAAAGTACTTCAATGGCTTGCAAGAGCCAGGGAAGAATACATTATTTTTTTAAGTGTTATAATAATTCAGGAAACCCTTTCTTTGGAAAGTTCTAACACTTCCATACTTTGAAAGGGGGACTTGAAATCCAATGTGGGAAGATAGGCTTTGTGCTGAAGAGAGCATGTTGCCATTGCCATAAGGGTCTGGCCACAGTTTTTTCAGTTTTATGAGACTCTGAAGAAGTCTAGTTTGCGTCTGTGCAGTAGGGCTTTGCAAGGGCTTAGCTAAGATTAGACAAGAGTCTCTGCTTGTGTCTCCTCGTGCCTGGTCCTCATGGGCCTGTGCCTCATGGGCCAATTCCTGTAGGGGAATTGGTCTTTCTTGGCAGGGACCAGCTCTTCTGCAGCAGGACTTGGGGAGGGAGAAGGGGAAGCCCATCCACTGCTGTGCTGACATTCTAGAGCGGGGATGGGGACTGTGCCTGGAAGCAGGAGCCAGTGGGACAGGGCAAGTTGGGAAGAATAGGCTGAGAGGTTATGGTTCCATGCCTGTTTGATCCCCTCTCCCAGCCTGGAAAGACACTCACAAGCAATAATCCTCATTCCCTCCAGGCATAGATCAGGCAGGGAACACACCACTGGCTGCAGCTGCCCCAGGTTGTGGAGCTCCCACCTCAAGGGCAAGAGGGCAGCCCAGGCCCTCCTGGGATGTAAGTGAAAGTTGCATCTGGAGATCCTCAGCTCTTCACTGAACACACAGTTGTTCACCTCATCCACTTTTTGGATAAAAGATGCTGTTCTGTCTTGCAGCTGGTGCACTCAGCAGGCTCAGTCTCCACAGTGGCAATCCCAAGCTGCTGGACAGGGACTTCTCAATTGTCTTTCTGTGACAGAGAATGGATAAACACTTGTCATTGCTCTGTTCTCTGCCTTGTTCCAGACTAACCTGCCTTCCTGCTGAGAAGCCATGGTGAAGGGACACGGGGGGCTGGGCAGCCAGAGGTGCCAGCTGCCAGAGCAGGCTGGAGATTTCCAGTGCATTCTGTTTTCCTGCAGGATGAAAAACAGGTCTATGCAGCTATAAGTGCATGCAGGCACTGGATTTACTTACCTTTTTTTTTCCCATTCTCCAAAACACCCCTTGACCCAAGGGATGACCCACCTTGGGTTTGCCACCCTGCGGAGTAAAAATTCAGTAAAATGTTGTGGATTTGGGGGGAAAACACAGCTCGTGGAGAACTTACCAGGGCTCTGCTATAAACTCAGCATGCCTGTGCCACCAGGTTCAGCCAGTCCTGAGCAGAGCCACCTGTCAGACCTGCAGCCATCCCACAATGAAAAAAAACAACCCATGTTTTGCATGGCTGCCCTTCACCTGAGGCGAACCCTACACGTACCGCCTGTCCCATCACTCTTTGTCCTGGTCAAGGCACCATGTCACAGATGTCACAGAAAACCCTGAATGCCTCTGAGTGACATCCACACTGTGTGATACACACAGTTTGAGAACCAAACCGACACTCGGTGTGGGGAGTTCGTGGAGCTGCTGGAAGAAAGCCAACATCCCACTCCTGCTCAACTTAAAAAAATGTCCCAGCACTGGATCCACCCAGCTCAGCTAGAGCAGGGCTGCTTGGCCAGACGACAGGCCTGGCTCTCTCTCCAAAGTGGATGAGTGCCAAAGGGGATTTTAAATTTCCAGATGCTTTTAAAATAAAAATAAAGCCTCTGCTGTAAACTGGCTTTGAATGGATGCCTCCCCTTCAGCCAAATAGCTGGCTGATATGGGTGAGCTGACTGGGCAATAAAACCTTTCACTGCAATCTGGTGCATGGTGAGCACTGGCCAGCCCTATGTCGAGGCTGGCAGCTGGATGGGGCTCCCTATGGAGCCCTCCAGCCCTCCCCATGGAGCCTGCCCTCCCCATGGAGCCTGCCCTTCCCACAGAACCAGCCCTCTCCGCTGCCAGGCAGGCAGACACGCTCCCAGAGCCCTCTGGCTCCAGATAAAAATCTTTATGCACTCTTCATTTCTGTTTTTTCTTTTGGGGGGAGGGGAAAATGCTTTGCAAGAAGAAAGTTGGCAATAGTGGAATAGGAATGAAAAGATTTTGGGGGAGTGTTGTCCTGAACATTCAAAAGGCACGTGGATGTTTCACTTGGGGATGTGGCTTAGCAGTGAACACAGTGGTGCTGGGTTAATGGTTGGACTGGATGATCTTAGAGGGCTTTTCCACCCTAAACCATTCTGTGATTCTATCCTGGAGGGCAGGACTGGTGACAGGGTGACATTGCAGGACCCTGCGCACCTTGCTTGGGATCAGGACACAGATGTTTCTAGGCCAGCCCTGGGTGAATCCCTCTGCAAACAACCTAAACCTGGCAGCTGACAATCAGCAAAACAAGACTGGTGAATTAATTTCCAGTGTCCCTGGGTAGCCACCCAGCTGTGCTCCGGGGCCCTGGGAGCTGGGGCAATTCCTCCACAGCCCCCATAACCCAATTTTACCTGCACACTAGAGATTTGGGCATCCCCGGCCTGCATGGAGATGATCTCATTTCTCCAGTGCAGCTGGGGGATGTTTTGTGAACCCAGCCTGGGATGCGCTGTGGCTGTCGAAATGTGAGCGAGATGGCTCCCACATCCGTGTCAATGCCAGTCAGGAAGGGCCGTGGCAGGGAGGGGACACCCAGGGCTCTGCAGCCCATCACCTGCCTACTTATCCCCTGCTGCCCGTCATCGAGGGTTTCAGAGACATCTTCTC
Source organism: Lycocorax pyrrhopterus obiensis (assembly GCA_014706295.1). Taxonomy (NCBI): domain Eukaryota; kingdom Metazoa; phylum Chordata; class Aves; order Passeriformes; family Paradisaeidae; genus Lycocorax; species Lycocorax pyrrhopterus. The sequence goes on from JACSVZ010000005.1 coordinate 19,515,833, forward strand.
ACTTGTGGGTGGAGGCAGGGGTTGAAGGCAGCACACGTGGGATGCAAGGTCCCTGCAGTTCCCTCCTGTGTGAAGGTGATGCCGAGTGTGCATCAGCTCTGCCTTGCAGCACCTTCGGCAGCTCCTCCGCCAGGCATTGTGTGACCGACACGGGGAGGGGGGGACGTGTCTAATCCTTGTTCCTGTTTCAAATGTCACTTGATTCCTTGTGGCATCTCACAAAAGACTGAATGGACAGCAAACATAAAGGCGAAATAATCCTTATGCTGGGAATGCCTTTGAACAGCCCTGGCCTGCCTCTACGGCATCGGCTGGCACGGGGGATGCCACACAGTTCTTGTGTGTCTGAAGTTTTGAAGGTGGGAGACAGGATCCTGACTACAATATTTGCATGTGAATTAGAATTTCAAATGCCAGGACATATATCCTGTGTTGCTCCATGTTATTAATGTCTTCCTGACTTGATGTGCCTGGTCACTGAGTAAGAACCACAACAAATTTGGTTTTTTACCCTGCTCTTGTTTGGCTTTTTAATTACATCTCCTTTGACACTGCACTCTGGCCTCAACAGATTCTTTTGTAATTCTCCTGTGATATGTATGCTGTAGCAGCAGATAGTAGCACATAATCATTTAACATATGAATGCTGTCAGAGACTTTAATCAAACTCAAAATTGTTGCCTTTGTGCGCCGCACTAACTCGTTCTGACTGCACAAAGTGAGCCCAGCTCCCCAACACAAAGAGCAATTGCAGTCTGGCTCTTTGTCTACTCTCTTTGCATAATTTCCTGAACCCTGCCCTGTTCCACCTGCTCACTAACGTTAAGCTTATTTATGGGCAATTTATATGCAGCCCATTCCACAAATACACAAAATGCATGGATTTTTTTTGGAGGAGCTGTGGAAACAAGCCTCTCACCACGCATGTTCCCCTCCAGTCTGCAAGTCTTGAAGTCCAAATGCTTCATCAGCACTTTCCGAGCCTTCCCTGAAACACCGATGTGTTCCGGTCCTTGCACCGGGAATTCAAACACTCTTTTGGGGGATGGAGGATAAGTCGCAAATGTTGTTTTGTTTCGTTTTGTTTTTCTACTTTTTTTACCAAAACCACTGGCAGGATGGCTGGGCGGGATGCTCCCCGCTCCAGCTCGCTCCACAGCCAGCGCAGAGTGTTTCTGCGGCGCCCGCAGCCCTGACCCCGGGGCTCCCGGAGGAAGTGCGGGGCTCCTGGAAAGCATTGTTCCCGCGTTTGTTTGTTCCGCGGCCTTCCAGCAGCCTCTGGGAAGAAGCAGAACAAAGGGCAGCAGCTCCCGCAGAGGAGACCCGGCAAACAGGACTGTGTGCCCTGGCTGAGCCTTCCTGGGCACAAGCCTGCACGACCACCCCTGCCCGCTCACAGCCAGCACCTCCCGCCGCTGGTCCATGCCTGAGCCCACACCTGGGTGCATGGAGGTGTCCACTGGTCCCAAAGGCTCTTTTGCAAGGAGAACAGGCAGAGCTTTGCTGTCGAAGGCTCTCAGGTATGATCCCAGTGCAGCATTCAGAGGAGGACTATTTCTCTCCCAAACTGTCTCTCCAGGTCCATCACACCTTGAAATGTGAATGCAACCTCAGGGCCAGCCAGGTTGATGCTGGTTGTGTTTCAGGAAAGCCTCTGCCCCTGCTCTTCCCTTGGACTTATTCTTCAAGGCACCCATCACTCTCCTCCTGGTCCCCCAGGCATCCCTGTGACCACCCCTGGGACTTCAACACAGTCCTGCACCAGCTCTGCCAATGCTGCACCTCCTGGGATGCTCACTCCAGGCAGGCAGAGCCAAAAGAAAAAAAATCCAGCCTGTCTGCTGAGCAAACGGTCCAGGAGGAGGAAAAATAAACAGAGGGAAAGCCACAACATTCAAGAACTGGACATATCACTGTATACTTAAATAATGACAAGGTCCCTAAGAGCTGTGTTTGCAGAAATGCTTCAGAAAAGGCACAAATTTTGCATTAAATAAAATAATGGCAAACACAACAGTGTCACAGATAGTGTCTGTGTCTGGCGCTCAAAACAGCTGATATGGTGACCTCCAGCCTGACAAAGCTGCCAGGCTCTCAAAGAGCACAGTGATACCGACTGAGAGATGGGGAAACTGAGGCATGAGTATATGCCTCAGCTTTTCCCACCAAACTGGCAGCAGGACAGAACTGCCCCTGGATGCTGGCCTGGCACCCCACTCTGCCCTCTCCTACCCCATCCTCATCCCCATCCCAGCCCACTCAATCTCATGTCATGTCATGTTCTCTCATCTCTTCCCACCCTATCCAACCCATCCTATGGCTCTCCTTGTCCTGGTAAGATTGCACAACTCACCAAGCTGGGGATACTCAGGGACATTCTGCTCCCACTCCAGGTGCTGCACCACTGCCAAGGGAAGGACCCACGGCAGCTTTTGTCTGCTGGGGAGGTCTGCGGGGAAAGCTTGGATTTGACCCACTGCCACCCAGCTCCTGTTAAGTGTGCATCAAAAACTTCTGTTTTCCCATGCAAAAAGTTTCTTCATGGTCTTTTTTTTTGTGTGTGTAGGGCATGAAGGGGAGTATGGGAGAACTGGGATTGACTCTTATTTCCAGTAGTTGCTGGCCTGACGTGGACAAATGACTCCTTAAGTATTGCAAAGACTATTAAAACTATTGCTGATAAAAGGCAAAAAGCTGGGAAAACAGACTAGACTGGATTATTTTTAGAAGCAGTGGCATCTGGACAGCATGAGAAATGCTTTGTACAAATTTGGTACAGCTGATGTTTGAACAAGAAGTTTGCTGGCTAAGCTGAAATCCCCCAGCATACGGACTGTGACAAGCACAAACCAGCAGCTCCAATGCCAGCTAGGAACACCCATAGTCAGGTGCCATTCAGGGCCACCTACAGCGGGTACACGGGGCTTCTACCGAGCAGCCAGCACTCAGGGAGGCTCTGGACAAGGATTTGCTGTGATGCTGTGTCCCCGGGCGGATGTGTCACACCGTGGTGCCACCACGTGTGCAGTGTCTGTGCCAGTGGCCAGCTGCTCTGCTTCAGGTGGAGCTGGAGCAGGAGGCTGGGCAAAGTTTGTGTCCAAAAAAACAAGCACTGTCAGCATTGAAAATAGCCAAACTATAAAAAAACTAAGTGCTGGTGACTCCTGACCCTGGACAATTTTGCCTGCCTGTATTTCTGCAGCAGCTGGGCTTGGGAGAGGGAGAAGCCCTGCAAGTGCAGTGCGGTGCTCTCCAGTAAGGGGACATATTCATCTTACATCCAGAGAGCCATTTAAATTGCTGATAGAAACCAGACATTGCCTGGCATGTATTTTCTCTCCACCCATGCAAAAAATGAATCTCTCTCATGTCGCCACTGATACATCCCTCTTGGTTTTATCTAGCAATGACTTGGATTTGGAATCAGGGTCCAACTGACTCCAGATGTGACTGAGGGGACATTAGCCTGGACCAGTGAGGCTGGAAGAACAAGTGGCGCAGCTCCCCCCAGTAGACTTGTCCTGCACAGGATGAGGAATGTGGGAGGATCCAGCCAGGCATGGCCAAAGGGTGGGCAGCTCCAGGAACTGCAACTCCCCAGTTTGCAGAACAATGGGATGGCTAATGCAGTTATCCCCCGCAGCGTGTGGGAGCAGACCCCGTGGGTGCTGCACAAGGCCCAGGACCCTTTGCTGCCCACCCTAAACCCAGACACCAGCCCGGAGTGGGGCTTTTGTGCAATCTGGCAGCAAAGGCCTTCAAAAAACCTGTGTAGTCAGTGCTGATGCCAGGAGAATGTCAGATTTGCTACCGTGATCTGTTCATGGTTGCTGGGCCCTCGACTGATGTGTCCTCATCCCCATCAGCTCCATCACCTTCCTGCCTGACCTACTTCCTTCCTCATCCCTGTAGGACACTGCTCTTACTCTGCAGATTGGCCCCTCTGCCCTCCCTTCCTCTTTGAACACAGCAGCTCCTGCACCGCTACTCCCAGTATGGCTGTGTATACAGAGACTGGTTCCAGTCCTGGCAGGGAGAATCAGGTCTGCCCCCAGATCCCAGCAAGGGCACAGGGTGCCACCGAGCTGGGGCTGAGAGGGATCCCAGTCCTCCAGTTACAGCAAAGGCAGCAGAGACACTCCTGATGGCTGTCATGATGGAAGTAATGAAAAAGTGCTCAAGTTAAACCCTGGCTATCTGTCTCTTGTTTTGCTAACCCACTTCTCTGGTTGGAGCTTGCAGCTCAACACTCGGCTGGCTATGGACCTTTTCCAAAGGTTATTGGAGGGAGCGTGAACCATCTTGCCACAGCCGAGGGCTCCCAGAGCAATTTCTTCATGGAAAAAGCTCTGGATGAGTCCTAGACACAGCACTTGGGCACAGATGGGGCAGCTGTGTGTGGCTGGGAGCCCCTCGGAGCCAGCGCACCCAGGTTTGCAGCCCAGCAGCAGCAGAAGAGGCAGGCACAGGGAGAGGGAACCAGGAACCAGGGAGGGGGTCTGGGCACAAAACCTCCTTTGTGCGGCCCAGACACACAGTGGCCACAGTGCCCCCGAGAAACCTAGTCCTCTTGCCCAGAGACAGAGCAAAGCTGTCACTTCCCTTCCCCACACTGCGTTTGCTGTGGTTGTTCATTGTTTGTATTTGGACATCCACTGGGTACTGGTGAAAGCACTGAGAGCCCAGACTCACAGAGTTTCATATATTTCAACACCAATGATTATTCATCCAGTAATTTCAGATTGGAGTGTGGTTTTTATTACTTGCTACTCTTCGGTCTCCTGTTTAAAACGTTTCCAGGCCAGGCACCGGAAGAGCTGCCCTGTGCCCAACCAGAAACACACGCACACGCAGCAGAGCTCACTGGCACAAAGCACTTCCCAAACATCTTGGTGAGCACACAGCATGTGGAAACAACCCAATTCAGCTCAGCAACCCTCATCTTTCCCCAAAGGGGACTGTTTGCTGTGGTGATGACCTCTGTCTCCATAACTAATCATTAAAACAGAGTATTTATTCCCTATCTTCTTCTGTTTCTCCTGGAGACTACAGTCATGTCCCAGAGTCAGCAGCCCAATAATTCCTGTCCCTGCACACTGTGACCCCACAAGCAGGAGAGACATTGTCCCAAGAAAACATCTCCAGCCGATGGGGAAAGCTCCTGAAGAGAGCAAGGGATACTGGGCTGGCTGGGAGGCAAAGACAGAGCTGGTTTGGAGTTGGGGCTGCTCTGCTGAGTAGGAGGTCAAAGCATTTCCCAGAACTTTCCTGCCTGCAGGTGGGGGGAAGAGCCTGAAAAGAGTTGATGCAGATGGATGGTGCGTTGTTTTCAGATCTTGTTTTTTCCTATATACCCTTTGCAGTGCCTCAGCTGCCACAAGGCAGGTGTGACACGAGCTGAGAGCATGGAGAGATGCATCTGAGAGCAGCCAAACCTCCATGTCATTTGCAGTCCTCCAGCATCCCTGCACCCATCCTGCTCTGCACACCTGGATGGTTCTGCAGGTCTGGTGCAAGGGACTTGCAGCTCAGGAGTTTAACAGAGCCTGAGCAGAGAAAGAAGGGCAGCAGATGCCTGTCCTGTGCCATGAATTATCAACCCAGACTTCAGCAGAGGATGCCCTGAAGAGCCCTTTGCAGATAAGGCTGTTGGATCTGCCGCCTACCCTGATTTCAAGCCCTTATGGCTGCCCAGCATGCAGGGAAAAGCTGTGCCACCCTCCCACCTCAGGCCACTCACAATAGTCAGTGCCTGAGAGAACATTTGGGCTCTGAGCGGAGGGAACAGCAATCCAGCTGAAATGTTGCACTAAAAATAGCCCCATGTCTGGGTGGAAGTGCACTGTGGTTGGCTGGGGTTTCACATCCCTGAGAAAGCCTGAGCTGAGCAGGGACCCTTCACTCCTGTTATTGTCCGCCTTCCCCCTCTCCCTCCAGAGACACCCTGGGGACTAACTAGCAAATAAATGGCTTTCCACAGGACAACAATGGTTCCTGTGATCAATCTCCATGAGATATGGTTTGGTAGCTTTGCAAGAATCAAGCCAGCTGCCAGTGTGGCCCAGAACAAATGACAGGCTGCAACAGGGCTGTTGGGATGGAGTGGTGAAATGCTGGGGCCAAGGAACACAGCCCAGGCCACTCCAGAGATGGGACTGCCTGGGAGGGAGTGGGGGATGTGTGACCCTGGGGAGCTGCAGTGCTGCCCTGCTTTGTGGATGCTGCAGAGGGAAGAAAATAAAGACAAGTTTAGGAAAGACCTGATGAGAGAAGCGCATCTCAGGGCATTTGATTTTAGCAGAGTCAGGCTACCAAGGATATGGGGTGTTTGTTCATTTGACTCAGTTGGTTTGGGTTTTCATGAAGTGCCTCCTAGAGCCACAAAAGCCAAACTCCAGATTAACCCAAGCTTGCTGCCACAGTCACATTACAGCACTCAGGATTGCTACTGCAGCCTGCACCAGACCTCATCCACGTGGCTTCTCCACACAGAACTCCCTGGTTTTCACTGTCCAAAGGGAAAAGAAAGATGAAGGTGGATGCTGGGTAACACAAGCTGGACAGCCTCTGCCTCTGTACCCAATAAATAACCCACACCTGAGACCCCTCCTGCCCCTCCGGTGCCTGGTGTTGGACCAGGCCCATCCATCTGTCCCTCCTGACACCCCAATCAGCATTGCTGCAAAGCCCTCATTACTGAGGCTTATGCAATGAAACATGAAGGAGGTGGATTAAGATTACAGTGGAATTCAGGTGTTTTTCACCTTTCCAGCGTCTGTCTTGGACATGTGACCCAGTGCAAAGGGGGGGGTTCTGCGCACCACTGAATGCTGGGCACTTACCCAGCAGTGTGCTTGCAGTTTCAGTATCTGTTGGGTCAGAGACTACTGGCATCCTATGGATGGTGCCTCGCTGTCACAAAATATTATTGCTGATGGAAAAAGAAGTTGGTTGCTCACTCAAGAAAAATAAATCCTTGACCCTTTACAAGACCTGTGCAGTAGTGGCGCCATTGACTCCTTGTGAAAGTGTGTGGGTGGGAAAATAGTCTGTGCTGACTTTTCTGCTGGCTCTGTGAGCTGTGTCAGATGTACACCCTCTCAACAGATGCCTGATAATGCTCAGCTACTCCTCTGCTCACAGCCTGCAAGCCCCTACAGAAACACTGACTGTGAGCCTGGAATTAGAGTCTCCCACTCATTATTTGAGAAGGACGCGCCTTTCACAGCCAAGTGGCCTCTATCTGCTTGGGGGGGAAACGTGCTTATCTCTTATTTATGTGATTTATTTCTTGAGATTAATGCATCGAATTGGCTTGCTCCCAAGCTCTCAGTAAAGTCTTGGTTTTTGTGGGATTGTCCTGAATCACACGAAGTTTTGCTGCCTGTTTTATGAAACTGAGAGGAGGATTTTTATCTCGATCATAAAGCAGAAATTGAGGGTTTTTCAAATGTAAGGCAGTCAGCATTGTTTTGATCTGCAGGCAAATGATAGCCTTCTCTGAGTTCAAGGAGGGGTATTAAGTCAGCCCTGTGGAGATAGAGCAAACAAAACCAGACAGAGCGAAGGAGCAAGAGGGAACGTTCCTATTCACATAGGCACGAAAGCGGGGAGGCAAGTTAATGATCAGCTCATCTAGGGTGTTTACTTTTGCATGCCACTGGGGTAAACAGAGCCATGTCATCCCTCCAGCCTGACCTTGTTTACAAACATACAATAACATTTACAGCTGAGCTGGCTGGACTCCCCTGGGCCCTGCTGGAGAAGCCGGAGGGGTCTCAGCTCCCACTCCTGCATGGGACAAGCCCTACTTTTAGGGCTCTGCTGCTGCAAATCCACATTCCAGCTCTGTGTTTGTATCTCTTCGTTCTGGGAAGGCACCAGCTCACCTGCCAGTGTGGTCCCTTGGAGATGCCCTTTTGGAGATGCCCTTTTGGAGATGCTCCGGCAACATCTTTCTCACCCGATTCCTGTGGATTCTTGAAGCTATCCCTTTGCATTGCTGGGTTCAGAGAAGCGGCAGGTCCCAGAGCCCCTGTTGGTGCTTTACAACAGCATGAGCACATACAGAGACCCACAGGTTCATATTCCTGTTAGCCAACCCACCATGATGGCAGTCAGAGTGAGGATTTGAAGTCATCGGTGTTATTGACTGCAGTTCATAGTTATCCTTCAAAGAAATCACATTTGAGCTGAAACACAAAGTTCTTACAAATGCTATAAAGTTGCTGTGGATGCTACTATTCAGTGAGCCACAGTGGAGGAAGCAGAACAGCAAATACAGGGTGATTAATTCACTGCAGCTGATGACTTAGTGCAAATTTTTTGTCTGGGATTCATTGATCACCAGAGAAAAAACTAATGATCTCCCATTTTTTTTAAGTTCCTGCCCTAGCTCTTGGTGCTGACCTATCAGCACTAAAGGTACAGTGTGCTGTGAGTTTGGAATGTGCCTCCATGAGGACGTGTCACGCAGGGTTTGTCTGCACGCAGATTTGCACCAGCTAAAAGACACTGATGCAACTTCCTGTACAGACAGGACTGCGGTGGTTTAAAGCAAACTTCTTTGTGACTTACTTAAAATCCACTTCCAAACAATTAAAATTGGACTTATTCTGTCTTAAGACTAAGACATAGTGGTGATTACATAGGTTTTTCCAAACTTAAGTGTTGCATCTGTAATTTAATCAGTGCAATTTCATGTGTGTCCTTATATCCCTATCACATGTAAAAGTATGTACTGAATCTACATTATATTTCTATGAATAATGACTGATACTATTATTTTGTTAAGTAATTCTGTGTTACATTTCTGCCAGAAATTGCATAGTAGGCAAGAAATTCTGCTTCTGTAAATTGTCAGTGTAGTTATCAGGGACTAATCATCCTCATTTTTATTACTAAAACCATAATCCCATAATGATAGAAAAGGAAACTGAATAAACTGGGGAATAAATTGGGAAAAAATTGGTTTACATGGGAATACATGTTTACAGAAAGTTTTTGTTCACAGCATGCACAGGCCTGACAGATGCATCTCCCCATTTGCATCCGTCTCCCCAAGGGGAACTTGCAGAGCCCTTAATCAAACTAAAAATAGCCAAATGAACATCAGTGGATTGCATGTTTCTGAGTGGGAGGCAGTTCTGGGTTGCTTGATGTCCCTGACCTATAGAAAGCAAGTAATGCCCGAGCTGGCACGGATGCTTGCATGGATGTTGGCATGGGTGCTGTCTCTTGTCATTGCACTGATGGCATTTCAGGCTAATGTCAAGATCAGCACAGGATAAATACTGGAAAAAATGTAATCACCAATTATTATGCAATTAACATGAAAATGCCAAACTTTGCACAGAGCCTTATTCGCAACAAATTCTTCAACCAGCTCTAATGGAGGTCATTTCAATCTGAAAGCATTTTCCATTGAAATCCACAACAATATTCAGGCCCAACATTCACTGTTCATTGCCCAACAGTGAGAAAGCCACAATTGCTCTTGTGTGTCTGGATGCCCCGGGGTGGTGGGGCCGGCCCCGCGAGGATGCACCCACCAGAGCCCTGCCACCTGCCGAGGAAGCCAGCACAGCCTGCACATCTCAGCCTCTTTATCAGGAATGTCAGACCCAAGCGTGACTCACACATTTCCAAAACTGCCGTTCCCTTCTGCTGGCGTTTGCTTGCTCTCTTTCCTCTGTGGTGGCTTCAGGCGGATGCGCTCTTTGCTCCACAGCTTGAGCCCAGGAGGTCCTTTGGTCCTGAGGTCACTGTGACTTCATGGACCTCATACATGGTGGCACCTGTGCCCACGGCCCAGGGACCAGGCCCTGGGGTTTGGAGCTGGGCATCAGTGCTGGGACAAGCGAGAGCTGTCTCTGCTCTGCTAGAGTTTGGCTGGTCTCTGGGAAATTTGGCTGGGGCTCAAGCTTTTGTAACAGGTTTATCCATGCTGCTGCCTAAGCTGGAGAGAATGGCTGGGTTTCCAGAGAGACAGCCTGCAGTAAGTGCAGGGAAGCTGCTGACAAAGGATCATGAGCAGAGAGGGAGATGCTCTGAAATGCTTTGCTCGGCACATGGAGGACTGTGCAAGACGGTGTTGTAGTTAAAGCTCAGGCCGAGGCCCCCAGAGACTTGAGCTCAGAGCCTCCAAGCAGAGCTCTGCATACTTGTGCTCGCATTTCCCATCCACACAATGGGACAATGACCCTCCCTCGGTGCCTGGACGCCAGCAGGACAGTCCCCACGGCAGCTGCAACACGGACACACTGCTCTGTTATGAAAGACAGATGAAGATGTAAAAAATTCTGGCTATACTTTCCCAAAAAAATGCTGAAGCCTTGCTAGACAAGACCTAGGGGTTCTCCCTGTGGCAGCACCAGAAGTAACTGTGAAAACTGCCCGGCGCAATTTAATGCCTTTTCTGGAGTGACTAACACCTCTATTATTCCCATCTGAGCTCTGCAGACATCCTGCCATGCAATTGTGTTTAAACTCTGTGGTGAGAAAGATAACTGGGCCTAAAATTAAACCATCTAGCACGTTTTTAATATTAGCACAGGTGAGGAGTGAATTCCTCCTGGGTGGAATTCACCTCTTCTTGACAAAACCAGCCCTTGGTACCTCACCACCAGCAGTGATGTGCTGTGAATTATTTGTCTTTTTACTTTGTGATCCCCTAGCCTGGGTAGAGCCTATTCAGTGCAGGGACCTGCCCTGCTGCCACTGCCCTTCACAGGGTGCTGAAGGAGGTCCCAGATGGGTCATTGCATTGCTCATACAGCTGGAGATTTATTTGATGAGGACAAGCAGGCTGTGGACACTAAATGTGTGAGCAGATACCCCCATGTGAATAACCTGGTGTTAACCAGAGTCTCATGGCATCTTTGCCTCTGGGAGAAAAGACAGCCAGAAAGGCAGCACTGAGCCGCAGCAGGGATATCACAGTCTCCTTTGACTGCAACAGGATGGCTGCTCTGTTTTCTTTCAAATATAGTTTTCTGCCAAAAATAACCCTCCGGGGCTTGACACGGTGTCTTTTTCACAGTGAACTCCAAAAGCAAGTCGAGCTTGGAGGTGCTGAAAGCCCCTTTGCAGGGCCTGGCAGGCAGCCTAGCACTTTGGGGCACTGCTTGCATCCACTGTCCTGCCCTCCGGCCTCAGCCAGGGGTTTGCTCACTCCAGCAGCGTGAGGAGAAGGACTCAGTTTCAGGGGACGGAGAAATATGAATTAAAATGTGACCTGATGAGGCCGCAAAGTCACTGCAGAACTTCGGCCATGCAGAGGGATGAAGACTGTCCTCACAGGCTGTGTCCTGACTGCAGGACCTGTTATCTCGGCATCTCCCACCGGATAAAGAGGCTCGGGGGCTGCTGATGGAGAGCCAGGGCAATGAAGGCTGCCTGCAACACCCGGACCTTTCCCCATCGGCCCCTCCGGGAAGCCCCGCGGCTCTGGGATGGGGCAGCGGGGTCTCGCCCGAAAGGCAGAGCAGCCCACACTGCACCAGCGCGCACCAGCGCACACCAGCGCAGCCGGAGCCCTCGTCTCCTCGGCTTCCCGGTGGGATTTTTGCACTCTTGTGCTCCCTCTGCTGGTCCTCAGCCCGGCGCCGTTCCCGCACCGCTCCCGCACCATTCCCGCATCGCTCCGCACCGCTCCCGCACCGCTCCCGCACCGCTCCCGCGAAGATCCCGCTGTGCTCGGCACCCCGGGCCCCTGTGTTTCCCCCTCTGCTCCTCAGGACCAGGAGCACCCTAAGCGTGTCTCCGAGCGAGCCTGCAGCGAAGAAGAGGTTCCATGCCAGCCGGACAGACGATGCTGCTGGGACTGCTCCAAGCAGGGCATGCCAGGATCCAGAGGGGATCCGCACGTCCAAAATAAAAACTTTTAAACATGCTCTGGGGAGTGATACTAAAAGACATGGCTATAAAGAAGACGGCAAAGACTGGACTGGGGCTGCAGCGATCACGGTATTAAAGTCACACGGGCACAGAGAGGACACTGGATTTATCAGCCCAGTTCTGTACAAACACACTGGGCAGCTTTTTGCACCAACACCTCCACAGCTTGCACTCTTGGTGTCACCACTGTCAGAGATGACGTACCCTGCTCCGACATTGCACAGATACAGCTGGTCACCAACTTGCCATCAGCAGAGATGGATGACACCAGCATGGAGCAAAGGCTGCAGCTCGGCACAGTGGCTGCCAGACACCGGCTTGCTGAAGGGGACAAGAACACACCAAATCGGGCCAGGACATGGTGCTGCAAGGTCTGGTTTGCAGGCTGTGCTCCAGGACTGCATGGGGTTCTCCTGTGCTTTCTGTCTCAGCAGTACTTGCCAGCTTTATTAGAAAGCTGGTTGTTGTTTTAAGGCTGCTTTCTAAGCGGTTATTGCCAACGAGGGACGGAGGTGGGGGAGCTGCTCTCCGCACGGCACAAATGGCAGCTGCCAAGACACCTTCTCCAAGGCCCCATAAAAACTCAGTTATGGCTCAGGCTGCCTTGTCTCAGCCAGACATCTCAGAGAGTGACCCAGCACAGGAGGCTGCTGCACAGCCAGCCCTCCTAGCTCAAAGTTCTGTGTCTCCATCCCTGTCCATGCAGTGATGTCCAGCTCCCCCACTCACTGCCATGGTGTGGTTGTGTTCCTGATGTTCTTGGGACTCAGACAGGAGCTACTGCTTAGCAAAGGAGAAAATACCTGCCCCAAGCAAGTTAAAACTCACTGTGCCCCAGAAGCAGCCCAGCATGAAAGGGAGATCCAAAGCAAGGGGGAAGGAAGAGGATGTAAACTGAACAACAACAAAAAGAATGCTATTATCCTTCTCACACAGCCTTCTCCTCCTGCCCAGCACTGCCACTGCACCCTGGAAGCCACAGTGACCCACTGTGCATCACTGACTGTGGAGGCTGTGCTGGGCACATGCTTCACTCTGGCCTTTGCCACCACCACCCCAAAATCCAGGCAACTTGATGCAGTGTCCAAGTCCAGCTTTCTCTGCGGGTAACAGGCAGCCCAGCAGCTCCCAACCTGTGCATGTCGCTGTTCAGGGGGTGCAGACTCGGCATTTCAGAGCTGCTTTCCAAGCAAGCAATAAATCTTTAAAATAAGTGTGGGGTTCTCTGAAAGTCACTGAATTCAATGGCTGAGCCTGCAACAAAGGCTCTTCCTGAGCGCGGTGGCTCCCTGCCCACCGCCCTCCCAGGGGGACGGCAGAGGCGGCAGAGAGGAGGTGAGTGCTGGCTCCAGTTTGTTAACTGTGACTGCTGGAGAAAACAAAACCTATACAGAAGTTTCAGTAGGTCTCAATGCCTTTCACTGAAGCAGCTGGTCTCCAGGGGTGACCAGCACCATGAGCTGCTGCTTTTCCTCAGCCCCAAGGCACCCATCTGGCTACGGGGCACTCTGTTGAAGCCCTTTTGGGGGGAGCTGCTGGTGCTTCTGCCAACATCAGCTGCAATTGCTGGGTGATGCCCCACAGACACTTCATCTCATGCAGAGCTCACAGTTGGTTTCTGCACATCACAGGGCTACTCCCATCTAGCCACCACCTCACACCCCAAGTCCCTTTCGGGCGTCCTGCTCTGCATTGGCACCGCTGGCAGGGAACAGCCACCCGTCAATGCAGGCAGCCACTGTGCCCCCGAGCAGCGCTGCTAAAAGGAACCAGCTGCTTCTGCATTTTGCAGGTTGGTCCTTGCCTGAGAGGAGGTGAAACTCAACATCTGACTGACTGCTGCAGAGCCATAGAGGACCAGACAGGCACAACTGGTATTCTACAGCATAGGGCATTCTCCAGGTGAAACAACATCATTGACCCTTTCACTTTGTACAGATCTTTAGGCAAAATAATTTCCATAGAGAAATCCCTCATCTTTCAAAACTGATCCATCTGCTTACTGGGAGCATTTTTCTGGGTGCAAACAAACAGTGAAACACATGTAGCTCTCTCCCATGTTAATTTCCTTTGGTATCATGGACAGCTGATATCCTTTCAGTGCATGAAACCACAAAGGCGAAGTAAGTGAAAGCATAGAAGAAGCAGGGCTCAGATGGTGAAACCTTCCCAACCAGAGGCTGCTAAAATGAAAAAGTTTTCCTATGGTTGAGAATAGCACTGTTATCCCTCAGGGAGGCAGCACACTTTCCTCACCAAGGAATAGGTGAGTTGGTAACACCAAGTGAGGCAGTCTGGCATAAATGTGCTCGAGGAGAAACTCTGCAATATATTGCCATATACTGAGAGAGACACATAAGCTCCATTACTGTTGTTAATTCTGAAGCAAAATTATTTTTCCAAATCTTCCCCAAACCAGATGTGGAAATATTTAGCTACCTCTGCACTCCTCCAGGCTCGAGACTGAACTAAATGTTTTGAAGCAGATGGGAGGCAGAGGGAGACGGAAAACGTGACTGGTTTCAGTGAAACTTGTGGATTTCCCAATTCACGGTATCATTTACTGACATCATGAAATTAATTTGGGCTTCTTCTCTGTCTCTTTACAGCTAGGTATTTTCACCAAGAGGATGAAATTTCTCTTTCTTGCAAACAAAATTGGATTTCTTTCCTGCAAGGAGTACAGAAATGTAGATTTTTTTCCCAGAAGCAAGATTCAAAAATAATTATTTTTTATTAGAATATTTTGTTAGATGTAGTCAGTGCAAAATGCTAAACTAAAAGGCAGCAGCTTCAATAGCCTGTCTCATCACCAACTCTCCCAAATCACAAATCAGTCTGCAAAACAAAAGGGAGGTCACCTTCCTTTCCTCCTCGGCTTCCCCCTGTAGGTTACACAGCCCTTCTCTGCTGGGTTTCTGTGGCTCCTGCCCCCTTCATGTGCTCCCATGAAGCTGGGACACTCAGGATAATGCAATGCACGTGTCTGCCTGGGTGCTGGGCTTCCTGGGAAGAGCTGAGTGAACCCTGGAAGCCAATGACTGCCCTGTAGCCATGGGCCTCCCACTGCTCTCCCAGGCTGCAGTCAGGGAGCAGCCAACAGGAGATGCCCCACAAGACACTCTCCATGCCACCTCCATTAAAAGACACTAATTATTTCTCGCAGTTTTCAGCACCCACTGAAATAAATAATGTTGGGCAAACATAACTGCACACACTTTTCAAGCTGTGCAGCTTTCAGGGTGGATGAGGATTCTGCCATGCACAGTGCTTGGATGTAGATGTGCATTTCTGCAGGGAGCTCTGCTCTGTCCCCTCACACCTGGCTGGGCTCCCTCCACCAGCACCATTGAAAACCAGACCCATTCCCAGCAGGACAGGCTTTAGGGCTGGCATGGGGCCTGATCCTGCAACCCATCCCTTGGGCAGCCTGGAGGTACTGCCCACTCACTGCTTGCACACCCTTCCCCTATTCCCCAGGGGAGCTTTATCACACCCACTAGACTTGACATTTCATGAAGGAGAAAAATTAATGAACGATGACCAGAGAGATGTACTAATTTAGGAAAGGTACTAATTAGACATATTCTGGGTGGTCTCATTTAGGTGTTCTGCTTTTTGGGCTAGACTGGTTTTGCTGTCCCTTCCCTTTCTCACACTTTTTCTCCTCTCTCACCTTTCCCAGCACCTGCAGCCATCCCTGCAGGGGATTTCTGTGGTGTCAGGCCCTGGCGTCTGGGGGTCACAAGGCACTGCTAGCTGCCCCTTGATTGGGTGCAGGGCAGGACTTTCCTTCATTTCCCCAGGCTGTGGCATCCTTCCCCAGCACACAGTGCTCAGGACACCTGCAGTGTCACACAAGCCAGGGCGGGTCACAGGTACAGACACAGGGGAAGCCCAAAGGATGACTGCAGCTTTCTAGTGACAGTGTCCAGTGATAATGTGAAACACATACACACACACACACACACACACACACACATATATGTATAAATACTACTTCTTTCTCTACAAATAATGCTACAGTTTGCATTTTCAATGGCAAGCATAAATCTCTTAATAGATTTCACTGGAATTGGGCCAGATGTGGCAGCTAAGTGCCTGGTATTCTGTCCCAAAAGGCACAATTGCACGTGAATTTGCAAAGCAGTGTGTGGTGCAGTCACTTTCCATGTAGGTTTTGGCCTCCTGCTCACACAACACCTCTTTGCACCCAGGAAAATATGAGAAATACAATTTGAAGCCTGTTTTAATGTTGCTTCTGCACTTTGCATTGCCGAATTAATTCCTGGTGCAAACCTGCAGTTTTACACAGAAAGTCAGATCCTGCATGGCTTTAAATTCCAGATTCATCCCTGAAGCCTCTGTGCTAGTCGGAGGCACCATGAGATAAAAAGCACATAAAAGAAGGGAAGATGTGAACAAAGTGTCTCCCTGTGAGCTCTGCCAGCACTGATGGTAGGGTATGAGCAACAATTCTTCATCCTTCTCCTCAGAGTGAAAAACACTCTGTTGTACAGCAGGTGCAACTCAAGGTAATTGAGTAATTAAAAAACCCTGAGCAATTTAGGGTAAAAAGCTTGTGTAAAGGTATATCGTGCCTTGGCCATATAGAAACTTAATTAATGTATATCCCCAGGAGCAATGCTTGTCTTCCTGTTAAAACTCTGCTAATAGGATGACTGGAGTACAGCCAACCTGCACACCCAGTGCCATGATTTCCTTCCCCCCCTTGAACACAGCACAAGCAGCTGGGATCAGCACAAAATGGATATCCCAGATAGAAAATGCCTTATTAGAAAGCAACACTTCTCTTCAGAAAAATGTCAGTCTCCAGGAGTGTCATCAACAAAACCCAGGATTTTCAAAAGCAATCAAAATCTCTATGGGAGCTGGGCCCCTCAAAAGCCCCTGAGATAAACTTTCCCTAGGCGAGGGTCCAAGAGCCACCAAAGCAAGTGGTCTTGGGCTGGAGAGCCACAGTGCTGCATGACACTTCCCAAAGCCTTTCCATTCCTTCCCAGGGCAGAAAACCTGGGAAACGCCAGCCTTCAGAGAGGTTGGGACTGGTGTGCTGGGCTCTCTCCAGCAGTTGGACCCTTGTTCCTGTCCTGCACGAGTCCAGCCCATCTCTCTGAGACGCACAGCTTTGCTGCTTGGGTGTTGTTTGGACCATTCTAGGAGCTAGCCTGTTGGAATTAATACATCTTCCAGGTAAAAAGCCAGGAGCCAGACTGTCCTTCCCAGGAGGAGGGCCAAGGGCATCTAAAGACAACCACTAACCTACAATTTCACAGACTCCTCGCATGTCTAAGGGGTTCCTCCTGGGGCTATTGCCTTGAATTGTACAGAATGGCTCTTGGACAGTATAATTTAAGACTATGTGTCATATGGCAGAGGTCCATGGGATGGTCATGGAGCACAATACATAAAATATTCAGCTAGAAATATCAGTTTTCCTACAGTATCAGCATAACAAGGACTTTTGCAACCATCTGATGTTGGGACTGGTTTGTATTGCAAATGTCCTTGTCTAATCTACGGCTCTGTATTAAATAACACATTATCCTATCATGACATTTTGCTTTGCCAAGAGAGTACAATATTTATATGTACATGCCCACAGTGCTGCATTTCTGACAGAATACTGTATCAATGACAAATTGCAGGTTTGGTAACACAAGTCAAAAAAAGTTTTAAATGCGCTGGCTTTGGGGAAATCAGAAGATTTTGTTTAGATACAGAACAATCGCAGGAACAGACAATATTTATTGTGTGCCAATAAACATTGATCTTCAAAATTGTTAACACTTTTGCATGCAGAAGCTGGAGAGCTGCTGCAACAGATAAATTCTCAATGCTGTTTCAAACCAAAATACAAAAAGTGCTTTCAAGATGTGAGCAGCTCTTCACTCATGAGCTGGGACATCTTCTGCTGATGGCATTTGCTCAAGAATGAAGTCAGCAGACATCGCCACAGCCAACAGGCTGGTGGTCATCACACAAAGGCAACACTTCTGCTTCTCATTGCCAGAGAGAAAAAAGTGGGAAGTGCTTCAGCCCTTTCTGGAGCGACCTTGATGTGCAACTTCCCTCCCACCCCTTTGAGCTCTGCTTTTTGTATGCTGCCTCTGTCCCACCTCAGACTCCATGGGAAAACCTGTGCAGTGATTTTGGGATGTGATCCTGCAGCAGCCTCTTCTACCCTACTCTCCTTTCTGTGCTTGCTGTAGTTGATGCATCCATGAGGAGAGCTCACAAAAGGGCCAGAAATATACAGGGAAATGGGTCTGAGCTGACCCCGGGCTCTGAACAGCCAGGTCACAGCAGCAGTGCCAAGGGCTTGCCTGGGACAGGCTGGAGTATCTCACTCTTCCCCGCCCTGAATTTAGTTAGAATGTTTTACAGGCCGTTTTCTATCAAGATGTCGGCCATGCTATCAACCCGCCCCCTCCCCTGCACATAATCAAAATATTTTGATAACCAAAAAATGTCAGGCAATACAGCAAATTTTGCAGTAAATAAATACAGCAAATAACTGCAAAGGCAAGGGGGGAGGAGTGGGGAGCTGGTGCCTCTGCTGGAAGTTTCCATCTTCAAACAACAAAAAGATCCTTTAAAATTAGTGTTGCAACAAAAAACAGCTATTTTCTACCAAAACAACCCCTCTCTAGTGAAAGAAAGGAGGCTGATGGTAGGGAACGTCATGCTGCTGGTTCACACCTCGAGAGCAGAGCACAGCCCCTGGCACAGCCGTGTGCGGACCCAGCAAGGCCCGGCCGCTCTGCGTGGCAGACAAGGAGCGATTCCGTGAACGGCCTGGCAAACGGGCCCTCAGCAAGATCCTCGACACACACCAGATACGTGAGACAAATTGCAATGACAAGGTTGCTCTGGCAGGCTGGATGGTGGGCAGTGAAATCCCTGTCCAGACAGTGCTGTGCTCTGGGCACTCTTTGAGCAAAGGGAAGGCAAGACATGGTGCCAAAAACCCATTGGCATGGCCACCACACCCATTTTCCACACTGCAGAGAGTGGCTGAGATGGCTGCAAGCACTGAGGGTGCCCAGGAAGCCAAGGCTGGGACTGTCACAACACACGCAGAGCTGGGGGAATTGCAGAATGCCAGGGCTGGTGCACAAGGGCAGATGAAGGAGACATGGCCAGGAACCAAGCACTAACCCACTGTTCAGTCTGGTCACAAGGGACGGAAAGGTTGGAGGAAGGGTTAGTGCAGAAGTCAGAGCTCAAGATGGGCAGTTTACTGTGCTGGAGGGGTAATGCAATAAATAAAAGACCCTGGTCCCCATTCTGCACGCCAGGATCCCTGTTCTGCTCATTGGGAAACATAAAGTGCTGTCACCATGTATACCCACACCTGGTCCTTTCCACTGTCCCAGGCACCCCAGGCTATCCACCTGCACTCCCTGTGCCCCACACTGCCTCTACAGACACAAGGACCTCCTTTCCCACGCTAAGCCCCAGTGTTAGGATGCAGTTAGGGGCTGGCCAGACACTCACCCAGAAGCAGCAGTTTATTAGCCCGGTAGCAATGGAAAGTTTCCAGGCTGGGCAGGATGCTCCAGCAGCAAGGCAGGCGGGGAACAGGGGCTGCACAAGGCTCTTGCTGCAACAGAAAAGTAAGGGCAGTGTGGGCAGCGTGGGCAGCACAGCTCTCAGACCCCAGGGGCTGCTTTTGAAGAGGTGTTTCTCTTCAGCTGTTTGTCCCCTCCAATGTCACTTGTCCCACCAACAGCCCTCTTCAAAGGGCATATAACCTCCAAGCTTTTTTTCTTTATTTTCCTTCCACTCGCAGACAGCAGATGCAAGCCCAGCATCTGGGCTGGTGCTGGGTAAATAGGACTGGTCTCCTCAAAGAGTTTCCTGCCTTTACCACCAGCCTGCAGCACGGAAGGAGTGGCCACAGCCCACCCCTGTGACAGCGAGCAGAAGCATCTCAACAGGCCACATTTCACATGTGTGGTGCGGGATGTTTATTTTTTTTAACCAGTTCCATGGCTGCCACCTCTGCAAGGGCATCACATTCTGAGTATCTGACAAGCCCCAGCCTGGCTGGGAGTCTGTATCCCGAGGCAAGGGAAAGCCAGTGGGCCTGAGAGTATCTCCACATTCCCTGGAGTGTGATGGCAATGCCCTGAGAGCTGGGGGATGGTGACAAACAGGATCCAGGCAGGGCCCCCCACGGGTGTATCCGTGGGAGGGCAAGCAGCAAACAGCTCTGCTGGGGTATTTTGGGATTTTTGCTTTCAGCCTCAGTGATCCGTGGGGCGCATCTCTGCTTGGAGGCAGCAACTGCACAGCACCCATCTGCAAAAATACCCCAGCAAACAATCCCTCGCCCTCCCCCCGGTCTCTGTGAGCAGCATTCATTCCTTGCTCTCGCTGTAGATCCAGCATGCCGAGTCCTTTATCCCCAAGAGTATTCTCCCTTTACAAAGCAAGATCATAAAGCAGTGACATAATCCAAGCTTGGCAAACACTTTTGCTGATGTTAAGCCAGTGCCTTTCGTGGTTCTCACTGCAGCTTTTGAGGCCATGATATACATGGCGCAACCAGCTGATTAAATGTGCAGGAGCCTCCCAAGATACCATTTCATCCGAAACGCTGACATTTATATTTGACTTCCAATAAGTGTGGGGCACTTTTTTTAATTTTTAATTAGTTCTCACAAGAGTGGGAGTCAGACACAGCTACACAATGAAGTTCTCCATAGAATAGGTATGATTCAACCAGATGACTCCTGGCCAGACTTCCTAACCCATCTACCTTGCAGCAAAGCCTCGAAGCCAAGTTAATTAGAGGCCACCCACAAGTAGATGTGATTCGGTGTAGGTGAATCTCTTTGCCCATTCATTCCCTACCACATCTGCTGAGATCTCAATATACATGCTAAGGGTGAGTGGGAGGGCTCTGGTGCTAAATAAATGACTCGAGTCGTTTCATTTTGGCACCAAGACTCAGCCAGCCGGTGAGGCCGAGTAGTAAACAATAGTAATGTGGAAAAAAAGTAAAAAAAAAAAAAAAAAAAGGCAAGCAGCATACAAGATGCCTCAGTGAAGAGGTGTGATTGTTGGCAAAACATGTCCGATTTGAGTTTATGGGATGTACAGAGTCTTTTTATTAGGGATACTTTTTTGCTATTAGTGTAATAAAAAAGGACCAATTGTTTCTGCCATCTGAGAAAACTCTTGGTGGAACAGGCAGAAATCCAGGAATAATTAAGAAAATAATAGTGCACACCCAACAAGAAAAACATTATTTGTTTAAAGATGAAGTCCCTCTAGAATACTTGGTAGTGATTGCATTTCTTTCAAAAGAGGGGGAAAAACCCTTCTAAATGAAAAGCAGCAGCCATCAACTCATTTCTAAGATCTCGAGTGGAAAAAGCGTGGGGCTGTAATCCCCCTCAGTGGTGAGGCTTTTCCGTTTTCATCGCTCTTATCAGCCTTTGCAAGTTGCAAAATAAAAGTGTTTTGCCCCTACATGTTTCCATCAGAGGATCAGAAGCGCTTCACAAAGCAGAATTAATTGAGCTTCACTGCTCACCTGTGAGAACAGAGCAATTATTTAGCAACAGGGTTTGGAGGGGTTTTTTGCTGTTTGGGGTGGGGGTAGAAATAAAAACTGCAGGAAGATTACAAACTCACCAGGCCAACAAGAGACTTGGCAGGTTTAGCCATTTCCAATGATGAATGTGACAAACCTGCAAGTTTCTGACCACCAGATCCGGGTTCTCCTTTTGGAAGAGAACATTTTGCCTCAGCATCACTTTTCCCAGGCCTCAGCTTGCCAGGCTCCCCACCAGCACAAATCACCATCCTCCCAAGTTCTGACTCTTCACATTTAAAAGTCTCCAGAAAACCATGTCTCCAAACAACCCATCCTCCCTTCGAGCGTGTCGTGGTGCCATCCCACACCCAGGATGTGCACTGTGGGCTCCGAAATCCTGCTCCCATTGCTCCTGTCTGACTCTGGGCAGGTTATAAAGCTCTGCCGGCTGCACGTGGGAACACGGGGGAACATCTCCAGAGTCTGCAGGTCAGAGAAAAGCAGTCTGAGAATTAGTGTTTGGGGAGAACTTAATATCACAGTAATCGGGAAAAAAGAGAACGATTTGAAGTCTCAGTGCGTGGACAGAGCCACACACTGACTCAGTAACAAGACATCAGGGCTGGAAAAGCATCATCCCTTTACCGGCTGGGTTATAAGGGGCCATAAACCGCCGACGGAAGAGACAGCGGAACGAGCCGGTTTGCACGAAAGGCGAAGCTGAGCATCCCCACCGCTCCCGTGCAGCTTTCCTGTTTTACATATATCTGTTTACTTTTTCCCTAATTGAGTTTTTTCCCTGCACGCGGCTTTCGGCGGCTGCGGGGGCGCGGCGGTCCCGGTTCACGGCTCCGGGTCGGGGGCAGGTGAACCCTCCCCCCGGCGCTCCAGGCACCCGCAGCCGGGCGGGACCAGCACACCGCACACCCGCCCGGGCCGTGCCCAGGAGCCCCGCATCACTCGCCGGGCGGTCCCGGAGCATCGCCCGCCCCGCCCCGCGCCCGGCCCGCCCCGCGCCGCCCCGCCGGGCGGTGCTGCGGCCGCCCCCGCTCCCAGCAGCCCTTGCAGCCGCCTACAATGAAATTTGCGAAGTTTTTTCGGTTTCGGCGCCATTTTCGAGTGGACTCGGAGGTGAGGAGACAGGGTGGGCAGGGCGGCGGGGCCGGGGCGCCGCGGGGAGCGGCCGGCGCCCCCCGTAGCCTGTCCCCGCTGCGGGCAGCACGGCACGGCACGGCCCGGCCCCGGGGGGGTGGGGGGCACGCGGGACGGGGCGGGAATGGGGGGGGCTCGGCGGGACCCCCTCCTGCCGCTGCCCCGTGGGCGGGGTCGCGCCGCTCCCCGCGGGGCACGGGCGGACACAGGCCCGGCCGAAACTTTGCGGGGGGAGGGGGGGGCAAAGAAGTTAAAAAAAAAGAACCAACCAAAACCGCCCCCAAAACTATTAAAAAACTTTTGGGGCGGGGGGGGGGTGGGGAGCGCGGCGGCACCGACAGTACCCCGCGCCCCCCCGGGGAGCCGCCCCGCGCCGCACAAAGGCGGCCCAGGGGGGCTCGGGGGGGCCGCGACGCGGCGGGCGGTGACAGCGGGGGAGACCCGGGGGGCGGCGGGCGGGGCCCCCCCGGGCCGTTGGTGCGGGAGCGGCGCGCGGGGCCGGTTCCCACGTGGGTGCGGGGCGCCCCTGCGACCCCCCGGGTGCCTTTTCCTCATAGCTTTTTTTTTTTTGCCCCCCACTATTAATTTTTTAATCTTTTTCTTTTGAGCCGCGCCCGCTACCCGCAGGTGGGGCTCGGGGTTGATTTTTTTTTTTCTTTCCCGTCTCCCTCTTTATTAAAGCAAACGCGGGGATCCGCGGGCTGCCGGCCCAGCGCGGAGTCTGCGCGCCCCCGCACGTATAAAATAGTTCTGTACATTAAAAAAAAAAAAAAAGCTGGTGTAACCAAAGAATAATTCGCCGAAATAATTTAAAATATTAAAAAAAACCCCAATTGGCAGCCAGCTTTTGCTTTTTTTTCCCCTTTTCCCCTCGCTGGTTGCTCGCTTTGTACGGGAAATTTGAATATCCTGGCAAGGGCCAGCTTCCCAGGGCAGCCTCGCAGCGCTCTGGGAGCTGCAGTGATGGAGCAACATGCACGGCTCTGGGACTTTTCCTTCTGTAATTGATCCTACATACAATATTTTTCCCATATGTGCATCAGGTATATAAAGACAATTTTTTTGTGTTCGGAGAGTGAGTTTTCCAAGGTTAAAACATCAATTGCTGTCCCCAAAAACCAGAAATTCTGCTTGTGTGTCGTATGCGTGTTAAGTGTAGGTGAGGGACCATCTGCCAAGTTTCATCATCTTCTGTTGTGAAGAAATCCAAAGAACTCACCGGCAACTGCAAAAGTCTGTATTTAGTTAATCCACTTTGGTGGGAAATATATTAAAACTGAGCTGCTAATGCAGTAAACATTTACGAAATATAAAAGAGCAGCTTTAAGTAATGCTTCAGGCAAACTGACCTAAATCTAAAAAGGAAAAAAAAAAATCAATGTGCTCGTTATGTTTTGAAATATTGTTCATGTGACCAAAAAAGAAATAGGTTTTTCGTTTGGTTTTTTTCTGTTCTTAACAAATAAACTTCATAGGAATTGGGCTTCCAGATCTGACCCTTGTTGTTTAGAACTGGATGAGATGACAATGCTAAAACTTGGAAGTAACAAGAAGCATCATACTTTTCTTCTCCTCAGCAGTGTTGAGAAAAAACTGTGGATCCTGGAATTTTACTGTGGATTTTACTGGTTTTCTGGAGTACTGTAAGTTGAAGTCTTGTCCTGCAGGCCTTTTCGGGCACCAGTAGCTCCCTGTCCCACTAACACCCTCACCTTGGTAAACACAGTTGATCCTGCTGGTAACAATGTCGGGCTCGAGTTTCACATCGAGTGAAGTTAACGAATTCATTTTTTGCATTATTTGAATCTGCCCTTTGTAGCTGCAGTTTGGTTTCGGGTGTTCAGCCCCACCTAAGAGCGTGTCGATGGCGTGTGGTTTAGCGCGGGGAAGGTGCGCTGTGCTGGAAGGAAAACGTGCTGGGGTTTATACGAACTGTGTACTGCTTCCCTGACCCTTTTATGGGCAAATTTGTGAGAAAAAAATTATTTTTGATGAAGCACATGGGAAATGACCTGCTCTTACACAGCTTCGACAAGAACAGGGACAAAATATATTTTCTGCATTTATTTTGTGTCCCCAGGAGCGAGTCCTGGCTGGGCAGAACAGCGTTTTTGGGTGATGGGGAGATGCACTGTAGGTGCCGCGCAAATGAAAGTAACTTGGCTGTGTGCGGTTCCCACGTCCGACTGGTCGGGCTCCTTCACAGCCACTTCTCCTCCCGCGGCCCTCGCTTGCCTTCAGCAGCTCTGCGAGGCAATTCCTGCCGGGAATGGCAGAGCTGGAGCCATGTGGTGGCTGTCGATCAAGTACCGGGTCTGATCCCAGCTATTGGCCACATCTGTAAATATTAGGACGTGACTTTTGTTTAAACCTCGTTGTTCAAAAGGAGGCAGCAACGAAAGTGTTGGGATTTTTCAGAGCAAGGCAGATATGAAGTGTTCTGGTGGTGTTACTCACACCCTTATTTTCGTTTTGTCACCGTAATTTTGCCTCACTAATGAGTGTCTGGGACTTTCAGCTCTAATGAGATGATTTACTTTAGTTTTTTTGTAAAATAATAAATGCCTCTTTTTTTCCAATTGTTTCAAATGCGAACAATGACTTCAGGATTTGTTTGTGCATGTCTCCTGGAAAACTCTTTTTTGGGCTGGGGTTTTTGTTCCTATTTTTTTCTATATATAGGAAATGCTTAATATTTACTTGTCTTTGAGCTCACCTAGCTCTGAAGTGTGTGGGTCAGTAAAGGCTCTGTATGCAAATCTGTTCTGTCATGGGCTCCTGTATTTATTTCCTTTCCTTTCCCATGGTGCTCCTTCTCACATTTTTTTTCCTTCTCTTTTTTTTCTGGTTAGTGTCAGTGAGGAGGGATGAGGTTTTATTTTAAGGGAATCCAGTATTTCAGGGGGAATTTGTTTTGGTTTTGTGTATGTGTTTGGGATTGGGGGGGGGGGGTTGCTTAATTGCCCAATATACTTTGGCAAGCAGAAGTTGCATTGTTTTGTGAATTGCATTAATGGTTTTCTGCATGTTCAAATTCCCCAGTTATTTGGGGGATTTAATTAAACCTCTGTAGGTGGCTGGCTTACGTAGATGACAGGTAGAAGTTTCTATTTCTAGAAAGAGCTGGTGCACACACTGCAGGCATGGAGCTCTTGGCAGCTGAAGGGTTGTTGCAGTGCTTTTGCATTGAAGTGGAGCTTTTGGGGCAATTCTCCTGATGTTTGGGGCTACCAGTAAGCAGGACACCCCTGTTCCTGGCCGTAGTGGGGTGCCTCTTGGAAGTTGAAGGTGCTCCTGGGATGCTGCCTCTACCTGACAGTGAGAGGGGGCACTTGTGGTGCCACTGCAAAAGCATCAACCCCCAAACAGCCTCTGCATCTTACCTGCCTGTCCTAGGCCTGGTTTGTCACCTAAACCAGCATAATTAAGATGTTTCCTTTGCTTCTGGTCTGCCAGGACCAGTAGAGTTGTTCTTACTGCTGCTGTTTTAACCCCTTCAGGGCGGAAGGTGGGCTTGCTGCCGGCCATGGTTGTGCGCAGTGGCTCTCCCACCTGCCCAGAGCTGCCTCTGGTTTTTCTGGCTCATCCCTCCTTTCTCTACAGCTGGGTTATGATTTGCGGTTACCAGTGTGCCTTGGATGCCACTGCCCAGAGTCACACTGAGCCAATGGTGCCAGTAGCCCCAGGAATGGGGAGAATACAGAGAGAGGAGGGATATAGTTACTCTGCTTCGTAGTCTGCCCTATCTGGAGCTGAAAATTTGATTTATTTATTTTTTTTATTTAATTTTAAAAATACTTGCACCTGTCTCTGTGTGCCTTGGGAGGGAACCTGCCCAATAGCCCTGGTTTCCCCTCCTGGAATTGCCCCCTTCTGCCTGCACCTCTCAGACCCTTTCTGTTGTTGATTTGTAGCTCCCACTGAAGCAGTGATTGCCTGATTGTGTCTAGGGAGTCCATGCAGGAGCTGATGTGCCTGTGTTCAGAGGTGAGTTGGGAAGGTAAGCTCATGTCCCACCTGCTCCAAAATACCTGCAGCATCTGCATCCCTCTGGGTAGATGCAGTTCCCTCTGACACGCATATCCCTTCTTGGGTACTGCAGGTAATGCATGGGAGACGTTCAGGTGAACTCAAAGCTGCCAATTTCTGATTTAAAGTTGAGTTTCCAAAGCACAAACTAAGTTTGAAAGAAGGTGAAGTGTGAGATGGGATGATTCAAACATGGAACTTTCTATTGTATTAAATATTGATGCTGTCATGTCACAAACATGCATATTTTCTCAGATATGTATTTCACTGCCTATCCCAAATTTCCAGTTGCCCAATACTCAGTGTGAATGTTGATTTTTCCCTCTGTGCTAGAGGCTGGTGGAGGTGTATTGAACCCTTGCTTTGAAAAGTCCTCCTTACTGAAGAGAGCTCTTGCCCTTGTTGTCGAACTAGGCAAGAGTCTGGTTTATAGAAATATGAAAATACTAATTAAAATGTGAACCTCAGACTCCATCAAAATGGATTCTAAAGCTGAACATGCTTGCTGTTGCTTTTTTCTTTTGGAGTCACTTGAAGAGATGAAAGAAATAAGATTGCACAGGTACAGTCAAGTTAAAACTTTGTTACAGAAGTAATTAATGGTAATATTATGTGGGGGGTTGTTTTGATTTAGCTCATACAGGTTTAACACTGGGTACGTGTTGGCTTTGCCACAAGTAGCAGTTGCTCATTAGGGAGTTGGCCCTGGTGCTGTCAGTGTTGAGGACACTGAAGTGGTGAAAATATACTGCTTTTTTGTTGGTAAATACTTGATTTAAAATTTGAAATCACTTGGCATGGGTCACAAGAGCTTTTGAAATTCCTATTTTTAAGTTTGCTAAAGAGGCAGGGACTCAGCAGTGCATTGGGCACAAGGGGATGGCACAAGAATTCGAAGCCAAGGTGTCATTTCTGACATTGTTCAGGTTTTTTGTGATGCTGCTTTTTAAGAAAATGAATTGAAGAAAGTTGTCGCATTACTGGTGGGGGGGGAAGGTTGAAAGAAAACACAAAAAATATCAGTCTGTCTCTACAGCTCCTGTGCAGAGTGGCAGGCTGATGTGTAAGTGCCACTGGCAGCTGCCTTCTGCAGGGCTGCAGCCCCTCCCTGCCCTGCTCTGGTGCTTTCTGCTCTGGTACAGGCAGGGAAGGTGATGAAGTTCCAGAGATCTTTAATTTCTGGTCGCATAAGGTTTGTCCATTCACATGGTAAATAAGCATCATCTAACCTTTTTAAAAATAAGGATTTTTTTTACGTATCTCAAAAGTCAAATTGAGCTGAATAAAAGTATTTTAAGGAAAATTTAACAGGTTTCAGCCGTTGAAATCTGGATTTATTTATCTGAAATATATTGTGACTTCTGGAAAATCCTTGATTGTCAGCGTCACCTAAGAGGAAAGTGCAAGGTAACATTTCCCCACAGACCATTTGGAAGGGCTGGGAAGTTCTGCAGGCTCTTCACAGTAGCAAAAGCAACAGATCTGCTGGATGTGAAAGTGTATGATTTGCTGGGACCCAATACTAAGTGTGGTTTAGGGCTGGGGGGAACAGTTAATTTCTGATCTTGTTTCTGAAACTGGTTCATTTGCCCTGTATAACTGCTTGTTCTCTTATAGTTGCAGACTGTCTGATAGCACCTGTGAAGACAAAAAACCCTGTTCTCTGGTGGTAATGCATGCATGTTAAATGTCTTCATTGTATAGTGTTCTTCAGTTCTTTATATCATGGTTTTTAAAAATTTATATATATATCTATATTCAAAATACCATTTGGAATGTCAACATTCAGTGGGCTTTGAGGAGATGTAGCAGCACATCATGGTTTGTAGGGACAAGGAGATACAGACCATTCTGGGCTGCCTCATTACCTCAAGGATAAGACAAGAAAGTGAGCTTCTGGTTATCATAGATGTGGAAGCTAACACATTCCCATGTATCTCGTTAGTTCAGGTATGTGTAGACACGTTCTCTTGGTGCTTGTACTGTGCACATCCTTTGCAGCTACAAATACATCCTCTATGAGCTCGTGTGTCTGTAGCCCTGCAGGCAGGAAGGACTTGTGGTTCCTTTTTGTTCTCCAACATGGGCATGACCACATCCCATACTATATCTACCCCTCATCTATTGCTTTTTGGTCCTTTCCCTGGCAAAGGATTGGCCAAGGGACCCTTGCCCTGTGTTTGGGGCAGAGAGGGGGGGTCTGCAGGTCGTGGAGAGCTGTCAGCAGTGCTCTAGCAGCACGTAAATACTGGAGTTTGGGATTGCCTGTTGCTCTCCAGTATTGCATTGCTGCTTTAGTGAGGCTGGAAATCGGTCCCTGCTGCAGGAGCCAGGGCTCTGGCTCTTGGGGTCCCTCCGTGGCACCTGCATGGTGCCTCCCACACTGCTGGGGGCTCTTGACTCCCACCCTAATAAACCACTGTGGAGGCAGCAACCAACAAGGGCTTGGTGTCGTAAATGGGGAAGGGGCAGGGGCTGCACCCCAACACTGCTGGTGGGTACCCAGTGCCCCAGCCCCAGGAATGGAGGGGGCAGGGAGCACTGCCCACTGTCCAGGAGACGGTGATGAGCCCTTCCCTGGGCTCTGGGGGGAGGGAGGACCTGGGGCTGCACAGGGGCAGTGCTGGCCCCTGGGTGCACCCTATCTCAGAACCTGGGGAGGAAGTGTGGGGGACATTGCGGGGGTGCAAGGGCTGGTGGGGACCAGAGCTTCAACTGTGTGAGAGGGAGGGACCCTGTAGTTGTGCCTGGGGTGCTCCTGGGGAAGCCCTGCTGCAGGAGGCATCATCTTTCCCCAAATTTCTGCAGCTGCCCCAGCCTCTGTCAGGATACCCCAGCTCAGGGCACAGCTGGCATAGGTGGGCTGCCAGTGCCCATCAAGCATCTGGCACCACTTGGGCCGTGGTGGAAAGAGTTTGGACCACCTGAGGATTTGCCTGCATACCCACCACCACAGTAGTGAGCTCCTCCAGAGCTGTCCCAGCCCCGTGGTGAAAGGTTTTTCCTTAACATTGCACCACTTAAAGCTTCCCAAACCCTGCTGGAATAGACACAAGGGCCACCAGGGAGTCAGGGATGCTCCTGGGAAGGGCTGGGGTAGTGCCTGCCTGGTCAAGATTCATCTGCTATGGTGGGAATGAGCTTGTCGGTCCTGCCAGTGATGGTGCATCATTAACAGCCCCAATCCAGCAGCCTCCTGGTGGTTGTGAATTCCAGAACATTTGTGTTTTTGGCTATTTTAAGGAATTACTAAATCACAAGCAATAGTTGTAGGGCAGGGGAAAATCCTCTTGCTGATTTACGGCTTCAGCCCTGGTCTGTGCATGGAGCGTTGGCATGAGGCACCCCTGGAACACAAATGTCTGTGGCATGGGGAAGTGCAAGGGGGGATATGCGTGAGGAGGAGCAGCTTTTAAAAGCCTCTGCCCTTAAAGGGGTCAAACTCACAACGTTTGGGTACACAACTGCCACATTCTAAACCAGACACTAGTATTCTTCCACTTGTGCCTGTAAAATGGTTGATTCCCGCTCTCAACAAGTCAAGCCATTAACTACCATATACCGTACTGCTTGCCCTCAGGAAAATAACTTGATGAGTGACTTGGTTAACAGGGAAATTGGTCAATAAAGTTGGTAATTGTCTGTACATTTATATTAATTTTGCATCAGGTTTTTTTAAAGAAAGGCTTTTACTGACATTTACAGGTGCATCGTAAGATTTAAAATTTCTTTTACTTTTTTTGGGCCAGTTCTGTTGTGGTCAGTTTGATTTTATTCAGGTAGAAAAAGACATTTTCACCATGTTCACAAACAAGACTCCTGCTCAAACTGCTTTCAGGTGACAGTCTCCTGCAGGATCATAATGGGAGAGTAAAAGCACCGCAGAGTTTGTAGAGCAGCAGGCAAAAATAAAATACAGAGGCTAAATCAAGGCAATGGGATCCCAGGGGACAGAGAAAAATGCACCCATGGAGGTGGCTGCACAGGGGGTCAGAAGCACAAGCTGTGGCAGGGATGGGTGTGCCATAACAGGGGCATGGGGATGTTTGGAGCGAGGGCTGAGGGTGCAGGACAGGGCTCTGCAGCTGCCCGGCTCCCGGGACCTTATGTGTCCCTGCTCTGCTCCAGATACTTCAGGATATTGCCAATTATTAATACAGAAAGTCTGGGGGTGGGGGGGAGACATCCAGCTGTGCTTTTCTATCTGAGAAGCTGGGGGAGCTCCTGTCATTTTTTTCCTGAGATGCAGAAGTTTGACACAAGTGCAAGTTGATTTCCTTACTGCATTTGAGTACAAACCACTTGGAAAAAAAAGCAATAAATGCCTTTGCATTATTGCAAAAAAGCAATAAATCCCTGGACTGACCAGTCCCACACAGACCCACATTGCAACTCTATAAGGCATCTGCAGAGGGGCAGCAGCACAGGCAAAGTAGCCTGGGCACACTTCTCTATTCGTGTAGGATAAAGTAAGATGTGTTTTTTTGTTTAAATGTGATATTTGCTGCATCAGGAATGCATTTGGCCACTGTGGAGGAAAAGTCTTTGAGCTTCCTCAGTAGTTTTTGCTGTGATTTTATAAACAAGCTGGAAGGCAGCAGTTACCTGTGGTAGGTAAATACATGCAGCACATCATCACACCACTGCATGGCTGCTGGGCTTAGAAGATAGTCATTAAACAAGCCTCTAATTCACACGTTTCTATGCTAATTTTCCTTTTTTCTTTCCTTTCCCCCAGACCGAAACTCTCCCACGTACTAAGACTGAGGTTATGTTGCTCTGCTCACAGTACCAGGTACCTCCATTAGAGGTGGTGGTGTGGGAGTCAAAGGAGGTGTTGCAGATTCCTGTAAACACTGGAAAAGCAACCCAAAAAGCCACCTTATCTACCTTCAGCATTTTCCTCCTCACCTCCTTTGATGTGGAAAGAATTTTTGGCAAAGGTTGGCAGCTCGTTGTGGTATCCGGCATTATCTTGCTTTCCTTGCGCTTCTTGCCCACCCACCTCATCTGCTTTTCCTCAGTTCACATTCAGCGTGTTCGGAGCCAGGACTGGCTTTGGCAGGTGTTTGTGCAGTGCCTTGCACAACAGTAACTCCCAGTGCCTGATGTTAATGACTTCAGGTCTTGCTCTTTGCACTACAGAGGCTTTTCATATGTCTCACTTTCTCTCAGCAGGGGTAGGAGACCCTGGCTGGGTACCCAGCTGTGCCCCCAGTGCAAAGCTGCTCAATGAAAAAAATCTTGGGTTAAATTAGATGTGGCAGGTGTCAGCCACATGGAAAAACAGAAGCCAGCTCACCTCTCCCATGAGGGTTTGCTAAAGTGATGACCAGTGTAAATGATGGCTCTGGCGCCTGGATGACACAGTGGTTTCTGGCAACAAATTCACCAAATGGAAGAAAACCACTAATTCAAGTATTTTATTTTCTGAAGCAAAGCGTAAGACATTGCTCTCAGCAATTTCTCATGTAAACCCATCCTTGTGACTGTTCAAGTAACAGGATACTGAAGGTTACTTAAACTATGATTCAAGTAGAGCATATATTCATTTATAAACTGTCCAGAGTGAGTTCTCATGTCATATGGTCTGTGAGAGAAAATAGTTTCCCTCTCATGCTGAAAAGAAATTTAAGTGTGCAGGCCTGCCAGGTAAGGTCTGATGGCCAGGAGGGGACTGGGGGTGTGGAAGATGCAGCTTGGCAAGAGGGGAGTTGTGATTATGCTATACTAGAAAGCACAGGGTGGTTTTCTAATTGCAAGTTAAGGAGTTTACACCACAGAAGATATTTCTACCCCCTATTTTATATTCTCTGATTGCTACAGGGTATTTTGCATTTTGTGAATGGAGGAGAAAAACTGGTCATGAAAAACTGGGGAGGAAAGATCTGATAAAGGCACTGCAATGAACATTTAGAAGCTCACACACACTCCCTACACACACATTACCCTTCTCTTCCCTGCCTTAGGGTTGACTTAGTCACGTCCCAGTTCCTCAGGTGGGAAACAGGCAAGTGAAGCATCAGCATTGCTGCTCTGGCACTTCCCGCATCCACAGGAAAGGCAGCGCGTTCCGTCGATACCCAGGCAGTCTGTTCCCAGGGAGAAGGATTTTATCCCGCTCCAACCTGCAGGACAGCCAAGCCAACCCCTTGCGCTTCTGCCAGCCCTGCCCCGCAGCCCCGCGCTGGCTGAGCACACAGCAGAAAAGACGGAATTCCTTGTGGATCCTGGGGCTGCAGGGGCAAACCCAGCCCCACACCACCATCCACACGCCTTTCCTGATTGTGAAGGGCTGGGGTGGGGAATCACAACCTGTGGGAGGGCACTGACTGTCTGGGAATCCCCTCACACACCCCTAATGCCCAAAGCTGTATCTTACAGGTACCATGACATGCTACAGTTCACCTGGAGATACGCAGGAGACACACGGGGGTTGGTTCCCTTTCTGGTTACAGTGGGGACAAAATAAAGATACCACTAATAATGACTTGTTAGATAAACACCAGACTTCCTGGAACAGGTTAATCTACCTGCACCTTGATTTATATACCATCACTGGCCTGTCTCTCCTACCTGGTTCCACAAGGATTTCCACCTTCCAAGATGATGTTTCAAATCATCAGTTGGTGTTTTACTGGAGCAGAGCACACACACAGAAGGGCATTTGCAGCCACTCAAATATGTCCCCAACACACACCTTGCACCAGCCTTATATCACCTGGCAGTTACTAGCATGGTCCCTCTCAGCTTCTCTAGGGATGAAAATCCTCCCAGCCAGTTCTTAGATTGTGCTGACTCTTTGTGCTTTTCTAGCCCTAACCTCTTCACCTTGGTGCCTGCAGTACCATGAGCTTACTGGGTACTGGCATCTGTACAGAGTGGGAAGTGTTCTCCCCATCAGAATACTCATCAAACTACATCTGCTTGGGTAATTAAATAGTATAAAATTAAAAAAAAACCCAAAACAACAAAACAAAAGAAACCCACAAAAAAACCAGACCACAGAGATCTCTCAGCTTATAAAGGTGCTTGCCAAGAGTGGAGATCTGATCTTGCAGGGTGCAACCTGCATGGGAATTAAAGGCAGTCGAGGCAGGGCAGACAGTCCTTTAATAACTTGTAACCAGCTCCCTGTAAGCAGTCAACCCTTCGCTGCTGGATTAGTGCATGCTTGACAGGATTGTCAGAACATAATAGACAATGAAACACCACCATTTAATCAGTCAAGATATACAATTACAAGGCAGCTGAAAGATCCTTATTTGCCTCAATTTTCAAAAACAGGATTGCCAAAAAAAAGCCCCAAGTGAAGTGCCAGCTCAGTTCACAGAGAGACTTTTCATCACATTTCTGTCTGAGCTACCAAAATGTACAGAAATGCCAGATGTCACAGGGAGAGACAGTGTAGCAAAGCCTATAAATATTCGAAATTATTTTTCCAGCATACATACGTGATTCATAAAATGGAACTATAATGAATTTCAAATGCCACGTAAATGTTCAAATACAAGATATTCCTCTGTGCTTTCATAATGCTTTAACAATATATGTCTGGGTCATATAAAGCTGGCGTTTAACTTGCAAAGGTGTAACTAAACCCCCACTCTTTTAACCAAAATTACCAAATAAAAAGTAACAATTGCAGTTTCAACAGTTTTCACATGAGGATTTATCTTCCTATTGTGCACACACAGGTGCTGTGAAAGGCTGCAGTAGGCAGAACTATTCTAGGAAGGGTGAGGGAGTGGGTAACTTTTTATCTAAACAATTTTCAGAGACCAACGAAAGCTTCTGAATAAGGAATCTCTCTGTAGCGATGAACTTAATCTGACAAGCACCTATGTGAAGTGAAAAAAACCCCGTGTCTGTTCCACGGCACCTGAACGGTGGGAACATTAAGATTTTAAGTATAGACCTTTTCCATCAGACACAGGTGGTGTGGTGGAATGCAGACCTGGGCTGCTGCAGCATCGTTCTTGGGGCCAGTGTGGCTCAAAGCATCTTCCCAAATCTGCGACCACACAGTCCATGCAATTCCAACCCCTGCCCCCAAGAGAATGGGAATTCCCTGCTCCAGCTACAGTGTGAAAGATAAACCCCTTGTTATGACTAACTCAACCCCTCCTCTCTTTCCCAAATCACATCATGTGAATAATTGCCTTAACCATGACCGGAAAACCTTTCGGGAGATGGAGTGTTTCCTGTTCTTGGAGATGCACTGCATATTTTTGTAACAAGTCACAGGTTCTTGAACAGGCAAAGGTGATTTAGGACAAATTAAGAGATACAATCAGACTTTGTAGTGCAGTGGAAGAAAAACTCTTTGAAAGAATAACCTACAGTATAATTATGATCAGTATTCTAATATTAGTTAAAGAGAATTCTGATTTACAAATAGATCTTCCACAAATGTGGTCATTTGATCTGAATTACATTGTGTGAATTCATATTTTAGGTCTGCAATTAAAATCATTAATATTAGGTCAGCTGTAATTGAGCAGGCCATGGATGGGCAGTAGCGTGCAGTACTTGGAAAAGTACAGACTCAAACTTCAAAACCACAGAAAAATCTTTCAAAATAGAATCTTTCAAAAACTCCATTGTGTATTAAGCACTGAGCAGCATTAAATCCAAGGATGTGGTGGGAGAATCCACATGCAGAAGTACAAGAACCAAAAAAGCACAGCACAAACAATAGGTGTGAGCTGGGTTGCCATACTCAGAACTGGACTCCACATGAACAGAAGTGCTAATGAAACAAACCAAAATGATTACTTACAAAATGGTTGTGGGTTTTTTTGTTTTTTTCCCATATGGATATGTTTAATGAACATAGAACCTCTACTCTTCATTTTTGCCAAGACAGAACAAAGGACAGTGCTTCAACTGTTCTCTCTGGAATCTGGTTTGGTTAGAGAATATGCAATTGTTTGAATATCTTCCCACAGCACTTTTATCATCTCTCTCTTAGACAGGATGACATTAACCAAAAGTTCTACAAAGGTAACAAATGTAGAGTCTGCCTTCACCGTCACAAACACTTACAAAAAATATTACTGAGAAGAAAATTTCAAGAGCACTTTAATATACAGAATGAGTGGGATAGATCTGTGGGGCTTATTTTAAAGAGACAGCCTTTATTTACAGTACTTTACTTTGTAGATCTTATAAAGTTAACATTACAATACTTTTTTTCCCACAAATATATTAAAATTGTTTAAATTTAAAAGGCAATTCCACAGACTGATGGATATTTTTAAAGGAAAAAAACTACCGCAAGTAGGCAGCTCAACTAAAACTAGACTTTAAACATTCTGTTTTGTCATTCCATCTTTTAAAAAAAGAAAAAAGGAAAAACACACTTTTCACCCAGACTTCCTTTACAGCAATAAGGCAACTCCAGGAGATTTGGATGAGCTCCTTGGAGATTACAAATACTGTAACTGGCTGCTCCTCATGCTTTATAACACCCAAAGGTGCAACTATCCATTAATCACAATCACATCTGTGCATTAAAATATAAAACTTAAATTACAGATTTTAAAAATATTACTAATAGACTTCCCTATCATGGTGTTTTACATTTACAGTACTTGAACTATTTCAGTTCTGGGTTGATGAGGTTTAAGCAATTTACCACTGCAAGAGTTAGACTCTGGAGCTCACAAATAGCACAACCCAACCAGGGGCAGCGATAGTTGGTAGAGTCATAGTGCAAATCAAAATAAGAAGTGCAGAACTGCACGAATTGTTTACATTTCTAGAATATAAATGAACAAGACAAGCTCTTATATTGTACATGCAATAAATTACAGTAAGCATATGGCAATGGGGCTGGGGCATTCTACAAGTGTAGCTGGTGTACCAGAGCTGAAGCCTGTGAAAGATAGGACTCAGTAAACAAAACATTTCAAAGCTCTGTTGACACAGCACTTGAACTCTGCTTTCATGCTTTGTACTTCTGCTTCCCCGTCTCACTGATCACACAGATATGCTGAAACAGAATAAAATAAAAAGCTCCTGTTAGGAAAGTATTGTAAGAGACCAACGTTTGACATCAATAACGAGCTTCTGAAAGCAACACAAGTGTGCTGTACACACTTGAGGAGGAAGAATCTACTGACACTGTTTATGCAGAAAAATGTAGGCCTTTTTTTGGTCCAAAAATCTCAACATCACCTTCTTTCTCCTCTCCTAATTGTCCCACCCACTGTCTGCTAGGTCTGGTGAGACCAGATGAAGAGTTAATGATAAAAATAAAATGTGAGCCCTTCTTAACTTCTCTCCAGGTCTCTCCTTAATTCTGACGTAACTAAGCAAATGCACTTGTTTGTTGCAGACATCTGGTGAGACAAGAAACTTGACACAAACTTCACATTATTTAAAAGCTGGCAGTTGTGCAGCCTCCACTCTGCATGCAGCAAAATAAATTTTTGTTTTATCAGAGCTCCAAACGCTGCCCTGCTGTTCTCAGGCTTGTGTGCATCACTGGAGCCTGAGGCATGATTTACAGAGCAGGGAGAATGATGTAAGGAGATTTCCCTTCCTTCCTCCTCCCCAGTTTTAAATGGAGAAAAACATATGGGAAAAATTACTTACGTTCAAATCTCTAAAGTATTCATTGTAATCTAGGGCGTATCCCACAACAAATTTGTCTGGCACTTCAAATCCAACAACTGAAAAAGACCATAAGTCACCAGTGTGTTAGAAAAGAACTTCCTGGAGTTCACTAGACCTTTTTACAGAGACAATATGGAATTTTATAGATATAAATTGTAACTCATTTTATTTCTTCCACTCAAGTACCCTCAGATTAATATTTGAGCTATTTTACAATTTTAACTTTGTTGATTTATCAACTAAAGGAAATTAAATAGATGTATTTATTGGTTCCCACACAGCTGCCTGGTGCTAGTCTGCAAGAAATGAATGGAAGCTCTTAAATTTACTGACAGGATATTATTATGAGAATGTAAAATTCCTTGAAAATGTCCTCCGACTTAGCAAATATGTACAAAAGTGCCAATGCTTCCTGGCACTTCCTAGATGCCTGACATGCCAGTGCAGCAGCAGTGGACTGGTGAGCACAACACAAGTCCCCCTCACAGCATGATTCCAGAGGCAGCGCCTCTGGGAGCTGGACCTGCACTCCAGACAGGGCTGCCGGAAGGCTCATTTGCAGGTTTCAGAAACAGTTGTGCGTTGGCTGCTTTGGGTTTGCTTTTGGCTTTTGTTTGTTGCTGGTTTTTGTGTTTGGTTGTGATTTTTATCTTCAAAAAACTCTGCCTAAAAAGAGGACATCAACCATTCCACATTGTCTGAACAGCTCTAACAGGACACTTTGTCAGGCAGTACCAGTCTACCCTGTCTACACACACTATAAAATGACCAAAAAAAAATTAAATTATCTATAATATAAAATTTCCAAAGGGCTTTTTCCCCTCATGCTAAAATGAAAGACTCCTGAGCAGGAAAGCTGTGTCTTTTTTCTCTCCCTGGCTACAATGAGGAAAACAGGGAGATAAATTATGCAATTCAAATTCAAATTGGAAAAACTAAGGTGATGTTTCGCACTTACTGGGCCTCACAATACACGGATAAAACAGAGGCCCAACCATTTACTGCCTTGTTGTCTGCTCCTTCAGAGCTCACACATCCTGCTCTGGACAGGTTGTCTCTGGGGACAGATGGCAAAACAAGTCATCTGCTGCAAGATGCTCCAAAGGCACCATTAGCCCAGCTAAGCCTATAATGAGATCCCAGGAATGAGAGGTGTCCTTGAATGAGGGGAACACCTCAGTGAAGCCTTGAGGCATTGCACAACCTTGGAAAGGAGGAGGAAGAGGATGTGATTCTGCTGCTCAATTCACTTCACTTCCATAATGAAAGTAACAGGAATTTAGCATCTGGAACAGGGTTAAAACACACAGCCCTGCTCAAGCAAAAGGAGCTGTCACTCTCCTGCCAGTCTGCTGTGGATGCTGTTCCTTCACTAATGGTCTTGGGACAGACAAGAGAAGACAAGAAGGGAGTAATTCAGATGCCCAGACATAACCAGTGCCAATTTAGGCATCTTATCACTCTAAACCTTTATCACACCTGCTACCCTGTGTGGTCCTCCCACATTCCTGGGGACAGCCAAATGGCAGGAGGTGGCTAGGCTAAGGCACACAAATCACTCCCAAAAGTGTCAAAAGGTGAATCCAGCAGATTCCACTGACTGAAGCATTTGACTATGTGCAAGCTGAGAGAATTTCCACATGACAAAGGTGTAACTTAGACCAAAATATCAAAGTTTGATTTCCAATATAAAAAAATGTTACAAATGTTACAAATCCTGATTAACTGTCTCAAAATACTTTCCAGATATTTAAATTATCTAAATAAGAGCAAAATCTACCAAGAATAATTAGTGAAAAACTATTTGGATCATCCTTGGACTTTGAGCAAGAGGTTCACAATACACTTGAAATACTTTTAAAAATGAAAAATGGTTGTCAAAAGTCACTTACAGTCTGGCCGATATCCCACACTTCGAGGAGTTCTTTTTACCAACAAACTGTCAAATAAAAGCAGTGTACAACTGAAACATGGAAAAGCACCACATACAAATATATGAGACTGTTTTGATGACAGAGAAGCTGAGTTAGGCCTAAGTGTGCATAACTGACAGCATAATTACACATATTTTAAACCATTATTTTACTTGCAGGTACACATGATCATCATGACAAAATCAAAACTTCCTAGAATCATGAATGGTTCACAGCCCAAAGGATAAATAACAGGTCTGCAAGGAAAAGGCTGGGAGACACTGATCTGGATGGATTTTCACTGTGAAAAATGACTTAATGGGATTTTATGTATGTTAGGAACTTCAGGTGCAATTTACCTTGTAGGTAAAGAAGCAACAATCTGGGATGTGGCCCAAGAAAAAAGCCCAACAAAAGCATAAGTTTTATGAAGCAGAAGTTTAGCTGCTTGAATATAACCTCAATTGCACTTGCGCAACTTGTCCTTAACTGCGTTTCACTGATAGTACTAATTCCCCCCATAAAGGAAATGTAATTGATTCTGGTGATCAGGGGATACAAAACAGCTCCAGTTTCCTAAAATTAATGGTCAGAGGGGTAAAAAGCATGGAGATACAGAGCTAGGTGTACTGTGGTAGACAGAAATGCCCTGCTAGTTTAGTGTGATTTGCTCATTATTCAGTAGAGCACTTCTACCTCTTGTAAGACAATCCCACAGGCCTGACATTTGTCTGTCTGGGAAATAGAGAGAAAAAGAAAAGGTGGTTGATGGCTGAATGTAAACAGGACCAGCATAACTCTGTACACTGAGCACAGACCCCCTTCCCTCCTGGATCATCCCTGAAGATGGGGCTTCATTTGCCACAGTCACAGTTTTGATTTTAGTTTCTGAAACTTCTAATTGGGAGACTTAATTTTTGAGAATCAGTGTAGGATTTGATCAAAGTAACCCCAAAATTGTACTAGCATTACTTCACATCTCCCTACTACAACTACTTAATTGTCTGAAGGAAATTAAATAAAAAACTAAAAAAAAAAACCCAAAACCCCCAACCCAAACAAAAAAAACCCAAAACCCCCAACCCAATCAACAACAGCAACAACAAAACAACAACCAAAAAATTAACAAAGAAAAGAAATAGAAGAGAGAGAAGTGAAGCAACTAAGAGAACGTAATACTATCTAGAATGATCGTGTTTCCCTGATCAGGTCTTTGGCAGACCCAAATTACTGCAACAGGTTTAAAATACAGGAAATTGGTCTTTGAACATATTATATTATATTATATTATATTATATTATATTATATTATATTATATTACATTATATTATATTTAAGATTTATGCTGTAGTGTTACAACACTTTCCAGTGACACATATTTAAAAACTGGCCAGGGAGAAATCCACAAAAGCCTCACCTTCAGCAGGTCACCTCCAGAGTATCAGCAAGAAGAGCTGTTCTGGTAAGTCTAACAACTGCTTTGACATTGTTATGGCAACACAAGTGATTAGATATTACACCCAGCTCTGCTTTATCTCTAATCCCCAGCAATCATTATGCTTTTATTGGAAAATACACAAGCACAGCATAGCAGTGCAACAGAGGCAATTTAAAAAGAAGCAGGAGGAATGTTGATACTGGTTAATAATACAATATCATCCTTAACATTTCTTGTTGGTTGCAACTCATTTAATTATGAAATGTTTTGAAACTAATTGATTAAAGGTATAACTAAGTAGAAAAGCCTGTAAGAGCATATGGCTGGGTGACTCTCACAGAATGACCTCTAAATCTCAGCTGCGCTATGCACACTACACACTCATGTTAGTGTGCAAACTAATTTAATTCTACAATTAAAGAAGGAAAAATAAAGAAAATGTCTCCATTGCACAAGTACACCACTGCAGTATAGTGAAGTTGCAGTTAGTGCCAGCAGAAAGAAGTATCTTTGGAGACACGCTACATACAGGTAATTGACAACCACTAATTTTTCTTATTCCCCCTTCTAGTAAAAGTCTGTGTTTATGAACTAAATTTGTGTCGAAAATTCCTCTATCAACTTGAGAGGGTCGTTCTTTTTAGACCAAAAGATTTAAAATCTTCTAGATACTTCTAAACTTCAGTGGTAAAACCCCACAAACCTTACCATAATATGATAGGCAAGAGGTGTTCCAGGTATGCACAAGTTATCCCCTTCTGAAGCACAGAAATTCTTCCAGCAATAAGACTGGAAAGAACAGTGTTTCCA
Organism: Lycocorax pyrrhopterus obiensis; assembly: GCA_014706295.1. Classification (NCBI taxonomy): domain Eukaryota; kingdom Metazoa; phylum Chordata; class Aves; order Passeriformes; family Paradisaeidae; genus Lycocorax; species Lycocorax pyrrhopterus. Next base: position 19,557,267 of record JACSVZ010000005.1, read on the forward strand.
ACATCCTTAACATATATATGTGCTTATAACAAGCAAAAGTGCTTTAGGAGTTTAAACAAGTAGTAACTTCAATAGATGACATCACATTTGACACCTGCAGAAATGTTCCCTCCTGTTTCTCTTCCATAGAAATGTGTTCTATGTTTGTTTTTACTCATTGGTTTGGGTTTTTTTAAACTGTGTGTCCTTCTTAAGGTGAAAACCAGCACAAATAATCATGAAACATTTACCTGGCTACCTTCACCATCTTTGGATTGTACTGTTTAAGTAGAGAGAGCAACGTTTTCATTGTTTTACCAGTATCAATTATATCCTGAAAATAAAAACACTAATGTAAGACAGAATATTAAACATGTCAGAGTAGCACTTTCAAGTTTCTACCACCAAAATTGCTCATCCACAGCAGCATGAAAATATAGCAAACTACAGCCTGTAAAAATGGTCACAACCAAATCCAGGTGACACGAAACACGGCGCTGGGCTTACGCAACCATGCTCAGTAAAGTGATCACACACATTAACAAGAGTGCTTAATTGTTGTGGATAACCACGACTTTGGAAGCAGTTGCTGAACAAGCAGTTACTGCAATGACCTTCTTGGCTCCTTCTGGAGATTTTATGGCTTGTGCTCCTTGAAGCAATGAGACAATGTTTAATTCGAGTATGATAAGAGTAATGTAAGTCTCACTGTTGAGCTCAGTTACAGAGTATTCAACGGGAAGAAAAGCAAGACGGGGAAACAGGTAGAAAAAGCTATTACTGCAATTAAGGGAAAAGGGGTACAATTTACTTTACAGAGCCAAGAAATACCTGAAGAAATTGCACTGGAAAGTCTGGGTGCAATTCTGAAGTCTAAAAAACTAAAATAAATTTTGACACGTCATTTTAATCCCATTCACTGCACATATAAACAGAAAACAAAAAGAGCATATATGGCTTGAAACTGAAGCATCAGAAATGGCCTCCTCATTTGGACTCAAACAATCATACAATCTTTAGAGGAACAGTCCTTGCCCTGGTCTAAAATCAAATCTATTTGAAGTGAAGAAGGCAGACAGCAAAGAAGCAGCAGTATTCTGGTTTCAGCTGATTTTACCACGATTCCCAATTAAAATAAAAATCAAGCAACAAACTCAACAGTGCACCTGTCAGCATTATTAACACTCGATGCTTTTAATCATTAAACTCCAGAGAAGTTAAAAGATGTGAAGGTATATAGATAAAAATCAAAGTTGGTAAATAAACAGAAGCAGCTACTTCCATGCTCTAAGAGAAAAGCAGAACCTATTACTGATTTTGTGTTGTGTGATGAGCTGTTTATTGGAGATGCATCTCCATTTTGTACAGAATTCTTTTGGAAATTAAAGGGATGCAGTATAGAAAAGCCTAGTGCTCAAGACATTAAACTTAGATTAGATGTGCGTTTTATCATTTGACAGGTAAAATGGTGATCAGTAAGTGTTCATATTTGACAGTGTGTAAGACGAGTCACTGGACAGATGACTCACTAAACAAATAAGAAACTAACCTAATTTGGGGATTACATTCATCTGAAATGGAGCAGATACATAATTAAACGCATCTGCCTATCTGAAGCAAAATATACTTCAAAGGACATCACTGATCACACAATGACTGCTGTACATATATTATTTTGGTAGGAGTTTTGGAACTGAATGTGCTTCCTGTGGAATAATATAACCTTCTCAAACTAGGAAAATAATACATAGAAACACATTTTATGAGAGGAAACATCCTTTCCTTTGGCTGATGAATCAGTTGCCATAGCTGTTTCTTTGCTTACAAACATGCCATTTCCATTATTTGGAGCCTTAACACATTATTAGACTGCATATCCACTTTTCCTGTCTACTGCTGCTGCTTCTCTATCTTGAAATTGTCAGTTGTACTCAAGGAAAAGTGATATTGGCTGAATATCAGCAACCGTGTTCATCAAGACAGAGGTATGAAAGCAAGAATTAAGCAACAGCACCTGCTAGGCAATCAAACTGAGCTGTACAGAACCTGGTATCAGCCAGAGAACCATGACAAGACAGAGGAATGGGAATTTAGCACTTGCAAAATGCCCATTAAGAATTAGCATTCTCTATGTCACCATTCTATAAACAAACTACACACAGAGACACTGGGCTTATATCTGTTTTTCACACATTTACGATACTCATACCAGGAATCTCTTTCTACCTCTGCAGTTTAGTTTCCTAGCTTGCTGTGATAAACCCAGAACAATAACACGCTTAGTATCACCTTTATTCAGGCTACTTTTTTTTTTTTAAAAAAAAAGGAAAAAAAATAAGACATTTTAGAATTGACAAAATCTCAGAAAATGGAAAGACAATACAAACGACTTTTGATGGATGTTTTCCTGGTTAAATATAGCAATTGAATGCAATCTGAGAATTCAAAACACAGCTTAGTTCAAATTCAGAGACCACTTGCAAAATTCCTGAAAAAAGGCCTGAAATCAGAAGCTGGAAGCCTTGAAACCAGAAACCGTAGGTTTTCCAGCTTAAGAACAACTTCTATTAGAACTCTTCTACCTGTAACACATTAGAACTTCAAAGTGAAACATAGTACTTACTTCTACGATCAAAACATTCTGATAGGAAGAAAAAGAAAAACAAATCCATTAGTATCTAGACAATATACAATTTCTTATTAATCTTCATAACTAATTTTCAGTGCAGTTAAATATCTGTACTACCATTTTTGTATGTTTACATTTGTAACAGCAACTGCTTTGTAGTTTAACGTTTCTGATGCTCTAATAACAATTAGCTGAGATTCTTCTCAACAGCTCATGTTAAGTACAGTCTTCGAATTATTCAGACTTCGAAAAGTCTAGACATACGCAAAAGAGATCCAAATAGACTCTATACAATTCCTGTTCTTCTGGAGAAGAGTGTCCTACTGCAGAGACATGTACAATTCTGCCATACCTACATCCTTTACATTGACATACATGTCTTAAAAATCGTACGTGTGTAAGGAGAAGGGGAAAGTGATTGTGTTCTGACAGAGCAGGAGGCAGTGGTGCTTTAACCCCTGACATCTGGCTCAACGATCTCCATAGAATCACTGGAGAAAAGCAGATTCCCAATTTAGATTCTCCAATTTTCTTCTCTTGTCACTGCCTGCCATGGGAACCTCTGTTCCTGACGCGGGCTGCACCTTACACATCTCAACAGTACGAATCCCACCCACTCTTTCAGTGGAACACCAAGACAGACACACAAAGAGCTGTACCTTTCCAGTCAAGGTTGAGAGGTCATCTCCCCCAATGACTTTGATATCTCCAGTTGACTGATCATTCTAAGAAAGAGAAGGGTGAACATTAGCATGACCAGGATTAAACTGATTTTCTTCTTGCAGTAAATGTCAAAACTGTGAAGTACACAACTAGTAAATGTTAAAGCTTTCAGAAGCATGGCAGCTACAGCATCTCTCTATGAACAAAGAAATTACATACAAGTGATCAAAGATGGTATTTCAGATTAAAGACTGTTTGTAAGAGATTTGCATCAACACAGGCATCATCTCTCATCTCTGACCGTTATATACATATATATATCTAAAAAGCAAGGACTTACTATGCATTCTCTACAGATAAAGAAACAGGACAAAAAGCACTTTGGTTTCCAAGCTACAGGATGCTATATAGCTGGTAATTTACATTTTAAACTTTATTGCTTTAGAAACTCTTGCTCTGAATAAGAATAGGCAATCATAACAAGAATAGTCAGCAAACAAGGCACTGATTACTATTTAGAACAGTAAGCTACAAAAACAGCCAGAAAAGCTTATGCTTAATTTACAACCAATATTGGTAACAAATCAAATTACTTCTTACACAATTGAACATCAACATAGGTACACCATCACTACACTGCATTTTGCTTTGGTAAATCTAAACTGTGATAAAAACATAAATGAACTGTTATATAGGAAAGTTAAAAACAGCTGCCTCACAAATCTTTGCAGTTATCAAACTCACTCAACTGACTTTAAACCTTGACAGTGTCTCACAGTTCATATAAAATGTCATATGCAAGTGCAGAGTTCCTGAGCAATGAAAGGTTGAAAAAACAGTTAAAGATTTCTGACATTGGTTGTAACCAGATTTCCACTGGCAAGAACTTTGTTTAATAATTAAGCAATGTTTTAATTATCTTCAGGAGCCTTATTTCCAAGTTCAGTATTGGTAAGACTTTAATGCTTCATGGTTTAACACATAGGAGTTTTACTGTTTCAATCTGTTTTCACTGCCTCCCTCTTGTCACTGCTAGAAAACAGTAATGTTTTACAAGATTGTAACTCCTGACTCAAGTGACTCCAAGATCACCTTTTAAAGTGGCATTTTAAGTTCCTTACAGTATCTGCTGTAAGGTTCAGCAAAGACCTTTCAGAATACTGCTGTGACCAGCCTAACCAGAGTTTACCATGTACTCCACTGAAAGTCCCTATTTTCATCAGTGACAGTGCAACACATCCACTGTCTTTTGGCTGCCCTTCAAGACTATACAAACAATGTTTGCTCATTTCCATGCTTAAATGCAGGAGACTGGTGAAAAGCCATTCTTCTTGTAACACAAACAGAATAAACTGTTTGTCAAGAATACTGAGAGCTGGATCTGATCACAAACACTATCTTTCCATTTCTTAACAGCTTGCCAGATCATTAAAATTCATCTGTAAGGACTTGGAAAACTGGAGTTACAAGCAAAGTTTAATCATAGCCTGATCATGTCAGTATTCTTAGAGAATTATTTTGGGTGCAGTACAGTATGAACTTCACATTGCAACACAAAAAAACCCCCACATGCTTGTAAATATTAAATGATCAGATTGAAACAAGAATAGAACTTCAATTACATCAATTACGGAACCATTACAAAAGTTCATCTGCTTCATTTATGCGACCAGGATATTTTTAACATTTTTTACTCAGTCTGTAAAGGCAGGCAGCATGATCCAGTAATCACATCCAGAGACAGCAACAAGAGAGTTGAAAGCTCCACTTTCAACTGTCCATTCCAGTTTGTGATGGTTTTCACACCACTGAACACAAATCCCTTCATGTAGCAAAGCACAGATCAAAACTACAGAGCAGATTTAGCATTCTGACACTATTACTGATGGAAGATGCAGTCAAGCTGCTACACACACTGCCATGATAAGATAATCTTATCCAGTCTATCAAGTTATGCAATCTAAAGGACCTAAATTTGGATATCAATAACCTCCTAAGAGTCTACAGAAACAAAATGCTCAGGAATAGTGTAGTGGAGGCAACATGTAACAGCACCTCGCTCATTCAGTCTTTGTATTGATTTTTTAAACAAGCTAAGTAAGTTATTAGAAGTGTTCCTTTGTGGAGAAAGCAGAAGATACACAATTTCCTCTCCAAGAAAAAACAGGTGGAAGTCATCATTTCCTATTCTTTAACCTACTGTTCTGTAATATAGATGTTCAGTTTTCTGCAGCTTTTACAGGGAGAATATATGGGCACGTGGGGCCTTTGGGGTGAAGTGGACTGGAGGCAGGAGCCTCCCCTTTTGGGAGGCACAGAGGAAAAGAGGCTCAGACTGCTCTCCCTCACTGACTTTAACACAGTGCACAAGCACTAAGTGCCTTGTGAGCCCTTCTGCCCAGCCTTGCATTCTCGTTAAAGCACCTAACTAAATTAGTGCCTCGTGCTCTGCAAATGTGAGTGTGGTCTCCAGGTAACCCCTAGACAGGCAGCTGTGTGTGTGCCTCGGGCAGCCAGGGCTGCTTGTCCTGCAAAAGGACTGGACCAAAGCCCCACACAATTCTTGGCTTTGTCATGATACGTTAATGGAGAGCTTGACAGGAATCATGGATTTATTAAGTTCTGCAACAGCCCAAACTAAGTCTGTAAATAATTCCATCTTGGGTGTCACAGTTTAATGAAACAAAGGACGAGAGTGATTTTTTCAATTCCGTTATCTCTTTATTTTCCTGCTGGTCTACAACTGTGACAACCCTGACTTCAATGCAAAGCCGCTGATACAGAACAAACAGCATAACCTTGTGAAACAATGTATTCAAACACTCTAAACTGAAACAAAAAAAAGTCATTATTTCCATCTTATAGATGGTCTTAGGGAAAAAATAATAAATTTCTGAAATCCCAAAAACATGAGACTTGGCTGTCAGTAAGCTGGAAATCATACAGTGCTGACAAATACCTTCTTCTTCCCCTGACCTGCACAACGTGACCTAAAAGTTACCTCGTGTTACAGAATGTTCTGTTTCCCTGCAAAGTTCAATACTTGTGTTCAGAATCAAAAGAAATTCTTTCCCTAAAAATCTAAACGCAAGGAAACCTATGCCTTGTCTTGTAAAGGTAACGCCATATTCAGAGGTTATTAATCACAAATCTAGGTTTATGTATCTAGTGTTTCCTCATGGCCAAATACACCTAATTTTGTTCATTGTTTGGTTCATCCAAACAAAAATGAGATAGGGAACCATTTCTGCAGCTTTCAAGTCATCCTGTCCAAGAATGATGTCTGGGCCATATAAAACCTCCTAGAATTAAATTTTTGTAATAATAATTGCAGGAGAATTCTCTGTATTAGTCTAGAGCCACAGCTTCAGAGATGGGGTAGAGGGCAGAGAGGAAATTGTTGAACAAATAAAGGACATGTAAAGGGTCTCTCTCTTCTGCATAACGATTTTACTGGGGTGAGGAGATATTAAGGTCTAAAAGAAAACTGATTATATAATAAGGCAGAGAAAGAGTAAAAGGGCTTGTGACTCTTCATTCCCTTAATTATTTGTTTAATATTAGCATATTAGGACAGTAAAAATATTAAACCACCTCTGTTAATAATTTGTAGTCAACTTAACTAAAAATTGCACAGTACTGCATAGATACTTACACAATAACTCTTCAACCTAATGAAGTCAACTGTCATGGGGATTGATTTGTCACTGTTTCTGTTCAGGGCTTTGATGTAGTCTAATAAATCAGCAAAAAATTTATAGCCACCCTTGAGTACACAGAGTGCCACAATGTGGTGTCCTCCCATGCCCTTCATAATTTCTCGTGCCAGTCTCTCCGTCCTAAACAAAACCAAGGAAGAGTGAGCTGTCATAACATTTCATTTGTTCACCATAGCAGCAGCGTTTGATACTCCTAGCAGCAGCAAACACATGGAGCAAACTTGGAAACACGTTTTGCTTGGAAATATTTGCCCACCACTTCAGTCACTTTTACACGTTACTGGTCAACAAAGTTTTGCTTTTCAAGGTTAATCCAACAGTAGCGCTGCCAAATGCACTTGTTTTCCTATGTCACAGGCAGCCAAAGCAAACCTTAACACCCTGAAACTGTTTCACTGTCAGTTATGAGACATGAAGGTGTGTTTTCTCTTTCCAAAGACAGGTTCAGCTTCCATGCAAAGAGCAATGTAAGCTAACACAACCCCAAAGGCAGTAGCCCTCACCTGCTGATGAGCAAGAAAACTCTCAAACTGTAAACTGAAGAGTTTATGTTTATTTGCCAAATTAGAATGCCAGAAATTTGTCCTGAAAGCAGAATACAATACCAGCAAGGCAGAGCAAGAGAACACTGCACCATTTTTCTGCAATAATTGTTTCTAAATTTATCTTGCCATTTATTTTAGAAAGCATGGTCTGCATGTACTGTGTGCCAGCTGACAGCAGGTTTCTCAGAGAAAGCCAACCATTATAAACTTTACGTCAATTCCTTAATGACATGTACTTTGTCCAATTTTTTCCTCTATATGGACTTCCAGTGTAAAGTTTTAATATTTAAAAATAAACGGTTTTTATAGGGATGTTCATTGTATCTAGTCAAACAGAACCATGCAAAATCTAGATGCATTCCTAGTCACAAGATCCCTGGACCACTCATAAAAGGCTTACATTCACTGAATTTGTTGTTTATTCTCATAAAGGAAATTAGCAACTTCCAAACACAAAGTAAAACAAAAATGTCTTGTAGGCTTATGAACACATTTCTGATCACACAAGATATAACTTGCACAGCACACCACAGATTTCAGCAACCACGGAAGTGACACATTGATACTTGCAGAGGATAATGTCTTTCTCAGAAGGCAGGAGAAAGTTGGACGTTATTTATCTACCACATGAACATGAGAAAGTCTAAAATGATGTGATTAATAGTTTACTTTTATTAATATCTTATGGAAATTCAAGAGACTATATTTTCAGACTGAACTGACACACCAAAACTTCTAGTTAGATTTTAAGAAAATAAAACATCAAAGAAACACTGTAAAGAAAGTCATAAGTTGCTACATACTACAAAATTTTGCTTGAGAACTATGACCAATTTTCAAAGAACAGCATGACTCAAATGTACAAACTCCTAGAAGCCAAAAAAAAGAAAATATATTAATTGTACATTCTAGTCTCTAATTAAATATAATCTATTTAGACAGTCTCCAAGCAGCAAAATTATCACTGGAAGATGTTTATTTCAGTTTCATGCAATCAGTGTACTGTCTGAAGTCAAACAAACCTGTCCATGATGAGCCCATGAGGAATATAGACTTTTTCCAAATCATCTGCATAATGTTTAGGTATGCAGAACAAATCCAGGTCGTAACCTTGTTCATCATCACCAATCTGAAAAGGAAATAAGGTGAGATTTCTACAAAGCCATATAGAAAGTCTGTGCTGAGAAACTTAAGTCCTTTGCTTTACTCAGTAAAAAACTATCAAACCCACGAGTAAAACCTATCAAACACACAACACTCATCAGAACCACCTTACTTTCCCCTCTCTCTAAAAACATCAGTCACACTGAACACAGCATAAAGTGTAATCTAAGAGTTCACAAGGGTTACTTGAAATACCATGAGTTGTTATGCAATGCAATGTGTGAAAGAAAAGTCCTACAACGTTCTCCTCCAGTGGAGAGCAGGAAAGTGAAGTTACTACACTTCAGTGAAACTCTATATTCCATTACAAAAATAATCAAGCTTTTTAACGCCTTTGATTTTCCTAGTGTAATGCAAACCTGCATCTGCAATTAAGCAAGCAGAGGTTCTGACATGGACATCGTCCAAATCTCCACAACACCCAATCACAACAAAACACACGAGCCAGTTTGCAGGACAAGACAAGAGAGCTACGTGAGCATGACAAGTTATGCTGCTGTGAAGCAACTCTGCTCTGCCCACCGTTTCCAAAATGGGGAGGTTCAAGATCATTCAGAATCTGAAACTAAAGCTTTCAGCAACCTGTTCCACATGGACAAACTCCCTGTATGAAACAGCTTGCAACACTGGCAAGTGCCTATTAATTAGGACAAGGGATTACCATACATACATAACGATACCACACACTGCTGAGGTTCAGAGCACACTGTCACATCAAGCAGTCTTCCTTGAACCCTAATCTGGCTGCAGCTTGAAAATGACAGTTTTTTAATTACTTCCCTCTCTGGTTATGTAGCAGAACACTACTATGTGAAAAAGAATTTCAGAGGGAAAACAGAAGGTTAGTACTGATAGTTCACCAGGGCAGGTATTTTAAGTATCCATTTTGGCTACCAGTACCCCTGCAGGACTCAAATCTTATTTCAGTGCCTGTGGAAACACTTACCTGGCCAGTGAGCAGCCAACTGTTTACATGGGGTTTTGTTGATTACTCTTCAATGAGTATTTCATCTGGGGAATTTTATTATTATTTCACTCTCCCATCCAAAACTGACCCTGTGTGAGCTACACACACACAGCTCGAGCTCATGGTCCCTGCAGTCCACAGCAGGCTGCTATTTTAAGAAATAAGGCAAGGAATAACCCTCCCAAAATTCATGGGGTTTTCCTTTGGTCAGACCCACCGTTATATCCAGCGTGTCTACTAAACCTTCCTTTCTGCATCTGGCAGGGAATGGGCCCTTCCTACAGGTTTTATCAGGTTTTTTATGGACTGCAGGGATTTACTGTCGCAACCTCGAGGCCGTCACAGCTCTCGGCCATCAGACACCGCACGCACTTCATCAGCACTAGCACTAGCTTTAAAAAGATTAATAAAAATGAGCATTAAGCGCCTTAGCAGATGCGGCAATCACGCAAAAATAATGCAGCACCCGACGCAGCTCACACACGTGGGGTTCTCCGAACCGGAGCCTCCCGCATCCCGGGAATAGCAACAGGAATAGGAAGTTGTGCCGCGCTGGGGGAAGTTCTTCCACCTTCGCTCCGGAGGCGCCAACGCCGGCTTTGCCCGCCGCCCTCGGGCTCCGGATCCCCCCGGATCCCACCCCGAGGGACCCGCGGCCGCTCCGGGAAGGGACGCGCCCGGTCGGGGGCAGCGAAGGGAGCGAAAGCAGCGACGGGCAGCCCCGGGCCCGGCGCCGGGAGGCCGGGGACTGCCCTCAAGGTGACTCCGCGGGGCGGCGGCTCCCGGCGCCCAGGGACGCCACACGCCACGCCGCAACACGCGATACGACACGCCAAGCCATGCCATCCCCCGCGTTCCGTCACAGATCACTGTATTCCGGGGGGCAGGCGGGGGACAGTGGCCCCGGCGCCCGGCATCCCTCGTCCCGCGGGCGGTAGTCCCCGCACTCACCACGATGCAGGGGCTGGGGGTGGCCATGGAGCGCGGCCCCGCCGGCGGCGGCTGCGGGCGGCTCGGAGCGGCGGGAGCGGGCGCTGGGAGCGACAGGAGCGGCGGCGGCAGCGGGCGGTGGGAGCAGGAGGCGCCACGCCCGCAGCGGCCCCGGCGCCGCCTCCGCGCCCTCCGCCCTCCCCGCGCTCAACATGGCCGCGGCGGAGCCGCCCTCAGTACCTCCGTGCAGCGGCTCCGGGCGCGGTGAGCAGCCCGCAGCCCCCGAGGGGCGGGGGAGAGGGGACACATCACCGGAGGTGTTCCCTCGGCGGGGCTGTCCCTGTCCCAGCAGGGTGCGGGTGTCCCCGCCCTGTCCCACGTCCCCACTCCTGGTCTTGAGAGTTGACCCTCCCGCAGCATGATGTGCGTTCCCCGTCCCCTCAGGATGACATGGGAAGGTGCCAGTGCTGTGGCCAGTTCTGGGCCCCTCAATTCAGGAAGGACACTGAGGTGCTGGAACGAGTCCAGAGAAGGGCAATGGAGCTCGGGAAGGGTCTGGAGCACAAGTCTGATGAGGAGTGGCTGAGGGAACTGGGGGTGTTTAGCCTGGAGAAAAGGAGGCTCAGAGGTGACTTTATCACTCTACAACTCCCCAACAGAAGGGTGTAGCCAGGTTGGGGTCAGGCTCTTCTCCCAGGGAACCAGCGACAGGACAAGGGGACACAGTCTTCAGAAAAGGTTTAGGTTGGACATTAGGAGGAATTTCTTCACAGAAAGGGTGATTAGACCTTGGAACGGGCTGCCCAGGGAGGTGGTGGAGTCATCGTCCCTGGAGGTGTTTAAGGAAAGACTGGATGTGGCACTGGGTGCTGTGGTCTGGTTGACAAGGTGGTGTTGGGCCATAGGTTGGACTCGATGATCTCGGAGCTTTTTTCAAACCTAATGGATTCTGTGCTTCTGTGACTCATATGTCCAGGGAGAACAGGGTGGGTAGCTGCTGTCATTCCAGAACCAGGGACAGGGATGCACATCTATCAGATGTTCACATCCATGGGAGGGGTCCACAGACAGAGGTAAAATAATAAGAAAGCATGGACAGTTCCAGTGGTCTCAAATGGGAAAAAGGAAAAAAAAAGTGTCAGCTTTTCCTGTAGGTGTGGACAATAAGGACAATTAAGGACAATACAACAGTGCAAATGGAAAATCATGATTTCTTATATTATGTAGCAGCTGAAGACTTTCCCCTTCTTTCTCTAAGGAGTGGAAACCAAGTTTTATTTTATGATGCATAAAATCTTGGTGTCAAGAAAAGGATAATGATCCTTAAAAATAACTTTACTCATAAAGAACTGCAGCAATCACCCTCTGATACGCATCTAGCATTATTACTGTTGGCTCAGAAAACACGATGAAATCAAATTAAGTGTTCCTTTGTACGAAACAACCAATTTTAACTAAGCAAGTGGGCAAAATCCTTCGTGAGTGCTGCATTGTTACAGTCTGAGCGGGTTAACTGGAGTGGGAGGAAGGAGCCTTTAATCGAGTTGTCTGGAGCAGCAGAATGAAACATGCCCTGCAGCTAAGGTATATCAGGAACGTGTCATAGCTGGACTGTTTCCAGAAGGCCAGGAAGAACAGCTGCCCTGTCAAGTTCAGGGAGAGCCTGACATTAGTGGGCAGTGGGCAGTATCCATGGAGAGACTCTGCAACTTCAGAAGAATTGCAGGATCTGATTTTATTTTAGTTACTGAAGACATTTCTCATTAATGACTAATATCAATGTCTGCCATTAAAAGTAGCATCCAACAGCACCTTTCTGATGACATGCAGGAGTTGTTGACTTGACTTCCATGTGGTTTCTCCCCAACAAACAAAACCATTAGTCCTATTTTGCCCTTCTGAGTGAGCAATTTCTTTGTTCCTCCTGCCAAACAGCACATTCCTGGATCCAAAGCATTTCTGGTCCCACTGGCACCCCATTATGGAGGGAAAAACAGATTTACAAAAGCAAAAGTATTTGCTGATATTACAGGAAGTTGGTTAGCTGAGATCACCACCAGATTTAGTAGATGACCAGTTTTGCTCTTGCTGGTACGAGGCCACTGAGGCTTGCAGGGCAGGGTGAGGGAGGGGGTTCAGAGGTACCTGGGGGCTGCACGTTTTCTGTCTAGATGATGCATAAGGTGAGAAAGCCAAAGTTTTGATTTCTCTGGTATGCACAGCTTTTTACAAGGAAAAATAATGTAATAAATGTGCAGAGTAGACTCTTGATTTCATAATTATTTTGTCTTCTGTTGCCAGCCAGGCATATCTCAGTGCTCAGGCCCAGTGAACCATGGCCTGTGTGAGCATCAGTTGTAAATGATTTTGTTAACAGACTTTTAAAAGCCTTTCCTGGTAACCACATGTCCTCAGCGGTGGGGTACCTGGAGGTAGCAACTGAGTATTCATCTTCTGGAAGTGCCTGAAATGGTGTGTGCTGGGTCAGACGTTCAGGTCAGTGCCCACTCACCAATGCCCTGCTCTTCTCCCCATTTCTCCCTCCCAGTTTTGCCATTGCTGCTGGATGACTCACAGAGAATTAGCAGAATTTATCTGCTGGTTTTGTTTCACAAAACAAGTCTCTTAAAAAGAGCAAAGAGTACAACCAATTTTCAGCAGATTAACTAGACCAGCAGGACTCCCTTGTGACCAGAAATTTGTCTGTGCAGACAGAATGGGGGAAAATGGAGAATTCCTGGGATATTAACCCAGTCCTGAGAGGAGCGCCACCATTTTTAATCGAGAGGAAAGCCAAAAAGAAATATCTGATTAAATGATATAGAGAGCATTCACTAGAATGTGAATTTAGTGCACAAGCATCCCATCTTCATCATGGCTGCAGAGAAATCCCTCCACTCTGATTAGCAGTTTAAATAGCATATAATTATTTTTCTAGCCAAATGTTTCAAATGGGAGAGGAAGCCAGATGTACAAAAACATCATTTTAAAAGAGACACACCCTTCCTAAGAAATAGGGAATAGATGTTGTTCGTTGCAAAATACCTTTAAAATAATGTTCTTGTTCTCTGTCTTGTTGATTCCTGTGAAAATTTGTCATCACAGTGATTCTCAGTGGTGACAGTCTCCATGGATTTTGCAAAGTGGTGCCTATCTACTTACTGGTTTCAAGACTGGGATCTCCTGGATGGTAAGAGTTTATCAAGTTTTCTCTCCCTACCCAGCTAATAAATGACAATTTACTTACCAAAACCAAGATAAGCAAAACCTCTGAACTGATATACTTCTCTGGAGCTGTAGATAACTTCCTTTTTTTCACTAAAAAGGTTTTCACAGTCCAGGATGGAAGTTGGGGGAATTACAGACATTTTGCTCTTTATTCAGTAGTGCAAGGACTGGTCACTGACACAAAAATTACACAGTTAGTACAAAACACTCAGCAGTGGCTGATCACAAAATGTGAACCATCCTGAGAAACGCAGCCTGGATTGTTGCAGACCACGCCGCTCTTTGGGCTGGTATTTATGGCATTTATCAGCTTTCGTTTGCAAGCATCCGTTAAGAATTATCCCAGTGGCCCTGGCTCAGCAGGACCAGACACGCAATGGTGTCTGTCACAACAGAGCAGAGAGGCTGGTGCTTGGCACTGTGCTCACCCACCAACACCCGGAGCCCTGCCCGGCAAGAGGGACCCGTGGCCAGCCTGCTGCAGAGGGCCAGCTTGCCTGAGGGCCCACAAAAACTGAAAAAAGGATTATTTAAAATGGCACAAAACAAGCAAAGGCAGATCCCATCACTGAAGCAGGGCATGGGCTCAGCGCTTCCAGATCTGAAGCACAACCCTGTGCTGTGGGGCCTTGTGTCCATGGAAGCACCCGAGACTTTGGTAGCCCAAGCCCCACGGCCATGACCAAGCACGTGTGGTGAACCTTCCATCAGCAGCTCTGGGCTTGCTCCTCTCCCTGCCCTCCAGAGACCTTGTTCCCCGGCACAGGAGAGCTGTGACACGTGGCTTGGATGGAGAGGAAGGCACACCTGAAATCCAGAGACTTGCCCAAAGGACACTGTGTTTGTTTGAACCTGTCCTGACACAAGGGTTGAAGCCTGAGCAATGAAACTACCAGGAAGGTATTTTTCTTTTTTCTTGTTGGAAATGGCTGTTTTCTGAGCTCAGCTTGACTCACTGGATGGTGTGTCCTGATGGAGTTGCTGACTGAGTAAGAAAATAAGAAGGTTCTTAAACACAACCACAGCTCAGCGCCAGCTGCAGAGCCACTCTCAGAGCTGCAGCACCAACCCTTTGCTGTATGAGCACCATCCCTGCTGCCAACACGAGGGGGACACCAGTGTTTATCAGCCACTGTCACGTGGCGCTGCAAACCCCGTGCGAGGACACAATAAAGCCCAGGCTGACCTCCTTCCACTCCTCCCACACCTCCATTGACTGCAGCATGGCCCTTCCCACCCTCAAGGAGTTACCTGAGGTCCCCAGCAATCCCTTGCAACACCAAAGCAGGACAAAGAGCAGGGCCATAGCACTTACAACAATTAGATTCCTTCCTTCGCTGTACAGCAAGGAATAGTGAGAGAGAGGTATATTTTCTCCAAGGGAACCTCTTCTGCTCCCCTCATTCAGCAGCACTTACATCAGCAAGATACCTGGGTGACACAAAAGATTCTATGTGGCCCATTTCAGTAAGTAGACTGTAAAGTAGAGTAAACTCTACCAAAACTCGACCAAACTGTAGAGTAAACTCTACCAAAATTAATGTGGCTGATGGCTCCTGATTTTCTCAAGATTAAATGGTCTGTGGGAGCACAGGAGAGGACAGATGTCCACATCACAACATGCACGTGCAGTAAACCCCCAGGGCTACACAGGAGTAAAAGGACTTCTGGGAGATGTGCATGGGAAGTGCTTTTGTTAAAGTCCGGCAGCTTATTGTAGCCAACAACTTAGTTAACACAGCCTCAGTTTTTTCAGTCACTCCTTAGATGGAGGCATGAAGCAAGAAACCAAGTGGACCCTGCAGCAGGGCTTCAGCCCGGGATATTTGCACTGGAAGCTCATTTGCACACACCTTCCACTGAAGCGTGAGGGAAGGCTGGACTACTACAATTGCAGGTAGTTCGTGCTGGCAGGTCCTCCCACTAGGGAAGGGTGATTGAGGGAGAGTTGTGGGGTTCTCCCCCTTGATCAGTTGTTTTCAGAGGAGTGAACAGGTTAATCTGCTTCCACCAGGCACCTGAGTGCAGGAGCTGCCTGTAAACCCTAAGAGCATTTCTAAAAAGGTATAAAACACTTGCTGTGTTGCATGTCTGAGAAGAGGTGTCTGTACAGCCACACACAGGTGAGCCAGGTGCAAGGATTGCTTAAAAAAAGCTCCCAAACCTGGAGCCTGTTGACAACAGCATGGACAAAGGGGCCAATAGGTGTGAGGACAGAAACTCGAGAGAAGGCAGGAGGCGGTGGCAAGGCTTTTTGAGTAACAGGGGTGAGGGAAGAGGAAGAGCAGCACAGAGCACAGCCAGCAGCCTGATCAGGTAACTCGCTGACAAGACAGAAGGGCTGCACTCGTCAGGGCTGGCGGATCCAGCTGGCGGATCCTCAATGCACACTAAGCATCAGGTGTCAGGGCTCACATGCCAAGGCCCCTCCTCCCATGCAGATCCTGGCAGCCATTCAAGTATCTCAGAAATACTCTCTGGGCAGATTACAAGGGAAGTGGAGATGAGACAAAAGTACCAGGCCGGGAGGGAGCCACACTTAGGACTCCCCTCTCCTTTGCAAGTCTTGAGTTTTGTGGTACAAGCTGGCAAGATTATAATTCAGATCCGCAAATATGAAATGCTGTTCTAGGTGCAAGACTGGATGAGATGCCTGGCAACGACAGAGTCCAATAGTTCGGCTGAAGAGTGCTTTTAGACCTCAGTTTATATTTAAAAGGGAAAATAAATGAATTTTTAGAGTCCTAAGCTAAAAGACCAGGCAGCAGGAGCTAGAATTCCTGTTGTCTGCCACCCCCCAGAACCTGCTTGAGCCAGTGGAAAGCCCCTTCAGAAATCTGTCCTCAAAAAGCCCCAAGAAACAGGGGTGGGAAAGGGGAGAACTGCTCTCAAAGGACTGCCAGACCCCATAGCAAGGAGAGAAAAGAACCTTTTTTCTGGGACACAGAAAACAGGACCTCACCTGAACCCTCCCTCCAGACAGCTAGAAAGCTGAAGGTCCCAGAAAAAGAAATAAGCTTGATGCTTTTTAAAGCTGTCTGGCTGCAGATGCTGACCCGACTTAGTGAACAGTATTTTCACGTACTTGCAGAACAGAGCACCTGTGGCTGCAGAAATGTAAGATATCATGAAGTGCTCAACAGAGATGACAATCGGAGAATTTTGCTCCAAATAACACTTTTTGCCAAACCTCTGCTCTTCTCCCTTAAATGAAATCCATTCCTCAAATTGTAAATCTCTGATATCTGATGGGCTAACACAAGTTTTGCACAGTGATTCCATCAAGAGTTTTTTAAATTTGCCAAGGCTTATCAAAGTCTCAGGTTGCTTGGTTTCTTCAGAGCCTGGAAAAGTTTTCCAGAACTCAGTTCCCTGCTGGTGTAAATATTGTTTGGCAGCATTAGAAAGGCTTTCCAAGGGGAAGTGAGACAGACTGGAGCTCCTGTCTCTTTGAACCCCCGCCAAATGCATCTTAAATTACAAACTTAGACTAGTGCGGTCCTGCTCTCGATGAGAGTTTAAAGAGAATGTAAAACACAATGACACTGATCTTTTTTAATTGCCACACAAACCAGATAATTGGATACAGAGGATTCAAATAAAAACTGAGTATTTGAGAATACAAAATTGAGAGGGAAAAAAACCAGCTATGCTAAATTACTGTGTTATCAGTGATTCTTGATCATTTTCATAGCTGAAAATGACCCAGAGATTTAATTAGTCTTGGAAAATATTCTTCCTATAAAATCATGATAAAGGAAAATGTGAATCTTGTTATGTATAAACAATCAGCAACTATTGAAACGAAGGAAGCTTGATACAGAAACTGGAACATCAGTCTTCATAGTCAAAATGTACAGAAGAATGTGACATGACTTATTTTAGGGCAAAATGTTGGCACTAATAAGCAGTAAAAACACTGGAAAATATGGCAAACTCAAATACCTCGTAGGCTTCAATGCCTGAATGAATCACTTCTGTCATTCAATCCAATTGCCCAGAGTCTTGTGTTTATTCTTTTTAAAGTAGTCTTATTTAAGGAACCAACTTTCCAATTTCGTATCACCACACTGGGATTTAAGAATGTTTAGTTAACAGCAATTTGGGGAATTTTAAAACCTTCTGCACCTCAGCTACTGCACTCCTCACTCTGCAGGAAAGCACTTTTTGGACACATCACCTGAGCATTTCAGTTTTAGATTAAAGGCCTCCTCCCTGCGTTGAACTTTGCAGACTCCAGGGATTGACACCACCAGTCTCAACCATGGTTTAGGTTAAAAAAACCCCTGATCTAAGATCCTGAATAAGCTACCTGCACAGTGGAAGAAGTTGAAATTGAGACAACACAGCAGGGAATAGTAAGATTTAAAGCATTGCTAACTGTGCTTAACTTCAGTGACTTTCTGTTTTGGAGAGGTATTTGGGCTTAAAACTCTCAGGCAGCTGCATGGCTGCCTGCCAGAAGGAAGTTCACAGCAAAGCTGTTTGCACATCAGCCTATTTTTAGTGTACGGTTTGGGAGGGAGTTTCTTCCTCCCCGTGCCCCAAGCCTCTGAAATTCTCTTCACTGGCAGGCAGAGCCTGATGGGAGTCTTTGCACAGGAATATGGAATTTCTTTTGGCCAGCAGCGTAAAACTGGGTCTTGCACGTGTGCCAAGCAACCTGCACATCTACCCAGGGTATGAAAAGCTGGGCAGCACCAGCCCTGGTTGCTTTCTTCTCAGCTGGAACATTGTTTTAGGAAAAATAAAAGCACAGAACTCAGTTTAAACAGAGTAAGATACCATCTCTGGCAAAAATTCAGATAAAGGTTTAAGATTCCTGCCACAATAATTGGCTAAGAAAGCCGCCACTCCAAACTCTGTATCATCCCAGTGCACATACACACACTATTAAGAAGTGGTTTGTGTGCACTAATCCCACACATTCATATGAAGTACTGCTGTCACTTTGCTTATTCTTGCACAACAAAAATGTACATTTAAGGTGTGGAATGCATTCACTTTGAAAGCTGAAGTACTCCCAAAAATTTGAAATGGAAGCACGGAGAGTGCCTTGCACTGGGCGGTGTTGGAAAGTTTTTACTAACTCTGCAGATGTGGGCAACACTGCCAGTGTGCCCACAGATGTTATTACTACAAAGGCTATTTTTAAAGAGGGATGAAAAAGGAAACACATGGCAGTGAGCCCCAAGGCTGTGCTCCAGAGCTTTGCCAGTGCAGTGTTAGCTCCAGAGCAGCTCTGACTCCCTTGCAGGCCTGGGTGCAAGAGGATCACAGGGCAGTGTACGAACTGTGAGCTCTGCACTGCCCTTATCCCCTGCACCTCCAATCCTCGTCTGCGCCAGCCCTGTATCATGCCCACTGACTCTTCCTTTAAAATCTCCAATTCCACAGATTCCACAACCTGCCCAGGAAAGGTATTCCAGAGCTTTGCTATTCTTGCTGTCAAGGCCAACCACCCATTTGGATGTCTCAGCTCAATGTCTCCTGCTGTAATATAATCTCTTTTCCTTGTCCTACCTGCAGCAATGGGAATAAAGTGTTTCTTTCCTTCTTTGACTTACCTCTAACTGATTTGAAAACACCTCTCCCATCACCCTGAAACCAGCCCATTCATCCATCCTGTCACCCTTCTCATTGCTTTTCTCTGTTCATCTCCAGCTGATCCCTATTTTCCAGGAAGTGCAGTGCCCACAGCTAGATACCATGTTCCAAGAAAGGCTTTCTGCTACCACATGAGGAAGAGGGACCACGCCATGTATCTTACAGATTACATTCCTGTTCATACATTCCATAACAACATTTGGGGTTTTTTTTCAGGAACAGGATGCTGTTGAATCATGTTCAGCTGGTGACTGGCTATAACCCCAGGAGAACTCTTCTGCACAACTGCTACCGTAGCAGCCTGTTCTGTCCCATCCTGTATTTGTTCAGCTGATCGCAGCTTCCGCTGAAGTGTACAAACACGCATTTGTCAAATCCATTGCTGGACTTAGTGCATCACTTGCTAATTCTTTTGAATTTGTCAAGTTCACTCTGAAATGTATTTGTCTTCTGCTCAGTCAGTAGCTAGCTCAAGTCTGGTGCTCCCTACAATTTAATCAGCATATGCCAACCAAGTTGTTAATGAAAATACCAAGTAATCTCAAATTAGAGCGGAACTGCAGAGAATACCCTTCAATATATCCCTGCAGTGTGAATTCTTAATAATTACTCTGAATAGAGTTTTCCAAACCGTTTTTATAACCTCACTTTTAAATTGGTGTCAGACCACATTTCCCTGCTATCTTATGTAAAGTCATCAGAGTCACTTGAAATAAAGCTGCACTCAATGCTTCTCCTCTGCTCAAGGAGCTTGTTAACTTGGTGCAGATTAACAAAATTTGATCTTTCTTTTAGACACTCACTGATAAATTTCCCTTTTCCATTAATTTTCCAGTTTAAACTATTGACCCTGAGTTCTGAGCAGGCAGGAGGAAGCAGAGACAAGAGCCTTCAGAGGTTACAGCAACCCCTTTGTCTCTAATACTGGGAAGTAATTTACCATATGGGGTGTCCGACTTAGGCACGAGGACAACTACAGTTGTGCTTGTGTTGCAATCCCTTACACAGGGCAGAGTAAGCAGAGCTTGTCTAAGTGAGGACCTGAGAGCCCTCAAAGCATTCACTGCTCTGCCCTGACATCACGCAACACAAGGACAACGAAAGTCTTTTCCTCTTGTGCCTATGGGTCCCCCCTCCACTGCTAGATTTCAGTGTCCAGCCATTCCAGTGAGAAATCACATCCATGAAACAGACAAGGCTATTCCACAATATCCTGCACTTGTTTCAAAGATCTCAGGTGACTGGATTAAACCACCAAAAAAAAAAAAATCCAGCAAATAAAGTAAACATGCATCCAGTAATAATTTCCATGGCATCAAAAGCTGTGTGGTGAAACTACTCCCAACATCGACTTTAGTAACAGAAGTCTTGAATAGCCTTTTCAGGAAACCTTTGCCAAGATGGCTGTGGATCATCAGCATCAATAATTACTTTCTGGGGTGTCCTGTGCAGGGCCAGGAGCTGGACTTGATGATCCTTGTGGGTCCCTTCCAACTCAAGATATTCTATGATTCTATGACTTCATCAATAAAACCTGATCATTTGGCAACTCTTAATTGAATATGATGCTGGCCAATTTTTTCCTGACATTAAATCTGTGCAGACAGGATATGATTGTTCTCAGGTCACAGTAATTACCTACTATGCTCATTAAATCAACTCCTTGTCTAAGGTGATGACATAATAATAAAATCTTCATCAATAGGGCAATAGTGCCCTTCCTCCTATGGAGTTTTCCCAGCACATTTCTTGATACTTTAAAGTCACTGAAAGGTACTGCTGTCTTGCTCTAGGCAGTTACATATTTGGACAAATCCAGTGATTTCCAAGCGATCCTTTGCTTAATCTCTTATGCTACATTTCTATGGTTCCAAAGTGCATCCTGGATGCAGCTGCTTGTGTGCAGTGTGATTAACTCGCACTGTCATGGAACCCCAGCTGGCAACTCAGCCCTGCGCAGCCGCTCACTCACTGCTCTTCCTGGCGGGATGGGGGAGAGAACTGGAAGAGTTAAAGTGAGAAAGGACAGTTTAATGGGGCAGAAAAAGATGAAAATAATAATGGTGATGATGATGATGACAATATTAATGATAAATAAATTAGAATATACAAAACAGGTGATGCACAATCCAATTCTCACCACTTGCTGACGGATGCTTGGCCAGTTCCCAAGCAGCAGCCCCAGCCAGCTTTCCCCCCAATTTATGACACCATATGGTAGGGAATATCCCTTTGGATCAGCTGTCCTGGCTCTGTGCCCTCCCAACTTCTTGTGTCCTCCAGCCATGAGAAGCTGAAAAGTCCTTGACATAGTATAAACACTACTTAGCAACAACTAAACCATCACTGTTATCAACAGTATTCTTACACCAAATTCAAAACACAGCACTGTGCCAGCTACTAGACGAAAATGAACTCAATCCCAGCTGAAACCAAGACATACTCTGCATTCCCTTGGTCTCTTAGTCTAAATCAATTCACTCTTGGAAAAAAAAAGTTCCTGAAAGGTGAGAAAGGGAACCTCCAGCAAGTCAGTCTCACTTTGCATTAAGCAGTGGTAAATCCAAAGCAGCTTACCCAGCGCAGTTAGGAACACAAACACGTAGAGTTACCACCAAGTGCCACACTGTCAGCATGATGCCTTCTCACCTCTTTCCTCATAATGTTTTCCTGGGCCTGTAACCTCAATAGGAAATACTGCATTTATGCATTAAAATGACAGTTTCAAAAGTTACATTTTTGGAAAAAGGACAGATATGCAAGCATGAAATTCGTAACTCATTTATTGAATATATATATGCAAGGATACCAATAAAAAGAAACTAATACTGCAAACTACAACTTTGGAAGTAAAGCCAATATAACAGGAACAAAATATACATAACATTGTAGATAGGAATGCATTTACCCTCTTCCATACATTCCTTGTCTTTACACCTAATGTAAATGTATGCTAGAGCAAAAGCTGCAAACGTTGGCCTAACCTGAGTGCTTTCAAGCAACAGCTCTCCAGGATTTGTTAAAGGCTGAGATGTCACTGCTGACTAATGGCTGTGCACACATACACATGTATAGGAACTGCTTCACCAAGTATATAAATCAAGGGCTGTGTTCTGTTTTTACACTTCCATCACTAATATAGTGGAATCTGATTCTGGTGACGTGGAAGAAGTTACTAATTGCTATCATGTACTTTCAGTTCTCTTCAGATTAATTTCATCTAATGACGATTAATTTTCTTGTCAATCTGATTCAGCATATTAATATTTTTGGAATGCACTGATTATCACCTGCCAGATAAGTCTGATATTTCAAATAGATTATTGCCTCTTCATTTTTCACTCTGTTTTAGCATGAAGTTCTTTTTCCTATAAGCAGGAGTAAGAGGCAAACTCTCTTACACTACATTTTAGGACTGGATTTGGCAGACTCAAATGACTGTAGATCAGCACAGCTCTTTGTACCTAAAGCTGAGACTTTGTGGAGTGTAGGTGTAAGTCTTACTAGAGCCTTATCACAGAACCTCCTGTGGGTCAACACCTGCTGAAGGAGTAGATCTTCTGCGCAACCTCATCTAGGGAGCTGCACTGACACTGAACCAGCCTTTCCCCCCTTCTCTGAAATGGAGTGACAGCACAGCCCACTGCTACAGGGTTTGACCACCTTGGGATGCAGGCACTGCACCAGCTGTATCCTCAAGATACTTGAACAGTAGCCTTGTGATGCCTGTCCTTCCTTGGTACAGTCCTTTCCGGGAATAGCACAACCACAGATCTGTGAGACCACAGAGACACAGTGAGTTGGGGAGACCTCTTAATGGAGAAGTGCATGGAGCTGGGGAGAAACCTCCCTTCTCAGAGGGTTCCAGGCATCTTAAACAGCACACAATCCTCTTGTGAGCAAAAGAAATGCCCAAAGGCAAAAAGTAACAATAATAATAAAAAATTAAAGTGAAACCAGTTTTTAAAGACAAGTTTTGTTGAATTCATGATGTTGAATCCTCTGATTGTGAGATGAAAGCAGAAGGTGCCTAGTAAAAAAAATCTCAGTAACGAATTGACTGTATTCATTTACCTAGCTAATTTAAACATACCTAGTTCACCTATAGAGCACTTCCATTACTTCTAACATTTCTGGGAAGGCAGTAGATGCTCCAGAATAATCTTCAATATATGCTTGCAAAGATTACATTGCTTTACAAAAAAAAAAAAAAAAACCAAAACAAAAAAACCAACAAACTGCAAATCAAAACAAACCCCCCAAAATCCAGACAGACTGTCTGAAATTCCAAGCTAAAATACACATAAAAAGACAGTAATGGCAGTATTTTGTCTTTTTAAAAAATGATGTAAATGTTGTATACTATCATACATCGTCATGCTTTTTAAAACTACAATTAAGGACGTAAGAGATGTACAGTAAATACACTGCTGAGGTACATTTCTAAATATTAACACCACGACAGAATTACTCCCCAGCAGGTGATGCTACTTGGGAACATATAAATACAATTTTTACATTGTAAGGCACTTTTACCCAGCATACATGAGTTGAAGTGAGTTATGACAAATTTGAGGCTTGTAAGAAAAGGGTTTTGCTTTTGACTTTGCTTCCATGAATTCTGAATTGACAACAGTTTCACCAGGCCATTTCAGCACACAGCGGTAATGGAGACCAGCCACTAGCTTTTCTGCTACCCGAAGGTTAAGTGCTGTTCTGGTTCTTCGAGGCATGGAATGGGGTCGTTTATCCATAACAGGCGAGTTATTGGACTGAATATTATACTAAGCCACTGACACACAATGAATTAGAGCTCAGTCTCAAGTACAGTCAGTATGCTGGCAGATCTACCCCATGCAAACTTAGTTAAATACAGTAGCTGCAAACAAAGTGCCTTTTTTCCATGGGAGGGCCATGTCTGAGGCACAAATTGAAGTAATTTAAATATTGAAGGATGCTATTTTGCATTCTAAAAGTGTTCTGAGTGGCTGAAAAATGTTCATATTCTAAGAGAAACAAAACATCTTGATAGACAATTTCAATAACCGATCTGTCATTGCAATTCAAGTCACACTTTTAATTTTGAAAGTTACAAATACAAAATAAAAATGATCAATGGCATCATGTTTAGAGCAGTAACTGAATATTTTCTGTACACAGCAGTATTTCTTTCCAAACGCCATTATTCTCCAGGAAAGCAAATAGAACTGATTGAATTCTAACAGGTAAAATGTTAGAAACTCCAATATACAGTAATTGAGTCCCTCAAGACATTAAGGGAATGTGTAAGAAGACAAATGACACATGTTAAATCTTTTAAAAATACAAGTAAAAAATGCTACAGAAACTCATGTTACAAATTAACTGTTTTTGCAACACCAATCACAGAAGAACTGTAGCAGTCTATAGTCAAATCAGTGTCTTTTGCTTGTTTCAAATCCAGACGTCGTGTTGGGAGTTCAGAGTGAAACAAGTCAAAACCCTAAACAAACAATAAAGTAATGCGGTAGCAACAGACAAACGTGGACTAGATTCAGCTTTTTGGTTTTATTTAATTAAGTCTGAGGATGTGCTTTAACAGACCAATTGAAGAAGCCAGTAGCCATTAGAAATGACAAGGTGTTTTGAAAGCAGTCAGAGGACTGTTCTGTTAGGTTTGGTTTAGCCTAGATCTGATCATTCCCTAAAGGAACATCAAATTCTAGCAAGTAGAATTCTGTGATGTGATTGTTGACTTGACAGAGAAAGGAAAAAAAAAAATCACTAAAACAATAAGGATGATACACGAAGTTTCTCATATAGTGGTCATATGATTAAAAAATAAATACCAATCTAGCAAAAAAGGTTGTTTCCTCATTCTTCTCACAGAATATGGGACCCTTATGCACATTCTTGACAAAACATGAAGTGTTCCACACAACAGAGAACACCTGAGGTATGGACGTCAGATATGGTGGCTAAATTCCATAGTGAGTTAAGAGTTGTAACTCTCTGAAGTAAAAGAGATTGGGCTGCAAAGTCCAAACATTTGTATAGTAAGGTTTTAATCACACTTGGTGAAGTGTTCTTTGTAAATCAAGACACAGAAAGAGGTGGGTTGTTGGGGAAAGAATGAACTACAGCCCTTTGGCATGAGTTCTAAAGCTCACAGCTCAGAACCAACAGCTGCTCAAGTAAATCTCCCGCAAACAATGCTGGGCGGAATGAGCAATCACAACAGGAACAACCTGAAATGTTCAAGCGTGCTTCGTGTACACTGAGTCCTTTCCTACTGGGTGCTTCTCAAGCAAAAACAGCGCGGCTTTCCCATGTACAGCCTCTGGAACTTGTGCAGGAAGAAAATGCAAAATTCACAAAGTACCAGCTCATTGCCACCACAGACTTGTCCATGTTGTTAATTAAACTAGCTAAGACCTTCTCTCATTGCGTGAAGCCACTAAACAACTTACACATTCCAAATCTTAAGGTTTTTATTCAGTCCAGAAATATAGATCTTACTTCACTTCAATGTCTGCCTTAACTTTTGACACTGTACATATTACATATCATTTATATAGTGTTTCATTTTTTTCCAGACACTGCAGACTACAAACTACATAATATTGACATGTAAAACTCTGCCACTTACTGAAGGCTCACACACATGAACGTTTCAGGCAGTTCAATGAAATTCCTAACAGAGATGGGTAGTAAAAAGTTACTAACCCTTTTCTGATTTTTAGAAAACAACTTAAAAGAATTAGTAGTTATGATGTCTTAGCCATTCCCAGTTCTATAACTCTGTCCCTTGAACCTGTTTAAAAAATGGTGAAAACAATAGTAAATTTAGAATCATACAGAAAAGCATTTCGCAGCTCTGACATTACATCTACGTTTAGCAATAGAAATGAGGGCCTCCCTTCTTACACTGTTACAAAGTCAGCTGGATTTAAAAAACAACAAATCCTCCCCATTCTTCTACAGTATGCCAATAAAAAGTACTCTGCATACACTAGATTTAAATACTTCACTGCAATAAACTACATTAATTGTATATTGCGTTTCAGTCTTGGTAACATCTGTCAGGAGTAACTTCCATACCTAGTTTCCATTGAGCTGCTGCTGAGGAATGTCATTATGGTCAGTGCCTGATTTGCCACGGCTTTTGCTTTCTCTTTCTTCATCCTCTTCATCTCTTTCATCATTTCCACTATGGTTTTTACAATAGAGTCTGGCACAATAAAAGAAACAGTGAGGATTTACACTGAAAATATCCATCAAAACCTGACTTTCCTCTCAGTTAGTTTTGAGACGTGTTAAAAGTCAGTTGCAAACTCTTAAGTCATTCACGGCTTTCAGTCAAGCATCAGTTAAACTGAGAAGGAAAACACGGTTCAAGAGCAGCCAACAAAACTGTGACCAATCCCAGTTTTCCAGAACTGCCACCGCACTGCTCGGTGAATGCCCTCTCGTGGGCACAGCGCGGCAACTCAGCTGCAGCCAAGTCACGGCTCTTCAGGAAGGATGGAAAGTTATGGGCTCCAAAAAGCCCCGGAAGGAAGCTACAAACACATCAATGTGGAGGAATTATGATATCAATTTTCTTGATCTAAATTATAGATTACTGGAGAAGGAAAATATAATACAAGTCAAATAATCTTCTCATTTCTCATACTTACAACACTACAGAAATTTTGAATTAGTAGAGTAACTGAAATATTTTGTAAAGTCAACGATTACTTAAAAATACCATTTTAAATTAAATAATATCCTCTTTTTTTTAAGAACATATTGACTAGCCAAGTTAGGCAGAAAAAGTGTCATGAAATATCTTTACTTGCATAATAGATTCAACCATTACATAGGTCCTTACTTATAAATTCCTCGTGACATATTCTCAATGTATTTAGCTTTGTCTTCTACTCCACAGTGGTAATGGTATGTTTTTATGCAGGCTTTGATTTCACACCCAATAGTAGCACCAGGCTGGCTGCAGAGTGTGCATTTCTGTACAGGGGAAAGAAGAGAACAGCAAGGTTCAGCCACTCAGTCTTTTGTCTTTTAGTATTCAGTTTAGTGTTCCTCATATTTATGGCTAACATTTTGGAACAGAGTAACTCCTCCGGCAGATCATCCTTCCAATGAAAAATTAATCAAAGACATGGTAAACCAGAAACTATAAAATACCAACCCATTAAAATATGAACACTAGCATTTACCTGTCTGTTGCACAGAAAATCGGTACATGATAGCAATACATGTTATTGCATTTCCACAGTCATTTCATTGCTGCTGAAGTTAGTATGCTAATATATAAAGAGTCTTATATTATTTTTTTCCAAGGAACAATATTGCTAGTTGTTTATTCTCTCCCTGATCCCCCATAAATTTCTTAGCACTTTAAAAGCATCCTGAATTTTAGTAAAACAGTGTGATGTTTTACCAGCATCCCCATCTCTGAGACCTTAATAAGTTTTCCTACTAAAACACCAAAACAGTTGGAAACACTGGTTTGTTTCCAATGTTATAGAATATATTCACTGCAAGAACTGCATATTCTCTAATTTTACGTGCAGCTTCACATAGTGTGTTTTTAGTAATGCAGGTGCAAAGCTGTTACTCTCTCATAGTTACAGCATGGCTAATATGGATCATATTAGGATAATAATATTTACACACATTGTCATAAAGAATCCCAAATACCACATGCCCAAACACCACTAATATTAAGGTGATTCCTATCTGGCTGCCCTTCCCACAAGTAACAATACATTTTAATTTTGTGTTTAGAAACAGATGGAAAAGATTGCTCCATAAAAGG
The DNA here is from genome assembly GCA_014706295.1 of Lycocorax pyrrhopterus obiensis. Lineage (NCBI taxonomy): Eukaryota > Metazoa > Chordata > Aves > Passeriformes > Paradisaeidae > Lycocorax > Lycocorax pyrrhopterus. The sequence continues at coordinate 19,585,498 of JACSVZ010000005.1, forward strand.
ATGGAGGCAGAGCTATATACATCTTAGCAGAATCACTAAGACATTCACCACATTCTTCAGGTACATACCATTCTTTTTCCTCTCTTGATTTCTTGAAGTACAGTTTTGATATCAAAATCACCAAATTCTGCCCTTGAAGTTGTTGTTAGCTGGACAGTGCCAGAAGAGAACAACTGTAAAACAAGCAAGTCAAAAAATAATGTCAGGTCACCAACAGGACTGGAAATTTTTTCTGTGCAGGAATAACTGAGCATTGAACATCCTGTTTCGTGATCTCAGCATGTGCTTTACCAACAAACTAGGAAAAACCCTGTCCTGAGCAATTAAAAGTATTCCTTCTGATCCCCACCTGACTGCTTTGTTGTTGCTGCCTTGGAGAACTATATTTTAAAAGACAGAGGAGTAGACGAGAAATAATGATAGGACGAAAACATAAAGTAGCAAACGGGCAATATTATCAAGTACACTACTCAACTTTTTAGGAACATTCCATTTCCTTCCCTGTGGCATATATGTAATTCAGGTTCAACCCTGATGTCAATATAGCTGTGAAGTCCTGAGGGATGACGATGGAGCACAGAAGTACCATCCCCTCCATTATCATCCCAGTATATTCAGCTCTAACTGCCTTAAAACTGAAGTTCAGGTACACAAAGTAACAAAGAGCCTTGCTACAGTAAGACTGGAAGCTGCTGGCAAACACCAGCTCTCTGTTAAGTGAGGCTGGGTACAGAAAGTCAATGATTATACTCCACAGATTGCCTAGACTATTTATTCATTTTGAGGTACAGCATGAACCAGTGAAGTTTGTTACCCAAAGCTCTACCTCATTCATAGAATGAGTGATATGAAAGATGGCACTGTCTGCTCATGTTCATTGCAATTAGATCCCGTTCAGGCTGACAGTTCTATAAACGTCATAATCTAAAGGCATGAGCTTTCTAGAACTTCCATATCCCACACTCAATTCAAGTCACACAGCCTGAATCTACAGGTCAGAAAAATAATGAAGTTCATGGATTCTTCTCAGATTGTGCCTGAATGCCTGTGAAGCTGTTTTTTTCTTGGAAAGGATTCTTTTAGTTAAAAGTGTTTTCTGTTTTCCTTTTTAAATACTTCATATGCATTTAGGTGCTAAGGGAGCATTTTTAATAAGCTAAAGAGTCTCCCTGAGCTAATTCCATCTCTTAGCATGAAGCCAACTTTTATTCATATTGCCTGCAGTGAAAATAAATGAATTGCTCACTTTGCAACACTTCAGTGCTTAAGGAGATCATCAGCATACAGACAATACTCATGCATAATTACATGTGAGAGTACTGTATTAAAATCCAAAACAGCAATTCAGACAAAATTCACAGAACAGACTGGTTAACAAAAATACTGTTACCCACCATGCACTTATAGTGTGCTGCAGCCTTTTTGGCATTAAATATATGAAGCTTTCCTCTAGCTTCATTTTCTTCTTCACCTGCATGACAGAATCCACATTTAGGTTTTGTATCACTGGGGCTGCTTCTGTGGGGAGACCTGTCTCTCTGAAAGAAAAACATTTTACTAAAATATACTGCTGGGACACAAATAAGGTTGCAATCTTAAAAGCCTGTGGCCACCAGCTGGAGGCTCAGACAACTACAAATTTTCATAAAACTTGTATTTCAGAGAAGAAATATGCAATTCTGTCTTCTAAGAAGTTTAGCATATTTACTGCTTACATAGGAACTGCTTTCTATTTCGTCTGTGCCATGTGAGGACGTAGATCTAGTGTCTTCTGATTGCCCTTTGAAATTTGTTTTTCTTGGCTTTCCCTTACGACCCCTCCTTTTTCCTTTGGGAGGCGAAGGCTCCAATTCATGTTCATTGATATTTTCTTCTAAATCTGCTTTAGAAGTCAGAAAACATCATTAAATAAGATTCTCCACAATTTTACACAAAACAAACTAAGAAAAAAACCCAAACCAAACCAAAAAAACCCCAGAACCCACCAAAACCATACAAGAAAAACCACAACTTGTATTTTCTGAATTTTGGTCAGAAATAAAAATAGCACCTTTTTCCCCTTTATTATAAACGTGCAACTGCAGATCCTGAAAACATTACTTTTTATATGTCACACAGCTTTGCATCTTTGTAACATATGAAGGTTTAGTGTTTCTTACAACTTCTACTTTCAGACCTAAAATGTGTCCTTAGATACACATTTTCACCTTCACTGAAAATAACATTCATTTAAGCTACACTGAAACTGGAAAGTGTTTTCACCCATGAAATATGCTATTAATTTATTATTTTAAGATGCATAACGCCAACGTAAATTGCCCTTGATAGTATGCCAGTGTACACAAATAACACCTCTCTTCTTGCTTTATTAATTCATGCCTGTTGAATTACGAAAAAAGTTCACCCATTGGGTTATAACATTAACATCAAGCTTTAAAACTGGAATGTGTTTTGCCTTCATGAAACAAATCTACAACTTTATGTCATTACAGAATATTTTTACATCTGCAGCTAAAAGCAGCCTCCAGTTTAGAGGAAATCATCCACACTGACAATATCCCATATCAAGTATTTACAGATCATTAAGAACATAAGAACACATATTTTTAATACAGACATCCCAAAGAGGCCTGACAAGTTCCTTTGCAAATGTCAGCTGAGCTGTGAATGCTATACAGAGCTGAGTCCAGTACTTGGGCACACTGTCCTTTGGCAACTCACAGCTATACAGAGGATACAGATCAATTCTGCAAGATTAAAATTGCTTCCAATACGATCTAGTTAAATTATATCTGATAACTACATCTAACAACCAGCTCTATTTAGTTACTAACAACTTTCCTACTCACTGGAGCATCCCTCTTTTTTTCTTTTAATATGTAGCACCCACCCCTGCCCGAACCACAAACATATTTCAGCAGACTTGTTTAAAAGAAACATGCATAGAAGCCAACGAAGGACTTTTCTTCTCAAAATCCAAATCACAAACATCAGTATGAGCTCTCAAACAGAAGGAAATGGTAATCAGAAGACTTGGAACATTCACTTGATGGATATTGCCATATTGTTTTAGTATCCAGACAGGACATCTTAGTTAGAGACTAAATGCTGCTTTGCCAGCACTTGTCTTTCTTACCTATTATCACATAAAAATCAGATCACATTTCTATCTCATGACAACAGTGACTCAACTGCACAAAACTTAAAATCAAAGTGCTGAACGTATTCCACAGCAACCAAGTGGGAGGAGACAACGACTGAAGCCCTGGCCCAGCCTGGCACACAAATATATCCTGTTCAGCTCCATCTATTGTATCTGTCACTAATCCCCAAGAAAGCTATAGCTTCTGCTCAGTTACTAAGGAAGGACAGAAAACTCATCCAAATGCATCACAACAGGTTATACTGAAATTTATACAGATCTGCAAATTATTTTGGTTTAAACTTAACAGATTATTCAGCTATACAAAGATTTGCCCAAGTTGCTACAAAGACACTTCAGTCTGTCCACAACATCTCTATACTTTAATATATAAACTACTCTTTTCTAAATGCATGTGAAAAACACCATTTATTTTACTCTGAAAAAACTAAATACATGATCACACAGATTATGTAATGAAACAATACATTTTACATTTTCTTCTCAGAAGCTCCTATCTAAAATTATTTTTCATTTATCATCACTTGCTAAACCCCCCAAGCAATATTATGCAATTTAGATATTGACCTCTTAGACTGCATACAGCAAATTTTATTACAATCTGAAAAACCTCTTTCAAAAAGAATTCTCTTTTATCTTGTTCATCATATGAACTCTCCACCAATTAGTCAAAGAAATTTGTGAATATTTGTCTCTATTTTTACATTTACAGAAATCATAGATGGTTATTCTCAAAAGATAGTCTTACAAAATTGTGACTATTAAATTTGTGATCCTTTAAATGACATCAATAAGAAGTTAAAAAAATTCCTCCCAAAAAAATTCAATGGATTTCCCTACTGTATTTGATGAAGCAAAACATAGTCCATTCACCACCATTCTTTATTTTTTCCAAAGCTCCTTGTCAATTCTGTCAGCCAAAATACTTTCCACCTCTGTCCACCCTTATTTTCTACAATAACGTTAAAGCATGTCCTGAACTCTTTACAGCCCCACTTACAAAACTAGAAGTGAGTCATAATTGCTAAAAACCAAACACACCTTATGAAAACCAGCTTCTTATAAGAAATGTCAGTCTCCTAATAGAATAAGTTCTTAAGTGCTATTTTTTAGTCTGTAATTATTAGTATACTTAAGATTCGAGAAGTAAAAATGCTGTATTTTTAAAAGATAGTTTCAGTGTAAGATAAAAAACCATGAAGAACGCATAGCTTTCCTCAAAGCAGAGCCCCTCTCCTGTGCTCAAAACAACAACTTTCAGAGAAGTTCAGACATCATTAAAATCCAGATGCTACATGACCCCTTCACTAAAATACAATTCCTTGAAGATTTACATCTCTTACTTCAAGTGATGTGGACCTATAGAGTAACACCACCAAGACGTGAGGATCTGCTCTACCACATCTGTCCTTCAAGACTGATACCTCAAAACATTAAAGCTCCTCTCGTTTTTACAGCACCTTGAACTTGCAGAATAGAACAGGGAGAGACTGTAACCAGCAGTCAAACACATCTGCCCTGGATGGTCTTCATGTTTAATTTACAACTCGGTGGGTGCCCTATCCCTCCCCTCAAGCCCACTGCCCGCTTACCCTGTGTCCCTGGCATCTGATGGTTGGGTGTTTCCAACTTCTCATGTCAGCTTGAACTAAGGAAAACACAAAAAGTTGTTCAACTCCTCCCTGACCAGGTGATGTTTTATCATGGATATCACCCATCCTCTGAATCCCCTGAGATTCCCTAGAATACCCTCTTTAACTACCCCCATCCCATATCCCATTACTGCACTGATTTTTAAAATCATGACAATATTCTCAACATAACTTTAAATAAAGTGTTCCAAGGAAGTTTCTGTGAGCTTCCCTCAGAAGTCCCTAAATGCTAATCCGAAAAGAGCCCAATACACAACATGGCCTGAGAAGGGGGCGTAAGGATAGAAATCAAGAGGAAACAATCTATATTTTAAAAGCATCTAGGAATATGATATTGTAAATTAAGATGAGTAGCAACAAGCCCCTAATTTGCATTTTAGAAATCCATGAGCAGTACAAAGCACCACAAAAGGAAGCCTGGCAAAACGCTGTAGTACATCAACTATTAACAGGGAGATTCAGCTTCAGAGAGAAATCTAAAAATTCTCCTTTGATCATGACTAGAAGGAAAAAGGATCAAGATGTTTCACTGTTCAAAATAAGGCTTGGCAGAGAAGAGGTTGAAATATCACTGATCCATATTGCATCAGCTTGAAATACACATGGAATCACTCCTTTCCAAAAGCCAGGTTAAAGCAAAGTAATAAAGAATTACATGCTTTAAAGGTTGTGAAAGAACAAGTAAAAAGAAGATGTGTACAATAAATACTGCTCTATTGACATCCTACATTACCTTAAACAACAGAGTAAGAGAGCAAAAAACAAAGGAGGCTGAGTTTGTATTAGGAAGATAAAAACCGAAACTACTGGCACAATGTATTTTCAAGTAGGACTGGACATAAAACAAAGCCAAAGCATAGTGTTGAAGTGGCTGAGACATGCTGCTACATAAATCTGAAATCACACATATGCAGGTAATGTTTCACAGTGCATTTGGGATAAAAGAGAAACTAAAAATTCAAGGAACAAAATCAATCTTATTAGATTTTTAGAAGAGAAATGGAATCCAACAGAGAAAGATATAAGTACTTCAGCACGCTAGAGTAAAATCTCCTTAAACTATGGCTGAAACCCAACAAACCATATGAGCCAACATCATTATTTTAAATTGGAAGAAATGTCAAAAAAACCCCGAAACAGCTTTATTGGCCCAGCAGTTAATACTATAAATGTGGATGCATCTATAAGCAATACTAAGAACCAGAGATTTGCATAAACCCCCTTGCAAGCAAATACAAAATCAGGTAAACTAATCATGAAATAGTAGTAGTTTTTATCAGCAGATGATGTGAAATTAACAACCAAAATGCTGAATATATTGGGTTATCTTTTTCAATGGTAGAAGCATAAGTTACATGAAACATATCTAAACTAAAGTAAGAGCGGAGAGGAAAAAATTAAATTACCCTTTTGGTTCTGCCACTAATATATTTTCCAAAAGCCTCAGATACTTCAAGGAACTGATGACTCTCATCCAAAAGTTATTTGTTATGAGGTACTTGAGATTATTTCTTTAATTAAGTACATTTAACATAGAAATACAATAAAATAGTCCTTACTAACCACACAATTTAAATGCATTTTCAAGCAAAGAAACACTGGCCAAGACTGAAGACAGATGAGGCACTTGGCTTATTTGCACAATCATACAGCTTATGACCACTGGTCTGATGAATTTGTTGAGTAGCTGACCAAGCCTCTCTGTAACACCTTGTCTAGATGGGAAGAACTAGAACACCACAGGATAGCTCCTCAGACAGGAGAAACCATTCACCACATGACTTTTACATTTTTCCTTTTCCATTAGCCATGTGGTTTTCCATAAGAAAACCCTGGTGTGATGCTTCTGCACAAACCCTCATTAGACTATAACAGGACACTGCTAATTCACTGCCAGGACGAACTGCTTTTGTGGGAACACCATGTAAACATTTGATGCTACACCCAGAGCATTCTCCAGGAGACAGACACCAAGCAGGCTGAGTTAGCAAAGCCAGGGAAGACTTTCTCACCACCAAAACCAAAATGACCCCAAAATGCAACATTACAGAAACATTTACACCTGACTGTGTTACCGCAAACGCTGTGAGGCAAACCTGTGCTGGGACCAGTTCCACAGAAAATGCAACAGGGAACAAACACTGCTTGAAGAATCCAAAGATGAATCAGAATTTTACCTAACTAGAATGCCAAAAAGTTGAAGATGTTTTTCCTGCCAGTCTCTGGTTTTCACAGCATTTTGGAAAAGTACTCAGTGCACTATAGATTGCAGTGTCTCTAAACAGGTCTCAGAGAAATATCATCCTGACTCAACTTACTGAGCAGTGTGAGAAGCACAGATTCCATGTCTGATCTTTAGAATAATATGAAAAGGATGCTAGGACAGGGAATGTCCTTATTTCCACTGTGGAAACATAATTCCCCGAGGCTTTGAGCACAGCTACAACAGAAATTATAAACATTTTATTTTCTGACCCCACAGTTCTCAAGCTTTAAACATTAAGAAAAGAAGTCACACGGCTGTCTTTGTTAGTCTTTGTCTTACCACTATGTAACAGAAGAATGAAATTACATTCTTATCTTAGTTTATATTAAACTGTTTATCATCGGCTGAATTTGTTTTAAATTCAACACATGAATCAGGGCAGTCCCACCTGCAGGGAAACAGAGAGGCCAGTTTTTTCATTTTTCAACAATTATTTCCAGTACATTGGAATAAATTCCAACGAACAGTTCCAAAACAATAGTTCAACAATACTCCATTCTTCAAAAAAATAAAAGCAATTGTACCCAATTGAACAGTAATTCAACTCATAGTTAGCTGTGATCCTTTGAAAGCACTGGCACCAATTCCTGTAACCTATTAGGTACACGAAAACTTAGATGGCTTGCCTAAAATTATCAATTAAGCTATTATATGAAGTTCAGTCATTTTGTTAAATTTGTAACCAGCAAGGCAAAAATCCAGATGTCCTTTTTCCAGTTAATGGGAACACAGCACAGAAAAATCACTCCGAATTACACAAAGGAAATAAAGCAGAAACACAGTTTTCCTATTCTATGTCACCTGAAGGCCAGGCCATACAGATAAATTAGATAAACCCAACAATTTGTTGAAACAGATAACGAATTTAAGAGCACAGTATTCTGCTGCCATGTTTCGCATTTTTATATTCAAAGAAAGCAGAAGGCAGTTCAGCAACTCCTGTCAAGTGAAGAAAAATTAACTCCCATCGCTCATTAATTTTGTCTTGATGAGTAGACACCAAGTCTGATGAATTCTCACACCACTTGAATTTCATAACAGCAATAAAAAACATCTATGAGGTCCTTTTTTATTAAGTCTTAGCACGTAACTTAATTCCAATATAGGTCCTTCAACAACATTTCCATGCAGGATTCAAGAGGTTTTCTTTAACAGTTATTAAATGTTTAACAGATAGTCTTTTTAAACTAGAACTTCTAACAAAAGTATATGAGCCAGATCTCAGACTTGGGTTAGTATGCCCCCAGAAGCATCCATTTTCTAGGGAAGGGAAGGAAAAAATCTTGCTGTTATGCAGCAGTGCTGCCTAAAGAAAATAAACTGTTCTGGACAAACCAAACACTCCTAAAAACTCCTTGAACATCCACTAACATAACTGACAGAATAAAAACACTTGGACTGGAACAATTTAATCTGGATACAAAGAAGCAAGCCTAAGACTGACCAAGAAAAAAAACCCCAATAAAATAAAATTTAAAAATCCCCAACCGAAAAGCAACCCAGAGCAGGAGCAGTTAAGTTTCCATTAAAAAGGGACTGATGGTGCCAGTGCCTCTGTGCACCCACACTGGGTGACAGAACCACAGATAAGCTTTAACTGTTCTGTTAGGAAAACATTGCTAGGAGCAAAGATTAATGAAAATGAAACTAAAGATTAAAAAAAAAAAAAAAGCCACTATGTTAACATCTAGTTTCCCTGCCTAGTCTAGTCACTCTTCTCTGCCAAGCCCTTTATCTGTTTTCACACACCGCCATTCTTTCACATTTAAATGCCTCTTTGACACTCACATTTTCATCAAGAAACAAATATACATAAAAATACATAGCATATATATAGCTTAATCTCACCATCCAACACCTTCCAGTTGTCATTTCACTGAGCAAACTTCAGCATTTAAGGTATTAAGGAAAAAAATCACCCAAGTCCCTTCTGAAACTTTGAAAACCACTCTGTAATTTCTGTCTGCTAAAGTTAATTAGTGTTCAATGTAGCAAAATACCATTGCTATGGAAATTACTTACAGTATTGTATATGGCATATGCAGTATGTATTTCTACTTTGATTTAAAGGAGGTCTATCCCAAAAGAGCCCCAGCTTCTGGCATTATCAAATCCACAACTGTAAATAGTAATTATTTTATGGGTACAGTTTCCAAAACTGTATGGACTAAAAAGAAAACATATTCTTTGGGAAAGAGCACTGGGCGGAATTTCAGTGGAATATTGAATAAAAAACAGAAAACAGAAATGTGTAGTATAGCTACACATAGTTCTAAAAGTGCAAAGCTATTTCTAGAAGTTTAAACCATGACAGAAGTAAATATTTTAAACAAAAAAAATGTGTGCAAAGTTAAAAGCTAAATAATATACAATTGGGTTACTTGACGTCAGCTTTTCTGAGTGACATTGTTTATTTCTTCTCTCCTACCCTCAATCTACGAGTCTCTTTATATGAGTCTAGATAAATGTTTTAATAAACTACTATCATCAACATTTAATAAAAAAACCACTAATTTTCCCCAAAATATCTACATAAAATTTAAAAGCCTTTGCTGTTAGAAAATGACACTGCAAAATTGGAGATAATGGTTTCTGAAAACTCTTAAAGCACAAGATCAGATCCTGCAAGGAATCCCAAGCACAAAAAGTAATCCATTGGCTTTGAGCTCCATGCAGAATTGGAGGCATTTTTACATACATGTCAAACACTGAGACACTTGTGAGTATCAGTTAAAGAGATTAATCTCTCTGGACTCAAAATGTCTTTTATATTGTATGTCTTCTAACACACAAAGCAACCCCCAAAACACAGAAACAAGTACCAAACTACAATATAACGTGGCCCCTTCTCTTTGGAGAACTCATTATAACATATACATTACTTTTCTTGTTTAAACCCAGTAACAGTAAAATTAGAGTTTTATATATAGGCACACAACAATAATTATGCAAATAGACTAAAAAAAAGAAATCCATTTTCTTAGATATTTTCTGCTGCCTTCAGAATCTTTCTGAACATTGAAATGACATCCAAACCTTACCATTAATAAATCTACTACCTGTAGCATAAAAAGCAATATATTACCTTAAAAATACATTTGGCATAGAGACTGAAGTAATTTATGAAGTTTCATCTTCACTTAACAGTTGCATACTCCTCATTACTTAAATCTGATGATATTTCAGTCGAAAGCAATGCAAAAAGTAAACTACCAACTGTCTGCTTACCCAAATTCAGGTACAGTAGAAAAAGAGAAAAATACCTTAATAAATACACGACAGCACAACTAGTTTGGAATTTTAACAGACCACACAATTTATCTACATTTGTGGCATTTCACTATTCTGCAAAGATACACAGCTTTCATGAATGGATTCATAAAACCTTTTTTTAAAATCAATATGATTCAGAAACTTATCTGTAAGTGAACTCATCACAACCCTTTTTATTTACTATTGGGTGATTCTTTTTTCAAGAGTTAAACTCTATTTACTAGTCAAAAAAATAATTAATATTTAGGAACATCAGCAGTAGCAAAAATCAGCTGTCACCTGACAAAATATTTCAGATGTTAATATTGTGAATACTTAACTACAAATATAAGCCAGCTTCTTCCAAGAAGGGAATGTATAACTTCTACCCAAACTTTGGTTTTATGGAGCATCATATCTTTTGAACATCCTAAAATGTATGGTTTGGGTTTTTCTTCACCTCAATGAATAATTTTTAGAGAAAATACAGAAATCTGATGGGCTTCCAAACTCACTGTTTCTCAAAAAAAGGTAGTTCTAATCTCTACTGAAAACATTTATATTCTCCAGAAAAATTAAATTTAACCAAGTATCTTTCTACAATGGGAAAAATTTATATTGAATAATTTTACCTTCAGAGTTATGCGTAGTTTTCTTGTGTTTTCGACATAAAATCCTATAAACAAAGTAGTTGAAAACTGTCAAGTCAGTCACGATTCACAGATTATTTACTCATCTTTTAAATTTAAATGCCAGTACATTTTTCTCCCACTTGTAAGATCCACTGATACACAAATCTTGCAGAGAAAATATGCTTTTCTAGCACATAACTATTTTGAATGCCACAATCATAATTAGAATTTTTTGCAAGTTTTGTTTAGATTCCAAAGTGGGGTTTTGCTTTGCTTTGTTGTTTTTTAAACAAAGAATGTAAAATATAAATCAAAAAATAAACATAAGAAATAAATAATAGTTACATGTAAATGCCTTGTGAAGGTTTCTCTCTTATCTGAGCTTTATCATGCAAAGCACAGTAGTAGTGATATGTCTTGTGACATGTTTTCACATCACAGCCAATGGTTGCTCCGGGACAGTGGCATAAAGAGCACATCTGGAAAGGAAAAGAAAGCACAATTCATGCTACTTTTTGCTTAGTACTTCTGAGTTCAAAAATAATATATTTACTACTCCTAGTGACAAAACAAATGGATTCATGCACTTGGTATTACTCTACCTGCTCTAAGATGCTTTTCATAATTTATTTTAAAATTAAGAAATTTGTTACAAGCGTGCAACAATGCAATAACCATCAAATGCATTATTGACTCAACCACCATTATCAACTCAAAGAAGAAAATAAGTAATTTACTGTTGTGGAACGTATCTGATGAAAGCTATTTACCTAAATATCCCTCTCACAAGGACAGTCTGTTTGTACCAACCATTTCAGAAAAGTTAAAATCATAATTGTACCTGTTTAATTTTGAATTATATTATGAAGGCAAGAGGGAAAAAAAATGACACTCATTTAGGAATGAGTCCTGCAGTCAGAAATACTGATGATCTGCAAATTTACCTCAGCATCAGCAGCTAACTTTACCTTTTTTTTCTACAGTTATGTCCTTAAGTCCTTTCCAAAACACTGATTTTAGTGAAATATTTGGTAAACGCAATGAATTTATTTCAACTAAACTAAATTTTGCTCTTTATACTTGTATTACACAAAAAAGATTAAAAGTAAGGCTGTTGCTTTACTCTTCTTTCCTGTTAATTAATCCTTCTTGTATCAGACACATAGATAACAGCACCTATCTGCCTTCTAAATAGCTCACGGTCGGTCTTGTACTGTGGTAGGAAAGGAAGTAATTGACAACATCACAAGATTTTTCTCTGTATTGTTCTCTACTGACTTAATATTCCTCAAAATCTCAGGATTTCCCATTAAACTCACCTCCCAAGACAACTGGAGCTTTTTCTTTGTATCCTGCATACTGCCCATGCCCCTAAAAGGTTACAATCAATTCCAAATCTAAGTATTCAATGTAGGATATTCCCTATATATATATATATATATATACACATCTTTGTGGATACATTTTTTGTCCACTGCACTTGTTTAGTCAAGTTCTCCTTGCTACTCTCAAATATGCCAAAAAAATATACCACCAAAGTTACCAAATATACCACCAGCCTGTTTTTCAATTTTAACGAAGTCAACCAAACAGTAAAAATGTCAAAGCCTTGGATCATCTCCATTTACTCCTCTGCAAGCTCTGAAATGGTACAGTTATATACTGTTCTCTAGTTGTTATCTAATTTGTATGGGCATTTTATCTCATAAATCTGTTATACATTATGGTTTCATATCTAGTAATTGCTGATCAAAGTCCTTTAGAAAAGCCTAGGCTTATATATCCAGCCAATCAAGTTTAGCCAGAACCTCAGTTTTTCTGAAAGCCAGAAATGACTAAAAGAAAACTTTCTTTTTATGAACACCATGATGTGTCTGTAAAACAGAGTACACATTAAGTAATAAAATACTTATTCCATTGGCATGTGTCTGCTGTCCAAATGGTCACTAACTCTCAAGTTATATTGGGTATATATGAAGTTTGATAAGCTGCAAATTTGTTATGTTCTTTAAAAAAAACCCTCCCATGAATAGACACTAGAAATAATACAGATAATTAAGATAATTAAGAGATCAGTGACTTGTACTTTCTAATATTTAGACTTCATAAGCTTTCGTGACTGGCCTACCAAGGTTTGAACCTACAACCTTTTCCAAGACAGATCTATTACCATCAGAAAGTCTCTACATGTCAGTCACTGTCACTCTGGTAATGAGGCCCCCACTGTCAGTGCCCACCTGGCCAGAAGCACCTCCTTAAGGAGGACAAACTGAGCCCAAGCCATCAATACACTCACTTAATCCAGTGCAGTGAGGTCTTTTGCTGAATATGTTCCCCCATAATACACCAGGGTAGACCAGCAAGCAGACCTGAGAGAAGGGATTTGGGCTAATGACAAACATTTACCTTTAAACTTCCTACATGCCAACGGAGAAAGACAGGGTCCTCCAAAGAGCGATTTAGAGCTGCAGCTTTCTGACAGCTACAGAGACAAGGCACCTAAATTAAGATCTAAAATTATCTTGTACCTTTTCTCCAAAGAGGAAACAACTCAGGACTATGAATCCATTAGATTGACCAGATCCAGGTTTTCCACAAAAACCCTGAACAAAAGTGCCTAGTACACAGAGCTGGTGATCTACAAGAATGGAGCCATTGCAATAGAAGGAACATAAAGAAAATCAGAAGCAGAAAGAGAAACCACCAAAGACATAAAAAGAAAAAACCTTTAAAACCCTTTAAGAGACACAATAATCAAAAAGTTTCTTTATGATCAGTAGTTCCATCTCCTACCAGGTTCTTTGGAAAGTCCTAATCACAACATGAATGACTTGTGAACAGTTATTCATTTATTTATGCTTCAGCTAATTAAAGCAAATGAAGCTCTCTGCACTGGAAAAGATTCAAATGAAACAGTGGATGAAATATTAGACTATTATTATGAAATTGTAGTTCTACAATAATACTTTGGACTTCTCTTAGTGGTCGAAGAACTGGTAAATACATCGAGTGCTTTAAATAACTAATCTGAAAGGTTTTAATGAGAGGAGTGAACTGATTATCTGTTAAAGTTATTTTAAAAAGAGCCTCATTGATTTCCCAAATGGAAAACAACTGGTTCTAAATAAATAATAATAATAAAAGATCCTCATGAATTAGCTTTTCAGGAACTAAAAAAAGGCATTACCGCTCAATCTCTTTAATTTGGTGGAGCTGTAATGACTAGTGTACCCACATATCTCATAAGCCATCTATATTAACGGCATTATTTTTTAAATCAATATAAAAGGAGCTAAAAGTGTATTTGGTAGTTAAAACCAGATTTTCGCAGCAAACCCAAATACTGGTAAAGGCACAATAACACCCTTACCAGGAACCTAGAATGTGGGTTTCTTTCAGAAATCTAACAGAAAATATTAAATAGATTAAATACACTGAACAACTTCCTCACAAACTTTATGGAAGGTATGAAAATACTGTCTTCCATTTTCAAGAGCCAAAATAGGGACTTACCAGTTTTGTGCCTCTCTTTATTTCTTTCTGAATATCTTCAATAGAGAATCCACCAAGACTCTCATTATCAGTGTGTGAAGAAACCAGTGCAGATGAGAACAGCTAAAATTGCAAAGACAAAATTTGCATTTTAATTTTTAAGGGTATAAGTGATAGAGAAATTTATAGATATGAAACCCACCAAATTGCTGTGGTTAATCATGTGTGCCAATTCCAATCTGGTTGGCTTTTCCACGTGTTTGCAGCGTTTTCCCGGCTCCATCCTATTCCCCGTCACTCACCATACACTTGTGATGTGCCGCCACCTTCTGGTTCTCCGACATCAGCAACTGCCCACATTCGTTATCTTTATTCGACCGACAGAACCCACACTTCCTTTGTCTGGAGGAGACTTTCTTCTGTCCGACTGAGCTTGTCATGATTTTAAATGACCTTAGAACGCCACTGCAATCCTCTCAATGCTAAAGGGGAAAAAAACTGCAATCAGCATGTTAACATCAACAAAAGGCAAATTAACTTAGTTTTATAAATACAGTATTGGATGCTTGGAAGTGATTTGTCCCTTTTCTTCATGCTACTACTTCAATATATCCAAATAAATAAGCGACTGACAGAGGCAGTATTTTGCCAAATTTTAATGAAATTTTATCAGCAAGAAAAAGCAGTTTCTTTATGCAAAAAAGTTTGAGAATTAAAATAAAACTTTGGATGCTAATACAAAAGGAGAGAAGGGAAAAGAAGTAAGTGGAAAATACAACAAGAGAATCGTTGGGGGAAAAAGTTACTGCAACTAATTTTTACAGTTATTTATTACAGGAAAGGAATTTGTAGAAAATATATGTATCTGTACGTGCAATGAAATTCATGCTACTGAACTTCAAAAACAGAAGCAAAGAAAAACCCAGAGTCCAGCACAGTCTCCAGCACAGGTTTTGGCTGTAAAGGCTCACAAAGTCTCAGGTCAGATGAGTAAAGAGTAGAGACGACATGAAAAAATGTTACAACTTTTGGTATCAGAGGTATCTTGTGGCTACCCAAACAGCATTAGGAACAAAATTTTAGACACCTCTCTGCCTAAGATGCTGCAACGGAAACCTCTCTGTGACCCACAGTTAGTTTGGCAGTACCACACCACGTTTCAGTAAGCGCAAGAGAGCTGCTGTTCTCAGCTCAGAAAAGTAACTTAAAATTAAACTCAGTATGAATCACAAACTTTTCATGTGCCACCAGCAATACATTTTAAAATGTAACACTGAGGTCACAGTGCCCAGCTCAGGCAGACACAGCTTCTGCAAAAGTGAAAACACCCAACGACTGTACGAACTTCTTGGCCCAGTATTAAGAAGCTTGTGTTCATTTGCTTCTACATCTACCAAGAAATAAAGAAGAAAATCATCTTCTTCAAAAAGACTTTCTTAGAGCTTTTTACTTTGGAGATTTGAGCCTTACTATCAGAATTTGCCACAACTGCAATAAAATCCTCCTCAGCCTTTCTCTTCATTTGACTCAGCTAAGGAAGAAAAGCCACCGTAGAGTTTGATATTTGTGTTGGAAAAAAGTGTAAAATCCAGCCATAAATAAGAAGACCAGAGTTGCAAAACATCTGGACTGGTCTACAATGGCACAGATCTGCATAAAAATGCACGACTGGTCTCTGGAATTTGCATAGGCAGACCCGGTGCTCCCGGGTGCTGTCAGAAGCTCATAATGCTGGTATCACTCACTCCTTCTCTAACCGAAAGCAAAGGAACCTCCTCAAGTTTCCGTCAGCATGTCCTCCTGCTGACAGACACTCCTGCTACCTTCTTCTGCTTCAACAGATTTTCACAGACTGGCACTGTTTACTGCGCAACTCCTGCCTCAAAAGGTGCTTGTCCCGTCCCCCTCATCTTTGCTCTCCCAACAGCTTCATTTGCTTTCTGTTCTGCGAGCAGTTCACACCGCTGACGCACACTCAGAACAAGAATGCAAAGATTTCAGATCTTGCTGATTTGCACAAAATATGTGCCAGTCTGGATAAACTAGTCACACCCTTTTGCAGCGGCAATAGAGAGTTCTTAAGTGTTAAACACAAAAGAATTATTATACTGTATTCTTCTAAAGAAAAAATAAAACAAGACTATTCTGTAATCCCTTCTGAGGAGAAAGCATGGTTCCTGAAGATATACAGATATATGTATATTAAAAAATAAAAATCTGGGTAATTTTTTGAACTTAAATAATATTTGGGAGCAGAAAAAGACCTACAAAAGACAAGTAGGAAATAATATCACAAAGATTTCTTGGGATGTTTAGAAATACACTAACAAAACAATGTAAAATGCAAGAAGTTCTGTTTTGGTATAAACAGTGTGGTACATACACACACAATCACTTGGGTCTACCTGTTTCATTTTATATTCAGATTATATTATTAAAATATTGACAGCAATGACACCACGTATTAAAATGAAGATCAGGAACTTCCTTGTACATGTGCATAGATCCCACTGACTTCCAGGAATAAGAATTAATATTAAAATAGAACTACCCTTCAATTTAAGCAGCAAGTTTGTATTTTAGAAAATGAAAATAATTTATAGCACACATAAAGATTTTTTAAGTGGCTCTCAACATATTTAATTTATAGGAAAAACAACTTTCCAAGACACAAGATTATAAAGAACCTTCTCACAGCTTGCTGCTTTCCACCTCGCAGTGCACTACAGGCACGTCACTGCAGCAGCATCAAAACCTGACACAGCCTGGCTTCCTCAAGTACTTCTGCATAATTAGACTTTTTAAGGCTCACAGTGAAGTTAAAAATAATGCCAATCTTTACTCAATATATGGATGTTGATTTTTTAAAAAAGCAAACATATGTTTTGAAATACTTTACAATTACGAATAATTTAAAACTTGAAAAATTATTCAAAACTCAAACAGGCCACAAAGGAAATTCACATTCTTTTCACCATCAGATTAAATTACTCTGAAAGCATTTTACAGGGATATCTAAAAGTTTTCTTACCAACCCTGCACTCTTTGAATTTGTTTTTTTCTGTATCACTGGGCATTGACACTATTTATACATTTTTAAAGACTGTACAAAAAAACCTGAGCATGAGAAACATCAATAGACCTGTCCACAAATTATATTTGTTTTCTCATAAATGTGAGAAAACACTACTCTTGGATCACTTTTCTTTGTGCCAAAACGCACTTATCCTGTCCCTCAGAAAAAGAAACAAAACACATTTTCTGAGAAAGATGAACCAAGTTATGCAGCTACAGCCCCACAATTCTGAATGCAAGCACTCAAAATTCTGTTTTCATCTCTCAAGTTAAATCACCCAGAGCAACTAATCTAGTTTGCCAAGTATCAAGCTACATTTCATTGGAACGAGAAAAAATGCAACTTAAAAATAGCTCAATATTTTGGTTTTCCGTGTTTAAAAGACTAACAAATGAGTAAGAGTTACAAAAAATAGTGATTAAATCTACTGTTGACAGAATCTTGTTTGTCAGCTTTGTCAAAGTCTCACAGACTGGATCACGAGTGACGTACTACGGAATCACTGTCTGGGAGATTTTTACTGTCTCCACCAAAATGGAACACACATGCTACAAACACAAAGATTATTCGATACAGATCAGTTTTCCACGGGCTTGATCTAAGAAATGAGAAGCTACATATACCCTAGCATCACAATACAAGAAATTCACTCAAACATTCTTCACTGAAAAATTTGGGTTCATTTGCATTCACATTTCTTATGTGCACTAAAGTATTAAATGTAGTTGTTTCCCTCACAGCATCTTTATCTTTAAAGCAGCACGTTTTACACCCTCCTGTAGCTTCTGTGCTGCTTTAGTGAGCTCTAGACAACAGATTTCCCAATATAAAAGGGCAAGTTCAATGACTCTCAGGCACAGGATGCCCTCAGTGCATGACACATTGTTCAGCACCAAAGAATGGAAAGTAACCTGGACTCTAATTTCTATTTACTGCCCAAACATATTTCAGGAGCCTGATAATAGGAGTTAAAATCTCACTTGTATTTCCTACAAAGGACAGTGACCTACAAGCTGCACTTGTCTGTTTTGCTGTGTGACCTGTACGATTCCCAAATTGTATTTCAAAAAATTAGAATTTATATTTGTGAAGAAAATTTCAGACACCTAAGGAAAACCTGCAAGAAGTAAACAAGCTTCAGAAAATGCCATTGAAGATGCTGAAGCGGTTTGGTCCCTCAGGAAAAGCTACGGAAAGTATTTGTACTGATTTTTCCAAGATGCTCACTGAGACACCAGAGTCACAAACTTACAAGTGCTTCTCAGTTTCCTGGGTCGATCATCCATTGTTGGGAGGTTTATTTTGGAGAAGAAGGGGTGAAGAAGGGGAAAGTGTCCTGTAGGGCTCTGTGGCAGAGAACCCAAATCACAGGTGCCACACAAATTTTTATCCAAGAGTTACATTCACACAGCATCCTTCAGCCACTATAAAAAGTAGGATGGGAATTCATACATGCAACTGCCTTTAAAAAACCCAAAAAGACACCGAAGAGGGGGCAGATGCGAGGGCAGAAGGGTAAACCCTCGAAAGCCTAAACAATGAGAGCAGAGCAGGTGACTAAAAATGACACAGAGCGAGCCCGCGGTCAGGGAGATCTGGCAGACGGCGCTGAGAGATCTCCAGGAAAGTTTACATCCTCCCACGGGGAGCGGGAGATGGGCCGATAGCGGCACCTCTGCCGTCGCCTCCCCGGGGGATCGACGGGGTAGGACAGCATCTCTCGGGGAGGAACCGCCCGACCTCCCCGCGGGGCCCGGCCGGCACCGCAGGAGCCCGACCCCTCCCTGGCCGAGGGGCTACCGGGGGGAGCGCGGGGGGACGCGGGAAGGGCTACCCCCTTCCGATTCCACGAAATTTTGGAGGAAACGGGACCGGGAGACAAGGGGGGGCGGATCCTCCCGGCAAGGAGGGCGCGGGCCGGGGCGGGCGGAACAAGCGGCACCACCGGCCCGGGGAAGGGGCAGTGGGGCGGTACCGGGGGCACCCCTGAGGAGGTACTGCGGAGTGCCGCGACCCTCGGGGGAATGCAGGGGCCGGCTGAGGCCCTAGGACCGGCGGCGGCGGAGAGCGGGCGGGCCCCCAGCCGGGGGCTGCGGGCGGGCCGGGGGCGCCGCGCCTGCCCCTGGCGCGCGGCGCAGCGGTGGCGGGGCGGGCAGCGGGCGCTCGGCGGGTCGGTCGTCGGTCACTCACCCGTGCGGCGGGCGGGGTGCAGGCGGAGGAGCCGCTCGGCACGGCCCGTCCCCGCTCGCGGGTCGCTCAGGGCCGCTCGCCCACCGGGACCGGAGCGTTCATTCGGGGCTCGGGACGCGCCGCCGCCGAGCGCACGGACGCACGCACGCACGCACGAGCGGACGTACGCACGCACGCACGCTCAGCGCGCTTGGGCCGCGGCGGCGCTGCGGGGCGGTGCCCGATTGGCGGGAGCCCGGCGGGGAGGGGGCGGGGGCCGCTCGCGGCCTCCTTTGCGCACGCGCAAGAGCGCGCGCGCCTTTGCCGCTCCCGGTTCTCGTTGCCCCCGCGGCGCTTCTTTGCGAGGCCGGGAAATGGAAGATGGGGAGGTGTGGGGAACGGCGGCTCTGCGCATGCGCACCCGCCGCCGCCGCTTCCCCGCGAAGTCCCGGCGCGAGCGAGCCGGGTCAGCGGGAGGCACATACACAAGGAGCTGTGCGCATGCGCAGCGCTCACCCGCAGCCGTTGTGGGGGGCACACGGGACTCGCGCTGCTGCGGCCGCGCAGCCGCAGTGCCGCGCGCGTGCGCAGAGTGGGCGGTGATGGGCGGGTGGCGCTGCGGCATCTCGCGCGCGCTCTTCAGGGAGGGGGGAGAGGCCCCGTGCGCGCTCCCTCACGGTGCCCCCTCCTGCCCCCCCCCCCCCCGCCCTTCACTGCGCGCTGGGCCCGGCCTCAGGGAATGGAATGGAATGGAGTGGAGTGGAGTGGAGTGGAGTGGAGTGGAGTGGAGTGGAGTGGAGTGGAGTGGAGTGGTCAAGGTTGGAAGGAGACCTTCAAGATCGTCAAGTCCAGCCGTCCATCCAGCACTGCCACTGCAACCCCTAAACCACATCACTCAGCACCAGATCTAGACGCCTCTTAAACACACCTTTGGTTCAGGAGTTGCAGTGGCAGTGCTGGGTGATGTGGTTTAGTGGTTTTGGAGTTGCATGGCAGCGCTGAGTGGATGACTGGACTTGATGATCATGAAGGTCTCTTCCACCCTTAATGGTTCTGTGATCCTTAACCACATCACTCAGCGCCAGATCCAGACGCCTCTTAAACACCTCCAGGGACAGTGACTCAACCAGCTCCCTGTACAGCCAATTCCAATACCTGACCACCCTAAGACTGGAAATGTTTTTCTAATATCAAATCTGAACCTCTGCTGTGGTATCTTAAGGCCATTTCCTCTGGTCCTCTCCCTGCAGACACTGCAGAACAGATCAGTCCGCACCTCACTTCACCCTCCTGTCAGGGAGTGATGAGGACCCTCTGAGCCTCCTTGAGATCCCCATTTCCCTCAGCTGCTGCTGATCAGACTTGTTCCCCAGTCCTTCCAGGAGCCCTGCTGCCCTTCGCGGGACACGCTCCAGCACCTCCAAGTCCTTGTAAAAGTGAGGGGCCCAGAACTGAACGCAGCACTCGAGGCACAGCCTCACAGTAAGAAATAAAAATTACACTTTTTTTTACAAAGTTGTCATCATATTGCACATGTTGACCAAATTACAATATAATGAGAAACCCAAATGCCAATACACATTTAAATTATCAAGCTGCTGCCATTTTACATCACAATATATGAATAATTTACACCCCTATCCCTGCAGAAATTATTCTGCCATCTTGTTATTTTGTTCTTTATCTTTTATTAATTAATTAATTTTATTAATAAAAAGTTTCTTCATTTAGTTCCAGAAGCCACTGCATGTCTTGAGGAAAACCTCTCCTTGGTCTTTGGTGTTCTTTGGTGTTTACTTATCAGTGAATGTTTATTGAATATCAGCTGTTGGGGAGGGAAATAAAGCCATAAAACAATTGCTTTGGGTTTTGCCTGAAAAAACTTTTCTAGTGTTTGTGCTTCCTTCTGAAGACAATTATTTTTGTTCCCCTCTGGCAATATTTTTTTCCTCCTTTGGCACAAGGAGCTTTAGAGGGTAGCATTTGAAAAACAACAGTAAAGATGATGGTGATGGTTGTTTGATTTGACTATGGTTGAAGCCAGTGCAGTGCCAGGTGCTGCTGAATAGCCCCGCCACCCATGGAGTAGGCAGGAAAAGCTTTCTGGGGAGAATCCTACAGAATTCACATTCAAGTACAAGGCTACAGTTTGTGTGCTTTATTAGAAAGTGATATTTAGTCCTATTTTATTCCCCATTTCCCATGCACGAGTGTATTTTCCTTTCTTTCTAAAGGAACTTAAAATGAACATAGCCAGTAGCTTTACTCCTTACAGCATAGGATCTAAGAGCACTCTAGGGATGCTGCACCTCACAGGAATACCGAGTTCTTACACACTCAGTTTCAACGAGAAGCTCAGCACGGCAGAAGAATTAATGAGTTTTAGAAACAGCACATCCAGTGGACTTCATGTTTTGTCATTGTGATCTTTTACAGCCAGAGATCCCAGGAATAATGGTCATGTGCAGCAGCATCACAGATTTAGTTTTAATTCCTAGTACCGGGTTATGATGAGCCAATTCATTTCAGGGGGCAAATGACAACACAAGGAGATCCAAACTTTATTGTAAAATATTTTGACCATATTGGTGAGGAGCCCACAGGCATTAATGACTGCAGGAGCTTTCAGAACTTCTCAGTGCCTTGGGTTTGGCAAGCTCATTACCCACAAACTCGATTTTTTACTTTCATCCATCACAAGAGAACAAGAAACGTTGTAATAAAGAATCTAAAAAGACTGAAATTACAAAGTGGAGGTTGTCGTTTAGTCACAGACTCAGCATTAGCCCAGTTACTTTATAGACCTCAGACTTATATAGAAACCATTTATCTCCCATCAGAGACATGATCAGCTTCGTTGATTTTCTGTAGCCCAGCTGTAGTGCAGTCCAGTTTACAGTGACTTCAGTGTGTGCAGCTAATTATTTTAGTTAAAATGCTGGGGAATAAAAACTCACTTATTTCCCACAAAGCAGTGCCTGATTAAAAGAAACCCCAAACATTATATAAGGCCTGTAAGAACAAACCGGGGGGGAATTTTTAAAGAAAAATCATTTTAGGAACAGGTTGAATCTTCTAAAAAAATATCTTTTTAGCTGCTGTATTTCTGTGAAGTGATTCAAGCACCATCCAAACAGGAGCAGTCTGACAAATCTTGCCCTTTCTGCAGTCTTGGTTTAGGTACAAGATGTAGCTGAAGTTAAACAGGGTGAGACCTCTGCAGCTGCCAAGAACAAGCAGCCCAACCAAAACCCAGCTACTCACTCAAACATCCCTCACATTCTCTCTATTTGGACAGCGCTTTACACCTTAGGAACAAAGGCAACCTGTGCACAGGATAAGATTCCAAGACAAGCTCTGCCAACTTGGCTTTAAGGAGATTCACAAAAAACTGATTGCAAGGGTTCAGGAGAGAAATTAAAATAATAAGAAAATTGATAATGGATGGAAAGTGTCCTGGGGAAAGAGAACACTGAATGGTTCAGCTATCCTGCAGGTACTCCCATTTATATCTTATCAGAAAGAAAAACAAAACCCCAAACCAACAAAACTTCTCATAATGTTATTGATGGCCATTCAAATGTAGTTTAAAAATGATAATGAGTGTCCCAGTTGGAGTCAAGTATGGACATCAAAGGGCTGTGCCAAAGGATCTTGTGTCCAGCGAGTTTTGAGCTCCACCCCAAAACACTGCAGGCAAACAAGTCTCTTCTCTGATTTCACTGTACAACAGCAGCTTGCTTTTAAACTCTAGAAAGACATGATATATTAGATACTTAATTGCATTTGCTTGGTTCTGTACAAGATTGTTGATCTTATTTCCTTTCATTCTCAAAGCAGCTACAAAATGTCCAGATGTTAAATCTAAAGTGAAGCAAAATAAGTCCCCATAAATCCCCTTCAAAAGGAACAAATGTTGCCAATGGTGACTGAAACCTTAATTGCTTTACTACTGATTATTTTAGCATAAAGATGTGTATAA
The DNA here is from genome assembly GCA_014706295.1 of Lycocorax pyrrhopterus obiensis. NCBI lineage: Eukaryota > Metazoa > Chordata > Aves > Passeriformes > Paradisaeidae > Lycocorax > Lycocorax pyrrhopterus. Next base: position 19,609,182 of record JACSVZ010000005.1, read on the forward strand.
GGTACAGCGTTCCCAATCCTGAAGCAGCTCTTTCATCTTCCCCAGTTACAAAATACAGAGGTTCCTCACTTGCTTACTCACTCTAATTCATATTAATTGAGCTAGAAGCACACCAGTACAACCGCACATCAGCTGGACGAGGTATCACATATGCACTGTGCTGTATATCCATAAGGACACTGGTTTAGTGTTCTGTCACCTCAATAGCTGCATCTTCTATGTGCCATGCGCTGGTCTCTGTTGCTCTGGGATAAATGCTCTGTTAAGGCATGAACAGATGCTTTTCCCGACCTAAGCCTAAGGTTTGTCTCTCAGTTTCTTGATCTTTCACATCGTACATGTTTTACCCACAATTATAGTCTCATGTCACTCCATCTCACTGCTTTTTTCTCTCTCTCTTATCCACATAGGTTGCAAAGGTTTATGAGCAGGAGCTTCTTTCTACAGGCTTATACTACAGCCAGCATCCTGCTATTTCCTAGGCCTCTAACTGCTATGTTATACAAGTATTTAAGAGATGATATTTTCATATGTCTGGACAGAGATCTACATCTCAATTACTTGATTCCTTACCTGTACTATGGTATCTTGCAGAGTTAAGCATGACACAACCAACCAACTCGGTCCTGCTCCTGTACAATTCACAAACTAATTTGTAAAAGGAGATGAGCATTACAGATCAGCTATCTTATAAGTACAAGGATAAAATGGCAACAAGAAGTAAGAAATTCCCACCATTTATGAGGTGGGAAATATAAATCATTGTTCAGATTCTTCTTTTGGAAAAGGAGAGAACTGCGATAAACGTGAATGCTGTATGTATGGCTTAACCAAGTGGACTTCACTGCTAACATAAGAACATTGGATTTTGTATTCTTTTATTTCCTAAAGTAATAGAACAATTCCAAACAAATCTGAAAAGGATTAATACAAGTTGTACTTGTTTTGATTTATGATGTAATTAATGCAGATTCCACCCTGCTTTTAAATACACAACAGATGTTTGTGGTTATAGTCAGTAACTGGAACATGCAAACCATTGAGGCTAGAGGTATAAAGAAGATACATTTAAAGATCAGTGAAGGACATTAGAATGATTTGGGTTCTAGTATTTTTTAAAGATTTTTTTTCTGCTAAGATATAAATAGCTAATACTACTCTCATTTAAATAACCATCTTTAAGTTTCTGAATTGAACCAGTCAGGAGCACTGGATGGTTCTGGGAGCCATTGTCAGAGCTATTCCTTCAAGCCATCTGTGGCTTACGGCAAACATCTTCTCCTCATTTGAATTCAATACACTTTTAAAATCATCAGCACTTCCTTAAAAAGAAAACAATCTCAGCTTGTACACCTCAGTTTTCCATCTAGGAGAGGATTTCACAGCTATGGATCTAATACACCCTTGTGGTTTTTGATACAGAATATCTTCTTTATAGTCAGACAATAAAGATATCTTAGACCAGCAGTTCCTAAACTTTCTGGATGAACAAACACTGTTGACTTCTTAATGAGTTAGGAATCACTGTCAGATGTATCTGAAAACATTGGCTTGTGAGTAATGGCAGAGGCATTGCCGACTGTCCTCTGGAAGTACCTGCATGAGACAAGTAAAGCTGCAAAGTGTATGTAAGACATAGGCGTCTGACATTCAGAGTGAAGACAAAGAACAGTCTATTGTTTTGGTCAGGCTCCCTCAAAAGAGGTGGATAATCTGTGTATGTGATTTGGGACTTGACTTTTGTCTATGTGTAGTTTATATCCTTTATCACAAAGAATATAGATCCTTCTGACTCCCAGAGGAGATGCGAGTGATCATCTGTATCTATTTTTATAACCATCTCAGCAACCTGGTCTGACTGATTTTAGGCCAGCAGCACTGCCTGAGCCTGGGAGTGACAATGTGTGAGTGGGGAGGGACACCACTTCCATTGTCAACGCAGTCCCAGCTGGGATTGATACAACTTTGGGGAGGCATTTTTTTTCAGGCTGTTTTTTAAAGTACAATAGGACAATTTTGGTGTATGGCCCAGGACAGTCTGTTGTCTGGAAACCTACCTGGCCCCACAAGGTAACTTTCTGAGAGCCTGTGAGAAAGGAGAGATGACTGATTATTCATTAGGTATCAGCAACAAACATGCCACTACCTCTCACACAACACCCACACATGACTAACTTGTTGTCAGATCTTGTCCCAGAGCTGCTGGCTTTGAGCTCAGCTGATACAAACCACCCTGCAGAGCTCTCATTACTTTACACTCCAGCAACATTGTCTGTTTGAATGGTGTGGAACAGCCAGACAAAAAAGCTGTAAACAAAACACACACTCTGCCATTGAGTTTTATTGCAACTTCCATGGTTTTCTGAACTGAAATTGTGAACCTTCCAGCAAATTACATTAGCACTACTGCAAAGTCTTTGTGTATTGCTATTTATTACCTGGCCAGCAGCACAGAGGCATCTCAGTGTTGTCCAAAGTGCTTTCCCATTTCCAGGACTTTTGCCAATGTGTGTTGCCTTCATACTCTTGTATCACCTTGGTGAGGATAAAATTTAGTTATCACAAGAACTGCTGCCTGACAGGAAACCAGCCTTCTGACAGGTATAGCAAAGGCTTGTAACAATAAAAGTATCTGCGTGTGGGCTAAAATTCACCAGGATTTTACATATCATATCAAACAGTTCTTGCTAGTTTTCAGCTCATCACTTCATGGAAATGCAGTGCAGTTATCAGCAACCTATTACATTTAAGATTAAAAAACAAAAAGCAATTCTTAGTGCAAACAGACTGTGAAATATATTTGAAAAGCAATTTAACAATGGCAAATTATATTTTAAAAGCTTTCTTCTAACAGTAAATATCACACTAACAGTACAACATTGGGACACTGGGAATACTTAAACTTGATAGTCTAGCCTAAGGACTGCAGTAAGCTTTAATAAGACTATAAAGTCATTACCTTGAGTACCATTTACCATGGTTTCACTTGTCAGAAGTCTAGAGATGGACAGTATTTTAAAGACCCATGGCTCAGATTCTGCCAGTGTACACTGCCATGCTTCATAGTCTGAACCTGAGCATTAATTTTCAGAAATACCCCGGGAGTATGAAAAAAAATGTGCTAAGCAGATTAAGTGCAGTGTTGGAAATTTCACTTTAAAATAGTAAGCCTTACCTTAAACACACTGAAAATCTAGCAACTGCTATCGTGCTGTTTATCTCCCCTTCTTTCTGTAGCTCATTTGGTGACATTTTCTATTCAACAAAATTGTGGGAATAAAGCCCCAAAAGCATTTAAACCCAGGAAAGGCCCCAAACCAACCACTCCAGAGAGATTTTAAATTAAATTGCAGAATAAACTTTCAGGTTTCTCCTTCCAGAACAGGCATGATGGAAGAAGGTGCAACACTGGGCAACATTCTGCATGTGCGAGCAAGGACCCCCAAGGACTAAAATCAGCAAATGGCAAGAGAGGGAGTTTTACTGCAGGGGAGGAGAGAATTAAGGAGAGTTCACCACGGGAGTCAGGCAGGAGATTAGTTTTCATTTGGTTTAGCTTCAAGTCAAATGTGCTTCTAAATCATCACAGAGAGAGATGAATGCAGTTGTGATTGTGGGTTTGGGAGACAGAGGAAGAGGGAGAAGATTGGCAGCAAGACTGCCCTTGGTCAAAAACGCCGTTTTTGCTTTACAAAAGCAGAGATGAATACTGAGCCGTGCAGGCTCAGCCCTATGCAGAGCAGCCTGGAGAAGACAAGCCTCAAACATAGGACAGGACAAAGGCCACAGAAAGCTGTTTCAGCCTGTCACTCCTGAACTGGATGCTTCTGCTTAAAATATCCCACACAATTCTGCAGTCTCTCCCCTTCCTCCACTTACTCCAGAGTCGACTGTAGTACAGCTGTAATAAAAAGAAATGAACAAACCAACAAAAAGTTTGAATCAGTGCAATTCATTTTACTTTCTTGCATCCATTTTTGTTTCTCTCAAATTGCCTCTACCAGTCACTTTTCCATTTTGAACACCCCATCCCCCTTTCCCCCTCCCATAAAATACAGCTTCTAGTTATAGGGTAGTTTTCTCCTATAGCTTCTTATAACTTGATTTTTTTTAAGCTAGCTATTGTTTAATTACTACTTTGAAGTCAATTTAGCAGAAGAAAAATCCCTAGTTTAAGGTGGCTTTTTGCATCCCCACGAAGCTATTCAGCAGGGCATTCATCCAGGATACAAAACTGGGCTGAAGCTTTAGGAGTTGAATGGATCACTCCAGTAGAGATTTAATTTCCATGAAATTCCTTCATGAAAATCCACTCACTCCTCTTAGATCTGACAGACAGGCAAAGACCAGCCACTACCTTTGAACTAAGTAATTTTTAAATCCATCCCACCCCTCTTTGCCCCCCATGTAAATATGAATTGCTGAGGCTCAGAGCTCCCTGGTAGACTTTAAACCACTCACAGACTGCGGGTAGGAGGGGAAGCAAAGACAGGCACATGACGCCGTGGTGACTAAACTTCGGGTGGTTCCATGAATGAGCACCAAATCGCTCTGCTGCCGGCTCTGTCCCGCTGCGGCTGAACCCAGAGCTATTCCCGCAGGGGCAGCGGCTGCGGCAGCGGAGCCGCCGGCCCCCACCGCGCCTGCTGGGCCACGGAAACCTGCAGGCAGCCACTGCCTCGGGCAGAGCCGGTCCCGGCGACCCCGATTCCCTGGCCCTGTGTGACAGCGCCCGGAGATGCACCGCCGACCTGATGCGCCATTTCATTGCCGGGGTGCCTGCGCTTATAACCCAAACTCTCTCGCAGGCGCGGCGAGCCCCGCCGGGGGTGCGTTGGTTCCCGAGTGTAACACGAGAGAAGCCGCCGCTGCCGCCGGGAGCTCGGTGTGAGGCCCGAGTGCTGCCGGCAGCACAGTCCCGGTCCTGTGCGAGCCCTTCCCTGTTCCCTTCGCAGCGGGAATCACTCCCATGCCCGGCCGTGTGTGGTGCGGAGCCCCGGCCTCGCCCGATCCCCGCGCCCGGGGGCGCCCCCTCGGACCCGGGAGGTTTCTGGACGGACAGCACGAAGCCGAGCCGCCGGCGCGGGTCTGGATTCCGCACCTCACCCCACGCCTCCTTCCGCCCCCTGCAACTCCTGGACTTCCCTCCTCGTGTGTTTTGGAAAACAGTCACCCCGAAGTAACCAAGTGCGTCACTTAATGGTTGGGACAAAATATGGGGGTGTTATCTATTTATAAAGCTTTAATATACCAGACAGGCAAGATTTTTCTACATTTATTCACTTCACTTTTCTTCATTTAACAGCTGCCAGCTCGCTCCTTATTTTCCCGAGTGGTGCTGCATTCCCACCTCTCTGTGCAAACCCTATTCCCGAGTCTTGGCTGCTGTTGTAACTTTGCTCGGACGCACACTTGGCTGTTCAAATTTCAGTCCATAGCTAAGCGCTGCTTTTCTTGCCTGAAGCAACTCTTCAATTCATCTCCTGAAGTTTGCTGATTTTTTCCCTTAAGCCTTGTTTGAAACTCTCAGTTTCGAGATCTTCCCTGAATCTTGCCCGTTGACTCTGTAAGCGGGAGGCGGGGAGGGGGGTGTCCGCAATGAACCCCATTTCTCCTTTTCCCATTTCTGCTCCCCCTTCCCGGAGTTCCACGCGCGGCTGCCAGTGAGCTCCGGCGGCTCCCGGGCATTTCTCTCCGCAAAGCTGCGGATGCCTTTGCATTCCAGGCACAATGACCCTCTGTTCCCTGGAAGCTTTCTTCAGCTCCAACATCTAAATCACCAGCCCCACAGCAGGCTGCTCTTTCCTCCTTTGAAATGTTTATCTTTGCACCTCCAAACTCAGATTCATATGCTGCAACAAGGAATTTGGGAACCCCTTCTTTTCCTTTTGAACTCTTTTTCCTCTAGAATTTTTGTAATTGCCGCATTGTAGAGGAGCTTTTTTGTTTGTTTGCTTGTTTGTTTTCACTCTTTTTTATCCCTTTCAAGCCAATTTTTCAAACATCGGTGATTCAGATTGATTAGCTTGACTAAAGAGGTCCTGAGCACTGAAATTTGAAGTTATCTCCTCCCAGTGTTTTCTCTTCATTCCTAAAGTTTGTTTGCTATCACAGGGCAAAAAAAAAGTTTGAACAATATAATTTTACTTTGATGTGAATGCTGACTGGTTTTATTCTAGAAAGGTTTAAAACTTTTAATACTTTTCCTTAGCAGTCTTGACATTAGGAAACTCACCAGGGTGGTTTCATTCAGTGTGACTAGGGGTCTCAAAATACACCAACTAAACACACAGGAGCTCAGCTGTGTTTTAGCTGTTTTAGCTGCTGGTGTGATATTAAAGCTGTTGGTATGATATTAGTTTGTTGGAGAAAATATACACTTTTAAAAACAAAAGAAATGTTACAGTTCATGCATTAAGCAAAACTTATTTTTAAAATACAGTCAATTTTATAGGACCTATGTTTGAAATGTTTACATTTATGGAATACACACTATATTTGTTGTAAACTCACTTAATTTAATTGCATCACCACTCAAACTCCTCAGAGGTTCTTACTTTGTTTTAACATTTGCATTGGGATCTGGATGTATGAAACACGACTGCGGTTTAGGCGCTAAGTGTTATTTAAGAACTGTGGAGGTGTCAAACCTCATTACACCGAATTACTAGAAAGCTCTGCAGAGTATAGACAGGCAATATAGGCTGTCTCTGGTAACCCTGACAATTGCCCTTTAATCCTGACCTACAAGATTCCTGATATTCCAGCCATAGCCCATTCTTTGTGTACAAACTGAGCAGAGACACATTTATACAGAAACACATTCCTGTAGGAACTTCAAGGGTATCTCCAAATCCCTGTGAACTGAAACTAAATTAGGACATAAATCAAAACTTCCAGGAGTGAAAAATTTTGAATACATTGTTATCCTGTTTACTCAAAGTTATCTCTTCGGGTATGTTTTATTGCACCATAGTTGCTGAACTGAGGAAATGAAACACAGTTGTTGTTAAAAACAGAAAAGTAACAAATTTTATCTGGATTTACATCAAAATCCCGTAAGAACAACTATAGTAGGTGAAATATATTGCAGAAAGATTATGGTAAATGTTTGTTTGTTCTCAGAATTGGATCATCTAAAATCAAAAATTTTATAAGAATTATAAGCAATATAAATGAGATACGAACAAGATTTTTGGCACAGACTTTATATTTGTGGATGAGGAAAGTATTAACTAAATAACAGCAGTAATATTTCACTTAACCAAAATTAAATAATTGGGCAGCAGTGAGTTCAGAGATGCTTTATTAGGTGTTGAGGTACTCCTATGTAGGATGAGTAAATTGAAATACAAATGCTGCAGAAAGGATGTCTTCTACTTCAGTTTCCATTTAAAATTCTCACTGACATTAGAGGAGGATCAGTGTAAATTGGAGGCAGTCTGAAGTCCTGAATTTCTGTCTCAGTTGACTGAGGATTAATAATCATTGAATCTGTCTTCCTCCTCTGTGGGATTTTGATTCTCCTGATCCAGCAGTGATCAGACAGTAGCACAGTTATTTCAGCCCAGATTCAAACAAGCAGGTACCTCTGTCTCAGAGGTCAGCACCATGCTGGGCTCAGAGACTAAATTAATCTGGAGAGGAGTCTGAAGTCACACAGGCAAGTATCTTACTGATCATAAGAGAATGGAAGCTTCCCCTGAAGTCATTCTACAACATGAGTGATGTGCACTAGGAGTGCAGATAACAGAAATCTGCAGCCTATTCTGCAGTGAGCAGCCTTTCAGGGCTTCTGTAGGGCAATTTGCCGGAGTGGTGCTTTTATGGAACAGGTTAAGAACAAACCCACAGCTAGATAAAGAAAAAAGGGAAAAGGAAGAAAAGAAGCAAGACAGGATGAAAGAGAAAGAAAAGGCGGGAAGGGAGGGAGGGAAGGAAGGAAGGAAGGAAAGGAAGGAAGGAAGGAAGGAAGGAAGGAAGGAAGGAAGGAAGGAAGGAAGGAAGGAAGGAAGGAAGGAAGGAAGGAAGGAAGGAAGGAAGGAAGGAAGGAAGAAGAGAATGTAAATACTGTTATTTATCCACTATTGTACTAATCTTTGACTCATTCCAACTGCCTATCCCAAAACTCAGCTCCAAACTTTGGAAACAGATTTCTGACCACATTACCAATGAACACAATTAGCCATGACACATTTGCTTCATAATAAAAGTAGGCTGAGTTCCAGTGCAGCAAATGAACAAAGTAAAACCAAACAACAAATACACATTTAGTCAGACACTGAAAGTTTGAATTTTCAAATGCCCCAAAGACATGGTATTGTGTAAGCAAAAGAAACACTTCTAGTTTCCTCCCACCATCCTCAGCTGAACATTTCTGCAACCTTGTTCAGACTCCAGCCATTGCTTCATGCTGCAATCAGCCAATTCAGCTCAGTGAAGAGAGACTGAAGGAGAGCCCCCTTTGTATCTCTGTCCTGCTTCAGCACCAACCTGGGCACACAGGGAACTGCCCCAGGCACCCACCCAGCTTTGCCAAGCTGGTTTGACACAGAAACCTCAGCAGGACAGTAACTCTGGATCTCAAACCTTTGGATACCCGTCACAGAAATCGATTTTGTGCATCTATGTGAGACAGTGTACAATGTGACCTACAAAAATAATTTGTGCTGATGTAATTGCCTGATAAATCAATTAAAGATTAAATAGTAACAGAAGGAGTTACCAAAACACTATTCCCAGAGGGATACAGGTACTCTGTGCAGCTTACTTCTCTTCTACTACAGAGGTAAATTATACAAGTTCAAAGCAACTGACATGAGTTATAACTGCCTTTGGAGCTTCCCACATTCAAGCAGCAGTTCTCCAGCCACGTGCTGATGAAAAGCTCTGGAAATGCAACGATTTTGGTTCACAATCTTAGTCTGTGGGACTGGCAGCTTATCCTCTCAGTATTGCCCTAAAAATGGGCTTCCTTACAATACGTATTTGACCTCTGAGCTAAACTGATAGTTAAGGGGCACAGGAGAGGAGGGAAGGAGAAATTAATCAAATTTCCTGCTGCAGCCAGATCTCAGAGGAAGTTGTTGCTTCCTGCAGCTTGGGTAGGGGAGCCCTACAAGCCAGATGGAGATTTGCTTCAAGAAATATCTATTTAGGTAAGTCAATAAGCTGGACAGGAGCAATCAAAGAGAAGTGCCAAACAAGGCTGCAATGAACACCACCAGTCATAGAATCACAGAGTGATCTGGGCTGCAAAGGACCTTAATGAGCAACTAGTTCTAACCCCTCTGCTATGGAAATGGGCAGTCCTGCCAAAAAAAGATCAGAATACACCAGATCTTACATAGCAGCATTTACCTCTATGCTCTGAGGACAGATAATCCCATCATTACGTTATAGGAACATGGTGCATCCACAGTCAAACCCTGTATTTGTGGAGTGACAAGCACATTTTGGAAGGGAATGGAGAGATTTTGCTGCCTCCAGCTTGTTACCTCAGTCCTCTGCCAAAGATTGCTGACCCTATAGATCTAAGGGCAGAGTGACTGGTATTGCACACTCTCTATTTTTTTTTTTCTTTCAATAAAGATTTATCCTCCTGCGGGCAGGTCTGTGTTCCTTGAGAGCAGCGGAAGGGTTTGGAGATGTCTCTACCTGACAACTGTGATTTCAGTGGGTTGTGCTGGTTGTTTGACACAGAAGTCCAAGGAAGTGTTGGAGAAAACTGTTTCCTGTCCTGCACTCCATCCTCCTGCAGAACAGCCCAGCATGAACCTCTGACAGGGTTAGTGGAGGTGGGGGAGCCTACTGTCGCCCTTTCACAGCCAAACGGGCACAGGAGAGCAATTACAGCTCTTCATACTCCCTTAAAGGTATTTTGCATTTCATCAGAACAACAAACATAAAATATGTTCCTGAGGCTTGTAATAAAGGATGATAATTTTTGTATATGTAACTTTAAATATGAAATTATAAAAATAATATTTAAAATTTAATTACATTGTTTGAAGTGTATTTTATATGTGACTTTCTTGTACATGGTGCAGGTTCATGTATATATTATGTCAGGGAAATGTGTGACATCTATTATTATGTGCTTCAGCCTCAACATTTACTTAGCCAAGGGTGTAATTAACACCTTGATAGAATGAAGCACATTCAATTTGTGTAAGTAGTGAGTGTTTGGTCTATATTGAGCAGGATATATAAACATTTATTGGAATAAGCCTTCCCTCTCAGTACTTTCAGCTTCTGTCCTTGTCTTAAATGGAAGCACTGAACAAAACAGAATCAAACCATTCTTAGCCCCAAAATCTTTTTGTTTTATGAAATCCTATTTTAAATTACCCTTCAAGTTGCTGGAGATACCAGGCTGAGATGAGCACATGGAAATGGCAAGCTGAGTTTAGGAAAATTGGGTGATCAAACAAGACAGGACAGTTTGGAGCAGCCAGGAACTGCTGCTTCATTAGAAGTTAAACCTTCACTCAGAGCCACCAATGGCAAAGGAAATCATCTTCTTATGGCATAAATGAGTGTAATCTATACATTCAACCAGATAAAATGCATCCAGTATTAAATATCAGTGATTCAAGGCTGCTAATCTGGTAGCAACTCTCCAGTCTGGATTAGATATAGCCAATATTTGAGGATTCCAGTGGCTGATAGATAAACTGGTTTAATTTAGTTCTGGTAAATTAGAAATATGTTCCATTTCCAAAGTAACAAGATATCTGAACAACACAAACGAAAATGTCTTCTGGATGTGGATACTTGGTCTTTTCTTCCAATTTCCAGGTGCACTACATCTGCTCTTAGGAAAATCAGCACTGTACCTTGAGATTAAAGGGTTGAATTCTTGGAAAGGGGAGGGACTACAGGGGATCCAGAAAACAGCTTTAAATAGATTCTCTTATCTTGTTTTTCAGGGAAGATTTGGGAGGCTTTGGTATACATTTCAGTACAAAATCCATTAATTTACAAACTGCGGTGTTTATGTTGGGAAATGCATCCTGCTCTTCTGTAAGCAAAACATCCTTATCTTGATGGATTCTTTTCCCCAAAAAAAGGAAAAAGAAAGAAGTGAATGGATCACAGAAGCCTCTGCCTGCCTCATGAGAATTTGGCTGAAAACGGAAAATGAGAACATGTGGCAATCCACTGACAAGTGCCATGAAGCTTTTTGGAATTAAATGTTTCAGGTTTTGCACACATCTTTTTTTTTTTTTATTTATCAGGAAACTAAACAGAGCAACACTTGCTCAGAGGTAACACACTTTCCATGGAACGCTTTACCTTGGGAAATAACTCATTTTCCGTCTTTAAAGGATGGGATCAGCCTGACTCCTGAAGCACAGTGGAGCCTGACACGGCACCGCAGGCTCCAACACTTGGTGTCAATAACTAAATCAGGAGTCCTATCTCAGCCCCCAGTGTTAGGGAATGAGTCTCCTCTCTCCCAGCCTGTCTCCCTCCAGGATCCAACCTCGTGTTTGATCACTTCCCCATCTCTTGCAACTCTGCTCCAGCTCTTACTCAGCTTCTGCAATTTTCTCCACCCTTCTTCTACTGCTCTTGCTGGGACCTTGGGAACTGCTTCAGAGGATGTGGATGTGCATGAAGGAGGGGGAGTGACCACCAGAGTCCTTCTCCTTCAGAGCTGAGTTTACCCAGGGCACAATGCTTTGAGCCCCAAATTCCAACAATTAAATGCTGGACTGCACCTCCCCTTAAAGAGCCGCCTTGTATCAGAAACACAAAAGCTAAAACAGGGATGGGAGTGTGCTGTGAGGATGTTAAAGAGATGGACTAATGCAAATAACATTTATTTAGTATGATTAATCTTATTTTAAGGATGAAATACACATATTTAAGAAATGTGCTTATTCCTTTCTTGACAGATTCCAAAGGTGGGCTGTTAAATTTCCTGTCTGAAATTTAGTTTTCATTAGTCTTTTTACAAGGGTAAGGGGTCCTTAAGAACCATGATTTAACTGGAAGAGATAATAAGATGATATTTAGATAATAAAGAAAATAATTAGTTAGTATTTCTCAATAAATTTACAAATAGATAGTGAAGTCCTTCCAAAAAGACGGTACCAAAAGAATTAACCAATTTAATTACAGCTAGATATTAAAATAATGTCAATTTTTTTGCTGCTTGGCAATCATTATTTGAATGCTTAGAAACACTCCAGGATTAATTACATGACTTTATGAATAGATATTTATTAAAGTTTGGATATTGAACTGTGTGTTTAATGAAACCTTTTCTCTTGAACTGCAATCTTAACTGTAATTTAACAAATCCTGCAGCTTGAGTTCTGCTACATGAAATACCCTCCATGCCTTGACTAAATTTAAGGTCCTTTAACTGCCTTTTTATACAGAATTTTAGGCTAGGAGGAACAAAAGGATGCACTTTTCACGACCCTGGAACCCTGTGACCACTGGGAAATCAAAAGGGTGGTGACACGAAGGAAAACTATTGTCCACAAAAATAAGCTCTTCAAGGGGCACCAGGAATGCACAATAAAATCCCAGTTTCCTTTGTGTAGCTGTTTATGCCTATGGCTTGCATCATCCAGAGCTCAAAAAAAGATCTAAACTAAAAAGGAATTCAGGTTTCTAAGAAAAATCTATATTCATTAAAAAAAAACACCAACAAAACACCAAAAACTATGTGAAAAAGAATCTTTTAAGAATTCATCATTTCTTTACAAATAAAATATGTAACTGAGGTAATGGAAATCCTCCTGTCCTCTCTGTGGGAATTGGAGAGGTAGATTTAAGAAGTGATTCCAGCAAGTAGGAGCAGATGGGAAAATAACTTGATTTGTCAGAACTGTAGGATTTAGTGAATTGTTGCCTTCTTTCATTACTAGAATGTAGCAGCATGTAAGAGCTTAATTAGAGAATGAGCTCTACTTTGACCTGAAAACATTACAAGTAAAAAGGCAAAAGTAAAAAAAAAAAAAAGGACTGGTCTTAAATTCTTAATTAAGCAAAGTTTCAATTTAACCTAGTAGCCTTTTTTCCCCAGAAGACTGGAAAACATGGAAAACTAGCAAATAAAAAATATAGATAAATAAAATTATGTGTGAGCCTCATGTTACACTCTCTGAAAATAATTTGTGTCATATTTTGTCAGAAAAATTTTTAAAAAGTTTTTGTTGTTTAGGTCTTATTCAAAGACTTTTTCTAATTCAACTTGAAATCAGTGAAGAGAAAAAAAATCCATTGACTTTAATAAGCTTTGTCAGGGAACTGCCTGGTAATTTATGCAGAACATTATAATGAAATTTTCTTCTCATAAAATTGTTCAATAAAAATGTATAAAATATGCAGTTACCACACTTTTGTTTGTGTTTATATGTTACTCGGGTATTCGCAGAGCAAAGTGAAAGAGCTGTGTGAGTGGGGCAAGTTTAGGCAATGAAAATGGTCAGATACTACTTGTAAGCAAAAATGAAATCAACAGATTTTTCTCATTTCTCCTTAGAGACTTTCCAAAAAAGTAAGCAACAGCAGATTTGGAGAAAAAACCCAAACAAACAAAACCACAGTTCAAAAAGCTGTAGCTTTAACAGTTTGCTTTTGTATCAGGAAAGTGAAGAAGTTTTTGTTAAAGAAAGATTGTTTTAAAATTGCATAATTTAACAATTAAACCGATTGTGAGAATTTATGCATAGGGAAGGATGCTAAAAGTAGACACATTTTATGTTGCAACTGTTGGCCATCTCTAAAGAAATATGTAAAATAATTACTTTTGAAAAAGACAATGAAACTGTCCTGAAGGCAGTAAATTTTACGTTGCTAATGCACGTGATCTTTTTAACAATCCTTTTTGGTTGTGGGTTTTAGAGAGAGAGCAGAGGATCCGATCCTGCTAGAACTGGTTGTGCACAAGCTGGGAGAAGCAGCAGGACAAAGCCGCCGCCCCCAGAAACCCTCGCCGAGAGCCCAAACCCAGCAGTGACCTCTGGAGCCCTGGGGCACCTCACGCCGCCTGCACAGCCTGCAGACAAACTGTACTCATTCCTAGCCGGGGCTGCAAGCAGTCTGTGAAGTGAGTTACTAGATTTCCTACACAACAAAGAATAAATTTACCTGGAATTCTGTGTAATCTTGGAACAGAAAGTAAAGAATTTAAACGCTCTTAAAAGGTTGATGAGTTTTTTCACATTTAATCAAAACTTGCTGTTACAGAGGTCGAAAGGAGATTGCAAACAGGCAAATCTCACGGGGGGAAAAATCACGTTAGAATTCATATTATTCTCACCGAGTCTTCAGTCTTCATAAAGTTTTGTGCTTTCTGGATAGTAAAAAGAAAAACGATTTCCCTTCTGGGCAAGTAAAGCACTGTCACAAACTGCAGTGATGCCACAAGCCATGGCAGTCATCAGCATTTTTTAATACAACACTCCTCAGGAGGAATTTAAGAGAAGAGGATCTGTCTAAATGAGTAATGTAGAAAGGAAAAGTCAAGCTAAATCAAAATGAACAAAACAGAAAGACATATTTTCTTAATACTTTACATTACACTCTGTAAGGTACAGTATCTCTGATGCACTGAATGCTTAAATTATACAGAGGTTCATGTGGAAAATCCTGCTGCAGAATCTCCATTTCAGTTTTACATGTAAATTAAAATATATATATATACTGAGTGGACTCTTGTATTTTGCCTTCAAACCTTTTATATTCTTAACAAATTGCACAGACATTTTTTAAGCAGAACAGTGAAAATCTAATACAGAGGTACATGGCAGAAAATATACTTTAAATCATAAACAGATATATTTTTTTCTGCCTTTTAAGACAAAATTCTGGGTCCATTATAACAAAAGGATGCACTTTGCACGACCTTGAGAGCCTGTGACCATTGGGAAATCAAAAGGGTAGTGACACTAAGGAAAACTATTGTCCAGAAAAATAAGCCTCTCCAAGGGGCACCAGGAATCCACAATAAAATCCCTGTTTCCAAGAAAATTCAGGCATTTCCATCAAAAAAGACTGGTAAGATAAATAGAATGTCCTCATAAGCCACAGATTCTTAATAATACAAAATGTCTAAGTCCATGGTAAACAAAGCCCCAAGGAAAACTAACATCTCCTAACTCAGGCTTCTCAAGACCTGGGTCATGACCCAGTGCCTTGTCACAAAGCACCTCAAAAGCATTTCTAAGCTGAAATTGCAGGGAATTTGTTTTGCATAACATATATTTCAGTTAGAGTTTCACTCCTTGCAGAGCTCATAAAACTCATACAACTGTTTCCTTGCTGATAGATGTGATTTCAGGGTTAATAATGATTGCTGCCGTTATCTTTTAAGGATTTAAGTTTCCATGTGAACACACACTGATCTGAAAGAAACCCCAGCATGCTGGTTGCTTTCTTGCTTTCTGCCCTTAAATTTTGTGCATTTTTGGTTTTTTATCCCCAAGTTTTTCAATAAATCCATGTGGAGACTTTGAAAAATCAATAGTAAATGAATTTTGCTATGCATTTTGTATTTTGCTTTATAATTTGGTATTAAGACTCTTAATATTTCGATTACTTTTTTTTTACTTGATTCTTTTCAGTTTCTTTTAAAGATTTAATGGGAGAATGAAATATTTGTGATAGATTCAAATCTCAGAATGTACTATTTTGTGACAAATGAGTGTGGCTATGGTGAGAAAGTCGTTTGCAGAACATCTGGGTTTAGGTTGAGTCCTGCCTGTAGCACTAAACTCACCTTATTCTACCCTAATCCTGAAGGAGGCAGAAGCCAACAAATCTTTCATTATTTTTTGCTGTTCAAAGGCATTCTTGCTATCGAATGCCAAGGTTTTGCTAGTCAGCACTAGCAAGAATTAATTGAACAAGGAAAGTTATACACATCGATATTTTTAGTTGATTTATACTTTTGAAAGGCTCATTCTGCAAATATTTAGATACATGAGTAAATTTGCTCACATAAATAAAATCACTTGTATGTTTAGGTTTTTGCAGAATTGACCGATAATTTCCATAAAAATCTAAAGAAAACCATGTCTGATTTTTCTCTAAGAGTTAATAAAAGGGCATATATAATGGGAGGATGGGATAACTAGATGATTTATTTATTGACTCAGTTTAATACAAATCCTTAAGAGTTACTGCCTCCATGAATTTCTACACTTTGGCTTTAATTTTAACTTTTTATTCCTGCAAAAAACGTGTGGGGAGCATTATTAAAGGTAAAATATAATGAGTTTCAAGGGCTGAATCACAATAATCTGTGTGTTTTCACTACTTTTTGCAAAGCTGACAACTCTGTGATGTAAACTGCAAATCTGCCTTAGTTGGTTGCATATGGCTCATGTTTAACCAGGAAATAATTTCATGTAAGGAGCTGCACAGTAAACAGTTTTTAAACACTGACAGGACCTGGTATCTTGAGACGCGTGATTTACATGGAAAAATACCTTTTGTCCACATCAGTTTCATGTTCCTTGTGGGTTAATGAAATTACAGCACAGAAGTGTTGCTTTGTAATAGGCTGCAGAACTGGAGTAAATTTATGCAAACAGGGAGACGGATGTCTTTCCCGAACTCACAGCCCTAATTTCTAGGAAGAGACCATACCAGAACGGATGATTTTTTGCACATCAGATGAAGCAGGAGTTGTAGTCTCCTGGCTGGAACGCGGCGGGAGGCGGCAGTGGCAGGACGGACGGAAGGCTCTGTGTCCGCCCGCGGATGGCCGGGGCTGCGAGCCAATCTCATTAGCTGTGCAGAGGAGCTTTTCCTGCGGTGCCGGATCCTGGATTCCCATCGGATCCTGGACTCCATCACATCCTGAGCTGCCATCGCATCCCGGGCTGCCACTGCCACCGCAGAGATGCTCCTGCGCGTCCCGGCTGCCAGCGGTCCCCACCTCCAGCCGCTTCCCCGGCGCCTCTGACTTCACCCCAGATGTCCCTCTCCCTCCCTGTTATTAAAGCGAGTGGATATTATTCCGTCTTTGGAATGCTTTTTTTCCTAGTGCTGTACTTCAGCCTGTTTGCAGCCGGGGGGCAGAGCCACACCGGCTGGTGCCGGCAGCCGGGAACAGCCGCATCCCGGAGGATTTCACAGCTGGGACAGGTTCTGAAGGGGGAACAACACCCCCTTCCCTCTGTTAGACATTTAGTTACCTCACTCTGAGGCAGAAAGGAGCTTCCTTCTTAAAAGGATTTTTTTTTTAAAACCCCATCTTTGCATGTTTCTATGTGAACTCCAGCCTGCAACTATCCTCAGCCTTATTTCCCGTCTGGGCTGGATCTGTGGACTTTTTTACTCCAAGCAAGCACATTTTCCCACTATGCTGAGATCAATTACACATTCTTCCTCGTGGTAAGGTTTGTTTACCTCCTGTCATGCGGTTCTTTCCCAACAGAACATTTTGAGCTTGGGATAACAGGATCATCCTTTTAGTATGCACATCCCAAAATGTGTTAAACTATTGTTAATATATTTTATCTTCTTAGCAGGGATCTGGAGCACACACAACACATGCACTGGAAAAAAGCGTTGCCTTGGGATGAAAGGTGCGATCCTGTGTTATGCCTGTAGCCATAGAACTGGGAACATATAGCAAGTTTAAGATGGTTTTATGCCCTTCTAATCCTGAGCTGCTCTAGACATTCTAGTGCTTAGTCAGCCTGAATCTCATTGTGTTTTAACTAACCTGTAACCTCAGCTGTTCCCTGAAATTACAAAATGTTCCTGTGAGAGGCAACAACCTCTGAAATGCACCTGCCAGTGCCCAGCTCCTGCACAAGTGTTTGGAAGGGAAATCACTGAAGGGGAACTTTGACAAGCTGCGTAATGAAATACCTCCCCCAAATGGATGTAAAAACGACTTCACACTGTCCTGCTCCAAGGAGCTCATCCTAACTGGCAGGATTTTGGAATTTAATGAACACATACACAGATGTCTGTCTCGGATATTTGCTTCGATCAGTGCTCTTGAAGCACAATCTGATGTTACACAGAGAAAAGGGCCTGAGGGATGCTCTGGGTACTGGGTGAAGGAGTAGCATCCTGCCACTTGCAGGTGGTTTATAGAACCTGCCCTGCACCTGCACAAGTCTTCTTCATTTAACAGGCAACCTGAGAGCTTCTGTCTGTAACTTGCTCATGTTTCTGCTGAAAAAAAGAGAGGAATCCTTGCATTTCCTGTTGCATGCAACTGTTGGAACTCAAGAGTGGAAAAAAGTACCAGCTGTTTTTTTGCTGTGCATGATGATCAGGTGTGTGTGTAAACTCCCAGATTTCTTAAACGTTCAGTACCCAAACCTCTGCCTCTCCTCAGAGGCTGCCTGACAGAAACAGCTCTCAAAATCTAATACCTGCTTGACTCCCTTGAGTGCACACAATCTGATGAACAGAGGAGAGGTACGTGTCTTCCCTGAGATCAACGTACAAACCACAGGACACAATGGAAACACGAAGACAAGGTCTGGTCCCTAGGTCTTCTCATCAGGTCCTTACATCAAATACTGATAATACATGTGGATTTCAGAGAAAAATGCAGGCAATGCTGTACATTGTCCTGCACTAACAGTTAATGAGCTCAACAAAATATGAATTTTATGTGTAACCTGGAGTCACACAGTAATTCATTGACTAATTTCTAAAATGCCACGTGGTGTAAGGGAAGTATATTTTGGAAGGAGATGTCTCATCTAGAAATTACTTGAGCATATTTTTAAGTTTATGCACAGAAAAAAAGGTTAAACCAGTCCTGTTTAGTTCCCCTGCCCTGAAGGAGGAGTTCAGAGTGTGCACAGAGGTGTGTGCAGGGCCGAGGCCAATTCTACCTGCCCTGAACCTATGGATGGGCTGAAGCATCAGTGGGAGCAGTCATGTCCAAATTACCCACCATGTGTATAAAACGTGTAGGATCAGATTCATGGTGCAGCCTGCCTTTGTAGCTTGTTTTGATGGAAAGATCACCGCTCCTCAAGACACAGCTTTCATGGTTTGCAAACTTACACACTCCTCATTTAAGATATTTACACAGTTTTAAGGGCTTAAGCACGTATTTGGATTATGTGGCTCATCCAAATATAAAGATTTACACAAACTCTAGAGAGTTCACAATATATTCTGATTGCTAGCTGTGGAGAAATAAAATCTATTAAGCACTTTTACAAAAGGGGAAGTTGTGCACTGTTACAAAATGGAAACTGTACTTCGGAATTAATATGCAGGGACATATCCATGAATTAAAATGCTGTATTATATACACAAACTAGAAAACTCATCAAAATACCAGTAATATTTGGAAAAATTGGAAACCTGTGCATGAGAGGAATTCACCCATCTGGAGTGAAATGAAGCAGGGAAGTTGTTACACAACAAAAACCTTCTGATGAGAAAGGCAAATCTCAAACCACAGAGAGTTTAATGCACTGGTGTGGGCAGATATAATCCATGATCTATCAAAATGGCAGGAGGATGCATGGGGTGTCTGAAAAGGTGTTTAACAAGACAGACTATCCAGAGAATCTGAAACAGGTAATAGATGGCCAGCATTCAAAACCCTGCCTTCCAAGAATTGATTTTGACATGAAAAAAATAGAAACCCTATTCCTCAGCAAGTTCATGTGGGAAACATTTCTAATTTCAGCATTACACATGGCCCTATCCTGTACCACAAAAAGGCTCATCTAGTCATGCAAGTAGCTGCCTTTCAATTTGACAACTTATATCCAGTTTTCAGGATTTAACCCACCTGAAATGGGAAAGAAACAGATTAAGAACTCAGTCCACTGAAAGGATGAGTTCATTTAACTTCCCATGATGTTAATGAAGGTGGAGGCAACTCACAGAATCAAACCCTATAGAAATTGCATAAAAGAGCTTTACAGAAATGTAATTTCAGCCCACTACAAAGTAATATAGACACATAATAAATGAAAAGGATTAGAAAGCTAAATGCAGATTTTAATATACTTAGCTACCAAACTGGGAAGATAAATGAGGAAGAGTTCATTCTATACATTTAAATTTTGTTATAATAAACATGTTTATAATAAATTGTCAAAGAGCTCCTAAAAGGACAGGTTTGAGACATTAGTATGCAGCAGTCCTTTACAGCATGTCAGAGATACAGCAAATGTTACATTATTTATTACAGCAATCAATACAGTAAAAAAAAAATTAAAATTAGACATGAAGTCTATGCCATTATTGTACTCTTGTTTCTTATTTTATATGTAGACTGGTCTTATTTAGGAGAGGGCTTAGTGTTTTTATAAGCATATTTCACTTAGCTACAATGCAAGGTAACTTAGCTTTTTCGTATCCCATTTTTCCCTATTAAATAGTTTTACAAATGAAGCAAATAGAAATTAAAAGGTGAATGCCAGATTCAAATGTTTTACTAATACAATGACAAAAGTGTGAAATCTTTCGTAATAAAACCTCTATTATCAGTTATTTTTCATGACAAGTGCAAACACATAGCAATGACTCAGAAAACTAATATTGAATTAAATTTTTCATTGACATTGAGGAAAATCTCAAAGTATCTCTTTTTATTCTATCCTTACAAGAAGAAAATTTTCATTCTACATCTTTTTCAGCTGAATGCTTTGTAATAAAGACAGTTCAGCAGCACATGACAGGTAATCCACAGTTACACAAAAAATCCAAAGTGTACAGGAGACAAATAAAGACAGACCTTTAAGGAACTCCCTGGTGCAAAGATTTACCAGAGTTGTGACTGTGTGAGAATTCACAGAAAGAGTTTGCAGTCTTCCTCTTATCAGGGGAATAACTCTGTAGCTAACGATTAAAGTGTTTTCTCTTAAATATTCCTTTGGGTTTTTTGTTTCTTTATAAGATGACCTCTCTCTCCAAACATTTTCTTCCAAAAGTATAAAAAGTATGGTGTCTGAAGGACTTCAGACCTGGCTATAAAATAGGGTTTTGGACACTGATTTCATGCTGTTGTTCTGCAAGTTTAGGAGAAGATCTTCAGGCTTTCAACTATTCCCAAAGTTTTGAGAAATAAGTTAGATTTTATTAATCTGACAGAAATCTTTCCATACAGGAACCGATCTTGGGATAGTTAGTTTTGAAAACTAATTTTTTTGTTCCACGAAGATTCATCCCTCTTAGTTGTTTTTGATTTCCTTTTCTTTTATGCATTTGGATAGTTCAATTGGAAAGCACAATTCACTGTGCTTTCTCCAGTACGAAAAAGGTCAGACAATAATTCTGATTTTGGTAAGGAATAGAAGTGGAGCAGACAGTCCAAGGCAAGCCTTGATCATAGTTGTTAGAGTATGAATGAATCAGTAACCAAGAAGAGAGAGAACAGAATTATCTGCAGCACTGAGAAGAAAAGTGCAGTGAAGGAAACAGAAATATCTTCTTAGCACGTATGCATGTGATTCCATTACAAGAAAAAAAAATCCAAATTTCAGTATATTTTTTGTAAGAGTGAGGTATACAGTTTCACAATAAACTCTGAAAGTGATTTTCAGCAATTAAAAAAAAATTTTTCTCTCATCTCTGTATAAGGATTGCACCTCGCTTAGTTTTGCTAACAGACCTCCTAACCTGGAACAAAACCTTCCCACAGTAAGTAACGTGTTTTACAAGCACCACCTTACAACCTATAAATCACCGTGTGCTTGCATCAAAACTCTCTGCCCAGCTGACATGGCAGAGAACTGCTTTCACTACACCATACCCTTTAAAATATTAAGAAAAGTTCTGGCACTTTTTTCTTTGACCATTACTTTTTTTTAGCAACTGATGTATTTGTAGACCCCAGGACTCCCTTCCAAGATACACAAAAACACAAGTCAAAGGTCAGCAGGAGGATGTAAAAATACCATTTAATCTTATCTGTGCAACACTTCATGTAGACTTATTTCACCATCTTCAGGCTCTCTTTGTTGAAAGACTAATTTATTTCTGAACTGACAAAAAAGAGATAATCAATTTGCAGCATGAATTGAGTAAAAGCTCCTACCCTTACATGTAACTTTATTAATATACAAGATTTGAATATGCTTATGATACAAATGTTTATATTAAATAATTTAAAATCAATGCACAGCATATAAAACATTTTTTATATCAAGAAGAAAGTTTTCTAGTACTGTGTCATGTTTAGTCCTTATTTGCTGCCAGTTTTAAAAAGTTTTGTTTTACACAGTTAGACATGAAGTATCTTTTCTTTGGGAATGTTTTCCCTGTTACACACATATGAGTTACTGGGACACTTGCATTTTCCATCACTGTGTCCATTCAGTATTCTGTTTCTGCAGGGGTGTTGATAACAAATTCACACTCCCATACTAAATTGCTGACTTCAGCGTTGAGCGTTTTGCTCTCTTTTAGCATTTGTGGGTCAGGACCTCAGAAAGGCACTTCGCCTAATCCGGAGAAAATTTAAATTTCGAATTTTACTGCGTCCTCCATTACACGTCATCTTCCTGCAGCTCCAAACCAGGAGCCAGTAAATTCGGTATCAGTCTCGGGCACAGAGAGCAACCCGGCTGAGGATTTCCACTGTAATGAAGAAACAAATTGCAGTTTCTGGAAGAAACGAAGAAGCAGCCCGTGGCTGGGTCTGCCTGCGCAGAGCCCGCCTGTCCTGCGCCGGCAGCTCCTGGACTCGGCCGCTTTGTCTGAGGCCTCACGCGTAGGACCTCGCCAACCTCGCCTCTTCCAACCTGCGAGAACGGGGCCGCAGAATTCTAATAAAGAAATTAAACAGTAATAAATACAGGGGTGGGTGACACAAAAGCCCTTTTCTCGTTGTGTGCGAACGCAGTCCCGATAGATACTGCCCGGTTTCCATGGGGACATTTTGTTCTGACTTCAGATCCCGATGATCGGGGTGAGATGAGGCACTTTCGGGGCTTTTTCGCCGAACCGAGCAGAGCCGCCTGGGGAAGCGGGGCAAAATTGTTCGTTATCAATCGATTTTATATTATTTATTCTTTTAAAACAGATGATTACTCCTAATCCCTGAGGAACCGTGGCCGCTGCCTGGGTACAATTAGCACATTTTTAGCATTCCTGCGAGGGCCGCCCGTCAGGGCAGGACAAGCACCCCGCGCGGGGGTCCCCAACACAGCCCGGGCGCGGGGAGACCTCTCGGGGTGCGCCTGGGAGGATCCAGGTGCAGCAGGACCCCTCGGGATGCACCTCTGGGGTGCTCAGGTGCTGGAAAACCACGGCGGGTGGACGGGGAGAGCCGCCAGCAGCACCGTGTAAGCCCAGCTCGGCCGGACAGGACCCGCCACGTCATTTCGGGGCTTTTCACCCCAAAACCGCCGAAGTTTCCCCCAATCACTGCGCTGGTGGCCCTGAGCAACTGCGGCCACACGTGGCCGTGACGGCTGCGGTGGCTCGCGTTCCACGAAGGACGGGCGCAGCCCCAGCGCCCCAAAAACCCTCATTCTCAATCCCTCATTCCCCATCCCTGCCGAACCCCGCGACCAGCCCGCCCCGACCCGGCCCTGCCCGGGGTATCCTCCATCGCCGTCCCCCCGCGGGAGGAAGGGGCGGCCGGGGGCGGCGGCTGCCATTGGCCGGGCAGCGGCGGCCGCAGCTGCAGGACACAATTAATTATGCTAATGGCGCGGGGAGCGGATGTGCTCGCTTCCCCCCGATCCCTCTCCCCGTTTTTGGCTGGCCGGGCGGGAGGAGCCGCCCTGGCCCGATCACATGATACTGTCTTCGCGCCACTTTCGTAAAACCCTTTTTATTCCAGGGCTCAGCTCGGCTCCAAGGTACCGTGTTTATCTTCCCCTTCCCCTGCTCTCTCCTTCGCGCTCCTTTTTTTGTTTCCCCTTCCCAAAACCGGCGCGAGCCCAAGGGTACTCCTTGCTTTGCACCTTTTCTATTATTTTATTTATTTTATTGCTTTTCTCTTTTTTTCCTTCTCTCTTTCTCTCCCCCGCACCCTTCCCGAGCCCCGCCGCAATCAGTGCCGGCCGGCGCGGGCTGCCCGGGGCGGGGGACGCGCACCGGGACGGGCACCGCGCACCGGGACGGGCACCCCCGACCCCGGGCTCGGTGCGGGGATCGCGGGGGCGGCCGCCACCCACCTGTAGGAGTGCGCGGGGCTTGCCCCGCTCCCCGCGTGGGCCCGCGGCTCTCCTGCACCGCGGGGCCCCCCACGCTCACCCCGTCCACGGCCGGCGGCTCCCGCGGCAGCAACAATGGACTGGGGAGGCAGCAGCGGGAGAGGCCGAAACTCGGGGCGGTGCGGGGAAGGGGGGTTGGGGATGGGGGGGTCGGAGGGTGTTTTTTGCGGGGGTCCCCGCGTGTTCCCCCCGCGGGCGTTGAGCGGCGTGTGTGTGGGGGTGTCTCGCGCCGCCCCCGCATGGCCGGTGCGCGTGGGGCGGGGGGGAGGGGGCGCGCGCGGCGAGCACATGGCGGCGGCGGCGGGGGGAGGTGTCGATGGTGCGCACGCGCAGCGAGCGCGGGGCGCGCTGGGGGTTGTAGTGCGGAGGGGGCGGGCCGGCGGCGCGCGCGCGCGGGCGGAGGGGGCGGTCGGGCGCGAGCCGCACCACGCGCTCGGCGGAGCCGCCGCCGCCGTCGGGGCTCCGCGAGATCCCTGCGCGCGCTCCCGCGGCGGCCTCGAGCAGGCAGGACCGGGCGGGGGCCGGGACGGCGGGACCGGGCGGGGCGGGGGCGGGGGGGAGCCGGAGCGGCACGGACACGGCGGCGGGAGGCGGCCGCGCTGCCCCGTCGGGCGGGGACAAAGGGGCCGCCCGCGGCCGTGCGGAGCCGCCCTCGGCGCAGCTTGGCGCTGCGCTCGCGGCTCCCCCCTGCCCCGGGGGCGCGGGGCGGGCTGGGGTCCCTCGCGGTGGCGGCGGGTGCGGAGGGGGGGCGGGCGGGCGGCTTGGCGCGTTTTTGGGGCTTTGAATGGAGAACTGCATTTCCCACCGTGCTTTGTTCCGCCGCGGCGGCCGCGCGCGGCCACGGACGGGGCGGGCAGCACGTGGCGGGGCGCCCCGAGACCCCTCCCGGGACGGAGCCGCTGCTCCCGCTCTGAAAGTGCCGAGGCCAGCGCCGAGCGGTGCCCGCAGGGATGCTCCGGTTGTACCGGGCATGGGAGACGCCGTGCACGTGGCGAGCAGGGCCGAGTAATCCCGGTGCCCGCCCCCCCGAGCAGATGGTCAGTGCTGGAAGATAACGGCGGCCCGGGGGCAGATAATTCCCCGCGGGGGTGGGGGCCCTCCCTTGCGTAGCCCCCGCCACCAGCACTCGGAGCGGCTCCACTTCGGGGAGAGTCCCTCGGGGGCCGGCCCCGCTGCCCCGGGGCATCCCCGACCGGAGCCTTCCCACCCCCGCAGGTTTGTAAGGCCGGGTTCTGACAGTGCGGGTGCTCCGGAGGGAAATTGAAAGTTGTTAATAGGCAATTTTCCCCCCCCTCCCCTCATGTGCGGAGCGTCCGTCGCTTTTGTGCCGCAGCTCAGGCGTCATCTGGAGTACAGATACTCCATTATCTGATGCGGAGGGTGCGGGAATCATGTGTCAGAACTTTTCTTGCACTACTGGGGGGGGGAAATGTTTGGTGGTTGGGTGATGCAAGACCCTCGGTAAAGCTCCAGGAGAAAGGTCAACTAAAATGTCTCTCGTGCTGTAGTAACACATGAGAGCAGGAAACCGGAATGTTTTGATACCTATTATGGTGCTTTTCAACTGCCATTAAAAACTGGAAGAAGTCAATTTTATCTTAATTCAAGTGAAAACTAGCTACAAACCTTTCCTCGTTTGGTGTGCCCTTAGTTAAACTGCCTTCTCAAAACTCTGAACCTATTTCTGCTGTATGCTTTAATAAGAGAAATCTCTCCTAAACTCAGTAGCAAATCTATATATATGTTATGCAACATTAATATTGGTCTTCTCTCTTGGCAGGTACTGTTGGCTCCTATGCTTCAGTCAAGATGCTTCTGTGATGCTTTAGCTGTGCTGAAATAAGACCTTGAAATAGAAGAATTTGTGTCTGGTGATGGGCCTCGAGTTGTGCAAAAGTGCTTACAGTGCAGGTAGAGTTTAGGATCTACTGCAGTTTAAGCACTTCTGGCATTACTGTGGCGATTCCGTGATGGTGTCAGGGCACGGATGGAACCAGGATTGTTGTGCTGCGTTAGAGCCACACTGCAAATGGTCCTTGTGTTAAGGTGCATCTAGTGCAGTTAGTGAAGTAGCGTAGAATCTACTGCCCTAAATGCTCCTTCTGGCACAAGCTGCTGCCTGCACATCCACTGCACATAGCCAGTGTCTATCTGGCTTTGGCTCAGCAATTACTGTTTTTAGTTAAAGGGTTTTTTATCATTGAAGGCAATTGTTCAGAAAGCAGTTTTGTCCTAGCAGTATCAAAGTGCTCATAGTGCAGGTAGCTTGGAATTGGACCTACTGTAATGTGGGCACTTACAGTACTGCTAGATAAAGTGCATCCTAGCCAGTACCAGTTGCTGGAGAAGATAGTGCTGATTACAGTCAGTTTTGCAGGTTTGCATCCCAGCTTACTAAAATTGCTGTGCAAATCCATGCAAAACTGACTGTGGTGGTGGTGAATCTGTTGTGAATAATGGGTTTTCAAGCTTTTTTTTCCTTCCCACCTCTTTTTTTTTTTTTTTTTTTTTCCCTCTCGTGGAAGATTTGAAGATGCCTTGCACTGATTTCTCCATGGGTGGGGATTTGTTGCATTACTTGTAGCTGTATGTAGAGTATTGCACTTGTCCCGGCCTGTGGAGGAAAGGAGGACTTGTCGTCAGGCTGAACTGCCCCGAATCTGCCAGTTTGGTAAAGCTCTTGTTTTGCTGTTGTCGGGTGGATCACGATGCAATTTTGATTAGTTTAGTAGGAGAAAAATTGCACGGTATCCATCTGTAAACCGCAAGACCTTCATCGCTGACAGTGTGGCTTGTGTCAGTAATTACTGCTCACAGCACAGTCTCCAGGGATGGGGACAGTCCTTGCTGGTGGCTCCACACCTTCAAGGGATGTGAAGAAAGAGAACATCGATACTAAGGTTTGTCCACCATTTAAAAAGACTGAAAAAGCCCAAAACATAACCTGAAAAGGAAACCCCTCGAACACTTGTGGTGGTCCAGGGAAGCACATTTTGGGGGTTTGTTCCTGTAATATGTAAATGACTATGGTGGACTTACCAATAAAAACATTTAAAATAAAACTTGCGTTTAATGGATCTCACTAAGTGTGGTTGCAGTAGACAAATAAGAAATACAGGAGCTTTTTTTGCTGATTGTGAGTTACAGCCTCCAACAACCTCTTCTACCTCGATTTTAAAGAAGGTGCATCTGCTACAAACCTCTTGCTGCTGCTAATTCAGGGAGAATCTTTGCTAGGACGGGGGATGTTTCTTTCCAGGCCAGTAGGATGTCCGTTCAGTGCTCACCCTTAAGCAATGGTCATGCTCCATTTTTTTTTTAGCTCTTTGCCTCTCACAGCCTTGAAGTTGGGAGTGGAGCTGCATCCTATCTGGAATTACTACCCAGTGGAGTGGGGACCCTGTGGTTTGTCCCAGCTTCAGAGACTGGCAAAATGGTGTGACCAGAAGTGGGGCTGGAGCTGAGGCTGCTGTAGAAGCTGAATGTAAGAGCTGGGAGAGTCTGTCCTGATGGAGTGATGGGATCTGGGTGCTCTGGCAAGGGAGGGAGCTGAGCCTGAGCTGTGGATGTGCAAGGGTAGATGGACATGGTGTTGTTGAGACTGTTGCTGTATTGCTGTCATGTGCCAAATCCTGGGTTGGTTTTGACTTTTTATGAGTGGTTTATCTGCTATGGGGAACCTCTTGAGAGCATGGCTTGGATGCTTAGGCTTCTGGGTGTTTTTTCTAGCCTGCCCTCCTAAAACTATGGTTACATGCACGTTGTGTGGCCAAACTTGGGGATGTGCCCCAGCACGGCAGCGTGCAGTCGCTGCAGTCGCCTCGGCACAAGCAGATGTGGTCTGTGAAGTGGGTGGGCAGCACCAGCAAGTTTTCAACACCCTTTTTCCCCCAGCTAAAATACTGTGAGATCCAGAAGAATCTTATTGCTGGTCTGACTTACTGTGGCCAATGCAGCTGGGCTGATACCACTGTGGGTCCCTGATGGAAGCCTGTCCCCAGTGTCCCATGCTCAGATGTGGTCTGGGGGTGGTTGTGCACAGCAGAGAAGGCAGCATGCCAGGCACAGCAATACTTTTCTTGGTTCAGGCACAACTGCAGAGCTCCTATGAGGGTGTCCTGGCAGCTGGTGGCTCTGGATGATTTTCTACCCCAGAATTTAATTTGAAGCTGAATTGTAATCTTCCTTGTGCGTGGAGAGTTGTAATCTGGTCTTCAAATCCCTGTGCAAACAAGAGGAAAAGATGTTCCCTAAGTGTAGAGCCCTTCTGGCTGTACCGCTTACTGACAGTGAGGAACAATGGGTTGGAGTGTGTGCTAATTGTGATTTACTGTAGTGTACCATACCCCAGCCAGGTGGAAGGCATTGGGATGTGTTTGTGCCAGTAATGAAACTCAAGTTTGCTACGGTGTTAGTGCACTCTTGGGAGATGCTCCAAGCCTGGCTTTGTATTTCTAGTACTGGAGCAGCACCCAGCTCTTGCATGGGGTCTTACTGGTGGTTTTGGCGTGACGCAGGCTTGTACTGGTGGGGTGGGTGCTGGAGGGAATTCTGTGCATTCAGCACAGCCAGTGTTTGGTGCAAGGGGCTGGTGTGGTCATCCTGGGATATGTCACTAGTGAGGGCTTCTGAGCACTGTGTGTGGGCCAGAGCCTGAGAAGGGCACCCCAAAAGCACCTACACCAGGCTGAGCTGTTGGCAGATCGCCGGTGGCTTCAGCAGTAAGTGGGGTGGTGTTGGAGTTACTGAGTGGGGGGGGGGACTGTTGATGTCTGTTCCCGTGAGTGAAAGCTTTCCAATAGCAGTGTAGGTGTTGTGCTATGCTGGTGAGTATCTACACAATCTGTTCCGAGTGACAAGCCTGCGGTGTGCAGTTTTGGTGGTTTGCGTGGATTTCACTGACTGCTCAAAGTGCTGAAATACGGAACTGAGCTGAATGTTCTGCAGTTGTAAACTGGCTCAGGCATCGGGAGGAAGCAAGATCTGTTCCCTGGGAGCAGCTTCTGCAAAGTGGTGTCCTGTGTGTGCTTATGCTCGGTAGTAAGTTGATTTTATTGTCAGGCTCTGGTACTTGAGAACACAGCAGGGCAGGTGATGCCTCTCCAGGACTGTTGGTGGAATAGTGAGGAGCGGTTAACCCACAGGGTATTGGCAGTGCAGGATTTGGAAGTCAAAAATGCTCCTATTATCACCTGAGCAAGTCTCTAAGGCCGGTGAGGAGTGAAATGGTGTGAAAAGAGGCTTCATGTGACAGCAGAGTCTGCTGGCTCTGAACTCATCACTGCATCTCCCATTGAGGCGTCTGTTTTATCTGTGAGCTCCTCTGTCCTTTCCTCTTACTGAGGATAAACTGTTGGCTTTCACACATTGCAGAATCCTGTTTCTGAGGAGGTCTCCCAGCCTTGCTCACAGCTGTGCCCAACTTACAGCCTGTTTTACACTGCCCCAGTTTCTGTGTGTTTCTTAGGTTTTCAAAGGTTTAAAAATGCTGAACCTGATGTTTTGAAGCAACGAATGACCCTTTTTTGTACTAGCACTGAGCAGAATTGCCTTGTCTTAAGCCCAGAGCGTTGCTTTGGGAGCTTTTTCAGGAGATGCCCTTGATTCTGAGGATTTGGGTGCTCTGTATGATCAGGTGGAGCCCCAGAAGGACAGATATACCTCAGAAAAACCGAACAAGCTCTGCTCCAAAGCAAACTGGCCTGAGAATGGTGGTTTTGGGTATTTTGGATATCTGAACTCTGAGGGTGGATGCAGAGATGGGGTGTGCAGAGCTGTGCAGTGAGGTGTCCACTCCGTTTCTGGCACTGTGGAGTTTTACCTCCAGCTCCCTGCAAGGAGGGAATCCACAGTATCTTGGGTTTTTCTGATGTACCTTTTGGCTCTCCCTGATCCTGCCTTTGGAAAAGCTGAAGCTGGGGGTACCCCCATCTGTTTGGGGATGCTCTGTGCAGCCTCTTCTCCCACAGGAAGCCCTGGAGGGGTGCAGGGATGGGCATTCCAGTGCTCCAGCAAAGGAGGAAAGGGATGGAATCTCCCTGGCCACACATGCAGTGCTGCTGTTGCTGCGCCAGTGCAAGGGTGGCTGTGCTGCTTTTTAAACAAGGAGTTTTTTTTAATCCATGAGAAGTTGTTGGAGCCATGTGGCTGTTGGACATCGGTGCTGGGGGACTGAGGCTGTTCCAGGAGCTGCTGCAGCGGCTATTCCTGGGAGTGAGACGTCAGAAAGGAATCGGCGCTGGTAATTTTTTACTGCAAGTATATAAATAGGTACAAGCACACACAGACATGAGGGCTGATCGTGGAAAGAGACAACTCTTGTTCTGGAAACTCCAGAGGGCTTCTAACATTAGAGTGCCTGGGCTATTTTTATAGAGTGGGAATATTTCATATTATTTCAGTCTTCTTCCTGTCACACAACACTTTGTTGTTTAATCTGTGTGTGGTTATTCCCAGCTGTAATCAGTGGTTATCCTGGGGGCACCCAGTGGGTGCTTTGTTTTTCTCTTAAGAGAAGCTTGTTAAGATAATTCTTAATACTTCTGAATTATCTTGTTTTTTAAAAAGTATCTTCTGCTCTTCTGCTGTTGATGGTCTTCAGAGTGGTTTTTAAATAGCATGTTCATGTCTAAATCAGTGCAATACACCCAGGTAAGCATTTCTAACTGGTGAGTTTTTCCACACGGTCTGTGTGCTCGCTGCCCGTCATCTTTGGTTGCTCCCAAGTTACTTTTTAAAAAGTAATCACAGTGCATGTCCAAAAAATGTGAGGTGGGGTTTTTTTTATTTCCCCATGTTACTAGGTTTAAATCATAGCTGACAGAGAGGTGTGAGTATTTCTGATTTGCTTATATTGGTCACTGGACCAAGTGTTGTCCAGATCCAAAACAGTTCTTGACCAGGACCCACTGGCTGAGAAAGTGATTATGTGCTGCATCTGTCCTTGTCTCCTCCTGGCTTTTGTATCAAATCCCTGTGATAATACACCACAATAACATGCCTTGTTCTTTTTGCCTTTTTACATCTATCTGTGGATTTAAGTTGCTGTACTTCTGCAGTCGGTGTGTTGTCTGCTGCAGCCAGATCATAAGTCACCAGTTATTTGGCTAATTACCTTTCCCGCTAGAAGTGTTGCATTGTAAAGGTTAAGTTTCATTTGCCAAAGGATTTTATAAAATGTAGAGAATTGCTCTACTGAAACATAGGATAAATCATCAATGCTTTTTTACATGTACATATTAAAAAAATAATATAGAAGAGGAATTTGGAAATTACTGTTTTCTTACTCTGGTGGTACAGAGCTGAAGTGATTTTTTTTTTAACTTTTGTTTGTTTTTTTTATGGAAATGGTTTCTTTGGTGCTAAGTGCCATTGTTGTGCTGTTCTCTGCTGGAGGAAGCATTCAAGCTGGTTCCTGGGTAGGTATCCTGCAGCAACAGCAAATGGCTGGCAGGACAGATTGAAAGCTTCAAAGAAGTAACAAATCTCTTGGGACTTCAAAGGCCACTCTTTGTCAGCCAGCCTGCCTGCCTGCCCAGAGCTTCATTGCAGCAATGAAAAGAAAATTAAGATCTTCCTGCCCTAAACCCACAGCCCCCTTCCCTCTTCCAAGGCCAGACCACTCCTCTGTGTTTGTCACTTCTTGTACCAAGCAGTGCTGCAGGTGCCCGTTGGTGCTTTAATAAACGCCAGTTTTTGAAGTAGCACCGGCTCCCAGAACGTCCACTTGTATTAAATTTTAGTGCTCTGAGATGGGCGCTTAAATCCTTGTAAGTGGCTTGGAAATCCCAGCCTGGATCCCTGGGCTGAGGTTGGCTGCTGGAGGTGTTGATGGACCTTCAGCTGCATACTGGTGCTGCCTGTAGCTGAGTTTGCAGCTTTTCGTCTGGGATGCGGGAGGAACTGGGGACTGATGGGGAAGCACTGTCCCAGGAGACAGGAGGTTTGCCCTGCCCATGCACTCCTGGACATTGCTGTTCTCTCAGAGAGGCTGCAGGACTGGTCTCTCACATGGCTTCTCACTTCCTTTTCTTCTTATTTCCTTACTAAAAGGAGTCCTTTGTACCAACAGAAGTTTACTGGTCTCACTGGTGAAAAAATCCGGTTTTGCATTGATATGGAATAAAAAGGATGCAGAAAGATGGGAAAAGAATTTAGTCTTTGCTTTCTTTCTGAGTTTATGCAAACCTCCAAATACTTCTGTCCTCAAAGGACCAATTTCTACTGAAACAAAATGGTGATGATGGTGGTGATGGAAACCTTATAAAACCTTATAAGTTGACCCTATAGCCAAAAAATGTTAAGCCTTTCAATCCAAGAGCAGCATATGACAAGCTTGGTTGGTTAAAAATGTTTTAATTCTCTTTATCATGAGATAAGAAAGAAGAATGAGATGGCTGCTCACCCCGTTTTTGGGGAGGCTTCACGGTAAGTGCTTCATCTGCAGTAAAAGCAGTGGTTAGCTTTGAAGAAAAATTTAAAACTAACAGAATTAGGGCTGCATCAGCAGAGTGTGGCTCTTCCACCACCAATCCTGTGTGTGAGCAGTGGGGATGGAAGGAACATTGCTTGTCATTCATTGCTCCTTCCTGTGCAATTCTATTAGTGCAGTAAATATAGCAAAATACCCTGGTGTTAACCCTGATTGCTGCGTTGCCTTGGCTCTGCTGACGGGCCATTCCTGAGGCAGCCTGGTCATAAACAGACCTGCTCAGAATTATGAACCAAAAATCTCTTTTACCCAGTTACGCCTCACTCTCCAACTAAAACATGGGCCTGGCTTGTTTTAGGAGGTGATGACAAGCAGATAAAATGGAATTAGAGCCTCTGCTCTGCGGGCAGAGCTGCAGCGCTGCCTTTCATAGTTTCTTGCTTGGGCAGTTTTTGTTGCAGTGCTGGTGCTCCAGCTGCTGGAAGGTTGCTGGCAGAAGACTGGGATTTGCAGGTCTCAGAACTTCTCGGATTGGGATCTATGTGAGCATCCTGCTCTGTGGGCTTAGACCTCCTTGTGCAGCTGCTCTGCCTGCGGTGCCTCAGAAAGCAGTGCCTGTTGGACCTGCTGCTGTGAGAAACTCATGTAAAATGGGGATGTTGAGGTGGAACTGCAGATGCTGCTTGTCTAGGCTGTAAAAAATCCATGACCACCATCAGGGCTGATGCCTTTCATTGCATTCCTCCTCATTTCCTATCGGCTGTCACAAGTCAGTGCCTTCAGGGAGGCTTTGAAGCCGCACAGGCGAGACAGGGACAGGACAGGTCATTGGTGCTTGGACTGCAGATAAGGAGTTTTAGTTAGCAGGAGCATTAAATGAAGGTGTTTGGAGGAAGTAGGAAGATGCCTCCTCTGTGGCTCCACATCAGCTTGTGGTGTTCAGCTGGGCAGCAGCTGTCCCCCAGCATGTCTTGGAGTGATGGCACAAGACCTCAGGGACTCTCCTCATCCTGGGGTTAGTAACTGCATCTGTGTTGGGTGGGATTTGCTTCGCTTCAACTTCCTTCCCACAGTGTGATTCTGTCTGCTTTTCCCATGCTGTTCAGAAGCTACTGGCAGTGAGAATCAGCTTTGCTCTGCCTGTGTCCCATCAGAGGCTGGGGCTGCGCTGTGGATGTGCTGGCTCTCAGGGTGATATGCAGGTACATTGTCTCATTTTCCCGCTGGGTTTCGGGATCCTGCAAGCCCCAGTCAGGAGCCACTATGTTCTGTTTGCATGTCAAGGGGTCCTGTCTGAGCCGTGAGCTGCAGCTCCATACCAGAGCTCTCACTGGGGCTGGCTACTGGGCAGTCTTGGCTCCTGGCCTGCAGCATCACCCACTGCCCCTGAGTTACTGTCCCAGCTGCTTCTTGGTGAGTCTGGTCTTGCATCACAGCTGGTTTTTCAGTGCTGGTTTGGAAGATTTGTGCATATCACTGATTTAAAAAAATAGAGTTGGTTGGGTGGGGAAGATACAGCTTTTTCAGCTCTGTTACTCAGCTTGGTTTTATTCTGGTTGATGTTGATTCTGAGTAAAGCTTTTATTTCCTGTCATGATAAGCTGTGGCTGCTCCAAGAGGCTGCCCAGAAACTACCTTATGTGATGTGAGTGCAGTTGCCTTTCTGAGCCAAGGCTGCACCCTCGTGGAAAGTGTCACTGGAGCTGTTCAAGAAAATCTCCTCTCTGTTCTGCCCATAAACTGACTGCAGCTGGGGCTTTTCCTCATTTCAGCTGTTGTAGCCCCAGTGCTCTGCCTCCATGGAGGGCTTGCCTTGGCTTTGTGGAGCCCCTCATGCCCATGCTGTGGGACCAGCTCAGCCTTGGGAGCGGATGCTGCAGCCCTGGTGCTGTGCTGGGCACCCAGAGGCTCTGTCAGGGCACTTGCCTGTGGCTGTCTGGGAATCACCAGGCCAGCAGAAGTGGGTGCTGTGCAGATGGGAAGGGAAATAGGCACAAAAATGACTGAGGAAAAGCTGTGTGTGACTTCACTGTGAGGGATTTTCTCCCTGCCTGGATCCTGGCCCCTGCCTTGACACATTGCTGGACAGTTTTAGTCCAAAATCTTCAGCCTCCTGGTTTTCCATTCACCACATGAGGGCAGGCTGTTTCTAAAGAAAATACAGCAAGAAATCTTCAGCTCAGTGGATAAATTCTCCAACTCCAGGCTCCCTCTGGTTCAGGGAGGGCTGACTGCTGCAGCTCCCTCCAGGTTTTGTCCCCCAAAAGCCACGGAGGATGCGGTGAGTGAGGACGGACATGCCCAGGGCCTGGATGTGCATAGTCCACCCAACCATCATCATCTCCCATGCCCAGGAGAACCCTCCAGCGTCTCCTGTAACAATCTCACTGCTTTGTTATTCCTCTGGGCAAACTCCATTTACTCTAATGGCATTATTAGCTCTGCATAATAAATGTCTTTTCTCATTGTGCTGCTGCTCTGCCAGCCGCAGGTTTGTGGCGTTTGCTTGCCCTGGTACCCACATCCCCGAGTGCAGGGATGATCTTGACAGCATCACGGTGCTGTCAACCAGCTCCATGGGGATTTACCACCATGGTCTCACCTGACTTCACAGCTTCTGCCTGCTGGCTACTATGCAAGTTAACACAGCTTCCAGTGGTTTAAAAAATGTTCAGAGTTAACTGGAGTTTGTCTGATAGTTAATGCTGCCTCTGACTTGAGTTTATGCCTCTCCTTTTTTCTTTTGTATGGATATGTAGCAGCAAATGCCCAGTGGGAATATATGACTTGAAAAACAAAGCCATATGGCTTTGTCAGTGTAGCAAATAATACCCATGGGTTTATGACCTGTGGACTTACAAGCAAATCAGGGACACTTGGGGTGTCAAAGGAGGATGTTGAAGGCTTCGTGGTTGGTGCCCTGGGCAGGAGCACAGGGGGTGAGAGTGGGACAGGGGCAGCCCTATGAGTAGCTCCAAGGAAAGTCCTCTGAGATGTTCCTCTCCAAAGCCTTCTTCAGCTGCACTAACAAAATGCTTCACTCTCACCAACAGCACCAGCAGAATTTGTGGGTCTGAGGAAATCCTTGTGCTCGCCGTCGAGTGTTGGCTGAGCAGCTGTCTGTTAACATGTCATTGGAAGGGACAGAACAACCAGGGATGAGGAGAAAGCCCAAGCGCCTTGGTGAAGCGATGTGATTGCTAGTGGGCAAAAGCCTACCAAATATTATTAATCGCAGTGTCAGACACATCACAGTGACTGCAATAAACCCCAGGTCTCTCTCAGTTATCTTGAGAATGATGCAGTTGGGAGATGTGATGGGAAACCCTCTCAGCATGGCTCTGTCCTGCTCACTCCTGCTCTGCTGCTTTTTCCAGGTTTTTCAAAGCTTCACTTGGGAAGTAAAAAACCCAAAACCCCACAGAAGAACAACAGAAAGCAAACCCCCAAAACCCCAGAGGTGGCTGCTGGGGGAAGTGTCCAAGAAGATGTTGGTGTTTGGAACCCCAGCCATCTTTCACTATGAGTGAGTTTGTGCCCTCCTGCTGCTCAAAAACTGATTTCTGCTCAACCCCTGCCTGCCCTCAGGGCTGTGCCTGCAGAGCTGCAGGCACCAGTGGATTTAAATCAGTGCAGATTGTTCCAGTCAGCTCCTCCTATAAATGCTTCTGATTTGCTTGCTCTCTCAAATAATTTTTCATGTCCTCCTGTGTGAAGCATTTGGGAGGACACCTTGGCTCCATTTAAAGTTTTTATTAGTGTCTTCAATCTGGTGGAGCTGTTGCAGCTCTGTGGGAGAAATGTTTCCTGGGCCACAGATGTATCCTGGGCGGAGGATGGGCCAGGCAAACACAACCTGCACTTCTGGCAACCCCTGCTTTTGCTCATCTTCACTCTCCACAGTTATGCCAGCGTGACTGCTGATGTAAGGCAAGTAAATCCTGGGCTTGAGGCTGGCAGAGCCAGAGGAAATCCTGGTCCCTTGCCCTGACCAGTGATAAATTTATTCTCTCTTTCTGCATTTTTTAAAAATGGTTTTTTGTCCATCTAGAGGGACATAAATAATTGGTGCTGAACTGTTGGGCTTTTTCCAGGATGGGAAGAGGTGGTTTCCTCAGTTGTTTTTTTCTCACTGTTGTGTGATGAGTTGAAGTGCAAAACAGCAGCCAGGGAGAGAGATGGCCAGTTGGGCAATTGCTGCCTCCTGGATGTGGCCCCTCGGCCCCAGTAGGGACAGAAATGTTATTTATCTTTGGAAGTGGTGGCTCTCCTCTGCTATCACTCTCCTGTGGATTTACAGGAGTAAACAGCAAACAGGTCATGATGGAGTTTAAAGATTGAATTTGGAAAACCACTCCCTCCATGAGTGTTGTTAACCTGCTCATAAAGAGGGAGGAAGAAAAGTCAGTGCTCTGTGGGTGTTATCAGCTGATGAGATAAAGCCATGACTCCATTTCAGGTCATCTCCCAGTGTGTTCCTTGGTGGTCCCAGCGCCTGGACCAGGACCTGCTCAGTGATGTGTGCTACCAGTGTCTGCTGGCAGGACTGGAGCTGGCTGAGGAAATTCCTCACCCTTTCTGGCCTCTAATGATAGAACGGGTTAAAGTAGCTTTTCAGAGAAAGGCTCCCTCTGTCCCCAAATCCTGTCCACCCCACCACCTAGAAAACATGGAGCACTAAATTGAAAAACTATTTTCACAGTGAATAGACTCCTCTGCTAAATATGTAATCATGTACCAGCAGGCACAGGAATGAGCTAGTTGGATGAACAAAACCTAGGACTGGTGGGTATTAGCCCCTGGCTTGCAGTTGGTATTGTACTGGTCCCAGAGTTTGTGGGATAACAGCAACATTTCCACTATTTCTTGGTATTGGCCCTGTGGGCTGCTTTCCTGCAGTTCTTTTATGCTGCTGTGTCAGCGTATCTGACCTGGTGCCAAGCTCAAATCCAAGGAAATCCAGAGCAAATCTCTTTGCAGAGCTGTGTGATGTTGGTAGAAGTGAAGGAAGGCTTTCCAGCTGCTCTGCAGGGAAATCCAGCCCTCTCCAGAATGCAGGGACTGAATGTCAACAAGAAAATTCCCACCAACTTCAACTAGGCCAGGATTTGGGTTGGGATTAAAAGCTCAAAGTGCTGGTGCTGAGCCCAGCTCCATTGCCCCACTTCCAGCACTGCAACCTGAGGACTAACCTCTATTTTAGCAGAGTTCAGCCTGCTGGATTTGTTTCTGATCAGTTCTGCCGTGGTTGCTGCAGGAGCTGAAGTGCCATCAGATGCTGCACAGGATGTTTGAGCCCCTGTCTGGCACACGTAGTCTCTGCTCACAGCCACTTCCCCTTTCCCATGGGTGGTAGCTAACAGGTAACAAGTTGGATTTCCCACCCCAGCTCCCTGCACAACCAAGAATTCAGGTATGAGAACAAACCTGCATTT
Source organism: Lycocorax pyrrhopterus obiensis (assembly GCA_014706295.1). Classification (NCBI taxonomy): domain Eukaryota; kingdom Metazoa; phylum Chordata; class Aves; order Passeriformes; family Paradisaeidae; genus Lycocorax; species Lycocorax pyrrhopterus. Next base: position 19,647,179 of record JACSVZ010000005.1, read on the forward strand.
CATTTTCCTAGTTTGGGATCACTGGTGACCCCTCTGGGTTTTTCTTTATGGCTCTGGCACCAGCCTGACTGTGGGCTCAGGATGCTCAGCCTTATGCCAAGAACCAGGATCTGCTGTCCTGCATGCAATGTTCTCCTGCATCCAGTTCACCCTTGGAATACCCACAACTAAATTTTAAGACTCAGCACTTCTCTGGATCTGACCCTGGGAAAACAAAAGGCTCCTCCAGAGTGGTATAAAATGTCCAAGGAGACAAACCACCTGACCTAGGCTTTTTTTTAAAAATCTGCAGATGCATGACCATGGCAAGGGGAAAACAAGGTCAGTTTCTGTATTTATTGCTTTCCAAACAGGTCAGGATTGCTAACATTCTGCCCCATTGCTGACTGGCTTTAGTGACCATTCTTTAACATCACCCCATAATGGTTAAATACAGTAACTTCCCTTCAGATCAAAAAATCTATGGCACTGATGCCTTGAGTACTTTGGGATTTGGCCTGTGTTCAGACCAATTCATAAAACTCAGCTCAGAAGCTCATTCAGTGCCAAGTCTGTGGTGCTTCAGCTTGTCCTGTGATTCTGTTTTAGCCAAGACGAGCAGAAGTGATTTGACAAATTCTTGCAATGTGTTGCTTGGATGAGCTGCTGCCTGGGCTGGTGCCTCTCCGGGTTCTGGGGGGCACAGGGAGCCACAGGTTCTTCTTGGATACAATTCTGCAAGCAGGATGAGCTGGCAGCTTTGCTCCTGGCTGGGACTGAGTGGTGCAGAGGGGTTTGGGTGTCTTGCCCAAAATGCACTGTTATTTGCTTTTTTCCCAGGCTATTTCTGGCTGCTGCACTTGCTGCCTGCCTGTGGCTGTTGTCTGGTGTAGAGAACCTGCGAATGGCAAAGCTCCTGCTGGTATCCCCATCTGTGTGCTGAGCCTTGGAAGGCTCTTGCTTTCTAGCTCTCTCAGCTTCTGTGGGGTCTCATATTGTCTCTACCATCACACCCTTGTGACGTGGGGAGATGTTTCACTTGGAAGACATCAAACCAAGATCACAACAGTTTTGAGGCTTGGACATCAGCCTGCTCCATAATTAGAGGAAACAAAAGGTGAAATCCTTAAATAAACCTTTGTAAAAGATTTCAGATTTGTAATTAAATACTGAGCAAGTCTCGGTATGTTCCGCTGCATCACAGAGAGGCCCTTGCAACTCACAGGGGTCTGAGGTCTCCATGGTAGTTACAGATTCTCTCTCAAAAGGCTGTGGATGATGCATTTAGGGACTGTAGCAATCCTATGGATCTGGATATGGCAATCCCAGAGCTGGCAGGCTGAAGTGGTGGGCTCTCCATCCTTGAAATACATCTACCAGAGCAGGATCTGATCCTGTTCTGCTCCAGTCTGGACAGTTGCTCTCTTTAACTTAAACCATAAAAGCTCAATATGGCTTTGTCCAAGCAGATCCCAATGTGATGTTAACACCACCACATCCTTAAAAGATGCAAGTGGTGTTAATTTAATCATTATACTGTTTTTCCACAACAGATGTTGACATTTCACTATTGTCCCAGAATTAAATGTCAAGTTATTCCTGTTCAACACTACCAGTGGAACGTTCAGGGATTCCATCTGCAGCTGTATTTAGAGCCTGCCTGCCTGCTAAGCCAGCATTTCCAAGCAGGTTTGTACATGGGCTGCGGCAAGTTCACGTGTGTACCAGAGAGCTGCCTGGGTTAATTAATTCCCTTTCCACACATTATAACCTAGAGAAGCAGGGCAGCTGGAGGGGGAAGTTTTCTTTTCACATTGTGGGACCAACTTTTGTATTTCTGGTGTTGTTGCAACCTGGAAAACAGAAGCAGCATTCAAGAATGAGCTGATGGTGGATGTGAATGCTTCAAACACGAGAGATACATGATTAATCTGAAACAATTCATAACCCAAAATCCAGTGCAGAAACACTGGCACAGCTTTTAATTTTGCACTTCTCACTGCTTATGAGAAATTTCTAGCTATGCCTCTGAAGCCACTTTCTGTGCTCTTGGCAGCTATTGAAACACTTTGCCTTCATTTGAGGGGTCAGGTAAATATCTCCATGCATCACCGAGCCAATACGAGTGCCACGTGCTCTGCATCGGATGCCGAGTGCCTCAAACCATCTCATCAGAGGCGAACTCTTCTTTGCTCAGCTGTGGAATGTTGTTTCTGAGCATCTTGCCCTGCTGCCTTGTTCAGGGGTGAATGCCAGTGAGGGATTTGGGAGAGACAGCAGGGATGGAGGAGGTTTCTTGTGTACAGCCCCTGACCTGCTCAGCTCCTGTCATTGTGCTGGTGACAGAGGTGGCTTCAGATGGCCACAGCAATGGCAAAACTGGGGATTTGGGAAACCTAAGATGCAGGTGACGTTAATGCCATGCTTGATAGCTTTAGCTGCTGTTGGAGTGCATAGCCTGTGGTTTGACAGCCTAAAAGACAAAGACGTTTTCTGCCAGGGCTATCAGCTGTGTGCATCCTGTGCCTCTCTGGAGAGAAACCCTGGGGGTAGAGGGGCAGCAGAGGCGTGGCTGGAGCCACTGGTTTTCAGGACACGTGCAGCAGAAGAAGGGAGGTTGTGTTTTGGAGCAGAGGGCACAGGGAAGGAAGGAAAGAAGGAAGACAAACTCCCGGGTCTCCATCTTGTAGCATTTTCAGATTGAATCTGTATGCCTCCAGACCAACACAAATGGGCGAGGGGCAGGTGCAACAGGAGGCAATTTGAAACTGTGGTGACAGGAGAGCAGATAATCCATCCAGTACTTCTGATCCAATAGATTATGGATGAACGTCTCCTCAAATAAAGGCCTCAGGTGATTGCAAATATTTCCAGAAAAGAGACAAACCTCCTCACCTGCTCTCAGCCAACAGTGCCATGAAATTGCAGCTTGGGCAGCTCACACCAACCATGATCTGGGCCTCAGGGCCAACTTTTTGGTGACAAAGCAGAAAATGTCCCTTTGTTTTTTTGGATGGCAGCTTGCAGGGAGTGTGCCATTTTCAGCTCTGTGAGGGATTGCTGAGATTATCAGTCAGAAGCACAGAGAGTTCCTGTTTCTGGAGAGTCTGAAAATGAACAAAGAAGAGTAATAAGAAATAATTTGAGGAGGTTTTATTATTATTACATTTAGTGGGAGGGTTGTTTCTTTAATGCTTGATATGTTTTTTCCACACTAGATAGGTGAGCTTATATTACACAGTAAAAAAGCTATTAGTTTTCTCAAAAGATTGTCAATTTTCTTTCCAAATTGCTAAATTAAATTTTCTATTTTATGGGAATGCTCTTTCATTTGTGCAAAATCCTGTGCTCAGATAGTTAGGCCAATCTCATCATGCAAGACCATTAGATTAACTAATTGGATCTGTCTTACTCGTACATTTCTATCAGGAATATCTAATAAATGTGGAAATCCATTTGGAAATGAAGACAGCATCTTCATGTTCTCAGGACCTCGGAAATTTCTGGTGTTGCAGCTGCAGCGTGAGCCCAGCCCGTGGGAATGAGCTGCTTTCCTGTTGGCAACTTTGTCAAAGCCTTTTTCCAAGGTAGGAACCTGATCATCTTCATGATTGTCACAAGTTGCTAAAAGACGCAGTTTCTCCATGGTATTTAATCGATGCTAATCCCAGGAAGACACAGGGACATCTCTGGCCCTGTCCATTTGGGCTGTCACCAAGGAAGGCGTGAGGGTGACCTCGGTGCTGTCATTGCTGATCTTCTTCAGTGTACTTATGAATTTATCTCCTTGCTTTCCCAGTAAAGCAGAGTAAAACCATTATCCTGTGTTGCAAATGGAGAGGTGTGGGAGCGAGGCAGTGAAGGAGCTCCCAAGGCTGTCTGGTCTGGAGGCATCTGAGTGGAGCTTCCGCACTCTAAATCCCAACACTTCAAAGTTTACCTCTGCTTGGTCTTCATGTCGATGCTTAAGAGACTGTCACAAGACTATCAGTGACTCCTTTTGTTCTCAAGTTTTTATCTTCTACGACTCCTGGCTGGATTCAGCCAGGGGTTTGCAGGCAGGGCTGCTTTTAATGGGATCGCTTTGCAGTTTGGAGTTAAGTCATTTTGTGGATAGGGATCCCAAAGGGTTGGATGCTGCTGGTCCATGTGTAGGGTGTTAGAGCTGTGCTGGCAGTGGGACCTCTCTGTGGCAAGATTCCTGTCCTGTGAGTGAGGATAGGTCTGTGTTCCCTTGGCAATGCCTGGTCTGGCAGAAACTCTGCAGAACAGAGTGAACCTTTTATGCTTTCGCAAGGTGCTTGGACTGACAGAGTGTGCTTGTATTGGTTCAGTGTTTTGTATCACACAAAAATGAGGTATTTTACTTTTAAACTGAATAGACTTTCTTGCTGAATCAGTCTTGCCTTCCAGGGCAAGCTAAACCAAAGCCACCCACACTCACTTTGTGAGTACTAAGTACTGCTGACTGACAACAATTCTCATTTGTGAGAGCAGTTTCTAATAAAGCCAGACCTCTTTCTCCCTAAGATCTTCCTTCTTACTCTTGCCCAGGTTACTAATGGTGAAAAATCCCTAAAGGCCATGGGTAAGACCTGAATGCTGCTTGCTCCACTCTGCCAAAACCAGCAGGACATTTACTGCTGGCCTCAGAGAAGGTGCAGTAAGAGAAAGGGGGGCAAGAGGAAGTAAAGTGACTCAGCTCTAAGCATGTATTGTTTAAATTATTCACTCTCTTCTAAAACAGACCGTTGAATAATACATTGTGGTCACTTTTATTTCTAAATGCTTGTACTTAGGCTGAGGTTAAAATGATGTCCTAAAATGCCACTTGCACTGAGGTTCCTCTGGAGATGCCCCCAGGCAGGGCCTTAGTCCCTACTCTTCTCACCTGTGTTTTATGGTTCTGGGTCCTGTGTTGGGCAGAGTCAGCTCCAAGTCCTGCCTGGTCAGGTCCCCCACACCTCCAGTACCAGGAGACTGATTTCAACAACCCCAAAGCACTAAAAATAACAAGCCTGGGTTTGTTTCTATTTGCTTTTTCCATTGCTGGCCAAGCTCTCTGGAGTCATTTATCAACAGCTTTGTTCCTTCTTCATTAATGAGAAGTTTTGACCTAATTGCACTAATCCCTGAGTTTACAGAAAACCTTTGAAGTGCCCTATACCGGAGTCAAAACATGGAGCAGTGGACGGAGCAGAGTGACTTGTTCTCCCTTTCTTTCCCATCCTGTTCCTGTAACATGCTCACACAGTGATTTCTGTATTTGGGGAGAATTTCTACTTGAGACACCTGTAGTTCAGGTGGGTTTTGCAGTCTTATTTAAAGAACAGGGGGAGTCAGGAGAAACTACGTCTGCATCACACTTATCTGCTTCTCAATTTCTGCCTCATGTTTAATAGTAATAATATAAACCAAATCCCCAAAGAACTGTTTGAGAGGTCTGACATTTATGCATTGTATGCAGGAATGATTTAGCATTTAAAAACAAAATAAATCTCTCTGTGTAAGGTGGTTCATTATTCTAACTGATTGGAAATGAGACAGATGTGAACGTTTAGTGAGGGTCCTTTTAAAACAAAACTTCCCTTCTGTCGATAAACTCTCCTCCTTCACAGAGCGGTGAACCTGCCTAAGCGTCCAGCAGGATAATTAGTTGTTCTTTGGGAAATGCCTTCAAATGCACCAGTGTTAAATCTTACTGGGTTCTTTTATTAAATTAATATTTGGCTTGTGCAAGAAGGATGCAATCTTAATAGCCAAGCCCTCTGAGATCTGTTAATATCCTCACAAATGCAAGTGAGGATGCTGATTCTGAAAAGCCCAAGGTGTGCTGAGCTTTGAGCCCAGCCATCCGTGAGGAGTACTTGGATGGCTTCTTGGGCAGCTACTGCTGCCATCACCTCTGGAAGGGTCAGGCCATGAATGCAGCTGACAAAAAATAGTCAGTGCAAGGCTGTGGTCTCCCCTGGAGGGACAAATGACAAGGGAGATGCTGATGGAAATGGACAACTCTGCACACCTTGTGGAACCTTCACCTCCCAGGCAGAGAAGGGTTCTGGGACAGAGCCATGCTCAGCAAAGACGTTACATCTATGATGGGAGACCTGGGGCAGGAAAAGCTCCAATAGGCCAAGAGAGCCTTTGGGAGCAGGAGGTGTCTGCAGCAGAGGGGTAGAACAGTGCTGAGCCCCATCGCGAGCAGAACGTGCACGGGGGAACGTCAGGCACTTCCCTTCTGCAGGGTGAGGCTCACAAAAACCCCAGGGGCCTGGTGGGTACTTGAAGAAAGTGGCTGTAAAAACAGAAACTTCTTTGGCTTGCAATTTTTTCTCCTTGCCATTTTGTGCAGTGACCTTTCCTTAATGAGAGGGAAGCCTGAGAGGGAAGCCTGAGAGGGAGGGAGGGAGGGAGGGGGAGGAAGAAGATGCTGGAGAGGGACATGTCAACTAGCAGAGGTGGTGCCTGTCCTGCTGCACAGTGGCTGAGCACCTCAGTAGCACACTGGCAGCCCCAGAGCCATCCTTCCTGGGATGGAGACTCTTCATGCTGCTTCATATTTCTGTGTTCCAAGGTCTCCTCCCTTGCTGGGACTTGGTGCTTGCTGGGGCTGCTCCAAATCCACTGGCTCCAGCAATGACTCCTGATCTGTGTTGGTGAGGGAGAGGAACACTGTGTCCCTACAATTTCTTGAATTATTGGGTATGAAAGCTGACACTGGGTCACCCATCCACTCTTATACCCATAAAATGGTGTTTGAGGAGCAGTCTAACACTTCTGATACCTTTGGAAGTGCCTCATTACTATGCGACTGGAGACAGCTTCTGCATGAGCCCAGCAGAAATAGTCCTCTATTATGTCTCTTCACAGAGTTTTTGCATATAATATTAAGCATTAAAATAATTTAAGAAGGCATAAATCAAGTTTTACTGTAGTGCCACTGTACAGGAAGAAAGCACTCCTGGAATTGCACCTGAATACATTGTGGCCTCCTTTGGAGTGGGAAAAATTTATATATTCAATATAACTTCCACTGGTTCTGCTGTAAATCCCATCTCAGAGCTGCGTGCTCTCCTCATCGTACAATGGAACTTTGTCAGCATGTGCAGCCCCAGAGCTCTTACCTGGGGCTGCCTGGTCTGCCTGGACTGCAAAGGTCCAGTCTGGCTCTGCCCTCTGACCTTGCACTGTGCACCACATCACCTTTGCTCCAGCGCTTGTGTTGTGCTGTTGAGCCTGTGCAGGGGACTGGGAGTGCTGCATCTCCCTGGAGTTATATCCAGAGTGTCCCCCATGTCTGCCCCGAAGCTGTCAGGCTGCTCCCACTGTGCAGAGCTAGTCCACAGCTCTGTGGTTTTACATCCCAACACTCTGTGTGAGTGTGACGTCCATGGTGTGGCAGCCCTGGACTGGTACTTGTCAGCAGTGCTTTATTTCCATAGGTGCTTTATTTCCATGCTCTGGGCTGATCCCTTCTGGGCTGGCTCCCGGCAACGTCTCTTCTGTTGATTAATCACCAGGAGATGATAAATGAAAATACCAGCTTGAGAAATGTCTGCCCTGTGCTCCCAGCAGAGACAGCGGTGCATGGTGAACAGTTTTCTCCCATCTCTTCTGTTTGATTCCCTCTGCAGAGCTGCGTCTCAAAGTGATTCTCTTGTACTTGGGAGCTTTGCCAGTGTTCAGCCCCACTTGCTAGGTGCTGGAAAAGAGAGGGGTGCTGCACCTTGGGCAGTGGTGAGGAGTGCTATGAGCATCCATCCTCCCTGATGGCTGCATCCCACCACCAGTATGGCCCTAACTCCAGCACACTGCATGTTTCATCCTTTTATGCTGTGCCTTGGGTTCTCCAGAGATGGAAGGTGTGTGGAGGAGCTTTCAAGCCACACCAACTGTGTCTGTGCACTTTTAATTTTACAAAAGATGCAAAATCCTTCAGGTGACTGCATGGTTAGCTGTACAGCCAGCTGCCCCCTGAAAACCTGTGCCTCATCCACAGTTAAGAGCTTGTTTGGAAAGGTTTGGATCTGGATGGGATTTTATCCCATGAAATATTCTGCAATTTTGTGTCCTTTAATGGGAGAGAAGACTTTTCAAACCCTTTATAAAAAAAGAGGAGATCTCTAGGACTGGAGTGCAGAGATTTTCCAAGGCTCTGGGAGACATTTCTGATGTGTGACTGAAACCAGTACATACTTGGAAAAAAAGTTCTAGGTCTGAAGTATCTCATTTTGGACAGGGAAAGTGATTTGTCTGTGCATTCTTGATGTACAGCCCTATTGGCGTCTGCAGTGTCTTTAAGTGATGTATCTCTCTGAAGGCTTCACTGCTTCTGCTGTGTGATCTGCTCCCAACAAACTCCAGAGAGCGAGTGATTTATCAGCCACTGCTTTTTAGGGTGAGGAAAAGGCTAATGCTTTATGGATCTATCAGCATTCCTGTATGGCACACAGAATACAATATCCTGCCAAAGCGGGAAGGGATGTCTTCTACCTGGCAATCCATCATTTCTCCCAGTGCCCCATGGCAAATGCACTTTTCTTTTTTCCATCAGGCTATGTGTGGGTACTGTAATATAGTGAAGAGCTTATCCCTTCTCCTCCTCCACAAATGGTTATGAAAGCCTGAAAGTGCAACTTCTGCAGGGTGCAGAATAAGATGGGAAGGGTCATTTTGACAGAGAGAAGACGTCATTGCCTGCAGCTCCTGGTTCCAGCAGGACCTACAAGATCTTAAGCGATGCAGCTGTGCCATAGACAGCACAACAGAAGCACAGCAAGGATGAGAACTCCAGGCCAAACATGCCCATGCAGACTGCCAGGTATGTGCCAAAAACATGCAGATGTGTCAACAGATGCTCCAGGATTTTCCTTTCTCCACTGCCCCATGGTGATTTCCTCTGTTATAGGCGTGGATCAGCTGACCTTGTCCCCATGGAGCTCATCCATCCAATCCACAGAGTAAGTGAAGTGTGTTTATAGCCTGGTGAGCATCTACTGGGGAGTATGAATCCCTCTCCTACATCTCTCCTTGGTGTTTTAATTGATTCAGGGTTTTCCCAGTGGACAACTTCATAAGAGCATTTGATAAAATCAGCTACACACGATCCTGCCTCTCATTACTCGCAGGCTTGAGGCAGGTAGATGATTAAGTGAATTTTTTATGGCATGAGCAGTTGTAACAAGGGAAATTATCATCCTGGATATGAGACAATGACTTGGCTCTTGCTACATCTGCTGGCAGACAACTAGCCCAGTGACTTTGCCTCTGATATTGGAGCAAGTCTTCTGCTTTCTCCTCCAGGACAAACCTGCATTTGCTACCCTCACATTAAAAGGACAAGCCATATGGATGTGCCCGTGCTCAGGAAAATAGCTTCAGATTTTCGTGGGGCTGATGTTGCAGTCCTGATGGATACCAGAGAGTCCGCAATTGTCACCTTGGGAATGCTTCTGCAGATGCTGTGGCGGGAGAGCGTCCTTTGGGCTTAGGGCTGGAGGTGCTACAGAACATGACAGTATTGTTGGTCCATGGATGGGATGGACCACTTATTTCCACTTAGCTGCATCCTAGACTTTATTACCCCAAGAAAAGTCAGTAATGCTGGAGTGAAAACTAGAGAAAATGAGTGAAAATCACTCCATTAGGGAAAGTCTTCAGTTAAAATGTGAGTTCTCTTTCTTCCTGCCAGTGGACTTTGGGTACAACCTAGAAGAGTGACTGAAAGAAAGGGCTGCCACTTAGTTTTGTTGCATGTTTCTAGAAGCTTTAACTTGCTTTTGACACATCTCCTTGTTGATAAATAAACTTTATTTTTGCAGGGAGTCATTGTCAAGATAATGTCAGATCCCACTGTGAAGCCAGATCCAGTAAAGAGCAGTAATGTTGTTTTCTAATTTGCTTGAAATCCCAAAGCACTCTCTCATCTGAGCAGAGATACCTCAATGGCACCTGTTTGGTGCTGTGTGTAATTCTTTGCTCTAATGGCATGCTTGACAATATCTGTGTACTTACCTGGAGCAGCACAAGCTCCCTGTATTTAAATGAAATACACACAGCAGGTTTGAAGATGAACACAGGAGATGCTTGAATGCCTTTCAGACAACTGTAATTCAGGCCATAAACATAATACAGATTGCAATATTGTATATAAAGGAGCACTTCAAATACCAGGCTTTGTGTTCTGCAATTCAGTCCAATTGATTCCTGGCCTAACACAATGCTGTACCCGAAACTGTTGCATAAACATAACAAATCCACCACCAAATCAATGAAGGAGATGCAGAAAAGGTGTGGTAACTATCTGGTGTGATGTGGCTCACATCAGCCGCAGCCTGTGTGCTGGTATTCCATGTAAGGCACCAGGAGAAAAGAAAATGGGTAAAAGATGACTCCTCATCCATATCACTGACCGCATGCCCACCTTTTGCTCTGCTGAAAGGCACAATTTGTGCTGTGGAGCACCTGCACCTCTGAACAAAATGAAATTTCTGGATTTCTCTGAATTCCTGCAAAGCGGGACTTTTTGCTGCCTGGTTAATGGGAATTTTGTCAGTCATGCTTAATAGAAACAATAAAGGGATAATAAATAGTGCAGTCTGCGGACAGAAACAGGCTCCGACAATCCATTAACCAATGAGACGTGTTGCACATTCCAGCTTATTAGACGCGTATCCATAATATATTTTAACAATCTCTCCCTGGCAGGCATTTTCCTAGAACAAATACACAGTTTGGACTTCCATTTTTCATCCCTGTTCAAAATTTCAGAGTGAAAAAGAGCTGGTAGTGAGCCATTAGCAATAATTTGATCCTGCATTTGCACTGGAAATTTTTAATAGATTTTTCTTCTGTTCTTCTGCTTCCACTTGCTCCGTCATTGTTTTTCTGTGCACGGTGCCGGCTGGGGGCGAGCAGCGAGAAGACCGCCTGGGCAAACACTGTTTTGGCAGTTTTTCATACGTGGCCCTTGCTGTTTTAAATAGAGCCTTTCCTCACCCCACCTTCTTGCTTCTCAGTTTGTACAGCTGCTTGCTGAGCAATGAGCAGCACGGGCCCCTTCCAGCTGAGGGCGCAATCTTGGTATTTAGGGTCTTTTGCTGGTTGAGATGGAGCTGGAATGTCCTTTCAGCTGGGGGACACAGGATCTGACCAGGCCTGTGAGACCCCAGGGGACCTTCAGCTCAGTGAGCGAGGTGTTCCCAAGAACTCCATCTGGAAAGTGGTGCAGAAATGGTCTTGCTGGAAGAATACTACCTGCTCATGTAAAGCTGCCTGTTTCCAGTGTAGCTGCTCTGGTGATTTGTCCTGTGCACACACAACAGCATCCCAGACTCGTGGCACTCCTGAGCGTTCTGGAGACTGGGCTATCCAGACTTCAGTGCTGCCCTAGGGGGGCTCAGTGATGCTGACGGCCCTGCACTCAGCACCACTCCGCCCTCATGGCAGGGTTTCCAGGTGAGTCCCACTCTGTCCCCCCAAGTTACGGGAAGGGTTTGGTGCAGTGTGTGGAACTTTGCTCTCCCTTGCAGCCCCGGCCGGGGCTGGCGAGGGCTTAAGAGACGCTCTATTCACTCGCAGTGCAGCACTATGAACTCATGCAACACGTGCGAACGAGGTACCGCGCATCCCGCATCCCGCATCCCACGCCAGGTGCGTACGTGGAGCTACGCAGGGTCTGCACCGCACAGGCAGCGAGCGAGGGGGCACCGGGAGCAGCGCTCAGCGCGGTGTGAGCCCGCGGGGCTGCGCACCCCGCACCCGTCCGCGGCGGTGCCGGTGCCGGTGCCGGGCGGGAGGGCGCGCACAGGTGCGGCGCGGGGCGGGGCGGGGCGGGGCGGGGCAGCCCCGCGGGGCCCAATGAGCGCCGGGGCGGTGCCGCGCGCGGGGCGAGTTTCCCGCGGGCGGGGGGCGGGCACCAATCAGGGCCGGGGCGGGGCGGCACGCGCGGAGCCGGGACCGGGACCGGGACCGAGACCGAGACCGAGACCGAGACCGAGACCGGCGCCCCGGGAGCGAGGTGCGGAGCAGAGCTTCGCTCCGCTGCTCCCAGTCCCGGCGCATCCCGGCACGGCGGGGATGCCCGCTGACAGCGCGTAGAGGAGCGCCCCGGTGGCCCGGGAGGATGTCGGGGAGCAGCGGAGCGCTGTTGCTGCCGCTGCTGGCGGCCGTGCTGCTCGGTGCTCCGGGGGCCGCGCAGCCGGCGGGGGAAGCTGCCTGCCGCCCGGTCCGCGCCGCCTTCCAGGTGCTGCAGCCCGGAGCCAAGTGGGTCCCCGAGGGCCCCGTGCCAGGTGAGACCGCCCTCTCCGTGGTGTCTGGCCGGCTGTCATCCCCTCCCTGGGGTTTACCCGGGGCCGTTCGGGTGCGGGGCGAAGCGGCTGCAGCGCCCCGAGCCGGGGCCGCGGACAGGGGGTCGCTGTGCGGCTGCGGGACGCTGCGGAGCCGGGTGCGGGCTGCCCGGTCTCCCGCGGGGAGCTGCTCTTCCCCGGCGGCAGGGGCTGCCGGCCGCTCGGTGCCGGTGGCCGCCGGGCTCGGCGCCTCGGATATGGCGATAACACGAAGCCTGTGATTCACGTCGCTGTAATGGGAACTGGCTGGAGAGCAAATCTTTATTGCGCTCGGTTTGTTCAGGGGGGTCTTTCACCCCGGCTGACCGAGGTGAGCTCGAGCTGTCGGGCAGAGCCGCGGCGCTGCTGGAGGGACCAGCTGGTCCCGTCCTCGCATGCCGCTGTCGGGGGTCCGGTGTGAGGTCCTCGGGAGCTCGCGGTGTCCTCGCCGGCGAGCGGAGGCTCCGCGCGGCCGTCACGTCTCCGCAGGTCGCGGGTCCGCCAGAGCCGCTTTCCACAGCGCGAGATATGCCAGGGTCCGAGGCAATCCCGCTCTGTACGGCTGCTCCGAGAGCATCCAAACCCTCATCCCAGCCCGAGCCCGGGGTCTGCCGCAGCTCCAGAGGATGGGGCTGGAAAGAGGCAGCGCGGCATTCCCCGGGCTGTGCGGGTGCTGTGCGGGGTGTGAGGGCGCAGTGGGAGTCTGCGATAGATCTGGGAGAGGTGTTACTCTGCTCTGCAGTTCCCATTACAGGTGGCTGTCAGAGTGGTACCGTACCAAACCTCACCACCTATGCCCTGCAAGGCTGCTTTCTGTATATAAGCCTCATTCCTATTTTAAAATGTAAGTGAAATACTTGAATTCCTTGCCTTTTAAAGGATCTTTTGCAGCTTTTTGGGAGCTAGGGAATGTCGGCTGCTCCGGGTGGGTGGCTGTGTGCTGGGAGTATGTGTGCACAAACGGATCAGTTTTGATGGCTGCGTTACGGAGCTGCCTGGAGAGCTTGGTGCTGTTGTGTTGGGTTCAACACGCAGTGGAGAACGCCTGCCCTGAAAAGCTTATGATCAAAGTATGAAAAGGAAAAGATAACAGGCAAACGTGACGGGCAGGGGAGGTGCAATGAGATCATCGCCAGCAGTAGCTGCTTTTAAAAACGATGTGTTGAGTTACGTTTCTCGCATTTGGTGTCGCACAGGCCAGAAACACAAGAGTTCCTTCAGCAGTGATCTGCTGCAGCACAGGAGAGGAAGGGGGGAAATGGGGTGCCCAGGGCTGGGAATGTAAGATGTTGCGGCTGCTGGTGCAAATCCCAAGTCTTTTGGTCTGTAGGACTGTAGCAGTGCCTCAGCTTAGCAAGAGCTGTGAGAGATAAAAGGGGAGTTTAGACGTAAATCCTGGTGAGAGTGTACCTTTCCTGTCACTACCTACATTCCCTTCTCATATAAATTTTGACACTTAATGCTCCTTTCAGACTAGCTGCAGGAACAGCATTTCTTCTCATTCTGTCCCACCAGGGCCTTGGTCTCCTGGTCAGTAAGAAACTGGCACTGGAAATACTTTCCAGTGAAATGTTTGCATGAAGAGTTGCAGGAAAGGGAAGGAGCTACTCTTATCACCACTGAATTGACAAATTCTGTTTGTCAGAAGGAAGGGAAGGTTTCTTTTGAAAGTCAGTGAAATTCTTGCTTTGATTCCTAAATAACTTTACTGAGTATGTTTTTACATACTCCAGGGAGGTGATGGAGGGGTGGGCAGGTTCCTGGAGGATGACTCCCATTGTATTGAGGTGCTGCTGGGGCTGCCATGCTGCAACGTGCTCAGTCCTTCCCCAGAAACCAGTAGCATCCTGTAGCCTGGCCTGGCTGTGATTGCAGTGGGTGTTTTTGCCCTGGTATCTTCCCTTCCCAGCAGGGTTCAGGTTGCTGGGGTTTCTCTGTTGTGCTTTTGCTCCCCTGTGAGCCCCAGCTGCATCCCTGATAGTCAGGAGGAGTAAGGAGCCCTCTGCCTCTCTGCAGAGCCTGTGGGCAGCTGGATCAATACCTCGTAACAGGGCTGGTGTTTCAAGTGAATGCTTCAGCTTGTTACAATGATAAAGTTCCCACATATCAAATCGAAAGTGGATTTTACATTTGCCTAAGTACATAAACTTGATCATAATTAAAGCAATGACTGCTTGCTTATACCTTGGATCTGGCCCATCTTGCATGACTCTGTTTGGTAATTACACTTCAGAGCACTTGCTTCTTCTAGTAGCAGCGGCATAAATCTCTGTAATAGGCGAACATCACTCAAGGACTATTTTCCAGGCATCTGTTTATTGCTTTTCTTCCTTTCATACATCTGTCAATTAAAAAAAGTTTCAGAGTTCCCAGCCACAAATCACCATGGAATCAATTCTGAGAACCTTTCCCTATGGCTCACACCACCCTGGAGAAACTGAAGCTAAACGACTTATTTAAAATGTGGGGTTTTTGGGTTTTTTTTTTGTCACAAACAGAAAACAATTGTTTCTGGAAGCCCCATTTTGCATTATGAGCAGTTGTGGCTGAAGGAGTAAGTAGTGGAAACACTGCTGAGTTGCAACATACACAGGAGAAATGTCCCACAGCTCAGTTTTACTGCATCAATGGTGTGTGGGCTGGAGGGACGTTGGCACAGCACTCTCTGTAGGAGAGCTCTGAAGTAGGCAGAGACCACACTTCTAATTAAAAAACAAACCAAAAAAAGGGCAATTCTGATAAATGTGAGGGAAGTGTCATGCTGTTTCATGAGTGGTATTGATGTTCTGGGAGTAATTCTAGCTGCAGGCATGCACTAAGCAGTGAGAAGCTTGGTCTCCTCCGGTCCTGCAGTCTGGGGACCAGGTTTTTGTCACTCTGGAGCATGCTTTGGCCTGCTTAGAGGTGGGGAACAGCACGGCCTAACTACTGTCAGATATGGCTGACTGTTCCGAGGGGTGGGAGGATGTAGTTCATGGCAACATCTTGATTGGAGCTGGATCAGAGATCTTGTGCTGGAGAGGAGTGAAGGCAGGATGATGGGAGAGTGCTTTTCCTAGGTTTTGATGAAGATGAGACTGGATGCCAGCTCCTGAACCAGCCTGTGGTTCTGTGTTGGGGTAGCTTCATGTTCAGTAATAACTAAATTCTCTTTTTCCTATGTTGCCTGTCTTAGTTTTCTTCCTCCATCTGCCTTTTCTCTGCATAATTTCTCCTATCTATAAACAGGAGCTTGAATTTCCATTTCTCCTGCTCTGCTTTTCTCTCCTCTTTGCCGTTTGGGTTTCTTTGTATTGATGGTGATGCTCCAGGTAATTGGGCTGGCGCATGTGGTTAGAGGGGAAGGGATGAGCTGGTGCCTTGGCAGGATGGGGAGAGGGGATGGATGTCTCTGCTCTGGGACAATGGAAAACTGAGGAATATTTATCTTGACAGAAATATATGCTGGCCGGTCTGTTTCCTTCTCCCACAGCAAAGTGTTATTTACAGCTTTTTGTTCCTTTTCTTTGATGGAAGCAAATATGGATTCACCCTAAGAAAACAGGAGATTAACCTTTTGGAGTTGAGGTGTAAAGCTTTACAAGTGGCTGGCTGAGCATGTCAAGCTTTCTTTTCTCTTTTTTTTTTGGCAGCTGGTGTGTGCCAATGTACAGTTTAAAAATTAAAAATCCCAACTCTTCCTGTTGGTCTCTATGCGCTTTTGCTTATGAGCTGGCTCCCTTTGTACTCCTGCTCTTTTATTCTGTTTTTTCTGAGTGGGACTAATGATGCTCCTCCCTGTGCAGCCTTTCCATTTAGTTTAGCACGGTGGTTTAAGAGCTCAGTTTACTAGATAATTGAGTTTTCTGTTCTTAATTATTTCAGGCCTGCAAGTTGCTCTCTTGATAGTTAAGAGAGCAGGAGCAGAACCCTAAAATTTAGTAACCTCCCCAGGCAGTGGTTTTATAGTGAGATCATTAATTTTCTTTTTTTTTTCCCAGGGGTTAACTTTAACAACATCCTGAAGAGTGTTCTTCCCAGTCTTTGGAATGGCTGTAGGATGTGTGCATGTGACTGTAATAAATTTATGTGGGGAGTGGGTGCCCAAAGTTAACTCCATTGAGGACAGTGATGATACATTTGTATATTTGTTAGGAGGAAACGTTTGCTCTGTAAAACCTATTTTTCTCTGTAATGTTTTCTTTAGAAAGATGTGTTTTTATAGAGTGTTAGATTTGCATGAGAATCATCTGGACAACATTTTAAGACCAGGGGAGGAATCCAGAGTCAGATGGCCTTGTGAAACACGAGATGGAACAGAAAATAAAGGATAATTAAGCAGTAATAAATATCCCATTTAGTACCCATACTGTTCCAACTTAAATCACCTACTGAATGAGGTTGGTTTATAATTTATATCTCTTTAATTAGGTTTTTAAAAGATCAGCATTAAATATGAGTTCTGTGTTCTAAACAGTTGCATTTCCTTTTCCTCCCCCTCAAATGCTGAGCATTAAAAGGCACTGACAGATGTACAAACCCCTAATCACATAATTTAAAATGTTTTTAATAAAAAGTATTGAAAAAGCTGGGGGGAAATCCTCTATATTTAAATGTTGAGTCACTGCTTTTATCTATTTAAAGCATGATGCTGGTTGTAAAACAACTGGAGGAGGCAAGCTGACCCAAAACAGCATCTTTCTTGTGGGTAATATTAACAAATTGGTGAGTTAAGAGAGTGGGAGGAACTCCTCTGACATTTCCAGACTGCAGAAGGCGAAGGTGCCACTGCATGGCGTAGCAGAGCCCCCTCACACAGGAGGAGGCTGCAGGAATATAATGTTAAGCAGGGAGAGGTTCTTATTTTGGCAGTGCCTGGGGTAAATTTGGGGGGAATGTTAATCTGATTTAAGCTGCGATTGGATCTGGGTGGGAAGGCTTGTGTGCCCCAGTGTGCACAGCTTGTCTGCCTGTATCTGATGACAGGGTTGAAGCTATCCTGGAATGCTTAAAGTCAAAGGAAAATCCTTCAGCCTTGTGAAGGACTCCCCATAGATGATCTTGAGGGTTTTTATTTTTGACATTTAATCCACCGAAATTATTTTCACTTCTGCTGTACTAACCACCTATCTGTGGGAATAATTGTACATCAAAGTCAAATGTAATGGTTTAAATTCACTGCTACCCAGCTGTCAGTAAAAATTCCCTGTCAGGAGGAGGAAGAGGCAGGATGCTACTGAAATTCCTGCAGCTTTAGAGTTTATTTCTGTCAGCTGGGAGCATATGCGAAATTGCTGGAGCATTTA
The DNA here is from genome assembly GCA_014706295.1 of Lycocorax pyrrhopterus obiensis. NCBI lineage: Eukaryota > Metazoa > Chordata > Aves > Passeriformes > Paradisaeidae > Lycocorax > Lycocorax pyrrhopterus. The sequence goes on from JACSVZ010000005.1 coordinate 19,664,769, forward strand.
CACTACTGTTCCCCAAGATGGCATAAATGGCACAGCTCTGATGGTCCCTGGCGTTCCTGCACCCATGGAAGGGGCTGCAGCCAGTGCCTTCTCATCCATGGGAGTTGGGTGTCAGAGGGTCAGGCTGCTATGCTTGGCATCTTATCATCTCACTAATCTTGCAAAGATTGGTATGTGAGCATCCAAATGCAATTTAATAAAAAGGTTGCAGTAATTTGAGGGACACTTTCTTTCTGAAAATGAGTTTGTAGTGATTTATAGCAAAAGGAGAAGGTTGTTTGCAAGGGCTGAGACTGGCATTACAAGGTGTAATGACTTGAAACTTTAAGAAAAAGGGGTTGTGTAGGTTGGGAGATAAAAACAGTCTTAACAGTAAGGGCCATTAGGCAGCAGAATGGGCTTAGCTATCTCACAAGCTGGAGTATCACTGGAGGTGTTTGTGTTAGATAAAATGCTGAGAGGGGGTGGATTGGGAGGCAGAGGTATGATTTGATGACTCACAGGACCTTTTCCATGCATTTTTTTGGAGCCAGAAACGTGTGGCACCCTAATTCATTTCTTGCTCGTGTCTGGTCCGTGGGCTTGCTGAGTGTTCCCAGGTATTCGTGTCTCTTCATCCTTCACGCTTCCAGAGCACGCGTGGTTTGCACAGCCCCCGGCCCTTGGGGCTCTTGGGGGTGCTGCAGCTTGAGTGAAGAAGAGGCTCCTTCAAGCAATGGCACAAATAAACCCCAAATACAGCTGCAGGTCAAAAAGCTTCGTCTCTGTTTCATCTGTGTCAGCTGGGGCTGGGGTCAGCGGGGTGGGTTAGTGGCTCCTGAGGGACTGGCATCAAAACCTCCCATCCTTACTTCTCCTGGGGGACTTGGAGATGGGAGTGTTTGAGCCAGCTCGCCATCTGGGAAAGCCATACACAGAAAAGAGCTGGCAGATGGGAGTCTGGCCTCCGTTCCTCATCCCTCTGTAGCAACACTGTGCCAAGAAGAACTTTGTCCCTAGTACCTTCCAAGAGCCTGCCCTGCCTGTGTTGTCCTGTTGCGTTTACCGTGATGTTTCTTATCATGGTCATTGGTGTTAGTTGGCTGTCTCTGTAAAGCATTTTAAGCTGAGTTAATTGCCAGGCTTTTTCTTCCTCCTCTGTGATTGCTCTGATACAGCATGTGTCTTTCTTTTTACTGCACAAAAATAAAAATCCATTTAAGGGGAGAAGTTGGCTAAATTGCTAAAAAGAGGGATGGGATGTGAATAGATGACCTTGCTGCTTCCTATCCTTGGCTTTAACTTGCAGAGACCTCTTAATTGCCAACTCTCAGGTTTTCTATATTGGTATTTCCATTAATCATGGAAGGATTTTTATTTTATAATTTGAAATGTGTCCTAATATAATAAATGTAGGAGGAAATAAGCTTTGTATTAAAAAGAAATTTATGGGCGTATTGTAGTGTTAAAGAGACCATGCTAAGCCTTTTTGCGGTGTAAATTGAGTAGGGTTTGACTTTAAAAAACCTCTTTAACTTGCTGTTATATAACTGCTTCTCTCATTAACGCAGTATCTTGCTGTTACGTAGTTTTATGGTCCCTTTTATTTTTTCAACGCATGAAATACCTGTCGCTGTGTTCCTCTGGAGTGGGTGAGTTCATGAACCACTGAGGCTTGAGCTTTAGATGTTGGTGGTTCTGTGTCTGTGTCAGAGGGCTCGAGGAAGGGACTTGTGTTGAGCATCCTGCTTTGCAGAACGGGAAACTGAGGCAGCAGGGAGCCAGGATGGGAGTTTGGACCCCTCTCTCCCCCTTTGCATGAGGTTTTTGTGCAGCCACAGCAGGACCTGCACTGGTTAAATCTCCTTTCTCCACATGCAATGTGTGCTGTAGATGAAGTGTTTCATGTTCCTTTTCCCATGCTGTGCCAGGAGAAAGGATGGGGCTGGAGGGAGGAGGATTTCTGCTGTCGCTGCTCCTGAGCCCTGACAGCTGATTTTCCCTTGGCACTGTGCATGACTGTTCTTCAGGAGGCACACGATTGAACTGACATTAATATTAATCCTGTTCTTCTAGACTACACTTGCAAAAGTGACTTTTGACACTTTCTAGTAATTAGGGAGAGAGTGGATGTGGTAAAAGGTTCCTGTCTCCTCTCCTTCACAAGAGTCTGAAAGGATGCATAATCCTTCCAGAGCAAAGATGTAAATTACTAAAGTAGCTTTTATCAAGGAAAAAACCCTTTATAACAAGCAAGAAGGCAGAGTGAGGGCTGAGAGGTGCGAGGAGCCTTCACTCTGTCAGGGCTGTTGGTCACTGGCCTGGGGACTGCTTCCTGATCCTGGTTCTTGGCAGTGCTGAACCTAGCAGGGAGCTGCTTTTGGTTTGGGCACGATGCAGTTTGGGTGGCAGACACTGAAATGTGAGGTTCTGGCTGTTCTTTGACCCTGGATAGCCGTTTTTAATGGAGCTGTTGTTTGCTGTTTAAGTTTCTAAGAGCAGCATCAGATTAGATGTGTTTTTCGTGAGAGCTATTTGCTTTGATATGAGCTTGTTGCTCTGGTTGTGTGTTTGGGGCCTCAGTTTGCTCTTAAAAGTTGATTGAAAATGAGACTTTTTTTTGCTGCTACTTCCAGCTTTTCTGTTTCATTTTCTGTTGTCTGAGCCTAGAAAGATTTCTATTTTTTTCCCTCAATTTTATTTATTTTTAGCTAACAACACTTTTCTTAAAGTTGTCTACTTTCTCCATGAATAAATGCTTTGAGAATGTCAAAAAAAGAAGTTTAGCATCACAGAGCAGTGCTGGAGATGCCAGAACAAGTGGTGTCCCTCTGGCCTTTGTCCCCTGGCTTTTGTCCCATCCTGGTGAATGAATCAAGGTGCTGCTGAAGAGGCTCTTGCCTTGTGCAGTGCTCAGAACATCCCTCAGGATCTGTCCCTCTGCAGTGGGATGTCCACAAGTGAAGTGATGGGCCTTGAGCTTTGCCTGTTGCAATGGAGGAAGCACAGGATGGGGACATTAGTGGTACAATTTAAAAGCACTAAAAAGCCAAGTAAATCATTATAGTTGTGTCCTTCTGCTATTATGGTTGCTGGGGATACAAAAGGGTAGAAATTGCAGGCAAATAGCACTGTTATGTTTCAAATTAGTTTTAAGTCTTTATGCAAATTACAAGAATATGCTCCTTGATGTACTATGTACATTGCTGTATTCACTGTAAATCCAGAGCATCAAATCCTGTCTCCATTTTCCACCTCCCACTCCATCTTTTCTGCCCGCCTGTGACTCCTCGCTGGTGTGCTGTGGGCACACAGGAGACAGCAGGGCGAGGCTCGGGATCGCTCTGCTCGGCACCGGCACAGCAGTGCATGGAGTGTGTGGGAGCTGAAGCAAGCACAGTGCTGGCAGGCAAGCACAGCTCTCGGGGGCCACTGCTCAGCAATCTGGGCTCTGCCTTATCAGTCCTCTCCTTCAGCCAAGCTGCTTGCTCAGGACAAATTCCAGAAATGTCATCAATTTGCCCAAACAGTAATTGCGGCCATACTGATGCTTGGAGTTGGTTTCCTCTCCACTCTAATCAATTTCACCTCCCAATGTGAATTTTCTACTCTTCTTGTGCCTCTCCAGGGACTGATCTGCAGGTATGTATCCCAAAGGGCTCCACGTGCTGCTCGAGGAAGATGGAGGAGAAGTACCAGGCAACCGCCCGCCTGAACATGGAGCAGCTGCTGCAGTCTGCCAGTGTGGAGCTGAAATTCCTTGTCATCCAGAATGCTGCTGTCTTCCAAGGTGAGTGCTGGGGGTGCTCCAGTCACGTGCAGGAGGAGGCAGCATTTCTGCTCCTCTTCCTCAGCACTGGGCAATTGGAAGTGAGATGGCTGGAAGCTTTCTGTTCACTTGTTTTCATGTGTTTGTAGATATTATATATGCTTGTTTATGATTAGTAGTACACCTGGTTTGCTATATGGTTACTCTGCAGGGTTTGTCCTAAATATTTCTGCAGCTGTAAGAATGAATGGAAATTTAAAGACTAAACTTCTTGAGGTGCAAATTAAAAAAAAAAACCAAAAATAAACCACTTCTCCAAGAATTAAAATCTCTGTGCAAGTATTGACTTGTCTGACTCTGTCAGTCCCAAAATACAGGCTGCAGGGATATGATCTGGTTGTCACCTTGGTGTAATGCTTGGTAAGATCTGCCTCAACTGTGTGTATTGTTATTGTTATCCACTGCACAACAAAGTTGGTTGTTCTGTGGGAAAAGTGGCAGAGGTTGCTGGTTCCCAATTCTGGTCCCTGGTGCCCCACAGGGTATTTGAGTGCTTGGTGACCTGATGCCCTGCTGTCTGGGGCAGCTCTTTTTCTAATGATAACATGATGGTTTTGTTTGTTTGCTTGTTTTTCATTTGCAAAATGAATCTTGGAATATTTTTTAGTGTGGATACACACTAGTTTGTGCCACTTAAATCTGCAATCATTTTTTTAGGGCCTTTACACAAGGAAAACTTATTCCATCTATGGTTAATGTGCGGTGAAATGACTGCTTATTTGTTGAGTGCTGTCCTGTTGAGGTTCCATCATACTGTATTAATGGTGTTTTTGCCTGTATTTAAAAAAGCAGTCATGGGCAATCAAGCATTTTTTCCTTCCTGATGATATTTTTGCAGAATAATTGATTTATTTTTGTTTATGCCTCACTAATAGCAAGACCCAAGGCCTGCTGAAGCCTGTGAGATCAGGGCAGAGCTCTGTTCTGGGCCACAACTGACTGATGAAGTCTAATATGTTGTTTTTTTCTATGTAAGATCAAATGAATTGCTGAGGGGATAACAGCAAATTTTTTCCCCCCAGTAATTCTTAATGCAGTTACCATTAAGTTCCAATTCTAATAACCAGAATGGAGTAAAACTAATGAGAGATTGGTTTCCTAGGCACTGGAAGTGTGGACCAGCTTCAGAAATGGTGAATAACCTGGGTGGAATACAAAGTGTTTGCCTCCCTCTTTCCCATTTGACAGAAACTGCAACATTAGTTTTTATTGTGTGTGGGAATGACACCCTGTGGTACTGCAGGTTGTGCACAGCAGTCGGGTGCTCTGGCTCAGAACTTTCTGCTCTTCTGGAGAAAGCTGAATCCCTTGCTTTGATTTTATTATATTCCACCCCTCCCGCCCCCCCCCCCCCCCCCCTTTTTTTTTAAACTGTTATTTCCATCCTGGCCCAGAGACCTGTGCAGGGATTTTGAAGCTGAAGTTATTCTGAGAAGCTCTGGTATGTGGAATTGCCATTCTTGGTGGTGGGGAAGAAAAGCATTTAATTGAACAGTTTCAGACCACTTCTGCTTATAAAAAAGCTCATGACTAAAAATAGTTTGCAATCCCATTGCAGAGGAGGAATTCCTAGCTGGAACCATTGAGGAGCTCAGTTTAATTACCTTGTATAAAGTGTTTTGGACTTGGAAGGACGATTCATTAGACTTTGAACACCATTTACTTTTGTTATCTTTAAAATTAGTTTGAAAGTATGTAGAAGAACACTTTTAAATAGGTTGATCTTTTGATTGCTGCTTGCGTAAGAGTATTTTGATGGCAGTGCCAGAGGCTGTTCCAGCTATAGATGTTGTGCAAGATGCCCCTGCCAGGGCTGTGCCTGGGGCTGTGCAGGGCACTCAGCTTTTCGGGGGATGCTGGAGTGGTCAGGGAAGAGGAGCCCCTGACCACCATTGGAGTCCCAGGGGTCCCTGAGCATCTCCTGCAGGTCCTGGGCAGATTCCCTGTAGCTTTGGGAATTGGGACTGTAGGAATGGGATAGCTGAAAGCAGTGCCAGCTGTGAGATGTGCTCTGGCAGGGAAGAGAGCTCCCAATGTGTCTTGCTTTGGGTCAGACCCCCAGTCTGGGGACCCAGTGCAGAGGATGGATAATTGCACCTCTCTCCAGGGAGGGGAAATGTGTTGGTATGGAAACACAGCCCAACCACTCATATTAAAAACACAAATGTGAAATCCTTCAGAGTTAATTTTAGTATTTTACCCTGGCATCTAAAGGGACTGCTAGTCTGACAAGCAGAATCTCACCCAGATGTTATTATTTTGCACCAAATTTAATTTCTTCCTGCTGAAGCTAGAGCAGCATCTCTGCTGATAAAGATCAAGGGAAATTGTCTGGCATTTACAGGAAATCTCATCCAGGCCTATCTGTTACAATGTTCACTTAACAAAGTTTATAAGATTATTAGTTTTAGACCCTTGGGCTTTTTCTTTATTGCAGTTAAGAAGGAAAATCCCAACAAAAAAAATTCTCCATTCACTAAATTTAAATGGTACAATTAGCGCCTGGTCTTATCTTGCAGGCATTTTTTAAAATTATGAAGATGATTTAAGTAGTGATTTAATCTTTTGGAAACTTGCTGTGTTTGACAATGTTAAAATGGATTGTGGCTGCCTCAACTGCAGTCAAACCTTACTCCAGGATTTTTTTTGCGGGCAGTTTTTTCACTTTCCCTTGGTATATCCATGCTGGTACCTGCCCATGTGGGTGCCTCCTGGTTGAGGTTCTCAGCTCTGAAGCTGGGATGTATCCCATCACCTGAGAACTGCTCATCTGTCTTTTGTCACATGACATTTAGTATTGCTACATGTTCTCATCCAAACTAACCAGTAGTTAGTGCAACTCACCTCCTGGAGAGAATGGTGAGAACCTTGCCTATGGTTTGCTTTCTCCCCTCTTTTTCTTCTGATAGATCTTTGCTTTTTTCAGTGGGGGAATTTCTGGCCCTGCCACCATCTAGTCTTTTCCCATTGAAACAATGACAACAAAAAAAAACCCTCAATGAATTCTACTGATTTCCTAAATAATAAATCTGAATAGCTCAACTTCGTGAAAGGTAAACTTGAGCAGGAAAATACCAGTGTGGTTCTTCATCTGTCCTTCCCCTCACTAAAGAACTCTGTTCCCTGGGGCTGGCTTGTGTCATGTTTATCAGTCCGATTCCTCCTGCTTCCCAAGCTTGGGAATATGCTTTTGAATGGTCACTTAATTTCTTGCCCTGCATATTGGCCACATGGCTCTATGGATTACAGAAAACTAAACCTTTAGCAACTGCTCACTTGCAGCTTTTGTGGTATGTTCCTCCCAGTTCTTTGTTCAAGGGAAAAGGCACTTTAAAAAGTGGGAAGATGGCAACACAATTAAAGCACAGAAGGACCTCTGAGAGAAGAGGAGCATCTGCACCCATTCTTTGTGTCAGGCTTTCTGGTAATCTCTCCCCTCAATCAAGTGAGAAGAGCAGGAACAGGAGAGCTGACTGTGAGGGGCTGCTTCTGCACACTGAGCTCCTGGGGAGAACTGCTTTCAGTATTTTAAGTGATTGCTCAAATAAGTGATCAGCAGGATCTCTTGCTGCCTTTCTGCAGCCACTTCTGTTGATGCCATTCCCATCCTGGAGGGACTTTTCCATGTGGTACAAACATGGGGCTATTGGAGTGTGTCAGTGGCTGCTCTGTCATCTCCTGGCAGTGGCATAAATCGTGAGATACACAATGTGGCTGTTTGTGACCCTGAATTGAGCTGCCCCAATGCTTGTGTGGGTGTAGAATTTCCTTCCACCCACTTCCCAAAGAGCTCCTGTGGGGCTGCATTGCTGCTGGAGCTTTGGGAATGTGCTGGATGGTTGCCTTTCCCTGATCTTAAAATTAAGAGCCAAACACGGTTTAGAGGAAAAGGGGTTTTTACCTCAGTATTTATTTAAGTATCCTTAAGGTGCACCACTTCGTTCGGGCGAAATGTGCCAAAATGCACACCGAAATGTACACACACAATAGATCGCGTATACAATTTATAGACCTTGCAAATTAGCATATCTATCAAAGATTCCCCAATGAGAAGCTTAAATGAATAGCATGATATCCCCCCATCCCGAGGAATTCCCCCCTGGTTGGGCCTATCTTAGTTTACAGGATGTGTTCTAGAGAGGACCTTGGTTTCTCAGGATAGCATAGGGCCTTCTGGCCTCCAGCTGCGAGGCCCCCAGGATGTTTGGTCTCCTGGCTTAATGGAATATTGGGTCTAAGCTAAGATATCAGACTTAAGGAATTACAAGTATGCATGCTAAAAGCACTGGGGATGCCTAAAAGCTATATAAAAGGGTATATAAAAAGTATGTATAAAAAAGGCAAAAAATCATCATGGCATCAGTAGGAGTGCAGTAACGCAAACTGGAAAATTGACTGGGATGCTGCAGTTGAGGGCCCCTTGGTGAAGGCTGTAGGTGTAAATGAAGACCTGGTCTGTTCCTTCTCAAAGGCAATGGCGTCTTCCCTTCTGCAGATGGCAGCTGGAAAATAACAAAAGCTGTATCAGGGGAAACTTGCAGGGGCTACAGAGATTTGAGGGGCTTTTGGAATGTGTGTTTCACAGTGGTTTCTAGGAAGACCGTAATAAATCAACACCAAAAAACCTGCCTGTACATGTTTATTTTCTTATTCATAGGAGAATCTTGTTCCTTGTCTCCTCTGGATGGGGCCCTTGGTGGTTCTGGCAGAGCAGGTGCTGTGGGGAGGATGTCAATTCATCTCCCCTTGTGTGCTGTGGTAGGATAAAGGCAGAGCTGTTAACTCTTAGTCCTACCAGGCAGCTCTGAAGGCTGTAAATCCTCCATTAGGCATAAATGCAGCCATTTTGGTTATTTATAGTTATTTACACTATCCATTCATATCTGTCAGGAATGAAGGCAGTTTTGACATTGCAAGCTTCTATCAGGTTATCTTTAATCAGTTTAGAGGCACCTAAGCCACAAATATATCAAATAGCCGATCCTAATGTTGGAGTCCTCTAAAGTATGACTGAATTATTTATTTTGTTATGATGAAAATGTCTGGGCTTTATTGGGTTTTCTTTGAAGAACTTGATTCTGCTTGAAGTCTGGAAGATAAAAGATTAGTGATTGTCTCTCCAAGTTTCTTATTCCAAATCCTTCAAGGCTTTTCGTTTTTCATGAGCCGCTGTTACTACTTTAGAGTCAAGGCGAGGGAGCTGAGATTTCTTTTATTCTATTAAAGACGTTTAACTATATAAAGAATTTTATCTTTACTAATTACGCCTTGCACAGGTAAATCCAAGATACATGTAGAAATTAGATGAGAAGAGACGGGCTGTCTGGTGGGAGCTTTTGCATGTTAATCCTCAAGAAGGGTCCATTGATACCAGCACTGCCCAGCAGAGCTTGTTTCTTATCGTTTGGAATAGTTTAATACTCCAGTGTCTTTAAGCCAATTAAGTTTTGATAATTCAGGAAGGTCTTTCCAGTGTTGGCAGAAACGACAAGCCTTGGGTGGACTTTAGCACTGTGTTGTTCTACAGATCGTTGCCCTTAGTGTGGGGAGGGAGGGAGGAGGTGATATGGGGCAAGTGGGAGAAGCCTTTAGCTTGGAAAGTTAACTATTTCTGAATGTGGAGATGAGAGGTGCTGGGACTTGGGAGGTCTTGGAGTTGAACCAGCCCTGCAGAGGGGATATGCGACCAGGAGTCATAGCTGTGGTGTGTGGATGGGCTTGGCTGTCTAACCAGTGTGCAGGATTGCACGGCTTTTCTAAACAGGAGGAAAGTGATTATGACTAACTGAATAAATGTAAAAAATAATTCTTAGCAGGACTTGAAAGTGTCCTGAGTGGGGTGGTCAGTTTAGTAGCTGCAGGTGGAAAGCACATGTGAAAATGTCAACTCCTGCTTGTGGGCTCGTAAAATATTAAGCTGACATTTTAGTGTAGACTCAAAAAATGAATACATTTTTTGGAAGAGAATATTAAAACTCTTATTAGACTTTACAAGTAAATAAGCTCAAGAAACAGATCTCTGTATCATCTTATCATTCCTCTTCCTAATTAGTCCTCTGCTAACTGGAGTCTTGCTGCATCCTTCTGTGATGCACCTATCTCCACTGTGGCCCTTCTCTCCAAAAGCTTTTTAATTTGTTGTTGCTTTAATATTTTCTTTTTTAAATAACTTGTATTTAAAATAGGAATTGTCTCACTGGGTCAGTTCAGGCTGGTGTTCTGCCTTTGGTGGGGCTTCCTGCCAGATGCTGTGGATTTACAAAGTTTGTAGTGGAAAACTATGGTGATACATTTACCAGGTTGAAAACGATGTTCTAAACCAATGATTACGGGTAGGTGGAAATAATGTCTGCATAATGAGAGATCTCTGCTTGTCAGAATTGGTCTAGGGAGGTAATGTTTCCTTTCAAATAACCAGAACTTATTGTTCATAAATCACAGTTAATCTGTTTAGTACACCAGCATACGAAGCTGGAAGTCTGGAGTGTGCCATAATGCTTAGCTTTAGGAGCAGAGCTGTAATAGTAGCAGCAATTTCAAATGATTTGAAATTGGGGGATCAGCAAAATGCAGGAGTTTGTGGAGGCTCTGGGCATTAAAAATGACTGCTGAGGATTGATGAGTTTCTTTAACAAATTGTAAAATCCATCATGCAGGAGTTAGGGCATGAAACTGCCCTCCTGAGCCACATAAACCATGGCTTTGGAAGTATTGCATGACAGTGCATGCTACCGGGAAGGGATATTTTGAAAGATGTTTGGTTTTACTTTTGTTTCTTCCTCTCATTGCCTGAAGTTTCACTGCCAGCACAGCACTGGCATGCGGCTCACCGGGCTCTGGGGATGCTGGATGGGGCTTCCCCCAGAGGAGCCTCTCAGTGCCCCTTAAGATGCTGAGCTTGAGGTGTGGGGCTCCCCTCCTGCCTGGGCGCCCTCTCTCCTGCCTCAGTCAGTACCAGAGTGGTCCCATTTCCCATGATTTCCCAAAATCGTGGTGCATCTTGGACAGCCTTGCTCATAGTTGCTGGAGAACTTGGCATGTGTCTCAGGGGTGTTTCCTTGCAGGAGGGACCTTGCTGGCTTTTGCTACTGTTTCCCTGCATCCCCCCTTGAGCTCTGCAGCACATCCCCACACCGATGGCCTCTCATACTCCCACCTACATTTCCATGCATCTGTTGACTGCTGCAGGAAGATTCTGTGTTACGCCCTTTGCAGAGATTTAGCAGCAACCCTCTGGCATGTCCGTGGAGGAGTAAAATGTGTAGTAGGAGATATCCCTGGCCCCCCAGTCCCTGCTTTTGGGGCCTTCATGGCTTGAGGGGTGCAGTAGTGGGGAGTTGTGTGTGGTTGAGATCCCTCCCTGTGTCCTGCCTCTGTTTTTCCCCTGCAATTAAACACTGCTGACGTCCTTCCTCTCATCGGTGAAATGAGGCTTGGAGGTTAATAAGGGGCTTTTTGTAACTGCCTACGTGCTGCTTCAGCAGTTTTTAAGCACTGCACTTGGTGTCTGGGCTTAGGGGTCCCCAGTTCAAAGTGTGTGGAGTTCCTGGATGCTTGTGCCTTCTGTTGCTAGGGTGCTGTCCCCTGCCAGCTCTGATGCTGCTTTTCTGCTGTGGAAGGGGATGGTGCTTTCCTGCTTCTGAGGGGGGAGGGAGGAATTGACTGCGTGCACCTTGGGGCTGCTCTCTGGAATTAATGCTGCAGCTCTATAGGGAATGTAGACCTTTTGGATGGGGATGTGTCTGGGCTGGGGGTCTGCAGGAGGATCACAGCCTTACTGGGGTGCCTGTGGCATTTCCTGCAGTTTCTCCACGTCTGCGTTGTGGTGCTGCCTCTGTCCTATCTGCTCTGAACCACGTTGGCAGAACACGATCCTCTGCCTGCTTTCCCTGTCGGAACGTGAGTTGTGAGACAACCAGGGAGCGAGGGCTCCCTGTTCCTTCATGTCTCCTGCTTCCACAAGTGGGCTGTTTTCTGTAAATACCTTTTGAGCTCCAAGTTATCATCTTTTGATAGTTCAAGTACTAATGTTCTTTAAATGCCTCCCAACGCTATAAAGCAGTCAAATGACATCTCTTTAGCTTGCAGTAAGGTGATATAAACGTCATGTTACCCTTGAATGTGGTATTTATGGAACTACTTGGTGCTATTGAATATTTGTGTTTTATCCTCTGTAGTTCCAGTACAGAAATGGGCACAGCAGCATCTTCCATCACTTGTCCTGAAAGGATATATAGAGGCATTCTCATCCTGCAAAGTGCTTAAAATGCAAACAAGAGCTAGTTTGCATTTGCTGGGGAGGAAAGGGGGAAGGAAGCCAGCACTCAGCAATAAAGACAGGGGCTGTCTCTGTAACGAAAACATTTTGCTAGATTGTCATCCGCTTCACTTTTAAAGCAGCAATAAGATATAGCGATAAAATGGCCAATGGTGCATTTCATCTGAGGGAAATGAACTCTTGCTGAGCCAATTAAACTGTCAATACACTGTGGTTTCACGTTCCCCTGAGCAGACTGGGTCACCTCAGGTGTGTTACTCACTCTGACTTCACCACTGATGTGAAATCAATTTTTGCAATTTATAATCTTTCATTCTACTGTGAAAGTATATTAATCTGTGAAAAACAGCACTCAGTGAGGACGGATGACAGTTTTCCTCATGAGTGTGTATGGCTGGCAGTGCCTCTTGGATTATCTGGTGCATGGAAGGATGTGTAACTTTTGGACACTCTGGAGGCACTGACAATCCAGTCTTCAAGCATGGGCTTTATGCTTAAAATGTTCAAAAAATCATGGCAGCGCCTTGGTCAAACTTTTCACTACTCAACTGAAATTGAGTATTTTGAAATTGGCTTTACTCCCTCAGCCCAGAAGAGGCAGATCTCTCCACATTGTTTTTGGTATCAAAGAAGTACTTGTGGCAGACCTGTGGTATTATTGCTCCCTAGAAAGTAAAGCAGATACATCTGCATGGATGGTGGAGAGATGGTGAGGGATATGGGATCTTCTGTGTTTGTTTCTGTGGCAGCAGTATCTGAATGTTTGAGTTTAGGTTTTTATCCTGCAGCTGTGAAGGGGATGCAGGCTGGACTGTGTCTGGTTTGGACTACCTGGGCAAACCCCTTCCATCCAGGCACACTGTGATGCTGTACCTGGTGCTGTGTCTACTTGCAGCCCTCAGAGTGCAGGTGTCATAGTAATCATGGAATCATTTAGGTTGGAAAAGACATTTAAGTTCATTGAATCCAACCATTAACCCAGCACTGCCAAGCCTACCACTAAACCATGTCCCCAGGTGCCCCATCCACATGGTTTTTGAACACTTCCAGGGAGAGAGATTGAATCTGTGATTGCTGTGGTGTGCACAGTGGCTGGGCTTATTTCGGTGTTTTTGATGGGTGCTGGATTGAGCCCACTTGTCCTGTGTCTCACTGGTTGGTCAGAGATGGACACCCAGGTTTGCGTGTGGCAGCCAGGGCTGCACAGTAGATGAGTGAAAATTCTGATGTGTGAAAGTAAAGCCATTTCCATGAAGTATTGCATCTAGGAATTAATGCATCTTCTATGACAGATTAAATGTAGGAAGCACTGCGTGTTTAATCTGATACTATTAAAAAACCCCCTAAAACTTAATTGGAAAAAAATCATCTGAATGTGTGCTTGGGAGAAAAAAATCACAAACCTGTTGGTTAGCAAGTGAGGATTAAAAAAACAACCCTCTGAGACAAGGCAAAACAAAGCAGTGTAGATCAATTGCAAATGAATTCTTTTGCTGATTATCTCTTCCCAAATTTGTCAACTTCAAGTCAAAAAATCTATGACTGGGTGTCATAAAGAAGCAATTTTAAAAGCAGTAGAGAACAGTATGGCTGCCTCTTGGATTACAGCTCACAGCTTTGGAATTCACTCCTTTTGAAGGAAATTGTTGAGTAACAGATTGCAGTAATACAGTGTATTTGTATTGGTCAAATTCCTATTATGATCACAGTGAAAAATTATGTTCCTTTTTCTAGGGAAAGGAAATTAAATAGGCCCAGTAATCCATATAAGGAGATTGGTTTACACTAAAAGGAGGAAAGAATGTGAAGGCTAATCAGATCAATGCATACTCTCAAATCTATCTCATTAAAAAAATAAAATCAAATTGCTACTGAATTTCCAAGGAATTATATTGAAATGGCACACATGCTTTTACTGCCTTTTAATTATGAAATTATTTCGATCTGCTTGAGTCTGCTATGTAAGGGGGCTATCAGCTGTTCTTAAATATTGGCTCATAAATTCAGAATAGTTCTTTAAATGGAGGAAAATAGTATCCCTGGTCCTTCATCTGAGAATGCCAGCCCAGATCATGACAGGGTGAGAGCTACTATTTGTACTGGAGAAATCTGCATTGGTTGATTTAGGTGCACAACTTCCCTCTGGACGAGGCTTTTAAGGTTGTTATTTATGCTGTCATTTGTCAGGGGAGCACTTGGTCTCCGATGTCTGGCTGCACAACCATGATCCACCTTCTTATGAGACCTGTGGGAATGATTATGTACTTAGTGAGAACTGGATGGAGGCCTCTGAGGTGGCCTGAGAAGGATTTTCACATGTGATGTAAGGCATTGCCCCCCTCAGTGGGGCTGGGATGCACAGCTGGTAGGTGGTTGTGCGGCTAAGCCTCCTCTTGTGTAGATAAGACATAAAAAAAAAAAGTAAATGAAAGTGTTGTCTAAAGAGAAAAATGACAAGAAGAATGCTGAATCTCTTGCACAGCATTTCTGCTTCCAGCAAACACTTCAGTCAGGAGTTGGCCTCTGCTGTTAATATGTCAGTAAGACACATTGAAAACTTGGACTTTTTTTTTGGATGAGAAAATACAAGAGCCCAGCAGTGGATGGTGGTCTTCTGCTCAGCCTCTTGTGGAGGGCAGGGTGATGGCTGGTGGCCTTCTCTGTCTTTGCAGAAGAGCTGTGTGTGCTGGTTGGAGAGAGGATGGTGTTTGACCATCAGGCTGGGGCCTGCCAAAGCACTGCCATGGACACACAGGAGCAGCACAGGTGAGACTGACCCGTGGCTGTCCCAGCTTAAGCAGAGAGCTGGTTTTAGTGGAGATCAGGGGGAAGAGAGATGGTTACTCTTGCCTGTGGTCCTGCAGGAGGATGGCATGACTGCTTGGTGAGCTGTGTGCTGGACTTCACCCTCTGTAGAAATGAGGGACAGCAGGAGGAGGATGCCTCGCCTCTGGGCTGGTGGTGTGCTGCTGAGGGATGGCCTGAACACTGGAAGGCTCTGCAGGTGCCTATAGGAACAGCCCAACACCTCCTGGCTTGCTGTAGGTTCACATCTGCCCAGCCGTGCTGGGTTCCTATGGCAGCTCTCCTGGGGGTGGGATCCAGGATGGGGCTGAGGTGCTCCTGTCATCTGTCAGCTGGCAAAGAGGGGAGACCACACAGTGCAGGAACCAGGAGGTCACACTCTTACTGCAACTTGTGTGAGGCTGCAGCACTGGAATAAATGAAGAGAGTGCCTGCATTTAGAGGGGTAGCCTTGAACAGGGGGGAAAATCTGCCTTGAAGAGCACTGTGCTGATGGAGCCTTCATTGTCCTTGGGAATGAGCTTTGTGACTTCTGAAGAAAGACTAGAGGTATGTTTCCATACTGAGCAGCTCTTCTGTGTTTGCTGAGAGATGGCACTTGTGTGTTGGAATTTGCAGCAGCTTTAAAGCTGGAGGTGATAAGCTACATTTTCCCCTCTCTTGCTTTGTTCATAGGTTGTTTAGATAATGGCCTGGAAATTATATTAGTAACCTTGTACATCACGTTTTGCTACCAGTAAAGAGTAAACAGTGCATTTGACATTTGAAGAAATGGTTCATTTTCTAAGGGATGTGATTCAGAATCTGCTTCTTGAACTAATGGACAGTATAACACTACTTTTTACTAAGTTGCACAGATTTTTACCTTGAAGATGCTCTATAAAGTGCGCTGCATTACTAGTGTTAAATAAAAGCAAATGCTTCAGATCAAATGAGAAGGCAGTGTTTGAACTGGAGAGAGGTTGAAACCCATTTCTGTGTCTAGCTTGTGATGCTTCACTGTGACATAAGCATGAAAAATAATTAGACTCACTGGTAAGTAAATATTTGGTCCTGAAATGCATCCTGAACATACAAAGCTGGAAAGAGAGTAACCTCTCCAGATGCATGTTGATCCTCCTGGATTCGTCTCCCACCAACAGCTAGATCACAAAACAGTGTCCAGAAAACGACATCAGAAAGACATTATTGAGGGTGAAAAGTTTATAAAGGTTATGAACAAACCAGGCAATCTCTGCAACCTCAATCTGGTTTTTTGTGCATTGGAATACAGCCTTTAAGTATAGCATCACGTGTTTTTCCACAAGCTTCTTCCCTTGTGTAAGGGCACTGAATGAATATCCCTTAATGATTCGTTTTCTTTCTCCTTGTTGTTTGATGTCTATTTTTGAATACTTTTAAATGACACCTAAAGATAGAATTCTTCAAAATTTTCAATTACATGTGAGTACTTCATTTTCATGCTGCTTCATAATGCTCAACACTGAGAAGAAGAATGTTTCTTTCACGGATAGAAAAACTAGAACTCAGAAGGACCTTAATTAAGACCTTTCAAGTTTGTGTTCACTGCAGTGTAACAATAGATACTCAAGTTCTGGGTCTTGGGCTTGGGTTCAGCTTCTTTGGTTAATGCTGGCTTTTACACCACACACCTTTTGTCTTCTGAAGCTGGCAAGACAAAGAGCTGGAGGGGCAATGTCCAGCTTTGATTACTTCCACTTGGTCTTCAAATTAATAAAAAAAAGCATTAATGCACCAGACCCTGGGCTCCCTTTTAAAAAGCAGGAGCTTTTACAGATGCTGAAAAAGCTTCAGCAGAGAATTTCTTCAGCTCTCTGCAGCATTTTGTGAGAGTTCTGTCTTTCCCATGCAAGTAACTGAAAACAATGTTACAGTTTTGTAAATATCTTGCAGCTGCAGGTTGTTTTGCAGAATTGTTATGGTTCTAGCTAGAAAAACATTCAGAGATGGGTGTCTTAGAACTTGGCCAATCACCTCAAGGGGTGGGTGGCCAAAGGACCAATTACCTTATGCCATTTAACACACTTTTGCGAACTAACATATAAAAGCCTTTGGAAGGATTATTAAATTGCTTCCATTTATCCCTTAGCCTGGACTCTTGTGTCGTTTCTCTACTCGTCCGCGGTGAGAACAGCGACAAGCTTTCAAGGTTGTAAATATTAAAAAAAAAAAAAAAAAATCAACTCTTATTCTATCTCCCACCTCTCAAGGCAAAAGTGATTTGGATCTGGGTATGTTCCTGCAGATGCAGCAAAAACGCACCAAACTCGACCATACCCCCAAATTGTGACCAAAAAGTTCATGTTTATACAGACTTGAAATAAATCCTGTCAAAAGCTGAGTTCTGTTTCAAAGTCTGGGAAATGCTTTAGCTAATTAAAGAAAAGGTCAGCAGGATTTCTTACTGTAGGCAAAAAAAGGAAAGATAAATCTTTCTTATCTGCTTTGTTCTTAGAAGCAGTTGAACCATTTTGGCTGAAATTAAAATTTGCCTGAGACAGGCAAAAGGGACATGAAGTTGCAGTCCAGATGGCTAGAGCTTGGCAAAATTATAGGTAAGTAGGAATGGGGTCTAAAGATCAGAAGCATTAGGCAACTGTAATAAGCAGGGCTACCAGCTCTTCCTGTAATCAGTTATGGTATTTAATCTAAATGTCTCTTGCAGAAAGCTCTTATGCTGTTCTGAAGTGTGATCATTCATTCAGAGATTTGGAATGGACTCAAAGCTGTAGTTAAAGTGAGTTTGCTTGTGGAATGTGAGAGGGTTTTTTATCCTCTGGATAAATGATGTTAGGAATGTGTCACTTCCTCTCAGCTGATCTGTGTGACCTGTACCTGCTGTGGCCATGTAGACCTCAGGTGTCTGTGTTATTTTATCCATCCTGTAATCTCTGTAATAGATGAACAAAACAAACCTTGATCATAAGCAAATCTTTCAAAAGTTCGAGTTTGTTACTTATTTGCTGATGCATTTGTAATGAAAAGTTTTGTTCCAATCTTGTAAATGGCTCTGCCTCTTTTTTCATTTGTGTTCATGATGCTGCAGGAGTCACTGTAAACAAATTAAGGCATGTGTGGATATTTTTCCATAGAAGGCATTTCAGTACCATTTTTAAGCCCTTTGGGGACTAACCCAGCAAGAGAACTTAGTTTATAGGCTGAAAAATGATCACCTGTTCAAGGACTTGACTCTAAACACTATGAATGTGCCAGAAAATGTTTAGAATTCCTTAGTGTGCTCAGAGGAGAGGAGAAATGAAGGAAGATAAGAAAGGAGAAATGCAATTTTATCTGTAACAGGAGCTGAGCCTGTTTAAGGTGGCAGGAGCTGCAGGGAAGATGCTGCAGTAGCCCAAGTGGAACCTCATGCCACCCTTTCGGGGAGAAAGCACTGCTCAGTTCTGTCAGTGACATTGATGCTTGTGGTTCATGGGACAATAAAAAGTGTAAGGACCCTCAGCAGGCTGGAGCAAAGTTTCATTTGGAACAGGTGGCCCAGGGAGTGTTTGAGTCACTATCCCCTGAGGGATTTAAAAACCATGTAGATGTGGTGCTTGGGGACATGGTTTAGTGGCGGACTTGGCATTGCTGGGTCAGCAGTTGGACTTGATCTTAAGAGGGCTTTTCCAGCCTAAATGGTTCTGTGATTCTGTGATTTTTAAGTAATACCAAAATGTTGAGTTGCTCTGGGTAAGAGAAAATCTGCCCTGTTTATACACATTTTGGTACTACTGGCCATCACCTACAACAAATGATGAAATCATGTGGTGACCTGAGCCCTTAGATCTTTAGGGCTGTAAAATTCCTGTGGAAATGGGATTGGTGTCTTCCACAAGCAATGCCTGTTGTGTCCCAGCCTTTCTGCAGAGGCTCTCTTGGGGAAGCAGAGATATATCTCCTTTTGTGTTTTTGCAGAGGTCTGAAAGTGCACAAAACTCACTGTGATGTATTTGCAGGCTTCAGGAAGGGTGTTTGTGCACGTACTGGAGTTGAGGTCGCAGTAAAACAGCAGCAGCTGAGCTCAGGGGTGAAAGGGGACAGAAATCAGGACTCCCATGTGTTATTTCTGAAGATGACCCCCTGCCTTGTCTAGGGCGAGCACTGAAGGGAGGCTTCAGGGATCCTTCTGAGAGACAAGTAGAGTCAACACAGCACTTTTCTTCATCCTCTCTACAGACAGCCATCATTTTGGGTTGCCACCTCTGCATGCAGAGGTGTCAAAGAAGGAATTTAAGGCTGATTGAGCACGGAGGATCAAGCCTTACCACTCTGCTCTCCTCTGGGCTTTGCATGCCCCTTCTTCTGAACAGCATGCAGCTTTTCAGCCTGCTCTCAATGCAGAGGCATTTGGTTTAGTGCTCCTTATGTTTAAATCTTGTTTGCTTTTCTAACCAGCCAGTGGCTAACACTGCTTGGCTCCCTGGCCCCCTCCCACTCCCTGTCAAGCACCCTGTCTTCCTCTCCCGGAGTGAGATGGTTGAGGAGGTCATGCAGTATTAATAGGGAAGCAGATCTCTGATTTTGTTTCTGCTTATGGACTCTGACATTTCTGACATTTTCTGAAGTGTAAAATATTTCTGAGAAAACAACAACTTGGCTTTTACTGAAAAATTAATTATGCTGGCACTTTTCCCATTGTGGTGGGCTTCTGTCAGAGGACAAAGCCACTGACATTAGGGGGAAAGGGGGAGGTGTGGAAGGACAGCAGGAACATTAGGGAGAGGAAATCTGCATTAGCATAGAAAGATCTAATTAAGCGCGGATTATCAGGGAGCAATGGAAACTCTTCAGAAGGCATTACCTTCTGTGCACTTATGGTATAGAGCTAACATGCATCCAAGTTTATCTGCTTCATAAATTAGTTTTTCCTCTAATTACAGTTAACAGACTATGACTTTCTCTGCTCTTCAGTGATGTTCTCTGTGTCTGCTCCCCTCAATGCAGAGATATACCTCGTCCAGCAAAGCACGTACAGCTCCTCTTGCGCCACTCTGGGGAGCGTGTGGGAGTGAAATGGGGAAAACCAACCAGGTTTGGTGCATGTGTGCACTTCTAAAGAGTTAGAGATCCAGTAAAAAACACAAGAGGAGGCAAAATACCAAAGGGCTGTGCTGTTGATCCTTTCTGACCTTTTCAGTGTTGGTTTTCCTTTTGTCCTTTGAAAGGAAGGGATCATCAGGGAGTTTCACAGTAGGGACACTAAGGAAATGATAATTCAAATTCTTGCTGAAATCTAGGATTAGGGGCAGCTTGTCCACATTAATTGCAATGATGTAGCATGGGCTTATAAATACACACACAAGTGTTTGTACCCAGCCCCTATATGGGACAGTGGTGGTGTTGTGTCTGGTCTTGCTTCTTGCTGGGGTTTGCAATCCAGGTGTAAACAGATGACAGCTGTTGAGTACGGACAAAAGAAGGGATGTAAAGAAACAGGTGTGTATTGATGAGCATGCAAAGAGCTGGGTCTCAGCATCACAGCACAAAGAAAAAAGGATGTGAAGGAAGAACCTGAAGATATAGAAATAAGTAGCTTTGCCCGTGTCTCTGGTAGCCCTTCAGATGAAGTGGAGCATGGGAGAAAAATCAGTCAGATAGTATATTCAAATTCCCATTTTATTTATTCAAGCGGTCTTCAAGAAGAAATGGAGATAAAATACGGGCTGATAACATGAACAGAAAAAAGGAATAGTTATTGTATTCGGAGCTTGCTTGGCCATTAGTATTCTATTAATTTTCCCCCTGCTTCTAATGATATGAGGAACACTGGATACACTTAAAAGCATGCATGCCATCAAAATGGTATCTGACAACAGTCCCTTCACTGTTTATGATGCTTTTGATTGTTAATGTAGATAAAATGTAAATGATCAGAATATAAAAACTCCCTTTTGTCTTTCTAATGTTTTCAGCTGCCTTTTAAACAAATTACATGGGAAAGTGAGTAGTCTGTTACTTAGTACAGTGGTGTCACCCAGATACTTTGAAATGCTTAGTGGTATAGAATGAAGTGGCCTTGGTTTGTTTATTTTCCTGCTAGTAATGACATTCTAGGCTGAAGTCATACTTGCTCCTCCAAAATGCAGTTGCTTTGTCCTTACTACATAATTGTAGTTTTAATGCATTTTGGTACTGTCTTACAGAGTTTTATGTCGGGATTTTAGTAAGAACAAGTGGTGGAGGTGTAGAGCTGAGCTGGGCTCTTGCCAAAATCCTTTGCAGGCAGCAGTTCAGAAAGAAAGAGCAGAACACTGTACTGGGGACTGAGGTCTCCAAAATGGGGAGCTGTGGCACCGAGAGCAGCTGTGAGGCTGGTGCTTGGTCAGGGATGAGGACAGGGCTGGTCTGGTGTCCCCATGGGCCATCTGGAAGGGAAGACTATACAGGTACCTTCAGTGGATGCAGTAGGGGAATGGGCTGGACCTGTACCTGGGAGCAGTTTGTTTTCCAAGTGCAGTGTGGTAAACCTTGGTCACTCATCTCCTGCTGCTGGTGTGTCACTGCATCAGGACATTTTATGGGCATTTGTGGTTGCCCTGGGCCACTGCCCAGGCTGGGACTGAGGTGGCTGTGTTGCAGGTCACCAGGGCCAGTGGTGAATAGCATCATAGCCAATGGTGAGGAGGCAGTTCTGAGGTTTCCTTGTACAGAAAAGTGCCAGATGCCTCAAACTTGAAAATACTGACTTAAAAGTCAGCTCTCTGTCTTCCGCAAGTCTTGATTTGCCCTTCTTGATGCAGTAATGTTACACACGGTTCCCTAAAGCATGCATGTTTTCTTTAAGGAAAGAGCAATACCATCTGCTGTTGCATTGTAATCAGTCTTGTGCACATATAACTAGGAGATGTAAGGTCAGTTCTTCTGCTTTCATTTGGTTCCTTCTTTCAGAAAAACTGCAGAGGTGTGCATGGGGCAGCTTTTTGTATTCCCTTTCCATTTCAGTAAGGGTTACATCCAAATGGAGCGAAGCATTTGCCATCCACCCTCTGCAGACATTAACATTTCACACTTCCAAGCCAGAGTCTTCCTTTGAGAGCTGTGCTGGCCTAGATAAACAGTAACTGCAAGGATTATCTTTCTTTTGAGGTTTAGGGTGCGTGGAGCCTCTGGGATCCTGCTTTGTGTTGGCACAAGTCAGTGCACAGTTGCAGATGCTCGGAGGAGAGGCTGGTCTTCAGCTGTAGGGACGTGCTGGTCGCTGCTTTGCAGGGGGGAAATCTTTGAGGTGGTCTCTGGCTATTTGCTTAGTAGCTCCCAGCTCTTGGGTGCTCATCTGAAAGCTAAACAAGCGTCTCTCCTTGACAGGTCACTGATGAACACACACTGCTGATTGCCATGTTGGATAAAAGCAATGTTTCGTAGTATTCAGCACTGCAAGTATTTTA
Organism: Lycocorax pyrrhopterus obiensis; assembly: GCA_014706295.1. Lineage (NCBI taxonomy): Eukaryota > Metazoa > Chordata > Aves > Passeriformes > Paradisaeidae > Lycocorax > Lycocorax pyrrhopterus. The sequence goes on from JACSVZ010000005.1 coordinate 19,687,066, forward strand.
AGTACTTTCTTGCTCTCCTGTAAAATGAGGTGAGCAATTGTTCTGTATTGACAGCTGGCTTGTAAATCAGCCACTCACTTGCCAGATGAGAATGTAGAAATGCCTTATAAGCACTTTCATGTTTTGTGATCGTTTTAATTCCAGAATATTTAGAACCTCTTTGCATTGGTGCAAAGTAAAATAAAACATGGTCTCTGACAAGTGCCAAAACAAGCATGGGAGGAATCTCTCCTCTGAGGGCCTGAGAAAGGGATTTGCAGAGAAACTGCTGCAGCCCCCAGGGGAGGAGCATTGGCTTTTGGATGTTAATTTCATTGTTTAAGGTCAGATTATGTTGATCTAAATCATGCAACTAATTCCATCAACAAGCAAGACTATTTACATAGCAGATGGAATTTAAGTGCTGCTTCTCCTGCACCTCTCCCTGGTTTTGTATTTAGGTTGCACCTGAAAAAATAAACTGGTATCTATGTTAAGAGTGAGTTTATTATGCTTACCTTGTTGGAGAGGTGTTGAGCTGGGTATTTCCCTTATGGCAACTTACTTTTTATTGGTGTTTTTATGGCCCTTGCTGGGGTTGCCATTCATCTTACTTGACTTCAGAGCTGGTCTTCCAGTTGCTCTGTTTCTTTGATTGTAGTGAAAGGAAGCAGCTTCTTCTCCACATGTAGAATTGCTCTCTTTTGGCCTCTCTCCCCTGCTTGTCAAAGTCCTACCCAGAGTTAATTTTGATGTATTTGTAAATATTTTCAGTGCATAATGCAGCAACAGTGACACTGTGTAGAGAATCCAGAAAAAAAATCAATTTGAGAGCTGGACAAAAAAATGCCTGCTAGGTAAAAACATCTGTTTCAGAAAAAAACCCCAAATGTCACAGCTTCCATTTTTCATAAGCCCAAGCTGTTGCCTTTCAGCTATCATGAACCAGGGTCTGTGGATGGGTACCTGACTCATGAACAGAGCTGGGGTTTTCCACAGGATATCCAATGGAGGGTTTCCGTGGGAATGGTTGAGCTTTGTGCACGCTTTTTGTTTTCCCTTCTTGCTTTATCGCATGGTACCCTCTGGAAGGGGTGTGAAGGGGACAATACCTCCGCAGGCAGTTGCACAGCAATGGTGTCCCTCTGATTGCTCTTTCATTTGGGGGCCAAAGCAGGTGCCAGGACATTGGTGTGACTTTTAAGGGGGCTTGTGGCTTTGTACAAGATCAGCAGCATGTCAGAGTGTGGCAAAAATCTGTCTGTCAAAGACGGGATCTGAAGAGGGATGGGACAGGACTGTGTTCATTGGTGTGGTGTTGCAGCCAGGGTCTATTGGCATGCAGGGTTCAGCAGCTGCCCTGATGCAAGAAAATGGATAGGTTCACTCTAAAGGTCCTGAAAGGGAGTCACTTTTCCTTTCTTTTTACATTGCTCTGTAACTTGCCTTGTGGCTTGCACACCTCCAACTCTACACAGCACAAACATTCCTCTCTCTGCTGCAACTGTTCTGTCTCTTCCTGACAAGACTGGGTCCTTTCTACAACCTGGTGAAGTATTAAATGAAGAATCTTAGGAGTTTTAAAGTTTGTCTCAAACTCAGTGCTGTGCTAGGATTAGGGTCCATGACCAGATCTTCCACAGTCCTCAGATAAACTTGCATTGGGAGATGAATGGAGATAACCAGTGTTCTGATAGGAACTGATCCTTGAGTAAAGCGATGATTGCAGTGCAGTAGACTTTTTCCATTAGTAGAAATCTTCTTCATTTTACTTTTTTTCATGTTCTGGTTAGAACAGTCTGTTTTCTTGGTGCCTGCTTCTGTCTTTCCCTTCCTTTTCTCAAAAAGGAGAAGGGAAAAAAATAACCCACAAAATTTTGAAGCAGTAGTTCAGATTGGTTTCTTGTATCAAGGCATTCCTATCCCTTTGGATGGGAATTTCCCTGCATTTCAAGACTACCAAAGGAAAGCAGCACCCTTGAACAGGAGAGATGTGGTAGGACACCTGGCTCCAGGGAATTGGTTTTCCCATGACAAACTGGTCACCTGCCCAAACCTGCGTTACTGGAGCTGTGTAGGATCAGAGAATTGCTGCTCTTTTCTTTGGAGAGTGATGACATTTTCTTGCCTGTTTGGATTTCTGGATAGACAAGATGTTAGATGGAGCTAAACCAGCATTCTGCTCCTGAGAGCCAGGACCAGGATTTTTGTCTCAGTTGAGACTGTTTTCTCTGGGATTGTCTTTCTGCTGGAGCCCTGCTAAGTGTTTAATAGGTGCACCAGCTTCTGGGATTGCAAGCACTTTACTGGAACCCCCATTTTGTGTACTGATATTCCCCGAGGGAAAGCAATGCTCAAGTGTTAAGAGACTGGATTCTGTTTCACCCACCTCATATTATTACTACAAATCATATTATTTTAATGAAACAGGGATCTATGTATTAGAGAATCCATGGTGTTGGCAAAAAAATTAAAAATGCATAGGAGTTGTGATCATGTTACAATAATTGCCTCAGTGGTAACATTAATGCTTTTTCACTTCACTTGCTCCTTGTTGATTGAACAACCCTCTTCTGTAGGCTATAAATCACAGTGGCTCTACTAATAAAGAACGAAATAGTCTAATAATGTTTCCAAATGTAGCATGGCTTCACTATTTTAGGTGAGTGCAATCTTTTGTCTAAACCCCTGTCCAGGCTGGGAGGTGTGACTGTGCCATAGCTACACAGTGATTTATAACAATGTCTTTGTTACTGAACTCCTTCTGTGGGAGGCAGGTTCAGACCTTAAAAAATGGTCTAGTTACCAGTAACAGAGAACTTTTAGTCATTTGCAATGGGAGATCAAGACCCCCAGTGAAATGCATCTGGTGATGGTGCCCTTCCTTCCATGTGTTCAGTGCAAACAATCAAATGCTGCAATATATTCATGGCAGGTGTTTGAAGCCTGTGATTTTACATTATGTCTGAAGTTCTGTTTTGCGTCACCACCAGAGCAGTTTCACCACTCATTGCTCTGTTTGCGTGGATGGTGCTGCAGGCAGCGGTACCTGGTTTGGATGGTGGAAGACTGGGTATGGTGGGTTTAGGGCAGGAGAGCCCTGGGCATGCAGAGAATGGAGATTTTGTCAGTCCTGTGCCCTTCTTCAAAGTATAGAAAACAGAAGCTTCTCCTGAGCAGGTATGCCATCTGCCTGAACCCTTGCTGAAGAGAAGCTTTCCTTTGGAAATGTTGGTTTTTCAGATTGGTGAGAAGAAACATTTTAAGGGTTCTTTGTTTCATAACTGCAGTTAAAGATCTTATGAATGGCTTTTCTTGCAGCTATAGCTGAAGTAAAGCCCCGAAGTGTTAGATGCTGCTTTTTAGCTGTCACTTGAAGGTATCAGGAAGTGTTTAGTCATTTGGAATTGCCAGGTTTGTCAGATTGCTAAGGGACAGCTTCTTGGGGAGTCAGAGATATGAAACACTTGTACACACAGCTCCTGGTGCCATTTGTTTTCAACTCCAGTTGCCATCATTGCCCAGCAGCATTAAATGCAGCAATATCTTTGGATTTCTTTAGGTTATGGTGTTTGTCTTGAGCTTAAATGTTTACCAGTCCAGCCACATACTAGAAATGGCACAGGAGTGCAGCCTCTGAGGAAATCAGCAGGAACTCGCAGTGCTGCTGTTGGAGCTTGGCATTAGCAGGGTGACGTTGCTCCCACAGCGCTCTTCTGCAGATTCAGCAAGACCTTTCTGTGATGAAGTCACTTTGCTGTCTGTGAGTTTAGGCTGCCATAAATTATTGTTGCTGAATCAAGAATGCAGTGACCCTAAATAAAGCCTCTTGTAGAAAACACCCTGGTCTTTTAGCCCAACAAAAAAAGTGTCTATTCTGTAGGCAGGTGCTGCCTCTCTGCCTCTTCTGAAGCTTCATTCTGCAGCTCTTCTTGCACATCTGCTGGTCCCTGGGCTGGGGACTGTTGTCTATGCAAATCCCCTCCTTCCAGAATCACTGCTGTACCTGCTGTGGAGCAGAAATCCTGGATGGGTATGCAAAAAACCTCTTATGCAGGGACTTTGGTAAATGGAATTATTTTCATATTTTTTTGTGTGTGTGTGATAAAGAGTCAGTTGTGAAGCTGGTAGGGGGATGATTTGGGACCTGCTGGAAGATGGGCTAAAAGTGACAGATGCAGAAGAACGTTGTCGTTCTATCCGATGATGAATCGTACTCTCCAATGGCATGGTATGCTCTCCTTATTGCAAGCAGTGCTGCAGTGAGTTAATGCTGCTCTCTTCTCCTGGAGGAGGGCCCCCAGCTGCACTTTCCTGAACTCTGGTTAATCTGTTGGGTTCCCAGCTCATTAATGGACTGTGAAGCTCAGCTCCTAAAATTCTTCTCAAGTCTGGGAGTGACCTTTTGTGGCTTTTTCTGTGTGCCTCTAGGATGTAGCAGCTCTGTGTGCTGTGGCAGACTAGGAGAGAGCCAGTGTTTTTCCAGGAAGCTTATCTGAAGGTTTGTAGGTTGTGGGACATGGGCAGTGGTGAGATTCACAACAGGACTAACACCTTTGGTGGGCTTAGGGGAATTTTACACTCCCTGAAACATGTTTGTGTTGTAAAGGCAAAATTCTGGCAATGGACTTAACCTCCCAAGCACAGAGAAGCAGAAAACAGACCAAATGCTGTAAAAGTCTCCCTTTGGAGTGTTTTCTTAGCAGCCCAGTAACTGTTCTGGCAATAGATGATAAACGAATAGGGCTTAACTTTTAAGAGATAATTTTACGCTTCCACAACTGGGTATTGTGCTGGGAGCAGCTAAGCACAGCGAGCTGTCGTGCCTGCATAGTAAGGTTTTTGATCTGACAGGTTTTACTGTAACTTCAGAGCAGGCTGGCAGGAGCAGAGAGGTCTGGGGGGTAACAGGGCTCAATGAAATCTGTGCCGAGGGGGTGCCAGGAGGCTGGCTCTAAGCAGCAAAGTCCTGCAGAGGACTTACAAAATGAGCAATTTGTGCCTAATTCCTTTAAGTTTTTCTCATAGCTAGGTAAGCTTTTGCTGCAGTACCCTTGGAGGTATCTACGTGCCTTTACCTGCTTACAGGTAAAGAGTGTGTCTGTGTGTGAGAGTCACCAAATGCATTCCCTCATACTCCTTCCCAGGCTGCCTGTAGAAAACAAGTTGAAGCTTTTCAGATGTACCCAACGTGCCTAGATAAAACATATTGGAAACACTGTGAAAAAGCTCAGCCCTTGGTCTAGCAAGGGCTCTCTGAGTAATGCCAAATGCTGAACCAGCTTTGTTAGCTAAATTGCTGGTTTTAATGTTTTCATTGCTTAAATAGCTGGCTTTAATGTTTTCATTGCTTAAAAGAGGCAGAGGATATGCTTTTTGATGTGCTGGTTTTAGCGTTTTTTTTGAGGAGGAAGGTGTTGGTTGATAAAAGTACACAGAGAAATAAATTTCTTGTATATATCTGAAAATCCTTATTTTGTCTGCATTCCACTTTCATCTGAGATTTCCTGTCAATTTATGTGCTTTCTGATAAATGCCACCTTTTGGTGTAAAACAGCTTGAATATTTAAAACATGGCATTTTGATTAGCTAAACTATAGATTTGCTTTGACATGTCATTTCTTTTGTTCTAAAATGCCCTGACAATTCATATCTGTGGCAGCCAAACAAGCAAATCTATGTACAAAGCTATTGTTCATTCCTGAAGTGTCACTGCTAAATGAGATGAAGTTTAAGCATTTGATTCCCCCCCTCTTTGCATGATGGGAGGTCCATTTCTCAATAATGAAACCAGTTTTCTTGCAAAAATTCAATTAAATGAAATATCAAACATAAATCAGAATGAAGCTTGCTTTGAGTTCCCATATGTGCCTATTGCTGCTGTGATAACACTGGAAAAGGCATTCATTCTTCAAACTGTGCTTTTTGTCTCAGTATTGTTTTTCTGGAGGAAAAAACTCACATAAAACAACAATGAAAAACAGAAGTTTTGTGGGCTACAAAGCCAGTCTTGATGTTCTCAAACTTGGAGGTGTGGCAGCCTCTCTCAGAGCACAGTGGCACTCCCATAAGCAGGAAAAATTTTTGGAAAACGCTGTTTTCCTATTCTCAGGGATGGCTCAGACCACGGTTGTTCTCCATGTGCTGGAAACTCATTGCAATGTCACGTTCGTATCTTTCTAGAATCCCTGAAATTTTTTGTTTGAGACATAATTACAAGAAGTGTTAATGCCTTCACTTCATCCATTTGTATGAAATAGGAGAGTCTTGGGGCTGTAAAGCCCTCCCTTGAGTTCTGGTTTCTGAAAATCTCTGCTGCCAGAACCAATGTGGTTTTTTTTTAAAAAGCCATTTTAATTTTTTTTTTTTAAAGTTCAGTAAGCTGCTGGTGAGTTCTTAGTGTGAAAATACTTTTTTTTCCCCCTGTGTTAGAAAAAGATGCTATAAAAAGCTAACATGGAAAGGTGGGTTAAAATACTCCAGATATATCTTGGAAAATCTATTTCAATTATGTTCTGTGTGCTTTTAGTGGAGACGATAAATCCTAAAGAATTAAGAGAGCCATATAGATAAGTGTTATAGGAGAGAACGTCTCACACTTCACCTTTAGAAATTAAAATATTAGCTGTGAAATCAGACATTATAAGGGTCACTGCTTTGCTTGTGGTCATTAATAGCAGGAGGTGACTGTTGGAAGAACTAAGGGAAGCCACTTCCCATAACATGGAAATTAAATGTGCAATTTACTGAAAATTCCCATCCCTGTGAAATGGCTTGCTAATGCCAGGCTCTGAAGGGAACTTTGCTTTATATTTCAAATTTGCATTTGGACAGACCATCTAAACTTTTACCTGCCTTTCATGAAATTGATTACATTAGCATAACATGAGGTCAGTTTTCTGTTTGTCCAGTGTAGATAGGCAATAAGGAAGACAAATGAGTCATTTCCAAGATGTTAATGTTTGTAAGTGAGAGCACAAAGCAGCTCAGATCACAGGTGCCACTTTGCTGTACCCGTGTGTGCATATCCAGGGGTGTCTGTTGCTGGTACCTGCTACTCTGCTGCTGTTCAGGGGAAATTTGTATCACAAGTAACAGTTGCTTTAGACAACTACTGACATTGCACTCAAAACCACTCCCAGACTTTATTGTAACATTTTCCACCAGAAAGACAGTAAAACCAATGAGGCAGAGCCTGCCTGGCTGCCTCCTTGTGGCTATGGGAGAGTTGTTGCAATGTCATAAATGGCCTAGTATGTCTAAATGTGAGCTCTGTAGCTGACTTTGGGCTTTTGGCTGTGCCCTTTAGTGCTCATCTATGGGTTGCCATCCCGTGAAATGCAGCTCTGGGTGCTTCTATCCTGATACTTTATTTTTTAACTCCTTGTATTGCTTTTGCAATGGGTATACCCCAGTGCCTTAATTTGTTCCCAGTCCCTGGACTGGGGTGGATCAGAGTTCCTGGAGCAGGGGTGGCAGTTGGTCAGGGGGTTGTGTGTAAGCCAGTCTGCACCACTCAGCACAAGCACCAGGGCTGGTTCTTTGGCTCAGATCACCCAGAAGTGTGGGAGGACCACAGTGTTTGGAGAGGCTCTGTAGAGTTTAGCTCCAAACTGGTGGTGATGTTTGATTTTTTTTTTTCTCCCAGGGCACAACCATCGTGTATAAAGACAGTGCAAACATTGAATTGTTATGGCTCACATGACAGCTTTCTAATAAGTTTTTATTTCTGAGACCCCAAGGTGCTGGCTGTATCGGGGCAGGTTTTTACATCTTGACCTTTCTGCCTTGTTTTGCGAGAGCAATGATATCCAGGAACACAGCCAGGATGTTCCAGTGACTTCCTTGCACTGAGTGACGTGGTCCCTGGGGGCTGCCAGGCAGCAGTTGGGCTGACAGATGAGCACCGTAGTCCCAGGAGTCCCTCACTACCACAGGCTGGTCAGCAAATACAACAGTTAAGCATTGTGCTGGCAGTTCCCAGGAGATGGAAATCTGTGTGCTTCAGCCTGCTTCTTGCTATGCTCTTCCAGTGAGGAGGGGAATGAAGAGATGCAGCAGGAATCACCTTTTTTACTTAAATCATCTTGTGCTTTTGCATCTTGTGTCTTGTAAGCTACATACCAGAATTATTTCTTGTAGGTCTCTGCTAATGAATGACTTGCTCATAGGCTGGTCCGTGAAAGACACTGAATTTTTTTTAACTAGTGGGATAGTCTGGTCTCAGAAGTGGTATTTTGGAGTTCTCTAGGCTCTGGATTCCCCACCCCTTATATTTTTCTTTTTTTCCTCTCCCTAATGACTATTAAAAACAAAGCTGCTCTAGATGTGTGTCACTGCCCTGGGAGAGGGGTCAGCCTCAGGGGGCACTTGTCCCGCTCTGGAGAGGCGACAGTGACCTTCCCGCAGACACGCACTGGAAAGTGTCGAGTCTCGGCGGCCGCGTGGTCGGGCAGCACCAGCTCTGTGGCAGCAGGCAACCCAATGCGAGGAGACCCAGAGGTCTGAGTCCCTCAGGTATCCCAGAGGCGAAAGAGGCAAGGGAGAGGACCACTCTGTGAAACCTTCCAGGAGTTTATTTCCCCCGAAAGCAAAGGGGAGGAATGGCCTTCAGGCCAGGGTTACAGGTGCCTTTTCAACAGGGGTGGTACAGAACAAACAACCAATAGAGGATAAGCCCGGGGAGGATCCCGAGGACACAGAACCAATGGCTAGGTTACAGAGGAGGGAATTTACAGAATGAACCAATGAACAATTGAACTTAACAGAACCTTCTAGAGAAGGGGTATGGGCTCAGACCTGGGCCTCGCCCGCAGACTGCCCTTCGCTCTCTGACTCATCAGCCCATTGGGTAGGCACGACGTGATGGGCAGCGGGCAGACCCCAAGTGGTCCAAAGCACCCCAACAGATCAGTTGTTTGGAGAAGTTTGTTTTACAGAAGTGTTGCCAATCTGGGGCAAAGAGGCATCTGTTTAACTTTGTTTAGAACTGCATCTCAATGGAAAGCCGTACAAAGGATGGGGTGAACACGACCAATAGACTTCAAACTACCTTTAGTCAAACTGAATTCTAGTATGAGCCCTACAGTTTTCTTCCTACACCGGCCTCAATCATTGTAGCTTTGTTCTGGATTTCTTGCAGTTGTCTTGAATCTTTCTTAACCTCTGGCACAGCAGAGTGGATTTGACATTCAGTTAATATTTCACCATTTGATGACACAGAGCAGAGCAAATTTCTCTTATTTTACATATGGCACTTGGCATCACCACTCCTGCCTTCTTGTTCTTGCCACTTGAGCAGCCTTGGATGCTTTTCCTGCTGTGCTCCTGCCCATCCTGGTGTGTGTTTGTCCATGTGGGTCCTGGTGGAGGACATCTCTGGGCTCTTGGTTGAGCGAATTGAATCATCTCTCCAATTTGTCAGAAGATCTTGATCTGTAGTCTTGTTTTCCAAAACAAGAGGGTTTTTCTGAGGGTTTTTTTTGGTTGCTTTTTTTTTAGTCTCCTCTCTAGTGAGGTCCTAGGAGAGTTCCCTTTTCCATCAAAAGAGGGAGCGGGAAGTAGGAGTGCTCCCAGACAGCCTGGGGTGCTGTGCCCCTCTCCTAAGTAGCAGTGTCTCTTAAAACCACACATAGTTTGGGTGTCTGCTGTGCATTAAGCAATAAGACCAGAAAGATGTTTTGCAAAAAGTCCTGTTTTATGCCCAATCTGCTTTCTTTCCTTCCTTTAATGCTGTTAACTAAGGGTGGCCTTTTTAACGTAGAACATAATGACCCTCAGGTTTTGTGCTGTCTGCCCCATCCCTGTCTGCCCCATGGAACTGGGGGATGCTGTGTGGGATGCTGTGCCAGCTCTGTGCCTTTCACCAGAGCATCCTCAATGTGCTCACACCCTGCTTTGGGGTCCCCTCCCATGGGAATGTGTGAACCTTGCTGCCTCTTTCTAAGGCTTCCTGTGCACCTCTGTTAGTGTGTAAATAATGGCCAGTCTGCAGAAATGTCCTTGGATTTGTTCTGTCTAAGGCATGGGTTTTAATCTGCAGACCCCATCCTGGGTCTGCTTCTGAAGGAGCTGTGAAACTAAAACCACTGGCTTGTCACTTGGCATAAATTTTCTGCCCAGGTGCTACTGTGTGTTATTCTTTGGGATTTTTAATGTGCAGAAAACTGAACAATGTGGGATGCGGAGAAGAGCTATGCTTGGTGCTGTGCTTGGTCTCAGGAGTGACTGTGCCTTGGCAGACCTCTCTTTCATGTTTGCACATACAAATGAAACCTGTGATTCAAAGTGGCTCAGCCTGGACTGGGCTTTATGAATCAGTGGTGGGAGAGACTAAAATATTCATATGGTGAATATACAATGTGAAATGTGGGAGACAGTGCAAGAAATTCAGTTTGCTGAATTGCTGGAGGAGTATGGAGTTACCGAGTGCCCTGGGCCTTGCTGGGCTTTCAACAGAGGTGTAGGGGAAAAAAAATCTGCCCATTGGGAACCTGCTGTCTAGGTCTGACCTCTCCAGTCTGTTCACTGAATAATTTAAGCTAGTAAGGATGTCTGGAGCTCACCTGGTCCACCTGCCTCCTCAGGGCAGGGGTTGCAGTTTCCAAGTTACCTCTGCAGCTCGGAGCACTGCCCCAGCCCAGGGGCTGGCATATCCCAGTCTAGTGAGCTTTGCCTGCATTTGACTCCCTCTCCCCTCTTATGTTTATTAGTCCTGCTGTTTTTCTGCCTTGGTATATTGCTGTTAAAGATGCCTTCTCCCTAAATTCTTGTTCACACGTAAGAGTCGCAGGGTTGATATGAAGAGGTGATTTGTTGTTGATTTACCCGGTGCTGTTCATGGGCATGAATTTTTCTGTTCAACATATTGAATTAACTTGGGTCACTAAGTTTACAGGGGGTGCCAGTTAAACCAATATAACCAGCTTGAAATGATTACCCGATGGTACATGCAGAATACACGAGTTAACAAAAATGATTTAGGGCTCACAGGGCTCATGGGGTATAGTAATGTCCAACTGCACATAACTGTGAAATATTAAGCTTGGTCCTGGCATCGTTAAATGTGATGAATCTCTGTCTCTGACACCATCCTCCAGTGAGCAATGCCTCCAACAGGCATGATTCTAATGCAGAAATGTTTGATATTTGAGGTGACATATGAACATTTCTAATGTAGTCTGCTTTGTGGAGTGCATCTCCTACCTTGGAACTGCCTGGAGTTTCCTCAAATGCAGCCTCCTTGTGTTTGTTCTCGGCATTGGGATGTTTGTGTTTTCAGTTCCTCATTCTTCGTTAATGATGTACAGAAGTGTCAGCAGAGCCTTCCTCTCGTGTTTGTTATTTCTTGCAGTCATTGACACAGAGGCATGTGTGATAAAGACTCATCAAAGTCGTCATTACTCTACAGTTATCTGCAGTGAACTGTCTGATTTGTCTGTAAACCTCTCTTTTATCTGAGCCTGTTTCTGGCTACATGCCTCATTATTTACTTTCCTGTAGCACTCCCTTCTGAAGAGCACACGTCTCCTCTTCTGTTTAATTCATGATCAAAATATATTAGTGTTCATATTTGTCTCCCTTTTTAGCACTGTATACATAAGTGACAAAACCCACCCAGCCTCCCAGTGCTACTGCTTGTCTTGATCTCAGGCTTGGGCCCCTCCAGCTCATGTCTGCTCCCAGCCCCAGGGAAGCTGTTGTGGAAGGACTGTGGGTCTGTCTTGGCTTGTCACTGGAGGGACTTCAATCACAGCCAGGAGTAAAACCTGGATTTGTGGTTGCCTCCTGGCATAGCTCAGAATCCATGCAATAAATTTTATTTCATGCATAGTTGTGTTTTGCTGGGGAAAACTGACAAACAAGTCAACACTAACTCGATTTTTCTCTTTCAGTTGTACAGCGAGAAATATGTTAAAATATATGTATCTTTTTTTGGAAAGGAAGTAATAAGGTGTGAGTGAAACGTGCAATGATCTCTCTGTACTTAGCACTGGCGAGGCTGCACCTTTACTGTGTGTTCAGTTCTTGGCCCCTCACTACATTGAAGTGCTGGAGCAAGTCCAGAGAAGGGCTATGGAGCTGGAAAAGGGTCTGAAGCACAAGTCTAATGGGGAATGGCTGAGGGATCTGGGGTTGTTTAGCCTGGAGAAAAGGCGGTTCAGGGGTGACCTTACTGCTCTCTACAACCACCTGACATGAGGCTGAAGCCAGGTAGGGGTCAGGCTCTCCTCCCAGGTAACAAGTGACAGGATGAGAGGAAATGGCCTCAAGTGACACCAGTGAAGGTTTAGATTGGAAATTAGGAAGAATTTCTTCACTGAAAGGTTGGTCAGGCATTGGAGCAGGCTGCCCAAGGAAGTAGTGGATCACCAGTACTGGAAGTGTTCAAAAGGCATGTCAAGCTGGCACTTTGGGGATATGGTTTAGTGGTGAATGTGGCAGTGCTGGGTTAGCAGATAGACTCAATGTTAAAATTCATTTTCAACCAAAATTGTACTGTGATTCTACACTCTTGTTCGGGCAGATGTTCCATACCTGTCCATGTGTGGCCCCTAGCATGGAGCAGCAAAGCTGGCACCCAGCCCTGTGTGCGATCCCAGAGCATTGTACCCCAAGCAGCTCTCCCACAGCCTCCAGTGGGTTTGAGGAGGTGACTCCTAAAACTTCCACCCATAAATATCACTTAAACCCAATTATGTGAAACAATTGCTGTTGCTGGGTGGAGGCAGTGGTGGCTGCCCACAGACGTGGCTCACAGCTCCCAAAATCTGTGCGTTCAGTGTTGCCTTGCCTGCCAGTGCGGCTGCAATCAGCGCGTCGGGGGTTCTGTGAGTGTTTGTGTAGGGGAGAGGAGGCGCTGGAGAGAATTCTGTGGAGACATGAGAAGGTAACATTGATCATCACCACACAGAGATCCAGGCACTGTGTGTTCAGTGGCAGTTTGGCACGCCAGTGCGTTGGCGCACACGGCTGTGAGTTTTCATTATGATTTTCTGCAATTCAAAGAAAAGCTTTAAGTTAAGAGATGTAGACCAGTATATGAATGAAATTCTATTAATAATCTAATGCCTCTTCTTGGTGGTCTGAGAGTTCGGTTGCTGGTATTTCTATCCCCTCCTCTTTTACCTTGGTTTGCAGGTAGATGAAGGTGTGGTTGTTCCTTATCCATATTGAAGGATTAAGACCCCAAAAATTTATGTTCTCTGACGTAAAGGCTGCAAATAAACACAGCAACTAGTTGGGTGCTGTTGAATGCTGTGATAATTACAGAGCATTAAATGACATTTGAGATAAAATCCCTTATGAACACACAACGGCTGTCAAGGTCAGCATTTAGCAAAGCTTGTCATTCCCGTGCCTTAGAATGCAGATTGCGTACCAAGTCCCAAGTGGCCTCCTAACAGTGTGGAAGCTCTTTCCAGCCTGCAGTCGCACAGATGTTTGAGCATTTCTCCTGAAATTAGTGAAAGGTTCATGAAGTTAGGTGCTGTTGTGAATGTAGCTGTTAAAAAGATTGTTTAATTCCATTTGGACACTTGAGAGCTTATTGGTTAACAGGAGCGATAGCTTTCTTACAACACTTGGTATGCTGTTAAAGGAAAGTTTGCTGCTCCCAATTTTATACAATTAGCCAAGGAAGAGAGTTTGGTTTTTTAATTTTTTTTTCCCCCCCAAACAAAGCTTAGCCTGAGTAACTGCAGGGAGAGGCTTGAAAACCCAGCCTGGTCTTGCCTTAGAGTCTAAGGTGTCAGGAGACAAATCAAATGAGTCTGCCTTGTTTTTATTAAATGCCCTTGATTTTTAGCCTAATGACTTTTCTTTTTATTGCTTTGGGTGGGCACAGAGTGAACACAGGCTTTGATGACCATAAACCCTCTGCTGCAGAGCGACGTGCCTGTCTGTCCCAAACCTGGCTCTCCTCTGCACTACTTTTCCTGCTGCTCCATTTCCCTTGATCTTGTCACCACCGAGGGAGGTTTTAACGTGCCTTGAGGAGCATCTGCTGTGTGTGCTGCTGGCCAAGGGGCACCAGGTGTGCTGGTGGGGGGCTCTGCTCTGAGAAGGACCCCAGACTCTCCTTTGCCTCTCCCTCACAGCTTCCTGAGCCTGCTGCCGAACTTCCTTGTGTGCATGGGATGTGATGGCACTTGGAGAGTGGAGGGATGGCAAGATATGTGTCACCTTTTGCCTTTCCAAGTGCTCTGACAGCTTCTGGAACCATTGCAGCCCTCTCTTCCTGCCCTCTGGCTCCAGCCTTGCTGTGTGGGAGCTCTGGCTCAGTGCCGGCACAGCAGAGCCAGCGGCGTCCAGGAAGCACGTGCTTTATAACTCGGTTTATCCAGGCTGAAGAGGATTGCGCTGCTTCTGCTGTCACTTTGACAGATGTTTGCACTTCACAGGCTGAATGGACTTGCTGTAGTTACATTTTGACTGAGGTATCACATAAAAAACATTAAAATAATACGAAAATCCCAATAGCACAGCCTGCCAGGGTTAGTAGGGCTGGTGGAGGTGGGGGAAGGCATCAGCAGTCTTGGGCAGCATTTTCTCTCTGGATGGCCATTTCTAATTTTAACAGGGACTGCAGGCACTTGCTTTGCTGCTTCTGCTGTTGAAGTCGTGCTTCCTGAGCAGGCCGCTTAATTACAGAGGTTTAGCTCAAGTCTGTTTGAAATTTTTTTTTTGACTAGCAGGTACGAAATGGAATTGGATCTCTCTGGAGCATTGAGATTGGTCAGAGCAGAAAGAGTAAGAAGGGAAAGTTACTTTGAAGTAGGATTCTTGGGAAACTTGCATCAAACTTTGCCTGGTTTTATACCCAAAATACCCTTTATGCTGATGTCCATGTAGCTGGTGTAAGAGAGCAGAATGTAGCCTGTAATTTGGGCTGCAGCTATTCACAGACCAGGCAGCACACTGAACCAAGAAGGCAGATGCCAGCTAAATCAGCAGCATCCTCTTCCTCCCTTTATTTTTCTCATTACAGGATTATATGTATGGGACCTGCTTGAATAATAACTACTGAGAAGGGAGAACTTGCCCCACTAATTGTGAGCTTAAAATAGAGTATTTGTCTCAAAGTTGTTGCTTATACTTTGCTTTGCATCTTCTGTCTTGTGCCCTGTGCTGCTGAGTGGCTATGGGACTGTGTTGGTCCAAAATCACAGTTCCCCTTTTAAAAAAACAAGCCCCTCATTTCAGTAAGATAAGAAGAAGAAAGCTTTAAAGCTTTTCAAACCAGAGCACATCATCCCTCTTGGAACTGTTGGTAAAAATTGATGCAAGAGACCAAAATTAGAGAGAAGAAATGATAAAATCCCTCCCCCCCACCCCCTTTTCTTTTTTCTTTTTTTGAGTGACTTTAAAATATTCCCTTCCTGCAGATGGCTTGCTGTGCTGGAATGCCCCATATGTGGCATCATGTGTGTGCAATTACACATTTTGTCTTGATAAGTTTGACGTGTTTCTGTAGCCGGCTGTTTGTCAGTCATCAGCTTCAGCCGCCCTCCCAAGAGTCAGGGTTGTTCTTCCTTAATCACATTTTAGATCCTTTTCCTTCTCAGCTGAATGACAGATATTAACATATTCTTTTGGAGGGTGGTGCTGGGTGTTTGTACCAGTTGATGGGGTATTGGCAATCACAGATATTCTGTTTGTCATTTAGCTCAGTGAAAAAAAAGTGTCTGAATCTGATAATGGAGAATACAGAAGCAATGCTAGCAGCCAAATGTCTGCTTTAGCCCTAAATCACTTGTTTCCTAAAGCAAAACAAATCTGAAGTGTGGGAATACCTTGGAGAGGATCTGTCCATGGGAACTCATAGGTACTGATGAAACTCAGCACATGGGGTTTATTGGACTGAATGAGCTTACTGCTGTTTTGTGCATTATTTTTTTTTTAAGTGAAGAAGGCATGTTGTCTTTCTGAATAAGTCTTCCCCATGGATGTCTGGGACAGCTCTTCTGTCTTGCCTTGCTTGCCTGTCAGTATTAGGGATGGATCCTGTGGGTCTGTTGAAAGAAACCTTATAAAGGACAAGGTGGATTGTTGGGCTGGATTGAAATTCCTGTTACTTCTAATGTGGCAGATTCGGATGACTAACTGTCCAACAAACACATCTGTTTGGGATTTAGAGGAAATATAGGAAAAACAGGAAAATGCCTGCTCTGTCAGTAGTACAGCAGTAGAGCACACAGTGGGAACAGTTCTAGTCCATCAGCTGCAAAAATGATCTCCATTAGTAAATACCACTTTTCTGCACACAGGATCTGTTTCACTCTTCATGCATGTGCCTGAATTAGGAATTATGCTATTAAACTAGCTGTGAGCAGAGTGGTGTGTGCAGATAGGAGTGAAGGCTGCTCATGCCTCATTTTGCAAAGGATGCAAAAGGAGGAAACTTCTTTCTCCCTAGGTGCAGCTGGATGGACTCAGCAGAGCGTGTGCCTGTTGCTGTGTTAGGCTTTTTGGGCTCAGTTGTCAGTCAGGACTACAAGCCAGAAATTAGTCCATCATACATAAGTTTCTGGTACAGCTCTTTCTCAAAGCAGAGGAAACAATTATCAGTTGCAATCACAGGTCACAGAATTCCTGCTGCTGGTCCTTCCCTTTGCTCTCCTCTGCCTTGTACCCACCCATTGCTGTCTTGCTCTTCTCTCCTCCTCGCCTCGTTGTTGAAGGCACCTTGGTGGTTCTTGTTCTGGTCCTTTGCTAACCTGAAGGTGTCCCAGGGGGAAGAACATGGGTACTGCGGAGGGACAGTTGTGCTCCACAGCACAACGGTTCAGAGATTAAAAAATTTAAAAAAACCAAAAAAATTGTCCCAGTGTTAGCAATAACTGGCTAATAATTGCTGGCCTGCTGCTTTACCTTACTCTGTTCAGCCCCTTGTGGCGGCCGCTCTGATGTTGTGCCCCATTTCTGTTGCTCTTACCAGCTGCAGGATGGAGGGTTTTGGACACAGCCCCTGGATCTGGGATGGCTGACACATCCCCACAGCAGTTAAGTGCTGCATGTGACGTATTGGCTTATCTGCTTGAAGGTCCCTTTTGCAGCCAGAAGGGTATTAAAGACCACTTTGTACAACAACACTGAGGATCCCTTTGATCCATGAACTCCTTGTGGAGAGCTGAGGAAGAGACCCTTAGCAGCTTGTTAGCCGTGGGCATTCTTGGATAAAATCACCCTGGCATCTCTCCTGCAAGACTGCAAAACATTTATTTTTCATTGCAATAGATCTGCAGTTGCCACCTGCAGTGTTGGGTCACCATCCTGTTTAGAAAGTCCTGACAATGAAGCAGTTAAAGCCAACTGGATGAGTGATGCCTGAGATCTGTATCAACAAAGGAGCCAGACTTCTTTTCCTCCTTTTTTTTTTTTTTGCCAGAGCATAAAAAGACTGACTGCTTCTGTATTGAGCCCTTGAGAGAGGTACAGAAACAGCACATGGTAGGGATGGGCAGAAAGGTGGGTGATCTTGGGCCAGGTGGACATTTCTTTTACCAGCAAGGGGGAAGCAGGATGTGGAGAGGGTAAGGATGCAACTGGGCAGCAGTATCAAGCAGATCATCCTGCGTGAGCCAGTAAGAATGATTTCTGGCCTCTCCTTCCCTGATGGTGGCAGTCACAGATGCCCTGTGGTGGACATGGTGGCTGCCTAGGTTGGGAACTAAGCTCTGAGTTTAATGGGCTGAAGTCCTGGCAGAGATACTGAGGATGTATCTGAGACTTGGCTGAGCCCTAGGCAACTGTCCCAACTTGCACTTTGTGCATTCCACACCAAAGGATTTTTATATTATCATCAGGCAGCCAGGACTCTTGCAATATGGTATTAGTTGTTTTAATGCTGTTTTATTAGTTAATAAATTCTTATAGCTGTAACTTTAATCTGTAATACTTTGGTATGGGGTGCCTGGGGAGGAAAGCAAGAATCCGGAAATCATGTGAAAGCTTTTAATAAACCATCAGCCCTTCCTGCAGTGCAGTCCTGTGGGAATTAACTGCTCTGTGCATGAGTGAATTCTCCCTCAGCCTTCCATGGGTGGCATCATTTTGCCCTCAGCTGGCACAGCAGATGCTTGACTGCTCTCTTGAGTGTAGTAAATGGGGCATAACTTGTTTTCTTGGTGTTGGGGGACAGCAGTTTCAGGAGCTGGACAAATCCTTTAAAAATAATGGGCTCAAGCATGTCACTAAACCCTTCCATGGTGCTGGGCTGGGCTCCTTCCTTGTCCAGGCAGATGATACCAGAGCTCCTGCTGAGATAGCCTGTGTTGCTGGTTCTTGTGCCGCTTAGCAGAGATTTAACAACAAGCTGCATTGAATTTGCAAGCAGTGGAGCCCAAGCCAGTGTGCTCTGCATGAAAGGTGCACTCCAAAAACCTGGAGCAGGCTCCATCCAGGCCATTTGATGTAGCTGGCACAGCGGTGGCACTTGCTCTGTGTCTCTGCTGCTGTGTTTGTGGGATATGTTTTGCCATTTTCCAGGGAAAGCTTTTATTTGAGGCTGACTTTTTTTTTTCTCTCTGATGGGGGAGAAATTAATTACCACCCTTGCTCCTGTTACTGCCCTGAAGACTAGAAATATTCAGAAACTTAATGTTCAAACGGCTTTAAAAACCAGTATCTCTAAATGTCAAGTTAACGTGCTCTGGGAACAGTGTGACTCAAGGACCCGGTATAAACATCAAATTGCATCTGCTGCCACAAAGACTTGTGGGATTCTCTGAGGCAAACACAATGGAGAGATTGAGAGTTTATTTCAGCTTTTTTCAGTCTTCTAAAAGTAAAGTTGTATTTTTCTAATGCCTGTCCTCGCCACAAATGCAGCCTGAACCTGTCTGTGATGGCAGATTAAAAATGAAACCTCATGAATGAGAAATGCAACCTGCATTTTTTATGATGGCGGAAAAAGTAAACCCGTTTTAAAATGTGCATATTTTTAAGAAAGTAAATGACTAAGTAGGTGAGATGTAGGTATCAATAAATATTTATTCCAAAGAAGTAATCTCCCAACAGAATTGGAAATTGTCTCATCCTTTTAGGCAATTAAAAATCAATGTTTGTTTTTCAGAGTGGAAGTAACATTTTTCCAGTTGCTTTTGGAGCGTGGCCACTGTTGAATGAAAAGTTTCACAGCTACATAAGATTTTTTTCAGAATAATTGCACTAAAAGGACAGACTGATTTATAGGATGGATTGTAATGATCTTGAAATGCAGGGGAGGAAAAAACTCCCAGAGTTAACCAAAATATGAAATTTTTCTCTGAAAAAGGAGTTGGAAATGGGGGTCTGTAGTCTTCAGGTGGGCAGATGGTGAGTGCTGAGGCTGGGTCACATCTACTCAAGGTAGGAAATTGTTGTGGAGGTCTATAAAATTGAGACAAATAATATATTCAAATGAGCCTTATTTTATAGATCAGTTAAACCAGGTAAACCAATTAAAGCTCTGTAAACATGTGAATACAGATTCATGATCTCAAATACAGCTGGTCACTACGTGACTGGCTTAGGTACACCTGCCACAAGAACTTAGGGACCTGTTTCTGGGGTTTTGGGGAAGGCTGTTGGTGCCCCCTGAACCCTGTTTCCTGTTTGTCTTTGGAAGTCTCGGTGTTGCAGACTGTGGCATGTGAAACAGCACAAGGAGCAGAACAGTCTTCACCACATTGAGCTGTGGTGCTGGGACTGATCTGTTGCGCATGTGCTTGGGTGGGAATATCGTGTAGTGGGAGTACCAGGTCCTTTTGTGTCCGAGAGGACTCTGATGCATCGGTGCAGTGAGTGGTCCCTGTCCCTCTCTGGGGATCCTGGCCATGTCGCCTGGGTGGCCCAGGGCTGGTCACCTTTGTGGCCAGGAGCTGGTCCTGCCTTCCTGCAGTGGTCAGCACTGTGTGTGAGGTCACTGCAGCCAAAAGACCGCAGCACTTAGGTGAGGGGCATTTAATTTTGCAGGAATAATCAGAAGGAACCATTTGATTTCGTCCCACTTACCTTTTGAATTTGTGTCGCCTTGCGAACCATGTGCCTGTGCACACTCTTGGCTCAATGGCTTTTTACACCGGCTGCTCTAAATGCATTTTAAAGAGCTGAGGAATGCACACACAGCAAGGTCATATAAATTAATAATTATCTAAGCGCTTCTGCCCTTTTCTGCCTCCAGAAAAGAAGTGGAGGAGGGAAAAAACTTTTAACTGCATTTTTTTTCTTTTTTTTTTTTTTTTCCTTTTTTTAGTCTCTCAAACTCATTTTCAGGGCTGATCCTGGTTGTTTCAGCCACAGCCTTGGGCCGGTTTTACTTTGTCACTTCACTGTCACATTGCCTGTATTTGAGCCAGCGCATGAATTTTCATTTCCAAATGTGTTTGGGTTTATAATTCATACAGTGCAAATAGCTTAATCACAAGCCATGCAGAACTTGTAATTATCAAAACTTGGAGTACAGAAGAGGTATAAATCATGACAGTGCTGCTTTCCAGCTGCCGATTAAACATGGGAATTTAAGCTGCCTGAGCGTGGAGGGTTTAGGTTGGGAAGTTTCTGTTTCTCTGTCTTGCAGAAGAGTTAATGAAGAAAGGGTTTGCTCATAACTTCTCATTAAGCAACAACTGGATTTATGAAATACTGGCACTAGTGGAATAATTAGGACTTTTCTATTATTGATGAGTTGGACTCTTAAGGAGGGACGCATTATCTCAGACTGCTAATCCTGAAGCCTGTGCTGGTGCTCCATGCAGTGGCTGGAAGTGTGCCTGGACCACATGGAGCCTGCCTGGGCTGTGCAGGGTGCTGGGAAGAGGAGCACATCCTCAGGTGGGGTCCTCCTGCTGCCAGGCTGTGGCCCAGTAGGGGTTGTGGGATCAGGCTGGCGGTACAAAGTGTGGGACAGGATCTAAATCTGGACTCTCTCCTCCTTGGTCACCTAGGAGTGATGCCAGGGGATAGGGGCACCACTTGCTGAGGGGTGAGGAGGTGGCACTGTGGACCATCACCGCTGCCTCTGGGCTATCCAGAGGAGAGGGGCTAAACCAAGGAGAGGAGACAGGAGGGATACGCAAATGCCATTTGCTGCTTTTTTTGCCCCATTCTTTGGTAATGTGTTAGTGGTACCTAGCACACTAGGGCCCCCATGCCAGCACCCTGGTGCTCTGGGCACTGCCAAAGCTGTGGCCATGGAGCAGATATCAGGAACTACGACTGACTTGTAGTACCAAAGCAGAGTTCCTTTCCTTGGGGAGCCGGAGCTGGTCTTTCACGCTCTCCAGGGAAGCCTCAGCCTTCAGGCTTCAAGGGCTGGCAAGGCAGCACGTTGGGCTGATGGAGCTGGGCAGCCCAGGGTTATCCATCATGATTCCCAGGGTCTGTGGGGATGTTAGGCAACCTTGTAAGCCTGTTGTAATTTTAAAGGGTTTTGATGATGTTCCCCTCAGCTTTAATGTTACATATCCCTGCGTATGTTCCTCAGTAATTGAAAGGGATATCGGGCAAATTTGATCTGTCTGTCTTTGACTTATGCTGTCCTTATCTTGGCCTTCATGTCATTAAGAAAAAAATTGGTATTGATCTGAGACTATACCACTACATTGTGCTGCAATTTTTCTTCTTGCTAGTAGAATATAAATCGATAAAAAGCAGCTGCTTGCAATGTGGGGCAGATATGATGCTGTCATTTATATATTGTAAATCCAATGATAGCTGATCAAATCAGTGCGTCTGCTGTTCCAAACCTGACATGATTGAATTGTCAATAAAAAAGATTTTACAGTAAGGGAAGTTCTGCTGGCAGTGTAAATGCCTGGAAGCCTCACTAAGTTTGATACAAGATGAAGCAATAAGCTAGGCTATCATTATATAATTCCAACAGCCAAAATATTTGAATACTTGTGTTCTCACATGATACTGGAGCTCGGGGAAACCTTTTATTGCAACTTGTTTGAAGAAGAATTATTCTGAGACTGAGGAATATGGATGGCTTCTTCTGAAGTGAAGGTATGTTGGTGGGGACTAAGAGAAATAGTGTAGGACTTGTTTGAACTGAAGATGTGCAGTTTCAGGGCATTAGCAGGAAGGTTATCAGTGTTTCTGTTTGCTTGGAAACAAATCTTGCAGGAAGGAATGTGATTGATAGGATGGTAAGAAGAGACTAGCTCTGCTCCTGTGTGGAGTCTCTGTGAACATGAAATCATAATATGGTTCATGTTTTTTTCTGGACTGCAAAAAAACTGTTTTATTATAAATCTGTTCACGAGCCTTTTCTTGGGAATTAGGCTGGAAGATGTTGCAGCCAGTGCAAGGTGGTGCCAAGCCATTTAAGAGCTGATGGAGTTGCTGCTGTAACTTCTTGGAGCTGGTTCAATTTCTGCTACCCAAAAACCTCACTGTACCCTGTCTCAGCCCAGCTGGAGGAGAAGTGCCAGCAGGGAGAGAGGCTGGTATGTAATCTGCTCCTCTGCATCCCCCAGTGGAGTGTGCTGGAGTGGAGATGGAGGGGAAGAGGACTCAGGGAAACACATGGAAATACGCAATAAAATCTAAGTAAAAATGTGCCTTGCCACGCTCCAAAAAGACTTTGCACATTGAGAGCACATTAAACTCTTGGACACAGCCTCACGTGGTTTTTTGTGACACCATTTGGTGAGATGTAGTGAGGTCAGATGAGGCTGTGAGATGATCCTATAAGACCTTGGCTGGATCCTGAAGGTATCCATGTTGATGGTCACCTATGGGAATGAGTCTGCATCAGCAGTGTGCTATTTTAAACTTGTTCATTCTCTTTGAATACATTTTCCAAAGTTAAATGGCCAGTAGTAATGTGAGCTTTCATTTCTACAGATAAGCTTGTACCGACTGCTTCCTCCTGCCAAGGGTTTCCTATGTTAGAAATGGAGAGCTTTGTGTCCCTGCAATGCTGGCCGCCATGTGCAGCTCCTTAGAGACTTTCCCCACAATCTGCTGGAGGAAACCCCATTCTCTGCCCTGCATTTCTGCTCCACTTTTTCCCTGCTTGGTAGTTACTCGTGGACCTTGTTGATAGCTGTAGCTTTTAAAGGATGTGCTAATTCAATTGCTTGTGATTGACTGTGTTCTTAATCTCTTTATTGTGTTTCACCAATTTCGCTAAATCCTAAATCCATTAGGTGCTCTCAGATTGCTTTACAAGTGTCCAGAGGAGGTGTTTGCAATAAATCCACCCTAATTCTCTCTGCAGACAGGGTTTTAAGACTTCAGGCCTGGGCTGGAAGAAGAGTGGACTGATGCAGGAGTAGACTCGCACAGGAACACGAAGGATGAGAAGCAATTTAGCCTCTGCCTCTTTACTTTTTTTTTCTACTATCTAGTTGATGTTACTGTCTACTTCACTTTCTCGATGGAGAGAAAAACTTTGAGATGCATGTGCTGAGAAACCAGCTGTGGGGACTCCTAGTCCCCTTTCACAAAAAACAATGAGGAATCGAAATTATGTTCTGTTTGTTAAGTGAGGGTGGCAAAGCTCAGAGAGAAGCCCTCGGCATTTCCTATGATACTCTTTTACTTCTATTTTTTTTTCCCTTCCTGTATGAGGGTCGGTGTACTGGCATTTCTAAACACAAACCTGCCACTTGCTAAATCTTTTTTCTCCTGTTCAGTTTGCATTGCTTTCATGCTGCTTAAGCCAACAGAAATGCTTTGTTTTAGGACAGGAACTGTAGCTAATAATTCATTCAGGAGCAAAGGAAATTAGCTTTTTCTCCCTAATTGTCCTTTCCTAGCTTTGGAAGTGAACACTGGAATGTGGTTGGCTCTGGGGGTGCCATCACACCCTGGTGCCGGGGAGGGCGGGAGCCCCAGCGCCTTCAGGGTCCCGGCTCCGGTGCCGCTCAGCCCACGGGGAAAACACATCTGAATTTCCAGTGCTGCATCTGGGAGGAATCATTTGTGGTTTGTGGCTGTTTGAGATGGCATCTTGTGCTTATATACTGCTTGTTAGGTCTGGGGATAAATATCATGTCAGCCTGGGAAATGGGGAAGGGTAAGAAGCCCATGTTTTAAAACTGCTTGGCTTTGTTAATATATAGAGGTAAAGGCTGGGACTCCCTCAGATCAGCGTAGAGTTACACTGATGCTCTGGAAAGAAAAGGAGTAAAAATGCTCAGCGGTTTTATGGCACTGTATCTTAAGCTAGTCAGTCTTTGGGAGATTTGAGTATATTTTTGTGGTAGTGGGGAAGTAAAGATTAGGATGGAACATGAGTATCTTCATAGGAAACATGAATTTGCAAAATGTTTTGCTGTCTCACTTGAATGGAAGCATGTGGTTTTTGGTTCCCATAACCTCGAGGCATTACAAAATCATGATTAAAGCCCTAAGAACAATGTGATCGGCATTAAAATTGGTAAGTTTGAAAAATGATACACTGTGAGGTTTTCCTTAATTTACTTTTCTTGTCTGCCAGCGCTACAGGTCACAGTTTCAAGCCTTTTCCCACAGCAGCAAGGGCTGGATTGTTTTGGTTTTTAATTGTAAATGGAGGTCTTTATGTAATCTGCTCTGTCCAAAGCTGGGGCTTCAGGAAAACAACAGATTGTGCAAGCTCTGAGAGCAATTCCAGTGGTTGGGAATAGATTCGGCCTTTGTCAAAAGTGAAACTTTGCTACAACTGTCACTTATTGAAGTGGGGAGTGTGCCAGTTGGAACCTATATGGTATTTATATCCTTTAAATGATAAGGTATGAAAATATTCACCTTGCAAAAAGCAATGGTTCTTATTAAAGGTCTGTTTATTAAACAGGTATCTCTATTTGATCTTTTTGGTGAAGAAAAATACACTATTGACTGTATATACAAATTGGATGATAATTTGGGTAGTGCTTGATGATGGGAAATCAGGAGCACAGCAGTGGCTCTGGACAGCAGAGATGTAGATGACACTTCCAGCATTTTGTATTGTTACCCTTTTTTTTTAAAGTTGTAGCCTGTAAACATTCATGGTTAATGATGGTTCATTCATTCATGTGCAATTAAAAACGCCCAATGCAGACTTCATGGAGACTGCACATAAAACACAGAGGCTTAGTAGGGTATTAGAGATTCATCTGGGTGCCTGGAATACAGAGGATCTTTGCTTTGGCTTGTGTCTAAGTGGTCTTTGTTTAACTGATAGCTGCTAAGTTTGTTTAACTGATAACGCATGTTGTGCTGTTACTGGTGTTGACCTTTTCCCAGTTAAACTGGCTTAAAATGAGAGTGTTTATGGGGGGATTCTGCAGCCCTGGCGTCCATGGACTCTTTGTCTGGGCAGAGGGGGGGGTTGGTGTTTGGGGGCGCTTCAGCAGAGAGCTGCATGTTTGTAGATTTTAATGGCTCTTGTTCCAGATGGCTTTTAACACACTCCCTACACAGGCATCCTGGGCAGGAACTGCTTTTTCCATTGCCAGTTTAGGTTTTGCCACTGTGGTTTCACTACACTTTAGGTTTCTTGAGCATGTAAAATGCTGTCAAATTGTTAACAGGAGGAGGAGGAGGCAGGTTTGCAGCACAGCCTCAGGCTCAGCAATAGCAGAGCTGCTGCTGTGTGTGAGGGGAAATCAAAGGAGTGCTTTGTGCCCCACTCTGGAGCCTTTAGAGAAAGGCTGGGTCTGTGTCTGTGGGGGCCTTCTCTGAGCTGCTGCTTCTGGACATCAGGAAGAGCTTTTCCAATATCTGTCATAGTGAATGGACTGAGTTTGAAGAGAAGTGTCAGCAATGGAGCGAGTCCATCCCATCTGATTGCTGGCAGCTTTTCACTCAGCCATGGACTGAGCCTCTGTGAGCCTGCTGAGAGCCTGTCTCAGCTTTGTTCACCTGCTTTCAGCTGCCTTGAAGTTCCAGGGAATCTGTGAAGTGTTTGTAATGGAGAAGCACATGGGGAGGGTAGCCACAGTGTTGCAACATGACTGTGGTCAAGTGTTTTCCAGAAATGTTTTTGAGGATGCAGGGATGTCGTAGAGTATTGTTGCTCTTCTGCTGTCCCCAGCTCTTTCCCTGCCTCCAAAGGTCCCTCTGTTGAGGGCTCAGGGTATCCCTAGATGGAAGTGTAGACTGCCCATCAGCTGTGGGCAAACTGCCCTGGTGCTTCACCCTTTTTGTCGTGGCTCGGGCTGAGGCTGTTCTGAGGGACCTTCAGGAAGGTCCTTGGGAAAGAGACCTTCCAAGGTCTTTGGGTCTCGTGTGAAAAGCTGAAAACCTTGGAGAAAAACGAGAATGTTTGTAGAATGCTATTTATTTCAAACAGGAAAATGGATTTTGATATAAATATGGGATACTGTTTGCAAAGAGGATGTTCACCCCTCTTCGCCCATGTTGAGAACTAAATTTTTTTCCTGGTGCCAGACACAAGCATACAGATCTCCCCTTCTCTCTTCCCAAGGATCTTTTTCATGCCATGGTGCTGCATGGTGCTGGAGCTCGGCTCTGGCTTGGGTGAGGGAGGTTTGAACTCAGATCACAGAATCATTAAGGTCTGAAAAGACTTCCAGGATCATTGAGTTCAACTATTAATCCAACACCTCCATGTTCATCACTAAACCATGTCCCCAGGTGTCATGTCCACGTATCTTTTGAACACTTCAGGGATGATGACTCCACCACTTCCCACAAGCAGCAAATGATCAGTTCAAAGATTGGAAAATGGGTTGGCTCTGCTTTTTCATTTCAAGAGGCTGTTAAAACTCCCACTATTTTGTTATCAAAAAGGATCCATCTCTGACATGCTTGAGCCAGTCAGTTAAGTGCAAGCCTGACAGGAAATGAAATTTTTGGTTCTTGACAAGAAGTGAAAGAAAAATGGCTCTTCAAAGGGAAGTGTTCTCCTGGCAGAAACAGTGGTAGGCTTGGGGTGGGGGAAGGCAGTTGTCTTTGCGTTAGAATTCTCTGTATTTGAACCTGAGCTCTTTTCTCCCTTGGTTTTTCTCCATGGATATAAAAAAATCAGCTGTTGATTCCCAAAGCAACTGAATAATTGTACCTAAATTGTTATAACCTCTCAAATATGTCAGTGCTTCCACTGGAAGAGGAGATTATGGATGGGAGGAGAAGCAATGTGAAGGTTTAGAAAAAGGTGATGCCTTTTCTTATTCAGTGGAGGATGTCTGTAGAGGGAAGTGTGCAAGCACTTACTCAAAGGCTCACTAAGACATTAAATACCTGCAGAGGGGCCATTTAAGACAGGCCATGGTGCAGTATGTCTTTGAAATGACCCTTGTGGGCTCTGCCCTCCCTGTCCAGCAATAAACTAATTCTCAGGACTAATGGTAAAATTCTGGAAGGCATGAATTCCCAACTTAAATAGATTTACAGTGAGTTAATAGATTTTCCAGCATATCTCTTGCAACCTATTTGTGGTGGCATCATTTTAACATGCACAGTTATTGAAAAAATTGTCAGGATTTACAGTCTTCTCTGACCTGTGTTTTTGACACCTAGGAAACACTCCATAATAGACATAACATTCGCAGTGTGGACATAGACCGTGTGTGGAAGTGTTCAGACAGGAGGTCTCTCTGGGTGGGAACTTTTCCTTGGGAAAAGGGGGATTTTGGAATTATGAGCATCTAATACTTAACAAATGCCACCAAGAGGGTCACATGTGCCAAGAGTTGAAGAATAGACAAGTCAGAACAGTGTAATGATGAAGATGAACCTTCAGCTTTGTAGGTAATATGTTCTGTGTTGGTTTCCACATGTGGCCTTTGAAATACACGATTTTTATTTTGAAAGGACTACAATGAAAGTATCATTTGGAAAAGCTGTTTATTTTTTTCCCAGGCATATTTGTCCTTGCTCCTTGTGTTATTATTTATAAACCAAAAGTTACGTTGATCTGGAGATTATGCGTTAAACCATGTCTGAGCAGTGGTTGCTCTATTACTGAGAAAAGCAGCTGCCATAAAACTTTTGGTAAATTTATCGATCGATACTCTCCATATTCCTCTTCAGAAAAAGAACAAGCTGAATTTTAATTTACTGGGAACACAGCTGAACACGTGGCCCCTGCATCCAGCAAGGGATTTAAGCCTGTGAGGAACTTTCCAGAGATGAATATTGCCATTACTTTGCGGAGGATTATTCATGTTCTTGAAGGAAAGCCTCTCTGGAGAGGGCAGTGGAGTCTCGGATCGATTCCTGGCAGCTCTGGTTGTGAGTCTTGCTCCTGAGAGCCAAATTATCATCTTGTGCTCCTGTTAGAATGGTTGCCTTATTCTCACAGGGGGGAAGAAGGAGATGATAAAACATCTTCCTTGTAAAATGAGTGTTAATCAAACCAGGGCTTTGAGCCAGGACAAGCAAGATGCAGGAGCCACGTGGAATTCTGGGTATGGACCACCCACGGGCTCAGCTGGTGCCACCAGGACGTGATGTCCCACCTTCTGCTTCCTCCCTGGGCTGGGACCTGCCCATGCACCAACTTAGAAACCAAAGTCAAAATCAATCAAACAAAGAGAACCCACAAAAAACCCCCAAACTGACAGCCCCCTGAAAAAGCCAAGCAAACAACCCTTGCTCAAAGACAACCCACAAAAAACCCAACCTAAAAAACCCATCAAACCACCCTTCCCCACAAACAAACAAAACAATACCCAACCTCCCCCCAGCAAAACCACCAGTGTTTTGGGGGGCTCCACTCAAGGTACCACAGAGGAAGGAAGAGAAGAAGTGAGTCTAGTTTTTGGAGAGTGTTCAGGCTGGAAACTGGGGCCATGGGTAGGTCTTCCTTCCTTTTTTTTTTTTTTTTTTTTTAAGGATGGAGATAGTGCCTGGTGTTTGTGTGCCTGGCATGCCCTGAGTTCTGGTACAGGGGTGCTGCTGTGAGTCTGGTGTCCTGTGTCAGCCCCTGTGGTGTTTCAGACAGGAAGGGGATTGGGTACCCTGCTCCCTGTCGAGCAAGAGCAAGATGCGGCTAAAATATTCTGCATATGCTCAGTGAGTCGGGTGCTGCCAGGGGGCATTGGAGTGGCTGCTTGCACGTGTGCTCCTGAGGTGATCCACAGTCTTATTTCCATGTTGGAAACCTCTGTGTTTCTCTGAGGTGTCTTGAGACAAAACCAGCTTGAAAATCACTGAATTGCTTTTGAGAACCTGGACATTGTTCTGTGTCCTGGAAACAGTCACTCCTTAGGGGGAAGAGTTACACCGATACAGGTTGCTGTATGTTACTGAGTAAATGGCTTTCCCAAGTTCTGCTGGCGCAGGTAGAAAACTAATAACAGAAATAAATGGGCTGGAGTGACTAAAGAGTGGTCAACAGGTGCCCTGAAATAAGTGCAAGTCCTACATGTTACTATAGGGATCAAGAACTGATCTTCTGCCATTTGCTTTTCATCAGACAGTTGAGATAACTTTAAAGAGAATTTGGCCAGGAGAGATTATTAAGGAAGGAATTTGCTGCTTAAATAAATAGTCTGCTCTCCATTGTTGGAGACTTAACAGGCTGATAAAAGCCCTCTGGAATGAAAGGGAGCCTGGAAAGGTCGTCTCAGATCTGCCTTGCTCTACAGTTACTGAGACCAATGCACTTTCAAAGAATTTTTTTTGACTTTTTGAATACAAGCTCAACTTGACCTGATGGCTTGCTTTATCTTCATTTATTCTGATGAATAAAGCAATTTGCTAGGCTTGCATTTTTTCAGAAGTTGCTTATAACTTTTAGTTTAAAATACATGGAGGAACTATGCAAATTGGTGTCCTGGTCTTTAGAAATGCTTGGCTTGTAAATTTGGGTGGGAGTGCATGAAATCACTTGCCCTCTGCTTGGTATGTGTGGCTTGTCATTCATCTTTGAAGAGGTATGCTGCTTTTCTGATATCTTTATAACCCCGTTAGGTGGATGTTGCAGACTCCAATTAGTAAAACAAGGCTGTGTGGGTGACCAAGTACCGGGATTTTACTGGGTTTTCATTGTTGTTGTTTTTCTGTTTTGTTTGTTTTGTTGAGGTTTTTTGTTTGTTTTTGGTTTGGTTGGGGTTTTTTTGCGGGGGGTGGGGGGGTAAATGCACTTTGTGTTTAAAAATAAAAAAATCCTAGATGTGCTTTTGTGATGGTAAAATGCCTGGGTCTGTAATATCTGCTCAGTTACCCAGGGCAGAGAGGTCCTTTTCCCAAGGTGTTTGTAGCTATTCCTGTTGCACTAGGCTGTGCTCCCTGGTTGAGCACCTGGCTTGAAATAAGAGTTGTAGATGGAGTCTGTTGTCTCTGCAGCAAATTGGAGAGGTAAGAGAAACTAGAAGCAAAGAAAATAAGTATTTGGGATAAAAAAAATGGGGAAGGTGAACTTGAACCCTGGGCCTTATGTGGGTTTCAGCATCAGGATGGGGGCATGGAGAGAAGTTTATCTTTCTCTCATCTGACAGGTTACCAGTACAAACTTTACCTCTACCAGAGCTACCTTTTAGCTGCAGAAGCCTCTTATATCCTCTCTCTCTAGTTTTCCAGCTTGTGCTCCCAGGGCTTGGATGGAGCCTGCTTCTCCAGGCCCTTATTCCTCTTGCCCTTTGATTTTGATAAAGAATCATGTTCACTCACCACTTGCGCCAGCCTCGACTGTTTGCATTTTTAACTTTGTCTTTATTAAATTTTCAGGAATCTGTTAAGCATTCACACATGTGTCATGGCACGAAGCGTTATCTTTCTTGATGCTCAGGAAAACAAATTATACAATGGATGTGCAACCCATACTTAATCAAAAACGCCAAAGCCAGGTGTTCAAGCATGAAGCCCCAGAAAAGATTTTACTGCAGAGTCGTTCTTGTGAGGTGTTGGCTGTGAGATTTTTGGGGGCTTTTTTAGCTTTCACTTGGAGTGTAGGTTTCCTGTGTTGACTTGGGTACTCCCTAGGGTCTCTAGAGATCTCTCAAGGCATCCTGGTGCCTCTCAAAAAAATATGGTTTGTCTGTGGTCTACTCCAGCACCCCTGACTCTGCCTTTTGCTGTCATGACTTGTGGATGCCAGTGTGGGGTACAGAGCACTGCGCTGAACTCCCTCCAGTCAGGGTCTGGTCCAGGCAAGGGGCTGGTTGGAAGTGGGGAGCTGTGGGCACCAGCATTTCTTGTTTCCTTGCTTCTGGGCCGGTAGCAGCTTGTGTTGGTGAGCTCTAATGTCTGCATTAACAAAGTTTTTGTGTGCAGGATATAAATATTAAATGGGAAAACCACAGTGTGACTAATTGTGTAACAGTTGGACTGTTACCTGGACTGGAACAGGAGCGCGTTTTCAGGGCAGCTTGAGTGGGTATAATGAGATGGATCGTACAGTATTTTTATTAGAAACTTCAGGGAGTGTATTTCAAACTGTCAGGGCACTAGATAAGCTGAACAATTAAAAATAAATGGCTTTGGAGCATGGAGTTTTGATAGAAACAGATAATTAGGAGAAGATGCTTTTCTGACAAAAGCATAAGGATTTGGTAATGGCTGGTGAGCAACACTGGCTTGGAAACTTGTAACTTGGCTCCTGTGGGAGTGAAGGCAGTGGGCATGGGGCTGGAAGGAGCCCCGTCTCATTTAAAGACTGGACCTTTGCTCTCTTGGACTGGTGGTGATGGAACAAAGGTAGAAAGTGCAAACCTTGATGGCTTAAAATTAAGAAGACAGAATAACTGAATTGTTCTACTTTTTATTACTAATGCTTTGAAGCTAATCTCATAAGCTTGGGAGCTTGAGACCATAATTTTTATGGTGACAATATTGTAAAAGTAATCCAAAAGGCTGTGTCATAGTTGGAAAAAAAAGCATTTCCTAAGCTTTAAACCCAAATGTGCTCAGAGAAACAAACCCTATAAGAGCAGCAGTGGCACCATCTGATGGGTTTTGTAATGCCATAGACAAAAGTAATTATACTGCTTAGAAGAGCTTTTGTCTCCAGATAATGTTGTTAAAAACTTGCAGTGTAGTGTAAATCATAACAGAACAAATCTGGAGGCTGCTCTTATTGCTGCCAGGGGAAATTCTCTTAGATTTTGTTCCCTTTCTGCTCAATATATTGCAAACCTTTTCCAAGCTGGTGAATAAGTATTACCTGCTGTTTGAAAAATGACTTGGTGTTCGTCTCACCACTAGTGCCTGCGGCAGCCAGGCCGTTACTGCAAACAGTTGTTCCTCTCTTGGTGAGCTCTGTTGTGTTTTGGGAACACAGGCTATTGTGATGGGGCTGAAGTTGTCTGATTCATTGGAGATACTAAAGAAGCATTTCTTCCTTTTAGAGCTCACTCGCATGAGGATTCCCCTGGCTTCTTTTGCCACTTCTGAGCAGTGCCACAGCAAGAGCCAGGTCAGATAATATTTGGTTGAGGTTACAAACACCCAAACTTTTAGCATTTCTTTGATGGACATTTGAATTCCAATCCATGGACGTTGGTGTAGTGTTTTTAAGGGGCTCAGCAGTTTTAGCTTTTAGATGTAAGGGATTTTTAAAGGTTTGGGAACCTTGGGCCTTCAGGAAATGCAGTGATTGCATTAGGAGCAGATTAAAGAACTGATGAATTTTCCATGTCCTGCCTGGACATCCATGCTTTTGTCTCAGGGTGGAAATGATTCCTGTGGGCTGAGAGATTCCAGTGCCAAGCTCTCTCCTGATGATTTGTTATTTGTGTCCTGAGAAGTGAAGGGAGAAGTTTTGCCATCAGCAGGGAAGTGCCAGAGATCAGGTGAAGCCAAGGCAGGTGAAGTCTGGCCAGACCAGAGGCTCTCCAACCTCTGCAGTTATTGCTGTGCCTTGTGCAGACAGTTTGGTGTCAGGCCCTGTGAGCAGGGACCCTCCAGGGACAGGCCTGGGGAGCAAACCCAGGGACACGAGGAGAGCCATCAAAGCCTAAAAGAGGGACTTGAGCAAATCCACTGAGCTTCAGGAGCTGGGTCATTTGCTGCCCTGTAGCAGTTGCATCATAGATTAGATTCATTGTGGGAGGAGGAGCACGTTCATATCTAAAAGGCATTTAAAGTGCGTTTTGTGGAGCTGGTAAGATTTGAAAATGGTTTCACGTGCAGGACAGGGAATCACTGTGTGCCACGTTTGCAGCCTGTGGTGCTCCCAAGGAGCAGCATCCTGGGGAAGGTGCAGGGAGTCACAAAATGCATCATTGTCATCTGTGGAGGGAAATTCAGCCGACTGCCAGTGATTCGTATTGACCTCAAAGGAGGTTTCTGCTGCATGGAAATCGGTTTCCTGTTCATTTTACAGTATGGGATAGTGCATGAGGATTCACCACTCTGCCGCAAACTCCTGGAGGAGATGGCCCTGGAGCTTTTTTGAGGGCATAGGGAAATGGTGGTGACACCTTGACCTTGTCTAGAATTACGTGCCTGGTTTTCTCCCCCCAAACAACCCTGAGCCTTGCTGTTACTGGTTCTTGGTAGTGGAATAACAAAGGTTGTAGTTCCTCCCCTGTGAAGATATATCTTAGTGGTCAAGATAAGACAAAGCATGGGGAGGCAAGTTTTTAAGCAAACAATCCTTTGCAAAAGAGCAAATTGGAGTTATGAGCTCAGCTCCCGAGAGGAAGTGAGAGTAGCCATGGTGGGAGCTTCCCTGCTCAGAAAGAGTTTATGGTTGCAGGATTTATGTGTCTAGATGTCAAGAAACAGGAAAATCAAGGTTGTAGGTGCAGTTTTAATGCCTTGGTATCCGTGTGCTGCGGGGTGCATGGGTCACACAGTCCTGTGCCTCCACCTATCTTATTCCCTTCCCAGGTGCCCCATGGATGATGAGCTGCTGGTGCAGTAGGTTTTGCTGTGCAGCCCCCTCGCCTTTGCTGAGCCATTGCCAAAGAGGTGTTGATTGCTGTCCTGTGTGACACCCAGAGAAGGGCGGCTGTCTATGTTGGAAGCTTGGCTTTACAGCAAAACCAGAGCAGCACATTACTGGAGGGGCAGCATGAAGCCTATGGTATGTCATGGTACCTGACTGCCATGGTGGATCCTGCTGTCCCTCCTCCCAGTGGTCACAGTGGTGTGTGGAGGTGGCTCCACGCGGCTCCTGTGGTGCCGGTCTTTGGTGAGCTGGCATGGGAGGCAAAAGGAGGACAGACCTTGTTTCTGGCTGGCAGCACCTTTCCAAACACCTTCAGCTGCTTGTGAAGCAGCACTTGCTTAACTTGGAATTGGAGGTGTCATCTCTGTAGCTGCCCCAGCTCTGCAGCTACCATCAGGTTTTGGCTCTCCCCTCTCCAGTGGGCTGTTGTATGGGAATGGCTCGTTGGGGTCAGTTATACTGGCTCCTTGTGGCTCAGGCAACTGCATCACATAATCTCTTAAATAAACCCATCAAGTGGCAGACTTGGCTGGAGCCTCCTGCAGCCTGGGGCAGTCAGTAGGTTAATCCGGAGCTCCTCTGGCCCCGCCGCCGACTCCTTTGAAGTTGCTGCAGCTTAGGAGCCAGCGCACTTTCTCAGGGAAGCTGGCATTTTACTAAGCAGCAGACTCTTATTATCTGGGCTGAGAACACAGTGTTTTCCTTCTCCTGCCAGTAATCCTCACTCAGGGCACTGTTTTGCTCTTTTACATTTTATTTTCTCTAATTGCCAGTTTGCAGTGGCCATGCAGCTCTCCCTGGGCTGTCCCTTCTGGCTGCTGGAATTGGGCAGCAATTCCTCTCCAGGTACTTCAGCAAGAGTCCAGCCTGAAAAATAAGTAATAGCCTGTGCTTTTCAGCTAGTAACTGATACCTGTGGTCTAGAGTAGGTTCAGCTGTTTCATTCATCCTTTGGGAGTCCTGATAAACTGCCCTCGACTGATGCAGTCAACAGATGTACAGTACCAGGGCACCAGTGCTTCGTTGGTGATGATGCTCTGGTTCCCATCCTGCAAATGCTGCCTTGGTTTCCCTTTCCTGGACAAGTGTCTAAGCAGACAGTTTCTCCAAGAGAAATGCTGTGGGAAACATTGCCAAAGTCTTCTCTAAGGTCCTAGTAGACAACATCCCCAGCCTTTCTTTGATCCACCAAGCTGGCCAACTTATCATAGAAGGAGATGAGATTGGTCAAGCAGGACCATGAACCCATGTGGCCTGGGCCTGATGCCCTGGTTGTCTTGTACATACCATATGATGGCACTCAAGGTGATCTGACCTTCCCAGGTACTGTCACATTTGCCAGCCTCCAGTCACCTGGGACCTCCCTGGGTAACCAGGACTGCTGGTAAATGACGGACAGTGGCCTTGTGAGTTCTTCTGCCCACTCCTTCAGTACCCTCGGGTGGATCCCATCCAGCCCCACTTGTGTGTATCTAAGTGGAGTAGCAGATCCCTGACCATTTTCTCCTGGATTATGGGGGCTTCATGCTACTGCCCATCCCTGTCTTCCAGCTCAGGGTGCTGGATACCTGGGGAAAAACTGGTCTTACTATTAAATACTGAGGCCAAGAAGGCATTAAGTACCTTAAGAAGGTACTTATTAAGAAGGCATCTGCCTTTTCCTCATCCTTGGTCACTGTGTTTCTCCCCACATCCAATAAAGGATGGAGATTATCTTGACCCTTTTCTTTTGTTGCGAATGTGTTTATACTTTTTTATACTCTGCTGTGTGCGCATCTGTGTGTATACTCTACAGTGATGGAGATTGTAAAACGTGAGCCCTACTCAGCCGTGCAGTGCTTCTGCCTGCTGAAGTTGGGGGCAAGTCTGATGCTTTGCTTTGTATTCACACTGCTTCAGCCAGACTTGCAAAACAGCTGCCTTAAATGGCAGCTTTTGAAAATATCTGTGAAATAATAATAAAAAAAAAAATAGAAGAGAGAAAAGATTAAATTATCCTCCAGCAATGAGAGTTTCAATAATGCCATGTTATGAGTGGGGCAGATTTTACCAGCAGGAAATCCAGGCTGTGGGATTTTATGGGGGATTAGAAGCCTGTGTTGCTTCTGTAATGCAATGTCCCCTCTGTGTCCCTGTGAGGTTCCCTCGTGGGAGTGCAGGGGACTGACCCGCAAAGTTTCCTCCACTTTGTTGAAGCGCTTGGAGGCTGGCCCAGGGTCACTGAAGCTGCTGGCAGCTGGGGATTTAGAATTCCTGCAGCCAGTGCTTTCTGAGGAATATTTCAGAATAAGCAACTACTGTGGGAGTTGGGTGGGAGAGATTTTGGATGTGTAAGACTTCTTTTTTACAAAGTTTTATTATTTCTTGCATCTATTAATAGGGCAGCAGGAGTCTCCATATGCTTTTATAGTCCCTGTTGTGCTTTCTAATGGATATATGCAAAAGCTCTGAGGCGCATAAAATAGACACTCTCAGCCAGTTATTACGATAAAAATTATGTGCATGTCATGACCTTTAAAGCAGTGGGACTGTGTATGCATGCTCTTCTGATACGCCACTGTTCTCCGTTCCTTTCTGAAGCCTTTCTTGCCGTAGGAGGTTTGCATAGGAGCTTGGAATATTTTTCTAATCAGTGAAGAGTCTTTTGGCTCTGATGAGAACTGGCAAAGCACAGAGGAGCGAGAAAACGGAAGAGTGATGACTTTTTCTAAATGGAGCTAACAGAGAAGAGGGTAAAGGCAAATGGTGAGGCACAGCATGAAAATCCTAGCACTGTCTCCACTGCTGTCAAACACTGGTCCAAAAAGTTCTTTGTGCTTTTTGAGGCAAAAGCTGTTCTGGTGTTCTTGAGAGTAAAGAGGGGGGAAAAAAGTTTTGTAATCTGTGTGCCCTCTTTCAAGAGACTTTTTTTTTTTGGTTTAAAACTTTTAATAATAGCGCAACCAGAGTTTACTCTGCTTGCACAGCCCAGTCTGTGTCAGACTTGCTGTTGTGCCTGGAGAGCTTTGCCGTCCTCTGTATGGGGGTGAGGAGTGGGATGCTGGCTGTCATGGCGAGGGAGGCAGGAAGAGAGGGGCCTCGTATCCTTGCACCACTGCATCCCTTGATCTGAGCTGTGAGGAGGGAAGGATTGCTGTCGCCTGGGAATGCAGATGGTTGTTCTTGGCTTGCTGGCACACTCCTGGTGCGAGTGTCTGGACCTGTGGACAAAATGCTTCAGCAGCACGCCTGGGAGGTGTGCAGGCACCAGATAGGATGGAGACACTGTTTGCAGAAGTATATCAGTAATTTCTGCACTGCTTACACCACACCTTTCTGTGTGCTGGGGTGGGGTGCAGCAACAGCACCCTGTCCTTCCAGGCATCCCTGAATAGGGTGCACCCAGGAAGAAAGAGCCGAAAGTCCTGGAGGTGTGATGGTCTTAAAAGCTCTGGTGTAATGCAAGAGGTTATGCAGGGCGAGCAGCAAGGCCCGACATTGCTTGTGGTAGAGTTGATACTGAACCCCTGTGGAGATGTGTCAGGCCATGCTCAGCTGCATTCCAGCTTTAACAAATGGGGGAAATAACTCTTATGGCTTTAAAAATTAAACATTCCCTTTAATTATTGAACATAAATAATTTTAATGCAAATTGAGCCAGGATGTGTGTATCCAGAGTGACAGAGTTGAGAGCAGTTACATTGTGGAGTGTTAGTCACCTGTGAACCAAAAGGCTGTTCATTAATTTTAGCATTTTATGAATAGTACCCTGGATGGTGGGACATGGGCTGGTAGAGCAAGTTGGCCAAAGGAAAAGACTTTAGTTTGCACTGATGGCCTCCCCTTCTAATGCTTTAAGATGCAAACTGGCGTGTGTGTATAGGTATGTTGTCCTTATATAGTGAGGTCTGGATATTTTGGAAGCCTCCTGATGAGGAGGGCTATAATTAAAGGAATAACTGTGCAATGACTGTGGGGTCTTCCCTGCTCACCTTGTGGAGGAGGTGTGGGCTGAACGTCCTAAAGTCTTTGGAGGTAGAGATGGGAAAATGCAGAGTGGTTTGGTTTTTTTTTTAGAAAAAATGACAGTCTCTGTCTAAAACTTAAATTTCATGGGACAGTTTGGGACAACCTGGTATGTATGAGAGTGTTCCTGGCTGGGCACCCACAGGTGGACATGGCATCGCTGTCTCTCAGCATCGCTTTGGACAATGGAGCAGCTCACATCCAGGGCAGATGAAACATTGGATCTGCAGCTGAAGTGAGCCTGGTGCATTTGGGAAAACTGCAGCACTGTGGGGGCTTTTCCAGTGGCTTTGAGGACGCTTGATGCAGGGCACCTGCTGGCGTTGAGTCAGAATATTGTCTGTGATTAAACTCCTATAAATATTTTCCTTTTCATAATGGAATGTCAGCATTTACTGTTTCCTGATTTTAAACACTGTACAGTTTGTCAAACATTTATCTCTGCCTTAAATTAAGTCTGGAGATAGAATTCCTGTTAATTTCAAATCAATATGAAAGCGGGAGAGAAAGAAATTGCAGTCTAGCCCTTTTCTTGAATCAATATTTTTCTTTAAAAGCTGAAATGTTAACTATATCATAGGCTTTTTTGCCATTTTGAAATGCAGCTTCTGTTTAAAGAATTTATGCATTTCCCCTGGAAATTGCTGATGCCAGTGTTTTGCAGCAGGCATGGCTACCAGCAGGTGTTTGACCCAAGGCAGGCAGGATGGAGTCAGCCCTGGCAGCAGTGATGTGGTAGAACATTATCCTCCCTGTTTCTGGGCTCACTGTCTCTTAATAATATTTTTTTTTTGTTCTGTTTTGCAGAAGCCTTTGAAATTGTAGTGCGGCATGCAAGAAACTTCACCAACAGCATGTTTAGGATCTACTACCAGAGCATGGGGCCCAGGGCTCTTAAATTTGTTGGAGAACTTTTTACTGATATCTCGCTGTACATATTAGGCTCTGACATCAGTGTCAATGACATGGTAAATGAATTTTTTGACAGTTTATTCCCTTTGGTTTACTCTCACTTGATTAATCCCGGCTTCCCTGATGCCTCTGTGGAAATGACTGAATGTCTGCGGGCAGCCAGGAGAGACCTCAAAGTCTTTGGGAGCTACCCGAAGATGATGATGACACAGGTGTCCAAGTCCCTGCAGGCCACACGAGTCTTTCTGCAGGCACTGAACCTGGGGATTGAGGTGATAAACACTACTGACCACCTGAAATTCAGCAAGGACTGTGGACGGGCGCTTCTGAAGATGTGGTACTGCTCCCACTGCCAGGGGCTGCTCCTGGCCAAGCCTTGTGCTGGCTACTGTGGAGCAGTGATGCAGGGATGCCTGGCAGGCGTCCTGGAGATCCAAAACCTCTGGAAGGAGTACATTGGGTCTCTGGAGAGGCTGACCAGAGGCATGCACGGCATCTATGACATGGAGCACGTCCTCCTGAGCCTGTTCTCCGTGGTGCGCGATGCCATCGTCCACGTGCAGAAGAACGAAGGGAAGCTCTCGACAGCTGTGAGTAGTTCTCTGCAGTTCCCCAGGCTCGCTGCTGTGGCTTGTACACGAACTTTATGTGTTGAAACCAAGCTGTCCAGTTCCTCCTGGCAACAAAACCCAAATGCTCCAATTACCAGCCCCTTCCCACCCCCTCTGATCTTTCGAAACTTTTGGTATCATTTGAAACTGGTGTTTGCAAGGCCTGGGTTTCCATTAAGGGCTTTGACTCTTTTTAGGTTTGTCAGAGCAGAAGGCTGTGGATTTGTCCTGGGGTGTGAGGTTGGGAGCTGAGACGTCCCAGTATCTTCAGTTTTCCCTGAGTGCTGTGCTTGCTCTGGGTAGCTCTCAAAAGGCTGGTCCTGCTCTTGAGGTGTCCCCTGCCTCCTTTAACATCACAAAAAATGTACCTCCAAATAGATGCCAAGCAGAGACATGTGCCGTAGCATCCCCTGATTTACCAAAGAAGAGCTGATTTTCCATCTTTTAGTAACTCGTACCAGTTTTGGGCTGCATTTAATTGCAGGGATGAGATTATTTCTTATTTTTACTCGACTCTTTAAAAACACATTGTGTGAATTTCTGAGCCTCCTGAGAAACTGAGGCTGTCTTGTTCTAAAAATCCTGCTGCTCTGTTTGAACATCAAGGACAAATGTACAGTGATTATATGATACTTCGTCTGCAGAGGAGATTTTTCTTGAGACACAATTGAGCTGCTCCATGTAGGTAGGGAAGAGTTGGGGATGGGGCAAAGGTGCAGGAGTGTTATAATAGTTTGCTTAAAGCCAACGATGATTAAAATCTGACACTGTTTCCCTGTTAGCTGCTTGTGCCTGCCATTCTTGACTCCTGTTTACAAAAGACCTGTGTTTACGTAGGTCACTGTACTACTGGCACTGTAAGTAACTTATCTTTTTGGGGGGGACCATGGAAATATATGGGCTTTGAGCTGTGTGGCACTCAGCCAGCAGCACTTCGTGCTGTTCTCTGTGCTGGCTTTGCTCAGCCACCACACTTGTGCAGGCTGTGAAATAACATGGTGGCACTCGGGTGGTTTCCCACCCCAGGTAGTTTGGCGCACATGGAGCAAGCTTTCTGCATTGCTTAGAAGGGGTTTAGGGACCAAATTACACTGAGTTGGATTACTCTTGTGCTGCAGTGACCAGGAGGAGTCTGTGGCTGGGCTGTGTGTTGGTCACCTGGGCAGATGGGCCCAGGCAGGACTTGTGGGCAGCGTGTTAAGCTCCAGGGTATAGTGCAAGAGGCTGGCTTTCAACCTGCCTTACTCCCTTTCTGCAGAAAATCACTGTTTTATAGCAGCCTGCCAAGCACTACTTGTGCAGGGAGGTTACAGCTGACAGTCCAGGAGCAGCAGCTCTACTGCTGCGGAGCCAGGGGAAGTTGTTCTCTGATCAGCCAGAACCATCAGTCAACCCTCTCTGGAACAGCAAAGGAGCAGAGATGTAACTGTAGGTTTACCTTGAGTTCATGTGAGAGGAAGAATTCACGTTACAGCTGATAATGAGAGAAAACCCAGCTCAACTCCAAGCCCGCTTGGAGTTCCCAGGGCAGTAAGAAACAAAACTTATTTCTATATGTAGAGTGAGCCTGTTTAATCTCAAAAGATCCATTGACAGCATGTTTTGCATCAGTGAACCTACCATGCTTGTAGGTGCTAAGGCACAGCAGAAGCATTGTGCATGTGGGCTTTGTGCCAGGTTTTGTGAGCACAGACCCAGGCATTGCTGTAGGATCCTGAAAGGATCAGTGTTTGTTCTCCCATATCTTTCTTTTATTGGCACAACAAAAAACCCGCACTTTTTCTTGGAAATGTCCATGTATATAGTGAACAAACACGACTGTCCCTTATATTATTGAATATTGACACCTTGATCTGTCTACACTCTGTTCTGAGAACATGCTTGTGGGAGGACAAGTAGATGGAGTGCCACTAAAGTCAACACAAAGCAGTAGAGCTACAATCTGCCCATCCTCTGCCAAACCAGAACATAAATTGACTTCCTTTGCAATAAAAAATTACTGGGCATTACAAACCATTCAGTGCTTTTGTACTTGATAAAGCTGTTGGAATTCATTAGTGCCATATGTAGCTAGGTACTTACTTCAACATAACTCCTCTTGATTATTTAATACTTCAATGATTTGTTTGTCTGCTCCAGAGACATTTTTGAGTTACTGGAGTGAAGAAAAAGTCCAAGCCAAACAAGCCAGTTGCCTGGCAATTTTCACCAAAAGAGAATGGCCACTGGGTTTTTGAAGTTTTTATTTAAAACACTGATGTTGCTCAGCTAAGGGTCTTATGTCAGACCTGAGCCCAGAGGAACTTTTTTTTTTCCCCCACAAATGAGAATATGAACTGTGCAGTGGAGAAATAAGGCAATAATGGAAGCACTGACAGTTTTAACTACAGTATTGCAGAGGGCTGACTCTAATAGCTGAGCTGCATCAGGATCTGGGGTAATCTGGGATAAATATCTTTGTAAGATACCACTTTGTAAATGATAGAATATAACTTTTTTATTCAGCTGTGCTATGATGAAAGTTTCTCTGTTAAACTAATCAGTACATATTGAGTTTCAAAGAATATACCTGGAAGCAAACAGTTGTATTTACTGTTATCCTGTAAATATGATTGTTTTTAGACACTGTAGTCATACCAAAGTATGAAATGCCACAGGGGTTGTCTTTGAAAATGGGGGGTTTTACGCTCACCCTGGCTTCTCATATTGACCTCTTTTATTACTGATCTTGGCCACCACTGCTTCTGTAGGCAAAGTACAGTTTACCTGTATGGTATTAAGAATAATGACAGGTTATTTAATTGTCATTAAAATCCTCTGGAATTATGGAAAACTTATCTACCATGCCCATAGTGATTGTACCATGAGTAACAACACTACTGCCCTTGCCTGTCCTTTGAGCTTCTTTTGTTTTTCACAGCATTGGCAGCATTTCTGCAGCAGTAGTTTTCTCTCCTGGTATTTCAGATCCTCCGGTATGTTACCTGACTGAGCATCTTTTCTCCATGTGGTTGTTTCTTATTCCCCCTTGACACCCACCCCTAGGCTGGGTGTGGGCATTCGAACACAGACCTGGACCCATTTGTAGCTTGAAGCAGACCTGGCTACAAAGGACACATAAACTTGAGCTCCAGAGGTGTTGCAGAGCCTCCAGGTAGGTTTCTGAGGAGCTCTACAGTCCCCAAGAGGAGGAAGTCATACTGCTGTAAATCTGCTTTTAGAAACTGTGCCTCCAGGCATGCATTTAAATGGGAGTCTGTGTGTTGTTCCTGGTCTGTAAACAGCAGTGCAGAAGAGTGAATTCAGTAATGTGGCAGTAAACAGTTCCCATCCCAAACCTTGCTTTAGTAGCTAATTTGTCAGCGGTGGTGTGTGTTAGGGCTTTATTATTTCTACAATTTGTCTGCTTAAAAACTTCACCCCTAAAACCTGCTATTAAAATACTTTATCAAGGATGCTGACTCTCAGGGCACATTGGGAAAAAATTTGCTGTCTAGGCCTATATCTATATTAATTTTCTAATGTTCTACTTTTTCTCTGGTTGAAAATCTGCCTAGTATGTCCACCTCTTGTAGATATTTTTATCGAATGTAGGGAAGAGTGATTTTAGTCAGTCTGTGCTTTTTGCAACAAACCAAGGCAATTTGGAGAGATGCAGTACAAATAAGCTTAATAAAATATTCAACCCCAGCACCCCTGGAAGTTAATGCTTTCTCTGTTATTGGAATTAGAAGGGAGACAATCAGTCTGGGGGTCTTACATAGGTAATAGCTGATCTCCTCAGAGGTTAGAATCATAGAATGATTTAGGTTGGAAGGGACCTTAAAGATCATCTGGTCTTAACCACCCTGCCATGGGCAGGGACACCTTTCACTACACCAGGTTGCTCAAAGCCCCATCCACCCTGGCCTTGAACATTGCCAGTGATGAGGCAACCACAGCTTCTCTGGGCAACCTGTGCCAGTGCCTCACCACCCTCACGGTCAATAATTTCTTCCTAAATACCTAATCTAAACCTCTGTCAGCTGAGAGCCATTCCTCTTTGTCCTATCACTCCATACCCTTTTAATAAGTCCCACTCCAGCTCTCTTGGAGTTCCATTAGGCATTGGAAGGTGCAGTAATGTCTCCTGGCAGCTTTCTTTTCTCCAGGCTGAACAACTCTCTCAGCCTGTCTCCATAGCAGGGATGCTCCAGACCTCTGACCAACTTTGTCACCCTCACTCCAATGGGTCCATGTCCTTTTTATCCTGGGGGGGCCTTGGAGCTGGAGGAAATACTCCAGGTGGGGTCTCACTAGAGTGGAGGGACAGAATCCCCTCCCTCAACCTGCTGCCCACCCCATTTTTGATGCAACCCATCTGCTCAGCCCCTGCTGCTCCTCTTGCAGTCAGTTGTGCAGGTCTACTTGCAGAGAATTGCCTAGAAAGGAAAGAGAGGGGAGCTCAGAAAAGTTTTTTTTTTTCACTTAGAACTGATGACTGAGTGTCTAGAAAATCCTATTAAATTGCAAAATTAACTGGAGCTTTGTTCAACCACTCCACCTGTTGGAAGGAGGGAAGCAGAAAGGTGCCAGTGCTATATGGGAACAGCATGCAATTCCCAATGTGCTTGTCCTGTGAGCAGATCCCTGCTGTTTTACTTTCCTGCAAACACCTTTTAAAGACTGTTTAGGTCTGGGTAAACTAGGTTATACAGCTGTGCTGCTTGGGGTGCTGTGGAGGTGATGCCAATGTGCAGGCTGGATTTGATGTTATCCCAAAGCTGAAGTGCTCGCCTCACCTGGCTCAGGGAGAG
Organism: Lycocorax pyrrhopterus obiensis; assembly: GCA_014706295.1. Lineage (NCBI taxonomy): Eukaryota > Metazoa > Chordata > Aves > Passeriformes > Paradisaeidae > Lycocorax > Lycocorax pyrrhopterus. The sequence continues at coordinate 19,731,129 of JACSVZ010000005.1, forward strand.
TGCCTGGTATGAACCCAGCTCTGATGGCTTTGGGAAGCCTCAGAGTCAGGAAAATTGGACCCTTGCTTCCCTAGATTTTTAGGAAATCCTGGCAGGGAGTCCATGAGCATGTTGTAAAGATAAGCAGGTACTTTCGTTGGTTGTAGCACCACAGAAACAGTGCTGCAGTGTGTGTTCAAAATAGCAGTTCCAGCAGATACACAGGGGTGAAAATCAAGAATATGTAAATAAAGAGACTTCTGGCACCCAGGAATGAAAATATCACCCGTTGCCATGCACAGTGATTTAGTACATTTGTCAGCACGGCGATGCCAGGCTGGTTTTCCCCGAATGCTGCCCAGGAGCTGCTTTTGGGGCCATCTCACCTGGTGACTTGCTGGAAGCTGCTCTGCTCAGCAGGTTGCACTGGCAGGGACCTCCAGTGAGTTTTCCGATCTGCTAATGGATTTTTCTGTCTGTACTAGAGCTAGCAAGAGATTTGTGGGGAAAGCTTTGAAATTACAGCACTGTTTGTGAAGTTCTTCCCTCTGAGACGCCAAGATCGGTTTCTTTATACTTTTAATGTGGGTTGCTTTTTGTTGGCATCACTCCTGGGAGAGTCAGCTGGATGTACAGCCTCTGTATTTTCAAGTTCTTTATTGGCAAAATTTAATCCTCAGGCTATTCTGTAATACTCACTGGTAGCTAGCTCCATTTTTGACTTAAAGCTGGAAATACAGGTGAAGTTTTGGTTTTCAGTGATTGCAGAACTATCCCAAGGTGTGTGTATTGTGTACTTTTTTTATCCATTTTGTGATAGGCAGTGTAAGGTGCCCGATAAGCGTGTTAAAGCAAGCATCTGTTCCCCCTGCAGGATGAAAATAAACCTTATTATGAGGGCAGTATCAGCAGCATTCCCATTCCTGTGAAAAGACCTTGGGAGTACTATGATTAGTTGTCTGAAGAGGTTTCAGGTAGTAAAGATTTTCTGACACTTGGGGAAGCATATGGCAAGGCACTGAATTTCAGGGTGTTGATTTTGAGCTAGAAACCCCCATGTTGTTGGTTGCTGAAAGAATAAGGGCAAAAGTTATTTGTGCCTGCAGTTTTGTAACCCAGTATTAACAATTTTGATCCAGCTATTTTGGCATACTGCTGCAGGACTTAAATCTCTGGTTTAGTATTCAAATACACAGTAGCAAATTAGGGGCCTGCATCTCATTCTTGGAAGGGACTTTGGTATGAATGTTCTTGACCATCACTTGCCCCTCTAGGGGAGTGAGACTCAGAGGTTATTCTCAGTCTAGTGAAAGCTTTACCTCTTGTCTGGCCTGAGGAGGGAGACCATTGGCATCACAATTAATTAATTCACTGCTAACAAGAATTTTGCCTGTGAGGATACAGGGTAGCACGTCTTTGGTCAGGGTTGTCCTTTTCCAGTGTGGGCAAAGTGGCATGCTGGTGGGCCCTCCAGCTTGCCCTGGTGGCATGGCAAGGTTTTGAGTCAATTTGTCACTGAATTGGGTCTGGATGAAGCAGACTGAGTGCGTAGGGCTCTGCAGAGCTGCTGGATGGAAGCAGTGGCCAGTGATGCTCAGCCCTGTCATTGCAAAGCCAGAGGAGGTGGCATTGAACATCAGCACAGGTTTAATTTAAAAATAGCATTTGATTTTGCTTCTATTTGTAAATTTTTATATTATACTCTTCTAATTTTGTTCTCCCTTTGCCCTTTTAACTGGACATGTTCTGACCTCTGAGATGTGCCATTTCAAGGGAATTTGCAGTGAGGCCTTTTTTTAAAATAAAAAATAGAAGTTAGCTTCTGACAGTGCCTTTCCACCCTGCATGCACACATGGCAGCACATGGAGCATCCTTCGACAGTGTGTTTGATGTCCAACCCAACTATGCACTGAAGATCACACGAATCTCTTTATTGACTTCAGTCTGAGACAGATCACTCAGCTGGTGGCAACTTCATCCCTGCTACTCTGTAGCTTAAAAAGAGCTTTTTAGGGCTGCTGCATTTTATGGGCAGGAATATCATACAGCACCCACTGAGCCTGGCTTGATCTCCCTTCAGATCACGTTGGCTGCAGCATGAGTGAGATGCACACAGGTTTGCGTGTGATGGGATGTCTTGCATCTTTTCCAAGCTGAAGTCGGAACAAGCCTAAACACCTCTTGCAGATTAATTACTGGTTCTGTGTAGCTGTCTGCATGTACCGTGGCTTTGCATGTTCCTTGTTTTAGTGGAGGAGCTAATTTGTTGTTTTGCACCTGGCTCCTGAGTGTTTAAAAAGATATTTGGTTCTGGGATGCCCTGTCATCAGTACAAAGAACTCCCAGAGTTAGCAGGGCAGGATACAGTCTAACAGCTGGAAATGAGGTTACATAGCTTTGCAATGTTTTGCAGCTTTCTTCACTGCACAGAACAGCTTATTTTTTTCTCATATCTTTTCTTTTTCCTGTCTCCCATCACAGCTGGCCTGGACAGCTGGACCTGGGATGCTTTGGGATGTCAGAGAGGAGGGAGCTGGTGGTCATATCATCCAAAGCATTGCAGCAGGGGATGCATGGGGTGCCTGTTCCTTCACCTCTGAGCTTCAAGCTTTGAAATTTCAAGCTGTCTGATTTTGTAATAAATTGTAATGGTCAAGGACATAATGTGAGGTCTTGAAGTACATTGGATTTAAGCAGAAAAAAACTGAGTTTCAGTCTGAACCAAAGATCACAGCATCAGCAAGTTCCCTCTGGATGTCTTGAGGCTTCGTCTTCATCAAAAACTGTGGGAGATGAGCTGGCCAGGGAGGAGCTGCCTCTCTGAAGGGGTAGGGCTGGGGCACAGCCCTTTCACTGGGGCTGTATTTGCAAATGAGCTTTACAGCTGAACTTCCTTCAGAGTTAAACCAGCCTCCTGCTCTGGGTCTTTGCTGAGATTTAGATTTGGTTTACCTGAAAGATGCTAGAAGCTGGTGTATGACAGAAACAGGAGACTTTTAGGTGTGGGCTGACCCCCCTGGCTTCTGAGGAGCCTGCAGAGAAGTGATATGCATGGCATGAACTGCCTTTATTCTTATTTAACTCAGTGCCTCCAGACGTGCCCTGTACACTTACTGTGGAATGGTGGAGTTGCCTCTGGAATTCTCTGCTAAAACTGCTCACACATCTTTCTTTGACCAGAGATATTAAACCCCTGAGCATCAGCCCCACAGACGTGGCTCCCTCGCTTGCTGCCCAGATTGCTGCAGCCTCCTGCAACCCCTATTAACATAGATGCTTTATTAGCAAAATACATTCTGGCCCATTTCCTTTCCTGAAGATTTTTATCCTTGCTTAGACTCGCAGCTTTGCAACACCAGAGTTGTGCTCACCAATATCCATCTCTCTATGCTTTTTACGCTAAACCCTCTTTTGGCCTCATTATCCGTGACTGCAGTTTCCACTCAGACCTCCATCCGGGGTCATTCACCGGGCATCCTTCATCTTAACAGCGCTGAGTTTACTTCCAGTGACAGTAACCCCCGTGAGTGTTGCTGCCTTAAAACCAGAACTATCTCTCCCATTAGCAATGCTGATGAATGAGCCAAGAACAAACCAGAAACTTAAAAGCGACCCTCTGCAAAGCAGAAATAGTGCCCAGAGCTGCCCGGGCAGAGCAGAAGTGTTTTGTTTTGTGCTGGAGAGGATGAGGGGCTGGGTTGCAATGAGTGGTTTGCTTCATTTTGAATTCTCTGCCTGTGTGTGGTGCTGTGAATTATATCATTTTTACATCTTATTTTAAAGTGGCTTTGAGGTACCAGGCATGAAAGATGCTAAATACATTTGGCTGGGAAAAAAATTCCAACAAACAATTGAGGCATCATTTTCATCCATCTGCTGCATCAGTGCACCCCTCATTGCTGGGTCCTCATTGCCTTGTCAGGCTACTGCAAAAAGAACTGGTGGCCTTTTCCATCCCTACCTGTTGTGTCGCCCCACTAATGAGCCCCCGGGGGCATGGAGCCTGCTTTCAGTAGGTGAAGTTTGCTGCTAACTGCATTATTCTTCCAAAGGTTTGTTTAAGCAAGAGCAGGCTGGCTGCAGAAAGCTATGCTGATAGCCTACAGCTACTTGGGCAGAGTTATTTTTGTTTAAAAAGAAAAGAAAAAGCAAGGCAGCTGTTGGCAAATTTTGCAATTCTTTATGCAGGTGTATCTTTCTAACCTAATCAATTTTCACACCCAATTCTCTTCCATGCTGTTGGCAAAGGTAGAGATGATGCTCTGAGCCAGTGACCTGGAGAGAACCACCCAGAGAGCCGGGTGGCTACTGAGGATAACTTGGGGGTGACTGATGTGCTCTAAATTATGTCTTTCTTAAGCTTATTAACTCCTGGATTGCACATATTGATCTATTTCGCTGTACAAATAAACCTCATGCTGCTGCTCTCCAGAGAGCCAGAGTGCAGGTATTTCTGTAGATACCCAACTGCCTGTGCTGATATTTAAGTCATCCATCCTCTGTCTCCTCCCTGAGGGACAGTCCAAAAGCCATGGAGGGAAGGGCACTTGAGGGCAGTGGGATCTGCAGGGGGTGATGCTGGGGTGGCTCTGATGAGCAGAATGGCACTGTGAGCTCAGTGCAGATGGGCCCAAAAGGGTTTGCCCAGCAGATGCTAAAAAACATCCAGGAAGGTCATCTCTGAGCCTTGCTTCATGCAATTCCCACTGTTTGGAGCCAGAAGGAAATTTAATAACTCACCACCTGTAGATTTTGGTGCAAGATGTTTATCTTTTCCAAGAGTTGGGGAAATGCCCAGCTTACAACTTGCAAGGTGAGTGGAAAGTAATGACGACAAACAAAAATGCATTACAAGTGTTTAGTCAATTTTTTTCCATCTAATGAGTCTCCTACCTCATTTTGGAATTGTTGTATATCAATTTATAGGAATTCACTTCTCATAATCAAATACTAGTCCTCCGTTTGATGCCTTTAATAAAGGTGTTGTGATAAAGTCGAATTAATTTAATTTCTGTCTGCAAACAGCCTATTATTGAATGAGTCCCTTTAATACATTAATCAGACATATAGCATTGTAACAAGGTTAAAACTGCACACTGATTTCCATTATAAAGATTTTCTCAATCAGGCAGAAACTTAATCTAATGTTGTAAGTCATTCTGTAACTCAATTGTTCTAACCACAGTACATGTAAAAACAAGATGTCTTACAACAAAGTCTCAAAAAAGCCCTGCAGATATTTATATCTTTCTAGAAAAGAATGATTTACCTTTTCAATAAGCCTTATTTGTCTTTGGGAAAAATGTAATTCCTTTATCGAGCAAAAATCTAATGGGAGCCTTTTTACCTTGTTTGCCATGTTTTGGGTATATTATCTTGGTGCTGACCCTTAATTGGATTAGGTTAGGCCTGACTGTCAGGGAGAAAAAATTGCTATGGATCTGGTAGCGTCAAAACTAAGAAAAAATCAACAGATGAAGTAAAAAAAACTAATGGAAAAAAGAACACAGGGCCTTCCCAAGCCTTTTGTTGGCCTCGAATGGATTAATTTTGCCAGCAGCTAATCACTGCTGCATGGAGATATTTTTACCATTTTCCCTTAATGATAATTATTACACTTCTCTTTTAGGCTTTGACTGGGGAGGTCCATGGCATGGCCATGAGGAAAGCCTCATGCCCCTCTTGCCAGGAGCTGGATAACGAGTGAGATTGCTCTGAGCTTTGCTGGAAAACAAATGCTTGTAATTTTTCTGGTGAAGAAATTCAGCAACTTAACTGTTGAAATGATTTGGAGTATTTTGGTGCCTCCAGCCTTGTTGTCTTAGCAAAGACTGGTGTTTGGAAAGAGAAAGGTGGATGGAGAGAAAAAAAAGTTGCTGCTGGGGGGATCATTCCTATCTGAAGATTAAAATAAGTAGGGTGATGGTCCTTTGTAAGGGCTGATGAGTGGGGAGGAATGGTGAGTACCAAACCCTATGGGGTAGGAAGGGTTTCCATTCACCATAGGAAGGGAGATGGGCATTTCATAGCGAAAAGTACTTAGTGGTGTAAAAACCTTTGGGATGGTTTCAGTATGAGCATTTATTGAAATATACATCTGAAAAGCTGTGGGTACCTGTGAGCATGGTCTGCGCAGGCTGCAAAACAGGCATTGCCTCTTACCTGCTTGTTTTGATATCACCAGTTATAGCAGATTTAATGGTAAGCCCTGTGCACTCTCTTTTAAATAAATATTACACTTGCTATTGGATTGCTGAAAGAGAGAGAGAGAACTAATTAAGGAGATGGGATATCATCAGTAAATTTTTCTTCCCTGAGATTTTATGAGCAGTAATTTGAAAAGAGTCATATTAAAGTCATTGAGGAACAAGTTAATGCTGCGTTTCTGAGAATACTGCCCTTCTACTCAAAGATTATATTAAAGAATAAACAGTGTACAGTAGCTAATTGCTAGCTGACACATTATAATGGCTTTATACTTCCAAAATCGAATCGGTCTGGTTTAAGGAAAAAAGAGGGGGGAAAGTAATGCAGTAACTTTTTAATTATGTAATGAAATATTTCTGAAAGAATAATTGAATCTGGGCTCATGACTGCAGGGGGGAAGAGAGACTGGTAGGTACTGACCACATTTGCAACCTAGCTGACACAGCTGCTGTTAAATACCCTGTTACAGGCTCTGACTCTGGCTTGTGTTCCAGACTGATGGCAGGTATCTGTTTTTCCTCTCTAAATTAAGCTGCTAGGAATTTATTTCTCTTGGATTGTTCGTCTCTGTAGTGCCGTAGGCACAAACATGGTGCAGTATTAAAACCCACAGAAATCTGCCAAGGAAACCGATTAACCCGTGGAAGGAAAATAACAAATGCATGGCAATTGCCTGGAGCTGTCATGCTGCCCGGCTTTGCCCAGTGAGGGTTTTTTAAAGTTCTTGGTAAAAACTGGTGATCTCTCAAGCCAATTCCTTGTTTCTCAGTCTGTTTGGATAGGGTAGATTTAATTGCCTGCAATAGGAGGGTCTTCTAGGGACCCATAGTAGCAATTGTGTAAGTGTTAGACCATGCACAGAATGCAGTTGTATAATTAAACTGTATTTAGCATCCTTAACAGAAATGGGCTTTGCTACCTTGAGTTCAAATTTTCTGTCAGGTTAGGTGAATCAGTGCTAATGTTGAAATCAGCTGTTTGAGTTTGGAGCATCTTCAGCCTCCTTGGGGAATCAGTCCCAACGGCAGAGCAGCAGCCTGGGGTCTGCGCAGGAGCAGCCACGTCCCCCAGCTCTGCTGTGCCACCGCATTAGCCATGACGCATGCTGGGGGCTTGGGGCTTCACCAGGAGATGAACTCTGGGTACTGCCACGTTCTGCTCCTCAACCTGGCTTTGGTCAGTCTAACATGCTCTGGTTTTCTCTGGATTTTGCTTCCACATCTTCCCTTTTGCTCTGCTGTAACCTTCCAGGCAAGGCTGACTTCTCCTTCCAAGAATAAAGTCTTAGTTTGGTTGTCTAAGAAATATCAGATTGTGCAGATCTAACTTAAAACCATAATGGTGCATTAGTATGCTACAGGGCCCCGTTCCAGGAAATGTCTCCACTTGGGAAAACTGCTTAAGTGTGTGCCAAAAATCAAGCAAATGCTTTTTTCTTGACTCCCCCAGTTGGTTGGCTGGGTTGGGTCTGAGCCCTGGCTGGGGCTCCAGCTGCCCGCCCTGTGGTTTGCTGCCGAGGTCCAACCATCCGAACTGAAATACCAAATTTTGTGTTAAATATGGAATTAACAAAATGCTGGAGGGAAAGGCTGACTTGAGAAGTTGTGCTTTAATTATCTGTCTTGGATTATAAAGGCAGAAGGAACAACTGTGATCATTTAGTCTGACTTCCTCTCTACCTATAAATAACAATAAACAGGCTTTCACTGAAACACAAAGCTGCTTTCTTTGGTGGATTAAACACTCCATGCTGGGGATGCAAGAAGAAACATCTTGTTTGCATTATTTTATGTAGGTTTGAAAGGGCTTGACTCAAGCCGAGGTCACGGTTCCTTTGAGAGAAAGGGCATCCTGTGCTGGGAGAAGCTGGGTCAGCGCAAGGGTCAGGACATGGTGGGACACTGTGTGGAGGTGCCTTGTGTGCTGCAGCACATGTATAGTACATTGGTCATCACATCCTCCTGGGGACAGAGTGGCGTGTCCTAATGGGAGCAGTAACTGGAGCTGCAGTGGTTGTCTCTTTCCAATTTAAGGCATGTGAACCCTGACACAGCAGAGGGAAGTGCAGGTGGAAATCATCCAGCTTCAGCAATTGGCACCAAGGATCAAAACCCATAAAAAGTCCCCTGTGCTCCCCATTGCTCTGCTGAGCTGGTGCACCCTCGCCGTTATGCAGTCTCTGGGGTAGAGTGATGATGTAACCACGCCGTGTGTCAGACCTGCCAGCTCCTGTGTCACATCAACACACATGGCTGTGTGTGGTGCACATCCTGCTCCTTGCCCTGAGAACCAGTCTCGTTGGTCTTCTGTGGGCCTTGTGTTTCTGCTGTGACACTGACCCTCTGCAAAGTGTTTTGTGATCCTCTATATGAAGGATGGGAATTTGGATTTAGAACTAGATGATCTTTAAGGTCCCTTCCAACCCAAACCATTCTATGAAAAATTAAGTTATATTTGCTTTGAAAAATGCCTCCTTAATGCCTCTGTGGTTCTGTAGAAATTTGAAGGACCTAGTCTTCAAGTGGTGATGGCCTTCAGCACAACCTGGTCTGGTGACTGCAGGGGTCCCTGAGCATTTGTAGCACATGTTTGCAGCATGTGTTGGGCATCACCACGGGCACTGGTGTGACAGGCACTCTGTTATTTTAAGCATTAATGTTTGTGTGCATTTTACACATTATAGCGTTGCATTATTTAAGGGTGATGCATTATTAAACGTTCTCCTCAGTATGGAGAGTAGGTCACTTCCTGCAATTCCTGTCTCTGCATGAGTGAGTTAGGATGCTGTCTCTTATGTAATCCTTGCAGTCTGAATAATGGAGATCGTAATAGTATAGAGCTGATTAATAACATTTAGTACTCCATTAATGAGGAATTTTGTTGGAGTGTTCATAGACGACATCTGTGTTACCATACTCAGTTTGTTCTTTCTGCTTGAGTGCCTGGAACTAGAAGAACAATCATTACTTAGCTAATAATGATGTGCTTCCTAAAATAAAGGCTTGTAAATTCATTTTTATGCCCATAATCACATTTTTCTGCTGTGAGTAGAGTGAAGAACTGGGAATTGTCTCTTTCCCATCTTCCTGACAAAATGTATATAATGATTAGAAGCATATAATAAGAGTGTTTGTCCTAGCCAAATGTTTCTCCACTCCTGTTAATCAGCATGCATTTGAGAGTGTGGGTGGCACCGTTTGTAGAAGGCGATACAAACACTGGGGCAGTGTGGCAGATTTAAATCAGTAATAAAAGCCCTGGGGAAATTAACAAGACAAAACATTAACCACAGACTAAACATTAACATATATTAGCATTTTTATTACACCTGTAGAAATGGTAAATGTGCTTGGTTACTACTATTAAAAAGTTTATGTTCTATCCCACATCATCGCAATGTATATTTTTGGTTTAAGCCCTTTAGAATTTAATTAAGCGGAATTCTGTAGCAGTGCTTGAGTAATAGACTTCAGGTCCACTTTTATGGTGACTTTGAAGATAAACGGGGCACAAATGCGATCTTTATAATGCTAATAACACTTGTGATGTGTAGTGGAGCAGGTTGTTAAAAAGAATTGGGGGGAGAAGCACCAATTCAAGCAGCTGCCTTACTGAGGCTTTCAGCCTCACTGGTCAGACTGGGTTCCATCAATGAAGGATGGGCACCAGTTGGTTCATCCAAAGACAGCATGTCTGTGGTCTCTTGATGTTCTGTGCATATTGTAGCAAATCACCCTTTCAGAAGCTGTGTTCAAATCAATTATAATAGTTAATCTCTTTTCAGTTTAATGTGTGGCTTCTCCCAGAGGAAACTCACGAATAGGTATAAAATGACTTACGTGAACTCCAGAGAGCAAAGGAGATTGTGGGAGGAAATCTTCAAAAATGAGGCCATCCCCTTGAGGGGAAAAAAATACTGTCTTCCTGGAGAATGAATCTATAAGCAGAAGAGTTCATAGAGAAGACAAATGGAAACTCCATGTAAAGTTTAAGCAAAGGTCAAATACAGCAAACTCTCCTTTAGAGCAGAGTGGAGCTCCTGGGCTGAATGAGAAGTGGCAGCAGCAGGTATCCAGCAGTGTCTAATGCACTCTCTTCTTGTCCAAGGAGAAGCTGATTAGCTACTTCTTTTGTCTTTTTTTTCTTTTCCTTCTAAATCATCTAGAAAATTACCTTTAAAATGTTCCTACTCTTAAAAGCAAAGCTCAGGTTGGCACTGAGGATCACAGTGTGCTGCTTTCCAATCCTTCTACCCCTGGATTTCCTTGCTGATGTGCAAGGTAAGATGTTTTTGCCCTGTGTGGCCACACTGCCTTGTGCCTTGGCAGCAGAGTGGGTTCATCAGGAGCCTCAGTGGCGTCAGCGATGCCATCCTGCCATAGCCAGGCTGGAGGTGCCCTCCATCAGCTGCACGGAGGCTATGATGCTTTGCACAGAACCTGGTACTGTGGTCACTATTTCTTTGATAATTAACCCCAGCCATCCCAGTTTCCATGGGCTGGCAGGTACCCACGTAGATCAGTGCTGTGCTTTGCACCCATGCAGTCAACACAGCTGGAAGCAGCCGTGGTGGTGGATCTGGTCCCTGGCTGCTCGTAGTAGTGCATTGTTCCCATGCAGCCGCAGGTTCCCTGCAGTCCTCAGGCACCTCTTATCTTAAATTAATGGGGAAGCGTTAAAGTGGGCTGGTAGCGCTACTCCATTAGCCTTGTCCCTGTGCTCCTCTCAAATCAATGCTCCCTCTAAAGCAGAGCCATTACACGGCGTGCAGCTCCCGCGGGTGTTGAGAGCCAGCTGCTTCCCATCGGGCATGGGGACTGCCGGCCTTAGGCAGTGCCCGAGGAGCTCTGCCCAACCTGGGCGTGGTATCTCCCTGTGGCTGGAATAAAGAAATGGAGCAAGGAGTAGTGGTCGTCAGAAGGCAGTGTTCCCCTCGTGGCCTGGGTCACACTCGCATGGAGGAGGCTAATTAAATCGGGTAATTAGTGAGTTTGTTAATGAGCTGGGGCAGGAAAATTTTGCTTTGGCTGTTACAGTGTTGGTGGCTTTGGGGGTTTGTAAAAGCTCAGGGCTTTGGGAAGGTTTTTCTTGCCTGGTGTCCTCTTGCAGCAGTTTTTTGGTGGCCTGGCAGATTCTTTTAAAAACAAAGTTTAACTCCTGTTACCTAAAAAACACATTGGCATTTGATTTACTTAGTCATTTTTTGTGGCCTGATGTGTCAAACTTCAGCCTATTCTGAATTAAGGCACAGCTCTTACACTGACTATACTTAAGATAAGGGCTGGTGTATATTTACGATACCCCTGGTAGCGTGGGGAGCCCGAGGAGAAGATCCAGTGGCTCTACTCTGTTTTTTTGCTTTGAATTTCACATTTATATTTGTGTGGTGGGGGGAAACCACATATTAAACACTGTTGCTTGATAGAAGTTTGGCACCTGGATTAGATCCCCCCTGGATTAGATTAGATTCCCTTCCTTTTGCTCTCCCTCTTGCAGACACACCACCGTGCTGGGGAGCTGACTGTCCTTGCTCCTGCCAGAGCAAGCAATACCTGGAGAGCTGAATCATCACACTTATTCTTCTCAAGGTCTGAGCTTGTGTCTGTCCCTTCTCTGACTGCCCTATAGTAGCATTTTTCTTTACTTTTTGGAGCCTGCTTTAAAATGGCAGTGGTTAGGAAGAGGCTGGGAAGCTGTGTTCATGTGCTCCTGAGCCTGCAGTGCGGACTCAAAAAGAGGGTGAGATTGAAATAGGATTTCTAAGCTGTTGTCCTAGGACTACTTGTGGCCCAGCAGACTTTGGCAGATGGTTTGTGAAATCCTTCCCTCCCCCAAAAAGCATACACAATGCCGCCCCTGCAAATGAGCAGGCAATCTGTTACTTCTACTTTCGCTCACTTTATTTTAAGTTCAAATCTCAGTTGGGGTTTTGTTTGACTAAAAGGTGACAACCATTTCACTGTGACTTCACAAGATGGGCTGCAGGGTTGGGGTGTTTTCCTGAAAAGGTTAGTTGGTGCTTGAATAAATAAATAAGTAAAAACTTGGTGGAAAGTTTGAGCAGTGCATCCTTCTATCAATAAAGATTTCATCTGCTGTCCCATGTCACAGCTAACACAATCCTGTTCATGGTTTCATCTGTCACAGGAGGGATGGCTGGACTCGGTGATCAATGAGTTGACTTGATGATCAACGGGTTGAACTCGATGACTGTAGAGGTCTTTTCCAGCCTTATAGATGCTATGAATCTTGGAGCCTGTGGTACCCAGATGCTGTGTGGGGCTGTGAGGATGCAGCTGAGCCGTGGCTCCTGTGCAGGACTTGGGAGCAGAGGGGCTGAGCTCCCTGCAGTGCTGGATGGGAGATGAAGCAGCCTCAGTTTGCTGGGCCCCTTTGCCATTTGAAGCCCGCTCTCAGATGGTGCCATTGTTTGCACTGTCGCTCTGACCCTCCCCTCCCATTCAGCACCTCTCTGCATCCTTGGGAAAAAGCCTTGATCCTGGACTTGCTCTTCCCTCAGGGTTTGATAGGTTTTGCCAGCTGAAAGCTGGGCTTTGGAAAGGGAATGGGGGGATTTTCACAGACCCGGGGAGAATCAAAGGGAGTAATCACAAAAGGCAGCTTAAAATATCTGACCTTTTCCCACTTCTCTCCTGCACTTTATGTGTCCGTGCAGAGTGTGGACGCAGCGATGCTGCTTTGTGGCATTGCTTCCTCTATACCCACTGTCTTGGAGCTTTTGTGTATCTTGTGTTTACCTGGAGGAGGTTTCATGGCAGGTCTTTCCTCTGACTTGGGCAGAGGAAAAGCCCACAGACCCCTAAGCATCCTGGTGCTCTCCTGCTGGTCTGCCCTTTGCAGGGACAGTGGCACCAGTCAGTATAGAGAGAGAACGGGACATCCAGACCCATTCTGCGCTGGGGGTGGTCTCAGATCCTGTTGGAGTGAAAGCTTCTCTGGACCCGGACCCAGGCCCAGAGGAAAGCCAAAACACAGGAGTTGAATTGAAGTCTTTGGACAAGCTGAGATACATGAAGTCATACCAAAGTGAAAGAGAAATATAGATTCTTTAACTTCTAGTAGAAATACATGCTAAGTGCCTTAAACATTAAAAAGCTGCAGCAGAGACCTTGAGCATAGTTCCTTTTGCTGTAGCAGTGTTATTCTTTCATAGAGTTCTTTATTTTAGACAAAATATGGATAGAACTATATTGTTCACATTTTTTAGATATATTATTTTAGACAACATATAGATAGAATGAAATTGTTCACATTTTTTAGATATAATGTTCACATAAACAATAGGAGCTGACAGAAACTGTATACGCAAATCTGTGTATCACCTATGTAATGCTTAGGATTGTTAGAATTGGACCAGGATAGGTTAAGAAAAGAAAAACTAGAATCGTGTGTTAATTTCATTGGTTAATTAACAAAAATAATCCACACTTCTGTAAGAGTTAGTTAGTAGTTAGTTAGTTAGAAGAAATTAGAAGAAGAAACTGTTTGCTGCCTGCTGTTTTGCTGCTGCTGCTGTTGCTGTTTGGCTTTACAATGTAACCCCCTTTGAACTCTGCCTTCAAGAAGCTATGAGACTATGAAATAAAGAACTTAGCAGAACAGCAGCCTCCTCTGCTCTCTTTGCTCTGGTCCGTGAAGGAAGGGCTTCCCATCAAAAGCACAACAAGATCCCAAATGCCCTTCTCCAGGTCTCCTGCTGTCCTGTGATTTCTTCGTATTCCTGTCTGCTTGCATCAGGGGACTACCTGTAAACGTTATTAGAGGGATGAGTGCTAAAGGAAAGCCCAAAGGCAAAGAAAACAGCCCAAAATGTGGTCCATTTTCTGAATCCCTTCCTCCCTCTGTTTTTGAAGCCTGCCAAGTGATTTAGGGAGGGCAGTAGAGCCGATACATTCTTCTGCAAAACTTGGTTTTGGCAAGGCAGAGAGGAGACACAGCCAAGGGAGGACAGAAGAGGAAAAACCAGGTAAGATGCTGCAGAAACCACTAACCTGGCAGCTGCAGGAGGAACTGCTTTGGCAGAGGAAACTGCAGGTGCAGAAGGACTGGTGGCAGCATCTCTTCCTACTGTGCTGTGAACCAGAAACTGCAGTGCCCAGCTCCCAGGAGGTTTCTATTTTACTCTTTGTTGTATGGCAGCCTGTGCAAACAAACTGTGCTGCTCTTGATAATGAAAGAGGTGACATTACTAATTTATTTGCCCACCCAAATGTGAATGTAATAGAACAGAAATAATCTCTTCTCTTTACACATCAGATGCTTGTAGCTTTGGGCAGCGGCTGTGCTTTTAACCTCTGGTGTGCAGCTAACTGGGAGTTTAGCGGATTGCCTTGATTTGGTGTGGCATGGAGATAAATGAGATGCTACAACAAATGGGCATTTTATGGGTGTGTGGTTGGTCCCAAGCCTGGATGTGGGTGGTGGGATGAGGCTCAGAGAAGGTGAGGGTGGTGTTACCTGTGGTACCTTCATGGTCCCAGCAATCAGCCAAGCTCCTTTCACAACCCAGCATGGATGAGTCCTGCAGAGCAGCACAGGGTGGATCAAAAGGAGACTTTCATAGTGGCAGTGCTGCCACAGGGGGACAGATGTCCCTTGGTAGTCTCCCAGAGAAGGAAATGGTGGCAAATCCTTCTACAGCAGGGGCTGCAGCAGTGGCTGCTGCTGGGTGAGTCTTGGGACACTGGCCATGTGAGAGAGCTTTAATGAGGCACTTTGGATTCCTTCCCTCGCTGCTGCAGCCATTCCTGAATCATCAGTATGCTAATGAGCTAATCTGTGCCATTAGCAGAGCCCTGTTCATCAGGGCCTCCCATGATATGACTGGGCTGTGGCCCCAATGCTTGCTGTATTTTAGGCCCTGGGTTTTTTAATTAGTAGCGATGTGTATGATGCTTATCCCTGGGCATCTGCAGTGCAGTCTGTGCAGATGCCGAGCTGCCTCAAGATGCAGAACCAGGGTCTTGGGATTTTCCTTCAGAGGGGAGGTGTTTCCTAAAAGTCTGACTAGAGAGGTAGAGTGTAGAGCCTTGAGATGCTGTGGCGTTCAGGAAGGAAGGAACAGGGAACATCTCATGCCCCCTCCTGTCAGCCTAAGTTTAGCCTGACACAGGAAGATTTGCCTGGCATACGTGCAGCTCAGGGGTTTCGATAGCCACAGGAGCACTTCAATGCCCCAGCATTTTGCCTGAAGCTTCCTGCATTCCTTCTCAGGGGGCAGGTATTTGTACAAAAACCAGGTTGTATCCTTAAGACAGCAGTTTGCTTTCAGGTGCTTGCTGAGCTATGAGCAAGATGGGGATGACAGGACGATAGCAGCTCATGTGCAGGTGCCAGTGTGCATCTCAGCTGATTTCCTGCAGTCCCAACACTTCCTCTCACTGCCATTTGTGTTTTCCAGATCAGCCGGTTATGTGGCCACGCTCAGCAGAGGCAGATTCGATCAGCTAATTATCCAGAAGACCTTTTCATTGACAAGAAAGTTCTGAAAGTGACTCACATTGAGCAAGAAGAAACTTTGTCGAGCAGGAGGAGGTGAGAATGCTCAGGCTGAGTGTGGTGCCTGCTGGATGGGCTGCAGGAGCAGCCACCATATGGAATGGCCCTGTGGAAGCAGATGCAAAAGCTGCTTTTTTCCCTTACCCATAAACCTGGTTTTGGCTCTGAGCATCAGAGCTGCTCTGTGGTGGACTCCGAAGTGCAGTGAGGTGTCTGCATGGGTTTTCTCACCTAGTGCACCCAGGTTAATACACCAAATGCCTTGTCTGAGTTTCTTGGGCACTGCTATAGTGCGTGAAATACTCACAAGTGTAGTTATAGATAGAAATGGTCACTCCAGCCTGAATCACTACATGTTACACCATGTAACATTTCATGCTTTTTGTGTAGTGTTTTATGGTAGTTCAGAGATGTTAACAGCCTTTTACTGAGTATTTTAAAAGGTAGCAGGTGCCTCCACCGCTGGCACTGCACCCTGTGCTTCCTTCCCTATGTAAGTAGAAGCTGTAATTAAGTGGGCTCACACTGATGTGTCAGGGAGCAGCATCTCCCCTCTGGATCTGAAAGCACACCCAGAGATACGCAGTGCCTTTACTTCTGTCTTGAATAAAAGAAAAATCCCTGTGGAAGAGAAACAAGCAAGCTTGGCAATTTTTAAAACCGGTAGACTAAGTTGGGTGGATTTCTCTCTGAAGACTAACAGGGCCACATTCTTGATATGGTTCCCATGAGATACAGCACCAGGGCTTGCATTCCTCCGTTGTCTCAACATGTCGGAGGTTACACAGCCCAGACTCTGACAGAGATGTCCTTTGAAGACTCTGAAGTGTAATGAAATCTGCTGAGATGAATTACATGGGTTCATACCTGCAGATATGAGGGAGTTCCTCCCTTCCCTACCCCTCCCTGCCCTGCAGGGAGCTCTGCTCCCCAGGAAAGTTTTCTTCTGCCTGTTCCCCCAGCTCTGCTGGGGTTTGTGGAAGAGGAGCAAGGCAGTGCCTAGGATGTAAGGAGCTGAGTGCCATGGGCAGTGAGGCTTGTCCTGCTTGGGATTTGCCATAACTGGTGATCCAGGTCTCCTCATTTTGGCTTTCCAAATGGTGTTGGTTTGACCTCTGCCCCACTGTTAGGCTAGTGCAGGAGATGGACGTAGGAGGTGGTTCACGCAGGAGGTGACTGCCTGAAGCATACCTCTGATTTGTGCAGGGGGCTGTGGTCTGAATTCCCACCCTTTGGAGGGGCCTTGACTCATCAGACAAACCCTTGTTCATTTGCATGGGCAGCGACAGACGGGTCGATGCATGCGATGCCTGGGCAGCATGTGCTGTGGTGGTCAGAGACAGGAGTTGAGTGACCCTTTTCCTCCATGGGCTGTGGCCCTCCCTGCGAGGGCTGTGTCAGCCCCAGCACGGCAGGAACAGGCTCCTCGGCAGCGAAAAGGCAGCATACAGCACAGGCTCCCTTCTCCTTGTGTCGCCTGCCCCCAGGTGGCTGTCGCGGGTTCTGGAGAGGGAACCCCATGGAATCCCGAAGCAAGGAGGGATGGAGGGAGCTGGGCACCCCTCTGCACACCAAACTGCCTAAGATTGCAGGGCAGCTCCCCACAGCTGGCAGGGAGGGACAACCCCCCTCTACAGCACCGGGGGGATGCCCCTGAGAATTCTCCTTGCTGCAGATGCTAATTCCTCATCATCCCTCCCAGGTAGCAAGGAGGCTGAGAAATAACCCCTTGCCACAGGGGGAAATGTGCTGAAATGAAACAAGGTGACTGTGAGGCCAAGTCTTACTGTCTCTAGTTCCTGCTATTCATATTACCTTACTTTTGGTGCTATTTACCTAATTAAATCTCTCACTATTCCCTGGTAACAGCTGCTGAATGTCCCTGAGGGATCAGACCTGGGCTGGGGGGATGTCACATCCCACTCCCAGAGCCTCTGTCACCTCTCTGGCAACATCAGAGATCCCATGGTCAGCCTGTATCCTGGTACCTCTGGACCACTGCTGCAGGTGACCAGCTGGAGATCCTTGTTGCTGGGAAGGGAGGGCACAGGGCTGGGATGCAGCCTGATTCACACCCCCTCTGTGTGGTGAAAGCACTGCTCCTGCAGCTCCTCCTGCCTTCCTGCGACAGAGCCATTTTGGTGAGTGTAACCTGCCTCTTTGAATGCGGACTGTGACTCCATGGCCAGACCAGTGCATCCCTTGAAATTGTGTACTTTTGACAGTGCAGTATTAAACACAGCCTTACCCATGTGTACAAATATGTGCTGAGAGTGTCAGCTCTGGTCTACTACCAAAAATGCCACCTGCCCTTGCAGCAATGCTGGATGGCCAATGTCAGCCAGACAAAGCCCCTGAAGGGCCTCTGTTGCCTTCTGCAAAGTGGAGGGGACGCTACAGCCTGAGCCCTTGCTGCTCAGATGTACCCCACGGATGCATGGCCTGAGCCAGTGGCACCTTTCTTTAGGTGCTGTGAGAGTGCAGAGACTGTGTCTGGCTTTTGCCTTGTGCATGGTTGGGCTGAGGTTCTGCTGCCCCCACATCCCTCCCCGTCACCAGCAGCTTTGCCCTGGGAAACATGGGTTCAGCCTTTGACTGAATAACATCAAGGAAAACCACAAAAAAACTACTTGGAGTCAGAAATAAAACTGATGCTTCATGGTTTTTTTGCATATAGCTGCTTTAATGTTGTGTTTGTGTGACTACCTTCACTGGTTAAAATGCACCAACCTCGTCTTCTCCTTTTAACTGAGCACCCTTTTTCCTCCTTTTCTTCCAGAGAACTGATTGCAAAGCTGAAGTCCCACAGCAGTTTTTACAGCAGCTTGCCAGAGTACATCTGCAACCATAGCTCTGCTGTTCAGAACGACACCCTTTGCTGGAACGGACAAGGAGTCGTGGAGAGGTGAATCACATCTCCCTTGCCCTCCCTCTCCCCAGTACTGCTTATCTTTTGTTAACCAGCACAGGAGCAGTCTGTGACCAGGACGTGACTTGCTCCCTTAAGGACCTTGCACAGAGCGAGCGTCCAGCTGCGCTGCAGCTCAGATGGATGTGCAAGTTCTGCACAGATAGAAGTGGTTGAGTGCTTCCCTCCACTGAGTTTTCTACTTAGTGAAAACCCTGCATCCGTGATGGGATTTGGTCAAGGTGGGCCAGAGACAGGAACACAGCAGCAGCTTGACACAGCCCTGTTCCCACGGGAGGGTGCACCACAGTCCAGGGATGGCTCCTCTGGAGCAGCAGTAAGGGCATTGCCCCCAAGCACTGCATGGGGTGGGGATTTCTCCAGCCAGGCTTCATGCAGTGGTAGCAGGACACTGTGATTGGCATCCCCTGCCCCATCCGGGGAGAGTCAAGGGAGACTCCGTTGTTGAATTTCTCCTTGCTATGGCTCTCAGCTGGAGGAAGTGAAAACCACTGAACTCTGGTGGTGCCACTGCTGCCATCTGACCACCTTCCCACCACCAAGTCTTGGCTGTCATCTCTGGATGGAGCCATTCCCACAAGGTCCAGCTTGTGCTGTGGCTACTTTGCCCTGCCGCACTTGCCATTTTGGAGGATATACTGGTGGTAATTGAGGTTAACAGAGACAGGCACATGCAGGATTCATACCATAAAGAGGAAGGATGTGTTAATAGAAATGGAGATTTTTCTTGCAAAAAATGTCCCTTGGGAATGTTAAATAATGTGGAAATAGAACTTGGAAATGTTTTTTATAATTATGCATAAATCTCCTCTAATCACCCTACTTTGCAAAGCATCCTTTGCTATTAAGTAGTTTGCATAAGGGAAGAAATAGAAGTAAAATCAGGAAGTGGTGAAATGTTGAGATATTAATTATGACTTCTTGATCAGTAACTTCAGGTGGTAATTAGCCTGTACTTGCAATACTGACCTGAAACACTGAATAGACCAAAATAGCATCAAACTCTATTTCGAAAAAAAATTACTCAACATCTAAGATCACACGCTTAGTAAAATGTACTTATGTTGCCTAAGGAAAAATGTGTCCTCTGTTGGGACTTATTTCTGGAAAATCTTGAGTTTCCATGCCTAACTGAGAAGTTCAATTGGAAAGAAAAAGATTATTTCAATATTGTCTCACTGATAGATAATTAAAACTTCTGAAGCAGGGCTATAAACACTGGGGGACCTAGGGTGAGGTGTTAGCTTATGACAGTTCACTGGGGTCACAGCCAGTGGCCCTGGTCCAGGTCCTGCTGACACCACAGCTGGCTGAAGTGGTAGCAA
The DNA here is from genome assembly GCA_014706295.1 of Lycocorax pyrrhopterus obiensis. Classification (NCBI taxonomy): domain Eukaryota; kingdom Metazoa; phylum Chordata; class Aves; order Passeriformes; family Paradisaeidae; genus Lycocorax; species Lycocorax pyrrhopterus. The sequence goes on from JACSVZ010000005.1 coordinate 19,751,089, forward strand.
TGGAAGAATGCTGAGTCCAGATCCTCCTGCAAATGTAAGTTCAAAGCTATTTGCAGATTAAACATGACTTCAGGTGATAGATGGCCTTCAGCTTTCTGCTGAGAATACCAGGGGATTGTCATAGGCAGAGATGTCCCTGTGGGTCCCTGCTGCAATGCTGTGGTAGTGGTGGCACCATATGGCAGGTCACTCAGATGCCATGGCATGCAGGGGGGCAAGGCAGGGAGAGGATAAAGTCTGTGTGAATGAAGGGGGCACCAAGATTTCAGCCCCTGGCTGTTGAGTTAAGGATTAAATCCTCTACTGTGCTTGAAGAGCGTGTGCCTTTCCATTCCTCTCCTTGACCCTTCTGATCTATTGCACAGATGTCACCACCTCTGAGCTCCTACGAAATATCAGTGACAGTTCCCTTGTAGGCAGATATTAGAGATTTTTGCTGTGAGCAGGGAGACCTCAGCTAAATAAAGCTGAGCTAAGATAATGGTCAAGGGTTCTCTTCTCCCAGGACCCATTTGCAGAATGTTTCAAATAGAAGCAAACATATAGTTAAAATGATCTCTACACAGGCTGCTTCATGTGCTTGGACTTCCCAGCTTGGCATCTCTTTCAGAGTGTCTGAGAGGATTCCTGAAAATCAGGAGCATTTAAGGTAACGGTGCTCGAGTACCCCAAGCTGCCTCCCAAGTTCCTTTATTTCAGTGTTTTCCCCAAGAGGGAGCCAAGTAGCTGTTCATGGTGTAGCAGTTCTTACTCAAGTTGCTCTGAGAATGTGCGTTATGTACTGGAGCGATTCTATTCTCCTGCTGGACTGGTGTGTGTTTGTTGGTCATCAGACTCCATCTTGCCACTTTTTGCAAGAAATTTGGTGTGGTTTGAATATCTGGTATTAATTTCAGGATGCTGTCCTGAAACTTGTCCCACATATGTGGTGGCTGCCAGAAAGAAGGATGGTGGAGACATGGTGGGATGGTTCCTGTGGCTGGAGTTTTGGCACGAAGGATACAGGCTCTTTGAAAGGACAAGCAGGGGAGACAAGGAAGGGGTGCCTATGTCAGTGACCAGCTGGAGTGCCTGGAGTTCTACCTGGGGATGGATGAGGAGCTGACTAAGAGCTTTTGGGTCAGGATTAAAGGGAGGGCAGAGACAGGTGATGTTGCAGTCTAGCTCTGCTTCAGGCCACGTGACCTGGAAGGCTGGGTGGATGAGGCCCTTTATAGACAGACACAAGCAGCCTCACATTCACAAGCCCTGGCCCTCATGAGTGACTTCAACCCTGGTATCTGCTGGAGGGACAATGCAGCAGGGCATAAGCAATCCCTGGGTTCCTGGATAAACTAGAAAGCTCCTGCTGAATTTGCTGATCAAGTGAAGACCCGGGCAGAGCGATGCTTGGGTGGATTCTATGCTTCCATGTGTTTCCATGTCTGGTGCTCTTTGTGGGCAATGGATAAAACTGTTCAAGCATTGTTGTGTCTGTGAGGTCAGTGTGACCATCTGTATGAGCATGTCTAGGATTTGATTGTGTTCTTGTAGGGATTGTGGCTATTTACCTCTTGCATTTCTAATGTAATACCTGAGTGTTCATTAAGTGAGAAAAGAGCCCTACTGATTTATCCATTTCCAGACCTCCCTGTCATGACAAAATTTGTTAGTTATTCTAAGTCCTTTTCCTATAACACGTTAAATCAAGCCTGGAATAGCAACTTCACAGCCCTTGCCAGTGCGCTCAAGTACTTGATAATACCAACAATGTGTATCCTGTTATTTGATGCAAACAGTCCCTTCTGCACCCTGCAATCCTCCTCCTGTGATTGTTCTGGCTCAGTGTTTACTCTGTCCTGTTTATCCCAGTGCTTTGTTATCCACAGGCAATGAGAGTGTCCCTCCTCCCCATGGACTGGATGTGCCCAATGTCTTTCCGCTGGGTCTCACTTCCCAATTTGAGCCTTGAACCATCCTCTGTTTCCTCCTTGCTCTTAAGCCCCTCTGCCCTCACTGAAGGTGGCATGTTTGGGGCTCCAGTGCAATGCAGCTGGCTGGGGTATTTTATCCTGCTTTTAATCACTCTTTTTTTTTACTGTGTCTTACTTTGTGATCCTTTGTGATCATTTGCTTTTCCACATTGGACCATCTAATGGCAAGAATTCATCCTCCTTCCTGAGGTTTGATCTGTGGGTTAATAGTTGGATTGTCATCCCTATCGTGGATTTAGGACATGGTGCCTTGAAATAACTGCTTGCAAACAGTGGCAACCACACAAAAAAGGTTGATTTTTCTGTAAGGCAGAACAGCGCATCGTGTCTTGCTGTGCTTTTGCGTGGTTGAAGAACATAAGCCGAAGTGGGAAGAAAAAATAAAAGGCAACACATTCCTGCTTTTCACACTTCTCAGAGTGTGCAAAAACACACTGTGCTTTTATGGGATGCCACAAAGGTTCACAGCAAAAGCCACAAGTGGCACATTTCACCACTTACAAAGAACTTGTTGAGGGGTCACAGTGCTTGGGTGTTTGTGGTAGCTGGGGACCAGACCTGCTGGATCTTCCTCTGTTTCTGTGCATCCCTGTGTGCCTCTTTGCAGCTTTCCTGGGCTCAGTTCCAGGCACTTCCCTGAGACAGACATGTAGGCAGGGTGGGTGTGCAACAGCTTAAACCTCCCTAAGTGAGGGTTTCCGTGATGCCCCATCCTCTCACCAGACCTCCTGCTGGTGGTGTTAGGTGGTGAAATGTTGTCCAGCCTCTCTTATCCTTATCTCCATCCAAAGTAGAGAAAAAACAGAGGTCGATTCTTATCACCGAAGTCCTGACTGAGTAATTAGTTCATTTAAAGCCTTCATCTTAAGTCAAGTAGGTGTTGAGATATCAAACTCACCTCAGGTTCTATGGGAGCTCAGCGTTGGAATCTCAAAGGCGATTTGAACTTTATATATAGTATCAGGGTTTTGCAGCATTTAATACTAAAAGCCTATTAAAATCTAGATTCTCAGAGTTTAATAATCTGCTTACATGAGTATATTCTTTTCAAGCTGTTCTGAATAGAATGACAGCAACATCTGCCCACTGCAAAACTTGTAAGCACATTAAGCATTACTGTTAGATACTGCCATTTCTAAATTTCTCAAGACAAATGCGTTCATTAATCTAAATCACCAGCATAACTCTTGTTTTCTTTGTACCAATTCAAAATTAATATATTTTTAGCACCTTGCCAGATTCTCTTCTTCAAGCTAGAAGTCTCAGATTTCCCTGCTGTTGTGAACATACCGTGGTTTGTTTTAATCATACAAATCATAAACAACAAAAGCACAATTGGAAGCAAGAATTGGGACAAAGGATATTCCATGCCAGCAATAACCTTTTAGGTCATGAAGGGTTTGGTTATTTTTGTCAGTGTTGCAAAATGTCTGATACAATGGAGTCCACAAAGAGGGGGCTGTATAACTTTTCAAGCCCATAAAACACAGCTTTGTAGGAAGTATAGGCTATAATGAAAGGATAGTAGGCAAATTCAGATGGTTATTGAGTGGCCATGATTGTTTCCAGAGTATTTCAGAAATGATCATGAATCTTCCTCTATTAATCCTGCTGCTTGGTCTCAGGTTTAGCCAATTTTTCCACAATCTATTTGTCTTGAACTGAAATAAGAATAGAGAGAGACTTCAGGCTGTCTATAAACTCTATTTTTTTTGCTATGAATATTACAGTTTTTGCTATTCCTTCTGAAGTCCCATCTCCCAAAGCCAGGTGATTACCTGAGACCTCACATTTATGACCAAGCCATCATCTGCAGCACACTCACTGGCTGTAGAGCTTTCTGGGGGGCAACTGGGAAGAAGCAGCAATTCTCTTGGCAGGGAACTGACACAGCAGGATCTGAGGGGGCTCTCAGAGGCTTCAAGGTGTTGCTATTTGGAAATCCAGCAGAAAATGGTTCCTTTTTAGTTAGGTGAGAACACTCCCCACTGAGAGCGTTGGATCCTCCTGGTTGTTTTTGAAGCAGCTTGTTTGGAGCTACTGGTGGTGTAAATTGACTGCGGCATCATGAGCTCTGCAGTGACTGCAAAGACTCTGCAAGCAAGCAAGCAAGCAAACAAAGCCAGGAAGGCACCTGAGAGCCATACACCCCACCTCTCTCTTGCCACTTGCACTCCCATGTAACAGATGCCTGCATATGGTCATGGGACAGTGGGGACTTGCACCCCATATGGAAGAGAACAGCTGGGGTAGACCTGCACCCCACACCCAGCCCATGTCTGGGATGAAGTGTGACTGACCAAATGTTTCTGGACAATCTGTCTTTAGAGAGGAAACTATCAGGGAAAGAAGTTGTCACCTCTTCATGGAGGCTTGTGGGCACATCCAGGAGTTACACCTTGACTTCAGGGCAGGATGAGTGGGTTGGAAACAGCTTTTCAAGCCTTTTGGCCCCCACTGCTTCTACTGCTGATGTGACCCTGTGGTTGTCTCACTAAACCAGAAATTATCAGGGCCAGAGGGTAAAATGTTGGCTTCACCACTGCACCCACCTTTACTGACCCATGAAAACCAGCTGGAAGTAAGAGCTGGGTTCTTGTCAGGGGTGTGGGGGGGGCAAAACTTTTCTTCCCTTTGTCCCCTTTTTCATCTCTTTTGCCTCCTATGTGGTGAGGACTTGGCATCACCAGTCCACATGATCTGTAGTAAGTCACGTCTTGAAATGCAGAGCAGCTTTGGGGGTCTGGGGGAATATTGCTCTCAAACTCATTTATTAACTCTTGCTCAATGAAACCTCTGTGTTGTGTTGTGTCTGTGTTGTGTTTGTCCCTCACCCACTCTCTCTGACAAATATAATTCAGTGAACACAGATAGCAGAGAGAGCCTGTAAGGGATACTGTGCTGTTTAAACTGGATCTGCATTTGAATAAATAATTTGCAACTGGAAGGCAGGCATAAATTAGTTGTTATTTGAATGACATACATACTTTCCTTTTTCTAAAAGGTGTAATTCTTTATGTTTGACTTTCAGGATTACTTTCTCCAAATCACACGTCAGGCATTGCAGTAACTCATCTCAAAGCCTAGCAGGGCCGAGTAGGATGAACACACATTTTACACTCCTCGCCATGTATTTAAATAACATTTGTCATCTTGTCTTCTTTGCTCTGAAACGAAAGCTTGCAATGAGCTGCATTTGGACTGGAAAGACCAAACATTCACAGGAGATATTTGTGGATGGTGGAGAGGAAAGGAGAAGAAAATCCCTCAATTTGACAGCATACTTGAGCACTTATGTCTGGTGGATGAGAAGAAGCAGGAAGGGTCTGCAGTTGTACTGTCCCCACAGAAAACTTCAGATCATTGGTGTTTTCATAAGGTGGTTGTCTTTAAAGTAACTTTTAACAAGGGCTGCTTATCAGTACATTTCATGATGTGGCATTTGTCTTTGGAAAATACCATGTCCCCAGCAAGAGCCCATACCCAGGGAGCCCAGGAAAGGAGAAGCTGCTGACTGACGTTGAGACATGTCAAAGAGAAAAGTATTTTGGGCTTTGCTTATGAAGTGTGAGCCAGACCGTGCTCATGTTGCAACACTGATACCCCTTCAGCACAGAAACCCCCGGGGACCGGGGTGGGGGACATTATCCACTGTGCATATTTGCTGTTCCATGCTGATATCAATCACCATGGCAGAGGCATGTGATGGGTTTCATGAAGTGGAACAAGTGTCCTGCACAAGGGGCTGTTTTGTCGGCATAAGTTGAAAACAGCTTGAGATGGCTCAGAGATTTCTCCTTTTCTGCACTGACTGGAGAACATGGGAGGAAGGTGATGCTTTGGCTTTGTTTTGCCTGTGAGCCCACCAACCCTTCAGCTTGGGGGGGATGCAGAGAAGCCTGCATGGGTACTGTCCTGGGACCCCCGTCCTCCAGCTTGTTGGGGGCTGCAAAGGCATCTCTCTGCCATATTAAGGCCTTGCTGCTTGGTTGGAGTTGCAGGGAGGGGTGCCAGCTGCCTTTCCCAGCTTCTCTGGCATTTCAGGAATGCAGGTCGCTCACTGAAGCTACATTTCAAAGCCTTTAACCCTTTGGTTGGCTGCATCCCACATGCCTGAATGTGGCCACCAGGCTGGTGCTGGGGCAGAGAGTGGCACAGCTGAGGGGAGCTAGTGCCCCCCTTGTATCTGAGCACACCAGGAGGTCTCAGCTTGGCAGCACAGAGGAAGTGTCCCCCAGAGCACCCAAATCACACAGGACCATGTCTCTGGCTGGTGGGATGTTGCGGGTCCCCATGCATCTCCTTTTTTCAATTCATGCTCAAAGATGTGCAGCTTGCAGGGCCCATTGCCTTGCTGCTTCAAATGACTTGTGTAATGGTGCAAATGGTTCGTTTTGGGTTGGGTACGTACCCTTGTATCTGGCCAGGTGGGAAGCACCAGGAGGTGACACTCCATTTCTTCAACATCACTGTTTTAAGGAGAGATCCCTCTGCAAATGGTTTCAGGTTTGCTTCCTTCTCTAGTAGACTTTTTCCCCTGAGAAGGCTGATCTGAGGTCCTCACCACCCCAGCAGAACCCTCTGGAGAACAGTTTCAGTCTCTGGACATGGAGTTATCGTATAGTATTGCTGTAGTACTGTGTTCCTCCCTCCTGTACTACGTTGTATAGGCTACAGAAATCCTCTCTGGCAGCCGTTGCATAGATTTCAGAAGGGATTTCGCCCACTCAAACCCGAGCTATTGTGTTTCTTTGTATAAAACTGTTCAGGAGAGAGATTGTATTAATTTAGGCATGCACCAAGTGGGCTTGGTTCTGCTCTTGCTAAAACCTGTGCGAGTTTCCTGATTAAATCTCTGAAACCACAGGAGACCTTTCAGCAATGTATTTTTGAGTTCCACCAGTGTTTTAAATTAAATATACAGTGATACCAAAGATAGGAATTTGTCATCTAAAAACTCATGTGTGCTGTGGATGTTTACATCCAGTCTCCAGATGTGTTTGTCAGGTCAGCACGGTGGCATTAAGAGGCTGTGTGACAAATAAGCAGCAGGATTAATGGCTCACTGCTCCCAGTGCTTTATCCCCCTGCAAAAAGTTCAGCCCAAGTTTCAGCAGAGCAGGGCAGGTCTGTGCTTGCGGCAGCAGCCTCTTCCCACGAGATGGTGCTCGGAGCATGCACGGCTGTGCCAGGAGCGCATGGGCTGCTGCAGGCTGGCCCCAGGCTGGCCGCCTTCTCCCAGTCACTAAACTTTCAGCCTACAACGGCCCTCCATCTGCACGTGTGAGGGCTTTTCTGAACTGCGAGCAATTGTGTCTCAGGTGTAGCCACGTTTTGTGCTTCCCAGGATAATGCAACTATTAAAAAAAGGAGTTTTGCAAAATGCTGAGTCCTAATAGGAGGCCCCAGCACGGGGACAGGGTGTTGAGGTGCAGAGCTGTCGATCTGGTGCTATGCTGGTACCGAAGTGCAGGGGGTGAGATGGCTGTGCAGGCAGCTGCCCCCATGTTCAGGAGCTGATGGGGCTTGGGAGAGCCAAGTTGATGTCTCTGCTTTGCAGTGATGCCTGCACCCGGACAAGCTGCTTATGCCTGGAAGAGGAATATACACAGGCGTGTGTTCCTGTGCTGTAGGCACAAACGCCTCCTTTTTCCTGTCCTTTTTTGTCTGTCATCTCTTCAGTGCAGCATCTTGCAGGGTTGTCAGCCATTAATGGAGATGCATATGGGGAATGCCTAGTGCTGGGGACCCAGCTGGAGGTGCAGAAAACTCCTGTACATGGAACTCCTGCTCTGAGATAGCCTTGGAGTAGAAATCTACCTCAGTTCTGTATTTTAAACTCTGTGAGTATTTCAGGTCAGGGCAGATTGCTGCTGTACCAGTATAGATCTGGGGTTGCCTTTGCATCCCCACATGTCTGAGTAGAACTTATCCCTAGTTTAGAGTTTAAGCCAAGCCCCTGAGTATCCCCAATTCCCTCAGTGTGCCCTGATAGCTCTTGTGACCAAATGTCCACATGCCTCTTGCTTTCTACCCTAGCAAAGCATCCTCCCTGAGTTGGCCCCACCATCCCTCCTGTCTCCCTCCCCTTCTTTAAATGCCTGGTGAAGTCCCACTTTCTGCCCTAAACCCATGTGAAATAGGCTGACTGTCATTGCCTCAGCTTGCCTGGCAGCATGGGGATGGAGGATTAGCTGGGCAGGGGAGCAAGGAGCTGACAGACAGGGAGGCAGCCACTAGGGCTGGTGCTGGGAGCTGGATAAAAACATGACGTGTAGGAAATGAATGCAGAAAGGAAAATTCATGGTTTATCCATGGCACTAGAAAAATAGATGCCCAGTAAAGCAGTCTGATGCTGGTGTTATCTCGGCGATCTCAATTTTGGAGGCTGTGCTGGGGTTTGGTAGTGCCTGTTCTGGCTGCCAGTTCTTGGAGATGAGGACTTGTTTTGTGCTTGTAGAACACCACAGCCCATCACTGGGGTTGTGATGAATGGCAAGAGCCCAGAGCTCAAGAAGGTGCCGGTGTGCTCCGTGCCACTGCTGTGGCTGCCAGACGGCAGTGGTGGCAGCTGATTCCTCTGGCCCAGACCTGAGTTCAGAGTTTGGTGCTTGTCTTATGCTGGAGCATCATCAGCTGTTACCCAGGTCCTGAGTGCAGGAACGTATTTCTCCAAAGGCAAGTGTGCAGCAATTCTGTCCCTTTTTCCCTCCCTTTTATCACTCTGGTAAACTTTGTCATTCCATAAATCTTGCAGCAGGTGAATATATATTTCTTTCCTAATTGCCGATGAAAAAGCTGAGTGCAGGCTTGGCCACTCTCCTCTGCAGAGTTGCCCTGGCAGTTTAATCTAGTCTACGGGGGCTTTGCTGACTCGCATGGTACCCGTGTAAATCAAGATACCCCATGGTGCAGAGCCCAGCACTGCACCAAAGTCAAGGTAGATTCTGTCTGAGCAGTTACTTTGATCCCTAAGGCTGGATCTCATCAAAGACTGAAATCAGGATTGTTTGACAACACCTATTTTCCATTAGCAATGTTGACAGCATTAATTATATTCTGATGCTTTAATTCTTTATTATTGAAATCACACATCAGTGATAGTCATTATTTTGCAAGGGGGTTGATGTTATGCTAATCAGCTTGCAATTAACTGGGTCATCCCACTCATTTTTTTGGCTGTGGGCACAACACTACTGCTCTTGTACTGGAGTCTCTGTGGTCTGCCAAGATTTATTTTAAACAAACATGAGCAAGCCAGAATTTCTGAGCCAGCTTTTTTAGGACTCTTGGGTGCAAGTTATGTGAAAATATTTATCTCTGTTGTATACTGTTTAACATCTTCCTTGGTTACTAATGGACTGGAAAGGACTTCATTGTCCTCAAGTGATACAACTACATCATCTTGCTGCTTTGCAAAATCAGAGCAAAAATGTTTATGGGAATCTTCTGTCCTTTCTTTGTCATTATTAACTGTCTTGTGCTCTCTGTTTTGGAAAGGGCTGGTGCCTGTCTTGGGATTTCTTATGTTTGTACTGAACTTTAAAGATCTCCTCTCTATTAGCCCATCACATTGTGGTGTTCTCTGTTCTCATTCCTGCAGGTACAGTCCCCAGATCACAAGGAATGGAGCAAAAGCGCAGGCTGGCAACCATGAGGTGAAGATTAAAGGTCCGGAGCCAGTGATCAGCCAGATTATTGACAAGCTGAAACACATCAACCAGGTTTGTTGCAGACATGCCAGCAGGGATGTTTCCGGAGTGGGTGGTTTCCAAATCAGTTTGGCCTCCCCCGCACTCTCTCTGGGCTCAGACAGACATCCCTGGTGTCTCCATCTGCAGCAGCTGTGGGAGCCCTGTGTGCAGAGCTGGTGCCACCCTGGCTCTGCACAGCACCAGGCCCACAGGGCACACGGGCCAGTCCTGTTGGATGCCGGCTGGTGTGGTTCTCCATGGTGCAGCCTCCCAGGACTCAGCCTGTGCCTGGGTCATGTGTGGATGCATGGCTGCAGTACGAGAATGCTTCTGCTGGGCATCCATGCCTTTAGCAGTGGAGGTCCAGGAAAGATGGAGCTGATGGGGTGCCCCTGAGCACGATGTGCTGGCAGGGGGTTGTGTGGCATGTACCTGATGTCCTCTCTGATAGGAGGAGCTCCTTTTGGCATTGCTCATGGCTGGCAATAAGGGTCACTTTTTTCTTTGCTGTATCTCCCTGGGCATTCACTCCCAGTCGGTAATGGGATAAGTTACTGTTGAATGGGGAAAGGGCAGAGCTGGATGAGATCCTTTCTGCTGGGGAGGAAGCTTCCTTCCCACTGCCTCAGACCTGGCATCCTTCCTGGGACAAGCGGCATCTTGTCTCTACCCATTATGCCACGCCAGGTTCGGTCTGTGAACAAGGCCTGCTACTGCCAGGGAATTAGATGGCAGCTCTGCACAGCGTTCAGCTTGTGGCTGAACCTTCCCCAGGACTGCCTTAGGCCAGTGGGGCTGGGGTCTGTCTCTGGACTCTGCTCTCCTCTCTGTGTCACTGAGTGTGGATGTCACAGTAACTCGTAGAGGAGATGTTTTTCATAGGCAGATAGCTTGGACTTGCTGCTTTGCCAGGACACAGCACTGGGACTTCACAGAGCAAATCCTCGGGTGGTAACGCTGTTAACGCAGCTGAGCTGCCCTGTCTCTACTGAGAGAGCTCTTTCCAGTGGGGACCTTGCCGATGGTCGCTCCGGCACAAAGCTCTGGGCAGCTATGTGTTCCTGGGGCTAAGCCCAGCTTTGCTTCCCGGCTGGGTGGGCTGTGAGGGCGGCTCTGTTCGGAGTTGCTGGCTTAGCAACTTTTCTGCTAACTTCTGCTTCCCTGCTCCCGCGACTGCCAGGGACTGTTTTCACAGCCATTCCCAGTTTAACCCCTGTGCCCTCCGACGCAGGCATGCCTCATTAGGTGCTGTCTGGGAGCAGGATGCAGTGGGGGATTCGGGGTCCCCAGGAGCACCCCACAATGCAGGAGCTGCCATGGACAGCAGCCCTACAGCCTGCTCTGCCTTCCCACACGCTCCCCTTGCTGAGCAGTGCCATCTGCCAACAGCCCATAATTATTAGAAGGGGAAAAGCGGGAGGAATAGCATAATCAGCTCCCTATTAAATGGGGTAGAGGGCAGGCTTCAACCTGCAGGTGATAATGATATTTTGCCATTCACAGTGAGAAAGTTGCACTGAACAAAACATGGTTATTAGTGTACCTGAAACTGCTGACATAAAGTGGTTGTGAAATGCTGGCTGCCAGACTGGGTCAAGTTAGGTCTTTGCTGAACAGCTTGGGCTTCACAGTGGAGGTCTGTGGAGTGGGAAACCCTGGGTAAACACTGCTGTGCTCAATTCAGCTGTTTGCAGCATCAGAGTGTCTCTGTCAGCTGCTGCTCAGAGAAAAATTGTGGTAAGGGGGTGAATATGGTCAGCTTAGTCATGATCTCTTACAGTGCTTCCCCCAGTGGCTTGCAGTATCAGGTTGGAATGTGTTATGGGGGGCAAGTAAGCTGTTTTGGTTTGAACAGTGTAAACGTAAGAGCCTGAAAAATATTGAACCCTCTTGTAAAGCTGTGTTTGAGAAAGAGGAGGAATTGAGAATAAAATCAGGAGAAAATGGGAAGTGATTTGTGCAAATTAGTTACGAAGCTTGCCCAGAGAAGCTGTAGCTGCCCCATCCCTGGAAGTGTTCAAGGTCAGGCTGGATGGGGCTTGGTCTAAGGAAGGTGTTTCTGCCTATGGCAGGGGATTGGAACTACATGATCTGTAAGATGCCTTCCCACCCAAACCAATCTGTAATTCTATGATATGATTCTATTCCTGTGGAGGGTCTATAGTCTATGTTCAGTAGCTATACACCAGGAAAGTAACTGTGGAGGTTACTTAAATTTGGGATTTGGGGTGTCAGAGCTTACCATCACACTTATTTTCTTGGCTGAAGGAAGTTTTGAGCTCTCTTTCACTTCTGGAATGCATCTTGATTGCCAAACAGTATTAAATGTGGAAGGAGCAGCAGCTCTGGATGAATTACAGTTGTGTCTTTCAGGTGTTGGCTTCAGATTTGGGGAAAAAGTGGGAAGTCCTGAGCTGGAGAGGGTTGAAAATCTCCTTATTCACCAAGCTAAGCCAACAGTGGCTTTTAAGGATTTTTAAACATCCAGGATCTTTCAGAGAAAAGACCATCTTTGTGGTGCTCAGAGCTGTAAAATAGATTCCCATGTGACTACATGTAAATTGTGAATCTTGTACAGTGTTGTGACTTCCTCCCAGTGTGTTGTGTTAGAGATACAGCCTGGATTTTGTGGTGTGGGCAGACTCAGGAACCATGCTGTTTGGTACAATTTTCATAGAGGTCCATAGATTTTATTTTTACTTGGAGATTTTTGCTAAATATCTGTAATTTGCTGATGACTTGACTTTGCTCTACACTGAGGTAGATTTCTACTCCAAGGCTATCTCAGCCAGGATGCTCATGCTGCTGGCAGTGTCTGTTCTTTCAGTGTTGTGTGTACAAATTGTGCTTGCTCTTTAGTTCGTGTCTTCTCAAACATAATTTAGGTAAATGTACACACATTCACATGAGAAATTCTCATCAAACATTTGCAGTTTGAAATGAGAATGGGGTTTGTGCATTAGAATTAAACCCATGGGGATTGAGAGAAGTAGAGAAAACCTAACCCAGAGAGGAGGGGAAGGGAAAGTGCTTCAGACTGTATTTTTTTGCTTTGAGCACCTATCAAGCTAAAATAAATAAATGAATAAAGCACAGTGCCTGAGTTGTGTGCTGTCTCAAGTCAGCCCTTTCTGGATGAGTCCCCCTCAGTGCTGCCTATTCATCACATCAGAGCATTTTTGTTTCACCCAAATGTGTGATTGTGGCTGATGGTATTTTTTGTGCATTGGTGGATGAGATGGTTTATTATTGCCATATTGGAATTTTTTTTCCCCAGTTCTGTTAGATGTCTACCAAGTTTTGATTTGAGTTATTTTTGTTGTGTGCCCAGAGGCATGAACAGCCCATCCATAAATATTAGCATTGTTATCTCAGCTGGGAGGCTAAGGGTCACCTTCAGGAAAATGAGTTGGAATTGGTTCCTAACTTTTATTTCCCAGAGTGGATGGGGTCAGTTTCTAGCTAGAAGGGTTTTCACTCATCCCGTGAGTGAAACTATATTGAAACTGAAAGGTTATTCAGTGTCAGCACAGGGTCTTGCTCAGTTTTTTTGTGGCTTGGTAACATCCCCAGGCAGAAAGCTGTGTGCAGGGTGAGCAATTTCCTCTGGTCACTCCATTTTCCTCCGACCACAGGGACATTTGAATGGCTGACAGATGGGGACGAGCTTCAGGTTTTAACAGCTATGGAGGTGGGAGGTGTGGTGTCACATGTCCCACGTCCTGGGAGCTCTGCCACGCTGGTGACCTCCTGTTGATCATCCTCTTCCATGGAAAGCTCTGGAGAGAGGACCTGAATGATGCTGGTGTGAGGATGCAGCAGGGATCTGTGGTACCAAACTGGCTGATGTGACACTCTTGGTCCTTCCTCCTGTCCCTGTCTGTCCTGAAGTGACTTTTATGTCCTTTGCAGTGCCTATGTGGCTCTGACACTGTTGCAGCAGATGCTTTACTTCATCCTTAATGCCATTACCTCTTTAAGCTTGTGCTCAGTTGCAGTCTCTTTTTATGCTTAGGTAAATCCCAGTGTTTATCATAGTACTGTCTCGAGGAGGAAGAGCGCAGTTTTTTAAGAAAAGGAGGGAAAAAACACACCAAAAATTAATAGTAAAATCCATAAAAGGAAACTTAGCTGCGGAAGATGTGTCTTTACAAAATTGAATGGCCTGAAAACATATTGTACATTTCCAGACACTCAAGTTAAGGGCTCATTTAGAATATTTCAGATATACTGGGGTATGACAGTTCTTTGGTTTCCACATCAAACAATCTGTAATTTATTGCCCCATATAGGGACTGTGTTTTTATCATATTGCATATTTTCTAGCCAGAAATCTAACTACCATATAAGCTTTTGAAAAAATAAACCCTTTGGGGGTGGGAATCCAGGCAATATGCTTTCACAGACCCTGAGAAACTCCCTTTGATTTATTTCCTTGGAAATAAGGGGAAGACACAGTTTCTTGGAGTATCACAGCTGTTCCCCCAAGCAGGGTCTCGCTGCCTTTCTTCACGTGCTTGGTGTAAAAACCCGGGTCCCTCAGTGAGCCCCATGTGGAAGAGCCTCGTGTTGCTCTAAGAGGGGTTTGCAGGAGGACGAGAACAAAATTTAGAAGTTTTACGAGGTGGTAAAACACACAGCTATGGTTGGGAGGGGAAAAAAAAAAAAGACAGGAGGCCCAGAGGTGCGAATGACCGAAGACAAAATAGACCTGAAGTTCACAAAAAAAACCACATCCTGGCATTTCCAGAGCCGTGTTTGAAGCTGGTTTGATCAACCAATATGTCGCATATTTGTTTGTAGGTTTAATGGGCTGCTTCCCGGTGGCCTGGCTGCTGGGAGAGGGCATGGTGGAGGTCACCCAGAAGTTAATTTGGAAAGAGGCCAAAAGGCCACAACTTGATTGAATCAGATGTAAACAAAATAGGCCTGGGAACGGTGTGATGCCCTTGTGCCTGAGTCCCCTGCAACCTCTTTGCTCAAAATACAGCATGGTGGAGCACTGGCACCCAGTGAGGAGGGTCTGACCCCACCATGGGGAGACAAGCTCGGGGTGGCAGAGGGATCCAGACACCACTCAGGGCACACAGGGAAATACAAAGTTTGTTATGGGAGAGCCTGGGGAGCTGGGGACTTTTCAGGAACATATCTCCCCTTCAGAAAAATCCGTTACTTTGATGGATTTGGTGAAACAGAGTTTCCCTGTGCCTGCTAGGCTCTCTGAGGTTTATTATTCCCACTGTATTTTAATTCTCCAATCAGATGAAGCTGCATAATAATTAGAAAAATGTGCAAACTGCCAGATTGTTAAATAATGCAATGCACAACACTAATCACTTCAAAATACAATATTTAAATTGCACCAAAGCAAGTCGCTTTTGATTCATTTTTCACCTTTAATGTTAGCACTACAATGTCTGAAGTATTGTATATATGCAATATAATCTATCAAGTCCTCAAAAGAAATGTCAATAAATACAATAATTACTTGGACACGCCTTTTGCTCATCATTATTAAACAGTTTGTAACAATTAAAATATTAAAACCACATGTTGTTGAAAAGCAACCAGACATTGCATTTATTTCTTACTTAGGCTATTAAATAAAATGACATAAGATTTTTATTTTAATGATAAATGCGTTTTAGAATGGATCAGCTAATTCTTCTTTAGTACACAAAATAATCTACAGCTCCACCGAGTCTAGGCCTTGTATTTAAGTACTAATTCCATTGTCCTTTTAGCTGTGCCCTGGCTCCCATTAACACACCAGGTAAATGCTCTCCCACTCTGTATGCAAGTGGTACTAACAGGATTTTGCCAGGACAGTTAAATCAGGGGAAGTGTGACCCTCGGTAATGAGAATGTAATTAAATCTGAAGGTATCTGACTGTCGGATGACTTTTCAAACCCAACCCCCTTCTTTCCCCTGCCTGCAGCAGGCATCACCTGCCTGGACCCTATGTCAAGCCTCCAGGTTTATCAGGATTGTTGAGGGAATGCTGTATCCACGCTGAGTTTTTTTTTAAACAGCCAGAGATTGTTTGTACCTGGTGTGTTTGCGTGCCTGTTTTCAAACAGAGGTGTATACTGGAGTGGTCTTACACATGTGAAGTGTTTAAACTTTGTCTCTGTGGCTTCAGCTCCAGCAGGGAATCAGGTGCTTCAGGTGTGTCCTGCAGGGACCATCCTCTAAACAATGCTGTGGAAATCAGCTGTGGAAAAAACCAAATCAACACTTTTAAAGGAGATTAATTTGCTTTTGTGTCCCGAACATGCAGCTGATGCACAGCAGTGCCTTAAAACAAACACCAGATATCCTGTACCAGAGCTGAAGTTTATCCTGTTGTGGAGGAAACAAACTTGAAGAAATCCTTGTGCAGCAAAACCCGGTGTAAGTGGAGCTGTTGATAGCAGATTAACAGTTAATAACAGTTATTCTGGGCCTGGTTAATTGTATCAAGTGTTGCCTTGTGCTGTGAGTCAGGCTGTAATTTAATCAGTAAATGTCTGAGGCAGGTGTCCTCCCTGATGGGCCCAGTAACAAAGGACACAGCTCTCTGGTGTTAGTGTGATGTTAGGTAGTTTTCTCATGTTTTTCTCCAAAATTTGACTTAACATCAAGGTTTTTAAAATGTGGTCCAGACTGAGAGGGGACTGGGATTCAAAGAGCTAATCTTCATTGTTCAGAAGGTAACCTTAGTCTTCTTGGCTGCAGAACAAATCCAGTTGCTTTTGTTCCCAAGAAAAAGCCTTTATAACAATAAATGTTACTTTTGATTCCAGTTTGAGGTGGTGTAAGACTGCTTAGTGATGATGTTCTCAGGGGCAGGAGGAAAAGGCAGTGCTGTCAGACCTGCTGTGGGCAGAGAGGGCCAGCTCTGACAGGAATTTCCTTCTCCAGCCCTGTGCTGTGCTGTGGAAATACAGTGCCCAGCTGTGGCACGGTGTATAGGCAGTGTGACACAAATGTCTGTGAGATTCCCACTCCACCCTGAGCTGCTTCATAGGCCAGGCAGGTTGGAGCTGGGGATTTCCCCAGTGCAATTCTGCCACTTCAGCCAAGCCTTGTGTCTGCAGGGGGGACAAGGCACACTTGTGGCAGGTATTTTCTCTGTGCTGGCAAACCCTGTTCCCAGTCAGTGAGACCCTTTTGACCTGACTGCATTGGGGCAGGTGTAAGTACCCCTCATGGCTCAGGAAGACTCTTGGTTATTGCTTTTGCTCATTAAACTTCTTAGCTTGTGTCCTGGTTTGAAAGACAGGTGTCTGCCAAGGAAGGCAGGAGCCTCTCCTGAAATGGAAAATGCAACTCCCTTCCCTCTGAATTATTATGATTTTGAAATTAAGGGGCTTTCAGGCAAAGATATGAGGGGTAAGAATAACAGTTCTTTACTAATATATATATATGTATGACAAGGCAAACACACAACAATAACTATGGCAGTAACAGCAAACAGAACCACAAACCCAGTGCCAGCCTCTCTCGGCTATCAGGCACCCCTCTCCCCCGTTCGGTGCAGTTCCAGTCACAGCTCGCAGGGGCGGCTCGGGGTCCCGGGAAAGGGATGGACGAAAAGCTTCACAAACCCTCTGGGCGGCTGATCCCGGTGCCCGGCCGGACCCTCGGGAGCAGCAGGCTGGAGCAGCAGAGACGAGCACAGTTCCTGGGTGGCAGATGAGATGTATCGAACTGCAGGGCTGCAGTGGGAAGCGCCGGGAGGTCTCAGCCGGCAAAGGGTGTGCAGGGTTACAGTGCAGCGGAGGGTCCAAGTGGCGGCAGGAGCAAAGCGGCTGCAGCCCGGCTCCCAGCAAGGGCAGGGAAAAGGTGGGCTTGGGAATCCGGGTTTCTCAGGTAGAAGGAAAAACCGCCGAAAAGAAGAAAACCTTCAGCTCTGACCTACACCTTCTTCACACTTGAGGGCACCAGCAAACCCTGCTCCCCCACCCCCAGGTGAAAAACAAGTAGCTAGTTGTACCCCCGCCCTCTGTGGCCGGTTCTTTTGTTCTTTTTAAGCACCCAGTGATTAGTCCCCTTGGAAACATATATGGGAAAAATTCTTTAAGAGAAAAAGAACAGGAGAACTCCTCAAACCCCCAACAGCTTGGTTTTGACCTGTAACTGGCTGCAGAGACTGGGTTGTATTTTCATGCTCGTGCTGCTGGAGCCCATGCAATGAGAGATGGCCCTTGCAGCACATCAAACTGTGAGCAAAGAGAGAAGTTTAGGTTCCAGCAGGATTTGCCTGTGGCCTCGCTCGACTGTATTGCCAGGGAGTGATATTTAAGAGAAGGAAATGTGCTTGGTTGAGGACATGTGTAAGAAGATGCTGCTGATGCAGCAGGGTCAGCAAGGAAGTGGGAAGCAGCTGGCAGAGGGTGGGTGTTCGAGCCATCAACAAATACCGTGATGGGCAGGAAGTTACCTTTTAATTTTGTCAGGAACCCTTGAATGCCTCCTGCCTATGGGTGGGGAAGGAGTTTACTGACCTTTTTCTGCAGCACATAAGAATGTAAAAGCTGAGGGTGAGACTCGTATAGGTGCATTTCAGGGCTTCCTCTGCGAGTGTTGTGTCTCACTGGGGGAGGGTATAAAGTCACCAGCTTTGAAGTTAATTTAAACAGTGAGTTGCTTCAGCTGTTCAGTTGGTGTCTGTGCATCTGTGTGTGGGAGAACCATACCAGGCAGGGATCCTCCTGCCTCCAGCTCCAGAGGCCTGAGCCTTGCTGTTGGATACATTCAGCATCAGTGATGAGTTGCACCCCAGTGTGTCAGCAGTGCCCATGCTGGAGCCTGGTTCGTTCCTTATCTTGTTGGTAGACCCATCCTAGGTGCCAATATTGACACTGGAAAATTTGTGTCCCTGAAGTTTTTTGGTTTTGCAAGCAGCATCTGTGCTCTGAACATAGAGGAGAGCTGGGACCTTGCCCAGGAGCCAGTCCAGCCATCAGCCATTAATTAGAGACCAGCTGCTTGATCCTGCCTAGCTAACAGGTTTGGAGGTGTTTGCCATGGAGTCTTCCCCTCCCTGCCTGATTTAAGTCTCTGCTGAAATCAACAGCTTGATAATTAACCCCACTCTGGGGTTGTCTTGTCTGATGGGAGATAACTGGCTTAAAAGGCAGCTGTTCAGCTCCCTGGGAAGCTCTGTGGACCAGGGGACATCTATCAGAACTGCTTGTAGTCACTCTTTGGGCTTCCAGAGCCTTGAAGTGAAGTAAATGCAAAGGTAAAGCTTGGAAAGAGCAGCCCCCAGGAGGGCAGGATGCAGCCAGGGTGACTCAAGCTGGTGTTTTGGCAGAAACCTCTGTGCAACACAACACTGTGCACAAAAATATATTATTTGAGGAGTCCCTCTCCACTGGGAGCTTTTAGGGGAAAAGGAAAGCGACTAGGACAGGGGTTTGTGTTGCAGAGGAAAAGTGGAGGAAAAAAATTCTTCCGGCTCAGCTCTCAGCTTGCTGTTTCCTACCTGGTGCCAAGGACAAGATGTTTGTCTCGCAGGCAGCCCTGCAGACGTCGCTGACAGCTGGAGAGCCACCATGTGTGCCAGAGCCTGAGCCAAGAAGAAATCTCCCAGCTGCTCCAATAGGCTGGGCTGGGTTGGGCAGGAGGAGGCTGTGGGACCCCCTGGCTGCTACACCCCCTGCCTGGGTCACCCCGATCCCCTCTACAGAACCATGGGGCTGTTTTAGCAGATGGCTCGAGGTGGTGTGAGATCTGCATGTCCTTCTAGGTGCTCTTGCATCCAGGGCACATTCCATCCAGGCCATCCCTGCTCAGATGTCTGAAGGATGTGATGGCGATGAGGTGGTTGATTGTTTCACCTCTGCCCATTTTGTCTTGTTTCTTATGCTTCTACTTTGGTTGTTGTCTCATGTTTCATCTTCTGTTGACGTGCACTTTGGGCCTTCCTGAGCAGTGTTTGGATAGCAGAGTGGGGTTCTGCTCCAACATAATGAAACCAAATATGGATAATAGCAGTGATGGGTCCTGGCCCATGTAGGCTCCCACATCCCTCCTTCACTCAGCTGCCAATGCCCTGAGGGGTGGCTGCTTGAGAGGTGAAGAAATTGGTCCAGGTTCTCATGTCTAGTGATGCAGAGCGGGTGAAAAGGAGAGGAGTAGGAGACTGAGAAACTTTGTGGGGAGAAGGAGCAGGGATATGATGCCGGAGGAAGAGCAGTGTGGAAAGGGGACAAGATAACCAGCCCTTGCAGGTAGCAAGAAGGGAGCATCTTTGCAAAACCTTTTCCACCACCCTTGACAGGCATGGGTAGTTAATGTGCCTGATCAGCCCAGGCAAAGTGAAGAAGAGATGGAAGGGGGTGTTTGCAATAAATAGCTGCATTCCTATGTTGCTTCTAGGGAAGTGGTAGCTCATGGAAGTCTTTCTGGTCCTGAGACGAATTGGTCCAGGCAGACTTCCCCAAAGTGCTGAAGGCATAATCTACTGCCTAGTCCAACCACATTTTTGATGATATGTCTAATGATTGGGGTTTTTGAGTTTGAGGGATGTCTGTGTTTGATGGAAGCAGATGGAGGAAGGGATGCTGAAGGTCCAGCAATAGTTAAGGCTTGGAAAGGCAAAATAGGAGAAGGGGCTGTAGCAGCTCAAAGAGGAAAGCATTATTTCTCCAGCATAGGCATTGATGTGGGGCTCAGGAGATGAGCCAGAAGCAGACAGGGATTGTCCAGGACCCCATCAGGCTGGGCTGGACCCCTCAGCCCTGCTCGGCACCCACACTGTCCTGTTCTTTCCTACTGCTGCACAAAACCAAGCCATAAATAGCTGGGGTGGAAGGGGAAGGAACTGGATATAAGGTGAATGAGTTGATCGTAAAGCCTGGGTAATGTCTTTTTCACATGTGCCTGGTGATGAATGAGCATTTGTTCAGGCCAGGGAAGTGACACCTCCCCTGCCTGGGGAACAGCAGGCAGGAGCTGGTCCCTGTGCCTGCTGTGGTGCTAGCCAGGGCTTAACCTCCATGGGAGCATCCAGTCCCGGGCATCGGCCTGCCCTCACCAAACCAGAGCAATCCATAATGCCTTGGCAGCCCCTTCTGCTGCCAAATGAGATTTATTGTCCAGTGCAAACTCGTGTTAATTACTGCCAGCACTTAGGGGTCTTTATCTGTCTTCCTTTACCCATAGGGATGTTGTCAGTTTGGATAGCTAATCTGAAATTAAGCTGATGATCCATAAAGTAGAGCCACCCTTTGGTCAATAATTCACTGCTGTCACCATCTTCTTTGTGCTATCAGGAGAGTGACCAGGAAAACTGATTTACTGGCAGCCAAGAGCATCTCCTCTGGAGCCTGTGAAGACAGTAAAGTGGGTCCTGCTGTGCTGGTAAACCCCGAGTGATGCATGGTAGGGATTTTTCCTATTCCAGGTATTTTGAGTGCTAGAATTAAAGATTAGAACATTTTTATGGCTAAGGAGCCACAATATAAGTTCAGAACTATTGTTCACTACTTTAGTCACCCATCACCATGGACTGGTGCAGAGCCCCAAAGCAGGAGTGACTCAAGAGCAGTGTGTGGGGAGGGAATGCCCTTGCTCATGCTGTTCAGAGCAGGCAGGAGGTGCTGTCGGGGGCTTGGTCTGCTGAGTTCAGCTCCAGTAGCACAAACCCTGTGATGTCTCAAAGGAGGCAGCACAGGGAAATGCAGAATTGGCCTTTAGAGCAGCTGAGAAAATGGCCACGTCCAACTCATCATTTTTCCAAGCACTGAAAATCACTTTTCCATCTCCAAAGTCTGCTTTCACTTTATTAACATTTGATTAGTGATGACTTTTTGTTCTGCTGAGCTTGAAATAGGAGTTCAGTGAGGAACAGGTTTCTTCTCTGCCATGTCTGTGCTACCAAGGTGCATCCAACTGGAAGGACCATAAGGAAACCACAATTCAGATGTTCTCCTGCCAAAATGAGTGGTTCTGTCCATAGGCCAACGCTATCATCAGAAGAGCAGTGGTGCCTGCCGGTGTGCACACACTCATGTGTTCTCTCTTGCAAGACAGAAGTACAGATCCTGGTATTTACAGATATTTTTAAAGTGTTAAATATCCTTATTTTCAAATGGAGTTTGGAGCTTGGTGCCAGTGAACATTGAGTTTTTCTGTAATATGTGTTGCATTTTGTTGCTGCACAAGAGGGGGAAGGCTCTCTGGAGCGTGGAAAGAAGCAATAAAAAATGATGCTGTTGATGTTGCATTAAGTTTGTGTTGGTGCGCACTCCTGTGCCACCAAGGTGTGTCTCCACAGAGTGGGTAAACCTAAGGCAGCTGGGAAATAGAAACGTGGTGTGGAGGGCACCAGCAATCTCATGAGGGTTGGTTAAATAATAAAGTATTTGCTAATAAAAGATAATCTTTTCCATGCTATTTCCAGGGCTAATAAGCAGAGGAAGTGGAGAGAATCGATTCTGCTGTTGCATGCTTGTGTATGATCAGGCCACCAAATTCGAAACACATGAGTTTTGAAAAAGTCCACAACTTTAGCCTTATAAAATGGGTTCCTTTCCCCAATTCTTGCCTGTGATCAGATAATGACCTTCGTAAGCAAAACAACCCCAGCTGTATTTCATAATGGGAATATACTTCTGTACATTGTAATGAGCTGTTAACAGGGAACAGTATCGTGTGAAAATCTGCACCTTTCCCATGATGTTGCCCTGATTCAAAAGCCACAAATAAATTATTTGGTATTACAAATTTCAAGGTCAGGATTGGCCACACAAGATCTAGGTTTTCACCCCCAAAACCCAATGTTTTTAGCAGGATGGAATTTAAAATAGAAAAACCTGATCTGTTGGGAATCTCAGGAGTTGTGTGAGAAGTATCTCAGCACCTGTGTCAGGTACTTGTAAGTGTGTGGAGTGGGCGACTGGAGTGAAGAAAGGGGAAGTAACACCTTTGCTCCTCCAAAACTCTTCCTTAGAAGGCTCCTGAAGGAAGGCATCCTAAGCTTTTCAAGCAGTCGTGAGTTGGTGAAATTCACTGAGTTTTGCGAGTTTTCTAGCAGAGCCAGGAGCTGATTTTCACTGCTAGGTTGAGTTCCCAGGGTTCCCTTCCTGATGTCAAGCAGCACATGGACACATGGCTGGGGCTCCAGAGTCATTTGTGCACTGAGGCACTTTTTCTGCTGGGTGTGAATACTTGATTATTAAGCATACATTAAAATTCTGAATATTATTTTAGCTGCAAGTTCAGTCTCCATCCTCTCCAGCTTTTTAGGATTGATCCTATTCCAGAGGCTTACTAAAAACACGCAAAGAATTTCAGCAAAACTCTCTGGAACACTTTTTGTTAAATTCTTTCAGTCATGCAAGCTAAATTAAATGACAGCTCTGTCCACCAAAAGATTACAAATATCAATCAGCCTTCTCCCCTAAACTCATGAAGGAATTAAATGTTTTTCTAAAAGTCTTCTATTCCCCTTAATAATCTCTTTGGCAGTTCTCTTTTCTTTACATATTTTTGAAGTGTGTTGGAAGGGATGATTTCTGCCCTAAAGGAGCACAGTGCTTGTAGCTTGCTGACAGTATTTAATCTGAATTTGTGGGCACAATTTTGGGTATTGCTCAAATTGATATTTGCAATACTGCGGGCTTAGTTTCCAAAAGGAGAAAACAGCTATTAAACTGCAGTCCAAGAACCACGATGCTGAGCTCTTTTCAGAGATGGGTGATTAATGATAAAAACTGTGTTGCAGCTCCCACTGTTTGTGTTGAAATTGGAAAAATAAGACCAGGTGCCTCAGTGGGCTGGTGGGATGGGGAGCTCTGAGTGAAGTGGTTGTAAAGAATGAGGAGTTAAAAAGATTTCAACATACGGTGGCCTGTCCAAGACAAGCTGAGTCATTACCCTGCATTGCTGCATCTGTTTTGTCTGGTCACTGTACAGTTATGAATAATTGTGTAAATCATGCTGGGATGCCCTGGGGAGCTTTCTTTGCAGGAAGGCTCAGCACACCATTCCCTTCTGCCTTGTGTTTTAAGCTGTAGGGAAACCACAAGACAAGCCAAACAACAAAGATGTACATGGAAACCAGATGTGACTACCCAGTGTCCCTTGGAGTCCCTCCTGCTGATGCCCTGGCGCTGCCCACCCTACCCATCCAGAGGGTCCGGGCTTAAAAGGGATGAGGTTGGAAATAAAACTGATGGATGCCTGATCCGTTAGAACTTGTAGTGAGGAACAGAGGGAGTTTCTTGCCATTGTGGTTGTGTGGATGGGAGAGGAAAGTCCCGCAGCCCCTTCAGAGGTGTGCGGATGTGTGTGCCCGGCCTCCCACGAAGTGTGCTCCAGTTTACATCAGGTACTTTACAGTGTATTTTTGCCATTATGGTTTAGCAAAGAAGAGTAGATATGACAGTAAACTCTTACAGCTGGGTGAGTTGTGATTAAGTTAAAGCTATCTCACTGTTACATACTACTTTAGTGATCACCAGACTGTGTATTTTCCTGCCTCTTACTGTGGGCTTTAAACCACAGGACATGAATAAACTGTAATTTTAGGGTACAGTCAGCTCTGCTTGCTATTTAAGGATGTTCAGTCCACCAAATATAATTTCATAAAGCATGCAAACCATCAGGGGGGTTGTGGAATGGTTGATGAGTGGTACTAGGGCTGCTGCTCTGGATGAAGCTGACATCCAACAGCATTCCTGGGTCTGGATGTACCAATTGAGTGGAGTGCGATTTCCATCCTGTACCTGGTCTCCTGCTAACTATTCCAGTAGGTTTTGTGTCATGGGCTCTGTTCCTCCCACAGGCAGCTGCAAAATTTAATTGAACCTCTCTATAGTTATCAGCAGCTGGGGAGGGCATGGATAAGGATGGAGCTTTTCTCCTGGCAAAGGAACAAGCAGTGTGGCACAGGGATGTCACGTTCACTTGATCCAAATTTGGGGCCCACGTGACGTTTCTCAGAAAGTTCCTGTTTTATTGTGGCTACAAAGGCATAGAAATTAAGCTGCTAATTTATGGCGTGCCAAGGAAAAAAGTAGTACTACAAGAAATGCTCAGTTTTTTTAATGTTTGAAAACACACAATTGAAAAATCCTGATTTTTCCTTGCCCCTCACTGAGCTTATTAAATCTGAAAATATCCCAAAAGTTAATTCTCTCTGCCAGAAAGTTCCTCTGCTCTTTTGGGTAAGTCATGAAAGTTGTGCTGCCTGGGCTGCACGGTGGGGTCCTGTCTGGCTTGTTCTGTTCCTGGGATGCAGAGGAGCGAGAATCCCACAGAGGAGCGAGCATCCTGCTGCTGAACAGTCGCGGTCCCTTCCACCACAACGGCCTTGGGTTTTGGCAGCGATGCACTGGGGCAATGGGTTTGAACTGGTGTGTGTGCTAATTAGCTGTGCATGGGAGACCCTCATTCCACCTCGAGCTGAGGACTGCTGTTAGCTGGGGGCTTTGTTTGGAGGAGAAGAGTACAAGTGATGATGTAAAGGCTTGGGTGGTTGGCATGTTCAGTTCCTGGGCGAGGTCTTCCCTGTGCTACCCCCAGCACTGCACTTGCCTTTTTGTTTGTTATTTTTTTGTGGTTGCGCCATATTCTGGGAGAGGCCTGTAAATGTCTAAACAAAATAAAATTCCTGAAAAGTGAACTTAACCAGCCTGAGCCAAAGCCCGTTGGAGACTATGAAAGCACATCCCCTGAGTTTTGAGGAGATGATCTGCATTTTGCTGCCTACGATGGATGTGGGACTCACCCAGCATGGTTCTCATGCCAGGCAGACTTTGGCACATGCCAGGGAGAGCTCTGCTGCAGGGTTTGCTGCAGCTGGGGAACCCAAAGGGGTCTTACATGGAGCCATTTGTTTTTCATTACATTACACTCCTCTAATATAAACACTAAAGTATGTGGACATTGCTGTGGACAGGGCGAGCCAGATGCCAAAGGCATTCCTCCAAGGCTGTATAAACTTCAGGAGCTAAATATTTTAGAAACTGTTTTCTAAGGCTATCTTAATAGTTTAAAAATATAACCTAGATTCCAGATATTAAAAAATGCCTTGCAAGGCATGCATATTACTGCAAGAGATGGAACTAACTAAACCCCTGAAGTATGCGGAAAGCTCCCATTTTGCAATATCTTCTCTGTTACTTATCCTTTTCTTTTTTTTTTTTCCTTAGCACTGAGATTAAATTCAAGAAGCTTTTAACAGCAGAGTGGCAGTGATAGAAATTTGCAGCATATATTAAGTAGCTGACTCACACTTTTTCAAAGGGGATCTGGGTTTATGATGGAGTAGCTGGCTGCTTTCAGCAACAGCAAAATTAGGAAAGTCAGTGAAGAGAGGAAGCTGATAGTTTATAATGTGTCTAATCCCTCTGTGTGCTGTGATGGGAGCATGGGGAGCTCCCACCCATGTTTGGAAAGTGGTCCTGACCCCATGCTCAGGGGAGGCATTCAAGTCCCCATCTCAGGAATATGCAAACCCTCACTGTTACTCAGGACTCAGCTTTAAAACATTCTTTAAAAGATGCTTTCATTGTGTCACTTGGCTACCCCAAAAACTTTCACTAGCATCCTCTGTGCTCCAAGAGTGAGAAATGATATTTTTTTAGGTTATGTTTGTGGGGTCCATACAGACCTGAGAGATTTGCCATTTCCTTTCTTGTGTTCCTTGTCAGATGGGAGAGAGTCCCTGAAAGTAGTGAGATTCTCTAAACAGAGGTTCCTCTTGCTGCTATTTTTTTCCCCTGTCTGGCCTAACTTTAGACATATGTTTTGTAGCTGACCCCAGAGCTTTGGTGACATTGGGGTCTTGCAGGGCTCATGGGATGCTCACTGGGCAAAAGCCGAAGGGCAGAATGACTCAATGTGGTTTTGCCTCCTCCTTTTGTTTCTTCCACTGAAGTTTTGCATGCAGCTTTGTCCATGAATGAACCTGAGCTCATCAGTGCTTTGGCACAAGGAGTGTGCTGGGGTCTTGTCCCACTGTCCTGGCTCCACCGAATCCTGTCCCACTCCTGTCACCCACTCTTCCAGCGAGCAGAGGACAAAGCAGGGAGGGCGGAGGGAAGTAGCTGAGTGACTGTGGCCCCTCATGTCTTTCAGCTGCTCAGAGGGATGACTTTGCCCCATCGAAAAGCTTCAGGAAAAGCCCCAGAAGAGGAGGAGGAGGAGAGCGGAGACTGCGACGATGAAGATGACTGCGGCAGAGGCTCTGGGGATGGAGAGCTGCGAGTGAGGAACCAGCTCCGGTTCTTAGCAGGTGATGGGGATGGTGGTATTGCAGCAACCTCTATGGGTTATAGGTTTTGGTGATGGTGTGGGGAGCTGCTCCCTGGGGTCTGCTCAGGTTCACTCGCTGCAGGCACCCCCAGTGCCCTCCACAGCCATGGCCTAGAGGCTGCAGATGTCCAGAACTGTGCTGGCTGGCCTTGGTGCCAGTCGAGGGAGCAGCTGGAGAAGAAATGCCTCTGCTTTTCCAGGCTGGTTTTGTAGGGATGTATTGAGGGCAGCTCATTGGAGAGGATTTGAGGCAAGTTGCAAATCTGATGTAGGTCCCAGGGTCACCCTCTTCTTTCCTTCCCACTGCTGCTTGCAATCCTGAGATTCGAGATGAGCTGCTCAGCTTCCTGATGGGCATCAGAAAGTCAGGAATGCTTGTCTTGACTGCAGCAAATGATGGTTATTTCTGATGCAGGGTTTAGAAA
The DNA here is from genome assembly GCA_014706295.1 of Lycocorax pyrrhopterus obiensis. Taxonomy (NCBI): domain Eukaryota; kingdom Metazoa; phylum Chordata; class Aves; order Passeriformes; family Paradisaeidae; genus Lycocorax; species Lycocorax pyrrhopterus. The sequence goes on from JACSVZ010000005.1 coordinate 19,778,435, forward strand.
CCCTACATCAATTATTGTTTGCGAATACCTCAGGCTTGTTTTGTGGAAGTGATTTAGGTACTTGGGAGCCTAAAAATCTTTGCTTGCCAGTGTGAGTCATGTCTTTGGTTGCTTTGAAAACGGCCCTGAGGCACTCCTGACATTATTAATGAGGTAGTCCCTAGTCACCCCTTGGGAGGAGAAAGCAAAGGACCAGTTGGGAAGTCACATGTGCTGCTGGTGTGGGCCTTCACCTTGACCCACTGACCAGTCTGTGGAGCTCATCTAGTTTGCTTGTGTGAGCAAGCCCAGGCTGTTGGAGGCTGTGTCCAGCGTGGATGAGCAGTGCTGGACATTGGTCTGTGGGCTGTAGGCTTGGCCCAATTAGTGCTGGTTCCAGTGCTACATGGTGCTCTTCGAGAGACCAGACAACTGAACCTGGATAAAATCAGCTTTGCAGCTTTGAAGTTTAAAAGGCAAATTTGGGCTCCTAAACGAAGCACAGATGTTTATAAATTCCCTCCCATTGGTCTGGGATAATTAAAATATCCTTAATGAAGTGAGAGCTGAAATATTAAATGCCAGTCTCATATCAAAGATTATTGACACATTATGTAAAATGCATAAAATACATACATTCAAATATTAAGTAAGGGAAAGAAAAGACTTTTTAAGTCCTCCACTCCAAGTCTGAAAGAGAAACACAGAATTGTGAGAAGGATAAAATATACTTTATTTCATCCAAGAACTAAATAACAAAGTTTGTTGAAGAAATACAAGTGATTCACAGTGTCCTGTGCTGAGAGCAGAGATAAGTGTTTCATTTTCCATGATCTTTGTGTCACATCTTGATGCTATTTTTAATCTGTTTCTAATTTCCTCTTAAAGCCTTCCTCACATTATTATCAGTGATCTCTGAAGACAGATATATGATCCTTTCTGCCTTTTTCTGTCTCTCTAGGCTAGTTTAATCACTCTATTGATGTCCCTGATAACTTGCCCTTCTGGCAACTGAGACCCTTCTTGTCACTGTGGTACATGAACATGTAGTAGGCAAAGAGGACTTGTTCTCCCTGTGCTGCTCTGCTGAAGGGTGTTTGCTGCTGCCTTTGCTATGGGATGGGTAAATACTGACTTTAAAGCAGTTGTGTCTCTGGGGCATGGGGTTCCTGGCGGGTGAAGTGTTTCAGGTTGCTGAGAGTGTGGAGTTTTTCCAAGAGGGCTTTAAGGCACTGACTTAGCTCAGAGGGCATGGGCTGTGCCATCAGGGAGACCTTCTTCCTTGCTTGCCCATGCCATATGCTCTTTTTCTGTGATTTGCTTTAGAGCAGAAAGGTGAAGCTGATATGACAGTGACAGAATCCTATTTGGTTGGTATTGGATATAAACTGTGACTCAGTTCAAGTTTTATGTTGGAAACCAGCCCAGAAAAAGTTGCTGATGGTGTGGAAATATTCACTTTCAACATGAGAATGATATTTCTTTTTACTTTGAAAGGGTATTTTTCAATTAATTTTTTTCCATCATATTACATGTACATAGCAAGAAATAAAAGGGACCAGAAACCATTCCACATTCCCCCGCCTCTTTCCACAAATTCTAAATTTTAGGGTAGCATGCCGATTTGAAATTATGCCAGGCTTTGAAATCTGGAAATCGTTTACAAAATTAACTTTAACATTTAATGTGGCTTTATCTCTCTACTTTCCAAGGTGGTTACCCTGTAATAGAGGCGGAAGGGACTCGGAGTGACTGGGGTTGTGTTAGTGAGCCCCTGGTTTTATCCTGTGCTGGATGCTGTGCAGTGTTAAGGCAGGACCGTGGATGGAAGGCTGTGTTGTAGTGTGGTGGTCAAACCCAACCCCCCATTTGAGCGTGTTTGAGTCCTTCTGCTGACCCTCGAGGTCTGCAGTCAGGGGACACAGCCTGGGGTTTTGCCCTTCTTTTCTCAGCTGCTTTTTTCAGCTCAGGAAGAAATTGGCAATGGAGAACTCTCTTCCAGAGGGTTTCCCAAGCCTTGCAGATGGACTTGGTGATGCCTTGAGAAGGAGGAGAGGTGAGTGTCTTGGGCTGGCACCGATTTCGGCTGTTGGTTGAGTGAAAACATTGGCAGAGTTTGCCACCTCTGAGGTCTTTGCATCTCTCGAATGCAGTGAGAGTTTCTCCTGCTCCCCAGTGTGGGTGCCACTGGTCCTGCCAGCTAACTGCAAATATCTACTGAGCACTGGCCTCACCAAGATGTCCCCTTAGAAGGTCTTGAAAATAAGGAGATGAAAAAAGAGCAAAAGAGGGGAAAAAAAAGTCAGTCTAAAATACAGACTAGTTTTGATTTATCGCCTGTTGTATAAAATGTAACCTTTGTTTCCTATTTATAATGAGACTGTAATAACTGGACAGTCAACCTAAACTTTAATGATTTAAACATACTTGTAAACTGTCAAGTCAAAAGTTTGTGAGTGACTATAAACATATGTTGGTGAGCCCTATATGCTAATAAATTCATTATTATGTTGCCCCAGTGGGAAACACGGAGATGGCAGGCTTTTTTTTATGATAGGTCTTTTATTGTTTGTCACATCTGCAACACATTAAGGGTTTTGAAGGCAGATGATGTTTACAATAAGGGGGAGGACTGAAAACCTCCCAGCTCAGAGAAGAGTGCATCCTGTTTGTCAATTGAGTACCCATGGTGCCGGCACCCTGGCCATGCAGCTCTAAAAATAGAGCTCTGTACATACACACACACATATATTTGTGCCACACCAATGGCAAATCATGTGGGCAAATGAATTATAGTATTTCCCCCCAAATTATGAGCCAGTGAAAATGTCTTCCAGGCTCTGTGATGCAAACATGCGCTCACAGCCTGCTGGGATCAGTCATCCTGCACTAGGCACCCAAAGGAAAAAGAGCTCGGAGTGGTTGATGCTTTGCTGATGCTCCAGCCACCCACCCACTAATTAGTTCACCTCAGGCGTGCTCACTCCAGATGCCACTTGGAACCAAAGAGATCATTGCCAGGGAGCTTGAAAATAAAACATGGACGCTGGACAGGCTCCTGTGCCAGGTGTGGGCTTTATTAAATGCTGGGGGAGAGGAGGTGCAGCCATTTCAGGGGCTTTGCAAAGGTGGTCTGGTCCAGCTCACCTGTGCCCCATGGTATCTCACAAGCTTTGCTGGGAGGAAAAGATCTGTTTTAGTAGGTGAAGCACCCAGGGAACATTCTGAACAATCCAGCAACTGGGGGAAGGTGTTGGGAGCTTGAGGGGAAGATTTACTCTTCCAAAATATCTGTGTTAGGCAGCAACAAAAGTTGTCTTGGGAACAGATGGATTTGGCAGAATTAAGTAGAAATAGTTTGTCCTGAGAAGGGAAGTTGGCCTCATCCCATGAGATATGTAAGGATAGATGTGTGCAATAAAGATATATAAAGATGGCTCTGGAAGTCTGTGTGTGTAAAACAGCTCCCCTGCCTGGCTGCTCCTGCTGCAATAACCTGCAGTTAGTTTTCCTCTCGGCTGTCCCTTGGCTATTTCTAAGGGGAAGAGGGAGTTTGTAGGTTAAGCCCCCAAGGAAGCCCCAAGTTTTCCTGTACCTTGCCCATTTGCTGCCAGACCCTATGTGGGTTTCCGGCAATTCATACCATACCTAGGTGCTATTTGAAAAATCAGCACAGTCTCCCCCATGACTTACCCAGATCTGTAACTCTTTAGTCTAGCTTGCTTTGCCACTGATTTATTCTCTTGGCAGGATTTTTTCTGAGTGCTCTCATCAAATTACAGGCTTGAATATTGCCTCTGAGCTGGCTAAGTGTGGTCTCTTCCCAGGTGGAAAGGCTGTTTGTTGGTAGCCCCTTTCTCCATGTTACAAAGGTGGTTTTGCTTCCAAATGGGAATATAGGCACATCACAGGGCAGGGGAGGTCTCTGTGTTTGTGTGGTGGCCATGCCCTGTGTGGGCACAGAGTGGGACCCTTGTGTTTTCTGTCTTGCACCATGTTTTTGGAAGCTGCTCTGAAACCCTGTGAGTTGCAACTTTCATCCTATTCTGCTTTTAAACAACTCCAAATGCCCTAGTAAAGCATTCCATGTCTTAGAGGTCTCAGTGCTGAGACATTCCTATAGCTCAGCCTTTGGTGACCTTCCTCCCCTCACCCCATCTTCTCCCAGGTTTATTTCAGGAGGGTGCCATCAATCCAAGCTCCCTCCCTGAGGCTGCTCATTTTGGGGGTCAAACATGTACCAGGGGTTTCCCTGTCAAGGTGGTGGCTGTGAGTGGCAGAGGGGGAGGCCAGACAAGGTCGCTTTGGGTGCTGCCCTCCTAGTTTCTGCTGCTCATTTCTGTGGGAAAAGTTCCTTAGAAATGAGCATTTGTGCTGGAAAAGGGAATGCTCCCAACCTGAGAATAGCAATCAGAGTCTGCCGAGGCTCACTCCATGTGTGTGCTGGGAGACAGACCAACACTAGTTAAAATATTTACAAGATCATGTATTCCCATCCTTTACCACAGTGATCACTGCTCTGCCAATGCCTCAAGGGTGCCCCTGTCCCAGTACCTGTATCTGCTGACACTGCTCTGCTCCATTTACTGCTGGGTCTTGGGCTGTTCATCCCTCTGCTGAGACAGGCATTCTCAAATACCCGAATGACTTTTAAAATACTCCTTCCACAGGTGGGACATATCCCCATCTCTGTGGGTTTTGCTGACAGTGCAGGGCCACGTGGCTGTTGTTCCATCCTGATGAACAGCTTGCAGGCTTGGATGGTTCTACTGACAAATATCGTGTATGCAGTATCAATATTTACTGTGCATGGCTCTGCTCAGCCTTCAGCAGGGTTGGCCTGTCCTTGGCTCAGGCACCAGCTGAGCTGGGTTGGATTGACACAGCATCCTTCCCGTGGGTTTTTCTATCTGCTAAAAGCTTTAGGACTTGTAATTATCATTTTAGTAGCAGAAACTTATTTTTTAAAAAAATTTTTCTTTTTTTTTCTCCAAAGAGAGTGCTGTTGAATGCTTGACTGAAGCAATGATAGCAGAAACACGCTGTTTTACAAGACATTCATCCTGTCCCAGGGTGAAAACATGACAAGGCCAAGTGTCAGCTAGATTATCCTGATGGAAGAGCTGGAATTGTACCAACTAAAACAACGCAATAGCCTGATTATTGCTTTTCTATTTCAAATGTTTGTGTTTATTGAGTTTTTCTTTTAATGAAGATTTGGTGGAAAGTCAAGAATTCCTCATCATTGTCTAAATAAAAGCTGAAACATGGAGAAGGGGTCACATGTAGCAGTTGACTGATGCTCTAATTGAGTGGCAAGTTCATTAATTTACTTTTGACGTCAGCAAAAAATGATTTTTTTTATTGACAGACTGGGAAAATTATTGGTGTTTGGAGAAGGGCTTATTCATAGCATCCTTCAGCTAGCTGTGCTGCTGTGACTCTTGCAGGCCTCACACTGTACACAGTGTGTACATTTTGAAGGGTTCTTGTGACCTCTGTGCCCTGAGTTCCTCCAAAGAAACACCAAGTCCACAACTGAAGAAGTAGAAAGTCATCTGTCAGAATTTGTACTTTGAGAAAAGCTACATATATGCAAAAACCATCGATGGAATCAGCAAGTAAGTCCACTGGACATATTAGTCTCATGGTTCTATTTTTTTTGTTTCAATTTCACTTCAATTTTTAACTGGTTTTTAACTTTTTCAGTGTTGTGCTTACAAATCCAAGTCCATCTGAGCAATTTGTATCTGGTATTTTCAGGACTTGCTCTGCCTCAGTCCATTCTGACCCAAAGCAAAGAATGATGTACCATTTTTTAAAAGCTGAATCAGAGGAGGGGATATTCATAAATCACATGATGCATCACATTCCCAGTGTGAGCAGACATTGGTCTAAATCCTTCTTTTGGAAGATGAGGCTGATCTCTGGGCTCAGTGTGAGGGGACTGGGTGGGGCTGAAGGGCTGGAAACACACTAAAGGTCAGATGACATGATGCTTCTGCTATAACACGTAAAAATATGCCAAGGGAATCTGTGTTGGGAATCTGTGATTACTCATCACTCCCAGATGTTTATAATGCCAATCTGCTGGCAAAAGCCTCACCCTCTAGTTAGGGTGCAAGTTTGAATAACAGTTTGTACTATGCCAGGGTGTCTAAGGAGATACTTTTCAACAGTGTAATTTGGGAGCTAATGTTTCTTTAAAGTGTTACTGCATGCAGCATCTTACATGACTGAACTCCTCAAAACAATTTCAAGTATGCAAAAATGTGCCCAGTTACAATAGTGATGGCCATATTTATCTTTAAAGGATGATGAATCTGTTTTTTGTGGCTGAAAACACATGAATTCTGATGAAGTTGGGAAACACAATTCCTGACTTGGATACATTCTTGCTTTTCTTTTTTTTTTTTTTGCTGTTTTTCCTTGTGGAGAGGCAAAATAGTTTAACTGGTTTTCTTTTTAAGGGACAACAATAAAGGCATATTTCAGACAGAAGCAGATCAGGTGCTACTTGCTAAAGGCCCAACAAGATAACCTTACACTGATAGTCAGGGCACCATATCTGCACATTTTGTTGTACAAAGGGAGGTTTGTCTGCAAGCCTGATAGCAATATAACATGTTGATTGACTTTGCACATAGGAGAGGGTGCTCCGTTCATGAGTGGCTTGGCTTTTACTAATGCCTTACTGCAGGTAAGCTGATAAGAGTGATTATGGGGATGTAATAAATGAAGCTGTTGGACACAGCCCTGCTCAGCATTGTGGGAGAGGGCTCTGGCTCTGGAGTGCGTCCCAGCTGTCCTGGCTGATGTATGTGCTCAGCACTTGTGTCAGTGTGCCAGCACTCAGCTGTAAAACATCACAGGATGTCCTGTGGGCACAGGGCTGGGTCATCCCTCTCCTGCCCTATGCCTGCTGCAGCTCCTGTTCCCAGAAAATGTGCTCAAGGCCAGCTTGGATGGGGGTCTGAGCAACCTGCTCTAGTGGATGGTCCCTGTCCGTGGCAAGTGTGGTGGAACTAGATGATCTTTAAGGTCCCTTTCAATGACAAAAGAAGACAAGTTCATGGAACTAAGGTCCATCAAGGACTATAAAACATGTCTGCCCAAAAAGTGTCTTGGGGAAATACAACTATGTAATTAGCTGAAGACACAATAAATGTTGGGCCAGGTGGCCTTGTCTCACTGAAAGTGCATAGGAGAAGGCCCTGGTCTCTCAGCTGTGGCTGCTGAACTGCTGCCCATCCTCTTGCGCTGAAGGAGATGTCCAGGAGAACAGATGATGTTTCAGGTGGATCATGGAAACCACCGCTTACTGGAAACATTTTGTGTACAACTTTCAGACCACTTTTGAGCCCTAAGGGGAAGAAGATGGGGAATGCTGAAATTCTCCAGGCTGCCTTAAAAAGCTTGACCTCTTGGTTCCCCTCTTCAAATTTGAACAAATGTGTTTGTTTTGTGCAGGTGGCTATTGTGCCAATGACCTGGCAGTGCGAGTTGCAGCATCGCATTGTGGCAGCAACCAGCACTTCTGGGGAGCTGATGTTTACCTAGATGTGGTTGAGTGAGAGTCTGCATGGCAGCATCTCCCTACCCAGGATCCAACAGGTCCCTACTTGCTGCAGACGGCAGCACCACATTTTGAAAATTAGTTTTTACATCTTTCCATAAATATAAATGTATGTATCTATGAAATAATCCAGCCTGATTAAATGAAGCTCTGAGTTAAGTATCTGGAAGATGTCTGTATCTGGTTGTAACCTGGATGGAGGAAGAGGCATTACTTGAGATGAGGTTTTCAAAATTAAATCAATGGACAGCCCATGCTGTACTTGTGCATAGACCTGACCACGGAGCCTGTTGCTGGTTGCTGTTGGTCTCCAGCAGAAAGAAACACAAACCTGCCCAGAAAGCAGCCTCTTTTTAAGTCCTTGCCAGAAAGGTATTGGAAAGGGGGAGGAGAATGCTCTTTCAGAGAAACCTCCTAGGATCCTGGTGTTTTAATCCTCATTTCTTTCTCTCTTCTCACCCCTTGCTTTGCAAGTGAAAATAGTATGAATTTGGGTCTGGCCTGCAAATCACTCATCAGTCGGTGCATTACCAGGACAGGATCAATTACTGAGTCAACACTGCTCCGTGTGCTCCAGAAACAGGGGATCCATGATCTGTCAGGCAAGAGCTCTCCTCAGCTGTTGTGCATTAGCCCTGAGCTGTGCACACACATCTGCCGGGGCTGACACCAGGAGTAACATGAACGGAACCAGGTGTGTTTGCCTGAGCACAGGCTCCCCTGATTCCCAGGTGTATCTCCAGCAGATCCCTGACCCCTCGCACTGGGATGGATGAGCTGTGAACTAGAGGAGGGATGTCCTCCTTCCCATGCAGTGTCTGCCACATACTGGGCTCTGCCTTCTCCCTCCATTCCTGGTCTGGGGCTTTCACAGCTCAAAGGAGAGCCCAGATGGTTTTCTTCCACAGGAACAAATTTCAGGCAACCAAGTGCTTCTGGAGTGTGCTGGCTTTGTCAGCTTTTCTGGGTCTGTGGGGCATCTTCCTTGGGGCAAAAGTGCCCTGGCTTCAGAATTTAACCTCCCCTCATGTTGCTTTTAGGGCAAGCCAGAAGCTTTCTGATGGGAGACTTTGTGTTGCAAACTGCCTCTACTGGAACTGGGAGGCAGTGAAGTATGCTGGAGTTTTGGATGGGATTTTCTTGTTTTGGAATAAACTGAAACATCTTTCTTTGCTCTTGCAGCAGGGAAGTGAAGCAGCAGCAGCAGCCTGTAGCACAAGGTAATGCTGTCTGCTCTCACTCCACAGCAGCTTCTTGTCTAAAAGTCTGCTTGAAATGACATTTTTAATTATACCACAGAAAAAAAAGTTTAAAAAAAGAAATCCAAAGGAATTGATTGGACTTTGTTGGAGTGGTATGTCAACTTGCCTTTAAAAATTTTTTTTATTTAAACAACAGAAAATTTGGACACGTTTTGCTTTTGTTCTGCTTTAGAGCAGTAGCACATTCCCCCTCTTCTATGGGAATGGAAATCTGGCATGTTGACCAGCTTCTGTTGTTTCAAAAAGTGTCTTCAATGTTATTTGGAGCTCTCAATGACATCTTGCTGTCTGTTCCTGCTTTTAATGTGCTCTTTGCTTCCCGTGGGACCTGGGACGATGCTCTGCCCTTCCCTCCCGCAGGAGGCTGGGCCGGTGCCCAGTACAGAGTTTGAATGCAAACCCAGCAGCACCTTCCCTTTCCCACACCTTCCTTCCTTGGAGGGCCCTTTCTGTGTATCCCATCTCCAAGCAGGTGGGAGCTGGTGCCTGAAGCACTGCCTTGGGGTTGACTCTTTGCTGGGTACTGAGGGACCCTGTGTGCACCACTGAGTGCTCACGATGCTGCTGCATCCATTGGTGGTTCTGTGCTGTGATGTGTGGGGATGGATGCTTTGCAGTGGCAGGTACTGCTGGCTGCTGAGCATCAGGTTTGGCAGCTGGACAGATTGTCAGGGCATCTGTCATTGCCTCAGTCCAGTGCAGGAGTCCCAGCAGGATTTCTAAAATGTGAATTACAACTGCAATGTGAGACACATCCTTTTGCTTTACTATTTTTTTTTCTCCCTCCTTCCTGTTTGAATTCAGTATCTCGAGTCTCTGTAAAATTGTTGGACTCGAAGCTATTTTGCTTGTGTCTCATAGATACTGGAGACACTTCCTGCACGGGGAGGCAGACATCTGCTCCAGCCTGTTTTTGGAGTTTTTTGTGTCAGACAGCCTGCAGTTGGCAGGTGGGAGCCGGTGGTTATTATCAGAGTCTGAGTAATATCCTCTGTCTCCTTGATAACTCTCTGCCGGCTGCTCTGCAGCTTTGGTATGTTTGCTCGTCCTCTTCTGGTTCTCTGTAGATCATTGCAGTAAAAAGTAAATAAAAAAAAGGTTGTGTGTTCCCCAAAGTCATTGCAGAACACGGTCTGCAGTATCTCTTTTCTTTTTCACATAAATCACTGCTAAAGCATGTGCAGAGAATGTGAAAGAATGCATTTACACCCAAAACACTCTCCTCTCCCCTTCCCTGTACAAGCAAACTTCCTCACTTGTGTGCCAGTGCCTGTTCTCAGGCAGCATCTGATGCACTGTCGTCTTCCGTGTCCCTTCCTGACACTTGTAGCTTTATTTAGGCATGGGCTTTGGTGACAGAAAGCTTTGCCCTGGACAGTTGAAGTCTGGCAGCTCTTGTGGGGATGGAGGTCCTGAATCTGCCCCCTCCAGGCATCTGCTTGCTGGTTTGGATTCCCTCCTTCCCACCCCTCATTGGCTTTATTTACCCCAGAATCATCAGGGATGCAGCCACTGCAGTTACCAGAGCTGAATGGTTTTGCCTGGGCCTCAGACCAGTCCCCCAGGTCTGCTGACCTTTGTGTTTCCAGTGAACAAATACCAGCTGGTGGGTCAGGTTTTGATCTTGGAGGTTCAGCTGATGTCTCTAAATGTTTTTTATGTTTTTTATGGCAGCCCTGAGCAACTGAAGGCAGCAGAGGCGGTACAGCACTGTGGGCAGAGTGGGTCTGGTGCAGCCTGGAGTTCCCAGCTATAAATAATTCCACTGATCTTGGCCCTTGGGTGCCTGTGGACTTCGGCACCAGCTTAAGTATCATGTTGATACTTAAGCGTCTGCTGGGCCAGACACCTAATATTATTAGCAGACACTAAATAGGTCTCTCTTATTTAGTGGCCTTAATTTATTAAATCAGGCAGAAGTGCTCTTGGAAGAGGAGTGCTGGAAAAGGGAGCACAGCAAGCTGTGAGTTTCTAATTTGCTGGATCAGGCCCCTGGAGATCCATGTGATCTGGTGCACTAGAGGCAGTGCTATTGCAGTGACTCATAAACAGATGTGCCCAATTTACATTGCAGCTTAATACCTTTGTTTAAAAAAATTGGCCTTTTTAAAAAGACAAATGTGTTAAAGCAGATGTTTCCAGTAAAACAAATACTTGTGTGATTTACAAACAACTTCCTACCACCAGAACTCATTAGAAAATGTGGAAAAAAGAAAAATGGTTCTGCGTACCAAAACAATCCCAAAATAAGGAGATAGCAAGGCAGTATTGCTACACACTGAATGGAAATTACTGCTGTGCTTGGGTTGGAAAGCAAGAGGCTTGAGCCTGATTTCGTTTGCTAATAACTAAGATTCACCCTGACCAGTTGCATACATTAAGGAGCAGAAACCTGTCTGTAAAAACACTTAACCAGCTCCTGTTATGTAGGATACGGAGTAACTGGGACCACTATATGGGATTGCCTGGAGGCTCCTAAATACTCTCCATCCCATTGAAACCTACACTGGGGGACTGGATGGCTGCAGGATGGCACTAACCCTAAAGCAGAGCTAACAGATACAGCCCCGAGAGCAAGCCCTGCTCTAAGGGACCCCTCGCTGGGCATCTCCCCCACAGCAGGATGGGCTGCACAGGGGGATGCTGTCTCTGCCTCTGCTTGACCTGCAGCTCAGGTGTGCCTGTTCACCTTCTCCCTGTTTTTGGGAGGGCTAAGGCAGGCGTGCACTGAGAAACTCGTGTTGTTTCTGATCTCTTTGAATTCACTTCCTACCCAGCTCCTGCTCGCCCTGCAAGCCCAGCACTCTTGTTACAATTTGACACCCCATGTGGTCTTAATGGGTCTCCCAGGCCACAGCTCCAGCACAGCCACCACTTTTTGTTAGCTGCAGGGGCTGGCAATCCCCCTTTGCCTTCCAGCTCTCCGCAGCACAGGTATCATATTTTTTTAATGCACTCGTCACCCATTTCATCCAGGCATTTGTTGCAAAAGAAACAGCGACAGCAGATGTTTGTGGGTTGGCAGGCTGCTCATATAAATCCATTGTGAGTGCCCTGGGCAAATGGCTCGTCCAGCTTCTGAGAGGACATGAAGTCATCCAGGCAGATGGAAAGACAGGGAGGCATCCGGCAAACCTGAATGGAGCAAAACAGGGGAGTCAGGAGGCAGAGAGGATTTTGTTTCTTTACTAGAGCATTGCAGGAGAGTGACAAAGGCTGTGTTATATGTGTGGATTTGTTCCAGTGGAGGATACCAGCTCTGCAAATGCTGCTGTGAGAGTGGTTTCTGGAGCATCTTGGAGCACCCATGCATGTTGGGGTGCCTGCCCATTGGTCTGCTTCCCATGGGTCTGCTGGGGATGCCTCTTGCAGCTGGAGAAGCTGGGAGGATAGGGCTGGAGGGTGTCTCACCCAGGAGCAGGTGACACAGCAGCCAGTGGCCCACAAGAAAGCAACAAGGATGATGTGAGGAGCTCCTATTACTTCTTGGCACATGGATGTCTCATCAGGGGTGTCCAGTTCGTTATCAGGAAAAATGACTGCTAATGTCAGAGACTCTCGAGGAGTCCTTAGAAATAGGGACTGAGCGGGTGCACTGAAGGATGGCCATGGGATGGGACTGCCCCTCACCCTCCCAGCTCCCTGGTGTGTCAGCTTTCCATGCCTTGCCATAAAGAGTGATTCAGAGCCAAACCTCAAATGGCTGCCTTCTCAGGGGGACTTGCTGGGACGTGTCCAGAGGAATTAGAAGTATCCTGGGGGAGGATTCTGCTGCTTCAGGGTGGCTCAGGGCACTCAGAGGTGCTTTTCTCAGCTCTCCTGTTGTTCCGGAAACCTCGGGACAACCTCGGCTCCGTTTTAGCCATTAGTGAATGGAGGCTTGTGCTTGGCTCTCAGGGACCAGGAGGCTTTAGTGCTTAATTAATTTCTGCAAAGTGGAGGGTGTAATTAATGCCTGTGGTATGCTTTGAGACCCTTGGGTCTCTTGGGCAGCATGAAATCTGGTTTGGTCTATGAAAATCATCACTGGCCAGTACTACATGCCAAGCATGGCCAGTCATCCTGTCACAATATTTGGGGGATCTTTTGGTCTCTCCTGGTGTTGTTTTGTGGAGGGCCATGGGCAGATGTAGCCCAAAACATCTTGTGTCCCCTCCACGCTATGACAGTCCCCAGTCAGTGCAAATTGTCCTGGGGACATGGAGCCAAATGAAGAAAAAACTCCTCTCACTCCTTAAAAAGGGGGCATCTCCGTCTCCTTTCCTGCTATGCCCACACAGACTTTTCTGATTTGTTCCTGATTTCCCTTTGTTTTTCAGCAATTTCTTCAAACAAAGAGGGAAATTTGTCACTAGTTGCTTAATGCTGGTTTTAGAGCAAACCATCTTGCAAAATCTAGGCAAACTGGGTTAAAAATTGATATATTTTGGCAGATTAGGAGAGCTAGGCAAATTTCCTTCCTGATATCTATAAAGCTTTTCTTTTCTTACTGTCAGCATTGTTTTTGTGGGTGTTAAACATGAACATAAAGGAGAATGCAACAGATTGCAGGTATGTTGAGTTCCAGCACAATCAACTGCCATTATTTAAAGAAGATGCTTTTAACCAAGTCTTTAAAATTCCCTCCTCATTTATCAATTTTCAGGTGTATAACTGCACAGAATTGCTCCCTGTCCCACCCCCTCGTGACACCATCACTCACGCTCTGCGTGATCCACAGACATTTTACATCACCAAGCATTAACAGAAATAAATTAACACTTTAAAAGCGTAAATGTTGTATTTCATAGGAGTCAGTCAGGATATTTGGAAGGGAAAGAAATGTAAATGGAATGAAATTCTTAAGCAAGATTATTGATATGACAAGACTAAAGAGCTTGGAATTCTGTGAAAAGTGCCTCTTTTCATCCCTCTAATAAGTCCATTACTTGCACTCGGGAATATTTTAAGGTCCTTTTCATGCTGAATCTGGAGTTGAGCATGCTTTGCATTTCAAGCTTTGTCCATGAATCAGTAGAAGCCAAAGTTATTTCTGCTTTAAAATAACAGGAGCAGGGAACAGCTAATCTCTTTTCATTCTGAGTCCTTACATTATTTTACTGGACAGAGTTTGTGTTGGCTACAAAACAGGGCATTCACAAAATCTATGAGAAGGAATTTAGTCTAAGAATGAAGCCTAGATTGCAGTATGCATAAAGACTCCTTTTCCTAAGGCCATTAAGAAATTCCAAATCTGAGCTATTTTGAACAGTGACATTAAATTAGCCTTGCTAATTCTAGTAATTCAAGCCGATAGCTGAGTTTACAAATCTACTAGATGAGGCCTTCCCATAATTACAATCTCAATGTGCTTTTCAGCTAAGGTGAGTTGGCACAAAAAAAAAAAAGATAAATAAATAAAAGGGGGGAAAATGCTCTTTCTGTTTTGGCTTTTGAGATGAATATCTCTAAAGAACAGTTAAGCGGCTGTATTGCACCAGTAAGATGTCTCCTGTCCTAGACTGGTAAGTTCATTTTGCCTCTAATGTGCAAGTGAAATGCAGAGGAGAGTGGATTTTTCCCTGCTTTGTTTTTTCTGTTGTCTCTTTACAAAGGAGAATTGATGCTGCTGGTGCTTGTAGTTCATTTTTTTAGTTGTTTCTTTAGAGGTAGTAATTCTTCCTGGGAAAAGAGAGAGTGTGACTGGTTACCCTCTTTTGTGGACAGAAAAAAACCCCAACCTTTGGTGGATAAATCCAGGTTAGAGCAGGTGGAACAATGGTACAAAGGTGCAACCCTTATTATTCCTCTGGACAAAGATGTTGATTTGCAGATCCCAATACAACTAAACATTCTCACAGTGATGGAAAGGTTTTGAGAATATGTTTTCAAAGCCATAAGGCACAAAACCATGAAACAAATAAAAATTGAGTGTATTATTTAAAAGGGTGTTAATTTTATTATAACCAAGCTGAGGTAATATAAGGGCGAACGTAAGCATTCACATCAGCACTTAACTCAGGCTGCAATGTTCATAAAATGTCCTTTTGATCAAGCTGTGAGTGTTTTGATCCTTATTCTGTGAGCACCATTCAAAGTGACCTAACTGTAGCTCCAAACAGGCATCTGCAGCTGCAGAAGTCCTTGAGCAATAACAGGTCAGGAACTTGAATGTGTGCTCTGCCGGGAATGCTAATATTGCAATCCTTTTTTGTTGTTGTTGTTCCAAGTAAGAAGGAAAGGACAAAAACTCTCACGAAATAAAAATTCCCACCTGTCCTGCTACCATCGACTGTGGATACTTGAGTCAAAATAGTAAAAAAAATAATTATTTTAATCTATCAGAATAATAATGGCATGGCTGCTAAATAATTTTATATCATCCCCACATGAGTGACCTTTCTCTTCTTGGTAACACTGTCACCACTGGCACATTGGTGATTTTTAGAAGACCACCCTGATTTAAGAGGATGTTTTTCTGCTGGGCACCCACAGGATTGGGTGCAAGTATTGCAGCTCATAAAACCATGGCAGCACATTGCACAATCACATGGAGCCTGTTTGGAGTAGGGATGGACCAAAACTGCCTGGCGGTCATCCCTTCCTCTCCCTGTTGCAGGCAGGTTTCCTACCACTGATGCACATTGTTCACAGGCTCAGGTATATGCAGCAGATTGTGCCCCAATATAGTGCTTAGGGCAAAATCAGGTAGAAACAGCTCTGCTGTTTTTAGGGGCTGGAGGGAGCTGCTTTTGCTCCCCAAGGTTGCAGTGATGGTTGGGGAGGAGTGAGGTGGGGTGGGGGGCACAAGCACAACTCTTTTTTTCTGGGGCTGTGAAGAAATGGGGGAGGCTGAAATGCAATTCTTGATTTCCAGGAAACTCTTATCTCTAATCTCTGTAATCCATTTTAGAGAGGATTTTGTGATTTTGAAGGGATTTACAAACTGGATTACGTAGCCTTTTTATTTTGATTTTTCATTGTGATTGTGACATTCCTGCGAGAGAGCCATGATTGCTTCAGATAGGATGGAGAAGGAGGCATTTATGGACTTGGACCTTGGAGCCCTATTGAGTTGTCACCTCCTTGTTTCCCTGCTTGCTGGGTCAACAGAGGTGTCCCCAGAACAATCTGGATGCTCTCACATGAGCATTGTGTCCTCCTCCCTGGGATCTTCTTGTGGCTGTACAAGCTGACTCAGGGAGATGCCAGGCAGAAGCCCAGGGCCAATCCCCGCCATCCCTTGCTCCCTCCTTCTGGAGCAAGAGCAGTGGAGGTGGTCTCCTTGAACTCCAGCATGGTCCCAAGCATGACAGGGAGATCCTTGGCCCCCAGGAAAGAGTAAGTGTGATGACACAGGTCCAGCACAGCCCAAGCACTGCAGCCACAGTGTCCTGGTGCTCAGCAGGGATGACACTGGGATTCCCATTGGAACTGCCACCACCATTCAGATCCAGCTTTTAGCACCATCATTCCACCGGTGCTTTGGGGTCAGGGTTTGCTCTCAGCCTAGGAGGGAGGCAGGGAGCAGAAATCAGTTGGAGTTTGTGTCATGTGTTACAGGCACCCAATAAGCATCTGGGTTTAATTTGGGTCTTTCTCTGCAGCCATGCAATGCAAAGCCAGGTCCTGGTTTCAGACTAGAGAGGCTGTTCCTGGGGGTGCTTCCAGTGCAGGGAACATGTGCTGAAGCTGTTAAAATGTTCCAGCCTATGAACCCAAACCTTCTTCTATGTAAAGCAGAAAAGCTGGGTATGGTGATGTTTCCCAGGGACTTCTGCATTACCCCATTTTTATAGGCTGAAGTCACTTTAATGTTGTTTTAATGCAGGTCCAGGATTATTTATTTAGTTAGTTTATTCATGCAGGTTAACACAATGAAAAAAGCCAGGCGATGCTGTTGCCACTTGGCTCCCTTCCCTTGGCAGCTCTCTCACCTCAGCTCCTGCTCTATGCAAACATTCCCCTGGCATGGACATGAGGAGCTTGCTGTTCATCCATGCCAGTGATCCTGGGCAGTGTCTGAGCACAAAACCTCAGGAAGTTTCTCCAGGAGCAGAGGCAGGCTGAGCAGAGGAGCATGGAGTACAACCATGCCTGAGCCTACCTGCCAGCTCTACTGTGGGCTGAGCAGGTATGTCCATGCAAACCCAAATTCTTCAGTTTTTACCTGAAATCTTACTTGAGCTATTTCCCTTGGCATCATGAGTTATAGCGTGGTGGAGTCTCCGGCAGTTTGATCCTTGGGCTGGGAGTGCTGCTCAGGCACTTTTTTTACATGTGTGCTCAAGGGGCAAAACAGCAGCTGCCTTGGATTCTTTTTTCCTTAAAAGCATAAGGCATTGATGGATGTCCAGGGATTTTTCACTGAGTGTAGACACTGCACAAAGTCCTTGTCTCTTCTGATTGAAGAGGCACATTCCAGGATTCCAGGTTGCCTACTTGAAGCAGGAATGCCACCAACCCCTGGTCTCCGTGGCCTGGGCACTTTCAGGTCTGGTTTCCACATATAGTAAGTCACAAAGGAAGGTGTCAGATGTTCCTGGGTGCCATAACACCACCATGAGTTTTCCAATCAAGCATTGAGAAATATCCTTCTGCCTTGAGGGCTGCTTTTAGTGGCTAACATCTGGAAGGCAGCGACCATTGCATTCCCCCTAGGACTGCATTTTGGCAGGTCTTGCTAATACCTGAATATCACTGAATGTCCTGAGCTTAGAGAGTTGAAGGCCAGCATGTAGCAAGAAAGAGCTTCCTCTCCTGGTCATATCCAAGAGCTTTTGGGGAAGAAAAGATGAAGGAGAAAATTTCAGTTAGATGGGAGTATGTTGTTTTCAGTCATTGGAGGGAATATGAAGCATTTAATTTTGCTCTGCTGTCATTGGGAACCTTACTTCCCAAAATCAAGACTGTACAGAGATGTCTCAGGTGACAGCAGAGTGATCAGAAGGGATCTCTTTGTGATTTAGATCTTGAAGGTCTCCAAATGGGAAGAAGATGACTCCACATCTGGGAGGGCTGAGGTACTGGGGGATTTGCAGGACCATTGCTTGACCCAGTCCTATATTGCTGCCACTTAAATAATTTCACTTCTATTCATACTCTTCTGTTTCCAGCTATTCCTCTTTTTGTTTCTTGACTCCTGCCTTTGTAAATGTTTTTGGCTGTACATGTTTAGCTCCCTATTTTTCAGTGCTTTTCTCCTAAGTTCCTTTAGGTAGCAGCTCTTCTTCTGGACTGTGCAGCTGGATGTCAGACAAGGGTAATGCTTCTTCATCAGCAAAGTACAAAGACTCTGGCACTTCCAATTAATAATGCTAATGAGATTTGTTAATTTTTAATAAATTACATGAGTGTGTTCTGCTAAACACGTTTTTGTGGCTCCACTCCGCGAGTACAGTTCAGAAACTCTTTCACACTCTGCCAAGGGGAAAACAAATAATGCAATTGCAGACGCCAGATTCTCTTCAGGGTAGATCTAGAACAAACCAAGGAGCAAAGAAGAAT
Organism: Lycocorax pyrrhopterus obiensis; assembly: GCA_014706295.1. Lineage (NCBI taxonomy): Eukaryota > Metazoa > Chordata > Aves > Passeriformes > Paradisaeidae > Lycocorax > Lycocorax pyrrhopterus. The sequence goes on from JACSVZ010000005.1 coordinate 19,796,738, forward strand.
GTAACAAGTACATTTTCAAAGTAAACATAGGCCCAGGTCATAAATGATTGCCCTTCCTTGTCACCAGCCTCTGGCCAAGGTGCGGGGAAGGAGCAATTGCTGAAATTGGGTTCATGGTGCAGCCCTTCTGCCTGTACACTGTGTTGGGTTTTGAGGGCGTTTTGTCCCTTCACCCCATCAAAAGCTTGAGGACATGTGTGGAGAGACTTTTGTGGTAGTACTGGAAGCTGGGGATCCAGGGTGTGCACAGTGGCTGATTCACAGAGTTCGTTGCCTCATGTACCCCAAACAGCACCTGGTTACACCCCTGGCATGGGACTAAGATGGACCTTCCTCACATCTTGATCCCCCCAAATTAATTTACCGCTGCCTTCCAGAGAGCATCGATCCTTGGGGAACTTCCTCCCCAGCTGGTCCCAGGTTTGTGGTGGTACCTGTGGTCTCTAGGTCACTGGTGTGTGAATGCTGAAAGCCTGGCTGCAGAGAGATTTCTCAGTTTTCTGACAGTGTCTGTGTGAAAGCCTTGCTTTCTCATGGACGCTATGAGAAAACAGTTGGGAGATTTTGTAAACTATGGTATTGTTATGATACCAAGGAGAAAATATCTGAAGTAAGTGTTGTTGGGTTCTGCCAGTCCCTCTGGGGGGTGGTTGGTCAGTGAACCAATAACCTTATGTCTGTCCAGTGTGCTAAGGTATGTAAGCAAATTTGTAAATTAATAAAGGGTCAGTTTCTTCTTGTCCTAAACCGTCCATGTCGCTTTATTCCTCAGTCTCTGCTCATTAGCGACACTGGTGAACACGTGCTGCAGGCCACGGGCCATCGGCACACCAGCAGCCGAGAGGTGGCGAGCAGGCAAGCGGGGGAAAAGTCTTGGTTTGCAAATCAGCAATCCCAAACCTGATTCCTTTGGGTTTCTGCCCAGGAAGTTGGTTTTACCACTTACTGCTGAGCCACGCCATGCTCTCTTGGCCATGTTGCCAATGGCAGCAGGGTGGTGTCGAGCTGGATTTTTTTCTTCTTTTTTTTCCAAATCCATATTGCCAAGAGCCGCACCTCCTAAATTGATGTGGAGGAGGTGGAAAAGCAGAGGCACAAGACCATGCACATGCTGCACATCCATCTCGGTGATCTGTGCCAACACAAGCCCCACGGCCAGCCCTGGCTCAGTTCTTTAATTATGCCCCGGCACGGCCACACCTACGGCTGGGATGTTGCAGCTCGTTGTGCAAGAAGACAACTGGCAAACCTGTTGGTGCTCCAGGATTTTAATGGTAATAAGCCAGAGGGCAAAACCTCCCTGATGAGATGAAACCATGCTTGGCTAGGTGTTTGGAAAAGTTTAAGGTGTTTTGGAGAAGCAGAATGTTGGAGATCTTGGCTGTATCCATGCAGTTGTGGCTGTTTGTGCCATGTAACTCAATGGATGGTTTCAGGTGTTGTCTTTGGGGAGGCAGAGGTATGTTTGTAATTCAAGCTGTTTGCATGAGAAAACCCGATAACTGCAGGCTGAGGTGAGCAGAGCTTTTGGTGTCCCAGCAGGAAAAGTTTGGGATGAAATTGGACTGTTCTTCGAGATTTCAGGTGCAAACACCTGTGAGAGTGAAATGGTTGGTACTGTAGAGAAGGAGAGATTTGGGAGCTAAGGTCAGGCAGACTGGTCTGTGGAATCACAGGCTCTTACACTTCACCTGGTAATGAGTCAACAGTTTGGGCTTGACTCAAACATCTCTCCCTTTAAGAAATCCTGTCATATTTTGGAGACAGCCAGTCTACTGCATCTATTGGCAACTTCTTCCCCACACTGAAGATGCTCGCTGCTTAAAAAAATTAAAGCAACGCACTCTGGAGTTTGTCATTTTCAGCGGCAATGGTAGCATGTGCTTTCCTAGGAAAAAACAGTCCTGAAGGAAAGATGTAGGCAGATGTTGGCAGATGCAGAAGCTTGCCAACCTGCCCTACCTGTCTCTGACATTTCTACTTGATTTGTTTTGCACTCACTGGAAACACACGGTCATGATCCATTCCCTTCACACCACAGGGTTTCCATCATCTGCAAACCAAGGCCATCACCACAGCAGCTCTGTTGGCTGAACACACTGTGTTAGGCTTGATGGTTTTGCCTTTGACAGGATTCCCTCGCACCCGTCACCACTGCATGAGGCACTGGCAGAGCTATCAAGTGACAGGGGGAGGTAGTTTTCATGCCTGGCCATCCATTATGGCTCTGTTACTATATTGGGACCATCGCTGGAACCATCTGCTGGGGCAGGCTTGGCAGGCAGGCAGCCCAGATGCCTGGCTGGGAGATGACATTCCCTGGCTCTGGGCTCTGGGCAGCAGTTGAGCCAGTGTGCGGCAGCAGGGCTCTTGGAGGTCATTTGCCAGAGTGACATTTGCTAGCAGTTCTTTGCTTAAGGCCATGTTGTCCTTTTGAGGGTGAAAAGGGGTGTTTTGCTAGGCAGCGGTGGATTTGGCAGAGGAAAGCCTGTGTGCCAGAACTCATCCTCCCAGCTTCTGCTGTGCCAGCTGCCATGGGACTTTTTATCCCAACTCAAACCCAACTTTCTCCCAGTTCAGCCATATTTTGTAGCTGTCTCCAAAGCTGATGTGGTTCAGCAAGAAGAGCTTTCTAATGATTCCTGCCCAATAAGCTTGTGCAGAGTCAGTATGCCCAATTCTAGTCCTAATCCATGGGAAAATTCCACTGCTTTATTTTGTGGATGCAGAAAGTGCGTGTTGTAGAGCTGGCGCCGGGTTTTGTCATCCACGCTGCGAGGCCATTGAAGCTGTTGCTGTCCTGGGAGCAGAGCGCAGCAGCTTTGTGTTAGAGGGGCTTTGGTTACAAAAGATGCTTCCGGAGGGACTGGCTTGTGTGCGGCTGGAGACCTTTCACCAGCTGTGTGAGGATTCCGGGAAACAGCACGGCACGCTTGGCTTGTGTGACGGGGGGGAGAAAAAAGCAGAGCTAATGATTGACTATTATTTTAAAGGGATTATCTACTCTGCAGCCCAGAGGACAAGAAGGGCCAAAATGAGTGAAGACTGAATATGTAATTAGTGCAGATTGTTGGTAATACCCCCTGGACTCTGACTGATTATCAACAGTAACAGATTTTTTTAGTTTCCTGCCCTACCCCGAAAGTCTTTGTGTGCCAAAGGGCCACTTTGTACTGAGAAATTGATGCCAATGAATTGGGTGATCAGAGCTGGGGTGGTGGAGATGTTTAATGCAGAAGGTGGCTGGGTAGAGGGGAGGCAGAGGAGTAGCTTCTCTCAGGTAAAGGCATAAAGTTTTGGGTGGAAGTGTCCAAAATGGAGTATGTGGAAGGTTAGTTTCTGTTACCCCACCAACCATCCTGCAGCTCCATCCCTGATGCTGAGGCTCTTTTGATCCTGGCAGCTGTGGGAGCAGGAAGTGCAGGGATGTGGAGATGACCTGGACTAACCAGGGATCCTAACAAAAGCTGGAAATCGTAATGGAGCCCTCTCGAGGACTACCTGGTTAGAAACATTTGTTAATTTGGATTCCTGGATTTGAAATATGTTTATTATCAATAATATAAGCAGTAAGACCAGAGGCAATGGGCAAAAACTGATGCACAGGAAGCTCCACCTGAATATGAGGAAGAACTTCTTTACTGTGCAGTGACTGAGCACTGGAGCAGGTTGCCCAGAAAGGGTGTGGCGTCTCCCTCACTGGAGATATTCAAGAAATGTCTGGACTCAATCCTGTGCCATGTGCTCTGGGATAACCCTGCTTGAGCAGGGAGTTTGGACCAGATTACTCACTGTGATCCCTTCCAACGTTACCAGTTCTGTGATTCTGTGATGTATATGTTTGATGTTGTTATTGCCTGGATCGGCTGCCTGAGGTCTGTTAGAGGCTCATGCTTTTTATTTTCCTTTCTTCTGATGTAGCAAAGGTCATTAGAAGTTAAGTGAAAGGGATTTGCAAGGGTTACAGATCCATTATTAATACAAAATAAAAGATGTTTGGTGAAATCCATCAAGCCTAAAAATACAGTTGGGCACAAATAAGGAGTAGGAAACAATGGAGGGAACAGTGAAAACAAACGGCACACCCAAGCACTAAACTTCTGAAGCAGTTAACCAAGGCGAGGAAAATAGCACTCTAATCTCTGATGACAAGAGGGTTTCTGTTGCCTTCTCTTGAATTTGGCGAGAAGGGAATCTGGCCAGAAGGTGAGAGGATCACCATCCCCATTTGGGTGAAATGCCATGATTTTAAAAATTACCCTTACTCAGGCTGAGGTGAAATCCCAGAATCTGAAAATTTCCCACACAAAGAATATGTTTGAAATGCTCATTTTGGTATGCCCTGGCTGAACATTTCCAACGAGATTCAGCTGCTGCATTGAGACCCTGCAGGAACTCGCATCTCATAAATTACATCCCAGAATGAGACTGTAAATGGGGCTGTCATAACCCTTTGTGCTGTTAAGGACCTTGCTGAAACACTCTTTTGTTTCAAATTTCTTTTCTAAAGGGAAGGCAAGAGTATTTACTCAGTTCCTGGGGACTTTTTTAGTTTTGCTAGGATGTCCAGTAAGAGAATATTCTGCCCCAAAAGCTCTCATGATCACTGGTCTGGGAGCGTGTGGGTGCCTGATAGTACTGTGACCCCATGGAGCATCTTTTAGGTTTCGGGAACCTTTGGAATGTGTGGAAATACCTTCCAAAACACACCAGGGCAGGTTGTGATCCAACATTGTGCCAGATGAGGAGTCTTGTGTAAAACAACCAACTGCGAAATAATCTGCTGTGATTTTACTAACTGCAAATCCCTTCACTTATTTTCCAGAAATGAGCTTGGGAAAATAAGGTGGTGCAGCCAGGCTGCTCCCAAACTGCCCTGAAGCCTGAGCATGCCTCATGCCAGAGGGACTTGTTCTTTCTGTGCTTGGAAAGCATCCCAGCACATCCCTTTCAAGGTGGCACCTTTCTTCCCCTGCTCTTCCCGTGGGTGTGCAGCACCAGAGGAGAGCCACATATCTGTACTCTTTAGAAGAAAAGCAGGAAAGTTGTGGAAAAGAGGAATTGCAGTATTTGTGGGAATCTACTCGAGAATTCAGTTTACCAGGCAGGTTCTGCTTGCACCTGGCCCTCTGTGTGCATGGATAACTGCTCCCTTTGAGCCATTTTGACCCCCTTTGATAGCCTGGGCTGACTCACTTGTCACGCTAACATCGTTCTGCTTTTGTTTTGCAATGTTTGGGTATTTTTTTATTAAGAAATACTGCCTGTTTGCCTTGGCAGTGGTGTTCATTGGATTGATGTGGCATTTTTTAGATAGAGTGTTTATTTGGTCTCTTGCATTCTTTCCCAGGGGTGGGGTGGGATGATCCAAACCTTTTCAACATGCTAGTGATCCAAGCGGTTTGTAAAAGGCTTGAGCCAGGGTCTCTTCTGATGGAAACCACCAGTTTCCTCCAACTCCAAAGGGCAGGCTCTGAGGATGAGACAAACAGGTTTAACTGATTCCCATTTGGGTGAGAAACCTGGACCCCAGAAGGAGATGGCAGCAGCACAAGCAGGGGAGCAAGGGCCCCACTGCCTTGAGACAAGCATGGGTGCACCCACTCAGTCCAGCGGATTGACAGGTTCAAATGCCCCAGGTAGATCTGGCTAATGGCATCTTAAAACACCTTTTCCTCTTTGTTCTTGGCCCTGAGAATTGCTGGTGTTTTGTCTTTCCACGTTGTCTATTTGGACTTCTTTATTCTTCCATGTCCTATCAAGACAAGGGCGACTGTGAGTTACTGCTCAGCAGGTCCCTTGCAGCCAGTGATGGGTTGCCACAAGCTTTTCCCTCTGCTAATGTTATGCTCCTCTGCCAGGAGGAATCAAAACTTTTATACTGGATGTTTTCTTGGATTGAAACCCACATATGCTTCATCTCAAAGTCGCCCTGTTGCAATACCAGCACGTCCAGAGTGCATGATCCATTCACATTCCTTCCTTTGATGAGGTGGACCAGGGTGTTCTCAGTGCTGTAAGGAGCATATTTTGCACACTCTTACATAACACTGCAGGAATGCAGAGCTCTTCAGGTCCTACAGCCAGGAGGTTTTGGTGAGGAAGGCCTTCTGCTGACTCTGGGTTTGGAGAAGTGTTAGTGCTCGCCAGGATTTCCTCACTCCTGCACGCATCATTGTTGTGCCTGGGGAGCAGACACAATTTGCATTGTGAAACACCCCCTCCAAAGCTCCACTGGTTTTCTTTGGGAGTAGCTCTCCAGTAAGGCACATCCCTTATCTCTCTTATTTTCTTACTGGAGCACCTTGCAGTTGTGATTTTTTGGTCTCTCCAAGCATAAGGTTTGGTGTAGGGTACTGAGACTGGTGAGTGCAGGACTGACAAGATGTTTGGTAAGCTCTTCTGGCCCATCAAGCCCTATGATGCCTTTGACTGCACCCAGACCCAGCTGCCCTCAGCTGTGGCATAGGCTGCCCCCAGGACCCCAGTTTTTTGGGGGGGCTGGTTGTGCTGTATGTCAGTGTGTTGACACATACCACCTGTTACTGACCACCTCTCTCCTTTTGCTTTCAGAGCTGGCGTACGACCTGGATATGGATGACATCTCTGCAAATAAGCAGCTTCTGAATCAGCAAAGCAAAGATGGTGCTGCAGTCCCCAGCAGCGATCCTGGGAGTGTGGCCACCCACCCCAGTCCTGCTGCTGCCATCGCCGTGGTCCTCCTGTTGCTGCTGGGCCACCGGCCATGAGCAGTGCTGGTGGCATCACTCCGTGTTTCTCCATGCCTTTTTTTAGTGAGGAAGATATTTGGAACCTACTCTGAAATATATGCACATTTCCAAAAACAGAAAAAATTACTTGAGTCAGTTTTTCAAGACTCTTCACAGAAAAAAACCCCAAACTAAGAAAGTGTTGGTTCATGGCAAACTAGTAAATATCTAACAGGGCTTTTTAAAGATAATCCTGTTTAATATAAGCAGATTCATATTAAATTGTGTTCCTCGCAGGTTTGAAGACTCAGGTCTCCCCTGCTGTTAAGGTGAAGACTGTATTTTGAGTTGTTCGAACATACATGGGGTACGGAACACCTATGGCTTATGAAATACTCTGAGCAAATATCATACCCCTGATCCTAGTTGACTTAATACAGATTTTTTCTGTAGTTCAAGTGGTTTTTGTACTTACTCCAAATTCAAGTCTCACCCCTGGGAATTTGGTCAGGACATAACAAAGAGCATGTGAAGACAGGGGATGGAGAAGATCAGACACACAGCAGGAGGAAAGATGCCGTGGACAAGAAGTTGTCATGTACTGGGATTGTGGTGGAGATGTGCTCCCCTGGGCACAAAGCCCACTTGCATCATGGCAAGTTGCAGGTGATTTTGCTGCTCACCTCCCAGCCAGGTCCTGAAGCCCTTCAGTACAGGTGGCTGATCCCCACCAGAATCCTTGTGGCACATGCAACAGCCTGGTTTCATTCTTCAGAAGTGAAGCACCTCCTTTCCCACGGGAAACCTGCAAACACAGCTCCAGCTAAAGGACAGACAGCAGGGATGTACACGCTGTGCTTTGCAGGGTGAACAATGGCTGTCCAACGTGTTGTGCTACAAAAGGGGAAAAGAAAAGAATTTACAGGAGCCTCAGGCAGATGAGACTCTTACTCATGTGTTTCTTTGCATGTTCCTTTACGTAAGCTATTCTAAAATAAAGATTGGTTGCTCTATAATGGTGCCCTGGAAATAGCCTCCCATGTGTGTGAGACAATAGCCTGTGTTGTACTGGAGTGGGCAGCCTGGGAACACCAGCTGTGCCCAGCTCAGGGCCACCAGGGAAAGACGTGGCTTGGTCTGACTAAATGGATGGGCTGGATTTGGTTTGGTTTCTGGCCAAGATGGTTGCATATTTCTGTTTCAGATCTGCCTTTACTAGAGTGATTATATCCACAGTATCTTAAGCTGCAGCATGTACACGTAAGTGTGCATACCCCCCCTCACACACACATGCATGCTTCAAATATTTGTGTGCATCAGGCCTCTTTTACGGCAGCTTTATGTTTAGGAGAAAGTAGATAGTTCCAAACCATGTAGACAGATGGTTTGGAGAGTGGAAACTTTACCCAGTCCAAGTGGTGGGGCTGATCTGTCTGACTCTGATTTGAAGCCTTGGAATGGCATGAACTGCTTTGGGTTTGTGGCAGAAGGAGAGATTATTGTCGCCCCACTCCTCTGCGTGGAGATGTTAACTCCCAGTTCACTGCTCCTGATGCAAAGGAGCAGATCTGGGCTAACCCATGGCATGACCTGATGGTTAATTGTTGGAGACCTGTCCTCTGGGTTTCAGAATCCTCATGTCCTATCCACACGGGGGTGAGTGCTGGGGGTGTTTCGGCAGAGCTGGTGACATGCGGTATTCCTGTAAGGGCTGATTTTTTGCATCCATGCAGTGTGATGTGGTTTTGTATTTTACATGTTTTTGTATTTTATATTTTACATGTTCACAAACCAAACTGCAATTCTCTCTGTCTCTTGGGACTGCACTTTGACCCCTGGGTCAAAGGTGTCCTGGTGCATGGAGTGATGCAACAGAGAGCCAATGGTGGTGCTGCCAGAGGCATTTCTTCACCTTCCTGCTGCTCTGCTCTTGTTCTGGCCCAGCTCTTCGCATCATCCCACCTCTGCATGCTGCAGCTGGCTGAGCCCATGAGCCTCTGCTCCACCAAAGGGAATATTTTATTAGCGCCACTTGAATTTCCATCGCTTCTTCCCTTCTGATCATGTTCCTTTCATCCCCCAGGAGCACTGGAGGTGGAAGTGGGCTGCTGGGTTTTTTCAGAGATGATGTGCTGCCTCTGCCTCACCAGGTATCGCTGGTACCAGTGCAGGGACATCATCTCCGCTAATGTTATGTCAGAAATATTCTCTGTGCTGCTGCTTCCTTAGATAAGCAGCAGGATGGGAGGGTGGCAGCAGTTTTTCGGTACAAGTCCAGTGCGTTTTCTCTCTGAGGAGCTGGTGTGGGCTGTGCCTTGCTGTGTCTCACAAAGCTTGATGGATTTTCCCATTTGCATCACCACGGTGCAATGCTGATGTGTCTCAGCAGAAGACCCCTCTGAGGCACACTGAGCCTGGTTTCCCTTTGCTGTTTAGCAAAGCACGCTTGCTGGAGACTTTGTTATGATCAGAGATCACAAAAAAACAGCCTTTGAGCCCACTACCTGCCAAGTTTATCAAATAATGGATTATAACTTGAAAAAGCAGCTATTGAATTTTCCCCTGCCTTGGGTTGGTGCACATGTTTTAACAGGGGGTTTGCAAGGAATGCCCTGGCCACTGAGCTGGAATAAAGCTGGTGTTCAGTTTTGGGCAGTGTTTCATTCCCAGGTCATGAGAAATAAGGAATAATTTTTCCCTGTTTGTTTCTCTTCACCAACTCTGTGTACTGCCTTGCCATGGGACAGGGCCCCTCCATCAGGAGATGGGCACTGTCACCTCCCCTCTGTATGTGTACCTGGAACTCCAAACCTTGTCCCAGGGCATGCAGATTTAACTGCTAATACACAGTTGAGATTATTTCAATTTTTATCATTATTGATATTATTATATATTATTAATGAGTATACATATCATATATATGATAATATGTTTATATGTGTTAAGGAGGAGGGGGACTTGAGCTGCTGGCAGGTGCCAGGGCTGCAGCTCAGCTGTGCACACAGTACCATGATAACAGTGATGTGACTTTGGCACCAGTGGTGGCCACTTCTGGCCAGCAAAGTGTGGCACCAGAGTAAATACCTGGGGTTTTAGCTGAATAGAGGGGTTTATGGTATGAAGGTGCTTCTGGGAAAAAAAAAACAAACAGAGGAAAAACTCCTTTTCAGGTAATCTTTAGCTCTGTGATGAAACCCAGGGCCAGTTCTGAGCTGTCGCTGACTCCAGTCCTTGAGTCTCCCTGTGCAGAGTCGTGGACTCCTTGGTGCAGCTGCCAGCACCATGTCCCAGTGGTGCCTCGTGAGCTTGGCACCTTGTTCCGGCACCAGATAAAGGCCTGACAACCTTGGGAATGTTTCCTGTCTCATGTGGTTGAGCCCTCACTCCTGCCAGTTAACCTTAATGCTTCCTGGCCAGTTCTGCAGCTCCTTTAAGCTCCACTGGCAGCAGTGGGATGGCAGGAGCCTGCTGGCCCCATGCACATCCCACATGTGGGCAGGAATGAGCAGCATCATCCCTCATGTAAAGGCACTGCATTCCCTGGAGGGGTTTGCAAGCAGCCTTAAAAAGGTGATGAAGCCGACACCTTTCCCTGTGTCTGAGGGTGGTGATGAGATGCAAACATGTGCTTCACGTTGTGTAATGTATTTCTGCACTAACCACGAATCAAATTATAATTTAAAACCAAAATATTATTGTTGGATGGGAAGTTCCAGTTCATTAATCAATTGACTAATAGTTCAGTGCTGGAATGGTAAAATCTAACTCACTGAACATCTGCTAGAAACAGCTGGTGCTTACGGCTCATGCTGTTTGGGGAAGTGAAACCTAGAGTGTCTCAGTTTCGTTTTTCAGGGAGCTTTTCAGAATTCCTCATTCATCTCCATGAGCAAAGCCCTCAAGCCCTCTGGAGCATGGGCCTTACAGGGATCCAGGACTGGATTCACTGGGACTTCCAATTGAAACCAAATGCCCCTTGCATGGAGGATGCAGAGAGCACCAGCCATGCCTGCAAACCTGGCAGCTGGACATGGGGATGTTCCTGTGGGTCTGCAGAAGGGGGACACGTGTAATCCTGTGCTATCAGGTATTTTGATTTGCTTTTGAGTCAAAACTGGTGCATGCTGAGCTATGGGCACAGCAAGGGAGATGCCACTAACCAAAAGGGCAGTTTCCAGCTGCTCCCCAGCCTTGGAGGGTGCTCGGTCAGTGCACAGCTCAGGGTCCTGGTGGGGTGGCATGCTGGGGACTGCTGTGCTGAGAGGGAGGAGGTGACTCTCTTACACTGCCTCCTGCTCTGCTTTGTTGGCAGCTGCTGGTCTGTGGTGAGATGGATGGGAGGCAGTGGTGGTGGGCAAGAGGCACCAAGGGAGCAGAGAGACGAGCAGGCTGCAGCAGAAACCATATATGGGATGTTGCATAAGTCTCTAAAGTAAAATATATGAAACCACACAAAGACTCAAAATGCTCCAAACAGCCAGGTGTGCTGCTGAGACACCTCCTTCCCATGTTGGAGTACATAGCTCAGTGGTGGGACTGGCCATGGCCAAGTCCACTGGACTAGTCATGACCTGCAGGCTCTCCAGCTCACCTAAGCTAAAGCAGCCCAGAAGTATCCTTTGGTTCCCAAAAACTGGGGTCCCTTGTTGGGAATTTCCTTGACCTTTCCAGCAGCACTACAGCTTAATAATTGACAAGTGCTGCTAAAGCTTTACCACACCCCCTAGAAGCAGGTGTCCATTCCCAGAAACCCAGGGATTTTTCAGTTTGAGCCCCACAGCTGGGGGTGACTCAGCTGAGCACCAGTAAAATCACAAATTCTCCCAGTATATTATTTGTTCCCTTAGCAAGGAGTTAGGTATGGAGGTACTAGGGGAATGAAATCTGCAGCCAGAAGGGAATGGGGTGAAACTATGACATTGGAGGATGCTTGCTGGTCCTTAGTGTGGGAATTTGGGTTTTCTCTTAGAGACATGGTGAAGGTCCCCATATGAAGAGAAAGGGTGGATTTTGTCCAGCTCCAACCTGTGTCTTGCTCATGGGAGACCTCCCTAAGAAGTAAAAGTGGAGGGAAAATAGCAACCCAAACCCACAAACAACCCCCTAAACAGGCTTGTCAAAGTGTTACTAAGGGCATTCCCTGGAGATGAGGTAACTGAAATTTTGGCATAGGAAGATGAAGCACTGTGGCATGTTTATACAGTCAGCAAATTTACTGCCTTCAAAAAAAACCCCAGAAAATCATTTAGTTATTAATCAAATATAGTTTATTTTGTCAAACATTGTATCCTTTTGAAAATAACCATCTTGGTGTTGTTTTGCTGAGAGCGTGCTAGGGTCTGAAGTCCACGGCTGTGCCTTGGGGCTGCAAAGTGACGCATCCCACAGTCCTTCCTCATGGATAACGCCATTGCCTCCAAAGCCGTCATGTCCTGGTGAGGCTCCCCATGAACCATATGCCAGCACTGCAGCCCAAAAGGTTTGGAGAGGGAAAAAAAACATCCTTGCTGGTGTGGGGTTTTTCCTCCTGGGTGCCATGTTGTGGGGCGGGAGCTGGTGCTGGTACCCAAGAACACTTTGTGGGGAAGCAAGGGCCCCGTTGAGCGATTATCCAGCGTTATTTCAAATGTTCCTTAGTGGCCACAGAGACAATGAAGATTTCTCACAAGTGATCCAGCACATTACCAGTATTGAAAACCAGATTTTTGATAGCAGAAGTACAGATTTAGCCTCAACCTCCCAGTTTACTTGCTGTCTTCTCCCTTGTAGGAGCCCAGCAGAGACCTCAGCAACTTCTTGCAATGAGTCAACCCATTTAGGGATCTTTGCCATTTGTTTTTGTTTGCTTTCACTGTCTTCTCTGTTATTATTATTTCAGTGTGCAAAGATGCTGCACATCCAGAAAGGAAATCACTGTTGGATCCAAGCAGCACAACTACCCTTTGCATCCAGATCTCTGCAGGCAAATCACTAGAAAGAAGTGGAAAGCCTGCCTGTAGCAGCCTGTATCCCTTCAGTGTCATATTATATTACCATTCACCATGTTAGCAAATAGGAAAATAAACATGGGCTTGATAGCAAAGCAAGAGGCTGTTTAATTACAGATGTGAAGAAGAATGATGTTTGTGTACATTCCATCCAGAAGTGGATTAAAGTGGTGACCTTTCCTGTGGTGTGAAATGGGTTTGTTGTGGAGCGCAGGCATCTTGTGTCGCTTCAAGATCTGCCAGGCATTTCATTGCCCCTGTTGTTTATGTTTAACATTGGATGATGTCTCTTGAATCTGAATCTCAGCAGCTGACAGCATTTTCTGAGAACTTGTCATCTGGACTCCATCTAGCAAAATTCCTGGTATTGGGTGTATTTGTTCCCATTTGATGGCAAAACAAAGTTTTATGGAAAAAAAAAGGGAGAATGGTAGCATTAGTGACTCATGATGTTGAGCAGAAATTCGTGGAATCATCCAAGATTTGGTCCAAGGTACCAGACCTGTGGTGTAAGTTACCGCTATTGCCTGTCACTGTGCATGGGATAAACATCTTCTGAATGTGGTAACCAGCACAGATATTTGCCATGGCAGTGCCACAGAGGCATCAGGGATGGCTTTGCTGTGCTCAGCCTCCTGTGACCACGTCAGAGGAGGGGGATACTATTTCCAGCCCACCAAAATACCAGTATCTTGCTTTCTTGAATCATTCTAGCAGGGCCCTTGATCCAGATTCTTGACTCTTCTGCTCCTGACAAGGATGATAGAACAGAGGGGCAAGGGAAGGGGATTTTTTCCACTGGCATCACCAGCCTTGGTGGTGTGAGACCCCCTGCAAAGGATCTGCTCATCATCTTGCCGGCGCTGCAAGCCCAGTCTGGGCACTGCCACCTGAGTGGCCATGGAAGCCCTTGCCAGTGCTTCCAGCAAACGCTGGTGGCTCAAAGGCCAGGCTGGGCAACATGGGGCAGGGAGATGCTGTCTTGTGGAGGAGTAAAGGTGCTAATTGGCCTGGTAAATTGCAGGGCAGGTCAGATCAGGCCTGTGGGGTGACACTGGTTTGTTAATGAAGGACTGATGGCAGCAAGGGGGCTGCTCTGTGCCTGTCAACAGCAGCTCTTTCCTTAATTACTGCCTCTTCACAAGGCACAGCTCTGAAAGGATCCGGAGCACTGCTGCCCGGAGCTCCCACCAGCCAGCCTGCCTGGGTTTGGGGAACCAGGGGGTGTTTTGCTCTAAGCTGGATGCATTTCAGTGCCCAGGGCTGGGGTACAGGGCAGCCCTGTCTTGCTTCCCCATGGCACTGGGGTGAGGGGCAGTAGCAGCTGTGTGGGCTCAGATTCTTGCCCTTTCACTACCTTGAGATGCTCCCACACAGACAAAGGGACACTGACACCTGGGCTAGGAAATGGTGACTCACTTTTCAAGCCATGGCAGAGGTAACACCTTTTTGAGAGTCACGGTGGGGAGGAAAGTCATGCCACCAGGCTCTGCTCTGGCCTGGGAGGATGCTGCTGGTGGCTTGACCAGTCCAGAGATCCATAACAAAAAGCTGCTTTGGGAGGGAGAAAATTCATTAACATAACAGGGATTGCCTTAAAGCTGGAGGTGATCCAGCAGAAAGACTGAACAGGGAAATGAGCCTGGCTGCGTGGGGTGGCTGTGTCACACAGCTTGGAGACAAATGTTTAGCAGCAGCATATCTGCTGGTGAAAGAATAACTAGAGACATGGGTCTTGCACCTTTTAAACACTCCAAGTCTGCAGACTGCAAACGTGGAGATGGGATTTGCATGCTGCTTTATTTAGTATTGTAAAAGCTGTGCCACATTTATGGAAACCACCCTGCAGACACCAAATGTGGGACTGCAACAAAAAAGTTTTTTAAAAAATGTAAAAAAGAGCACAAAAGTGGAGAAAACCTCTCGTCATCAGTGTCCCAGCTCCAGCTCTGTGGCAATGCTCAAGGGGAAGCTATTGCTTCCCCTCACACTGTTGCTGCATCATGAGGCTGAAGGGTTTCACAACTAATAATTTATGTCTCTTCCAGGGACAGACAAAGAAGCTCACTGAAGTTGGGGACTAACTCATCCTCCTGCAGGGCCACTGCTTAGGGGGGTGCGGGTGACAGGCACAGGGGAGATGGCAGCAGCTGCTGTAGGTGGCATGAGCCGAAGTCTCCAGTTTTGGGGGGCCAAGCAAGGGATGAGGGAGAGGCTGGAGCACTGGAAAGTCTCAGCACAGAGTGCAGGTAGGGTGTGAGCACCAAGGGAAGGAGGGGACCCCCAAGTGCTCTGTATGTGGCTGTTGGATGGTCTTGGCGTCACCTCCCTCTGCAGAGACCTCCACAACATTCACTCATTCCTAAGGGGGAAAAGAGTCCTTGTATGTGAGGGCATGATAAAAATAACCATAATAATAATAACAACAACAACAACCACTGCTCTGCGCAGTTTCCATGCTTCTTGCCTGAAACTTCTTTTTACAGCCTTCGAAGAGTGATCATTTTAAGCAAGATATAGACAGATAATTATTTTTAAGGAGACTGATTGATCCCACTACCTGATGGGCTGCCAGACTCCACCTCTGGCAACTGTCTGGCAGAAGCCCCTGGTCATTGTGGTCTTGACCTGCTAATCCAGTCTCTGAAGGAGAAACTCAAGATCCTGACGTTCCTGTCTGCTGACTGTGGGATAAGTGGATTCCCCTTTTACCACCTCTTTTACACAGCCTCACATGGCATTTTGGTTAATGTTCTGCTCTTGGTCTTGTTTCTGACAGCATGGGATGGGTGTGTGGATGGTTTGCAGGGCTGTCAGGAGAGCCTGGGCTCTCCACAGCTCTGGGCTGCTGGAGAGAGACTTGCTCCTGAACCTGTAGCTTGTTCCCGTTAACACTGTGAAACCCAAGGGAAGAGCTGGCTGCATGAGCAGGGGCAGCCATGGCTCAGGCAATGAAATCACTGCTACCAGAGGTGCAAAGGAAGGTCAGAGCAAGCCATGCCCAGAGTGTTTTTCAGAGGGTGTCTGGAGCATGCAGGAGGGACGAGGGAATGTCAGTCTCTGCATGTCAGTCCAGCCAAACCTGCTCTGCCTCTTTTAAGGGATCTCCACCAATGCTACCTGTCCCTGGGTAGTGTTTGGCCAAGGGATTTGTGCAGTTTGTGGTGGTCCATTCCAAAACAGTCATGGTTAGACAAAATGTTAAATAAAACATAATTTGCTCAGTGTTCCCAAGTGTGATGAGCTCTGAGGTGCTCACAAAGTGGAAAGGTGCTGATGCTTCACCTCCTGTCATGTTCCCATGCTCTTTTTCTCCTCAGCCTCCTCTCTTCCACAGAGTCCTGGACAGGTACATGCCAACATTGATGTCCAGGGTAATTAAACCCTTAAATTTGTTTTTATATTTTTTCCACTTGAAAGTGTCCCTCTGAGAGAGGCCAGATGCTCCTGCTTTTGAAGCATACTTCTACTGGGGGCTGAGAACATTCCCTATCCCAGCACTGCTATCACAGGGGCACCTTTCTGCACAACCCACTCCGGCAAGACACAGACTGAGGCTGCACCATGTCCCAGCAAAGGAGGAGCCCATTCTGCACCAGGTCCTGCAGCTGAGATGTGGCTTAGGTGATTTAGGAGCATGTCTGTGTCTCTGGGACATGTGTGCTGGCTAACAGGCTCTGGGGAAAAAACACCCATAGGAGCTGGTGTCATTGTAAATGTCACAGTATTGTCATCCCAGCAGTGTTGGAGCTGGTGAATGAGCCAGGCCTGCCTTAGAAACCAAATTAAACTTAAAAGAATTTTTAAATTAAGAAGTAATTAATTTGCATTTCCCTTCCCGCCATCAGTTTTTGCATGATTTGGGTGTGATTTTTCAGTTTTCCCACTGCAGCCGTGGGACTTGGGACAAAAAAAAACTTCTTTAAAGAGCTGAGACAACAATTTCAAGTGCTGAGCACTTACACTAAGTATTGTGAAACCTAAATTGCAGGAGCTCAGCATTACTTATGGTTACTTTCAGGCAGACCCATGTCACAGGAGAAGAGCAGGCACACAGCTACCTGATGCTTCGCTTTCTCAACTGAAACAGAGATGTGAGTCACAAGGAAATTTTCCACAGGGAACATTTTTTTGCCCATTAATAGCAAACACTGCTGAATGTTTTTTTTCCTCCTTGTACAAAAGCCTGTGGTGAGCTTTTGTGCACCACGGGAACCACGAGAGCTGGTTGTTTTGGAGGGGAACCGGGTGGGGAGGGTGCTGCAAGGAGGAGAGATGGTGATTTTGCAGAGGCAGTTTTGGAAGTGAGGCCTGAGCATGGCACAGAGGGGACATCCCTGGAGCTGCTCTTTCAGACCAAGATGGAGCCAAGGGAGTGCAAACTGTGGACATAATAGCCAGCTGGATGCCAGGCCCTCCAGTGAAGGGCTCTGCAGAGAGTGTTTTGCAGACCCTTCACCTCCTCCAAGACACCTTTTTCCAGAGGAAGGAGATGTGGGGCTGTGCTCAGCCCTGCACTGGTCATCCTGGGAAGTTCCCAGCCTGTGTATCTGGGGATGCTGAGCATTGCTCCCACGTTCTTTTTATTTTTTTCCTTTGTCCCTCTCTTAATTCTTCACGCATCCTGCCCTGGATGTGTCTAAAGGCCATGGGTGCTCCCAACCTGCCCACTGGATTTCCAGGGGAAGGCATGGTATGGGCAGCCTTGCCACACATCACAGGGACAGTGGTGCTCCCGCCGTCCCCATCCCATGTGGGGCACACTCCCAGCCCCGTAGTGCGGGACCACCCACACCGCCCCGCACATCAATCAGCCCTGGCTGAATCTCGCCACTGGCCACCTCTCTGACCCCACTATCTCCCTCCTGTTTCCTTGGGATTCAAGTGCAAATGCATTGGGCCGTGGGCCGTACGGCCCCTAGCCCCGGTCTCAGCCCGCGATGTCTGCCCGGGCTGATGTGGGATCTTCCTCCAGCTGCGAGACCACCGTGTCCTGGCTGATTTACAGCAGGAAACATTGACCTGCAGGGTAACCAATAGCTGATTTTTTTTTTCATCCTTTTTTTCTTTCTTCCCTCCTGATGAGCTGTTGCAATAAAATGACTTTCGTTTTTTTTTCCCTCCTTTCTCCCCAATCTATGCCCAAACCACACTATTGGTTAAAAATATCATCTGTGAGAAGAAAAGGCAAATAAATGGGCACATCAAAGCCAGCAGCCTAGAGCTGTTGGGTTGGGATAAGAAATAGGGCTAGGCCTCGGGCCCATTATCCTGCTGATATCTAATGCCACTGCTTCAGAGTGTGAGAATGGAGCCTTTTTTTCCCTCAGCTGAGCGTACTGGCCCTGCTGGTGTTTGGGAGCACAAAGGCCGCCATCCACCCCAGCTCTCAAGACAGACCGTTGACATGTTGCTCTCAAATTTCATTCCTGAAAATCTGGAACTTTATGCTGAACAAATAACATGATCTTTTTCCTTCATCTGGAAAGGATAAAAACAATTGCTGGCACTCTGAACCGATCACTCTTTCTTTTCCTCCCTCCTCCCTCCCACTTTCCTTGCAAGCCCCGGACTCACTACCCGCAAGTCACAACTTGCATATTTTCATTTGAAAACTTTAAACCATGGAGGGTGAGGGGCAAGAATGGAGGGAAATGAAAAAAGAAGATTAAAAAAAGGATTTAAAGCAGCAATGATATAACCATGAATATCCGGCAGCCAGTGTGCTGCCCCAGCCCTGCTGGACAAGGAGGATGGAGCCAAAGGCAAGGGGTGTGCATCCCTGCTGTGGTATGGACAGTGCTTAATCCGTTTAGGGGCTGGGATGGTGAGGAGGGTTGTACCCTCTGATGGGCATCGAACCTGGGAGAACAGGAGCCGTGATCACTTTGGTCCAAGGCAAAGTCTCGTGAGTCCTCTCAAGCAGCAGGACTTGAGCCAACATTCATCCTGCATCCCGTTCTCCCAGCTTGCTCCTTCATGGGTTTTGCTTCCAGCAGTGCACTGTTGGGAAGAGGAGCCACATCAGCCTTTCCAGCCAGGAGATCCAGAGGGTGAGCAGTGTGTGCTGCCACTACCTTCTGCCTGCAGCAGTGGGTGTTTTAAGCAGGTTTTGTTTACTTCCACCTGTGTAAGCATAAACATTTTCCACTCTGTGTTTACAAATTCTTTTGAAATAGCCTATAAACAGAATTAAAAGAGTGCCTGAGGGTAAAAAAAAAAGTTTAATCATTATTTTTTTTAATATATCATTATTTTACTGATACTGAAGCCAGGTCATGTCCCACTCAGAGCTGGTGCTCCGTCTGCTCTCCTTTGACCTGTTTTGCCTTCTGCGTCCCAGGCATTAAAGGGGTTGGCCACTTCTGCTCCCCTCTGCTAACCAAAACCTCAAAGGCAGTGACACGCATCCCTGCTGGAACGAGGCAGATGTCTACAAACAAAGCACTTGCTGGACTGCTGCCCAGTTGGAAATGCTTTGAGGGGAATGAAAGACCCCAGATGAAGTGCCGATTGCAGTAATTAGGACCTCTGGAGCTCCGCCTGGTAAGCTCACACTGATCTTCCCAAGTTCTCAAAAATCACCTCTGACCTCTCTGCTAACCATCACAGTGCAGCTCCATCCCTGGACAAGCACAGCTTGGCCTGGAGCATGGAAACCAGCGCTGCTGGTGGAAACCAGCTGCCTGCCCACAGGCATGAGTGGTGATGCCCAGCATCAGAGGGGACTGGGACGGCCTTGCTGACAACTGTGGGGCAACCGGCTCCCTCCTCTCCTGGCTCTGCTCCACGGTGTTTTACCTGGCACGAGGGAGTTCAGGTGATACGTAGCTATTACTCATTTTTAAGTAGTGCCAACTGGCTGGGTTATCTGCTGCTCTGAACATGCCTCTCCCTCTCTCCTTTCCATGTTGGAGAGTATTTCCTGCTGGTCTGGATAGTGCTTGGGATTGTTCCCTCTGCTCCAGGTCTGCAGGGGCTGAGGCCACAGAGCTGGTGGGGCCACCAACAGCAACAGGGGGCCATCTCCAGCCATGCTGTGCCAGCCCCATGTGCCAAGAGCTGTGGGCTCTGCCGATAGCAGGATATGTTTTCTCCATGTACAGGAGATAGACGGAAAAAGATAGCCAGCTTGAATTGTGGCCAGGGAGGTTTAGGTTAGCCATTAAGAAATGCTTTTGTGCAACAAAATACCGAATCAGTATCTGGGACAGACCGTGCAGTCTTCATTGAGGAGGGATTTTGAGAACAGACAGGGAGAGGACAGCTTGAGGTCAGTTTTGATGGGCCAGGGAGGAAGGCATCAGGCGTCTGATGCTTTTTCCAGTCCTAATCTCTGCAGCTCCAGGGTTTTGTGACCCCTCCAGATGGGTGATGAGCTTATCTGTGGACCAGTAGGCTGCACATTCTGGAGTGTGTGGGCTGGCCATGCCACTGCTCACAGCACCCACAAACTGTACTCTGCCCCTGCCCTGCCAGTGCCCATCCTGTCCCAGGCTGGCACCAGCATTAAACCAACTCTTAGGAGTGGATTAAAAGCAAAAAAAATCAGCCCAGGCAGTGATACCTTCTGCAAATATAGCCCAGAATGTCCAAGGGAGGGCTGAGCAGGGGATTGCTGCTTGGAAGGGATGAAAATACAAGAATGAGTTGTGGGCTTGTTTCCTCTGTCATCCTTGAATTGTGCTACTCATCTTCTCCTCTGCCCTGCAACCACTGCTCTCTCTCAACCCCCCTGCCTCAAGCAGTCCCCATTCCAGCCCCACTTCATGGCCATAGGAAGATTATGTGAGTGTGGATGGAGAATTAAATGTCATGACTGTCATCACACTGAGAAAGGCCTGGGTGAAGCAGATGCAGGGTCCCGTCTTGCCTCCCACCTCTCCTCAGTGGCAGCCATATGTAAGGCCACCTGGGGCAGGGAGGATGGGGACATGTCCCCAGGAATGCTGTGCTGTGGAAGACATGCAGGTGAGTCAGCATGGATCTGGGATGCCAGCCCAGCTGCCAGCATTGATCTGTGTGATGCCACTGCGGAGACGCAGCCTGGGGACCCTCTCTGCACCCTCAGATGGGGGATTGAGGAGGAGAGGAAGCCATGGCCAGCGCTGGAGCAATGGTGACTGACGTTCACTTCCCAGGAGTCCGTTGGGGAATATTTTTATCCTCTGCGTGTGAGTGTGCTACACGTCAGAGCCATCTGCCACACAGTCACTTTTGGGAGAGCTAGGAAGTGCAGGCATGAAAATCTGTGAAAGTGAGTGCATTCCTGTGCCCTTCAAAGCTGTGTCTCCCCAGGTCTCCTCCCTGTGGTGCCTGGGGACAGAGCTGGGATGACTTCTCCTGCTGGGGAAAGAGACAAATGCTTGCATTCCCTAAAATGGAGAAGGTCTCGAGTTCTGCAGAGCAAGCCCAGTGCAAGCTGGTTCAGACATGGGAAACTGAGTGACACTCTGGCAGCAGCCTCACTGCACAACCAGCCTGATCCCCCCTGTCCTTTCAGAATCTTCCCGTCTTGCTTCAGTGTGCACAGCCCCTTGCACCCAGCTGGCATCAGCCCATCTGCAGAAAGCAGCAAGGAGCTAACCCACTCCTTGTCCCAGAGTGGAGAAGTTACTGCAGGAGTTTTTGTTCTTCTGTATAGGGTGAAGTAGCCTTTGGATAAAAATAAGTGATAAAAATAAATAGAGACATCAGCCCACGCCAAAACACTGGATCTGCTCGCCCTAAAATATCAGGCTGTTGACATTCAGAAACCAGATTCAGACCATCATTTTGCAACTAGCAGGATCCCCCATCCTCATGACAGATGCCCTGGATTAAACACCCCCGAATTTGTGGTATCTGGGGTTTTATCAAAGGAGACTGTTTCCACTTGAGCATCCCTCATTCCAGCCCGGCTGCTTTGCCACAGGAACACGCCTGGTTCGGGTTTACAATGAGCCATCTGCTGCTGATGAGCTGGAGTGGGGAAGACATGTTTGTCCAGTTCCCTTTCAACACTTTCTAACCTCCTTGTGGCCCAGACTTTCCTACCAGAGTGTAGGATTTAATCATCCTTAATGATAGCCAGGCCAAGGATAGCATTCAGCCAGGTTTTCCTAAACAGCTACATCTGAAATCTTTATCTGAGTACAACCTCCCAGTAAATTCCCTGACAAATGACTGGAAACACTGCAGGGTTGTGGCAGACCTATGACCAGGACCAGAATTAAATCAGACCAAAAGCTTAAGCCCTCATAGAATTCCAGAGGGATTTTTGGACATAACTGGTGCTGCAGCTGGGCTTGGTGTTCCTCTCTGCTGCCAAGAGTTGCCCATGCTAGAGGGCTGCTCCACTCCTGCCAACTTGAAGTTACAATTGATCCCGGGAATCCTGTGCAGCTGGCAATTATTTGTATCAATTTTCAGTGTAAGCCAGTACATTGATGATGTGAACTTGGTTGATACCAATAAGATTTATCGTGATTTAACTACACTCCCATGGAGAGTTTGTGCTGATTCCTTTAGAGTGGATTCAAAGTGGTTTTAATTAAACACACATAACTTAGCTGTGTGGATGAAGGCTTGGGCAGGAGCAGTGTGGCTGGAGGTCTAAGCTGGACAGGAGAGGCAGCACATGGGAGGAAGGTATAAGGAAACTGGAGACACGTCTTCTCTGGCTTCTCCTTCCCTGCCCTTCCTTCTCTCTGAAAAGCTGGCAGGGCTGCAACTTTTCCACTGAATGAGATGACGGAAATTTGAAATGCCAAGTCGTGAAAGGTCCATGGCATATGCTGGAAGAGGCGCTGTGCAGACGCAATGTGGTGATGTCACATTGTTTCCGTCTCCTGCGCTGGCGCCAGTGATGGCTGTGCCAGCAGTTCCTCGCTGCAGCTGGCTGTGCCCAGCCTGGGGTGCCTGCACTAGTAATAGGGACATGTTGGGATCCCCCCAAATAAGAGAGGAGACTCACAGCTGAGTGTGAGCAGGTAGAAACGAAACAGCTTTGAAAGCCTTGCAGGCAGCACTCTGCCAGGTAGGGGAGATGGGGACATGAGCCCCATCGAGCAGCATCCTGTGTCACCACAGCAGGCCTTGAGATGGGGCTGGAAAAGAAACACAGAGTCTGGGGGCAGAAATACTAATGGAAAAAAAAGAGTTTTGGGGGACATGCGAAGTCAGAAGTTTTTAGTCTTTTTAAAACTAAACCATGAGTTTTTCCCTCTGCTTTTCTCCATCTTTTTCTCCTGGGAAAGGAAGAAAAGTGGAGAAGGGAAATCACTCAAGCGGTTTTGGGTGAGGGGGCTGGGAAGGGTCTGCCAGATGTGCAAAAATGCTGGAGAAAGCAAAAACTCAGAGAAAAAATTCTGTTTTGAGAGAAGCTACTTTTCCATTCCTTAAAAAAGAAAAAAAAAGGAAAAAAAGAAAAAAAAGAAAAAAAAGAGTTTTTAATGAAAATTTTCAGGCAGTTCCATTGTTTTGCTTCAGCCTTTGATTTAACTACTTGAGCAAGTATTTGACAAAACCCTCCGTGTTTTTCAGGAGGTTTCTTAAATCCCACTGAGGTATGGGATTATGAGAAACAACAAATGGCAAGCTGTCTCTAACCCCACAGACTTTCTCACTCTCGTTTTCTCTCTCACACTAGAATAAAAAATGCAGTGCTCCCTGCTGGGTTCTCTTTAAAATTCACATTGTCTCTTCAAATAAAGGCTGGGAGGGTGAGGTAGTGCTTTGAAAACCAGAACTCAGTCATACATTGCAGGGCCAGATCCTAGAGGATTATTCTCTCTCAAGACACTTTATAACTTCATGAGAACTTCTGGCATGGCTTATCTCACCAACTTAGTGTGAGTGGCCCCAGAGGATGGCAGGGTGACTGAGATCCCCACACCCCTTTCCATCAGGATGGCTGATGGAGACTCTTTAAACTATGATAAAGCAAATTCCAATTTTTTTTTCACCCTGGTGATGGTGGGGCCCGTTTTCTGTGCAGCCAGGGGATGCTCCCTGCATCCAGGCAGAGGGAAGCCCTGCTGCAGCATAAGCCTCTCCATTGCGGCTGGTGCAGGCCGGGCTGTGGTAATGTGGTTTTCCCCTGCTTTTGGTGTGATTTGTGACTGCAGCAGCCTCTGCTGCCCCAAAGCTGTGGTGAGCTGCCAGCATCGCCACTGGAAAGCTCAGAGCTGGATGAGCACCTTGTTCCCAGGAGAAGTGCCTGGCAGGACAGCATGGCTGTGCTTTGCTTTCACAGGGGAATTAAATAGGGGGGCTTTTCCTCCTGACCCACCTGGACTTTTGGTAGCAAAAGCTTGGGAGCAAGTGGGTGAAGCTGGCAAGTTCCTTTGCTGTTGTTTCAGCCTTTCCTTCCTCATTGTGGCAATAAGAGAAATGAAGCTCACAGAGGAGCATTGTGTTGTAAACTGCTGCACATTTCTTTCTCTTAAATGATGCTATCACCAGGCCATTACACTGTCCTGGGACAAATGGATCTGTGCACAGACACAGCACTGAGCACAGACACGTGGACACCACAGCAGGACAGAGCTCCCTATGCAGCACCTGCACCCAGGGGACAAGGACATCGAGACCTCACCACGCCAGACAGGGAGCAAGGGTTGAACAGACCCTTTGAGTGACATTGCAGCCTCGTGAAATTATGACGGTGCCTGTCATTCTTGCAGTACTATGTCTGTGATTTTTTAGTAAACAGAAGCAAAGAGCAACTGTTGTACTCTGGTCCGAGGGTTCAAGGGTTCAGCAGGGCTTATTTACATCTGTACGTGTCTCTGCGTGCTGGGCTAGGGTATGAAGGAGAGTGGCCGGAGCACCTTGGTGTCAGTGTTCCTGAGGCCTTTGCCCTGCTAAACTCTTGGAAACAGAAGATTGGTGGAAAAATGTCGGTTTTGGCAAGTCTTTCATGCACATAGTACAGACCTGTCACAGCGATGTCAAAATTCATCAGCATACTGAACCTATTAAACCTGGGGCAGAGCTGAACCTTCTACAGCTCCGGTTCAGGAGGCACAGCCAAGCCAGCCCTTCAAGCCCTTCTAGGCAATCTCTTTCCCTCGCGGGGCACTTCGGAGCTGCCGTGGGTGGGAGCATGGATGCCAACTGGGAACTCCTCAGGCCGAGCGATGCCCAGCCCCGGCTCCGGGCGGGGGGTGCTCGGGGTGCCCGTGCCGGGGGCAGAGCCGGGGCTCTCCGCGGGAGGGAGCGCCCGCGCGGGGCCGGACGGGCGGGCAATCCCGGGCTCCGCTCCGCCTCGCTGGGCGGGCGGATCCCAGCTCCTGCTTTTCCCGGGGGCTGCAGAGGCTTGTCCTGGCCCTGCGCGATCCTGCTTGGCTGCCGCCCTCCCCGCCTCCCTCCACCTCCTCCTCCTCCTCCTCCTCCTCCTTCACCACCACCACCACCGCCACCACCACCCCCCCATGTGCTTCCTGCCGGGCCAAGTTCGCGGAGCGCCGCCGCACGCCGGGCCAGCGGAGCGGAGCCGTAGCGGAGCGGGGCGCAGGGCAGCGGGCGCGGCTGCTGCGGGGCGCGACGGGGCAGGCTCGGCGGAGCGCCTGCTCCAGCCTCGCGGCGCGCTCGCCCGGCCCCGGCGGCTCCTGCCCGCCCGCACCATGCCGCGGCGGCGCGGCTGCCTGCCGCCCCTCCTGTGCGCGCTGGCCGCCCTCAGCCTGCCGCTGCTGCTGGCCGCCGAGCCCCGCGCCAAAAGTTGCTCCGAAGTGCGAAGGCTGTACGCCGCCAAGGGCTTCAGCCAGAGCGAGGCGCCCAGCCACGAGATCAGCGGTGAGTCGCGATCGTCGCTGCCGCCTTTGTGCGCGCTCGGCCCGGCACCCCCCGGCCCGGCTCCCACCCCGGCGCGGGGCCCGGAGCTCGGCTCGGGGCGCGCTGCCCGGCTTGGCGTGGTTCGGTTCGGCTCCCCGGAGCTCGGCGCCCATCCCGCGCGGAGGGTCCCGGCGCGGCTGCCCGCCCCCTGTGCCGTGGCGGGCGGGACCGCGCCTGTTGCCGGCCCCGCTCCCGGCTCGGCAGCGGCGGGGCGGGCGCTCCTGCCCTTGGGCCGCCGTTCGCCCCGGCGGGGAGCGGGCGGCCTGTCCCGCCCCGGTGCCCGGTGGCTGCTGGCGGAGGGACTGAGACATGGCTCCCCTTATTTTTTTTTTTTTCTGTTTCCCCCCTCTTTCTTTCTTTCTTCATTCCCTCCACTTTCGTCCCGAGGTACGTACGCATCCCGGGGACGGGAGTGCTCGCAGCCGGCAGCAGTAGGAAATGGTAGCTAATGTGCTCACACCCAAAACATTTTATTCTTTTTGTTCCATCCTTCATCTCCCTCCCAGGGCCGCTGCTTTTATTTCCCCTTCTGAATGACCTACTGGACCGCATTCTCCGCGGAACAAAGGAAGTGCCTTTTTAGCTGGAATCCTCGGAGACCACCAAGGACTCCAGCTCATGCACTGCAATTTCGCACTACTTTCAACAATAACAAAAATGCATGACTGAATGGCTCAAAAATGTGGAGTGTTGGAGGCATTCATTTCGGTCTGGGACACTGTCACAACATAGACAGACCCCAAGTAAATACCTTTAGACAACTTAGATAGAAGCTGGGGGTAATCTTTACCATTGCTGTGCCCTCCAGATATGCATACATTATCCTTTTCACTGACAAAATTAAAATCATTTCAGTCTCTTGCGCTTTTATATTATCAGACTAATGATATGCATTTAGCCTACATCTGTTTGAATAAAATTGCAGGCCCGTTTACTTCTCCAACAAATATTTTAATGAGAAACGTCTGACTGGTTGCAGTTAAAATACTCTCTCCCCTTCACTCTGCCTGCTTTGTAAAATGGTCTCTAATAAATAGTCTTGGATTTGAGTCCAGCCCTCATCAGTGTAGGATCAGGACATGAGCAGACCTCCTCTTAAGTCCAGTATGGGGAAGGTTTGACCTAGTCCTTATTTTATATATTGTTGTTTAAGATGACTTGGTGAGCTTTGGAAAATGTCAGGAGTAGATCATGCTGACGGGGCTTCCATTTGAGTCTCTAAAGCTGTCATCTGTTGGAGAAAAGTGATGAGCAAGGTAAGATTATTTGACGAAGGGCTTTCTGCAACGATATGCTGAAAATATCAGCTGGGTTATGTTGCTGTTCCAGGGGCACAGGGAGTCTGTGTCTGGCCTTGCTTGGAAAGCAACAGGTCTTGCAAAGTTGCATGTTAAATGTAATCCTGCTATGTGGGATGTTTCAGAGAGAGTGGTGGAAGTCTTTAAAGGAGGTGTGCTGTGTACAGCTTTAAAGTGTGGTGTACCTCAACTGCGACTGAATTTAAAATTAAACCTGGAGTGGGGTGCTACACCTGCTGCAGTTTCACATTCCCCCTGTTAATTCAAGTGGTTTTGGCATGGGTTGTGTGTAGAGGCTCCGGATCTCCCCTTTTGCCGCTCAGCTGGTATATGTAGACGTAACCACCAGTCCCACTGCTGGTATTGAACTTTCTCAGAGTGGAGAACTTCACCTGCCATTGCCTCTGTGGGATCAGCACGGGGCACTGGAGTGCCATGGACCAGGTGATAATGCTGGAGGCTGAGGTCTCGCACCAGAGTAGGAGGTCTGTGGTGTGTATTGTGTCTCCAGAAATGAGTCACTTGCCAAAGCTTTGATTTCAGTTGGTGTTTCAGGTGATAAGTGGCGTGTTTTCCATCAGGAGGGTAAGTGGTTTGGAAAGGCCGTTACCTGGACGCCTGGCTATCGGTGGGAATGATATAAATGTGTGTGAGGGAATGAGCCATGTGCTTGGACAAGTATCCCATTGGGGTGGTGGTGGAAACTGTTGATTTCTCCTTGGTAGCATCTCTCTGCTCACTAGACTGGGGTAGAGGACAGGTTGGGGAGGGTTCAGTGGGCTGAATGGAATCACTTGTGGACACATGAATGCTGATGGAATGATGTGTGGACACACGGTTGTTACTGGCATGAACTCATGTCGGAAGTCCCATCAACTTATTTGTTAGATTTTTGTACTGATTTGATGGATTATGCTTTATTCTCACATTCCCTTAGCAAGTTGCTTTAGCTCACAGTGCAGACAGAAACTTCCTAGCATCTTTGTGAAAAGGTGTCTTAAAAGCTGTGGCAAATTTGTTTCTGTAAGTGTAGTGATTTCTTTGCTGTCAGGGATTACTGATCCTACAAAATGTTGGCCTTGAATTGCCAAAGTGAAGCAGCTGGGTGGTGCAGGCAGATGTATCCCTGCACTGGGCTATGTGACAGCAAGTGAAACTCATCCTCACTGGAAGGGCATGGGAGTCATTTGGGGTTTTATAGCATCTCACATTAATTTTTTGGCAACATTTAATTTCTTCTGGAGCAGTAGGTATGTAAACGTTTTTCTTTCAAGGAAATGTCCATTCCAAGAGGCATTTTATCTGTATCATTGCTATTTCAGTGGCATTAAAAGGCTGCTCCTTCTCCATAATTACCCAGGAGTTCACTTTAATATTTATTTAGACCAGGTTTAGGACCTAATTAGAGTATGCATAAATAGCAGTTTATATCTTGCTGAAGTACCTAGGCATTTCTGAAAGAAGTGCACAGCTGGTCAACTCACTGCTTGCTTGATAAGAGATGTAAAATGGGTTATTTGTGGTGTTGGACATAGAGAACTTGTTTCCTTTTATGTAGCCTTGGTGTTAGAGATATAAACACAAACTACTGCTATGAATCTGTGTGGAAGCTTTTCATAATTTGTGGCCCTTTGGTGCTGCTTTGTACCCGAGTGTTCTTCAGTGGCTGCTGCCCCTATTAGCCCTGTGATGTGTGTGTGGCAAAGCTCCTGGAAGTGGTGAGATGCAATCTTGCTGTTGCTGGAGTGGTCAGTGCTTTCGTAGACCTGATGTCTACACAGTTGGTTTGTGAAACCTGACTCTAGATAGCGTGTAGATAGTAGGTGGTGTGGGCAGAGCACCAGCCTGTAACTGCTTTTGAGATGACTTTGACAATTTCCCAAGGATGGTTCACATCTTGGGAAGTTCTGAGTCCCAGAGCTGCTGACTTTGTTCAAATTTGACCCAGAATGTGTTGCTCCTTATGGATCCCATGTGTCTCCAGGCTATCATGGTGATGGGGCAAAACTCCCCCAAGTGACCATCTGCAGGGGCTGCTTACCCTGGTTGGTCTGGTGGGGCTGCAGAGTGAAATGCAAAGAGAGCTGGTGCAGAGGCATCCGGAGACCCACACTAGGTGGCTGGGATTTAAAAAACAAAAACCCCGCACCCAACCTTTCTTTCAAAGGCTGCTTCTTGCCCTCAGGTGTTAAACAGACGGAAATTCCTTCCCTTTTCCTGTTAATTGGAAGAAGTAGATATTTCTTTTCCTGGACTGAAAAGGGGAAAAATCCCGTCTTGCCTGCTGGAGGAAAATGTAGCCCGTTAACAACAGGAAAAGTTCCTGCAGCAGTGTAATCCCTGCTCTCGCTGGCACTGCTGTCCTGGCAGTGGTGAGGAGCACAGAGCAAACTTGGAGCCTGCCTTTGCAGGGGGCTGGGTGCAAGCAGCACTCTGTTCAGTCTCAGTGAAGTGTTCAGTGTAATTAATCTCTGTTTGAACCGAATTAATTGTATAGCTGCATTTATTTGTGAGAGTAGTTGAGAGCAGTTTGTTCCCCATGGCAGAGGAAATCGGTTGACCCTTGGTTTTGCTCTTTTGGGACTTTGCCCAAAGTAACTTTGGGCAGGTGTGCCCTGATGTCCTGCTGCTCACTTGTCCCCAGTGTGTTTATGGCTGTCATTAGGTGCCTTGGTGTGCTGCTCTTGGTCAGTCAGGAAAGCTGCTTTGTTGGCATTGCTGTTTGTTGTGGTTTAACCCCAGCCAGCAACCAAGCCTCACACAGTCACTCATTCACTCCACTACCAAGCGGATTAGGGAGAGAACCAAAAGGATAAATGGTAGGAAACTTGTGGGTTGAGAAAAAGACAGTTCAACAGGGAAAGCAAAAGCTGAGCATGAAGGCAAAGCAAGGAATTCACTGTTTCCTTGGGCAGACAGGTGTTTAGCCATCTCCAGGAGAGGAGGGCCCCATCACACGTAACAGTGACTTGGAAAGACAAATGCCATCACTCCAAATGTCTCCTTTCTCCTTCTTCCCACCACTTTATATACTGACCATGATGTCATATGGTCTGGAATCTCTCTTTGGTCAGTTGGGGTCACCTGTCCCAGCTGTGTCTCTTCCCAACCTCCTGTGTACCTCCAAGTTCCTCCCCAGCATATCAGTACAAGAAGCAGAAAAGACTGGCTGTGTGTAAGCCCTGCTCAGCAAAACCAAAAACTTTTCTATATTGTCAACCCTATGCTCAGCACAAATCCAGAACATAGTCCCATACTAACCACTGTGAAGAAAATTAACTCTACTCCAGCCAAAACCAGCCCATTGTTTTACATGTCAAGTTCAGCAAACACTTCTTTAGTTTTTCACATGCTTCTCTTCCACGTGGCCTCTTCTAACTGAGAAACGGTTTCTGGCTCCCCTCCAGGCCAGTGTTACTCATGCTGTCTGGCACTGCTGAGCCTGTTGCAGTTGGTTTGCACGAGGCAGCTCTGGGACTTGCTGTGTTATGAGAAGTCATCGTTAAGGTCTGTTTGAAGGTGTGGAGCGACCTGACCACCAGCTGTACCTGTCTGCCATGACTCCTGTCCAATGAAGGCAGTGATCCTTGGCGGGCAGGGGGTTTTCTCCTGCCTGGCACGCGTTAATGGAGTGATTGCCTGGCCACCTGTGGGCGGGGAAGTGACCGTTGGAGAACATCCCCACAGCAAACACAACTCCTGGCACGGAAAAGTAAATGAGAGAATTGCTTGAAGTATTTTTAGCTGCTTCTAATGTCATTTAGCAACTGGAAACAGCGGGAGGGGGTAGCTGGCAGTGTGTGACTTGCCTGCGGGCCACCGACGAGCGCCCTGGTGTCCGGTGCTGGCGGCCACGTGGCTCGGTGAGTGTTGGCAAGAGCTGGCGGCAGCTCCCGGCTGAGTCACGGCTCCGGCCGCCGCTCGCCTGGGACGCTGCTTTCTCTCTGCTAATGGGCAGCGCAGGGTTTTGTTCAGCTGCAGTGGCGCGCCGTGTCCTAGCAGCCGGCAGTGTGAAGCATGTGGTTAGCAGCAACTGCTTGCAGTGGTCCGGGCTGAGTGGGAGTATCGTTTTCCTTGGCAGACACTTCATAGAAAGTTCTGTTTTTTTCTGCCAGAATAAGCAGTCATTACATTCCATACAATTCATAGTCAAATTATTATCTATTGTTAAAATGGCCTTAATTATCAGATGTTTCCTTAGACATGTAGCTGTTTTTTAAGAGGCTGAATAGGCATGTGTACATTGTGCAGAAGGCCTGAGCTGCACAATGTTTTCAGTACTGTTTTGTAGTTTCAGGGAGATTTTCTGTGGCTTTCATATGTCAACAGGCTTTTTATTCATACTGAAACAGCAGCAGAGCAAGGCCAACACGACAGCAAGGCACTGTTTTGGGTCTCTGCATCTCCTCTCTGCCATGGTATTTCCTTGATACCTATGGAGCTGAGGAAGTTCAGGATGAAGCATCACTGCTGTGTGTGTGATGGGTCTGATGGGAGAAGGTCCCAGATGAACGTTTTCTGTCTTGGAGGTGCAGGTAGCCTCTGCCCAATAGGGCCAGGACCTCTGTCAGGAGGCTGGAAAGGTCCCACTTCCTTGAGGTGGTGATGTCTGTGGTGGTAGCCTGTTCTTGGTGTTGGATGGTAGCTTGTGCAGACCCCGCTGTCCTAGTTATGTGCAATGGGTTGCCAACCCTGGAACCTGCATGGACGGGGAAGGATTGCCGGTGCTTCTCAAGAGGTGTCAGACATGTGGTTCTCATCTCCTGTCCCCTTCACACATTGCCATTCCCATGGACTCACCATGGACTCCTATGGATGTGCGTGTGTGTTGAGTTGCACAGGCTCAGTCCTTGACATCTTCTGCAGGTTTGGGCAACGCCAGGATGGAGCATCAGGATTATTCAGTCTGCTGAATTCTTTGCCTCCTCCCAGAAGAGGAGCAATCTCCAGAGACCTAATTACTTGCTTCTGTTGTGCTTTTTTTTTTTTTCTTTTTTTTTTGGGGGGGGGGGAGGGGAAGGAAATTCTTGTTAGCCAGAGAGGTCAGAATGTATGTCTCCTCGCCCAGCGGCCAGGCTGAGAGTGAGCTGCCAGTCCCGGTCTCCCGGGCAATAACCTCCTTGCATTCCTCGCATTCCTCCTGCTTTCTCTTTCTTTTGAGATTATGAAGATAACTTCCTTCTCCCATTGCTAAGCAATGCAAGGACCCAGTAAGTTTCCCTCTTGTTCCCTAAATTACCTCATGTGCTCCAAGATGCCCCATGGCAAACCCCTCTGGTGCCCTGAAAGGTGCAGTTCATGTTCTTCACTGGGGTTTGTGCATCTCCCAGGGAAAAAAACTGCTGTGTGTATTCTTTTTTTAATTGCCAAGTGTTTTAATTAAAAGATATTACTACGTTGTTGTAGCCCATCTTACCTGCTTCCTGGTTTGTTAAAAAAGTGTTTCATTAAACTGTTTTGTTTTTCTAGGGGAGATTTTTTTGTTTTTCTTTGCCTGTGAAGAATACGTGCAGCCCTGCAGAGGCTGTGGCTGAAGCACAGTGTTTGTGCCAGAAGATTTTCTTCTTGTTTACATCTTTCTGGTCTGGGAAAGGTGCTTGGATAAAAATAGCATGTTGGGAAGAGGGAACCTGGTGAGAAAGTGTTGGAGACTATATGTTCAGAGCTGGTGGCAGCCATGTGGGCTGGTGGCAGGCTTTGCCCCTGTGAGGATGTGGCTGTGGTAGTTTTCTTAGGATGGTGTTTTCTGTTTGAAAGTGGCCGTGGTTGGCACAATCATCTTCCCTGCTAGTTCATGCCTTGCAGTCTGTCACTTCTCATGTCTCTGTGGGTCCTGGGAGAGGAGGGAGGTGGGATGGGGTGACGGTCCCCAAGAGCAGCAGTGCATCACCTCACTAGCAAAGTGCTCGAAAGGATGGAGATGGTGCTTGAAAAGTGTGTGTGAGGATACCAACTGATGAGATCAATCTTCATTAAGGGCTACTCAGTGTTGATTTTAATGTGAAATTAGACTGTAGTACCTCTTTCCCAATGTAAAGCATTGCCAGATTCCCAGCCTCCCCAAAAACACTTTTAGAAATACTTTCTTTGTTGTTCACCTTCTAAGCGGAGAAATAAAATCTGTTAGTTTCCTGTCTTTCTACTCGTATTTTCTGTGGCTTACACAACCAGTGGCTGATGGACTTGGATTTGTGGGAGTTCCTTGTGAGGGAGTTCTCTCTCTGCAAGCTTTGTTGTTGGAAAGGTACATGGATGGCAGAGAGGGGCTGTCCTGAGCAAAGGATTTTGAAGGAGTATTTCTCTTAATGTTTCCAATTTAGAAGCTGAGAATTGTCTGGATTTTAAGCAAATTCAGATGGGAGCAAACAATGATGAAATGTTTAAAATACGTTTGAACATTTTTGTCGGAATAGGAAGAGTTCTTATGCAGGCGAAGCTGCAGCTTTTGGGAGGTGAAAATATGTGGCCCTTACACATTGTCAGCAATGTTGCTGCTTTTTTTTTTTTTCCCTTCTTTTTCCTTTTTTAAAAATGCTCATAGGAAATTGGCTTTGGTAATTGAGTTTCTACAGAACCACAACATCCAATAGCTGTTCCTTTCCAGGGGTCACCCTTAGGTTAGTTTAAGTAATGTGCAGTCAGTTTAACCTCTTGTGGTTTGTAGTGCTATTCTAGAAATTACTGGTGATTTGGGGTGTGTTAGAGTAACAACTTCACAGGAAAACCCCAAATGTCAGGGTGTCTGGTTTTTGGAGAGCTCTGACCACTTGCCCTGTGAAAACCAGGCACCTCGAGGTACATCCCTTCTGCATCGGAAAATGCAGTTTAAGCCTTCATGGCCTGTTGACTTTCCTTTTGAAAGAAGCTGAAATAGCCTTGTGTGATTTGTTTACCTACACTGGCTTATAACATCCGCCTGCTTGGAAGCACTGTGCAGAACCTGTGCTGGATGCTCTGTGTTGTGTTGCATCGCCCTGCGTGACACTGATGGAGGAGGAGCAGTGCTCTGGACCCCCAAATCCCAGGGTTTAGGGGATTTGCTGGCAGCAGAGGGCCAGCTTTAAGAAATTACGAGCTGGGGATTTAGCTTTGTAGCATTGACAGTTTGGTATAAAAAGCTCTGTGTTGCAGGCTGTGATGACAGGGGGTGATAAATCACTCTTGGCTGATACTACAGGTTCTAATAATGGTGTTTTAAAAAGATTACATGAGTTTTAATAGAAACTTTTTGCTTCTTTGTACTCTCCTCTTTTTAAAGAGTGGAACCTGTTTTGATTCAGCATTCTTGGAACATAGAGATGGAGCCAGGATTTTTACTGGGCTGAAATGCAGTTTTTTGCTTCTCCTACAAACATGAGGATGTTGTTTGAGTGTCTTTATAGCCAACTGGCTGGCAATGTCCTCTTTGCAAGGGAGCTGGCTTGTTTGTTTTAAAGGTAACTTTGCCCTATGGAAGATTAAAGAGCAAGCAGCTTCACCCAGTTGTGGTGAGTGCTGCCATTGGAAAGAAATTAGTGATAGGGAGAGCTTTGCAATAAGGGGGATAAATAACCTCCTGCACCTGCCTTGACTTTCCTTGGCCTATTCCCATGGGAGGGACAGAGCATTTATGTGATCAAAGAAACGAGCACAATTACAAGCCTGATGGGAAATCAGTCTCTTGCCAGCTACGTATGGGCACCCAGGCAGGCTTTGCCTTTGCTCTGAATAGCGTGGGCTGGATTTTTCTTGTGTCCCTGCCAACCTTAGGGTTTCTAAAGTGTGGTGGTCAGCAGTCCTGGGGGGGCAACAGGGTGCCTGGTGAGCCAAGGCAGTGAGGCAGTAGCAGCCATGTCCTCTTGCCTGGGCAGAGGCACTGGGAACAGCTGGCAAACAACCGGCATGCAGATCAGGGGTCAGAGTAGTGCTGCTGGTTTAGTTTGGGCTGGAGAAAAAGAAACAGGCTTCCTCCTGAGTTTTGGCTTGGTTTAGAGACAGAACTGAGGATGCCATAGGGCCATACGGTTTTCTTTTCAGTGGGGGGAAAAATGGCTTTAATAGCGTCTGCTAATGATTCAGCGTTGTTTACATAATAATTGTGGTTCGCTTTCATTAGCTCTCATAATGAGATTGCTTTCTTCCAGTGCAATCGCTTGCTGGTTTGGTTTTACATGCTCCTGCTCCCCGAGCATGGCAATGGGATGAGGAGGGAGTGCAAGGGCTCTGTGCCTGGCATGGCCTTCGTTCCCTGGCTCCAGGCATGGAAGAAAGCTCACAGCTTCTCACTGGAAAGGAGAGAAGGTGAAGGGGTTGTGTACAGCTGGGACACAACAGTACACAACCAGGTGGTGGTTTGGAGCATCATCGTAGTGGTTTGGAGCATTATGGCATCTTAGTGGAGTTGGGTTTAAATCCATTTTGTGTGATTTCTCAGCACAGGTTCTCTCATCTTTGTACTGAAAACTCTTGGGCTTATCTGTTTACGAGGGAGAGAATACAGTGACCTGCTTCCACCCAGAGGAAGAAGCCAGGTCCTTTTGTCTCCCAGTTCCACCGTATCAGAAGTGCTGGTCTGTGACAGTGGATGTGCTTCATGGATGCTGTTTGTGTGTAGCTGCTGCAGCCTAACCTTGATGTTGTACTTGTTTGCATTCCATGTCTGAGTAATTGTGAACAGCGGCAGTGGTCCCCAGGCTGCAAATGCCTGCCTCCTGCAGCACCCAGCTGCTGTGCCAAGGAGCTGCCATGCGTGCCGGGGGATGACACCCACTGCTGAGCTCTTTTAAATTAATAATGTTACTGGGAGGAAAATACAATAGTGTCAGTGCTACCTTTTGAAAAGGTAAGGCTGGGTGCTTGGTTGGGTGGTTTTTTTCCTTTGTAGCTTAGTAGTGGGTGCATGAGGGTTTCAGAGCAGCCAAGTGCCGGCAGGCAGGCCGTGGCTGACCCTGGCACAGCGCTGGGCTGGGGCAGAATTGGGTCTCCATGGAGCTGTGGGTGCTCACCCAGGGATGCCATGGGGAGCATGGGGGCCTGTGTGTGTGGCTTTGCAGATGTCCTGGGGAATGCATAGCCTCTCCCCCTTGGCTGCAAGTGACTGTTCCTTTAGAAATACATCTCAATTTGTTGCCAGTGGTAGATTAATGGCTCGACTGCTGAAGGGTTCTGAGCGGAGGATGAGTTGACCACCTTTGCCTTTGCAAAACAAAACACTTTTATGGGGGGTTGGGAAAGGTGTGACTGCTCTTGGCCATGTGGCTTCTGCTAATTAACATGAGTTAATTGAGGCTGGTTGGAGCGCTGTAGCTTGGTGGGTAGAGGAGGCTGGAAGAGATGGGGCTCAGGGCTGCTCAGCCCTGTTGAATCCAGCCCACCAAGGGGATCCTGGTGGGGGCGCCTCACTAGTGAAAACTCCACACAACTCAGCCCTCCACGTTATTAAAGGCTCCTTTATACCTCTTCTTGCCATAACTCCTGTGAGAACAGCCAGTCTTTTCAGCAGCCTGAAACCTTCCTTATGGGGAAGGTTTTGTGAGGGGAACAGCCTGGCTGGCACGGCGCTGCTCCAAACCAGCCCTGAAGCTGTTATGGAAGCAGTCTGGGAGCGGGCAAGGGTGCCAGGCTAGCCTAGTGCTCCTGTCCAGCCTTGCCAAAACAAGGGCTGGGTCCACTCGCTGCCCAGCTGGCTCAGTAGGATCCTGAAAAATAGTTGTGGAAAGTAGGGGTTAATTTCTAGGTATCAAAATATGCACAAAAGGTTAAATGAGACTTCCTCCTTGTCAATGAATTACGGCTTGAAAATATTTGCATTCTTTCCTGAAAGATTTAGGAATAATTATACAGCACTCAGGGGCAAGGCATTCCCAGATAAACTTAACAACTCTATAATTTGTACTCGAGGCAGGGTTTCCTGTAAATGACAGCTTTGTTTAATTTTACAATACTGCTTCCAAATGTTTGCTGAGTATGAATTCCCAGCTAAACTGGACTTGTGAATCTGGAAGAGTATTTATTTGTTTGTTACTGCAGACAGTAAGAGCTGCTGTGTGAGGCTAAAACTTGGCATCTGCTTTTCAAGCTGTAGGCATCTCTCCCCAGGCAGGTTTGGTGCAGTGGGCAGCCAATGTAGGGTATGAACAGCTTTCCAACTTCTCTGTATAAAATTTCTGAGCTTCTCTAGGATCTCCTTCTGCTCTGCCTTTCTTTTTCTGGGGTTGGGAAAGAAATGCTGCAGTCGCAATGCACATACTTTATTTCCATTACTCAAAGCTGGAGTCATGCATAGTTACAGCCAAAGACACTTCAGCAGCTCTGGGGATAACAAGATAGCTGACAGACTGGAATGCGGATTTATCAGGGGTAAAAACTGGCAAAATTCCTTATTTCTGGTTCTTCTTTTTAAATAGGTCCTTCATGCTCCTGCTGCAAGATCCCACCACGTGTTTAACCCCTTGTGTTCTCCCAGCTGGATACAGGGGATGAGAACTGGGGCTGCCCATGTTTCTTTTGGGATTAAATTGCTCAGTCCCACATAGTTCCTAGGTGTTGTTTTTAAACTGCAAAGCTCTTTAAGAAGTTCTTTCAATGGGTTTTTATTTTAAAGTGCAAGCCTTTGCACCAGATGTCTGTCTGAGTGACCACAGAATGTAAGTTTCACTGTGTGTTGCCTTTGGACTGGCAGTTTGGGAGACTACTGGGCAGTTAACATAGGCAGATTGTGCCATGAAATCAGTTTCCTTGGATTTGATTCATATGAATTTCTTTCAAAGCAAATCTCTTTATTGGATTCAGTTTCATTTTGCTGTAGAGCTACTTTTACTGTGTCTTTTCTAGGACCTGGATATATTTATATTACTATGATAAATAGGTCATATTCAGCTCCATGGATTTTCAGTTATATTTATATATTAATATTGCAAGACATTAAGCAATTTCTTTTTGGGGAAACAAGTTATGGCAGAAGGAGCACACTTGGAAGTTAAATAGATTAAGTGAAATCCCTCAATTACAGGAGTGAGGTTCAGAAGACAAGTCAGGCAGTTTAGGGAAGGAGTTTCAAGTTAAAATTTAACCTTTCCCAGTCTTCTGTGAGCAGCGGTGCAGCAAGACCTGCCTGCAGCCAGCCCAGTGTGGGAGCCTGGGGTGAGGGCTCTGATGTGGCCATCTGCAGGGTGGATGGATTTGGAGCTGGTGGTTGTGCCTTTGGTTGAGAGTCTCGACCGGCTGAGAATGAAGAGAATTTCACTTTTTATTGGAAAAAGGAAAGAATTGCTCAAGGATTGCAAAACACTTTGTTTTGGAAAAAATGCCATTGTTTGAAAATAGCACAAGAACAGGAGGGGAGCTGTCCCTAAGCCTGTGGCAGTCTTGGAAATCTTCTTACCTGTCCTCAAGTGAAGCTTCAAGGCTTAAGTGTTAGCTTGGAGTTTTGTCCGAGGGTGTTCAGGCTGGAGGGCTACACTTCTCCCATTCCTTCCTCTTCCTTTGGTCGTGTAAGGATGGGGAACTTTATTCTTTTTTAATTTTCTATTTTAAGTAGGAGGGGTAGAGTTTAGAAAGGAAAGTAAGTCTTGGCTTTTGGACAGAAACACTGACGGGGTGGTAGCCAGCACTTGGTCTCTCATGGGATAGTTGCTGGCTCCTGGTTTTCTGCCCTCTGTGTCCTTTCTGCTCCCTGCATTTATCTTCTTGGCTGAGCCCCAGGCATGTGGATTTGAACCAGTGTGGCCCATCGCCACTTTGCTGCAGGCCTTTGTTTGGGTGCTGCTTGGCCTGTTTTGTCTGGGTGCATCCCCAGGATGGGTCCATCCCCACAGCGGGAAGCTGCTCTGGTCGCAGCACAGTCATCCACTGGAGACACCCAGCCCATGTGGATTTGCCACACAGGGCAGCCCTCCTGCCAAAGCCTTTTCTCAGCCCTGCCAGGATCTCCCCATATAGCCGGCACGTTGCTCAGTGCCTCCCCATTGCAGGGGCTGCCCATCGTTCCTCCAGGCTTTTTTTCAGCTGCAAACTTTATTTTATAGAGTGTTTTTGCTGATGGAGGGTGCCAGGACACAGCAGTGGCTGTGGGGAGGGAGGAAGGGAGCTCCTCTTCCTGCTTCAGAAAGACTAACACAAGTGGTAAATCCATTCCATCCTTCTAATCAGCCATCCCTTCCCCAGGGCTCACAGAGCCAGGGCTGTTTACCTTCCTGCTGGTGGATGTCGGATGATACTGCCTAGGAGGTGGATGGCAAAGGTCCTGTTTGCACTCCCTCCTCCCCCCAGGTTGCTCAGGGCTGTGCTTAAGAAGACAAGATAAACCCCTTCGATGCCTGCCAGGAAAACCTCAATGCAATTGTCCCCTGGTGCAGTTGGATGCTTTCAGTCCAGTGTGTTGTTTTCCCATCCCACCAAAGCTGTTTGCACAAGCCCAGCTGCTGTTCAAGAGAGGGGATCAAAATTGTGGTCTGCAGGTGATCAGTCTGTGCAACACCAGTGCTGAGGTCTCTCCCAAACTTGCTTTTTCCAAAATACCTAAGAAAATGTGACCCTGTGCCGTGTTCCCATGTGGACCAGCAATGAGAAGGCACGTGCTTATCCTGTGAAACATGTTTGGAAGGAGGATAGGGAATTCAAAAAGCTTTAATTGTTAAAGGTTGAAGTGGACTCCTGCACTCTCCTGTTGTCATCTGGGATGCTGCTGTCCCTTCTGGAAGGGATTTGCTCAAATAAAGGTGGCAGCACATAGATTGACTTGGGAATTACTGCAGAGATGTTGGGATGTATCTGTGCTGTGATGAGGAGTGCTTGTCTGAAGCTGGCGGCAGATACGGCTGGTGTTCACAGCTGTGCCGAGGAGAGCAGGAGAGATAGGGCATTCTGGAGAGGGAAAGAAGGAGGAATTTTTAATTTTGTGATATCCTTATCTTAATCCTTTCTCCCTTCTCTTCTATCCCCCTTCTCACCCCTTTCAGTGTAGGTTAAACTACTCAGCCTCGCCTTTTCCACAAACACTGGCAGGCTGGTGGTTCCAGATCTGGGAATACATTGAGAGTCTGTTTCAGTAGCAGGATGGGTTTTTGGACGTAGGTAGTGTTGTGCTCGTGGAGCACAGTGCAGTGCTTGTGTGAGCTGGGTGGCTTCTGCAGCGGATACCTGGCTGTTGGAAAAGTAACACTTGGTGGGAATAGCAGTCAAGGGCTTAAAAGCACGTTTTTCAGGTCCAAAAATCTTTTTTACAAACTCAGCTGTGATCTTAGCTCTGAGGTGTTTTGTCCAAG
Organism: Lycocorax pyrrhopterus obiensis; assembly: GCA_014706295.1. Classification (NCBI taxonomy): domain Eukaryota; kingdom Metazoa; phylum Chordata; class Aves; order Passeriformes; family Paradisaeidae; genus Lycocorax; species Lycocorax pyrrhopterus. Next base: position 19,836,793 of record JACSVZ010000005.1, read on the forward strand.
GGGAGATGAAGCAGGGAGGTGGGAGATGTAGGGGATGGTTCTGAACATCACCAGCGCACAGGCTGTGCTCCTGTCCCAGTGCTGCTGCTCCCTGGGTGAGGAGGCAGCGACCCCACCATTAGGATCTCTGGGCAAATGTCCTGCCCTGTGCCTGGGGTTGATGCCTCTTGCCTCTCCAGGCACCATCCTTTTCTTTTTTTTTTTTCAGGGAGATTGAACCTGGAGCTGTCTCTCTAGCTGGAGGGAAGATTTCCATTGACACCCTCCCTCTGTATGGTGGCCCACTTTCAGGGAGTTTCAAAGGTCCTGGGCAAGTTGCACCTTGAGTTTTTGGCACTGGACATCCCCTGTCTCCTGTTGTGCTGCTTATTTGCCTTTCTCCATGTGTTCCTTCAGCCTTGGCCATGTGCGTTTGGAGGTTTGTCTTATTTACATGAGCGGTTCTCGGAAAGTTCAGCTGAAAAGCAGCTTTTTTTCCCTGGGAACAGCCAGGAACCACTAGTGTGGGATCTTTGTGTATAAAGTTGCCTTTCTCCCATTATAAACAGTGGCCCTAGGATGGATGTGCGGTGGACCTGTTTAGATTTAAATCTGACCCACCTCCTCCTTTTCAGTGCTGGCATCCCCTTTGAGCAACATGTTCTTTCCTGCCTTTTGCAGTAGCGCTTTTTTACTGGTGTGAGTTTTTTAACCTTTTAAATTGGAAAGTCCTATCAAATTGGGGTGTCCTGCTGTAGGCAGCAGTGTATGATTTTTTTTTTAATGTTTTTTTTTTCCCAGTGCAATATCAGGTACACAAATTGCTCATTAATTTCCCATGTAGCCTTTCTCCTGATGGCCTGGCAATCCAAGATAGCCTGATAGCCACAGAGAGCCTATTGCATGTCCCACTTGGCCCTGGGAGCTGACTGAGGGAGGGGATGAGCTGAGAAGCACTCATCTGTGCCTTGGTCCTGCATCTGCAGTGGAAGAGGTGCTGCAAGATCAGGCTCTGCTGGCTATCCCTCCCAGAGCCCTTCATCTGGGCTTGTTTCCCCAACCCTGCTTTGCATCAGATTGATGCAAGCTAATTATTTCTGAAACCTCTAATTGGTGGCTCTTTCTGGTCCAGCTGTTTGTACAGTCATGAGCAGAGTGAAGACTTGTGGCAGAGCAGCATCACCTTTCTTCCCAGGAAGGCAGGCTGGAGCAAGGGGTTGACAGCATCCCTAGGGTCATTGATGAAGCAAGAAAGGCTTTTGTGTGGTTTTGTGGGCAATGCTGAAAAATGCAGCATTCCATAAGCTTGCTGTTTTACTGGGTGCTCATAGAGTGCAGCTGTGTACTGAGATGTAGCATGGGCTCCTCAAAATTGAGTTGTGTCTGTGATGCTCTGGAGAAGCATTTCTGGGGTGATGGCAGTGATTCTTCCAGACTCCTGGAAAGCTGCTCTGCAGTGGAGCTGCTTAGCTGGAATATTTGGCCACAGACTGGCTCATTGTGGAAGGGGCATTGCCTATGTCTGGGCTGAGAAGGTCATCCTGTGCTGAGCTAAACTGGGGGGACAACCAAGGACCTTTAATTGTGGAGCAGCCCAAGTGCTCTGCCTTCCCTCTGGTGCCAAAACAGTCTCCATGTTGCTATGAAAATGTCTTGTGGAAAACTTTCCACTTAGAACCGAAGTCTCATTTATGTCTGCACAGGACCTGCTCTTGGACTGAATTTTATTTTCAAAGCAGATGAGACTTTCTGGTCTTTGATGGGGTGGAAATAACTGCTCCACCAACTTGCAGCCCACCTGCCCTCAGGGGTCTTGGAGCCAGTGGGGCGTTTTGGCAGAGGAGATAGTTTGTTCAGCAAGAGCACTGTAGGGGTTGAGTGGAGCAGTGGGCAGCACAGCTCTCTCAAACTTAGTTTGTCAGCCCTCTAAAGAATTAGTTTTCAGGGGACCACAGCTCCCCATATTGCAACCTTCAGACTACTGCTCTGCTCCCACAGACCCCTCCAGTCACCCCCAAGACTGCAGACTACAAACTGAATATGAAATGCTTAGTAGGAGCCAAACTGCCTTGAAAAATGTGTGGATGCAAAATTAATTTGAAAAATCTGGCCTTTTGTGTATTTTTTTTCTGGAGTCTTTTAACCTGCTCTAAGTTCTTGTGTTATCTGCACTCTGCTTGGCATGCTCTGCAGGCAGGAGAAGGGCTTATTAATGTGGGTTTTTACATAGATAAATGTGGTTGTGAAGTACTATTGACACATGGAAATGTTGGTGGATGCTTAGAGGAGGATCAGCTGCTTTGTGATAGCTCTGTGCCAGTTCCCTCATTTAAATATAGTTACGAAACCCAGTTTGTAGCAAAGCATGTTGTAAAAAAAAAAAAAAACACAAACCACATTTCTGTGGCTTAAAAAGAAGAAAAATCAAACCCAAAACCACACACAGCCCTCCTTAGTAAAAGTTTTGCGCACATAGGAAACAAAGGCATCAGCATTTGCTTGTCAGAGCTAATAAAGTTTGCTTGGATCTTAGTTTTTCTGCTTGATTTCACAAAGTAATTGAAACTTCCTTTTTGCTGCAAGCCCTTTTTTCCCTCTTTTTAAAAAATATTCTTGAAAGAACATCTTTTAGTCAGTGAGTTGATGGAATTTTGCTTAGGAGGCAGGCGCAGTTTGAGTATACTTTGCAACTGGTCAGTCAAAACTTACAGGACAAATAACTTGTGCCTGAAGGTCATTCCTCCAAGTTGAAAGCCAAATAAACCTTGAACTACAGGTTTCATAGGAGCTTTTGAGCATGTAAGTGAGGCTTTTGTAATCGAAGTGATCTGATAAAACCTAAAAAAACAGGTTCTTGTCTTAAAGAAAATAGTTCCACTTGAGGTGATAGAAGCCACATCTGGTAAACTTTGCTTGCTACCTCCTGATGACCTGTGAAACACCAAATAGTCCCTGCTCCAGAGGAACAGACGACAAACTACTGGTGCCATACCCTTGTCATGGAGGGGATGCACCCAAACAAAGTTGATTTGAGAGCAAGACCAACAGCCTCTTCTGGCTCATCCTCTAGCTCACATTTGATATTCCATGACTACAATGTCTTGCTGCTTGCCTCCTGGCCAGCACGACACGGAGATTTAAGAGGTTAGGATAAGGAGGGGCCTGTGTAATTGAAAGCAAACAAACAGCTAAGACAAAGAAAGAAACATAAAGCAAACCCAAAGCCACAAATAAAAAACAGACTTTCCAGATTGATTAGTTCAAATTTGTTTATTTGAAGTCCCAAAAGTTCACATTGTCACTCTTTCGGGGTGTCTCTCCAATTTGGCAATATGTTGACCATGTGTTTGCAGATCGGTTTTTTACAAGAAAGGCCCTGGTTTTTGGTGTGTTGGTGTTGCCCTAAACTTTGAATGGAAAGGAGGGTGGCAAGCTCCAAAGACTGATTTGTAATTGTGACATTCAGGTGCTGCTTTTGAGGGAATTACATTCTGTTAAGCTTTTGTTTTTGGAGAATTTTCCTTGGGCATGTACTGAGTGCCAAGATGTGTTACTGATCACTTTTTCCCAGGTTTAGCAAACAGATTTAGGAAGACTGATGCACTTACTGGCTTTGGAAATCAGTGGGGGCCTGAAAAAGTCTGGGTTTACTTTTGTTTTTTGGGGTGTTTTGGATGGAGAGGTTCTTCCTATCTTCGGTAACAGATAACAGTGCAGCTGTAATATATATTTTTTTATGGATTTGGCTTAAACACCCTCAAGTCACCAGACAGAGGAATTACAGGTCCAGCCTATTAACTGTTGGCCATTAATGAGTCAGGTCTAAATGCTTTGTTTGTGCCTGAGATTTCTAAGCTGAATCTTTGCATAGCATTAGCTTGGCAAGAATGCCTCCCAAGGACAAACAAGAACTTCCCAGGCCTTCCCATGCCTCTCCAGGAAGGAATAAGTACATTTTGGGTTATGCTGATACCATCTTGTGCCTTGGTGCTGTCAAAGTGGGTGGAAGCTTCCTGCTGCTCTGGTAGCCTGGCTCTGATGTTCTTTCACATCCAGGCACATTGTTTATCTTCAACCAAGGCTTGGATAAGCTTCCAAAATAGATGACTGTAGTAGTCCAACGCGGTCTCCTTTGGCGTAGGTTTTCTGGAGTGACTCAATGTTATAAATATGAAAGTAGCTAGACTTCAAACGCTGCTTTTGGATGAGGTTTTCAGAGTTGCCTCCTAAAGCAGCAAAGTGGAACCTTTTCTTGAAGAAAATCTTTGGTTTTTCTCCTATTTAACGCCTCCCTCCCCCCCTTTCTCTTTTCATCTGCACCCTTTGTTCACGTCTGCCTTCCTGATTAAGAACTAATCAGTGAAGATAGATTAGTCCGGGAGCATTGCAGCCCTTGGGACCTGTGCAGCTTTGGCGGGTCAGGAGCCGGGAGGCACCACGGGGTCACCATCACCGCTGCGGAGGAGGCTGGAGGAGGCCGGCTGAGCCGCGCTCCAGTGCACGGAGGAATGCGGTAACAGGATTTAAAGGAAACGTACAGAACTAACGAGGATTAAGGCTAATTGTCTTACAAGGGGCGGCAGGATGTGGCCGTGCAGGGAGCAACTGTGTTCTGCAAGGGGGAAAGTCTCATAGCTAGGGCCTTGTTCGTGGAGGGCTCAGAGAGATTTTGGTTGGTTTAGTTGCTGTGTGGAGAAATGGAAAATAGTGGATGGAAACGAAAATAAAAAAGTTGAATTCTCCCTTAAAGACTTCAAGGCTGTTAGAGCAAATATTTCTGCAGTTGGTGGGAAGCATCCTCCAAATGGCTGGTTCTCACTGTGCCTGGGCTCTGTTTTGCTGGCTTTGCACAACTGTTGATCTGTGCCGAGAACTGACATCCCCTGACTGCTCATCCTGGGGCTGGCAGGAGGCTCTTGCTGAAGAACTTTGAGTGCCAGTGAGTTTGTTTTGAGCAACGGTGTGAATGCTGTTGGAGGTGTTTAGAGGACCCTGCCTCCCCTTGTAGGTCAGGCTGGTTATCAAGTCTTGCAGAAAGGCCACGGGTATCTCTGAGCTTGAATAAGGGGGGATTTAAGAAGCAAAAGCCCTCAGGCTTGGTCCTCAGCGAGCCAGAGTGTGTGAAATGCTGTCTGGAGCCAACCATCCATCATCAAGTGGTACTAGAGGGCAGCCAGACCAAAAAGAGTTATTCACATTGTATTTCCATGCTTTGGGGAAGATCTGTCTCTGCCTGGAAGAAAGTGAAGTTTGCATGCTTCCCAGCCAGAGGATGGAGAGATTATGCACTTCAAGGCTGTGGGACCCTCTGAGCAAACGCCTGTTTATTTGCCTTGGTGTCAAGGGAGGGGATCAGAGGTAGCAGTGGGGTCTGCTGGGCAGGGTCTGGGAGCACCAGGGGCCTGTGATTCTTGTCAGGTGTCGATGGACAAGTTGCCCAAGCAAACTTTTTCTTCCTTGGACCTTGGGTTTTAGCTGTTCCTGATAGAAGCAGTCCAAAGCTCAGTTTTCTGTCCTGTACAGAGGTGCCTTTGGGGACACTGGGGGTATGCAGAGACAGGGGAGGTGCCTGGTTTCCCAAGTGTTAGATTACAGCTGGACTTTGCCACACCTGAACCCTTAAAGCTCATCATCTTTTTGTCTCTACTTCCAGTTACCAAAGGTCCTAAGTCCTGACCCCAAAAACCCCAAGCAAGCAATACTCCTGCAAATGGAGAAGATGCAGTGTTTTTCCTTGGTGCGGAGCTTGGGCTCACTTTTGCTCCCTCCCTGAGTGGGATTCCTGGGATCAGTGGGTGCTGTGGTGTGGGTGGCTGGTGGCATGCAGAGCACCAAGAGGCAGGAGATAAGGAGTTGGTGCTCAGGTCCAAAGTCCAGGCTGCCTGTGCTGTTGGGAAGATAGCCCTGCCATTGGCAGCTGCGAGGGAATCACAGGGCTTTTGCTACCAAAACAAGGGGAATAAAAGCAGACCTCCTTGTCCGTGTCACTTAGGGCTTCTGGGTGGCCCTGGCTGGTCCTGGCTATTTGCTGAGCCCCTGCATCCAGCTTACTCTTCTCCCTGCCCAAAACCAGCCAAGGCAGGCTGAAGGAGCGTATCCTTACGAGTGGAAAACATAGCGTATTTATTCATACACTGCCCTTTAATATAGTTGCTTGCAATTGGTCCTGTGTTTTCATTTGGATTTGTTTGTTTGTTTCTTGGGTTTTTTTCCCCCTTCTCTTCTGTGTAAAGTTGATCTTGGAATTACAGCAGGTTCCACAGTGCCTATTTTGGATCCTGCAATAGGGAATTAATCTCTCTGGAAGTTAATTAACATCTCTCTTGTGTTCCAATTTATAGATTAGATTATTGTTTGTGTAAAGCAAGGAATATTTTTTAAATTTTATTTTAAGTCAAAAACAGGAAGTTGTGGCTGAATTCCATGAGCTTTGTTTCTTATTTGAGGAATTAAAAACATCTTTAGGTTTTGGGGTTTTTTTAAAATTTTTGCTTGGGTCACAGCTGCCGGTTTGCATGCCCTTAGTGCTCTTAGTGCTGTGGAACTCATGGAGTGGTAGCTCTGCTTTGTGTCGTGGTGCATGTGTGGTTTTGCTTGTGCAAGCAGGAAAGCTTCACTTCTGTTGATCCCTTGCATAGCCGGTAACATTGGAAAGGGGGAACGTTCAGGGGGTTTGGCCACACAGACACAGTTCCAGTGCCTTGGGACAGTGGTGCTTGCCTTGAAGTGTGCCAGTGCCACTAGTTGGGAGAACAGTGGCTTCCCATTGTAGTGCAGCTGGCTGTATGTAACTTTTTTTTCCTGTGACTTTTACCCTGTCATAAAGGTAAGAATTACTGACTGCAAGTATTGGGCTTTTTACGTGTTCTTTGGTAGCTGATAGAGGGGCTCAGTCATCCCAGAGATGGGGTGGTCTATTGTATGCCTGGTGTATCCAACCTCCTCACTAGAGAAGTGGGAAAAAAACAACAATAATTTTCAGCTTACCTTGTCCCTTGTATAACGCCACTGACTTAGTGCATGTAGGCAGAGGCATATTATGAAAACTATTTCATGCCTAAAGAATTCAGTGATAATAAAGAGAATTTGCATTTCTTAAGTTCTCGCTCAGCAATATCAAGGAGGGTTTTTTGGTTTTCTTTTTTTTAATTAAGAAACAACTCTTGGTTTTCACTGAAGGTTTCTGTCTTAGCTAGAGCCAGGGAGAATCCTCTAGTTAACCAGAGTTACTTCATTTTCAGATTTGCTTAAATAATGAGTTTAATTATGTAATATTTTAATATTCTTTTTTTCCCCCCTTGCCTTATTTGTATATTCAGGTCTTTGTGTGGTTTCTCTCTCTTCTGATGTTTGCAGAAATGTATTATCTTCATCTGTCTGGTTTGTGTTCGGTGTGCCACTAATTGGCTCAATATCCTGTTTGTTGGAATGAAAGCGGGCTCTATCATGGCGTATTTTTCCAGGGTGTAAAACCTTGCAGTATTCGGGCCACCCTGTAAGGTAGGAAATTGTTGTGATGGGATTTTACCTCAGGTGAGCTGGGTTTTAGCTTTTAATGAACTCTTTAAACCTCACTGAAGGCAAGATCCTGCATCCTCCTTGCTTAGACAACACCTGCAAAGGGCAGAGTCCCCAGCTCAGATGTGCTGTAGAGAGTTTTTGGGTTTGGTCCTTGGGGTCCTCCACCTGAACCTCTCTGTTGCTCCAACCTCAGTCTGAGAGCTGGGCAGGAGGGAATCTAAAGTTGACCAGTGATGCTTCTCTGGGCTGGTATGGAGAGCAGAGACAGATCTTTGTCTTTTGTTTGGGGCTGAAGAGCTGGGTTAGGAGTGTGGGAAGGGCTCTCCCGGTCTATCCCTGCCCAGGAGGGATATCTCAAAATCACTCCGGGTGACCTCAGCAGACAGCGTTTACCCAGACTCTATCCTTCAGGGACTGACTCTGTCATCAGGTCCAGGATGAGCTTTGCAGTGGTTATTTGGACCTGGGCGTGTGGATGCAAGAGCCCTCTTTGTGTCCTTAGTTGCTCTTTCTAGTAGAAAATTAAGTTTCTTAATGTGCATTTGGCTTAATGTACACACATGGATATAAATCTCTCTTGTTCTCTGCACTCCCTGACCCTCTTGGCAGTAAATTTGGGAACCCAAAGCTGTCAACAAAGCAAAATGGAAAAATAGAAGCCAGACAGACCTTGGTTGTGTACGATATTTTAAGTAACCGTAGGTATGCGCTATGGAATAATTAGGATTATTTGTTGTGTTGAAGGGAGGTATGTCACTGAGGTATTGTGTGCACTGCCGTTCCCATGCCTGCAAGATGGATTAGCAGCTGAGTTAACAGATGCAATAAAGTTCAACTGAAAATAGTTCACTGTTGTTAAGCATAGCTGAAAGGGATTTGGTTTGGGTATCAAAGAGTGTATTTTGGCTGCTTGGCAAATTTGCAAAAAAAAAATCATTTCACTATTATAAGCTTTCTCTGTGAGTCTGGGGAATTTTTTTGTGCCATTAGAGTAATCAGCAAAAAACTGAAATGCACATTGATTAATAACCAAAGTGGAAGTGCAGGGGAAACAAGTGGCTTTAACATTAATAAAGCAAATAAACCATTTATATAAAACGGTTGCTAATTGAGTGGGATGTTAAATATGCTTCACGCCATGGTGCCAAACTGTGGTCCTTCCATAACCCTACCAGTCAGCTTTGGGAGCTGACTACATGGTAAGGATGTCTTCTGGCTTAAAAAATCCTGGGTGGTTGGGAAAAAAAGGGTTCAGGTGGGGATGAGAATTCTTGATGGTTAAATCCAGAAGCAAGATCTTCTGTGACTGTGAAAGGGCTGGAGCCCCCATGCCTGGATGGAGAGTGGTGCTGGCTGCTGACCTTCATGGTGAGGACCTGAGTTAGGGAACATGGGGTGTGCTCTCTCTTCTGGTGCTTTTTAGGTGTGAGATCCCAACAGGAATTACTAATGTTTTGTGGAGGGAAGAAAGGAAAGCTGACTCTGGTTGCATGAGCCTTTAGAATGGGAATGGGAAATGATTCACATTGGAAAATGGGGTACGTGTCTGGTGATAGATGCAGGGAGGCTGCTGCACGAAATGCTTGTCCTGGAAGTGTGTAGTTGAAATAAGGGTTTGGGATGGTTGTAACACCATGCACTCAGAAGCATCGAGGGAAATACAGCCCTAGATGTGCCAGCCTGGTTTGCCCTGCTCTGATCAGAGGGTACCAGCAGCTCTGCATCATTTGCAGGATGTGAGCATAGGAGTCTTAACTCTGCTGCCCTTGATGGATGTGTCACCACTTTTAGCAGGACCTCAATGCTGTTCGACATCCCTTCCTTCCTGGCACGCGACCATCTCCACAGGAGTATTCTCCCCAGTAAAATAAACACAAGGTCGACAGTAGCATAGCTTTAAAGCAAGTGGAGAACACTGACCACCCAGTGAAAAGAGAGCTCTGATAAGAGGCATCAACTAAAAATTCAAGTTTGCTGCTTCTGCCAGGCAGAAAGCATGTCTTGAAGCAGTGTGTGTGTGACAGCCAAGGTGGAGGTGATGGGGCTGCTTTGGGGGTGCAGTGGTACCCCAGAGACAGATATTTTTTCCTCCCTTTGATGTTCACAGCTTAGTTCCTTTAATTTCATCTGGAAATAGTTAAGTGCCAACTCTGTGCATTTTGATAGTGCTATTTGTTAGCAGGTATCTAACAACAGTGTAAGCAGTGATTATGCTGTGGCTGTGCTGACATCCCATAGGGATTATGGCAGTGCTGCTGAAGATGGACAAGAACTCATGGTCCATTCCCAGAGGTGCTGAGCATCCCCAGATCATTTTGTAGCCAGGAAAACTGGGCATTTTTGGTATTTGGGGTAAATCGAAGGTGATTGGATTGAGTGGACAGTTCGGTAGCTGTGTCTGTCTCGATGACTCTGCCAGAGTCAATCATAAGCTCATGCTTTTCTTTCTTCTTCTTGCCCTTGCTAATGCGGGGCTGGAGCAGTGGAGCTGTGCTCAGAGGTGATGCTAGTGTTTCTTGTCATCTTTGTTGGAGGTTTTGTAAAGCTTTGGTAGCATGTCAATTATATATGATGGGTGGAAGCCTAATATTCTGTGATAATTAGAAGGCAAGTCTAGTGTGAAATTGGATTAGGGCCCAGCATTACAGTCTGGGATTCCTTTGGTAGTTGGTTCAGAGGAAGTCATAAAACTCCTTTGAAGATGATGCAGGCCCATGTGTGCTAGAGGGGAGAGGCAGAGCACAAGGCTTAAATGCTGGCCCTGCTCTCAGGTCCTCAGCAGTGTTTGCCTCCTGCTCTTCCACCACCCATCCTTACCCCAGCCTGATTTCTCACATGGGAGTGAAGTCCAGCAGTAACATCTCAGACCATAAACCACTTCTGGCTTGTTTACTGAGCTCCAGTAAAGGGCTGGGCTGTGTGGGGAGCCTTTTAAAGAAATACCCACCGCCCGTCTCACAGTGGACCACTCCTGAAGCTTAGGTAGTTTTGCAGTTAGCTGTCCATAAAGTATGAACTTGGGCAAGGCGAGGAGAAGCAGGCTCGGAAGGCATGCTAGACATCCAAAAAAACATTTTGAAAAGGTCTTGGAAAATTGTTTGGTAAAAAGAACTGCTTTTCAGTATCATGTAGCCCCTGAGTTTGCACTGCTCACTTACTCATTTGATGAAAACTTGTTTTTCAACACATTGCAAAATAGTTACTTGATTTGGAAGAAACTGTGTGCCTCGAGTCTGCTAAATGTGGTGTTTCTGTAATGGCTTTTAAATCACAAGTTTGCAGGATTATCTTTCTGAGCACATTTCCTTGGATGTACAGATGGTAACATCATGTACCATCACATTTCTATCTTTAAACAACCACCTCCATTCCCCAGAGGTGTGCTGTTAACCAGCCAAAGGACCAAGTTTCTTTCATAATTTTTGGTCCCTCATTTCTCTCTCTGTACTCATATGTATCATAAAATAAGGAAAAGTCTTGCTGCAGCAGGCCATGAGAAAGATCAACTGCAAATCGTTGACAAGCCATGGTGATGGTGTGCATATGCAGTAGGTATTTGGAGTCAATCTCTGCTACTTGAGCTCTTTTTGCCATGCAGCCCCCGATGTGATGATTGCACACCCTGCCAACAATTCAATAAAAAGCCTAACTTGAAAGGAGGCTGTGGCAAAGTTATATTTTTGCTGTGCTCACATGGTGATAAATTACAAAAGCTGTCGAGGTTTTCACACTCAACAGTAGATGAAGAGTTGTCTTGTATGGGCATTGTTTGATGAGTTTTAACTTGGGAAATAATTATTGCCGAATGTGTCCTTGACAGCGCACACCGTGAGCGTTCTTTACATAGTATACATAAACATTAGATCTCTGCTGAGTATGCCTAAATACACATATTTTTCACTCGTTTTCCTTAGGGGAGTTCACTGCCAATTTGACAAAGAGTGTTAGCTTTGATCTTGGCTCCAGGTCGGTGTTTGTGTGTGCATAACTGGTCCATGCTCACATGGAGCTCTCCAGCCTTCATCGCTTCCGTTCCCCTGGTTGTAGCACTGTTGTGTTTGAAAGCTGTTTGATGTCTTGCATCAGGGTCTGTCCCTGTGGGATGAGTCCCGTGGATGGATCCTGAATGGATCAGCTCTGATAGCAGATTTAAAAGGCCAGACATGAGATTTCTCACACACTGTGCCAGTGCCTGTTGGTTTGCTCAAGTGAGGATGTATTCTTAGGGACATGGTTGTGCTAAGGACAAACCTCCCTGTGGGAAAACTGGGGCCCCCAGTGTCTTCCAGTGACTTTCCACTGGCATCTCCCACTGTGGCATAAGAAAATGCAAGAAAAGCAACCCACAGACCTAAACTTTCTGGTTTTTAAATGCCGGGTAGCAGAGTGCATCCTCCTAAGATTAGCACTGAGTAGCCAGAGCTCCTCAGCTCTAGACAGAGCTAATTCTTGATCATGAGCCAAGACCACATAGTGCTGACATGACTGAGAAATATCTTCCATAATTAGATTGCTTGGTCATTCATTTTTGAATGTCTGAGTTACATTTTGGAGCGTTATTTCTTAATGATCAACCAAGTGGGATCTGTGCAAGCTTGATTTACTGTCAGTAGTGCTCTTGCTTGGCTTTGCGCGTGTGTCCTGAGGAGGCACTGTCAAATCTGGGACAAGATTATTCACAATAATGTAAATAGATGTGAAACTGATACATGTATTTGTGAAATACATTGGGCTTTTTTTTATAATAAATAAATTGGAGAAGTTGTTAAAACCACTGTATTAGGGATCCTGGGGCATCTGTGGACAACTTCAGAAGTGTCTGTGAAGTGTAACTAGGAAAAGAAATCCCGCTATCAGTAGGTTTGAATTTGCTTTGATGCTATTCATTGTTCGTGTTGTGGCAGAGTCCTTAGTCCTGTATTGGAATTGGGGCAGAGATTCAAGGTGAAATAAAGCACTGACACTTGGATACTTTCTTATTTTAATGCTTGCTGGTATGGTGGGCTCAGAGAGGAGTGTCCAGGTGTGCTCCAGGATGGATTTAGTGGGCAGGATCTGAAAATCTGGGTGCACCCCTTCCTCTTTTTTAAAGGACTTATGAAGCTACCTGGAGCTGCCTCCCTCTAGAGCTGTGTATTTGCTGCTGGAGGTGCTCCTCTGAGACAGAAGGAAGTAGTCCATGAAAAAAAAAGATACATCTGGTAAGGAGTCAGTAAGATTTTTCTGTGTTTTCCAAAAGCTGTGCTTAAGCAGTGCTGCTTCCCGTAGCAGACTTCGAGCTTTCCATAATTGAAGAGCAGTGGATGGTCTTGTGCAATAAATTAGCTGTGTCAGAATTATCTGCTGGTCAGGGTCTCTCTGTAGATGCCACAGAAAACAAACAAACCCTGTAGCACAACAGGGAAATAGATTTTAGGAGGAGAGGTTCTTAGGATCTATATATAGAGAGAGAGAGGTAAAAATATTTGTGTTGTATTTTAAGATGGTCCTGAAGTGTCTGTAAGGAGAGACACTAACCTTTCTGGGCTAGAAAGTCATGCCAAGTGATACCAAAGTTCACTATCTGGGCAAAAGACATAGTTGAGAAATCTTGCACAAGGCAGGCAGAGCATCAACCTGTTGAGTGAACTATGGGCAGGGTTTGAACTGTCCAAAACCTGCTTTTGTTTCCCTAAACCCAGTTTTGATGCTCTAGCAGGTAGGATGGATGGCTCTTCCTTTAGTATGTGGTGCACTGCCTCTCAGGAAGATGTTATTTTCTGCATGGGGGCTGATGAGTCTTTTGCAGCTCTGACAGTGAGTCTCTGAACCTCCATGGTGGTTGGAGGTCCTCAGCAACTTCCAGGGTGGGAGCAGGCAGGGAAGAGCCTTCTTTTCTCCATCTGTTTCCTCAGAATGAAGGATAAGGTCTGGCAGCAGGGTGTGACATGGAAGGAAGGCAGCAGCTTACATGTTGGCTGTGTCTTTTAAAATACCATCTGACTTGGAAACATGAGTTTCTCATCCTGACTGCTTGTTTTGATCGTATCTTCTGTGTTGACAAAGATTTGTACAATTTGCCCAAAATTGAACCACTTCAGCATCAGCCCACCTACTTTGTGGTGGTGCTGCCTTGTGGGGCCTGTCAGAGAGCTGGAGCTGAGAACTGCTCTGCCAAGGGTTTATCTTGGCCCACAAAACTTGATAATGGCATTTTACGGGTGGTGCTGGAAGGGGACAACTTCATCCCGCGCTGCTGCAAGGCATCTAAAAGCAAATTATATGGGTGCAGATCCTATGTCCAGATTGTCTGAGAGATTTTGAAATGGAGCTGTTGCAGATACTGAAACACTTGGTGATGATCCCTTTGACCAAGCCAGCTAGAGCCAGATTACTCTTAGGAGAGAATTATCTTAAGGAAAAAACATCTGTTTGAAGTCTCCAAAAACAAACCGCTGTTTCCTCCAGGACGATGACACAAAACTGCAAAATTGGGAGCTGGGAAATACAAAGCATTTTCATTAGCCGTTGCATAAAACAAAACAAGTGTAATTTAGTGTTAGTGACAACTGTGCTTCTGAGAGAGACTACTTCTCCTCTGATAAGTGGACAGGGGAGGGGTGAAGTAAAAAGCATTTATCTGGACAAAAAGGGCCATTGCCACTGATGTTGTGTATTAGCCGAATGAGCTGGAAGTGTTTAAAATACTCAGCAAAAACTTCATGCAAGTTACCATATACAATATATGTATATACAGGTCAGTTTTCTGGTTCTTCAAATTATACTGTACAGGATGAGTATCTGTTTATTCTGTTTATTAACTGAATAGGTAAGAGGACACTTCTTAATGTTCTTGTAGAAAGACAAGGTTTTTACATGTGTTGCTATAAAGTTTCTCTAAAGACTCAGGTTTTGATTTGCTTGGTCCAGTGCTCGCAGCGGGGGGATCTCCTTGCAAGGAAATGGTGCTGCAGATCCTCACACACCCTGCCTCACGAGACCTCTTTTCTCTGGCGTAAGGAGTCCTTTTAACTTGGGATATTTTCTTCTCTGCTTTTCAGGTGACCACTTGAAAGTCTGCTCGCAAGGCTACACATGCTGCTCTCAAGTAATGGAGGAGAAGTACAGTCAGCAGAGTAAACACGACTTCAGAAACGCCGTTGTAGAGCTTAGCAATCACCTACAAACCATGTTTAGTTCCCGGTACAAGAAGTTTGATGGTAAGTGCAGAGACCTTGAACTTGATCTCCTTGGGATAAAACTAAAAAATCCCCATCGTGTTGTTTTCTATGCAGTTGTTCTCTGTCTCCCCCTTTGCTGGGAAAGTTCATGACTTGGCTCAGAGGGCAGAGCATGCCTTGTTTTGCAATGCCGTGAGAGAGAAGTATTTGCTGATTATGGCTGCTTGTATCCCAAAGAGAGAGATCTTTCTTTCTGATTAATCTTTTGAAAAGCCATTTTGCTCTAATGTAAGATTGCAGTTGGTTTTATTGGTACATCCCCACAGCACACGTAATTGTAACATGCTCATCTTTCGGCCCCGATCCACAACAATGCTGATCTTTCCCAGCACGTTGTGAACCCACAGGATTTGTATCCATCTCACTTTTAGCCTTTGGGGCTAAGCAGAGCAGCAGATAAACACAGAGTGGTTTTGTGTGGAGGCTGAGGGTTCAAGTGTGATGCAGGGTCAGAACCATAATGAACAAGTCTCGGCTGAGTTCCCATCACTGGAGTGATGCTAACTGCTGACAGATAAGCAAATGACTGGCCTCGGTATTGCCCTTGGGTCCCCAGTGTGTCCTGTCAGACTGGCTCTCCATAGGGCATGCCTGGCTCATGGGAGCTGCAGGAAGAAGCTCCCTTTGGAGGTAGCTGGCACACATCCAGCACTGCCCACCTTGCAGCCAGGTGCTTTTCCTTTGAGAGCACCTCTGCAAACAGCTGAAGTCGATGCCTAGACATTGGGCACAGCACTCAACTCAGGTCCCAGGGCATCTCTTGGTTTGCTGCTGAGCTCTTGGTTGGTTCCTGTGGCACTTTGCAGGTGCCTCAGTGCTCCCAGACACTGCAGCCCCCTGTGCCTGGGCATCTGGGGAGGAGGAGCAGGATGTCATGCTGCTGCTTGAATTGTCCTTGTTGGCTGGGGAAGGGAGGTGACAGACAGTTGCACATGGAAGTATCTGACGACTCAAGTGGACTGGGTTGCTCACACAGTTGTGCGTATACATCACCATCACACTCTGTAGTAAAGGACAGTTCCACTATGCAGCTCCTCTGGACCTTTTTTCCCTTGTTTGGTCATTGGTTCAACGTGAGTTTTCTATGAATATCCCGAAGTCTGTGCCTTGAACCTCCCAGCGACCTCCTCTGCACTACTACAGCGGGTAGCAGCTTCTTGCTTTCAAAAAGGATTGGCACTGGGGTGAGAGAAAAAATCCCTGGGTATGAAATTGCTGTGAGTCAAAGTAGAATTATGCAATCTTCTTGATAGCATCTAAATCTGCTGGCTAAATATTTCCCTCTTAACCTCTGTTGTCTCTACCTGCTCGTACACCAAAGGGTTGATAGAGGGAGAACGAAAGTGTCTAGACTTGCAAATTTATTAAATGCAGAACAAGGCACTTAATGAAATCCAGCCCATAGATAAGCCCTTTCAAAGAGACCAGGGGAACAGCATCTGCTTCACCTTAAATGAACGACGAGGCTTTTTGAAATGCTGCATTGAAAACAAAGAGCACGAACGGGTCGCTGATGTGGAGCAGACATCCTGTGAGGTGCATCTGCCCCTTTGTGGGGGAAGGGATGGCTGTAGGGCTGTGTGGGGGCAGGGGGACATTAAGACAAGCTGAGATGGATGCCTTTCAAAGCACAAGGCTTCAAAATAGGTGAGCTTTGAAAGGGAGCCTGCACAAGCTGTTCTGTCTGCTCTGTGGTTCTCCTGTCAGCCCCTCAGACCATTCTCTGTGCTGGTCTCACCCTCACTTTAGCATGAGAAGTCCTTGACTGGCAAGTCTGGAAGGGGATGGTGTTGTTCAGCTGTTCCTGAAAGCGGGGTTTACTGTGCCTGGCCTGTCCCTGAAGGGTGTGTCTCTGCCTCATACAAAACTAATGAAGGAGAATTGGCAACCTCCTCAGCCTGTCCCAGAGCCTAATGACTCTGTCTTTGAGTGCTAATATCAGAACTAAATCTTCATTTGCTGCAGACAAAGCTGATTTAGGGAATTTTTTTAATCTTACCTGGGGTGGAAGTAGAGATTAACTGATTACCACCCTCCATCATTTACCTCTTGGGAGTCTTTTAATCATGACTGACTCTCTCCCTCCAGCCCAGTTACCTGGAGGCTGAAGGCACACCTTCCTGCTGGTCACTGGGGCAGGTTGAGGAGTCTCCCCTCTGAGGTCCTCAGACTCTTCTACAAAAATGTTGGAGTTCCATGCCCTAGACTGCTGTGTTGTGTTTGTTTAAGAGCCTGCTGTTGAGTGTTTGGCTGCTTGTGGGATGGCGTTTCCTTCTTTGGTCTTGGTGCTTGGTCATCAGATCAGCTGTGGTCAGTTGTGTCTTGCACATTTGAGTTCTTCTCACCCAGCATAATTCATCCCACACTTTTTGATCTAATGTACCCAAACTACAGGAAGGAGAGAATCTAGATCCATATATTTGTCCTGATCCCTAGGGATGAGACTGGAAAAGGACGCAGTCCCTTCCAGAGCTGCCCTTCTGCATGGATGCAAGCTCTGATTTTACTGTTTGCAGCTCTTCAGGGTTTCCTTATCACTTGTAGCTAAATCCATTCAAATGGAAATAAAACTGACAAAATGAGCTGTACACCTCCCTCGATTTAACACGAAATCCTCTGTGCTACAGCTGTGCAGAGTGACTGAGTAGGCAGGATGAGTTATTACAGAGATCAAATTCACTTCAGCAAGTGGAATGGACACTTCTCTTGTGGGGCGACGCATCCCTGGGCTGTGACCAGTGTCTCCAGGATGCAGCCCAAGCATCAAACCCTGTCTTCCAGCCCTTTGAAAATCTTTGTTGTGGGTTCTCTGGCTGCTAATCTCCCAGCCTTGACATTCAGGTCTGGGAGGAGAGGCAAACCTGTCCTGCCTCCGTTATGTGCTTGACCTTTGCAGCAGTTGCTGCTGCAGCAGGACAGTCCAAGTGGCGGCATGTTCTTTAGATGAAGGCTGGGATGCCCTGTGGCTTCTGGAGCGTTTGCATCAGCTGTTGCTGGAGTGCTGTGTGCTGTTGGAACTGTTGCCAGAATTGCTCTGATCTGACACCAAAGCCGTACAGAAATGGATTATCTCCTCTTAGTTGGGAGCATGCAACAAGCTGCTGATTATCCATCCCCAAAGAGTTGACCAGGAGTCATTTTGGCTCCCAGTGCATAATGTGACAGCATCGATCCTCTTGTGCATGTTTGGTTTGCAGGCTGTTGGGGGTTTTAGGAGTTCTGTTTCTCTTTTTCTCTTAAAGAATTTTTCCCATATATGTTGCCAGGGGGACAAATTACTGGGTGCTTAAGAAGAACAAAAGGGCCGGCCACAGAGGGCGGGGGTACAACTAGCTACTTGTTTTTCACCTGGGGGTGGGGGGCGGCGGGGCTGGCTGGTGCCCTCAGTGTTCGGAAGGAGTTGGTCAGAGCTGGAGGTTTCTTCTTTTCGGCGGTTTTTTTTCCTTCCACCTGAGAAACCCGGATTCCCAAGCCCACCTTTCCTTGCCCTGCTGGGAGCCGGGCTGCAGCTGCCCTGGCTCTGCTGCCACTTGGACCCTCCGCTGCACTGTAACCCTGCACACCCTTTGCCGGCTGGGACCTCCCGGAGCTCCCACTGCAGCCCCGGAGTTCGATACATCTCATCTGCCACCCAGGATCTCTGCTCGTCCCTGCTGTTCCAGCCTGCTGCTCCCGAGGGTCCGGCCGGGCACCGGGATCAGCCGCCCAGAGGGTTTGTGAAGCTTTTCGTCCATCCCTTTCCCGGGACCCCGAGCCGCCCCTGCGAGCTGTGACTGGAACTGCACCGAACGGGGGGGAGGGGTGCCTGATAGCCGAGAGAGGCTGGCACTGGGTTTGTGGTTGTGTTTGCTGTTACTGCCATAGTTATTGTTTGTTTGCCTTGTCATACATATATATATATTAGTAAAGAACTGTTATTCTTACCCCTCATATCTTTGCCTGAAAGCCCCTTAATTTCAAAATCATCATAATTCGGGGGGAAGGGGGTTGCATTTTCCATTTCAGGAGAGGCTCCTGCCTTCCTTGGCAGACACCTGTCTTTCAAACCGAGACACAGGCACTGGGAGAACTTGTGAGCTCAGGAGTCCCATATCTTATATATCCTGTCTAAATATTTGCTTACAGTACAGGTATGTATGCTCCTGGAGGTCTCCCCTGTTGTAATTTAAACCACTAGCCTGATGCCAGTGTAGCAGTAAGAGATGTATTTTCAGCAGCAAGGGGAATGCTTTTTGTTAAAATAAAAAATACTTTGTGAGTTGTTGGATTCACCATTGCTAAATTATTTTAGAGGTGAAGATTTGCTGGTTTCTCTTAGATATGTTTATGGGCTTCATTGAGAAATTAGTGGGTAAAATTTTCTGGCCATGTAAGCATCTCCCTCCATGACAATGGCATTCATGGGAAAGCTGTAACTGACTGTTGTGACATCTCATGCCACAGAAGCAGCTATAGCAATCAGGGATTTAAACACTCCCTCCCTTTTTTTTTAATAAAATCTCTTGTGCCTTGTCTTATCTTCACAACTTAGTGCCTTCCCCTTCCCTCTCTTGGGGATTAATAACACTAATAGAATTAATGGTGACATTAAGACTGCATAAATGCTCAGTTCCATGTATTAAATTCGAACTTTCACCTCTTTTGCACTTTGAGGCTGAAGCTTTCCATGCCAGGGTCTGTGCTAGCCAACAGTGCTTTGGGGAGACTGCTCAGCTGTTTTGAGGAACTGGAGCCAGGATATAGCCCATAACTCTTCTGCAGTGTTTCCGCTGTTCTTTTGCTTCCTAGATAAGATGCTCATATTTTTACTTTTTAAAGACACGTCCTGAATCTCTTAGAAGACGTAACTGTTGTGCCAAGCCCTTTTCTGGGGGGAAAAATAGAGGGGCTGCTGAGTCCCACAAGCTCCTTGTTTCTGTATTTCCAAACACTTTTGCTGTTGCACTTAAACCAAATTGTGTCCCTTTCTTTTGTGCAGTCCAGACTTAGAGAAGGCAGCAAACTTCTGCAACCCTCATTGTACAGGAGTGAAGAGGGAAGTGTATGAGATGGTCTGTCTCTGGGCTGGGCTGGCAATAGGTTTGGTGTTGCCAATGCCCAGACGACAGAAGGATTTGTATAAAATGGTATAGCCTGAGCCTGCATCTGGGAAGCTATTAAATGCCAAGAATGCAGTTTCTGATCCAGTCTCCCTGAATTTTCCGTTAGCATTTAAGATAAAACAAATACAGAAGTGTAAAAGGAAACCCTTTGGGGGCAACAAGCGGAAAGAAACCAAATCCAAGAAAAAAGAGCTGGCCAGGGATCCCCAAGTCCATGTGCACACAACGTCTCTGCTGTACAGGGAGCGGGCAGAGGGGCTGGAGGGGGATTCCTGTTTGTGGGCTCCATGTTTGTATTGGGCAGGGTAGCTTCAGGTACAGAGTGTGATCAGGATGAGCATCTTTGAAGCATCCCAGGGTGCCCTTGACCTTCTGGTGTGAGCCCTGTGTTACTCCTGGGTGCACTGAATTTCTTCCAGTAACTGGTGTGTGGCTGAGTCCAAGAGACTGGTCAGGAGAACACTGGCCAAATACCTTCCAAACTCTGCTGAAACTGGAGCAAAAAGCCTGGTTTGCATTTCTGAATTTAGTTTTTGTTGTTCAGATAACCCTTTGCTTCCAGCTGCTGTCTCCAGGTATGAGTTATCAGGGAGGTGTGCTGGTGCAGTGGGATGCACAGCCAGGATGTATTAATAACTGGGAAGGAGACAGAAGGGACAAGGGAAAGCTTGTGGTGATCTCCTTTCTGCTGCTTCAGGCAGTGTGGAGGCAAACAGTGAAAAACGAGCTCCACAGGTGCCCAGCCTGCTGCTCCTATAGTTAGAATTTGGCAGCCCATCGGGGTGCTCTGCCCTACCAAAATAACTGCCCTTTGGGGACCTTAATCTCACGTTAACTCTTTTACTGGAAACTGCCTGCGAGAGCAGAGACCTGGGCCCTCGTCCTGCTCCTTTGGCAGGGTCTCCCCATGTCTGTGGCACCCAGGACCATGGGGTCAGTACTGGCTGCCAGCACGTTCATCTCTGCGGGAGGCGGCTCCAGGTGTGGCACAACTGGAGCACTGAGTAGAGACCTGGTGGACCTTTGCTGTGCCAGAGCGGCATGGAGTTCGAGCTTCTGAATAAACCTGTGTGATGGGAAGAGCTCTCCCCTTGCCACCCACCTTCAGGCGAATGCGCTGATGACCACGGCATCATTAAGCTACAAATAACAGGGTGGCTTGGTCTATGCTGCCACTCACATCGAGGTGAAGGCACAGCCTTGTTCTGCCCTCTCCAGAAATGGATGACATCAAACCTCATACCAACCAGGGCAGAAAATGTTGGGAAGATATACCTCAAAGACACCATTGTGGAAGAGGCAATCCTTTGGACTTGGTTTTGGATTGATGCTTACCCAGGATAGAGGGAGGTAGTGACTGAGGAGAAGCTGGAGGGAGCAACCACCAACACACTTCCTTTAGAAAATCCCACTTGTGGGCTTTTCTTTGTGATTTCCCGCTCACTGCAACAGCAATGAAATAAATTGTCTGCTGTCTGTGCCTTGGAATTTTGTTTATTCTTTGTTATTGTTCAGTTTCCTCATCTCCATCTGGAGGTTTTTAAGGAGGTACATACACGACCATGATTTTTAGTCTTGTCCATTGAGAAGGGTGACGCTTGTCTGACAGTGGTGGGAACCAGACCTCTCATTTGGGAGGCTTGGAAAGATCCTAAGGTCAAGTTCCAGTTACCACAGAAGCAGGAAGTCTCATGGGGAGGAGGTGAAGGGGTTCCTGCCCCGTTGGTTAGGAAGGGAAAAAAAGATACTAGATCTTGTAACTTAGCAAAGACTTCAGCAAGGGGCAAAAGCGGTTTGTGTATGGGCTTGGAGGGATCTTATGTTATCTCGGGTCAAAGCAGTTCTGCTCTTAAGGTCACAGGTAAACTGCTCTTACCCTTTTGGCTTTTTTTCCTAAAAGCAAAGATGCGGGCAACAGGCTTTGTGCTTGGCTACAGGAAACGTGCCTCGTGCTCTCTGGTTACTAATTGCTGTCAACCAGTCAATGAGCTATTGTTTGTCTGTTTAATATTAACTCTCTCTTCCTCCTTCACACACAAAGGAGCCACCAAGCCTATGTGCATAGTCCTGGTAGCTGCTCCCCTGGATGCCCATTTTGGTGGTGGTGATTTGGCTTGGGGGTGTGATAACCCACTGGTGCAGGGCTGGAGCTATTTTATTAGTATTTAATGTGCTGTAATGTCTTAGTGTCCAGCCACTCACATGCTGGCTGAACAAATAGAGGTAGCCCCAGCTGGAAGAGCTCTCCCTTGAAGTGTAATGAGATGAGGGTAACTGAGGTAACGGGAACAAGAAAGACATCCCCACTTGTCAGTAGTGCAGGCCCTCGTCACACTCTGACAGCAGTGGGAAGGGAGGCTTGGGAAAACACACGTACGTGTGAAATACCTTAGTGAATGTCCCAGAAAGCTCCTTTGAGCTGGGAGGAGGTGGGAGGCAGCCTCAAGGAGCTCACTTCCAGGAGAAGTTTGGGCCAGGAACTTGGTGTATTGGTACCAAATGGATGTGGGACAGAGGCTGAAGCACCTGAGAAATCACAGGTGTGTCTGAAGAGATTGAGGAATGGGTGCAGTGAAAATTAGACATGGGGGGGAGTAGAGGGAAGAG
This sequence comes from Lycocorax pyrrhopterus obiensis, assembly GCA_014706295.1. Lineage (NCBI taxonomy): Eukaryota > Metazoa > Chordata > Aves > Passeriformes > Paradisaeidae > Lycocorax > Lycocorax pyrrhopterus. Next base: position 19,859,222 of record JACSVZ010000005.1, read on the forward strand.
CAAACAACTGAGGAAGAAGAAACAGCTGCAGAGAGGTGCATTGAGGAAGAGTACTGTTGAGTTGTTGCAAGGAGGGGGATGGAAGTGCTGGGAATGATGGACCTGCTGCTTGGGGAGGAGGCAACATGGAAGCAGTGGGAGAAAACTCAGTATAGCTGACCCAAAATGGGAGGTGTGAGCAGTGACAGTCCCTGAAACCAGGGATGAGGAGGCTATGAAGTCTGGGTTCATCCTGCTGCATGGGATGTGGCAGAGCAGGATGGACTAAGAGGTACCAAGGGCATTTCTCGCTGTTTTACCTAATTTGTGGGATGACTAGTACATACAGCAGCATGCAATGTGCTGCTCTTTGTTTCTTGAATCACAGACAGCAGTCTCCACATTGTTTGTCCTCCTCCATTGCTCCTTATTCTCTAACAAGCTCAGTCTCAGTGTGATGGTGCTGTGTCTTATCTTCTGCCCTGCTCTTCTGGACTCCTACTAGTCCCACAGTGCTCCAGAAACCAGAACTTCTAGAAATCTTTTTTGGTGGTTTTGGTTTTTTAACCTATGAGGCTGTGGCCCAGTTGTTTTTGTTGTCTTGACTTTCACTAATCAAGCTAAGTTTGGGGAGATGTTGTTCCTCCCAGCTCTGCAGCATTCACATACTGGGGCTGTTGCTGTGACACTGGCAAGATTTAAGCCTGTACTTCTTCAAGCCCTGTGAAAGAGTTCTTCCCATGTCAATAAGTGCTAACACATGCTTGAAAACAGGACAGATAAACAGCTTGTGGATCTGGCCTGCCCTTCCTGAGTTCATATTCAATAAATGTGTTAACACTATGTGTTCATCAGTTTCTCAACACTTCCAGAAAAAGGTTGTTAAATTAGGGTTTGTTTTTCCCTGGTGGAAATTACAAATGCTGCATATGCAATAAAGGAAGTGAAGGCATGTTAAAAATAATTAAGCACATTTAGAAAAAATAATTGCTCTTCTCCCTTTGGGCTAGGTGGCATGGTTGTGTATGGCTTCAGCCTCCAGGTGAAGAGAGCTGTGAAACATTTGTCTCTTTTCTCCCAAATTCCTTTTATCTGTCTGGATTGAATTTTGCTTCACATAGTAGGAGCAGCTGCAGGGTGGAGTTTGCATCTGCAGATGCACCTCTGGAAAATGCTGGGATGGAGCTGGCGCCAGCCCTTCCACAGCACAGCCTGCAAGGCCGTGGCTCAGGCAGGAGCATTCATCTGGGAATCCATCTTGCTGTTGTGGACATTTTATGAGTAAACCTTTTAAGGAGAAAATATAATTAATCTCTTTGTGGCAGTGTTCTCTTGTACACACTAGAAAGCATAATTGTCTATACAGACAAGCAAATGAAAGGTTTTGGTAAGACAGACGGTCCTTAATTAATCATAATCTGGACAACATATTAAGAGTATGTTCAAAAAGCTGGGTGGCAAATTATCTGAAACTAATTAATTGTGCCTATAAGAATTCAGTATATTCAATATGCATACTTGAACCTGGTTTTCATTTGGTTTTTTAAGGTGTTTGAGTAACTGCACGTCTACCTGGAATCTGTTTGTGTAGTTCATTTGCAAACCTCAAACAGAATAAGGCCAATTGAAAACTCGGCTCTAAACTAAGGAAACCTGATGCATGGGAAATGCAGCATGTCTGATAGCTTTTGGGAGCAGAAGGGTGTGTGGCAGCCCTGGTATCCTTTTGGAAGGGCACCAGCACACCTGAACATGGCCAACAGATGGGTGTCTGTAGCAAGCACATTGGCTCAACAGCTTTGCTGAGCTCTTGGATAAGACTTGACCTTTTTTTGCACTGCAGTTAAGGTTTCCTTTGTTCTATGAAACGTGGGGGTTTTAGGTGCTGAGCCCTGGGTCACTGATGATTTGACTCTTTGCAGTGGCTACAAGAGGAGTAAGTGTGGTGCTGTGAAGCACTGTGCCTCTCTGTGTGAAAGTATTCCCTGAAATAAATGTGTTTTGCTCCTGAAGATAAAGAAATTGAAAGTACAGCTTTGCACTCCTGCAGTGGTCAGCTATGGATTCAGCCCTGAGGACTCTGCCTGGGGCAGGGCTGAGGAGGCCAAGGACACCAGTGCTCCGGTCCTGACACAGGGCAGGGTGTGGCAGAGGCAGCTCAGACCAGGCAGTTTTGCTGCTTTTTTCTTTGTTGCCAGTGCACGTACAGAAATGTCAGACCTGTCTGTGGGTGAAGGGGAGTGTGCCCCTTTGGTATGTTCATCTCATTTCCAGGAGGCTGCCTTTGATTTAGGTGGGACCGTGCCCTACAGCACTGGGCTCTCGTCAGCAAAAGCCCCCTTGTATGAAAATTCCACTCTTGAAATATCTGAAAATGTTAGCACAAGGAATAGGAAATCACTGCATCCCTTCTTACTTAAAAAAAGTGAATATTTTCAGATGACACCTATGAATCCAAGATCAAAAATATATTGGGTTTGAAAGTCGAAAGAAGTAGATGTGTTGTCTGGAGGTGGGATTTACTCTGCCTCGCAGTGAGTGGAGTGGTTGTGTTTCTTCGATTAGCTCATGTATCTGTAATTTGGAAGAAATATTTTTCTGAATTATTCTGGCAATGAAATCTGATGTCACGTGGAAGCACCTTGCAGGGTTCTCTTGCACTGGGTTACTGGCAGGGCTGGTCTGCCCTCAAGCTGCAAAGAGGTAATACATCTTATTACCTGAAAAAAAGGAAATTGCCAAGTAACTATGGTTATGTTTCCCAATGTGCTCTTTTGAAGAAGGATTTGTTCAAAAGCAGAGACTTTTTTCCCAGGATTTTTATTGCAGAGATGGCACATATGTCACATCCAGTCTTTCATACCATTTCATGACATCTCTAGGCTTTCACTGAGTGGTGGGCATTGAAATTCTACCCTGAAATTCAAAAATGTTAAAAGAATAAAAAGAGCCCAGAGCTGTAGATTGTCTGACTGCAGATTACTGCCTTTTCTGCCTCTAAAAGTTAATTGCATTGGAAATGTCATCTTTGAGTATCAAAGCCCATAGCATGCACAGGGTTAATTTTGCAATACAGACAAATTTTAAAATTGTTTCTTGGCGTTAAGAAAGGTTTAGGGGCTCTGGTCCCACCAGACAGCTTGACAGTGCTGGTTCCCTCAGCCTGGAGCTTGTCCTCCTGAGCATTGCCTTGAGTGAGAAGGTGACTTTGCATCAGCAGGACTTGGCTGAGGTGTGTTGAAGCAGTACAACATGGCCTTGCTCCTGGGTCAGGTTGGACCAGAGCTGGCTGTGCCATGTTACCCAAGGCATTGTCTGTGGTTCATCCTCTCTGTGTAACCCAGCCATCTTTGCACGCTCTGCTCTTAGTCAGGACAACCAGGGAGACCTTCGAGCCACGTGCTGTTCTCACAGGTCAGTTTATGAAGCCCTTCCCAACTGTGTGTGTGCTTGTGCCTGTTTGTCGACAGAGGGGCCAACCCTTGTCGGAGGAGTTTAAACAAGATAACTGGAGGGAAGACAGAGCCTGCCATCCCTCCAGATAGCAGTGTCTGAGAGAGCACCGGCAAAGTATGATTTGTCATCTGTGAAAAATGTTTGCGTTTGACAGCTTTTCACAGGAAGCCTGTCAGAGTGATAATTTAATGAGTACAGATTGCTTGCAACACAGCTGTAAAATGTGCTTTTACAGTGCTGTAAAATAAGCAACTGCGGCCTTTGTGTGTTTGCTTTGTTTGAGAACAAGTCAACTTCTAATACAAATGAAAGGTGGTCATTTATTTTACCCGGCAAACAGTCAAGACGTAAGAGAGGAACTGCCATTTTTCTTCTTGTGGTGGCAAGGTTAATGCTGGGTTATGGTGGTGTTTGCTAATGAACTTATTTCTGTGAAAGGTAGAATTAGTATCTAATTAGATATAAGGAGTTACTAGTCAGATTAGCATTTAACTCATAAAAAGGACTTTTCAGGCTTTTTTCTTCTCATTGCAGACATCTATGCCCATAGTTTGTACAGAGAAAAGAGTAATGTTCCTGCTGGCACCCAAGCTGATGTTTTGATGTGGAAATAGAAACTGAGGATGCAGATTTATACTATGCCAATAGCTACACTAAAATATATCTATATATATAATTTAATTGCTGTTGCTGACCAGGTTAAGAGTGCTGTGCGTTGCATAGAGGAAGGTGCCATGCACATCCCACTGCTGGATCCATCCCTGCTTGCTGGTGTCGAATGGCCCTTCATCCCCAATGCCATGCTTGAGATCACCCCTCCCCACCATCCCAACCCCATCTCTACCCCAGGAGCCTTGAGGTGCCAGCAGTGGCACCCAGGGGCCAAGCCACAGGTGCTGGTCACCAGGGCATCCTGTCTGGCATGTTCAGGAATACAGGCATGTGCTGGCAGGGGTGGATGCTGACTCCATGCTGCAGACACATAGCCTCCTCTGCCCTCCTCCCCTTCTTCTTTGGGAAGTGGCACTTGAGAACAGGTGTTTTCTGTCCATGAAAATGATGGGTGAAGCTTGAGCCAGAGACAACAGCTTTGTGCGTGCATGCTGCCTCCTTCAGCAGTGCTGCGTTGGGCTTTTGGAAGTGCCTGGGTTTGGTGGGAAGTTTTCATTTCCTTTATTTACCTTCCTTTTGGGCAAGGAAAAGCTGCTGGCTGGAAGGCTGCAGGTGCACAGGTGTTTTCTGCTAATCAGATTGCAGGGTTTTTCTCAGCATAATTAATGAACATACCTGGTTCTAGCCCACATGAAAAATTGCTTAGAGATTAAGAGCTCTAAAGCGTGGATACAGTTTATTCAACTTCCACTTTGGAATGCAACCAATAAAATGAGTTTGGGCAGGAGAATAAATTGGTTGTGGTAATATGGATGTATTACTTAAGATAACTTTCTTGTCTTAAGACATTGCTTTGGGTTCTTTAGACTGATGGTTGGAGATATCTGATAGATTTGCCATCAATACAATTTCAAAAATCTAATTCTTTTTGAAGAGTTTGCTGATGCATCTGGCAGGTCTTGTGCCTGGTACAAAAGTATTTAAATAAACAACTTATTTGGTGATACTAAAAGGTCTGAGCAAAGAAAGGAAGTGAGCATTCAAAATGATTAAGTGAATTAGAAATTAATATACACCAAGCTAATCTCTATAGTATAAACTCAACAGAAAAAATGTTCCTGGAGAGGAAATGCCAGTCATGGGAACGAAAGTGGAGGTTCCTGCTGATATTGGACAGAGGACATGTTGGGTGTTTGAAATCAATCTCCTTTTCCCTGGATCATTTTTCTTGTGCTCCTAAGAGGCTGCATTATATACAGCCATGTCAGGCACTGAACCCCATGACTTTGTTCATCAGGAACTCATGGAATGTTTCAGTTTTTCCAGAAAATGTTTTCTGTGTTAGGCTTTGTTTGTACTGGAGCACTTTGAAGACGAAAATCTGAACTTCAGCATACTTTTAATGTCTTTTAACAAGGTTTAAATTCACAGTGGGCCAAAATGTCCCCCCCCCACCCCCCCTTCTAACAGCTTCTGGCCCTAAGCATTGCTCCTTTGAGGATTTAGAAAACCACAGAGGCATGTTTTATTAAAAAATATTTATTGAATATGAGTCACAGAAAAGCAGAGGTCAGAATTCTCAGTTGCTGGTGGCATTCATGAAATAATCTGCTTCCCTACCTGGCTGCGCCTGCTCCCCAGGGTGCCAGTGCTCCCTGTGGGGCTGGAGCAAACAGGCGGCATGGGAGGCTTTGTCCCAGTGGCACCTACCTTTGCTCTCCTTAGCTGCTCCCCAGGGCCATAGAGCAGGGGGTTTTCTTCCAAAATGGCCCAAATGCTTTTGGCCTAGTGGACTCCTCCCCTCTTTTTTACTTTGTCTCATCTATGCCAAATCTCCAAGGCAAACCTTTGTGGCAGGGTAGTTTGTGCTTAGACCCATGTGCCGAGGCTGTGGTGACGTGGTCTTGGCAGGACATGTTCTTTAAACTGCTTCTGCAGTGATATCTTCATCAGGTCAACTTGTTATCAGTGTTGGTGACATGTGGCACTGCCAAGACATGGCAGCAGCCACTCTCTGGGCTGTCCAGTGCTCCTGGAGAGTGAACCAAAGTGGGGATCTGCTTTTAGAAAGTGATAAAAATCTCAAGCCCTATCTGTCCTTTGTCATTTGAAAAATCTGTTGTTATTGTGCCAAGTGTTTAGCCCTTAGATTTTGAGAAAATTCTGGTGTAATTGTGGGGGTTTTGGCACTGCCACAAACATCTGAAGCCTCTTCTGCAATCAGGACCAATTGAGTAAGTGGTCAGGCCCTGCCTTGAGAGATGACAAACTTGCAAGATGGGAGAAAGAATCTGCAGGTAGATTTTTAAATTTGTTTTTTAAATATATTAAAATTGTTCATTTTTGAGGCTGGTTTATGATAATCTTGGAAAATGGATTGTCAAGAACTGTAAAGAAGGACTCATTTGTGCAAAACATCTGTTTAACAAAACCACCTTTTTTCTTTCCAATATGTTGATCTTTGAAATTACATCTTTTAAGATGCCTAAATGGAAACATCAGAAACTGTTGCACTTGTCTTTTTGCTGATTCTTAATTATGATATTCATATTTGTAGAGGAGAGATTTCACTCATACAAGTCTTCTGGCCTATAGGGAGTTTCAGGGATCGGTTTATGAAGAGTGATCAAAAATTTTGAGATATAGACATTGTTTGAAAATTTTGGGGGAAGTTCTTTAATTTTCCCTTTCACTTTGATGATGGTCTCGTTGTGCCGAATTCTTCAGTTAAGCAGTGGTTGTAGGTGTGTGTGAGCACACAGCACAGTGCTCGTGTTTACCACATCTTCTTTCCCTCTTTCCTAGAGTTCTTCAAAGAACTGCTGGAGAATGCTGAGAAGTCTCTGAATGACATGTTTGTGCGGACATACGGCCGACTTTACATGCAGAACTCAGAGCTGTTCAAGGACCTCTTTGTGGAGCTGAAGCGCTACTACGTGGGTGGCAACGTCAACCTGGAGGAGATGCTCAACGAGTTTTGGGCACGCTTGCTGGAGCGCATGTTCCGGCTGGTTAACCCCCAGTACCACTTCACGGACGAGTACCTGGAGTGTGTCAGCAAGTACACGGAGCAGCTGAAGCCCTTCGGGGATGTGCCGCGGAAGCTCAAGCTGCAAGTGACGCGAGCCTTCGTGGCTGCCCGCACCTTCGCGCAGGGCCTGGCCGTCGCCAGGGACGTCATCAGCAAAGTGTCTGCGGTGAGCTCTGTCCCCTGACTGTTTGTCCCTGTGTCCCTTGGACCCATGATGGGCAGCATCTTTTCCTGTTGTCCTGTACCTAAAGGCGTTGGTGATAGTTGAGTGCGGGTGGGTCCCAGCTCCGTCTGTGTAGGCTGTGCTGTTGCATGGTAGAGTCACATTCTGAGGACACCACTGTACAGTGCTGCAGCCCAATTCCCCAGGTGGATGCTTTCCTCCTGTTTAGAGAACAACAACAGCAGGAAATTAAATGCCTTCTGCAGTGGAAATAACCACGTTTGCTGTGTAATGTCTTCTTCTTAATATTGCCTTTAAATTACAGTGAGTCATGGATGTTACAGGCATCTGTTACGGAGCAGCTGATGATTTGCTCCTTGCTCCAGGGCATGAGGAGAGGCAGTTCACATGAACAAACAGCACTTCTGTGATAACAGTAAGCTAGAGCCATCTGCACTGGGCAGAATCCAATTGTACTTGGTGACACACACAGAGCACAAGTTAGACCTCAGACTTTTGTAGTAAAGTCACTTTTTGGGGGGATAAAACAGCTGTGATGTGTTGGTCACTTAAATGTTTACCTCCCTCTTCATATAAATCACCTTGGAGTTGTTTAAGTGGGGTGACTTCTTTTTTGACGTGAGATTTGTCTTTAATTTTAGTTTTAGTTGTATGGTATAGGGAACAGTCAATAATCCCATTGAAGTGATTATGTGAGATGACAAATATCAGTGATTTCCTTTTAACAAACTCAGCTCATTTCCTGTGGGCTGTAGAAGATTTATTGTAATCATTTAATTGGGCAGAGAGATGTTTACTTTCTCTCTGCCTGGTTGTGTAGTAATAAAATGTGAGGCTGAAAGAGTAGGCAGGAGTTTGAATCACCCCAAGTGCCAGGGGAAAAAAAAAAAGAATAGCTGTTCAGGTACTATTGGAAGGAGAATCCAGTTCTGTAGGCAGCACAAACAGCATTGTTAAATGAGATAATCATTCAACTTTCTTTGACTTACGGGGATAATATTAAAATACTGTCTCTGAGGACAGGGGAAAAAAGAAGTCTGCTTCCACATTAATTTTTCTTGACGAGAAATGAGGCAAATAGCCGGCAATAGGCCTGAACATGTGTGGCAGGGCAGAGAATATTAACAAGGAAGGAGTTGCTTGACTAAAATACCCAGACTCCAGGAGTGAGTTGTAAGTTAGCAGGGGCAGGTTTAGATCCTTGGACACCTTGACTCCCCACCTAATGGAGATGACTCTCAAGTTAGAATAATGTGCTGCTGGTTGAAGATGGGTGTGTGGAGCTCTATGTGTGACATGTGGGGTCACTCAATGAGACCACAAAACCTTTCAGCCTCAGGGATGCTGTGCTGGTAGGAGGGAGGAGTGGTACCAGATGAAGTGTGATGTCTCTGTGCCAGGCCACTGGCCAAGCCTGCTGACTCTTGCTTGGGGTTTCAGATTTAGTGGCGCTTGTTTGTGGCTGTGTGACAGCTCTTGTGGTCAGGGGATGGGGTTTTCACTGCTGTAGAGTGGATGAAATTTTCGGGTGGGAGGTCTGGCCATTAAGCCCCAGTACAGTTTCAAGAATGTACAATTACTCGATAGGCAGTAAACGTGCATGGGTGAGGGATTGTGTTTATGCTCCATCTGCTCAAAATTCATCAAAACGTCTCCAGACGTGACACGGAACCACAAGGGCTATGGTCCCCGCATCTGTTACGAATCAGTCATGAACCCGAGGTGGCGTCGTGATTTCTCTTTCCCTTTTGAAGATCCTTGAGTGTAGAGTTGCCTTCAACCCTAGAATTAATTGCTCAAGTGTGGAAAGCTACCCAGAGTCCCGTGCAGCTGCAAAAATAGCTCACGTGCCATGGACAGTCACAGTTGCTCTACTTTCCACTTTAATTCCACAAGTTGTACTGGAAATCCTACAACAGATTGACTTTTCCAAGCAGTAACAAAAGTCCCTGCTGTTGAATACCTAAGCTTTAGTTGCAGCAGTAGAAGGAATAATAAACTTTTCTGTAGTGTTTTGATCTCATTCAGTGGGAATCTAACGTCGTGTTTCTGCAAGACACAACGGGAAATCCTAGACATGCGTTTAAAAGCTGGTGTTTTTATGCCTGCTCCTCTGCAGTTGTGTTTTGGGGCTTTCCACATTATATGTAGATTAGCCTGGCTTTGCTGAGCTCTATATAATGACTCCATTGACTTTGCTTCCTTATTATTTTTACTCAGGAGTTGTAGTGGAATGACTGCTTATACCGGGGATTAACTTGGGGGATAAATCTTCATTCTTCTTTATGAAAAAATGTCCAAAGGAATGCAAATTAGTTCTACTTTTAACGTGTTTTGTGACAAGTAAGTTAAAAACGTTTAATTGAAAATCTTCAGGAGGAGAAATACGAACTACTGCAAGATCCAGCTGTGTACTTTCTCAGGATACTATCAGGAGAGAGAAGAGCACTCTACAGTACAATGGCCTTGATGGCTTTTTAATGATCCTAGGTATTTTTACATCTTCAGTAGAGAGTTACATTTAGAAGGGTATTGTTCTTGCGTGAGTTTAAGGAGTATGTCCCTTGCGTGAGGGAATAAAGGAGTAAAAGAAGAGGTATCATTGAAAAGCTGCAAGTACACTTGATTTCTGAGCCAGAATGCTAGAAAATAACTTTAAATTCAGCCTTGAATGGATCAAAAGCTGTACCACTGTGCCAGAATACACAACAGAGAGAAAGCTGTATGGTTTTGAGAGAAAGCAGAGACTTTTTTCAAACTGTCTAAACCCCACAATTTTGATGCTCAAGTCTTCACCCCTCAAATTCCCTTCTTTGGACCCAGTATTTTCTAGATCTGTTCTGAACAGCAGATCTGTACAGGATGCTGTTTCTGCCTGTTAGAGACGTGCCCATCCTCTGTGGTGGGCTGTGAGGGGCTGGGGGCCTCCAGTGCTTGCCTCTGTCCTGTGCTGGCTCTGGGTGCTTTCTCCCTGACCTTCCTGCCCCTGCTTTCAGGAGCCGGAAATCTGCCCGTCCCCTAATCACTCTCCTGCTACTTAGCCCTGGACAAGCGCTGAAGTCAGCCAGGTTAAATTGCTGCCAGCAGTGACATTTCCTGCTCTGGCCAGGGCTGGAAAAAAGGGGCAAATACAAGCCAGAGCCATGAGTGACTAAAAAAGGACGAGAACCTGCAACTGGGCAGTTCTCAAGCTGCTAAGATGTTCCCATAATTAGCTGCATGCCGTTAAACCCACAGCCTGGTCGAGGATCATGGCACCTTTGAGGGCAAAGTGCACTGGGGCCTGTAGGGTGCAGGTCAGCTACAGGTATGGGATGGAGGACCCTGTTTGTGGGGGAAGAAGTGAAATCAAGGTCTAGGCTCCCTGACAGCATTTTGTAGGGTCAGGAGGAGCTGGGAGGGGAGGTCTGGCTGGAGGTCAGCAGCAGAGGCGCATGAAGGCTGAAGCATACAGCCACCTAGCATTGAATCCCTGTGTCACCATGTCTCTGCAGACCAGGGTGTGTGGTTGTGACCTTCTGCACTTGACACTGGTGGTGAGAGTTTTCTGGAGCCCCTCCCCCCCTGGAAATTTATACTGATAAACTGTTGATTTGGGATTCTTTTATCACTTTTCCCTCATGCCCTTGTGTTGTATAATTTGAGGCAGAACTGCTGGGGGCTCAGGTGGCTCTCAAGTCACTTCCTCAACAAGCATTAGTTTGCTGAAAGCCACGTGACATGTAACTGCCATCAAAGCATCTGGGCTGCTGGAAAGGGTCTTTCAACCTCTCCTTTGGAACCCTGAGAAAGGCAGCAGCTTGAAAGTTGTATTCAAGAAATGGTGTTTAGTTCGGAAGCACAGTTACGAGCTGTATGAAATAATGCAGTTTCATATGAGGATTACACCTACTTCCTCATCTGCCATCCTCTGGAGACATTAGCAACCAAGAGGAGGCTGTTGGAGATGTTCCCAGTGGGTGAAGGAGGTCAGATTTCTTTGTATTGGCATTTCTGCCCTAATGAAGTGTAATGGTAGCAGCCAAGGAGGGAATTTTCTTCAAACTGTTTATGAAGAGAATTGCAGAGGGGACAGGTGATTGCCTTCCTACAGGTGCTCCAAAGCTGGAGCAGGAGCCCAGTGGCTTTTTACCCCCATTTTGCTCTGAGCTGCCTCATCTTGAATGAGGCACCTGTGGAGCACAGGTTGACCTGTTGGTTGACCTGTTGGTCTGCATGAGCAACCTGAACTGTGGCTCCTGTCATTTTTGGCATGGGTGCTGAATGTGGACCAGCCATTGGCTTAGGAGAAGCAGTGATGAAAATAATAAAACAATGAATGAGTAAGAATTAAGGCCTGTGTCATCACAAATAGTAGGTCACCGAGATTTGGTAAAAGTTGTGCCCCTTGTAATTACCATTTGAGGATCTAAATGTTTAGTCAGAGAGCCAAGGGTCCAGCCCCCCCACTGTGCAGTTTTTGCCCTTGGTTTGACTTGAGGGGAATGTGACTGTAATCCTTTTTCAGGAGGAACTTCATGTTCCTGTATCCAAAGGCTGCAATATCTTGCTTGAACAAGAGCAAACCTTGCCAGGGAAGTGACAGAAATGGAATATGTTGCTTGCATGCATTGGGAAGGGACAGGGTGGGCAACGCTTCTGCTATGTGGGCAACTAAGAAACAGCCAGAGGAGCCAAGGAGCCCTTTTAGTGTGTAGCAGAGGGACCTCCAAAGAGGCAGTGCTGTCCAGGCAGCAGGTTGCAAGCCACGGGGCTGGACTGAGGAGCTGCCGTGCATAAGGACATTTCTTTCCACATACCGAGGGCAAACATCAATGCAGAAAACAATACCAAGCACTTCTCCACATCAAAGATGACCCTGAGGAGACCTGCCAAGAATGTGACTACATCTGCCTCAGCTCCAGCCATCTGAGGGCCTGTGCTAGGCCTTCAGAGCACGCTGGAGCAGCAGTCAGCTCAGATTTAGGGCTGGGAGTGCATGGATGCGACTGTGGATTTGGAGCCAATGGCATCATGCAGGAGCACTTCAGTCCACTGGCGTGGTTTTGGTTTTTTTCTTTCTCTGCCCTGCACTGTGATTCTGCTGCTAATTTTGAAAACAATGTGAGGGGATAATTAAGGATGGTTTTGGTTGTAGATGCCCATATAAATGTCCCTGCTGTTTTGCTCATTAAAGCAAATGAAATTCTCATCATGGTCCGTGGTGTCTGAGACAGGAAGAGGCTTGTTCCTACACAGAACAAGCTTGGTGTGAAAGGCACTTTGGTCCCGAGGGCACTGTGAGCAGGAGATGCTGACCCTGGCATTGCTACACAAATGTTCAGAGGGAGAGGCATCCGCTTGGCTGGCACCCTGAGGTCCCCTGTGCCCCTTGTGGGCTGGGGTTGCTGTTGAAGACAAGTATGGGAATGCTAAGATTGAGCAGCTCGAGTGCCTGGTGGTGTGATTCTCAGGAGCTCTGGTTTTTCTCTTGGCAGTGTCACATCTGGAGCAGGGGGAGCAAGCTGTAAGTAGGGAACTGAGCATAAATGTACTCTTGAACTTTTCCTTGCACAAGATAACACTGCAGCAGACATCGGCATGGGTAGCAAGTGCTGATGAGACACAGAGTTGTGCAGTTCCCAAATATCACTATTAAATGTGTTCCTTTATGCAAGATCTCAGAGGCCCAAATCTGTGGTTGAACCAGATGCTGTCTAAATTATAATGTTCTAGCACCAGGCCAGCAAAATTGGTTAAATACGTAGTTAATTCCAAAACACTTTCATTGGAATATTTGGGGTGGGGAAGCAAACCAGGAGCCTCCCAAGTGATGTTCTGCTTCACAGTGAGCTGAATGTCTGGACCATCGTGTGCCAAGATGATGCTCTTGCACAACGCTAAGAGAAGGAAAAAATGATGCAAGTAGTGTTGTGTTGGTCCCAAAAATCGATGACAGCTCACTTGTCTAAGCTGACTGCTCACCTAGAGCATCTCACAGTCAGCTTCAGAGTGTGTTTTTGAAATCATCTTTCCATGTCACTGAGAAGTTACTCCTTCAGTCTTTAGCCAATATTGCTGTCATTCACTTTTTTTGCAAAGAAAACAAGAGTATAAAACAAAAGTAATTTCACTAAGTTTATTTTCAAGTTGTTGGATTTTTATGTTTTCTAGCAGCTGTGCTGCTGGCATGGCAACACTGTTGTGCAAGCTTGGAAAATAAGAAAGCCTGAGTTATCAGTGTTATTATAAATAGTTATTAAAGCTGACAGGATTTTAAATGTTGTTACTAACATTCTTAATGTAACTTGAGGGTAGAGTGAGAGAATGTAATGTAGCTCTGGCTGTCTGACAGCTGGTGGGAGCTCCCTGCAGGACTGTCCATGGTTGGAGGTCTCAGCCTTCCTCAGCTATTCCTTGTCTTGGGAAGGAGTTCAAAAAGAATCTGGTTGCTTCTCTGAACTTCATCTGCTTGCACAGATCAGTTTGTCTTGAGTTTTGGTGGTTTTGTGGTAGGCTGTGAACAAGGCATTGCACTTGATAGGTGTGTACTTTAGTGGTGATGTTTCTACCAGAAGAATGCATCCAGCTGCAATTGCCAGCAAGTTGGAAAAGGCTAAGGGTGTAACAGTTTCCCTCATGTGAAACTCTGAAATAGGATGCGTATGACAAGGTACAAACAAAAACCAGATTTTATTATGCCAAGAGCATGTCATTTTTACAAGAACATGATTTTACCTTCACCAGTCAATAGAAGTTGGGATGTTACCCCAACAAATGTGGTACGGAATGTTTGCATTAAGCCCTGAGTTGTTTGCTTTTCACTTAATTTTTGTGAGTTGTGTGCAAATCTGTATTTTTAAGGAGCAAGTTCGATATGAATGTGAAGATTGGTGCCAAAACACATCTGTTAGCAGCTTTTAATCTTCACGTTTGACAAAGCATATAGATATGGACAAATTGTAATTTGCATGATGAAACTGCAGGGTGATGGATTGCTGCAGTGGCGTGGAACGCCATGGAAAGGAAATAAATTTCACAAGATGAAAGAAAGGGACTGGAGTGCATTTACTTCTATCAGAAGCTTTTACAGGGTATGTGCACTGCAGCTACTACTACCTGGGTTCAAATCTACCAGAGTAAATCCCCTCCAGCAAATAAAGCTTTCTTTGGTACTCTTCTTTATTAGAAAGGAGATTACTTGGTTTTGAGGGTCATTCTAGGGTACAGTTTGAATGAACTTGAGTTGCTTTCCAAGATAAACACAACCCCAGAACAAAGCATATCTGGGTTTACTGTTACATACAATGGCATTTTAAGAGCTTGCACCTGGCATGGCAGGGCCAACATTAAAAGCTTGTGAAGAATTGCCAATGGAACATATGGCACATCCCACTGACAGACCTGGTCTGGACCGGGTACAGGCCCTGTACCAGGGGTTAAGGTTCTCCTTGCAGTGATACTCAGCAGTTCAGCATTTATCACTGTTGTAACGAGGTGTAATTGCTCGTAGTCTTTCCCAAAACTCTCTCTTAGAGGTGATCTCTGATTGTGCCTTCCTGTCACTTTTTGACACCATAAAATGCCAATTCTGGACTGATGAATTTGCCCATTGTCTTCCTCTTCACGTGCAACTCTATTGCACACTAACAGCTTCCCTGTGGTTTACATCCACTAGCAGGGCTTGGTTTGTCTTTTCCATCGCCCCTTTGTGATCACTCTCTGCCCAGCTCTGTGCAGGACTCAAACCTATGTGGGGAAGGAAGCAAAACCTCATTTGCTTTTAAAATCGTTCCGTGCCTTTGCTCAAACGACCTAATCCAAGTGACCATCACATATTGCCTGCTGCAGAATGCAGGAAAGCAGCTTCAGCTTCCCCCGCATCTGCTGGGATTCGTAAAGATAACCCCTATGGAATATCAAAGCGGGGGATTGTGCAGGGCCACAGCCACTCAGCGCTCGTGGGGCGAGGTGGGAACCTAAGATGGGAAGGGGCCTCCTCAGTCACGGCTCTGCGGGTGACTTTTTGCAGCATGCTGCCATGCAATCCCTTTCATAAAGCTGCAGCTTTCCGCGATAGGGTTGGGGAATCCTCCTGCTTCTTATTCCACTTCAAACTACTCTAGCACCTGGCTTGTGCTATCAACATTTTCCTAATTTTTCTTCCCAAGGAGGATGCAGAGCACTCCTTTGAGGGCTAACAGTGCTAAGATGGCCAGGATCAACTGATAAGCCTCTGGACTTAGCATGGAGGTTCACCTACCGCTGAGTGACACAGGAAGGGATTTTTATCAGAGAAACAACTAAACTACTAAACTTGAGCGTCCTTCAGAGCTCTTGTCTCTGGATGCGAAATGTTATTTAGTTCCCCCCGCCACTTTTTTGTTGTGCAAGGACCGCACCATCTGGATAGCAGATGATACCTTTACGTTTGTCTGTTTCCAGTTTTCCAACTATAAATCATCTGGTTTAACTGGTTTCTGTTGCTTGAGCTCTTAGTATTTGAACCAGCTCTCTTTTAAAGCCATGCTGTCCCAATAGGGAGCTTTCTGCTGGGGCTCCTGCTCCCACTGTGCCTTCCAAATACATATATACATATATACATATATACATATATATATATAAAATGTGTATATGCTCTGAAGCATCTGAATCAGATTCCACAGCCACCATAAACAGCTTTCTACGTGGATACTCCTTTTCCTCAGCCAAACAGGCTCTTTGTGGACAAAAGAAGGGTAAAGTGCTGTCTGATGAACATTGCTGGCCAGCCAAAATCCAGCGCTGAGCTACATCAGCTGCAGAAAATTGTCCTTCTGTCTCTCTAACCAGTTCACTTGCTTACTGAAGAGAAGCTGTGGTTTTTCTGGAGTTGTCAGAAACACAGCAGATCTTCATCTGTCATCTCCTTCCATAAGAAAAGAGGGTTTAAAAATTTGCTGATGTTATTAACAAAGCCAGCCTGATTATGTAATGTTTTTTCTTTTCTGGTTTGTTTTTGTTAAAATCTGTTGCCTCCTAGTTTCATGGGTTGCCAACAGGTTTTTGCACCAGAAGATAAGGTTTAGTTTCTCCATAGTCCTTGCACTGAGATGGGCAATAGTAAGGTCCTCAGCATATGTGTGGTACTGGATCTTCCTCATGTACATTCATCTCCACTTAGTCCTATTGTCCTCTCTGCCATGAAGTCAGTTCCCAGACCTCCAGCAGATGACACGTGAAGGCCATCCACATCTCTAGCTGTTTATGTTGAGGGACTTCGCTCTTTCTCAGGGGTGTTGTGTGTCTCCTCCAGCACGGTCTTGGATCACAGCCTCTTTAGAGCACTTCCCTAAGTGCCTTACAAGGAGTCTCAGGTGCATTGTTTAAAACATCAGAGACCACTTTTGTTGTGTCGGTGTATCTCTGATTGCATCTTAATTTTCTACTTTCATGTGTGGCTAATTAACACTTAAACTTGCGCTTGAGGGAGCTTCTCTGTTCAGCACTTCAGATGGACCCACCATGTGGCTGGGATGGAGCTAATGCTCCTTGGACTGACTGGATGGAAATGATTTCAATGAATATTTTGAAGCTGGGCCAGAGAGTGAATCAAACATGAATGACCATGAGTCACTTTGGAAAACAGCCCTGTTGAGGGCTCAGGGATGACGTGCCTGCTGCAGACAGCTCCACTCGCACACCCAGCAGCTGCATGGTCGCTTCGAGGGTCCTCCCAGCTTGTCCTCAGCTGCAGGGTTGTAGCTGCCACCTCCTTCGGGTGGGGGGAATGGCGTTACTGAGCGTGATGAGTACTGAGTATAAATGGACCCGGGTATCTGTCCTGTAAATGCTGTGTTGAGGGACTTGAATGTGAGATAAAGGAGCTGGTCTCTGTGCTGGGAGCCCTGCTGGGCAATTGTCCGGGAAGAGCCGCAGCCCCACCAAGGAGGAGGGTGCCCTCCCAGTGGGTTTGGTACAGAGATCGTGTCAGACATACCACATTGACATCCCACTTTTTCTCGATAAATCCCAGCATCATCATCTTCGGCAGGTGTTTGTAGCAGGGCTCAGAGTCTTGTGTGACGTCTTTTGACTTAGGTGCATTTTACTGCCTTCCCTGAGCTTGAGTGCTGCCTGTCCCCTTGGGGTGCCTGTCCTTGCCCTGGGAGGAAGCCCACAACACACATGGTGCAAATAATGTTTTGCAGAGATGGGTGCTGTCTATGTCCCCTGGAGTGGCAGATAGACCCAAGGAGGTGAGCCAGACCCCTTCATCTGTTCCCCAGATCTCTGGACCACGTAAGCAGGGACCAGACGGTGATGGCTGACCCCACTGCATCTCTTCTGCACACCTGTGTCCCCTGCACTTTGGGGTAAATGTGTGGGGTTTTTTGCTTTAGTGACTGAGGGCTAATTTTCTTGTCCTTTTCTCTTTTTCTCTCTTAAAGGTGAACCCCACGCCACAGGGTACACGAGCACTGCTGAAAATGATGTACTGCCCACACTGCCGAGGTCTGGTATCGGTGAAGCCCTGCTACAACTACTGCTTTAATGTCATGAGAGGCTGCTTGGCCAACCAAGGGGACTTGGATGCCGAGTGGAATATCTTTATGGGTAAGGCAATATGGGTTAAAACTGCGTGTAAGTCTACACTGGTACTATGTCCCTCACCTGAATAGCTTTGTGAGTGGCTATGCTGAGCTATAGCAGCTTTTTCAGGTCTCTGTGATGGTTATCTTTTCCTTCCACACCTGTATACAGCACACCTTTTGCCATTCACATTAACCTCTAAATAAATGAGACTGTTGTGCCAGTGACCTTTGTTGCAGCAAGGTTTGGGAGGATGGAGGTGCCATGGGCTTGTAAGCTTGGAATGTTTATTCTTGCTGGATCAAGCATGTGTGCAAGCCATTTCTTCCATGCTCCTTATACCTTGTTGTCACCATACAGCTGTCCTTCCTGAAGGCAGTTTTCTTCTTCAGCAGTCTGTGAGTCTCCTTGCCAGCCATGAAGAGCTTTGGGAAAAGCTGTAGGCCTGGATTTTACATTAAAAAATTGAATAGGACATGTCTGAATCTGTTTTTAAACAGCTCATTTGGCACTCGGCCACCATCCTTTTGCAATGTCAGCAGGTCTTGTGTGACACTGTGTGAGTGCTTTTGCCATCCTCTTCCTCGTGTCTGTTATTTCTGTTCTGTGCTTATACATGGTGTCATTCAATACATGAAATTTAGACTAAAATGTTAAATTCTACCTTGGGTCAAGGCTCATCAGAATTGGCAGTGCATCAGATTTTGGGGCACCGGCAATAGATAATGTTAAATGTTTTCATTTGTGCTCCTTTTCCAGGAGGTTTGATATATCTGTGATCGAGCATCCTTTGGGAGCAGTCACTTCACTCCAGTTATGTGTGATGAAGTGCACATGTAAAGTATCTGCTGCTACTGAAAAGGCTATGGTACTCTACCCATCCCACTCATGGAAAAAAAAGATTGTTAGAAAGAGAAGATTTCCCTTTCACTCAGTTGCAAGATTAAAAAAAAAAAAGGGAAATTGCTGCTAGTTGACATTTCAGGCTACATTTATATCTTAGAACTTGTTTTCCTCTCTTCTGTGCACTGGATTTTCACTTTGCTGCCCGTGCCAACTGGATGTGTGTAGGGTGTTATTTTCAGAAGGCATTTTTTTGTGTGTTTATTCCATATAGGGAGCTAAATGTGGCACTAAATTGGGTTTCCAAGTCATTCTCTGGGAGGCTGACACCCCACCCCCCAGTCCTCCCAGCCATCTTTCTCATGAGAATATTAAGTATTTCAACTACAATTGTTGCTGAAATAGCTCAAAGCCAGGAGACTTGCAAACATCTAGTCCAAGTAGAAAAGAGGAATCCCATGAAAGGGAAGGGCATAATGCCAGAAAACAGACAAAAGCACAAGCAGCTAATTGCTGTAGGTGGTATGCGGCTAAAAACGAACCTCAAGGGAAGCCAGCGAGCCCTGTCACACGAGACTGATCAGGGACTGCATACAACAATTAAGATTATTAAACAGGTCTAAATAAATACATGTGATTCCAGGTTGGAAGCAAAGCTTTCCTTTTGCAGTGCTTCCTCCCCAAAGGGCTTCTTGCCCACTCATTACTTAAGTATGGTATTAAGCTTCGTTACATTTATTGGCAGTATTTGCTTGGTTCTTGCACTCTAGCTTGATGGTTGCAGTGGAGTACAGATACAGAAAACTTAAGCTGTGCGTTCTTCAGACAATTTAATAAGTGAACAGGTGCTGGTTATGTTCCAGGCTTTGGTTTGTCTCTCAATTTGCCACTCAAGACAAATTAAATTAAATATATCTGGTGTTTAGGGCAGGGTATATGCCACAAATACCTTGTGTGTATGTTTAAATAATTAAAGAAATAACACCCCAAAAAATTCCCCCAAACCACCTCACAAAATCCCCAAAACCCACCTCCATGGGCTCAATACGATTTTGCATTGTGGGTTTAAGTGCCAAGTTATGGCAATGATTTATTAGGAGTTGAAAGCAGATTTTGAACCTATCAAGTCATTTTAAAAATAGTTAAATCAGAGAACTTGTAGCAAGTGCTGCAAGTCTGTATAAATGTGGGTACATGTGAGATACGCATTTGTGTGTGCTAGTGGGTCTATAAATCTAGTCAATTATGTAAAGCTGGGATGTAAAGTTTGTAGGTTTTTTGAGACAAGGCGGCTTTGCAATTCCTTATTTCTCCAAAGTACCATTTAAAGCTGAGGAGTATGAAATAATGACCGAATTGTACTCTTTTCTTCCCTTTAAGTTTAATTATTTCTCCCTCTATTCCTGACACAATTGTACACCAATTAGACAGGGGTATACTTTGTTTCAAACAGGCTATTGGGGGGGGGGGTTGGAGCTTTCCTGAATGAACAGTGTTAATCTCCAGTGCCTTTTCATGATTTTTTTTTCTCCACAAAGGTTTACTCTGCTCAAAGATGTTGAATTCAGGCTCCATGTACATATCTGGAGTACTACTTTGTGTGCAAAGAATTTTTTCCCCCTCCTAAAAAAAAAAAAAAAGATTGTTGTTAATGAATGGTCAAGGTCTTCCCCCTCCTTCCTTCTCCTTTTAAATCAGATCTTGGGGTTAAGACTGAAAACTGCCTTTTGTTCTTCAAGTCAGACAGTGAGGCTGAAGATGTGGGTTTCTGATTATTGGTGGCACAATGAGAAAGAATTGCTTTCCTTCATGAGAGCGAGGTGCTTTGTTGCCGAGGTTTGTCTCAATGCCAGTAGCAAGGACAAATGTATGCAAGAGGAAAAGGGTCTTTAAGGGATGGTGGTAGATGGTGTGGCTTGGTTGGTTTTTTTTCACCTAAATCCACTTCTGTCTCCCCATCACAGGGAGAAGAGACAGTCTTTGTCATGCTGCTTGTTTGTAATACATGGCCAGGGTACATTTTTCACTCTGCCACAGTTGGGTTTTTTTGTGAAGCAAAGCTGAGCCACCTCACCATGGCTTATAAATATCAATTACTTTGCATGAGAGCTGGGGCAAATAATTGTTACTTATAATCAACTCCTCTCTCCTCCCCATAATGGAAAATCATTTTCTGAGAGATGAGTTGCTCAGAAGGTTCATTCCTGGAGCTGGAGCCTCCCCTCCTGCGGGCAGGAGTGCTGGCGGCACCCTGAACCCCAGCTAGCCTCAGTAACGTCAGACAGGGCTGCCAGAGGGAGCCACTGCTCCCCACGACTGCTGTGGGGACACCAGCCAGCTCCTGGTGGGAGGTAAAAGTTTGCAGGATGCCTCCAAAATCAAAACTGTGGATGAGGCAGAGCCCCTCCACCCTCAGCCCCTGCTCCTCCCCACCCCTTTCAAATGAAAGTATTTCATTTAATGTTCCTTGCCAGTATCAATCCCAACTCCAATTATTACTTTCCTTATCTTTTCTCGCCAGCTTTGGCAGCTGTGCTGGAGGCCGAATGCATTTTCTCTATCAGCAGTCAAAGCAGAGGCTGCATTCCTGGCCTGTGATACATGGAACACCATGGCACCCCTGCTAACAAAGGACCCAATTCGCTCTACATTCCCATGGTCTTGTGGATGGCCTGCCCGGCTCAAAGTTTACAAAGATGCCAAACAGCCAGAAGAATTGGGGTTTATGTTTCCTTTCAGTCTTTCACAAACACTTTATTGATCTGTGGCCTTTCCTGGCCACTCAGAGAATTAAGTAGTTACAAAATGGAATGATTTTTCTTTTTTTCCTAAAAAAACCCAAAAAACAAACAAACAAAACCTGTGCATTTTGTGTGTTTTATTATCTGTCTATTCATAATATTTTTATTTGAAATGAGCTGCTTCCTGCACACTGCACCAGGATGTTCTTTATTCACGTGAAAAACCCCAAAAGCTTTGACAATGATGAACACATTTAAGTTGTGCTCCACTTGTTTACAAAAGTCTCCATTTGGTAGCACATCAAAAGCATTTTTCTCTCCTCTGGCACAATGGTATATTCATGCTAGCAGTCATTACTCAGAGATTTGAAGCATCACTTTTTTGGAGCCCACCACAATACAGTCTAAGACTCTTTGTTTCGTTTGTTATTACCATCTCCTTTTTTTCCTTTTTTTCCCTTTTTTTTTTTTTTTTTAATGCATTTAGTTCAGACCTGTTTGTAGTCCCTGATGGCAAAATTCCGGCCATGCCCTGAAAGCGCTCTGTCATTGATGCTGGCGGTGTGTGCTTGCGGAGCGAGGGCCTTTCCTGGGGCCTCCAGCTCCACCCGGGGCTCACTCCCTAAACACCCACACCTTGGTGGAGCTCAGTGAGTGAGAGGGGGTTAACTGAATGATAGTCCTTTAACTAGCAACCAGCACATCTTTAGAATATTGAGTTGTCGTAAAAAAGTGGATTTACAGGCTCGAAGGCATCTGCAGTTCATCTTGGGGGTTATGGTGTTGGATTATTATTATAATTGTTGTGTTTTGTTGTTGTTTTTATTGATAATAATAACTTTACATACACGATTAGCTTAGTTGTATATTTTTCATCATTTGTGGGTTTTTTAAATGTAATTTAACATGACTTGGGCACTAAGGTAGAGCTATTGCTAAATTGTTCAGTATGTGGAGTTTCTTTATAGGGCTTTAACAGATAGCCAGAGCCCACGGAAGTTTTCTGTTTGTGCAAAGTACCTTCTGCGCTTAGGAGGAGGATGAATGTCATGAGAAAGATTAATAGACTGAGTGTGAAACACCTATTTCTCATTAATGGAAGGGACCAGACATATTTTAGGAGCAGGGAGGAACTCCTTGGGGCCAGAGGGGCTATTGTGTCCTCGTCACTCAGGCTAGGAAAATTTGAAGAATTACATGCAACTGGGAAAAAATGAATTTGTGGCAGAGCATCATGAAGTAATGCAGGAGAGGAGACCAGCAAATGCTTTGGAGTTGAGGGACCACAGTGAAAGCTAACAGTAAATTAAGGTTGTGATGGGTGAGAAGATACAAGTGCCAGGTGTATTCCTGGAGGCACCTTGTAGGGGAGAACCAGAGAGAGGGCTTAAATGCAGTGCAGGGTGAAAGCCTTAATGCCAGTAATAATTTCCCAGAGGAAATAGTGGATGTCCAGTAGCTGGTGTGTTTAATGATGCATTTGATGAGGACATGCATGTCAGCACAGGAGAAGTGACCTAGTGTTGGCTGAGGGACTTTTCATCTCCTCTTGCACAGAGATGTGCCAAATACATCACGAGTGCACAGCATTCACCCTGCTCTCACAGACTCCTTCCCTCGTGTAAATTTTCCCTGTAAAATGTCCATGTCCATTGCTAGGAGGTGCAATCCCTTGGCTTCCCCAGGCAGGAAAAAGCCTGTAGCTGTCCATAAAGGGAAGATGATATCAAGGATTGTCTTGGACCCTTGCATATTGGTGCCCTGTGCTCAAGACCAGCATGACGAGCCACTGGCTTTGAAAGCAGTCTTGAAAAACAAATGACACAAGGCAACTTTTAATAAATGAGCATGGAAAGGAGGGTGTTAGTAATGCTTGTTCTGATGGGAGGAGCTGATTACAGGCTGCTGTTGGCAGGCTGTGATGGCTTTTGATGTACATAAGCCTGTGGTTTGGTGCTGGCAGCCTGTAAGTGCCGGGTGAAGTTGTAGGCTCTGGGAACAGAGCAAAATGTTTCCTGGAGATGTGCAGTGGTCAGAGGTGACACTGCAGTGGTTAATGTCCATGTGCTCAAACTGTTGTTCTTGTTACCTCTTATTCTTGGAGCTCCTCCATTACAAACCTTTGTTTTTCTCTCTGTGTGTTAGATTCAATGCTGCTGGTAGCAGAGAGGCTGGAGGGACCTTTCAACATTGAGTCAGTCATGGACCCCATTGACGTGAAAATTTCAGATGCCATCATGAATATGCAGGAGAACAGCATGCAGGTGTCTCAGAAGGTAAATGGGCCAAGAGGACACTTGGGATTTATTTATTTAATGTATTTTATTTCCCTATTCTTGTCAATATGTTTTTTCTTGAATGCCCTTTCAAGTACATATAAAGCTGATGTATTATTTTGGGCAGGGGCTGGGTTGGAGCCTGGAAAAGGGAGGCTCTTGTGACCTTTAATTTCATAAAATCCTTTCCTTGTCTCCCATAGGTTTTCCAGGGATGTGGCCAGCCAAAAACACTCGCCCAAGGCCGGACTGCTCGCTCTGTCTCTGAAAGTGGTTTCAGTGCTCGTTTCAGACCCTACAACCCAGAGGAGCGACCAACAACAGCTGCTGGCACGAGCTTGGACCGACTGGTGAGTGCCTGGTCCTGCTGGTGCCACACAGGTGCTTTATACCCGGGTACCACAGTGTATAATTTTCCATTTTTAATTGATACGGTTTCTTGGTATTCCTTGGCTGTCTTAAAACTCTCTAAGGGGTGTAATCTGCCCATGGCTCTAGACGTTAATTACCTCAACACTTCTATGTCAGAGAAGTGCCTATGTTAAAAGCTTGGCTTATGAATAATATATGTTTGAAGAGCAGTGTTTAATTTTGTATTAAAAAAGTAAATCAACCATCAAAACTCACAGCTGAAGATCTGGCCTGTACACATCTGTTGCAATAAAAAATACCTTCCCAACTTTACTTTTACTGAGCATTTGGTATTCTGGATTATGTCTTGTGTTTCTTTTTTTCTTTTATTTAATAGGTTACTGATGTGAAAGAGAAGCTGAAACAAGCCAAAAAATTTTGGTCATCTCTCCCTGGCAATATTTGCAATGATGAAAAGATGTCTGTAGGCACTGTCAATGAGAACGAGTGCTGGAACGGGAGCGCCAAGAGCAGGTTTGGTGATGCTGCTGCCCCTGGTTAACCCTCTCCCTCTCACCCCAGACTTACCCTGTGTCCTGGCCCCTCTCCATGAGCCCTTTTCTCGTACAGGAGTGATCCCAGCTCGCCCAAGACAGGCTGCTGCCATTACCCCTTTCGTTTTTGTAGATGGGAGAGCTGGAATGTAACACCAAAGTGTTGTCCAAGCTCTACGTGGGGGTTTCTTTTACAGGAGGGAACAGAGTGTAGATACCCAAAAAGAGCATCTCTCCTTGGACTTAAAATTGTTCATGGATTTAAGGATCTGTATAAAATCCTGTATCACAGCCACAGAGCAGGGGTGCCTGTGTTGTCTGACAGCGCTGTTGCCCCAGTGCTTCCAGTTGGTGTTTCCACCGGGAACTGGTTTTTTTGTTGAGCAAGGGCAGGGGGTGATGGAGGGTGGAGACCTCCACTGCTGAGGTCTGTGGCACAAGGGGGGCCAGTGGTTTCATTCACACTTTTTATGGAAGAAAGAGTTACAAAACTCTTTTTTTTTTTATCTTGTGAGGAAGAAATTGCCAACACATGAGTAAGCCAAAGTTTTTCTGTCATATGGTTTATGTAACTGTTTAACTTTTATTTTGGAAATAAAAGTTTCTCTTTTTTTTTTCTCTTTGCTTACTGAGGAAATAAGCACAATCCAAGATGTTCCGTTAAAAGAAAAAAAGCAGTTGTCTGGGGTTTTCCAGCAGTTTTTCTAAGTAATAGCAGTTTTTGCCCTTGATAGTTTTGGGCTCCAGGACTAACCCATACCTCATAACTTTTGCACTGTTTTGTGTGTGCCTAAAACTCTGCCATGCTTGGCTAGGGCAATGTTTTGGGTCTGTATGACAAGAAATGGCTCTGCGTCCTGAAGTCTTGTTTATCAGCAGCTTTTAGGGGCTTTTCACAGCAGTTACCCCCAGTGTGTGCAAGGGCACCAGTATCGAGGGGAGACGGAGACTTGGCAGCACTGGGCAAGGAGACAGGGCAGGCTGGATATCCTATGGGGGTTGGGCAAGATAATTTTCTTTACTATTTTCTCCATGACTCCAATAAGCTAAAAGTTTGGTCATTTCCCACACTTTGGTCTCAGACTTCTTTGAAACATATAATATTGATCACAAATAATAACAAAACTGTCACCACCAATAATCATCGTCATTGTCACTCCCATATATAGGACAGGATTTGAGCATGCTTTTCAGATGTATGCTTACATCTCACTGCCTGGTCTCCAGGGTCAGTAGACTGTGCTAAAAGCTTTTCTCTCTTTTGTGATACTGATGTTGGCATCATAACTAAGAAAAGTAATGTTTTCTTCTGTTAAACTGATCTTTCTAGCAAGTAAGGTAATTGGAGGAAAGAGAAATGTGTCCTATCCCTGCTGTTAAGATGATACTCCAAATACCTGTGTCAGGAAATGTATTCTGTTGGGTTTTGTTGCTCAGTCTCTCTTTTAAACCAGGAGGCTATACACATGCTCAGACCTGAGCATGTACACCTTCTGAAGCTGAGCATCTTGGCTCTCCCCTTCTCTGATGTTGAGGGCTACTGGATCTCATCTCCAGCATCACAGATGTTTCTCCTGTTGGGGTTATTAGGGAAATTGCATCTCACGTCTGTATGGTGAGAAGCACACATTCAAATATCCCAGCTTGCTGGTTAAGGTGCCTTACTCAAAGCCAGAATGACACTCTTGCCTCCAACAGTTACTATAGGTTTCTGTGGGATAACTGTGGTCTCGAAGGTTGTTTTCCCTAAAGTGTCATCTAACTGGGCATCAAGGCATCTCAGTACCTTTTATTGCTCTGTAGCCTCTGGTGAGCTGATTTGTGCTGTTGAAAGCCATTACTAATATAAACCCCAGATCTTCCTTTTCTTTTCAAGCTGGGGAGAAAATTGTCATTCCCCTGCCCTTGTGGCACAGTGTAAATGAAAACAGTGCTTCATTCCACCTGCTGCAGAGATTGCAGGGAAGGGAGATGCGTTAAGAAGTTGTTGAAGGGCTGTGTGAGGTTTAGCACGTGGAAAGATGCTGTTGGTCTCAGAATGTCACCCAGACTGAAAGCAGGGATGGTATTGCAGAGTTCCCATGCTGTCATCCCTTAGCACGGTACCCTGCCGAGCTGCAGCTCTGGTACCAGCAGGAATGGTTTCTTTTCAGGTATGACTTTGCAGTGACTGGAAATGGCTTAGCAAGTCAAGTGAATAACCCAGAGGTTGAAGTCGACATTACCAAGCCAGACATGGTGATTCGTCAGCAAATCATGGCTCTGCGTGTGATGACCAACAAGCTGAAGAATGCCTACAGTGGGAACGATGTCGACTTCATTGACATAAGTATGTTTGCTGTTGTTTGCCTTTTGCTTTTTCTTTTTTCCCTTTTAATTGGATTTCATGCTAACACGGGTAGCTAGCTAAGCTTCAGCTGTGGGTAAGCATGTTGTAAAGAGGGTGGGAACTGGCCTCTCCGACAGGCCGTGTGAGGAGGGGTGTTCCCATGAAGCCGAAGAACGGTTTGGGTTAGAAGGGACCTTTAAAGATCATCTAGTCCAACACCCCTGCAATGAGCTGGGACATCATTTACTACATCAGGCTGCTCAGGGCCCCATCCATCCAGCCTGACCTTGAGTGTTTCCAGAGATGGGGAACCTACTGCCTCTCTGGGCAACTTGTGCCAGTGTTTCACCATCCTCATCATAAAACCATTTCTTCTTTATATCAAATCTAAATCTACCTTCTTTTAGTTTAAAAACATTACCCCTTGTCTTATTGCAACAATCCCAGCTCTCTCAGTCTGTCCTCATAGGAAAGGTGTTCCAGCCTCTGAGCATTTCTGTGTTCTCCTCTGGACTCCCTCCAGCAGATCCTTCCTGTGCTGGGGGCCCCAGAGCTGGATGCAGAGCTCCATGTGGGGTCTCATGAGTGGAGTAGAGGGGGTGAATCCTGTCACTTGACCTGCTGGTCACAGTGCTTTTGGTGCAGCCCAGGATGTCATTGGCTTTCTGGGCTGTGAGCACACATTGCCCAGATGTGATGACTGCACACAGGAGTCACATTAACCAGGGGACCCATGCTTACTTCTCATGAACACCAAAACAGCCACGCTCTTGCCTTTTCTCCCTGCTGTCTTGTACAGCCAGCAGAGGAGGACAGCAGGTGTGTTTGTTTTCCCAGGTGAGGAAAGCAGCGGGGAGGAGAGCGGCAGCGGCTGCGAGCTTCAGCAGTGCTCCCTGGAATTCGTGTTCAACGCCACCGAGGTCACTGGGAACTCCAACAAGAGCGATAAGACCGTGAACACTTCTGCTGCCACCAGAAGCGGTCTATCACAAGCAGCCTTGCTCCTTAGCATTTTGTTCTTAACCATGCAAAGACAATGGAGATAATTGTGCAGCATAGGGGGAGGGGAAAAGACTTTTATTATCAAAGGTAGAAGGCACCTGCTTTCACTTTTATACCATGTAGAGACTTTGCTTTTTAAGTTAATGGACAACAGTGTACAGTTTTTACTATGTTGCCACTGGTTTTAAGATACTGATTTTTTTTTTCCCTTGCTATCCTGGGAATAACAGGAACGGGAACTACCAGTCTCTCCTGTTCACCAAGAGTCCATGTTAGAGGTGGATAACAAAAATGTATATACAAGCCTGTAGTTAGCTCTACATTTGTGTCTTTATCACTTCTTTTTTTTTGTTTTTCTTTTACTGTACTTCTTACAAAAACAAAAACCCCAAGGTCTTCTCTTGGCCTGTAACAAGTATGTGTTTCTGAAATGAGAAATATCTGTACAGAAGCAGGTTTTATTTATCATGTTATCTTATGAGGAAAAAATAATTGCCCAACAAGCAGAAGATGTTTCATGTAGTTAACTTCCCATTTATCCACATTATGTTAGTTGCCTTATCTGGAGAGAAGTGGAAGTCATTTGTCTTTATTATGCGGTAAAACAGAAGGTGAAGGCAGAGCTGGTCATCATGCCAAGGGCCCCATTTGCGTTGGGCATCCATGCCAGGAGGAAGTTGTGCTTGCTTTACAGGTGGTTTGGTTAAATTGGAAGGGACTACAGAGAATTCCCATTCTGCAGTGCAGACACTGAGAAGAGTTGTCATTTGTTCCCCGGGATCCTTGCAATTAGCTGTAACTCCTGTGGGTCAGTTCCCAACGTGCATCCCCCATGGGAATGAGGCATTAAACTTGTTCGGTTGGAAACAACTTGTCGTCTCACAGATCCAAATGCCAACATGTGTCTTGTCTGCACATTTGTTAGGTGAATGCTGGATTGATTTTTTAATGGTTTCGGTTCTGGTTTTAAGGAATCCTGTGTGGGAGGGCAGGTGGGGAGGGATTGGGTTTGTTTTTACAAGAGTTTTGTTTCCTCTCTGATGGGGGCAAAAGAGAAGGAGCAGGCACTGTTGCATGTACATGGGAGCAGGAGCTGGCAGGGCTGAAGATGCCTCATTTTGGGTGTGTTTGGTCTCCTGGGAGCTGATGCCCAGCACCTGTAGCTTTTTGGCACTACCTGAGGCACCTTCCTCTCTCTACCTGTGCTGTTGGAGTTGGAACAATGTTATGGTGAACAGCAACTCATTAATAAAAGAAATGTATATTTTTAAGAAAAGAGATTAAATAATTTTTAAAAGAGTTTAGCAAAAGCAAAGTCTTTGGAAAGACTCAAAATTATTCTGCATGTCTCTTCCTGCTTTGGGAGGCCTTTAGGTCTGGCTGGACACTGGGATCTGGCCAGGAGAGCAATCCAGAGAGAAAAGGTTTGCTCTATTACACCCTTGTGTCATAAAGGATAATTTTCTATTTTTATATCGAAGCATTAATTACTTGTTAGCTCAGGGTCAGCATTATACTCAACTTTATTTTCACACCAAATTTCTGCAAAGCTATAAAGACAGAGTATTCATGGCTGGTATAAATAATCGTGGAGGTTTAATTTTACTAGAAGTAGCCAGTTATTTATTAAAACATGATGTTAGTAGAGTTAGGGATATTCTGGCTAGATTATTTTTCTTTAGAAAATAAATCATGGAACCATAAAATTGAAAAAATTACAAATTTATGTGTGGGAAAAAATGGATTGTAAATAGCTAAGTTGCCTTGCGAGGAATTGGAAAATGTGCTGATACTTAGAAACTACCTCAGTTCTGAGGAATTTCCTTTCTAGCTTTGAGTGCTATTGCATTTACTTGGTAGAAGTGAATCTGGTCTCCAATATGTAGCTGAAAGAGTTATCTCTATAGACCTTGTTAGATTGTTTTTAATTTAGAGGGTTGAACTACATCCAGCTGTTTTCTTTCAGCTAAGTTCCCTAACAAAGAGAATTTCTGTATTAAATATTGCTGATGGTTTCCATGACTTTTCCTGATTTGTTTGGTTTCATGGCATTTTCTGATTGCCCTTTAATTATTTAAATGGTTCTAGCCATTTGAATTTTAATCCTGAAATAAACAAACCTTAGATGCACTACTATTGTAAATATATCGCAGTAAGGTCTGACTGGATAACACTTCTGGCTCATACCCAGCTGGCAGGCCAGCAGAGTTAAATCAAAAAAAAAAACAAAACTTCTTCAGAGCTCTGAGATTGGTGGAACAAAAGCCCTTGTGTTTGGAGGGGCTGCCTGCTCCAACATCTCCCTTCTTGGCGTAAGTGTTCATATGTAAGAAAATTGCTTGTAAATTCTCCTGCTTTTAAGCGTTTCTGCTCAGAAAAGAAAAACACTTCTGAATTTATATTTATCATTTTACAACTAATTGCTCACTAATTATTATTCCTTAGTTTGGTACAAGCCACCAATGCATAGACCTCCCATCAGTTTTAAGCATGTCCAGTTGACTTTGTTAGTAGCACAAGAGTCTTCCAGTATATAAAGGACAGATTTGTCACCTGGGGCTGCAAGAAACAAGAGTAAACAATGTAGGACAATCAAAAGTTGTGTTCCTGCTTCTATTTTGTGTTTGTGTGTGAAGTTGGCTCTCTGACACGAGTCTGCGAACTAAACCATATGGATGGGGAGGAGACATGCTGCTCACTTTGGGGAAGGCATTTCAGATTTTTTTTTTCCACATAACCAGTGCCATTATGAGTATGATTTAAAGAAAAATTCCCATATATAGAATTAATTATTAAAGTTAATGGAGCTGGTATGTGCGCTTCAAATGCAAAATTAAGCAGAAAGGTGATATCCTTGGCAGCATGGGAGATGCTGTCTCCCAAAGTGCTGGAATGAAAAGATCCAGCTCTTAATAGGACCTGTTTTAACAGCTCAGTGCCTGTCCTGAAATGGCTTCACAGGTGACATGTGGAGGGAGAAAAGGAGAGCATGTAATGGGACTGATCAGAGCCTCTTGTTTTGTGTTGTGTTGGTGCCCCCCCAAGTCAAGACAAATGGCCAGAGCAACAAGAGGTGTCTTTCCATGCTCCAGGGCAGGGTCCTGCTCTTCCCTGCCTGGCTGAGCCAACCTGGGTTTGTCCTCACAGGCAAGGTGGTGTATTAATTCTGGAGGGTGCAACCTCTCAGAACAGTGGTTGTTTCTTAGATGGTGCTGATGTTTCCATCACCATCCCCTAATTGCTTTGCTGGATGCCTGGCTGGACCAGACAAGCCCTCTGGTCCTGGCTCCTTCCTCATCATAGCATCTGGTGTTGGGCAGCTCATAGCATGGCACATAAAAATCCCTTCCGCCTGTTTGGATGCTTTTACTTACCATGTGTCCCACAGTAGTTGCCAGCCCCGTTTGTCACCTTTCTCACAAAGTCACCCTCTTCCCTCCTACCTGCAGTCCACTGTGAATGTGGCAGTGTCCCCCATTGGTGACAGCAGTAACCAGATCAGTGACAGCTTCTGCTTGTGCCCTTCACTTGCCAGCTCAAAACCTCACGGCATTTTCTCTTGTCCCTGGGGAAGCCTATGCCACTGGCACATCTCCACAGTCTGGAGTGGCAGACACCTGGCCCTTGCCAGCACAGACAAGCTTGGAGCATCCTGGGGACCCTGAGAACCAAGGACTGGGGCGTGTGTGTAAGCTGGTGGGCATTGCTGCTGCGGGAAATCAAAGCCTGGATAAATCCACCTGTTCATTGGAGGAAAACAACTTGTGCTTTTGGGTTTTTTAATGCTGATGGCTTTCTTTTTCCATGTAAGCTCAACTGACTGGGGTAACTGCAGTGTCTCTGCCAGATGTGACGGCCAGGGAACACGTGCCTGCAATGGTTCATAAGCCAACATTGCAGTTCTGGCCAGGCTGGCAGGAGGGTTGCCTGACCTCTGCTGCTTCACTTCTTCAGAATGTTCTCTAGGGCTGGTGGTAATTTAAAAATAAATATAAAAATGTGTAGAAGGGGGTGAAAATTGATGCAGAAACACTGCAATCCTGATCCCAAACGGTGAAGTAGTGCTGTGCTTCGTGGCATATTTCAGATTGCTGGGATTTAATGGTTTAAGGTATCTGGAAGACCCAGGTTGGTTAGAGATGATGCAATAATGGTGGTTTTAGGACCACTTGAGTGTGAACTAACCCTAGTAATAGTTTTCATTTCTTCATAATGCTGTTTCAGGCATCAGGTTTACTGGGTTTGGTTTGCTTTTCTTGTTGCTTAATCCTCTGCTGTGGTTTGTTTGAGGGCTTGTAGCAGTGTAAATTGCCTGGGAAGACTCAGCTCTTTATGAGCTTGCTATAATTCTGGGTTAAGTGTGCTCAAATTGTTGTAATTTGTTTCTAATGGATTACATGGATTGAGAGCCCTTTTATAACTTGGAGCAAGGAGGGGCTGCCTGCCCTGGGAGGAAGGGAAGGCATCCTGGGCATGGCCAGTCC
The DNA here is from genome assembly GCA_014706295.1 of Lycocorax pyrrhopterus obiensis. Classification (NCBI taxonomy): domain Eukaryota; kingdom Metazoa; phylum Chordata; class Aves; order Passeriformes; family Paradisaeidae; genus Lycocorax; species Lycocorax pyrrhopterus. Next base: position 19,891,615 of record JACSVZ010000005.1, read on the forward strand.
CTTTGTCCCTCTACTATGGAAGGGAGAACTGTCTTTTTCATGATCCCCGGGGCTGGACAGCCTGGCACGGCTGGGGTCCCAGCTGGGTGCAGAAGGAGCAGGCGGCTGTGACAAAAAGGCATTTGCTAAACCTGGAAGGTTTTGGGGGATGCTGATGGCAAGTCCTGATGTGGTGTTGCCTTCCTCTGGTTCCTATCCCTGTGCTGTTGGGTGGGTAACTGCTGGGGATGTTTTTCCTCCCTGGATCTGCTCTGCCTTAATCAAAAGGAGACCCTTTTGCCTTTTAGCCTGCTCACTATGATTTGGCCCTGTGGTTCCTTGCTGCCCTGGCTCCTTTTTCCCAAACCTTTGCTCTTTGTGGTGGTTCCTCTTGTGCAGTCCTTGTGTCCCAGCAGGAACAGAGTGGGAATGTATCTCACACATGGACCTTGGTGGTCTCCCCTGCAAGCCATCTCCACTCAACACCAGACAGAGATTGCTGCAATGCCAAAACAGAAGTTTTGATTTTAAAAGCAGCTCTTACTTGGATCAACAAATCTGCTCCAGTTGTTAGTCATTGACATGGTTTAGTGCTGGACCTGGCATTCCTAGGTTAAGGGTTGGACTTGATATTCTTAGAGATCTTTCCCAGCCTTAATGATTCTATGATTCATTTCAACAGCCGGGTAATGTCTGTCCCCCTGATGGTTTCATAGGAGCTGAATAGCAGCAGCTTCATCCCTATCACAAAATCTGGGGTGCCCGTGCCTCTCATTCGTGTACTGCAGCAATACAATTCTCCCACATAGCTGCTCATCTCCCCAGTGTGTCCTGCCACACTGCCTCCCTCTACATGTGTCATTTATTCATGTAATCCAATGCAAATCAATATGCTAAACCCCTCATTAATTGGATTACTGATTTATACTAATGAGACTTAAAATCTTGGAGAAGGTTGAGGGTATTTGTTTCTCGTCTGACAAGCTGTTGTCAGCCCCACAATGGCTGGTCCTTGGCTGAGCTAGTAATTGCCTCGTGACTGTATTTGCATCAACATAATGGCAAGGATGTTAGCAGGAGCTAAGACATCTCATCTTTTCCTCTGAACAGGAAAATTCAGGATTAGCAAGGTGGAATGCATTTGCCAGCAGTTGCTGGCAGCCCTGTTGTGTAGGGTGGCTTCTCTTCGCCTATATCTCGGCTCTGTTGGTTGTTTCCATTATTAACCTGCTTTTCTTCAGAGCTTAATAAGCTCAGCCATAAAAATCAGGCCTGCCTGTAAACTTGGCATGGTAGGAATTGGCCAGACTTTTTATTTTTTCTGGTGGGAAGAACTGATGATTATTTTTAGAAGAAATTGTTTCATCTGTGAAGTTTGATGGGTTGAAATGCTGTTTTGGCATTCACAATCCTTCAGACCAGCTTTGTTGAAAACCCCATTTAGCATCACCAGTAATACAGTAATGCTGAGGATCCCCAGGGCCAGGCAACTGAAACAATAGCCGGAATCTTACGTTTTTAAAGCTAATTGTTGTACATGTTCAGCCATTTCCCCCATGCCACTACCACACACCACTTGCTGTCTTGTGCAAGATGCAGATCTGAGGACAGTTAAGTGCACAGGAGGCATTTCACTGACGTTGACAGGAGGTGCATCTGCATTTCCAGGGACTCTTTAATGGAAGCAAGGTCACAGGTACATATCTCCTGGATTCCTGCAGCAGAAAGACAATTTGGATTTAACCAAGAGTTTTCTTTTTTTTTTCTCTCTCTCTCTCTTTTTTTTTTTCTCTCTCTCTCTCTCTTTTTTTTTTTTTTTTTTTTTTTTTTTTTTTTTTTATGGCTGCTTTCATTTGCATCCTCATAACAACAGAGTGTGTTTGTATTGGAGCTAGTATATGCAATCCTAAATATATCAGTTCCTGTGTGGCAGGGCTCTGGAGGCAGCTCTCCATGAATGTATTTTCACACCACCCCTCTGATTTTGGGTGAGCAGCCACCCTGCTTTATTTGCAGGTGAGGAGCTGGGCACCCTTATGAATAGACAGTGGAGTAAGAGACTAAGTGGTCTCGCTTGAACAGTCCTAAGTGACTTTGTTGTTTGCTCTGAATTTCCTGTGTACTAACAGAGGCCGTGCTGTGTTCCAGGAGGGTGCTTCAGGTAAAATGCCTCACAGAATGAGACAAGGAGATGACTTCTGAGTTGCTTCAGGGCCTTTCATGTTTTGGGGCAAGTGGAGACTTTGGCTGGTGTATCACAGCCTTCTTCCTTTGTTTTTCTCATAGAGAAAACAATCCAAATTTGGGAAAAAACCCAAAAACATGATCACTCTTTATTCATTGTTAAATTCTTCGGATGATTGTGCATTCAAAACTACTTGAGTATTGAACAGGAATTTGTGCTACAAAATAGTGATGAGATTTTCAGTTTTGAGCAGGAAGAGTTGTGGGTCAGTGTTTATGTGGGCGAATGAGGGCTCTCAGCAAGCCAGGGGCCAAGAGAGTCAGTGTTACAAAAGAAGCTGTTGTCTTTGACAGAGGTCTTCTGGAGCCTAGCTGTCTGAAAATAATTAGCCAAATAAACTGGGTGTGCTCCATGCTAAGTAATTCTGACATTTGGCTTCCTAGGGAAAGGGACAATGTACTTACAAAGATACCTCAGCTTGTCCTTTGTCACTGGGAGGGGCACGCATGAAGAAGATGGGGGCTGTTCTTTGCACAGATAGTAACAGGCAGGAGAAGCTGTTGGGAGCCTTGTGCTGACCAGAGGGATGGAGGTGAGTCCCCCAGTGGGATGGTGGGTGGGCACAGCTGCCCTCCTGCTTCCTGATGCAAGAATGTCTTGCCACTGAGGGCATGTTTGACGCAAACTGGTGATTAAAAACAGTAAAAATTCCATTCCATGAAGGTGTGCTTCATCACATTGGTGCAGGAATGGTATGGGGCTCATCCAGGAGCTCCCAGAGTTGTGGGACTGGACTGAGAGGTGATGGTTAGAAATGAGAGGGGGACAGGAGAGGAGTGCCTTGGGCAGCACTTGAGCTGTATCACTGCCAAGTCCTTGTTTCCTGTCCTTTCTTTCACTCTGTTGTTGTTTCAAGTGCATTAGATGCATCTCCTGGTGTTTTATTAGCCGCCCCTTTCCTGAGAGGAGCTGGCAGTAGCATCTTTTGGCCCACATTCCTGTGCTGGTTTTCTCTGTCAAAAGGCAGTGGGAGTTGCTGCTTTTTGACCACCTTTATAATCCAGCATTGCAGAGGTGCTTGCTGGTCACCCTCCCAACGGAGCCATGCTCGCCCCATAGGGCTTTTTGCAGTGTTTTAATCCTGTTGCAGGGTGAGAGCAGAGCAGTTTTTTCGGAGCCTGGATGGGAGAGAAATGCAGGTGGCAGCGAGCGGGAGGAGCCAGGTTTGTATGTGGGTTTTGCACTGCACCCTCCCGGCATTCACAGGAATCAGAAATTAATTTGAAGCCTCTGGAAGGGAAAAACCTCTCCCATTATGATTTTGGCCCCATTGCATTGCATAAGGTGGTTTGCTCCCTTCCTCGGTGTCTTGCCCTTGCTGCTCACACAGAGCATTAAAGAAGCAGGAATGCCAGCTGTGAGGAGTTGCTTATCCCATACAATTTTGAGGCGTATGGAAAACATGAGTAAAACCATGACCAAACCAATATATTTGTCCTATCTCAATGAATGGAGGAAGCAGTGGATTCCACCCTTGGTTTTCAAAAGCATTAAAGGGAGAAAAAAGCCCACCAACACCCAAAACCCCTCCAGCCCCACCACTGATGAAGGTTGTGTTGAGGCTGCACATCCCCAGGAGCAGACAGGACCATGGGTTGGAGCCGAGCACAGGAATAGTCCTGGCTGTGATGAACCTAGACTCCTGTGAAAGTGAGTAGTGAAATGATGTCTCCACCATGAGAGCGAGAATCCAGGTGCTGTCCAAAGTCCCTTTCCTCCAGGAAGACAGGGATTTCCAGGACCTGTGTAAGCAGCCCTGGGGCTTAACCTGGGGCAAGCGAGCCTGTGGTGCTACAGCCGCCTGCAGCACTGACAGTGCCTCAGCTAATCCATGCATAGTGTATTCATGGCTCTCCTCTTTTGGGCCCTGCACTGAGACACCAGAGTGGTTTTAAAGAGAGCACAAAAGTTAAAACGAGTTTTTTACTTTTAAAAATTAGTGGCAGACTATGACTGTTCAGGTTGCTATTTTAACTGCTCCAGATGTCAAGCATGGCTCAGCCAAGATCAATTCGTAATCCAAAGGAAATACTATTAATTTCAAAGGAATGTGGTCAATATTGAAATATTTTGGATCTTTTAAATATGTAGCCAGTGGTAGTGGTCTAACTGGGCTTATTAACTCTGCGTTTGGAGCAGTGGTTCTATTAGCATGAATTAATGTCTATTAACATTATTGATTTTCATTTATTTTAACATGAGGGTTAATGATACTGGTCATTTTAGATACTCTCTGAGTCTGTACTGAGTCGGGAGCTGTTGGTTTAAGGCCTGATCCCACAAGCTTTTGTGCTTCCAGTTCCTATTTAAGCTCTGACTTAGCTCCAAGCCTGCAGGGTGGCTCCCACTGACTCCAGCAGCAGTCGGATTGAGCCTGTTCCGGTCCTGCTTCATCCAGCCCCAGCGGCTTCAGCTTCACCTACAGAGAGGCTTTGCATGTCCCTGCATGGCCAGGGTGGATTTAACCCCTGGAGCACACCAGTCGCCACTGAAATATCCCCTCTGCTCTACCTTCACATCACAGTGGGAGCCAGTCTTGGCTCTTACACCCAGCAGCAGTGAGTGGGTTGGGCTTGGTCTATATATTAAATTCTATTTCTAAATTAAGCCCAGGTAGACCTATTCCCCCCCCACCCCGACTTTTTATGCCTATTAAATATATGAAGCACTTAGAAGGCAAAGGGTTTGTAATGAGGAACAGAGTCTTGAATGTTTTGTTAAAGGTATGGAAAATATGGAAAGCTTTGAGAGAAAATGTCTTTCCTTTAAATCAGATTGAAGAACCTAAAATAACAGTTGGAGAATGAGCTGCATCTTAGAGCTAGAAATGGACCCATTTTTCAGCAAAACACTAAGTTCATAACTCATCATTTTCTTAACAAAATATCTGTTTTCAATAGCTGTTGAAATATTATGTTTGTAGAGGTCACACATTCTTAGTGAAAGACGTATCTTTTTTTGGTTAAAAATATTTTTTAAAGCCAAGTGATTTGCCTTTTAAAAAATTGTTTTAAATCACTGGTGAAATTACAGAAAAGTTGCACAAGAAGAAAATTACGATCAGCCCAGATATAATTTTTTAGAAGTAGGCGCTCAGAAAAAAAAAACCCAAAAAACCAGAATGCCACAGATTTCAGTCTGCATCAGAGAATGCTCTCATTAAAAGGAAACCTTCAGTTCCTTTGTCTGAAGAAACCTCGCCCTTTGTTCATGTTTAAGAGAAATGGTTCTAGTTACTGAGAGTTTGCCTTGCTCAAAAAAAATGTTTGTGTGGGAGATGTTTTACATTTGAGTGACGCCAGAGAGCCAAAATGTGAAGCTGTATTGGCAGCAATGATCGCAGGCTGATGTAGCTGGAAAAATTCAGCTGAAAGACTTTGGGGAAAGGGGAGGATTTCCCCTCCCTGTCCAGGCAAATGGGTTATCTGGATAAGGCCAAGCTCTTTCTGGGTGGGAAAAATCCGTGTCAGGCAGTGTCCAGGGCTGAGGTACCCTGGTGCCATCTGGCTGAGTGCATATCTTGGCTGCACATCTGGGGCTGTGCACACCTGCCCACCTGTGGCTCTGCTATTTCTGCCTGCATGCACTAGATGGCATTGCCAACTTGGCTACAGGGACTCTGGGCTCCCAGTGGGCTTCCGCGGGGAGTATGAGCAGTGCTGTTGATCATTTCTGATTTTTTTAAAGTTCTCTGTATTAGGGAGAGTATGATACAGCTGCCGTGTCTGGCACGGACAACTCAGGGTGCTGGTGCCTGGGCATTGCAGAGCTGCTGCCACAGCAGGTGTGGCTGAAGCCCACGTTGTGCTTGTCCTGAGCACTGAAGTCCAGCCTGAGGCCCTGCTTTTGGGCACTGGCTGAGCACACAGCAAGAAATGGTCTTTGCTGTTGCCAACAACCCCTACAGGTGAGGTGGACAAATATGAGAAAGGCCAGGTCAGTGGGATCTGAAGGAGAAACCTGAATACCAGAGACATCAGGAGATCACCTGAATCAAGCACCTCTTTATTCCCCATTCAGGCGGTTTATTCCCTTTTGTTGTCTCCAGTGAGAGCCTTGCCCCTGTCCTCCCTGTCCCAGTTTCTCCCCTGGTTGTGCATGCTGGGCTGGGATCACTAACACTGAAGCTGAACAGAAAGCTGTGGGGAGAGGGTGCACCTGAGGGGTTGTGACCTGGTTCCTTGTCTACAGCAGCTGGCAGTGAATGCCTGAAAAACATGAAAGCATACCAAAAATGGAGGAATTATAATCTGGAGAGCCTTCCTAAACTGTCACTTGCTCCTTGAACTCAGAGCTGCTTTTTAAAGGCCAAAGGTACATTGCTGGGTTTTTTTGTATCCCTACATCCATTTGCAGAGAGCAAACTAAGTCAATAAAATCAAGGAGTGCCTGTGTTGGATCTGCAACAGAGTCATATCCCTGAAAGCAGGAAACCCACCCCAGGGCGGGTTCTCCAGGGCACTGTGCAGCTCTGGAATGCTGAACAGTGTGAGAACAAGGTTGCTTGGTGCTCCTCTTGGGTGTTTGTGCTCCAAGACTGTGAGCACCTCCTGTCCTGCCAGTGTCAGCCCCAAGGCTTCACTGGGACAAATGTGCCATTGTGTGTTATCCTGCCCTGCAGTTTCTCTTGAAAACTAAATCCTGAGTAGCATTCAAGTAAAAGAGAGTTCCTGCTTTCCCAGATGGCAGCCAGTGAGGAACACGCTCCCCTAGAAACGTCTGCCGTTTCCCTCTTGTGTCCTCAGGCGGGTTGACAGCTTGTTTTTCATTTAGAGTTCCCCTCGGTTGCCTGGGGTGTCCTTCAGGGCACTGGTGTGTGGCTGCCAACAGATCTAATGATCAGCAAAAGTATTATTTGTGTTGTGTTAACATCTCAAAGTATCTATGTGTCTTTCCATGCTGCTCGGCTACATGATCAGTGTTGGCACTGCAGAAATGCTCATGAAAAATGTTCAGGATAAATCTCCCCCTGGTTCCTACTGGAACCCTCTAAAAACTAGTGATGTGGGAGACTTCATGATGCAACACTTCTCTTACAGAATACTTCTCTCTGCATGTAACTAAGAGTTTGTTTGTGGGGAGAGCTGCTCACACCACTTTGGGCATTCAAGTTTCCATGGAGAGGGACCTGGCTGCCTTTCCTGCCTGGGAGATGCAAGGCTTGGAGTAGAGCTGCTCTTGGAAAATGAAGCATTTGTGCTCCGTTGAGCCTCCCGGAAGGAGGACTTGGCCCGAGTGTGTTGTTTGGGCCATCACAGGACTGTCAGTCAGCAATTCTTGGTTTCATGCCTTGTCTTATATGAGATATTTTGTAGGATGTTTGGCAAGTCTCTATCTTTTACCCCCTCAAAGATACAGACATAAAACATAGTGAACTAAGATAGCTGCGAGCTGGAAGTGCTGCTGCAGGACTCTCTACTCCCATTAACCCCCAATTTACTGCACCAATGGCCCCACCAGTGCCATGCGTTGACATTTCTGATGGATTATGGCCATTCTTCTGTCAATGTGAGCCACCCTTGTGTGCAAGGTCTCGTGCTTGGGACGCTGAGCAAAAATTTGGTGGCTCATACTGTAACAGTGAGCTGAATTTAAGTTTTCTTTCTCTTTTAGGCAAACATTGTTTTAGGAGCCAAAAATTCTGCCATCATAATGTATATAAATTTACTGTCATCACCTCTTTTGACTAACCTGAAATGCAACTCACGTTTTGGTATTCCTGCAGACCTGTGTGATGGGACACATTGAGAGAACAATCTGTACCAGCGACTGTGAGGTGCACAGGAAACATATTTTTACTGCTGACATAGGAAAGAAATCTCATTAGGTTTATGTGATCTCAAACCAATTATGTACCCTGTGCAAAACCCAGGCCTCCAGCAGAGCAGTCTGTATCTTTAAGACAACAAAAATAAACCAGCAGCATCTGTAATGTCCTTCTTAATGGGATGAATTAGGAAGAATGTGTATGGACACAATCCTAGAGACTACTCTAAGCATAAGTGATTGGAGAAGGAGGGTAGGAGAGCATGTCATTCTTCAGCTTTATTAAAGGAGCTACTTATGCACATGCATGACTTGGAATGCCAGTCTCCAAACATTCTGATTACTCCAAGTGATGTTCATCTGCCAGGTAAATAACAAGTGAGATACTCATATTTACAATTGAAATTGCCTGAGTGTTCAGCTGGCCCTCACTCTGCCAGGCTGGACTTTCATTGCACATTACTCATCATCAGTGGCTTGAGAAAATCTCTTGACAAGACTCACCTTGGAGTTGGAACGACCATATGAGACTTTATTTGGAAAAGCTGGTTAGAAACTCTTCCCAAAGGTCTGACCCTAAGCTTCCTCTTTAATTCAGACAATTCCCAGTAAGATCTTTCCCAGTCAGTAATAGTAGCACAGGCGTATTTATACTGATTTTTAGTGTTCCATTACATTTCTGCTGTTCTGAAAGGGTATAAAACTGCATCATTCTTGGAAGATAAAAAAAAAAAACTTCACTGCTTTACTATGGAGATGATTTTGTGTTGAGGGGTAGTGTCCATTTGCTACTGAACAACAACCCCCTCCCTCGCTCCCACCCTTATAGGCAGGGTGTCTGAATGGAGGAGCTAGAGCAGATCCATGCCCTTCTGGCACTAAAATTAAAGAGAAAAGAGGTCTGATCATAAACTATTCATTTCTAAAAGCAATCTCCGAAAATGAAGTAATAACTCCTAAATTATCGCAGTGATGAGCAAACCTGCAAGTCCAGCTTGCAAACTGGCGGTCAGAGTTTCCTGATGCAATATGCCTGGAGAAGGTATTTCTTTTTTGTGTTTTTTCACATGTATCAGTGTGAGTAACTTGTTGTAAGTGAGAGCCAGATCCATCTGAAGTTGGGGACTGATGTTAGTACTTTCATAACAGAATTAATACCTAAAAGTATGTTTCAGAATATGCTCAAGACATGATCTGTCTTTCAGTGTGTGAGCTCTATCTTAGAATTACAGTTAAACCTCTGCGGTTTAGAATCTAGGTGAAGATTTGATTATCTAGGAAGAAAGAAAAAAACCCCAAAAACTTAAGCATATGGTAACTGAACAGAGTTTTATCTCGATAGATTTTGTTCAAAACCTCCTTGTGGAACTTAACAGAAAATTAGATCTCTGCCACCAAATTCTTAAAGGCATTAGAAAACACTATGGTGTAGATCTTACCTTCCATCAAATTCCACTCCAGTGACTTTTAAAGAATGCAGCTGTTTCACTCATTTTGAATTCTTGCAGACTTTTCCATAGGGGATATTTCTAGTTTTGCAAACAGTTTCCCATCAATTCAGTGAGGAGGGAAAAAAAAAAAGAAGAAAGGCATTTTGTCTTGAGGAAAATCTTGTGTGCTCAGCTGGAGCCCTTCCTGTGAAGCCGCTGTCCCAAGGCCCAGGGAGCTGCTGGAAGTTCCCATGGCTGCTCCTGTGCTCTGCGCTCCAGGCTCAGAGATGCTCTCCTGGGTGCAGATAACGTGGTTGTGTTGTGCCACATGTGCAGGAGTAATGACATTCCCAAGGACGTTGACCAGTAAACCTTCCCCATGCCCCAAAATCACCATGTTTAAAAAAGAGAGAAGAAGAATTTAAGAAATATTGCAAGGAATACATTGAGTACTTATTTTGGCTGGTGGTGTCTTTCCTGCCAAGGAAACCCTCTTTGGCTAGATTTTGATGTCGTTGCTGTGGGTGATGAATAAATGTTCCTTCTCCCTCTGTGACCACCTGGCATGTGTGCTTTGCTTTGAGAAGCTGGGCCTTGGGGCTGAAATTTTGCCATATTTAGTTCTAACTCAAAATATTATAGTCCAAATCCAGCGAAAAGTATTGGGTGAGGGAGGAAGACTAATGCATTGGAAGGTTTGCAGCTGGGACCATCATGGAGCTTACTGAGCTTGGGCACAAGTCCCTGCCCCGAAAGCCCAGCCACACTGGGACCACGGCCGTGATGTTTTGCCTTTCCTCCACTTCTCCCCACGTTCCTTTTTGTCTCCACTGAAGGATTATGGCACATTGTGTGACTCTGGCAGCTCATGGTGTTCAGCTGGGGCGAGGAGAAAGTGGAGTCCAGTGGCAACAGTATGAGGAGCAGGATATTTCCTTGTGCTTTTCCAAAATAGCTGTGTGTACTGCTGACTGTGAAGTTAAAATGAAAGATATCTTGTGCTATGGGCTTTTCCCCCCCTTCTTTAAATAAATCTATAGATATGGAGGGAGGAGTGAGAGAGGAGGAAGATTGACCCCACAGTGTTGCTTGCTGGGCAGGGAAGTTAAATGGAAATAAAATCAAATTATTAAAACAAAAATTGTAGTGAAGGGGAATCATGTTTCCTGAAGGGTTTTGCTTCTCCTGGGTGTGGTGGTCTCTCTTGGCGGGGTGTCAGGCTGAACTCAGTGGCAGGCAGTCACCGTGCAGCGCCCTGGGACCACGTATCCTGCTTTCTTCTTGGCACATGGGGTGGGGCCATTTATTTAACGAGATAACTTAGAGCCCCCAAGGACTCCAGGCTGCTGTTTATCTTTCAGAGTGTCAGCGTTAGTACAGTGCTTCTTTTTTTTATCTGGGATATTTTTATTTAGTAACTGCTAACCAGAAATACACGATTTCCAGCTTCCCTCTCACAGATACCACAGAGACTTGGGCTTGCAGACAAGGTAACAGGCAAAGTGAAGCTTGGGGGAATGCTGAGCTCTCACCTGCAATGCCTTGATGCAGGCACAGTTGGGTTTAACCCTCTGGGCTGGGGGCGAGATTCTTGGAACATGGGGATGTTGGAAAAGACAGCTCTGAGTATTGCCAAGCTCCTTGAGGAGATGCTGTTGTCATGTATTTTCTTCTCAGCAATTCTCATGCTGACCCAGCTGTGCTCTGCGTTTATTTCCAGCAAGAGTTCTCAGAGCTTAGGCCTGAAAAAATGGGCATTAAATGCAATGCTGCATTTTATAAACATTAAATACAACCAGGCCTTGATGTGAGCAGTGACTCACAGGTCTAGAAAGCTGTGGGTGTCTCCTGCCTCCCAAAGCACCCACTTCCCAATGAGAGCCAAACCCCTACACGGTGCCCAGCTCTTGGTGCTCTTCACTGCAGCATGGACAGACTTCTATACTCTACCTATGGTAGGTACAGCAGCTCTGCGTGCACATAGGATCCAGAAACCAGCCATAACTCCATGAAGATACAGTGTGATGCTTCCTCATGTGTCTAAGGAAGGGACTTGGAGTTTTCATTTGTTTTCATAAGAAAACAGTGCTTAGATAAAAAGGGAAAACTTTTAGCCCAGTTGCCTGATTCCAGCCCTGTTTGACATGTGGGTTGTTATCCCAAAGAGATCCAGCTTTTCTAAATTTCATAAAAATAAGTAGCAGAATGGTGGAGAAGGGTTCAAGCTGGACCCGTGGTGGAGAAGGTTGTAGCATAAGTCTACAGCTGTCTTCAGGAAAACCACAGGTGAAAAAGCTGCAGAAAATTGGGTTTCCTAAGTTTAGCTGTTCACAGATCTCCTTGCTTTTCTTGTACATGTGCCTGCAAAAAGACCTACATCTATCTTTCTCTCTTTCCATTTCACACATTTTCACATTGTCTTGAAAATGGGATGTGTTGCAGGCAAGACCCCTGCCTCTCAAAGGGACTGACTTGAGGGTGAATAAATAACAGCAGGAGAAGCTGGGGATAGCTGGAAGAAAACCTTACGTCAAGTCTAAATATCATCGTGGATGTGCTGTACATTCCCAGACAGGGAGCAGGGTGGTGTTGATGCATATTTGGGATTCATTTTTCTCTGAGCTATTTAGTACCTTGTGAGATGGCACAGAAAGACTGTTAACAAAGAATCTGCTGCCATTCAGGGCAGCCTTGAGTCATTGTGGTTTAAAAAATAAATTATCCTATAAATAGCTGCTTAGGAATCTCAGCCTGAAGACCACAAAATCTCACCAGTGCACAGCTTTTTTGGCTTATGTAGCACCATGTCTACTTGTGGAATATTTTGGCTGTGTGTTGTACAACCACTTCCTATTTTAAAAAGAGTATTATAGGAAAAGAATAAAGTCTATTGTCAGTGACAACTGCTGGTGGTTTCCTAGTGCCTCTCATTCCAGGAGGCTGAGCATACAATAACTGGGTTTTTCCTGTCTTTGCTGAACCCGCCCCAAGATGCCACTACCTTGTGGAGACTGGTATCCCCCGCCCTGGATGCCCAGAGGTGAACAGGATCATTCCAGGTTGGTTTAAGACACTTTCTGGGTAGTTTTTGTGAAGGATTGGTGGGTTTTGAAAAGCCAAAGGAGAGTGTGGTGGTGAACAAGCTAAGAGTTATGCTCCTGCAGTTGGAAATACCACTGGGATTTTGGATATTTGGATACTGGAAATACCACCTCCTCCTGCTGACTGGCATCCTGTTCTGCTGTCCCAAAGCAAGGCTGAGTATGACCCATTTGAATTTTGTGACTTTATAACATGAAAAAGTGCCAAGGCCTTTGATATAGGCATCTCACTCTCTTGCAGTGCTATGGATTGTTAATAACTACATCTCCATTGACTTTAACTGGAGCAGGATCAGATACCAAGAGTGAAAATCCTCCTAAGAAAATTGTTCTGAGTGAACTCCAGCCAGTCAGCTCAGACAGAATCCATCCTTGGGTTTTCCCACTATGCTGGTTCTGGCTAATAAACTGCCTATTCATTTTAGTTCTATTTGGTTTTGTTTGCTTATTTGTGACTTCCCTTTGGGGAGAAGAACAGGCTGGGAAGTACAGCAGTGCCGCCGGAGGTTGTGGGACGATACACATGGTAATGGTCCTTCCAACAGGTTTTTTTCTCATACATTCGGCAAAAGTTTGCAGTCCCAGCACAAAATGTGAGAATGATGACTGTATCATAAAGACATTTTCCCGGCGTGGCTGAGCTGTGATATGAAACAAGCTGATTTTCTCATGAGAGGGGAGTAAATCCTTGGAAGTGTTATTTTTCTAAAGTTGTATTTGAAAAGTACTAGCATGACCTTTTCTTGATGTTGCTTTTTCTTTCTCTTTTTTCTTTGTAAAAATCCTTGTAGGACTGTGATTAGCAAGATAATGAATACCATCTGCTTTTAATCAATTCCTTCCTTTTCTTCCAAACCCTCCTAGCTTCTCATATTAATGGAAACAGATTTGAATACTGGAATAGACTGCTCTGGAGAGTGTTTGGGTATTTACTAGGTGAAAAGTGAAATTGCACAGGTTTACTTCATGAGGCAGGGCATTTGACAGGTGCAATTTTTCTTCTAGATGTGTTGCATGCCTGTTTTATAAACCAAAATTCATACTGACATGAGATATAATTCTGTATTGGAGGGAAATTTTAAGAAGAGGAAGGTTTGAGCCCGAACTGGAGCTGCAGCCCAAGCTCTTCCAAAGAGCTGGTGCTTATTTACTGCCACAGTGACATACTGAGGGATAAATGTGGTTGACTGGTAAAGCTGGGAAGCAAAGGATGCTTCCTAGGAGGAAAGCAATGCCTATGGCATTTTGAGTGTAACCCCTCTGTTTTGCAAAATACCTAAATGGGACTTGCTAACACAGCTTTCCTCAGTGCCATGCATTCAGATCTCCACTGTATTAGTTTATCTTGGAAGCCGAAAAAACTTGAATTCATTTGCTGTCAAGCCTTACCTCGGATCAAACTGGCTTTTTCCCTCTGGATAGAACTCAGTTTTATTTGTGCCTTTCTCTTAGGTTGGAATCAATCATCCTGCCCTGATTTGAATGACCATTTTACCCCTCCAAAGGTTCACATTAACAGGCATTCCTGGGATGTTTTCTTGATTGGGTCCAAGGCATTGTGTGTTCCCATCTGTCCTGCCTGATTATGAGCCAGCTCTGCCAGCTAATGTTGGCTGGGAAACCTTTCCTTTCATGCATTGCTGCAAACTGGGTCCTGAGAAGAGAAATTGCTGTTTCTACCACAGACATTTGTGACAAGGTGGTCCTGGTTGGAAGTGCTGGCATTCTGCTGTGCCCTCTCATGGCATGGATGCACAGAGCAGCCAGGCAGAGAGTGCCAGTGCTTGGAATGCCATGATCCCAGAGACCTCTTAAGAGACAAGGCAAGAGATGCTGAGAAAGACCTGAATGAGGATCCTCAGGGGCTTGGGATCTGCAACTGTGAGCAATACTGAGTGAAGGCTTTGGGCCAGCACAGGTGCTGGGCTGCTTGGGTCATCTGCCCATACAGTTCCTACAGGGAAGTTAGATCACCGTGATGTGAGTGGCTTTTGTGGATGTTTTCTTCCCTTTTTTGAAAACGTTATTCACCTTTTCACTGAAACCCTAGATATGCATTCTGCTTCATGCAATACTTTGATTTTGGGCTGGGCATGGGTGAGTGTATGCCTTTGAGCCTAGACAGGGATAGTCCCTCCAATGCCCCTCATCAGGCCCATGGCCCCTGGATATTTCAAGGGGAATGGGCTTGTTTCCGTCACACAAGGTGTTCTGAGTGAATGGTATTGCTGCTGCTGAGGGATCCTGCAAGCAAGGGAGCCTGTGCAAGCATCTGAATTAAAGCAGGACTTTTACCATGAGGGAACATAATGTGTACAGATGCTTTGTTCTCAATCTGGCATGGGTTCAACCTGGGGTGCCACATTTCTGCCAGTTGCTTTTATCTTTGCAGGGCTGTTTGGTGAGAGCAGGGCAGCAGCATGTCCTGAGCACCCACAGTCCTTGGGCTCAGGAGGTAAAGCACAGACAAAGCAACCTCTTTTCAGAAGCAGGCTGTAAACATCTTGAAACAAATTTCCAGTGAAGAGTTTTTGACTTCCCCAGCCTCTCCCCTAATCCCTTGTTACTGGAGCTTTTGGGGTGAGACATCTGAAGTCGCACAACGACACGCATGTAATGCCTCTGATTAACTCACACAATTGCGGGAGCTAAAGCCTGCTGCTACCAAACAACGCACCCTTGTTTCCTTTCTCTCTTTACAGGGCCATGCTGGCGTAACATCTTACATTTCCCCAGGACGTGGAGCCTGAAGTGAGCGAGCGTGGGCTGGGATGGGGCCAGGGAACCATCCGAGGCAGGGATGCAGATATTGCTGGAGTGTTTCTACAGGTGCCTGATTGTTCTTCTCTAAAGAGGGGATGCTTTGCTGCATGCTTTGCCATGTCTTGGAGAACCTTCCTGAACAGGGGGACTGAATGAGCTAAACCTTCCTCCTGGAGCCATCTCTGGGAATCCAATGTGGATGGAATAGCAGGGACAATAGGAGTTGATCCTGTTTGCCCCCAAGAACATGCAGCCTGTGCTTTGCCTGCTTGTTGGGACTTCTGAGAGGCTCTGGTTATGGTTTGGAGATGACACTTTTGGGATGCCTCAGGAAAATGCCACCTTCCGGCTTGGTGCTAAAAACATGAATATGAAAGCACTGCATGGTGAAGGGAAGATCATGAGTGGCAAATCTGTGCACATCTGATCCCTGCATGGAGGATCCTCCCTGCACTTCCCATTGGCACCCACCTACTGCCAGCCAGCCTGCAGCCATGTGATGGTCAGGTAAAAATAACAGCTCTCTTTGCAAGGCTGACTAAACGAAAGCAAGGGGTAGAGGGTAGAAGGGAGATAAAATGGCTGTGGTTTGCCAAAACCCCTACATCTGGCACACACAGATTGCTAACAGGGGCAAGCAGAGGCAGCAGCGGCTAAGGAAAAGACCCCTTACTCTTAGCAGCCATTTCACATGCACAGACTTAAAAAAGCGTCCTTGATGCCTGACTCTGCTGCAGCAGGGTGGGTGTGGAGCTTGGAGATTGTTCAAATTCTGCGTTTCTGACCCCGCAGAGGCTGCTCTGGCTCACGGCGATGTCACCATGAGGGAATGCACTTCCCCTGCGCTGGGACATCTCTGGCCAACACCAGATACCCTTCCTTCCTGCCTGCTCCCATGGTGGGGATTATTGCTTTTGGCTTCTCCTGGCTTTGAAAGGCATCCAAAGAGCTCAGCTTTTGCAAGCTGAGAGCAGAGACAGAAAGCCTCTCCCTGCCTCACCTGTTTGTGGTTATTCAGCTCCCTCCCTTCACGCTTTGGCACAATAATAGCTTGAAAGTAAAACAAGAGGCAAGTTCTCCCCCCGGCTCAGAGCACTGAATGAAACCCAGCCAGCGGGGCCTATTGAGACAGCATCGAGACAAATGTCAACTTTAACACAAAGAGGCTTAAATGACTGACACAGAAAGGAATAATCTCAGATCTGTTTTCCAGGCTGCTCCCCAGCATAGTTGTGCTGCAGACGGAGACAATTTTCAGTTCCCCAGGGAGATTGTATAGCCAAAAAAAGATACTTGGTGGTGATATGCTATAAGACTAGGTCATGAGAATGGATGTTCAGAATAATGACAGAATTCATTATAGACAAACTAAATTAACAGAGTGTGTTGAGAAACATATGGGGAGGAAATTGCCACTGAAGCCCTGCAAAGTGTAGCTTTACTTCTCATTGTGCTGGGTTGTCCCAAGGCCTCCATGAAACAGGACAGGGAGTTATAGACGTCATTTTGTGGCAACTCTCTGAATCTGTTGCCTTTTTTGCAAGATGGCTATCTGCCTTTGAATCTTCTGAAAAAGTAAAAGTAATTAAGGCTCATGAAGAATGGGATTGAAACGAAAATATTCTCCCCAGAAGCAAGAAGAAAATAATGTCCTAGTTGGTGTCTTCTTGACCTTGCTCAGACCTTAGCGGTGAAGTGGCTGCAGTGTGGGGGCTGCATTCACCCATGCCAGGCACCAAGAGCACCCTTCCCTGCCCCTGCCCTGCATTTGCCTTATCAGACACTGAGAGCATCCTCATCACCCCAGTGGCACCTCCCTAAGCAGCCACTAGTCCAGCTGCCTCTGGCTTCGAAGAGCTTTGATCCCGTTGCAGACCCTTTGGGGAATGTGCTCAGGGTCTTGCCAGAGGCTTCACATCCTGGGCTGCCAGAAGGAGCTGAGGAGCTCCCCAGGAGACCCTGAGGTAATTGTGCAGGATTAAAGAACCGTTGGTCCTTTCATTGAGATTAATGAATCCTCAGTCTGTGTCCTCCCCAGGACCTCCATTGCCTGAAGAACTTACCAGAAAGTGTAGTTGCCTTTTGCAATTATCAATTCAAAGCTGTCTGGTAAGAGCTGGAAGCTCCAGGAAAGGTCCCTGTATCTGAGCAAGCAGTGGCCCCATGGTGCTTTTGGGTGGCAAATTGCTGAGCAGAGACTTGGAGCCATGGCCATGGGCTTCCAGCAGGGAAACAGATCTCGGCTTGGTGCCAGATATCCATGCCCCATGGAAATCTGTAGCACTTGTGTTTCTGAAATATGTTCCTGTGTAGAAGAGACTGCAGGACTGTAGCAAAGAACTTTTAAAGTCAATGAAACAATTAACAGCGGGAGTATAACAGGGCAGTGTTTAGTAGAAAAAAATCAGTCTGGAGAAACTCAAAATGAATGACTGAATAAGAAGAAATTTATGGAGTTTTGCATTTTGTATTTATATTTATTCATACACATGTATGTAACACCTATGTGTACATGCCTGAGAAGTAATGAGAGAATGTCACAAATCCAGAGCAGTGTGGCACAGGAAAGGCAGGAGGATGCTCTGCAAGCTAGTGCTAGTTAGCCTGACATATGACCCGTGCTAAGCAATGGCAAACGTGGCCCCAAATTCAATTAGTAAAGAGTTAAAGGATTGAATTTAGTTAATGTGGAGCACTATGGAAATAGTCCTTTTATTCAAAAGAAACCTGCTTTTATTTTTTGTCTCCCCAGGATCTGTAAGTCAAGCTGACAGTGAAGCATGACATGTTTTGAAAGATGTTTAGCTTAATATTTCAGGAGGTCCCAGTGGTAGGACACAGCAAAGAGCTTAAGAACAAGGTAAATGAGTAACCTCAAACAGGACCTTAATAAGCATCTACTGCAATAGCCTCCCTGGATCTGGAAGAGAAGAACTGCAGTTCAAAAAAAGTACTATTGGGTTTTCTCTTGTTGTTTTTGGTTGGTTGGTTGGTTTGGGTTTTTCTTAGAGGGTGTGTTGTTAGTTTTTGGGTTTCTTTGGTTTTGGTTTTAATCTTTCCTTGAAAGCCTTTTCAGAGTTGGAAGGGTTTGGGGCTTGGTCCACTGGGAATTAAAAGATAAAGACATATATATAGAGAGAGATAGAAATATATGTATGTGTGTATATATATTTTTTGGGGGGGTAAATTGTTGGCACTTCAACTGCCCCTGAGCACCAGACCTTTGGGGAAGGCTTTGCCTTCTCCTGGGTGGTTTGAGGAGTGGGGCTGGGGGGATGAGACAATGCACTAACCCCAGGTTTTCTGCCTGCACTTAAAAGGATTTGCCCTTGTGGCTCGCTCTGATACGGTGTGGAAAAGGAAAGGGACAGGGAAGCTCAGAGGAGCTGACAGGGGCAGAAAAAGGGTGTGAAATTCATACTATCTCGTGCATCTCCTTTGATGTGCCCCACAGAGATGGTGCAGGCGCTCAGACGGGAAGGGGTTAATGTATTTCTCAGTAACCATTGAAATGGGGGCTGTTATGGTCTATTTAGGCAATGATCTGTTACGATATCAATGGCATTTTTGATGGCAGTGTCTCCTATTCTTCTATTGAAATCACAATAGCTTTGGAAGTTCACGGCCATGGCAGTCTCAGGGACAGATTTCTGTTCATTTTTCTTTGTTGTGAAGATTTTTCTTTTTTTTTTTTTTAAGTAAATTAACTCACAAAAATGAGAAAGAAGCTTCAAGTGTGTGACCTTTAGACAAAAGCTTCAGATTTGTCATTCTCTCTCCTTAACTTATGCTGTGCTCTCAGCAATGCCTCAATACAATATCTAGCCCAGCTTGGGCTACCTGGCCACAAATAGCTGGGCGAGGCTGGAGTGACAACGTGAAATCTCCATTTCTATGCTGTTGTCAGCTTCTAACACTTAGGGAAAAAAGTCAAAGTTGGGGAGAGGTTTTAGCTGCCTGCGTCCCATGCATTTAGATATAAAGGCAGCCTCCTGTCTTGGCCCCTCTCCGCTTCTTTAGAAACCAGAGGCTAATGCAGTCCCCAGGACTGTCTGGAGAGGTTACTCGCCCAGCCTTCACTTTGATGATTGATGACAGTGGAGAAACTAATGATATTTTATTCACCTGTCAAAAAAATTCTTTGCCCTGGGCAAGGCAAGGCTAGCACGGCAGAATTTTAACGCCTCTCTTTTGACAAAAATGCAGTTATCCCATTTTTCCCTAATATATTATCTCAAAGGAAAAAGTGCTGTCCTGCTGAGCCTGTTGCTGTGGGATGCTGGCCAGGGGAATCTCTCCAACCTACAAAGTGCCTTGAACTTTGAACATGCATTGGGAGCATGAAATGGGCATTGCAAGTGCATTTCCAGAGTGTCCCAGTGATTCTGCCCCTCAGTGCCCAGGCAAGGAAAAATCCCCAGGGTCAGGGGATGTTTTGAAGTATCTTCCCAAAGAAGGCAAAGTATCTTTAGATCAAGAGCCCCCCCTCCCCAATAACCAGTTCTGTCTTAAATGTAGTGAGCCCTACCAGAAAATTTTCTGGTGTTTTGCCTCACTTCATTGATTTGGTTTTACTCTGTGTTTATATTTCTTGATTCCATGTTATTACTCTCTTCCTTGCTAAGGAGCAAACTAAATGTTACCTGTTCCTGCAGCTGCCTGACAAATGGCTCTTTCTAGGCCGAGTAAACTACATGTAAGTGTTAGCAAAACTGTTAGTTTCCCTGCTTCCTCTTAAGTATAACTGGCTGTGAAGCTGTGTCTAGCTGCACCAGGCAAGGCGCCCCATCTGATTCTTTCTCACGGTTCAAAGTGAGTAAAATATGTTGGAAATTAGTCCAGCAAAGTCATGGAAGCTGTGAAGAGGTAGGGGTTTTTGTGCATCATTTATCAGCAGATTGCCCTGCTAGATGTTGATCTGTGCTGTATCACAAGGCAGAGAGGAAATGGCCTCCAGAGCCAAACTTTTGCTCCAGTTCCCTGGGCTGCAGACAGGCTGGTGTGTGGGATGGTTGGGAGCTGACCACCAGTGAGTGCTAGATGAAATGGGGCTTTTCAAGGTGCACTGAGCAAAATGCTGCCTCCTGGGGAGGGACAAAGGGAGCTGACCATGGCAGCAGCAAGACAACTGCTCCCGTGACAGTGAGGATCTCCCTTCACCTTTAGTGCCATTTCCCCCCAGACAGAAACGGCAGCAGCCTGAAGGCAGTCTGCTCAGGGTCCCATTGTATTTGCCCAGGATGGTCCCATGGCAGTGCACTCCTGGCTGTCTCTTGGCACCTACTCCTGAGCCTTGAATCATCCACAACTTTGGCAAAATGTTTCCTCAAGGAGACAATTGATGAAGTAGATGAAAAGGGATCTAAATGCCTAGGCAGGCTCAGACTGTGAAAAGCTGGATTCCTGCAGCACAGCTTAAAGTGCAGAAGTATGAAAAGTAAACATTTCATTTCAATGCCAGTGCAGGTAGAGTTGTTCAAATGGGATGCCAACTGCTCTCAACAGCTGAACTAATCTGAAGTACCATTAAAATTCTTAACAAAGACATCCACAGCACAAAAAAATACCTTCTTCCAGCCTATTTCTGACTTTGCTATGGGATGCTGCCATGGTCCTGTGGGCAAGATGAGGGGCCCCCACACATGCAGGAGAGCAAGACCTAAAGGTCCAGAGCACCTCTGTGCATGGGCAGGGGGGGGGGCTTCTTCTCCATTCCCCAGGATGACATTTTAAGCTATGCAGGGCAAAGCAGAGTTGCAATCTGGTCCCGGTGTGACAAGGGATCCAAATGAGTTCAGGTACTGCAAGGAAATGGCACTGAGGTGTCCTTCATCTGCTTGATGTGAGAGGGAAAGGCAGTAGCAATTGCCACCCTATCCTGCCAGAATGCTGCTGCCAGGGCTGTGGTGTGTGCTGGGTTAGTGCACAAGGGATGCTTCCAGCTGCAGGAGAGTCCTTTAGGTGGCTTTGAAAGATGTACCTCTGCAGCAGTTGTGATTAGAGTGAGAGGTGAAATTGAGGGCTTAGGTGAGGTTTGAATATTACCTTTTTTTTTTTTTTAAACTTGGTTGGATTTTTTTGGTTTTGTTTTTGTTTTCGTTTTTTTTTTTTTTTTTTTAATTAGAAAATGTGAGTGTCACTTTCACTTCAGTGTCTGGTTACAAGGATTTACCTCTATTTCACAGCAAGAAATTTGTCTTGACAGTAATCAATGCAGGTTATAAAAGAAAAGAAAAAAAGAGAAACTTGAAGCATTTGCAATGTGAAGGCTCCAATATGCTGTAATTTCAGCTCCTTCTCTTTCACCTCCATGGAGAATAAAAAAAAAAATCGTTCTTTTTGATATCTCCAGTGCAATTATGGTGAGAGAAATGAAACTTATGGAAATTAAAGTTGGTGTGTCTTAGGGATACCAGACTTCGAGCACAGAGCCTCTGCAGAAAACATGCAAGTTCCCTCTCTCGAAAGTCTCACTTGGCTTTTTAAGATTCTGCCCTGGGGTGATAATTACCTGTTGCTGTTATTGCCTCCTGTAAAGTCACAATGCCATGATTTATTTTCACTGTTTCCATAGGAAATGTTGACATTTCAGCAGATAATGGAAAACGCAACTGTTTTGCTTCAGAGGAGCAGCCATAACACTGTAGACAAGGGGGAGCTTGGACATGTCCTTACCTCTTGCTGGGAATCCCCATGAGAAACAGTGCTGGGGTTTATGAAACAGCTCGCTTTGCTTTGCACAAGTTTAGTTTTTCAGCAAGGAACTCCTGTTTATTTCTCCCCAGAAGACAGACCCTTCTCATGGGGTACCACAGCAACAGACCAGCCTTCGATGCTGTGTCTGCCTTACCAGGGGCTGAGGGCCATGTGAACACCTCGAACCTGACCTCAGGAAGTCCCCTGCAGGTCACGCTGGACACCACCAGCCTTCTTTTATGAATGAAAAGCACTGCGAGGTGAATGCTACCTTCATAATGGCTGTGATATCTTTAATGCTTTTTCCAGTGAGATGGGGTTTTGTAACATTGGTCATAACCTGTGGAAAGGGTGTTGGGTGAAAAGTGAATTACTGAGCAAGTAATTCCTACAGCCCTGGGAAGAGTCACTGGAATACCAGATGGATTTGCAGGCTGTGGGTTTGCCCGAGCTATGACTTTGCATTGCCACTAAGTGGCAGCCGAGTAAAAAATATGGTAAATGAAACTTCCCTGAATAAATGTCAATGCAAGGTGCAGAAGCAGAAAGGAGTATTTCTAAGCTGGCGTTCCTCAGCTCAGCAGTGCCCTGCTGTTTATCCTAGGAAATTAAACCTTGGGAGGAGAGAGTGATACAGATATTGTAGGAATACGCACAGGGAAGCTGAGTGTGCAGAAGAACCTGACTGTGCAGATGGATGCATCGGGGACCAGATGAACAGTTCAGCCAACTTCTACCTCCTGATTTGGCCAACGTGATATTGAACATTTAAAGAAATCATCCAAAAAAGGTTTGGGACATCAATAAGTGGCATAAAGGAGTGCAGGGTGAGAGTAAAGGCAGGGAATCAGGCTGGTAGTGCTCCCTACCCCCAGTACCTACAAACAATGCCATCCACAGGCAAAACTGTGCTTCCCCACGTAGCCAGCCCCTGGGTAACGTTCAGCTCTGATGCATTATTAACCATTTTAATTTTTAAGTGGTTTGAAAGATACTCAGGTAAAACTTCCTGAAAGCAAGGCAGAACTAGGTCAGACACAGAGTGCATTGGCTTTAATTAGCACCTGTGCAGATTTTTTAACCTTTTGTGAAATTCGAGGACTTCCGGTACCTCTGCTGCTCTGCTGTGGAGCTGAAGCAGAGATGACCTCTTCAGGGAGAAACAGTAATTGGAAGTGTCAGTTATCTCAAACTTTCATCCAAAAAGACAGGATCCTGGGCACTGTGCCAAGGTTCTTATGTTTCGAATATTTTAAAATATTTGAAGAAAGTAGCATGCATGGCATAAATTTTAATGTTCAAAGGACTCCTGAGATAACTTTTTTTTTCCAAGTGTAAAGCAAATAGTATAAAGGGAAGATAACTATCACAAAGTCATCTAAAAATGCCAGGGGGCTTCTGTCTCAGACACCAACAAAATCTGATGCTGTCGATCTGCTGAATTTCAACCAAGGCCAGCCCAAATCCAGGGCTGCAAATGCTGGTTCTGCATATGGTTTTTCTGCTCCACACTTAATTTGTGCTTAAGTCATGCAACATCAATCTTGAAGTCAGGGAGGCAGCTCCCAGTCTTCCCCAATGCGAGGACCCTGGAGATGCTGCAGTGCAGCCGACAGCAGTGTGGATGGAAGATGTCTGGGATACAGCGATGCTGTCCCTGATAGACCCATGGTGAGCCAGAGCAGTGAACCTAAATAGGTGTGGGGTGGGTCGGGGTCTCCCCTTGCACAGGATTTCTTGGAGTAATTCTGAGCTTTCCCTCGCCTGATGAGCTTTCCTCCCTTCCCAGAGCATATTTGTGTTGGAAGTCCTCTGGGGAGGTGGTAGAACCAACCCTGTCTCATTTTTCTCTGGAACCTGTGCCAACCTAGAGCCTTTCTGAGGCTCGCTTTTCCTCTTTTTTTCCCTGCATAGGGCTGAGCTTGCTCCCTTGGATGTCTCACCACCTCCAGATGCTGGTACACAGGATACACTTCTAGCAGGAGATAACCCCATGCTCTGTGCTTGCTGGTGGATCTTAAACACTCTTTGTGGGGTCAGTACCCATCCAATGGCCTCTGTCACCCCTTCCTCCCCTTCTCACCACCACTTCACGTTGTTTACCTGGGGTAAGTTCCACATGGGGTGACATTCTGGCAGGGCACTGCCCCATATGACCTAATTACTACAAGCAGCCCCAAAGGGGCCAGGATTTTCAAATTCTACCCAGGCTGCTATTTTTTTTTTTCAAAGGTCACACCAAGTGACCGTGCTTTCACCTTTGAGTCCACCCATTTCCAATGCCACCATTATCTACCCTTTGGGGGGGAAGGGGGAAAAAAATTAACCTTGCTCCAAATGTTATATTTTTGGAAAAAATTAAGTAATGCAAGACAAAAGCTTGGCTGAATGTGCAAGATGTGCCCAGGCGTGTGAGCCAGGCTTCCCCAAAGGGGATCAGGAAGCTCTGAGATTCGGAGTGCTGTTTTCTCCAGAAGCTGAATGTTTCCAGCACAAACTTGCGCTGCTTCCAGCCTACCCTTGAGCAGCAGCAGTGCCTGTGGGATAGCCTTGGCAGGGGACTGGGATGGGTTGCAGCACATCCAGGTGCAGTGGGAGGTACCTGCTCCTCAGTGGGGTGGTGCTGGCACCCTGGGGCTGGCTCTCTGGAGGTCCTTGTGTGTGAGGTGGTTTGTACAGCCATAAGCCTCAGGTTCAAAGTGCTGGGCAGGCACCTGTGGGAGCATTATTCATGCTGTGCAGGTGCTGCAGTGTGGTCAAAGCCAAGCACTGGATGAGGGCAGCGTGGTGCTGGCAGGGGACTCGTCGCAGTGTGCTGCTGGACAGCCCATCCTGCCAAAATACTTTCTGCTGGAGCTGCTTTTCCTCAAAACCTGGCATGTTTTATTTATGGAGCAGAAGGGCCCACTCCAGTTGGTGATCTTGAGCCCCTCTGCTTTCCTAAGGGCTTTTCTCCTCACCTGCAGTCTGTTTGCAGCAGCTTTTCCTCTTTTTGAACAGAAACACTGTAGACCAGACTAATCTATTTATTTCTGCTTACTTCTTTTCATGTGCTGATTCAGACATCAGGTTTCCTCTTCAGTTTATCTCAGGCTCCCATTTGGATTCAGTCAGATGCTGGGTACTGCTCCCCATCAGTGAAACAGGCAGTGGTAGTTCTGCTGAAACAACCTGAAGGCATCCAGGTAAGCACAGAGCTAGAGTAGTTTGGGATGTGCTTTTGGAGTGGATGGCACCCCATTTCTGACCAGTTGTGCACCCAGGATTTAGAGAGGAGAGTGGAGCTGTCTCAGGGTAGAATGTTTCCAGCCTGTGATGTCTTAATCACCATTTCTCTTGTGAACACACCCCAGAAGTGATGTGCTGTCCTCAAGCTCTTCTCCTGCACTATCAGGTTCTCCTGTATTTGCTGAATGTGTTCATTTCCTTGGAAATCAAATGCTTGGCAAATAACAATTTAGCCCACGTGTGAATTTCTTCTTTTTCCCTTCTGGTGACCTGGTCACCGGTTGCAAAATCAGATTATCAAATGCTTTCTCCTTAACCAACGCCTCAGTAGAAATTAGTTACATATGAGAAAAAAAACCTCTATTCCAAGGGTGACACAATAAATTTTTGACTGTTTTAACCTTGTCAGTGAAGTACCAAATGGATCGGCTGTTGGAAAGCCTACGGCACTATTCTCTGTTGCTGAGCACAGAAGGGGAAATTGCCTTCCACTCTTAAATCTGCAACTTCTGCCTTTTGTGTGATGGTGAATAGAAATATTGCCAGGTCATCTTTAAACACAGAGGTATTAAGGATTGTTTTTCCCAGGAGAGGAAGAGACATCTAACTTTAGATGTGTGATTGCCCCATTATCTTCAAAGGCAAGGAGCTGTAGCTGGAAGTTAGGCACATCCTGAGGTCCCTTGCTGAAACAGAGCCTGACAACAGAAGGAAGACGAGGAGCTCAAATGTGCTGTTACCAGTGCTGAGACTTTCCTGTAAGCAGCTGGAAAAGTGGGTGCACACAGGGGCTGATGCTGCAGTCCCTTTCCAGACACAAGCTCAGGGACACTCGCCATGAGCAGAGGGTGACTACACAGACAAAGATCCTCCACTAGAAAATTTTGAGGCGTTCTGCTGACCCCACTGGGTTTACATTGATGTATATCCAAGAAAGTCTGGCCTCAAAAGCTTCCAGGAAAGAACAATCTACTGATTTTATATATTTTTTTTAATTGTTGAAGTATCAGTTTGGTTTTGCACCTTTATATTTATTTTCAGTGCATGTCTCCCAGCTAAATGGCACTAAATGTTGCGCTGTTACTTCATGCAGTTGGGTTGATTTATATGGGGTTGCAGTGGTCTCATTAATAGCAAGGTTTGTCTCCTCTGTTAATACTCAGGGTTAATTTTTGTGCACATGTGTGTGTAGGAGATAATAATGGGGAAATATTGTTAGGGAAGAATGAGTTCTATAAACACAAACATATCAGAGAACTCTCAGAGATCACGTCAGCTGGCAGCAATAGCTGATCAGTCACATCAGGCAGAGCATTCCCTTGCTGAGGAAGGCCCATGTTGCCCCAGAGACACAACTCCTTTTGCCATACACATGCTCAGAGTTTGCTGGTGCCCTGAGACATGACAAGGATGAAGAATGGTGAATATTCACCTGCATCTAATGGTGCCAACAGCACAAGGCCAAGCAGCTGCTGCCCAGCAAGAGACATCTAAACATATATACCATAATGGATGCCTGATCTTCAGCTGATCTCCTGCTCCCTCAAGGGTACATAAATATGCGTGGTTTGGGTACCACCAGGGTCCCTAGGCCAGCTCTAATCCTCCTGACCTCTCACCTTGCTCATGTATCCCTATGTTGCAGGATAGGCAGTAGGGAGAGGAATGCAGTATGGTATGTGCCATTTTGGGGAACTATGGCTAAGATTTAGTGCAGAGAGGTACTTTGTAATTCACGGCCTTAGAACCAGTTCAATTAACAGAAGTTTACCTCCAGATGCTTTTAAAGTGAAGGATGCAGTTGCACTGCTCGTGCTGCTCCCACATGGCTTTATTTTTGCTTTTGCAAGTTGGATTTACAGATTTCCTTTCTCATTAAAATTGGTGACGATATTAAGCCTGGGAATCCTTGATGGATTTCAGATTGAATATTGTGAGTCTTGTATTAATGCAGGCTAGCTGCAAATAAATGAGGAAATCCATTAGGCATGTGGTGTGCCTCATAAATATTCCATAACACAAAAGTGTTAATGTAATGATAAGAAAGGAAAAACAAAAGTGTAGGAGTCAGGAAATGCCAAGCACTGAAAGACCACTCTGATCATCTCTAAGTTCTGCAGTAACAGCCCTTTAGATGATGAGGGCCATGCTGGACCCCTCATGGAGCACTGTGAGCAGTGCATATTTATTATTATTTTTTTCTGATGAAATTGGAATCCCATGCAATTCTTTTTTTTGTAACAGGCCAAGTTTGAGCAAGATAGTAAATCAAATGTAACACTGAAAAACAAGTATTACGATGTAAACAGTGATGGGTTTAGTGAAGCTGTGCTCACTTTCTGACCATGTTCTTGTCCTTTGATGCACAATTGGGTAATTGAAGCTCAAATATCGAGCCAGAATGAGGCACCGTGCTCTGTAACCACAAAAACTACATGGGAGCTACAGTGTAATGCAACAAAGTCTGTGCCTTGTGTTTACGTAGAGACCATTCCAAAGTGTAGGTGATTACGAGAGTTACGTTAGAAATCAATCCAATGCATCTGCCTTGGAGTCTAAAAACACTGACCCGAGCACGTGGAGGATTCAGAACAAACACAGAAAAATGCAGCGTATCACTGAGGTGTGGATCCTCTCTGCCAGCTACAGAGACAAATGTTCTGGCTGGATTTTAATAGGCCCATCCATTACTTGTGCAGTGATGCACACCGAGCAAGAACAGCCCAGCAAACCTGCACCCCCAGAGAGTCCTGCAGTGCCCAGGCACACCTGCAAACCTCCCCATTGCCAGTATTCCCCACTCCCTCCATTGCCTGGCAGGAGCAATGCTGTGCTCTCCACCCTGTGCACCAGAGGTTTTTCTTCTGGATAATGTATAGTGAAGTCTTTTCCAGGTGTCCTCCTGCAGTGGATTGCTCTAGTGAAGAGGTTGGCTTCTGGTGCTCACCCCCTCCCTTCTGTACAGTTTTGCAATATGCATTGTCGCCTGGTTGCTCCTGGCAGCCCCCCTGGTACAGCATTCACTGTTAGCAAGGCAAGGAGGCATTTGTGGTTATTTCCAAAATCTATAATGATGGAGATGGGTGAGAAGGTGCGACCAGACCTTTGGCAAGCATCTCCTGGCTGTTGAGATGTTTCTTGAGCTGGCAAGCACCACACACAGGAGAATTTGGCCAGTCAGAGGGGCTGGTGGAACAGATTGAGTGTCTGGCTGTGAGACTCACAGTTTTTATCAGCTTTCTTCAATTCCTGGGTCTGAGCAGCACAAGAGATAGACTCTTGGCTAGGGTATGCGGGTGTCACTCGAAGCTTCCCCAAGTGCCCCAGCAGCAACGCTGCTTGGTCCCAAGTAGAGATCACAGAATCCCAGAATCATAGAATGGGTTTGGGTTGGAAAGGACCTTAAAGATCACTTGCTTCCAACCCCCCTGCCATGGGCAAGGGACACCTCTCTGAACACCTAGGCAGGGTGCTGTGGATTTTTGCAGGCAGTGACTGGACTTCTGGACAGGAGCAAGGCTCTCTGCTGCTTGCTCCAGGGAATATTTTCAGTTTGGTTTCAGATCCAAGCTGGTGGCTAGATGTCTCTTTAGAGCCAGGGGTTTGGAGTGCTGTCTTACTTGGCTGAATGAACTTCTGACACTGGGTAGGTTGGAGAAGGCCATGAAAGATCATGTCATGTTATGCTATAGATGATCTGAGACCCAAAATAACCTAAAAGATCTGGCAGCAAGCCCGTGATAACTTAAAGCATTGTGTCAGCTCAATTTTGGGTCCAATGGTGTGGTTTCCTGCCGAATAGGAGTTCTTTATCAAACTCCAGTGGAATGGGGTCTTCTTGTTCTGGAGCTTTCGTCAGGGACAGCGCTGTAAGCAGACAAGTCCTCCGGCATGGGGGCAGGTGGAGATGCCTGTGCCTTAAAGGACCTCTTCAGAGACAACACAGTGGAAGAGGAGAGCCCATCCTCAGTGCTCCCTCCCACTGCATGGAACTGCAGCACAGTTTTATCTGTGTATCAGGCTTGCAGAGGGATCCAAAATATTCTGGAGTTTGCAAACCTCATCTTGTTTAGTAAAATTGAGCTGTCAGATGAGGAGAGTTCTGTCTCTCTGAGTCAACAAGGCACAGTTTTGAATATCCAGGAAAAATCCCAAGGAAGGAAGGTATTTACCCCTCTATACTTGAAAGGTGCCTTACAGCTCTGTAGGTGCCTGTGGTGAGATGTGCTGGTTGTCTTGGCCTGTCTCAGCATCTCTGGGCACCCTGATGGAGTTGTGGGGATGTTTGCTGAGGGTCTGGTGTGTTGTAAAGCACTCAAATCCTGTCAGAGGGCCCCAGCCAAGTTATCTTCAGCTACCCTTATCAGAGTCACTGGAATGTAAGCCATGATAAATCAGGAGAGAAGGCGCTGGAAAAAGGAATAACAAGACAGCAAGAAAGTAGATAAAGAAGGACTGTACCATCCTGGACTGGAACCAATCAGGTTCCCTGAAAGGTGCATGCAGGGCACGTGGACAACATAGAGGGACCAATCGGGTTCATGCGTGATCACGTGAACTACAGCTGCTAGAATGCATAAGAATAGTGTAATGTAAACAATAAATGGGCTTTTGCGAAATCATATTGATTCGTTGTTCAAGGGTCCCATTCTCCCGCACTGGTGTGCTTAGCGTCAGGATCTGTTGAAACATAAATCTGAGTAAAGGGGGAGCAAGCGGCTGTAAGTGGTACATCTGGTTGTGGTCTGATTCTGCCCAGACAGGCTGCCCACATACAGCAACAGCTAGTGTTTGATGGATGTTGGCTCACGTGTACACGGCAGGCACATGAAATTTACCCTGACCTTGCAGGGCACAGACCCTTTGCAGAAGACGTTATTGAATTAGGGCAGAAGCAGGTGGCCTTTCAGTCACTTGCACAGCAGAGATGCCACCTCTCTCCAGTAGCTTTTTTCTCCAATAAATATTTATTTCTGTCCACAAAGCAAGCAAAACCTCGTTTTCCCTGCTTTTCCCTTTGTTGCCATCACTCTCTGGCTTTTGAAAGTGCTCTTGCTTGCTGGTTTTGGGACATTCTAGTTTTCAAATATCTAGAGGTTATTGAGCATCAAGGGATGAAAGATGACCTTTCCCTCGGGGATGCTCATCCCAGAGCACCATGTCCTTTGCTGAGGCATACAAGGCTCCAAGTGCTGTCTCTCTTTTGTACCTGGTATTGTGTGAGGGGCAGGAGGGCAGGTGCTGCCCTGGCCACGGCAGTTGGCAGAGCAGCAGGAGGGGTGAGTTGGTGTATGAGACTCTTTGAGCCCTGCCTGTGACACCAACTAGTTTCTGCTCATTTCTAAGATGTCTTCCTAGAATGTAAAAGAATTCTGTATAGGGAGATAAAATGGTCAGATGTCCTGCACTCTTGAGTGAAACACAGCTTCAGTACACAGTTAAAAAGATGCTGTGAAGTGTGATGGATAGCTATGATACGTGAAATGTGACAGGTTTCTTCGGCAATAACATTAGAAATCCTTGGCTTATTGGTATGAAACAAAACAAAATAATATAAATCCATCTATTGCAGAGTTTTCCAACAAAAAAGTAAGTAGAGCTTTTGCCACATATGTTATCCCTACATAACTGACACTTCCTTTCCCAGAAGCTTTCACGTCTTGGTCTTCATTCTGTGCCCAAAATCTGTGTGGAGATCTCATCAGATGTTGCATCAAAGTAACTGAGTAGTAGAGGAAGAGCAAGGTTAAAACAGGGAAAAGTAACAATGGTCTGTTAACTTTGCAGAGTGGAAGCTGCTAATTTGTAATAGATCAATTATCAAAGCATCAGGAATGGGGATGCTCCAGTCCAGTTTGCTAAAAGCCAGCCAGTGTCCAGGCTCATCATACTTGTCTCTTTCTGACCCATTTAGATTCCTTCCTCTTAAAGGACGTTTTTCCAAATGACAGTGTTCAAGTAATGCAGAATTCCTACATCTGAAGGACAGTCTGTGATCCAGTCCATTGACTCCTGATTTCATTTAAACTGCAATTCATTATTTTGTTCCTGTGCTCATTCAAGAACCCATTGTTCATTACTCTTTCATCACTCTATGATTGGAACAATTTGTATCTGTCGTTCTTACATTGGCCAGATAATGAAATAATCATTTGTGCATCTACACTGTGTTTTACATTTATTTTTCACAGTGTAATTCACTTTGTAGGGTCACTTTATCATTCTGGAACAAACTGTGGTTTTGTTTAAGCATTTGCTAGTTGTTAGTCTGCAACTGCCAACATCAGGAAGTATGCTGGGATACTGCTGTCCACAGACAACGGTGGTAAAATTATTGCTGATCCTCCAGCTAACAAAACCAGCCCACCTTCTAGGAGGAAGGATTCTGTTGGCCAAAGTACACTGGTTTTACTGAGCCGAGTCCTGCACTCTTTCCCAGGGTTTGGGTCAACCTTTCAGAGAGAGAGATAATAATAAGGGGTAAGATTACCTTAATAAAATTGAAACTAGATGATAATGCACCCAGAGCACAATTATGGTGCTATTCAAATGAGCTCCCATTCTCAAGGAGGTCAGCCTCAAATCAAGGTTATGATTTCTAGAGGGGTCAAGAGATTATGAGAATAAACTAATTATTCTGACATCAAGTAGATAGAAAGGTGATTGCTGATTGGTTAATTCATTTTTCTTCTGTGAATCTATTTCTGTTCAATTAATTAAAATGACACATACGTTATACTGTCCAAATATCACCCACGTTATTATGTAAAGGTTGAGTTAGTCATTACATTGGAAAAGGTCAGGGCTTGAATTTAATGCTGGAGGGAGAAACTTTCTTCCATTTACTCGTCATCATTACCATCCAGTTCCTGCTCGGCTGTGGTTTTCAGTGGACTCCCTTATCCTAGGAATGACTCCCATTTCAAGTTCCTTGTGAAGGTGATGGTCTTGGTGCTTCTGCTTAATGGTTATGTGGGGTTGGGTCTTCAAGGTCATCACTCCAGGACTCTTCTCTATTCATGGGCTCTTCCTGCAGGAAAAACCAAATCTTCTACAAGTGGAAAACGTCAGATGGATATTTACCAGCCTTGTAAAACAGACACAGAATATTCCAGGTTACTATCACATAAATAGTTTAAACATTTGTTTATGCTGTTTGCAACAGGAGTGACTGAGGAGACATGTGGCCATGGGATTTGACAGAGTCTGTAAACATAAATCTGTGGTCACATTTATAATTTTAATGCCTTATGTGAGACATTTGACTCTAATTTTAATGGTATAGAAATACTTTTTTATGGTAAATATATTAATTCTTTTTAGTTACACTCCATTAACTGGTGTTTAGTTAAGGTGCATGTAGACTGTATCAGCCCTTTTAATAGAACAAGATGGGGAAGAAATGCTTTAAGACACAAGCTGGCATCAGATTTACCTGGAGAGAGAAAATATTAGCAGAAACAAACTGTGGCAGGATGTTAAAAAATCACCTGCTTCTTAGGGGAGATATAACTGGGTAACGATCCATGGAAACATGAACATTTCGGATTGCATATCTTCCATTCAAATTTATGAGCAGCTGTCGGGGTGCTGGTGCCGCTCGCTCCACAAGAGGGATTGCTCTTTGCCAAACCATAATGAGCAGATTATGGGTGGTGCTAGAAAAAGTATGGGACTCTCCGAGAAATTGCAGTGCATCATATTAACTTCTCTCTGATGTTAGCAATTCCCCATCATATTGTATTACCAATCACTGTCACTAATATACCATGAAATTCAGATGTATAATGTAGTGTACAACTCAACCTCTCATTTCAAAGGTTTGTTACCCATAATCCTGCATGAGTCATTAGCAATGTCACTGAACAGAGTAAAACACATTCACTTCTTAGAGTGTTTCCCCTGCTGGCAAATAGCTGACATATTACACGTGGGCACAATGCTTGATTCCCCAGAGAGCTGTGATTGTGGCTTCGTGGAATGTGGGCCTCTTTAATGGGCAATCAGGCCTCCACTACCCTCAATCTACAGGCCTTGCTGGATGGCTGAGCAGCTGGGTACTCTCATAAAGCACCTATTTGCTTTTCTTTAAATTATTTATTTATTGAAATGTTGTTTATGGTATTGTAAAGGCAATATCATGGTAAAAGATAAAAAAATACACTCACCAAAAATGAAAGACCTGAAGGATAGGGTTAAAATTTAGGAAAGAACTTTGATTTTTATAAGACTTGGTCTCACTTGAAAAAGGTTTGTGGTCTAAGTTTGGGGATAAGGGTAAGCACTCAGGACCCTCAGGAACCAGCAGCACAGGGCCAGGAGTGAGGCACAGCACCAACCATCCCGAAATGAGGCACAGATGGAACCAAACTGTCACTGGAAAAGCTCTCTTAGTTTTAAATGCAGGGACAATCTCTCAAGGCAGGCTCAGCAGAAGGTCTCACAAGGAAAGGAACTGCCTCATCTTCCAAGTAGAAAAGGGATGACTTTAAGGAGCCTCAACCTACTTGCTGGGTTGTGATGGTCCATAGGTGGATTTATTGACCTACACCATAGGGATGTTGGGTGAGTTTTTCTATCTGGGCAAGTTATCTTGAGCTGTGATGCTGTTACCCTCAGTGAGGTGCCCCTTTCAGCCACGTATTTGCAGTTTTGTAGGTGAACTATCCACCCTGACAGCAGAACGATGGGCTACAGGACAGGGCTGTGGTTGACACTGAGCTGCTGATAATAATTTTGAGAGTGTAGTTTTGTGGTAAATTTTCACTTAGCTTCCATTTCCTCATTTTGCTCATGTGAAAGTTAAATGGTACAGTGTCACAAGCCTTCCTGAGCCAAGATGTATCACATCTACCGCTCCCCTTTGTCTCCGTGCTAATTATCTTGACAAATTGGTTTGCGGTGATTTACTTGGAAATTCTGCTGGTCGCTTCCCACCTTCTTATTGCCAGACTGCACACGTAATTCTTGGTTGTTTTACCTGGTCTTTTTACAGGCAATGGTTTGTCCAGAGGGTGTGTGCCTCCTGCAGTCACAGGGCATCATCCTCCACAGACACCCAGAGAATGGTGCTCCTGGGTGAACTTCAGAGCCTGCTCCTCTCACAGCAGAGAAGGTGGCCTGGCAGGTTAGAGCTGATCGTGGAGGAGACTGTGCTCTGGATCTGCAGTCTGTGTCGGCTGAATGCCAAGGTCGTGCTTCCTCCTGGTTCACCTTGTATCATAGCTGAGATAAAATGTCTGGAAATGTCACTCCCTTCCTCACCTCTAGATTATAAACATGTTAGTAGGTTGACTATTTGTTCAGTTTCTTTTTTAAATTAAGTAATTCTTTTTACGCATTTTATTTTTAGTAACATATAACATTTTTCTTGTATGCTTTTTTTTCACCATTCTTGCATCAAGGCCAAGGTCAAATCAAGAGCTTTTGGGCTGGGAGGTCATTCTGTTCAAGAAGGCACTGTGACACATTGGTGCTGCAGCATTTGAGGCTTTTACAAAGAAAACACACATTTAAATGGCAGGTGAAGTACACTGCAGACTGAGCAGCAGTGGGGCTGTAAGATCACCCATCAAGGCATGGCTGAAGTTTCTTAATTTTGCCTGAGCTGGGCTCTGTGGAGGTGAGGCTGCAGCTCTAATCCCAGCACTCACAGCCGATGAGGTGCTTTGTTGATTCTCTCAGCAATGCTGTGACAGGCCCAGTGGTTCCTGTATTGTCAATTCAAGTACTTATCCTGCCATTCCCAATTTATTTCATGTAGTCTCTCCAATCTCCACATTTTCTAATGTCACAATGGTGATGAATCTATTCTTGCTCCTGAAAGGATGCAAAAGAGGGACATTAGAGACAGCGCAGCTCTGTTAAATATCTTGTTGTCACGTCATATCAGAACTCCAATCTGCTTTTTAAACACAACTTCCTAAAAAATCTGTTTAAGGGAGTACACAATTATTAGGAGTGATGCTTGAGACAGTAACATACATGACATTTTAGCTGTTCCTCTAAATGACCTAGCTGAGTGGTGGTTTAGGACCTGATTTGCACACCAGTAGTTTTGCCTCTACAATAACCAGGCAGCCAGACTCAAAGTGTAATTAAAAACAAGATCCAAGCTGTTACCAATTTAAATCAGAGTAAAGACATACCAACCTGGGAATGATAAACCATCAGTGACACTATCAGTAACTTACAGTAAATTAACTTTTGCAGCTTGGCCTGGGCTGAATGTCACAAAGCAAGAATGTTTTATCTGGCAAAGGCTGTGATTTCATGTCTGGATGCTGTGTGATATGGACAGACAGCCAGAAACTTTCAGCAAAACAATTTCTCATCAGAAAATATTAGTTTATCTAGCCCACAACTTTTGGAAGGGAATTTGAGCTCTGGCAAAGGTTAAGGCATTCAACAGCCATGTTTGTTATCTAAACTTGATTTTCTGAAGCTCTGCGTTAGTGCTCAGATTTCTGAGACCCAGGCTGCATTGGCTGACTCTCTCTCAATCCCCTATTCTTCAGAATTCAATTTTGACACTTTTGAAGCTTTGGATCTATTTCTGACCACCTCTACCAGTGTATCCCTGCTTGGTGTTTAAATGGCAGGAGGAATAGCAAGGAAGCCTTCCCTTCAAATCCCAGTTCAGATCAGCACTTCTGTAAATTTGAGAATTTGCATAAAAACATCAAGTATCTGCCACAGTTTCTAAATTGGGCTTTAGGAGAAAATTATTTTAAAGAATCTGAGAGTGGAATGGAGGGATGTCTACAAGCCTACATACATCTCACATCTACGTGCCTGCTTTTTTTTTGCTAAAATTTTTCAACTCAAAAGCCCAAAGTTGCTCAGAGGTGTTCAGATAAGCCAGATGTTATATCCATGTGCAGCAGCTGTGGGGTCCAGGAGAAAGTAGAATGTGAACCATGCCTAATTTTTAATCATTAATAATAATATGAGTCAAGTTGGGGTTCTGGTCTCGTTCTTCTGTCTAACAATTTCTGACCTAAAGTTGTGCTGGGGCTAGTAGATACATGTGAGGCCACAAGGCTGGGCTTCCTTCAGAGCTTGGAGACCAGCAAGGCAAGGGATGCCTTGGGTGAGTGCACTGGGGTTATGCAGAAGAGAGTGAATTCAGCTGCAGCTAGGGACCTCACCAGCACAAACCAGTGAGCTGTTCCCTCTCCCATCATGTTGTTTTACTGTGGCACTCATTCTATGGGAGGCTGAGGTGGCCAAATGGTGCTTAAATGGTGCAAAAAACAATTAGATGCATTCATTGCAGAGAGATGCAGCAAGGGCTGTTACATACCAGGAGACTGCAGAAAATCTCTAAACCCAGATTACTGGGGCCCATCAAAGCAACCCAGGCAATTACTGTGTGTTTGTCCTGTTCCTAAGCTTTTCTGCAGATATACACAACTATTTGGTCTTCGAGACAGGGTGTCAGGCTAGAGAGATTGGTAATCAAAGCCAGCCTGACCATTTTCATATAGCAGAAGGAGATGGCTTTAGACAACTCTCAAAGATGTGATGTCTGCAGGATCTCTTGGGTAAGTGATGTGAACTCTCAGTGTGTCTGGGAGCTGTTTCTGCTATAAAGAACCTCACCTCTCCATTAGGAGACACTTCTGAGGAGGCTGGCAGTCATTCTGGTGTC
Organism: Lycocorax pyrrhopterus obiensis; assembly: GCA_014706295.1. Lineage (NCBI taxonomy): Eukaryota > Metazoa > Chordata > Aves > Passeriformes > Paradisaeidae > Lycocorax > Lycocorax pyrrhopterus. The sequence continues at coordinate 19,928,476 of JACSVZ010000005.1, forward strand.
CTGCTGGAGAGTATAGTTTCTGTGCTGGTCTCTGCATTGGCTCACATTAATAAGGAGAAGAGGGTAGAAAGATACAAAAAACAGCAGAGGATTATTTGGCAATTCCAGTGTCACCAGGCGCTGATCCCAGCAGTTCAACATAATCACTGAAAGAGAAAATCCAGGAGATTTCACTGGAACTGAGCAAGAGCTTGACAGCTGGCAAATGCTAATGTAAGCAGGCAACTGGGAGCGAGGGGTGGAGGGAGGGTGGTGTTGTTTAGCATCACTTCCAGAAGTGCCATTTAAGTCTGAAGAGAGCCTGTAGAAAACATGTCCCTTTCTGCTCAGCTCCCCTGCCCTGTCACACATATCTGCCTTCCCAGTTCTGCTGTGCCAGTGGGCATTTTGGTGTTTGTGGAGTTCATCTCATGCAAAGCATCTCCAAAGCAGCCTCGGTTCACCCAGGCCAAGGATACCTGCCTCCTCCATGGCTAGCTGGAGTGTCAGCACAGAGAGGCTTAAGCTGAGCGGGAGCATCGTCTTGCTTTTGCTGATCTACTGGTTTCTGCCCCAGGGATGGGGATGTGGAGGAGAACCAGTGGCTGATACAGGCTAGCACAGAGTAGAGCTGGGTGTGCAGCCTTAACACACCAGCATGTTTTTCTCCTGTGAATTGCTGCTCAAATAGCCAATCTCTTTCAGGGGAGTAAAGGCTGGTAACATCTGTGTGTGTCTGCTGTGCTTTTTCTGCTGGAAAAGTTTCCTGGTTCTAACCAGTCATTGGTTTTTCTGGACACCTCACCATCCAATTTCACTTCTGTCTACTGCCCCTCTGGGCTTCTGGGAGGACATCATTACCAAATGAAGCCAAATCTTTTTTTGGATAGTAGCAAAGGTGGGCATTTTTGTTGTGTTAGAAGTATAATTCTCACATGAACATCAAACCCAAACCAATGTTCCTGCAGCAGCAAGTCAAGTATCCATGCTGGTCTGTAGACAAGGTCTTCCCATCTCAGTCCACAAGTGCATCAGAGGGATGTGCACAGTATTCATCCAGCAATATCCTCTTCTGCACCTAGGAGCATTTTTCCTGCTATTCTTCCTTCCTGACAGCTCAGAAAAGCTTGATTGTACTCCAGTAATGGTCTATGAGCACCTTACACAATGTTCCAAAAATTGCTCCCTGGCCTCCATTTCCAGCAGTATTCTCCAGAAACAGTTGGGCCATGTTTCATTGTAATGTCAAAATTGTACTTTTCTGCATCTAAATAATAATTTTGTTGTCTAAGGATAAGGTTTTTTAGCTTTAGAGCTGCTGCATTGGTATTTTCTCTCACAAATACCTGATCATGTTAAATATCCATGCTGGACGCTGTTCTTTCCTAGAGGAAAAGAAAAAATAGTGAAGGTTGCAACTGCAAACCACATTCCTTTCTCATTTCCTGAACGGCATTGTGCTATTCAGAGTTTCAGAGGTATCGTTTCCTATCATAGACCATATGTACCACGGGATACCCTCCAGTAATTCTCCATAGAGGCTTAATATTGAACAGATAAAAGTAATGTTAAAGAATCATATGTACAGGAAACTCTTTTGCTTTGTTGACCATGTTAATAATAAAGTTCTGCAGGAAGAGAATATCTGGGTTTCTGTAATCCAGGCTGCTTTTGTGCAGGTTACTTTTGGTTTCCTGGAAAATGTTTAGTCTTAAAGATCTTGATGATGATTTGTATTTGGATGTTTCTGCAGTTGTCCCTGAAGCAATGATAGGCTTCAGGAGCTCATGGGTGCATTAATTTGAATTAATTATAGCAGCTTTGACTTGCCTTTGCTATAAAATTGACTTGCTTAGTTCACCCATTAGACATTGTCACTATTAAATCCAAAAGGTTTATGAGGATAAAGTCTTGGGATTCTGGTGACTCTCCTAAACACTTAATCGGAATAGAGCTGAAATCAGTCAAACACGGTCCCATGCCTGTATTTAGGGTTGATGGTCATCCATAAATCCAGGTGTGTGCACATCCCAAGCATTATTATTTGATATTATTCTAATTCAGAAGGTATGGGGGCTCTCCTCTTCTGGAGAACTGCATTACCTATGGATTTTCACTCTCTGTGTTTCCAAAACCAGCAATAAGTGGTCCTGGCAGGGAGAAGGCAGATGTATGTGATAGTTGTCACTTCACTAAGTGAAAATCCAGAGGGGATGGCAGTCAGTGTTCGTGTGACGAACACATCAAGTAGGTAACGGCGAGAGAAAAAAAAAGCGATTAAAATATTACCATAAGGAAATATATTTTTAAAAGGAGAGAGAGAAAAACATGGACCCTGGTGGTTAGAGATTTACCTAGGTGGTCCAGAGAGGTTAGACCAGGAGTCCTGTGTGCTTTCCCTGGGCTATGCTGGCAGGAGTGTGCCCTTGCAGATCCACCACCCTTTGTGCTGGAATAGTCACCCAGCTCTTGTGCATCACTGGGAAAGGTTTCCATTCAACCCTTCCACCCATTTTTTTTCCTACCTGAAGAATAAGTAGAGCAGGAAAGAGAGATGAAATTCTGTCAGCAATTCCTGGATGAGCTGTAATGTGAGGTTTTTTACCTTTCAGTGAGAATGGGAGAATTATACACTCCCCTGTCGACCCAGGCTCCAATATCCTGCCCACACAGGTGTATGGCTAATTTCTCTTTTTATATTCTTAACATTAAGACACTTCACCCCAAGATTAAGACTGCTAGTAAGTCAACTTCATTGGTGCCTGGAACACTGCACTATATAAGCTGAATTTTTATACCTAATACGTGAAAGAAATTTTTTGTCTTTTCACATGTGCTTCTCTAGGGCTTTGTCTTCATTATCCTCTGAGCATGTCTGGGATGGTAAAAAGATCCACTCCTCTTTCATGAGCACAGCCAGGAGAGTTTCACATAGGCCATGCTGCAATTTTGTGAAGAGCTGATTTCTTCTTCAGAATTAAATGTTTGATTAAAAAAACATGTTAATTTAAATCCAGTTGGAAATTAAATAACAACTCTAATGGGAGGCACAAAGTGTCATTTCAAAACACATAAGAGCAGGTTTGGGGACTCTCTACTGTAGAGAAGACACAAGACATGTGATGTCTTGTTCCACAAGCACTCACGGATCACTGGTGCAACCATTTCATCCTCAAAATGGTCAAATGATCTATGTGGCAGAGACTGTGCATAGAAGAGATGGGCACAATCTGAACTGAACAAAAAATGGAAACAGCTTATTAAATCCTCAGGCTCTTTTGCATGTATTAAGAAAACTAAGGTAAGAACAAGATTAACCTGTAAATGGGTTAATTAGAGTAACTTCAGCATTGTTTAAGCTATGTTTTCCATAATAATATGTGGTGTTCAGTCAGTGTAGAGTTGAAGAGTTTGGCTGCATCCTGTTTTAAACAATGATCATGGATCAGCCTGGAATTTAAAGACAAATAAGCTATGGGGAAATAGAAGCAAGAAAAAATTGTCAATTAAGTTCACTGAAATGGAATTGACTGGGAATAGCATGGAATGATGAAATTCAGGATGGATGAGATGTGATAAATAGGAAGAGCAGCCCAAGAGAACTCACTGAGCTCCTGCTCCTCTGTGGCAGGGAGGATGCGGATCTGAAAGTATTACCAGGGATAACTTTGCAGGAAGCTATTCCAAGTGATTGTTTTCCCTTGAATCTTGCTGTACCAATTAGTAATTGTCAGGGTGCCTCGGACCACTTGGGGTCCACCCGCTGTCTGTCACGGCATACCTACCCAATGGGCAGATGACTCGGAGAGCGAGGACCAGTCCGTGGGCGAGACACAGTTCTGAGCCCGTACCACTTCTCCAGAAAGTTCTGTTAAGTTCGGTTCTTCATAGGTTTATTCTGTAAATTCCCTCCTCTGTAACCTAGCCATCGGTTCTGTATCCCCGGGATCCCCCTCCGGGCTTACCTTCTATTGGTTGTTTATTCTGTACCACCCCTGTAGAAAACCACGGAGACCCTGGCTCTCGTCGGCCAGTTCCTCCCCTTTGCTTTCGGGGAAATAAACCCTTGAAAGATTTCACGGACTGGTCCTCTCCCTTGCCTCTTTCACCCCCGGGATTCCTGAGAGACTGAAACCTTCGGGTCCCCTCGCTTTTGGGTGCACCTGCTGATACAGAGCCAGTGCAGCCCATTTCAAGCGGCCGACGAGACTCGACACTTTTCAGTGCCTGTCTGCGGGAAAGGTCACTGTAGCCTCCTAGGCGGGACGAGTACCCCCCAAGGCTGACCCGTCTCCCAGGGCAGTGACAAGTAATGATTTGTAGTTAGAGTAATTCCATATTTCATTTGTTGTGTTTATTGCAGAGGACATTAACATACCAAGTAATGAACCTAGAGCAGCTGAGTGATTCGGCTGAGGGTTTGCTCAAGTGATGAAGCTAGCTGGTGATCAATTAGGTTTTTCTTGTTCAGGAAAATGCTAGTTTCTAGGAACATTCTTTTCTCTGTGTGTAGTTACAGTGGAAAGCAATAAGCTTTAAATTTATTGTATTCTAAGTAGTTCTAGAAGTCCCAGTATTGAAAAAATGAAGCCTAAAAGTTATGTTTCCTATGGGGTTTTACAGTCATTTTAATCATATTATTCTTCCTTTTAAGGAGCATCTTTGTGGTGCTCGAAAAAACCAGAAGTTGATATCATCTCCTTTGACTACAAGTTTACATGGTAAGTCATTAGATACAGAATTTGCCTATTTATGACATTTAACACCTGACTTTGTCTTGGCCTTAAGAACATCTTCCACAACTCTGCACATAGGCACAATCCATTCCCTGCTCTGGGCATCCTTCAAACCTGTCAGAAATGCACATAAAAATCAGGCGTCAGATATCTCAAGATCAAATCAAATAACTCCACGACCACGTGAATGCAATTAAGACAAACGTGCTCACAAACTCTCAACAGATTCCAGTCAGCCCAGCCAATCTCCTGGATAATAATTAGTATGAGAGGTGGGCATTTGCCTGTAGTCTGTGTGTTTTATAAAATTACTGAGGTTTTTAGTTTCTGGGTTTTTTTCCATCCAAAGTTCTTTTAGGTGTTTGGTGTGGATCAACTGGTTTTTTTCTTGCCTTAGGAGTTTTATAATTTTGCATGTGGTTTTGGCTATCTGTCCACGAGCTCCCAGGCAGGCACACAGCCATTCCTGGTGAAGATCCTGTTTTCTTTAGGCTCCTCCATCAGCTTTACCTTTGGTTTATGGAGCACGTGTTAACTAACCACTCCGCTGGCTGTAAGAGAAATACCCCTGCAAATCCAGGCTGATAATCCACATGAAGAAAAACAGTGCAAACAAAAGCTTGCCGTTACAATGAAGGAGACTGCAACTAAAATTTGGTTCACAGGAATGAAGCAGTGGTTTAGTTAATGACTAATTGCCAAAGGAGATACACATACACACATAGATGAGAAAAATCAATATAGTTGATGAATCCCCTTCTATTTTACAGTCAGGGATAATTCATTTCTAATGACCCTCAGTATTTATGTGTGTGAGCATAAAATAAGAGAAAGGACACTAACTGTCCCAAAAATTTGGCTTATGCAGAAGATCAGAACACCCATTTCTTATCGTTGGGGAACTTCTGAACTCTTGGAAGTGTAAGACAATTTAATAGAAAAATTGAATTGAATACACAGTTGAATTGCAAAAAGAAAGACTATTTTATGTATTAAAAAGGGCTTCTAATGACATCTATTTTCATAATAGTGTTTTGTGCAAGGAATGGATTGGACAAAAGCACTGGTAAATCGCCCGAAACAAGACTGCCTGACACTCAAATAGCTGCTAATGGTAGGTAGCTCCTTGACTTCTTGCTATATTTCTTTCTTGCATTTAATCCTTCTCAGACCATTATGCAGAAGGACACTGCTTTGCTTAAAGGATTATCAATGTCACCAGGCACTGGAAAAGATCTGGAGACATTTTAGCCACTTTTTTGCAAATGGGATTCACACATCGTTTTGAGAGCAAACAGAGTCTCATTGAGGTTGGAAAACTTCAGAGAGGATCCCTGGAAAGGCTTTTCTACTACTTCATGGTGGTGAATCTCCCTGGGGGAGTGGAGTTATCACCAGTCACCTCATCATTAACCATGCAGGACATTTTCCATTTTAACTCCTATTTTTGCAACTTTTCCAGGGAAATCATATTTACAGAGTGGGAGTTAAAATCTCCCTTAATCTTAACAGTATCTTTGGGCTCTGCTGCCCCAATCTCGCCTTGTCTCCATTGGGTGCTTCTACAGCAACTCCCCAGGGAGTTTTCCTGTTATCTGGGCAAAGTTAACTGGAAACAAGTAAATATACTTGAGATGAAGTGGTGTTGGGGAAGACTGACGAGGCCTTCGGAGCATGATCTGAAAAAAAGCTGAATTATTTGCAGAACCTTCCTTACTCTAAGAGGCTTGAAGCTCCTGCAGTCAAAGACTTTGCCTAAAGTACATTTGCCCTCTGTTGTGCCAGTGCAGTCCTAGGTACAGGAAAATTTTGCTACATTAATAATAAAGCATAAGGAGCTCAAACCAGCAAAGCCTAGAGGTGCCTTGCAGGGAATAGGATTTTCACAGGCAGTTTGAGAAGATCGATTGTCCCCGTTCCAACCAAATGATAATAAACCTGGTGTCATGTCTCATTAGCAGGCATTTCTGTGTGGTTTCATACTCCGTGGGTGAGATCCATCTCCCAGCTCATCCAGGGACTGCCAGGGTGAAGCAACACCTTTACCACCATCCATCAGCAGTATGGGGGGGCCAGACCCAGCACCACTGATCAGAGGAGGTGGAGGGTGGGCCTGGCTAAAGGGATGCTCTCAAGAGAAAGAGATCCTTTCTGCAGCTTTCTGTAAGGAGTTTGGTAGCTATAGTGGCAGCTTTTCTCTGAATGAATAACCCAGATTATACTGAGTCAGAAGATTTGTGTCCCAGTTGAAAGCCCACTCGCTTCACTTCACCTCCTGTTTCCAGGCTGTGGACCAGACTTTCCCAGGCTGGTGTTGTAGATGACATTAATGGGCTTTTCCTTTGCGTTTTAGACAACCATAGACCAACCTGTCGGCAGGCCAGCAGCTATTTGAGAGCTGCCAGACCTTTGCTAGATGGTGAGCATCTCTCTTTGAGCTTGAGCAGCGTCTCCTGTGGGGAGCTGTGACCTCCTGCTGCTGTCATCCCAGGGGATGGAAAAGCTGCCTCCTGTGCAGCCTGAGCTACAGATACCAGCCGGCTCCTTCCCCCACTTTAGTATTTTGGATACCAGCCGTGTGTTGCTTATCATCGGTTGTGATCCCTAAAGCTGAGGTGCTGATTCTTATCTGTAGCTTCAGCTGGGCTTAAATCTTTATCTTCACTCAGTGAGTCTGAGAGCTGAGTGTGCAGAGACATTATTAGATTATTAAATCAATGACACTCAGGTTATTAGTCACACTCATCCGCATTACCTGACACTGTAATGATGTTCTATTTTTACTTCCAGCCTGCTAATGTCCCAGAGGTACTGAAATTATGACCAGAAAATTAATTTCTATACATTTGAAAAAGAAATAGAAGTATAGGAAAGAATCCCACATCAACAGTATAAATCCTAATGGAGTTGTTTAGAAAAGCAACAGGGAAAGGGAGAGGGTGGAGAATGGTGTCTCACATGCAGCCTTCCCTCTGTGCTGCCATGCCAAACTCTTATGGGTATGATGGTTGCTAGTAACTGGGCCAGACTATTTTATCTTGTAATTCATTTGGGGCAATTAGGATTTATGAGCTGGCATTAGTGATTTTCCTCACTCAGCCAAGACTTTCTTGCAGAATCCCTCCACCAGGATGATGAAATGGGCTTGTTTTTTAAGCGTGAAATCAAAACCCTGTAAACAGAAAAAGGCCAGCACAAGGCAAAATGTTGTTTACGTTTTCAAAAATGACTCCTTAATCTCAGGCAAATTATCATCCCAGTCCCCAGGCTGAGTTAAGAAGTGAGGTCCAATCTGATGATGCCTGAAGATTGAATTCGATGTTATTTCTGGTTTGCATGACAAACCATCTGCAAGCTGGGAGGAATCTGTTACTGTGGAAAAATACCACGGGAAATGCTCAAAGTCCAGCCACGCCCTTGTCTAGCAGAGCAGTACTGGCCTCTTCGCCCCTGCAGCCAGATAGACGCAGAAATGTGGCTCTAAGGGCTCTGCTCCCCACTTTGAGCCCCTGAGTAGGAGTTGCAGGTGTGGGGTGTTGCCAGGGTGGGCTGGGCAGGGCACTGGCTTGGGGACAGACGCCTGAAGGCAGGGGGGTGGCTGGAAGAGGCAAGCTCTGCAGGGGTACCACAGCACCCAGCCAGCTTTCAGCTGTCAGGGACAACTTCTACGGGGAAAACAGTGGGGAGCAGATGGTGAAACACCCCACAAGGGAGAGCCGTTCACACCCTTTCTCCATGCCACCCACAGCCCCAGATACTTCCAAGTTCCCTGAGTTTATTGATTACCAGGGACAAATCTCCATGTTGCTTAATTCTAACTTGGTTTTAATGCACGTCTTCACACTGTATTTATTTCATGTTGGCAATTAATTCCAAAGCACTCACTGTGCCAGAAATGGAGCAGGGTGACTTTCTGAGATCTTCTGCTGAGGAATTGCCACTTTAAAATGGAGAAATACATGCAAGCAGGGGTGTGGGAGTAAGTATTGGTGGTACCTGCTAAACACATATTGCAGGATGCTCTTGAGAGCAATGTTTGTAGTAGAATTATAATGAGCTGAGTTGTTTAGGTGTAATTAAAAGATGGGAGTGAGAACTTGCATGAAAATCCTTTTTTCTAAGCTTTGGGAAGCCTGCTAATAACACATAAACATTTAGCAGCTCAGCTGGAGTATGGTGTGCTCTTTGGTTAAACATTAAAGGGGCATTGTCAAGCAGTTTTAATTAATTAGCTATGTTTTAAATGAAATCAAATCTATTTGGAGGAGTTAGGCTCAAAATTAATGTTGTTTTCACCTGGCAGGAAATGTCCTTTAAATTATGAACATCTTAAAGACAATGAAAATTAAAAATGCCTCTAAGAAATTGCATCCAGATGGTTCCCTTTTCTCAGAGAATGGCCAGTATTCTGATGATCTGGCATTACTGTCATTGCTAAAACAACAGTAAAATTAGAGCCTTTTAGGCTCTGTCTGCTACAACCCGCATTTACACAACATCTTCTAGACATGCAATGCCCGTGTCGAACCTGACATGTAGAATCTTGAATATACCATTTTCCTTTCTTATTACGACTTTTCATGGTGCAACATAGCACTTGCACTACCAGGTAAGGAAGGTGGGCAAGAAAGTGGGTTTAATGTGTTTGCTGAACACAAGTGGGATGTGGGTATTGTACACTCAGGCACCAGTATCTGTGAGATTCCTGCCCAGTTTTAGCCACTTTGGGTAGTGAGACAAAGATCTCAAGGTTTGTAAAATTCCTACAGGTGTTGTGAAAATTCACAGCTAGGACAGGGAGAGAGTCCAAAAGAGTGCCTGCACTGAAGGGAGATGGAGTACAGTGAGATGCAAGGGGGAGGTGACAGATGCAATCCAGTTCCCTGGTTTGTGGAGGAAAGGGGTTTCTATTCTTCTTCTTGCTGCTTAGATGCCTTGTGTTAGATTTAGGGGGGGGGAAATCAACAAAAACTTCCTGTGACACAATAGGCTTTAACTGCTGGAAGCTGTTATGTGCTATTATGCGAAGCCTTTACAGTCTATTGAGTAAATAATCTACAGATTAAAGCTTTCTAAGTACACAGTGACTTGATAGGTAACCAAAGAAGCCATTATGATATGCCACGTCAATAAGAGGAGGATTAAAGTCCCTCACACTTGGTGCAGTGACAGAGTCTATCTGCTGCCAACCTCTGTGAAACAAAAGCCATCGCCTTGCAAACACTCTGCAGTGCAGTTGTGTTCTGAGGCTGGGGACCAGTGATTTGGACAGGGGCAGCTGCTTCTGCCCTCCTTCACTGCAACCCAGGGATGCCTGTGCAAATCAGCGATGGTGTTCTCTCTCCAGCCTCCCAGGCTCACCTGCTCCTGTGCCACGGGTGGCTGGAGCCAGTGCCATCTGCCATGGAGAAAGGAGCAAACCAGTGGGCTGGGAGTAGCTCCCAGTTCTCTTTATGTAAATAAAGCAGAGTATTTTCTTTCTGAAATCCGGGAGCAATATGTGTGCAGAGAGCCGAGCTGTGAAGCAGCAGGACAGGAGTATGTAAAGCCCTGTCAGCCCCTGCAGGGGGAGGAATCAGGGTGCTGGGTGGGAAGCCAAGGAGTTTTCCTAAGGCCAGAGAGATTTCTGCCTTTCTCCCATGGACATCCATCCACCCACTCACCACCCTGACCACCCAAAGCTCCTCTCTCCTTCACTGCTCCCAGCTCAGAGCTTCCCCAGTCCTCAGGGCACCCCGGTTGGTTGGGGACCCTTCCTGAACCTCCTCCTTTTGCAGGAGCCTCCTGGCTAAGGCACATCCAGCATCCTGCCTCCCCCCACAGCATTAATTACTCCAGGTTTCCAGTCACTCTGGTGAGTTTAATATGAGCTATGTAAATTCCTCCCAAGAATGATAGGATTTTGACAGCCTGATCTGCCTCACAGGCATCCTCAAACTGGCTCGTTTTCTCTTCTCTGGAATTTTTGAGTGGTCGGGTGGCATTTGATTATCATTGGCTGGCATATCTGAGCTCTGGGGTTGAGCATAAAGGTATTTTAAATTTAATAGGTTTAAGATGTCATTATTTTCATGCTGATGAATTTATACTTGTAACCAGAGAAACTTAGAGCATTTAATGAACTTATTTAGACATCATGGTGCAAGCTTTAAACCCAACCCCCAGTATAAAATTAAATCATGTTGGATAAAAACTGAACTGGGTAAATGGACGAATTTTAAAAGACAGAATAAATACAGATATAAGGCACCCAGGGGACAGATTTACTAAGAGTTTTTGCACTATTTTCAATGGAGCTTGTAATAGCATAAAAGTATTAAATCTGATTTACTAGAAGGGATTTGTATAGTATTTCACTGCCTGTTTCCCAGTGCCATAGCCCCTTCCCATCTCTCCCAGGACTCTAACAAGAACTCTGGACACAGCTGAGTACTCAGTGGAGTGAGATCCAGCTTTGCCGAGGAGTTTGCATGCAGCCAGAGAAGAAAATAATGCAGCGATTCAGTGATCCAAGAGGATTAACAATGTGATTCTATGAAAATCAATTCTTATTCCAAACAGGTCAATATGGAGCAGCCCTGCCAGGCCGGTTGGGAGGTGAACGGTGAATACTCACCTGTGGGAGAGTCCTGCCCACCTGCCCCGTGCTGTGGGGGCTTGGCTTTGCCAAGGCAAGTTTGAGAACTCCTTTCCAGCTTCCTCATGCCAAGGCTTTTATGAGGATCTTTTAAATCCTACAGAATTTCAGAATTTGTGCAAAGGAAGTGTCCCACCCCTAAAGAGAGACTTCAGTTTTCACCATGGCTGGTCATGTTATGTGGGGTGATTACTCACAGACCAGGTTTGGAATTACCAGAAGTGTCCCTTTTTTTGGTGGGGGGAGAGAGGGAGGACCAATTAGAGAGCCCAGGTGAGGAGAATCAGCTCTTGATTTACTCCTGAGGACCTAATTTGAGATGTAAGTACTGATGAGCTGCTCTAGTACTGTCTGTTGTTATCAAATTCAGCATCCCTATGGAAAAACTATCCTACCACAACTATATTTCGTTCTAACCGAAGAAGCTGGAGGAGAATGAGGAAACAGATTAAGATGAAATAGGAAGGGATTAAATTTAAAAGCTTAAAATAAACCAAGACAAGTGACCTTTACTATACTACCTACAAGCAGAGATTGCTTATTTAATGCTTCCAAAAGCAGGCAAATGCACCAGGAAGCAGCCAGCAGGGCTAAAGCATAGAAGAGAATCACTGAAAGGGCTTAATGGGACTAGATTTTCACAAGATTAATCTTCTATGGACTGATTACATGTAGGAAACAAGGGCTAGGAAAAATGTGCTATATCAATTTTAACAGTATGTGGAAATTAGAGTAGCAATTCTGCAGATGCCTGTGCTGGACACTGTCAGCATATTCCGAAATGACCTAGAACAAAGAGATGAGTAGTGAGACGGTGAAGATTGCATGTGATACAGATTTGTCCAGAGTAGCCAGACATATAGCAGAGGTTTGCAGAATGATCTTACAGAAATAAGTATCTGGGCAATGGGAACTGGCAGGTGAAATTCAGTCCTGATAAGTGCAAGTTAATGCCCTTATTAAAACAGGTCTGCCTACATACACAAAATGATGGGCTTTGAATTAGCACTTGCCCTTAAGCAGGAAAATGTGCTGGAGCCTTTGCACCTGCTCCTCTCCAGAAGCTGGCACCATCCTCATGGCCATGGAGAGGATGGAGGAAGGGTCCAAGAAGGAGGAGCATCACTATGCCAAGGCTAAATCCCTGCACACCCACACCTCTGATCCTGCCTGCAGAAATTGCCCATTGCAGAAAGGCTGTAAGAGTACAAGAGAAGGAAAAGGGAAGGCAAAAAATCTTGGATACAGGAACCAGCCTGTGTGACAGAAAAAATTCCATATGTTCAGGGCTCTTGCTTGGAAAGGCCATGACCAAAGGGGAAAGGGTAAAGGCCTGCACCATCCTGATTGATATGAAGGTGGATAGGGGTGAACATTGCTTGTAATGCAAGAGGAAGAAAGACAAAGTCCTGGGGGGACTTTGGGGAGGAGAGGGCTTGTTTATTTATTTATTATTTTATTTGGAAGAGCAGCACTCAGCTTAGAGCGTGTCCAGAGGAGGGAAACCAAGATGGGGAAAGGCTTTGAGGGCAAGACTTGGAGGAGCATCTGAGGTCACTTGGTTTTTTCAGCCTGGAGAAGGGAAGGCTGAGGGGGACCTCACCACAGTCTACAGCTTCCTCAGTGGAGGGAGAGCTGCTGACCAGTGATTGGACAGGAGGAAACGGGATGAAGCAGTGTCAGGGGAAGTTCAGGCTGGACATTAGGAAAGGCTTCTTCACTAAGAGGGCAGCCAGTCCTTGGAACAGGGTCTCACAGCACCAGGCCTGTCGGAGTTCAAGGAGCATTTGGAGGATGCTCTTAGTCATATGATTCAGTGTTAGGTAGTCCTGCAAGGAGCAGGGGTTGGACTCGAGATGACCCTTATGGGTCCCTTCCAATATTATTCTATGGAATTATTCTACGATTCTATGATCAGCAGCCAGTAAAGCGGGTCAACAATTTTTCATCAGAGTAGTTTTCTGAGCTACTTTCTGTTGGAAAATGCTGATTTGATGGTATTAAGATGCTCTGTGGGAACACATCAATTCCATCAAAGCCAACAGCAGAAGCCAGATATCTGCCTGGCCGACTTGCCTGCTGCCCAGCTGGCTGCCTCCCTGGGACAGCTGGGCCCCTGCACTGCAGCCAGCAGCCCATTTGATTTTTCTTTACTCCATCGTTGTTCTATTTATATTGCTTTTTTCCCTACATTTTCATCTTTAAATTTTATATCCAATGTAGTTACAGCATTAAAAAATCCCCTGTTGCCTATCAGAACATCAGGTGTCAAAATCAAAGTGCAAGTCACTCAATGAGAATAATTTATATTATAATTTAAATGAGTTTTAAGCATGCATTTTAAGGTATAAAAATATACAAAAATAAAGAGCACACACAGTAAAAAGTTGGGTTTGGGTTTATTTGTATATCATACCATATAATATATTAACATAAAGTCATATTTTCTGGTGTACGAAGGTCGAGCCCATGAAGCCAAAACGATACTTTATATTTAAATCTCTTTCTAACTCACTGGGCTAAATGGAAATGGCATTTTTGTAGTATGCAGATTTTCAGAGTTTCACTCCCTGGGCAATTTCAACATTTTGCAGTTGCTTTGTTTCACAGATGTTTCCATAAAGAACAGGAAAGACAGAATGGATGTTCTCCATGTTTAAATGAAAATACTTGTTCTCAGCCTGAATCAAGGGTAATACATTGCAGAAAATGATGAGCCAGATTTTAAAGTGAGGTGGAAAATCCCAAATCTGGCATAAAATGAGCAAAGAAAACCCTTTTCCTAATTATCACATGACCGGAGTGGGAGAAACTATGTAAAATATCCATATTTGTAACTCAAGATGGGAAGAAATCAGAAGGAATAGGTCACTTTGTGACCTGGAATGATTTCCAAAATTTTTGTTTTACCTGTGTTTTGGGGTTTTAGGAGTTCTCCTTTGGGGTTTTTTTTTCTCTTAAGGGATTTTCCCCATACGTGTTGCTAGGAGACAATAACGACTGGATACTTAAGAGAGACAAAAGACCTGGACACAGCTCGGGGGAGGGGTCCAGCTGGCTACTCTCTTTTACCTGGGGTTTTCTCCTGGAGGGCAGAGATGCCACGAGATTCTGGGGAAAAGGGGTTGGGTGGAGCCCCTAGCTCTCTTGTGCTCTCGGCATTCAGAGGGGAGAGAAGCTGCGGTGGCTGTGGGGAGAATTCATCACCACTGCGGGGTTCTGCCTTCTGCTGCCTTCCTTCTACCGTGAGTGGAGCTCTGCTTGCTGGAGCGGCCGTTTCATTGGGACCCTATTTAACACCCTACTTTACTGAAAGAAGGACTTTTCACCATCTGCTCCAGTGCCTCAGGGGAAAAACCCTGGGATCCTGAGCCCACCTTTCCCTGCCATGCCGCGAGCCAGGCCGCCACTGCCCTGCCCCCGCCGTTCCTTTGCCACCGCTCTGAGCCTTCGCTACACTGCAGCTCTGCACTCCCTGCCTGCCCAGAGGTCCTGGAGTTCCCACCTACAGCTGTGGAGTTTGATACATCTCGTCTACCACCTGGGATTTTGTGCTCATTCCTGCCGCTCCAGTTTGCTGCTCCCGAGTGTCCTGCTGGGGCATGGGGATTGGCTGCCCCTGGGGTTTGTGAAGCCTTTCTTCCATCCCTTCTCGGGATCCCAGGCCGCCATTGCTGGGTGAGGTTACCGAGCTCGCGCCACAGCGCCCCCTGCAGGCGCGGGGGAACCATCGCCCCAGCCCTGCCCGGCCCGGAGCCACCAGCGCCCCTGCCGGCCGTGAGCGGAACTGCACCCAAGGGGAAGGTGCCGGCAGCCGAGAGAGGCTGGCTCTGGGCTCTGGCTCTGTTCGTTGTTGCTGCCGGTGGTGTTGTTTGTTTGCCTTGTCATACATACATACATAGATATATATCTATATATATAAGTAAAGAACTGTTATTCCTATTTCTTATATCTTTGCCTGAAAGCCCCTTAATTTCAAAATTATAGTAATTCGGAGGGAATTACGTTCAGAGGGTGTTACATTTTCCATTCCAAGAGAGGCTCCTGCCTTCCTTAGCAGACACCTGTCTTTCAAACCAAGACACTGTGACAACTAATACATACAGCAGAAATCTTCCCCTAGGTGAATTTTGCCCATGCTATGTATTGTGTCTGGCTGCTGGTGGTACAAGCTCCCCCATGAAACCAGCCTTTGCTCATAACTAGATAAGCCACTCCTTTTTGAAAGGCTAAGCATGCTCATTTTGATTGGGAAGGCCTAAATTTGGCCCATACAATCGCATTAATGATTTGAGGTTGATTTAGAGGTTGTTCTACTGGAGAGCTGGTGATGCTGGAGCAAGCTAGTGCAACTCCTGTGTGCAGTGAGCTGCAGGATGGCCTCTGCCAGATGTCCTCCATAAGTTTATGAGACTCCTCTGCCCTTAGGTGTTGATGGTGATTGAGATGGTGTTTCAGGTCATATATGGTAAACCACCACACCATTGTCCCCAGAGCTGGTGGTCACCACCATCATTTTTCTCTTTCTGGGGCAATTATTTTCAATAAACTTGAACAATAGGCTGAGATAACTTCAGCACAGGGAGCTACTGCTCCATGGGCCACCATTAGCAATTAAAATTAGATGAGCAATTAGCCTGTGAACTTGGCACTTGGACACTGCTGCCTCAACAGCCACAGGTACAGCCCAACGTTCTTGGGGTCAGAGCAGCGCTGGCAGGATGGGATGCAGTGGGATGCCTAGAGGAGGTGGCAGCATCAGTGAGGGGACTCCGGGATATATAGTGTTATTTATTATGCCTTCAGTTGATTTTTCTTCTCTCCTTCTTCATCAGGGCACCAGAAGGAACAGGAACATGGTATCTAATTTCCTAATTTTCCTGTCAGCTTTCTGGTTTTCAAAATGATTGCAGCAATAATCTATAAAATGAAGATGAGGGGAAAAACCTTAATACCATTGTAAATCTCCAAAATGGATGCAGAAACACAGTACTCAAATAGGAGTAAATAAAAGCAAGGAGATATTCATTCCAGTTTTCTCCTCTGTAAACTACTGGCAGCTTGGAATTATTCAGAAAACAACATTTAACTGAGAAAAAGAAGGAATCCTGTAAAATAGTAAAGATTGTACTGTAAAGCTAAGCACCCTCCATAAATCATGGCTGGGGACATTGCTAAGTTATAGGAACCTACAGATGACTGTCATTAAAGGGAAAGAGCCTCTCCCAGCTTGGCGTGCCGTGCTGCATCCTGGTGTACAGCTACAAATCGAGCTGCCTTCATGGAGGAGTTGCAAAAGTGGTTTTAAAGTAGGAATTTCAAGCAGAAGCTGTATGAGCTGTTCAGCAGGACTCAGGCTTATTGCAAAACCACGGTGGTAATTTCAGGCCTGATTTACAGGAGATTCTAATAAACCTCCCCTATTTAAAACGATATGGCAATAGTTTATCACTAGTGCCTGTCTGAGGCGAGAAGAGAGGGTGTGGGGCATGGTGGCTCCAGTTCCAAGCCTGGCATTATCTCCGTCACAAACAGGGACAGCCTCTGCCTGTCCAAAAACATGAGGGCTGCTGGACCAGGTAAGCTGCATGGGGTCCTGTCTCCCATCTGGTTTTTGGGAATGAGTCAGGACAGACCAGCGGGCTCCTTCCCCACTCTGAACACATTCCTGTGTGTTCACCACTGTTTTTCCCTTTGGGACGAACTCGTCTGGGGCTTCAACTCCAGAAACAGCAGGAGAGATACTCAAAACAAGCCTGCAAGGCTGAAAATAGCATACACCAGCTGCTGCTTCTTTCAAGATAAAGACGTCACCAGGTGAGCTCTTTTAGGATTATATATTAAGCCACACCATGACGTAGCATGAAGACACTCTGCAGCCCCAAGCTGAGCATTGCAGGTGTGTGGGGATGTCTGTGCCAGTGCTCAACCACAGGGTGCTGAGGGGAGCTGGGGCTGTGCTGGGTCCCCAGGAAAGGCTTTGCCATGCTTTCCAGAGGCAGATCACACTATCTGCTCTCCTGCCAGGGCCTCTATCGAGACTTAATTCTAAACACTGCCCTGAGGCACAAGCACTCCCTGCCGTGGTCCTGCACCAGGAGGTTCAGATGTAGGCCTGGCAATTAAAATATCCAGCATGTAACAAGCCCTCCAGGAACCTACCTTTCTTTAGAGGTTGGAAATGTTTTGCCCCAATCAGCCACACTTACCAGGGTTCATGGTTTTTCAAGGCCACCATCTCTACCAAGGTCAGGAACCTTTCATGATACAAAATGGTGCAGCAGCTGATGGCATTGGTTTTAAATATCCCCCACCTCCAACCTTCCCACTTCTGTTGCATCATTCTGATTTTCTCAGCATTTCTGCAGGAGCATCATATACCTGCAGGTGCTGGCTCAGGCTTGCTGGGCTCACTGCTCACCAGGCCAGGGGCTTTCCCAGGTGCTAATGAGACTCCCTGCAAAAGCTGTAGTCAATGATTTCCAAAAATGTGGCCAGGAGGAACTGGATCCCAGTATTACCTTTCTTCTCTGTCTCTGGGTGAATTGAAGAACTGCTCACTGCATCTTTAACAGCTGTGTTTAGCTCCTTGTCACGACCCCCTTTGTACATCAGTAGAAAAGGCATCACCAGCAGATGCAATTTCTTTCAGTGCTGGAATTGTATTTATTTTACTGGAATTGTACTCCATTTGTCTGGTGGCAAAGGGACTAAGCAATTTATATTGGCAGCACTGAATGTACTGAGATTGGCAGTGCTCCAGCACTCATGGCTTGTTACCCAAGGAAAGTTCAGGGCATACTAATTTATCCCACTACAGAGCAGCAATAGAAGAACTGTACAGATGGTATCAATCAGTCTTACATTAGTAACACTGTAAACATTTTTTAAGATGGTAAAAGATCCAGTAAATCTGCTTTATTCTGCTTCATTTTGAGGGCCAGTTCTTCCTTTCCATCATACAAACAACTTCCAGGTAATGGAAGGGATATTGCACTCGCTATTCACAAATCACAGTTTGACCTATTATTTGTAATTTTCAGTGCCTGCCTTCTTATGCAGTGTTCATAAAATGAGATTAGAGTGATTTACAATAGTGAGAAATGGAACAAGACTAAGAAGAGATGTGACTCGTTAGACATAATCCTGAGGCTGTTGGAAGGAGCCCACTTCACTCAGGAAGATGTGCTGCGATTTTCCAAAGCAGTCTAGGGGATTTAGATGTACCTTTGAGGGCTTTCAGCACTGAAAACATGACCCAACAAAACCCGCCAGCCCTGATTTTATCTTTTATAGAATCAACCAAGAAATTCAGATTGAAATCTGCCAAAACTCCCTTCCGACACCCTTCTGTGTGATATTACTGTAAAATAGTCTCCTTTAAATACTGTGTCACCAAGCTTTTCAAAATGAAAAAGATATTTTTATGTACATTCAACATGGGAAAACTATACTTTGAGTGTAATTTACAGTTCTTCAAAATTATCAATATTAGTTATGGCTTGAGTGCTTAGCTGCTGTATCTGGACTTAAGAAAGAGCTTACTTTCCTAATCCAAACCAAGAATCGTCTGTCCTGTTAAGAGGTATGAATTGGGCTTCACCAAGCAAATTAACAAGAAATAAGGAGAACACCCCAGGGTTTATTTTAACGAGCAAGGAAATGAATTCCAGCAGAAGCCAGTCCATCTCCTGGAGTCATGGATAGTGTTGGGAACAGGTGGCTGGGCTCCTGTTGGGCCATTTGGAGGGTGCTAATAGCCCCTCTGGTTTAGTTTCTCCTGCTGCTCAGCTTTCTCTTCTTGAGCACCCACATATTTCTGACAAATGGTTTAGTGCATCTCCCAAAAAAAAAAAAATTGCTTGTCAAGCAGCAGTGCTTGTTTCTGCTCTCTTGGAGCAGACAGGATCTGTAACAAATGACTCACATGCCGTAATTACAGTCTATTTCTTCCTATCTTGCATTGATTATTCAGATGTGGAAAGAATAGTTCTCTCTTGAATAAAAAAAAGCTCTGAAGACCCAAACATTGGATTGCTGATTTTATATTTTTTCTGGTTTTTCCCCATTTCTTTGTTTTTCAAGTAATGTTTACAGACATGGAATACTGAAGAGATGAAACATTTATAAATAAAGCCTCCTGTCAGAGTACTTGTAGTTTATGTTTGTTTAAAGGACAATTTTGTGTCACCTCTTTGTATTTTAATAGTCAAAATAAATTTTGCATAATAATTTGATTCCTCACTGCTGCCTGTAATGACTATCTGCATTTTTCTGATGGATGTTTGTATTTGTTTCCTATGATTTACATGACCTGACATCTCATATAATGAGCTTCCCAGTGCAAATGCCACTTGTGATACTCCGTGCAGCACTAATCTATCATTTTATGACATTGCAAGTGCTGGGGTCATGGATTCAATCAGTAAAATGTTTCAGGGTGTAATTAATTAACTTCCCCCTCCCCACTCTACAACTCTTCTCTTAAACTTTGATGAAAGCAATGTTTTTCTGTAACACTTCTCTAATATATACAGTTTGTTTGTGTAATCAATCATGCTAAGTTGGGAAGTTCTTAGTATTCATGGCTTTGTCTTGCTTGAAACTTCCCAATGTTTATTTTCCAGCATAATTTAATAGTTTAATTAACCGAACAACTAGCTACTGTGCTTTTTAAAGTACACTCAGGTTGTGATTTAATGACATGGTTTTGTGTTTTCCAAAGCTGGGCTGGATTGTTCCGCACAGGCTGTGGAGCTGGTCAGACTGTGAGTGACACTGCTGAGCTGGCTGTGTCCCGTGTCAGCATTGCAAGACACTGAGCTGTGCTGTGGCCTGTGGCAAACCCTGATGCAGCTGCTGGCTCTCTGTTTTAAGCTTCCAATCAAACAAAAAGCGGAGTTTGTGGTCTTGGTGTTCAGCATCCTTTGCCTGCACCTGTGTTGCTTAAGAGCTTACGCAGACACCAGGAGGGAGGGCTGTGGGTGATGGGATTTTTCAGGCCACCCTCTGGAGGTGAATGGCTCTTTTCCAGGACTCCGTGTGAAACAGCTAGCAAAAGATTAGCTTAAATTCCCTGTCCTGGAGTTATCATCTTAGAATCATAGAATCATTAAGGTTTGAAAAGACCTCTAAGATCATCGAGTCCAATCACTAACCTAATGCTGTCAGGTCCACCACTAAACCATGTCCCTGAGCAGCACATCTGCAGGTTCTTTGAACACTTCCAGGGACAGTGGGCATCCTGTTCCAATGCCTGACGGCCCTTTCAGCAAAGAACTTTTCCGAACATCCAATCTATACCTCCCCTGGTGTAACTTGAGACCATTTCCTCTTGTCCTATTACTTGTTACCTGGGAGAAGAGACTGACTCCTACCCATCTACAACCTCCTTGTATGCTGTGTTTTGAAGTTTTTTTCTAATAACAGGAGCAGGTGTATTTTTGTGCATATGCAGTCATCTTTTCACCTAATAATGTGAATTTCTAATGTACAAGTGGCTCTGGAACAAAGTCCTCCAGGACCCTGTTGGGAGAATGAGATGCAATCTTTGCCAGCAGCACTAGAGACTAAGCCTCTGAGGCAGCTTGGAAGGAGCAGAAAGCCCTTGGTGGCTTTGAAATGAAATCCCCGAGATGTTCTTACTATGTTAACAAGTTTTCTTTTATCCTATCAAGGTCTTAGGGAAGCTTTCTATTGACCATTAAGGCAAAGCAAGACAAAACATGCTGAAATTGAGAACTGAATGCTTACAGATGGAAATCCTATAATGTTATGATTCAATTTATTTTCAGATAAATATGATTGTTTCTGCAATCCTGCTGCTTGGCTTACTGAAGCCGAGGAAAAAACTCAGAGGGAGAGAAGACACAGACGTGAAGGAAAAAAAAATTGGGACAATATTACAAATTCAGCTGATAAATTGGGTTAGGAAGAGGCACAGGTATTTCTTTAAGGAACAGCAGCCCTTTAGTGCAAAGCAGTAGAGTTTGGAAATAATGCTGGTGGCATCTCCCTGAGTTTGGTGGCTTGTGTAAACGGCTACACACACGTGTTGGATGAGATTAGGCTTTAACCTAGTTCCTGCTGCTGCCTGTTTGCTGGAGCAGGGTTATCCCATGTGGAGCTGGCCCCCTAGAAGCCTGGCCTGTGTATGGAGGAGGCTTTGGGAAGAAGGGATCAAGGGGACAGCCTGGGAGGCGATTCCCTGATACGGCTTCAGTCACTGCTTTCACAATGCTAGAATGATCTTTCTCACAAACAGTGTTTTCTTTCCATTGTTTTGAACACAGTGTGGGTAGTAAATCACAGCGATGCTTGGTTGGAATAATGGACTGAAGTGCTGTGGCAATGTGTTTTGCTCATAGTCTGTAGCCATTCCTTTGATGGAAAACAGGCGGGGAATGCAATGTCCCAACGTGCTCTGGGGTAGCAGAGTAGACCAATCCAGCTCCCCAGTGTGGCTCATGTCTATAAACACGCATGCTAGTGTTTGCAGAATTAAGGCTTAATGTGTTGTTTCACTGGGAATTGGCTGCATCCAGCATGAGATATGGTCAATGTTGAGAATCTGCTGTATAGGCAGATTGTATAGGCCATTGCTACAGTGGAAGAATTGTTGCTGCTGCTGCACAGACTTCTTGTAGAGATATTTGGGATATGTTAGCTATGGAATGTTAGAGGTCAGGAAAGACCACTCCCAGCAAAGAACTAATTGCCTGGAACAAAATTTCTTTATAGTGAGAGAGTATAGAAGTAGTATCTGAAACTACAAAAAAGTTACTTTTTGCTTATCAGCAGACTTCAATGAAATTTTAAGGGGAGGAAAAATTGCTTCTTGGATTAAAGCATGAGCTATGTTACTAGTCTCTGGAAAGGAGTTTTATAATTGAAACGCTGATGGAACAGCAGCTCTACTGACTCAAACAATGACCTAACAGTGTCTAACAGAAGCATATATGAAGCTGCATAATGCTGTCAGGATCATAAGAGTTCTTGATAATGCAGGCAGGTTGAAAACTGGGGCTTATACTCTTGCCTAAATTCAGTTTCTTTAAAATTGTTTTTCACGATTGTTATGGCATCTGCATGACACCATAAGGACTTGGACTGTCTTGCGAGGACACCTGCTGCAGGCTTGTCTTTGGGAGGCACTTAGCATGGCTTATACTCCTTATTCGGAACAGCATTATCTGGTGCTGTCATTTTTATCAGGACTTTTAAAAAGAAAAGTGATTTTAGTACTTATATGGACAATGTCTGTGGTCTCAGGTGAGTAATTGGCCTTTAGGAAAGACAAGAGTGCTCTTCACACTGCTCTGCTCAACCTCCAGCCAAACTGTGTGTTTGAAAGACAGTTTCTCAGTCAAGTTAGCTTGAGGGCCTCTGAGCCAAGACAGGAGTTCGGCTTTTCCCAGCTTATCTTGGTCTGCATATCGTATTTTGGGGTTTTGTTCCAGTTTGCACAGCCCTAAGGAAACCAGGACCTTGCAGGGCTGGCACGCTTGGGGAGACCTGCTCAGATCTGCTCTCCAAAATGCAGACATCTAACACTAATTTTAATTCTGATTTCTCTACATTATTCTCTTCCTGATGTTTAAAAAAAAGAAGCAACTGTGAAGAAAGAGACGTATAAATTACCTGTCTCAGCCTGTGCCTTTCCGTGTGTGTTCCTGATGAATACACACCAACATGCCTTAATTATCTCCCTGTTTTTTACCTACCCGTCAGATATGTAAAGTAACACCAGTATCAGAAAATCTCATCATCTTTTTCCCTTTGTTTGAAAGTAGGTGAATGTATAAGTGAGGTATATATATAAAAGCACTGTAAGAAATAGCTTTGGGTTTTTAAACGACAGTTTCCTTCTCCAAAATGGGAATGCCAGTGTTTAAGCAGACAAGAAATGCATTGTGCACTCTTGCTGCCTCATGTTTTTCATCCAGGCACTGTGGAAACTTTAGGAAGGTGAAGAGGTAAAGAGTAGATCGGGCAGAAACCCATCTTGGAAGGGAGAACTGGGAGGCCCCAGGGAGAACCTGGCTGGTGGGAAAGGCAGGAGAGGGCACTGCACAGGCAGGCAGGAGCTGCCATGCTCCTGCAAGCTTTGAAATAATGCTAATCATTGCTGGCATTGCCAGATTTCCACCTTGGCTGTTTAGACCTAGCACTTCTCCCTAAACAAAGCTCATGTTTCATTTTCCAAGCAGATGCACCTCCATGTAAAAGACAGTGCAGGGCAACCAGACCTTCTGTGGTGCCAGAGAGCAGCCTTGCTGTCATTGCCATGATGTTTCCCCATGGAGAGATGCTCTGATTTGGACTCCTTATGGGTGCTCGAAATACTCTTCTCTAGAGATATTGAGGAGCCATCAGTGTCACAGAGACACACATTTTGCTGCTATCTTGTGATCCTGAGAGCCTATGAAAAATGATGTCCTGGTTGTATCAACTGGTTTAATATTTTCACTTTATATTTATAATACACACAGTTCTTTCCGTGCCTTTTAAATGTTACATTAAAATACACATTGCCACTAGCTTTAAGGAGTTGAAGCACAAAAGCACCTTTCCTGCTCGTCTCCTATTGTGAGGAATTTGCAAAGCTCTCATGAAGGCTCTTGAATTATGTCTCTTCCTCTTCCTCATGATGCATGAAGAAATTAAATGTATTATTAATCTGCCCACTGTCAGAGATCTCTGCTCTCTCTCTCTCTCTCTCTGTCAGTACACGAGAAGACAGATTGACAGGAACAGCAGACATATGCAGAATTGCCTTGCGTGCACTCAGGCTGGTGAATCACCACATGCTCGGGGTGATGAGATGCTCAGTTTGAAGGGGGTTGTAGAGCCCCGAAGGGGTTTGGTGTAGGAAGGAAACCGTGATAAGGATTTTGGTCCTGGATAACACAGTTTCCTTCAGATGTTTGCAAGAAGCTCTTTTCCTAATTTCTGAAATTTTTTTTAATATTATTAATTTTTTTAAAGCCTACTGGTTTGAGGACAGGTGGCTGCACCACATTTTCAGAGGACTTTGGAGAACAGCCTATCCGAAGTGTGTGGATGCAGTGCCTGCAGGGAGGAGAGTGGGAGTGGGTTGGGTGCAAGCCCCAGCACTTGGTGGTGATGCCAGGAGCAATGTGGCCTGAAAAAGCTCAAGAAAAGGGAACATCCCACCCCTCCCTGAGCTGCTTGGTGTATGCAGAGCAGCATGGTGCCCCTGCACACCCACCAGCTGTATTCCTGCCAGGACTCTGCCCTCCTTTTGCTCCAAACAGTGTGGCTCCATGCCACTGCCTACATCTAGGAGCAGGGGGCTGAGTGTGACTAAGATCTCACAAGGGCTTTGGAGACCAAGAGCCAAGGCAGGAATCAGCAGATGGGAACGTGTCTCCAGTGTGACTCATCCCCTGTGGAATGGATTCATCTCTCCCCTGGGGAAGCCCGGCAGCACAGAGCACAGCAGCACATGCCTGTGTCTTGCCAAGGCTCCTGCTGAGCTCTGCCTTGTCTCTCAAGTGAAGAGAGATTTAGTGAGGATATGTAAGCAAGAGCTTTCCCACGGGGGCTTATGAGGTGCCTCACCTAAGAGGAGGAGTTTTGCTCACAAAGGAAGGAACCTTAGAGAAGCAGGGAGCAACTGTCTAAGGTGAAAACTGACAGCTGGAAGGTGCCACCCAAACTGCCATAGCTATTGGTTGATCTCAACACCTGCTGGGTGCCCACAAAGAGAAGAGAACCCTTGGCCATGTTCTGCTCAGACTGTCCATACTCCTTCCAGCTCGGGGTGCTGGGATGGGGTGCTGATGCTGCCCAGTGATATCTATGGGTGTCATAGCATGGGGGTATTGTTTGCTTGCTCTGCTATCCTTCTTCCTCCCCGCAGGGTCCTCCATCTATGCCTAGCTCCAGTGAGAATGTTCTCACTCTTAAGTGATACTCAGAAGGAACTGGTTTCATATTATATCACTCACCTCCTTGGTGGTTTGCTTTGTGCAGCTCCCTGAGCTTAGCTGCACGGATTTACAACTTCTAGAAAAACTAGATCTATCTTTGAGCAGTATATCTCCCCCCCACTACTCCCACAGATTGGAATATTTTCTATCAAAAAGCCTCTTGGAGTGTCTGCGTGCAAAGCACTGCCATGCCATGGCAGCAGAGGTGACCAGATGTCATACCTACAATGTACAGCTTGATGGCAAGGGGCATCCAGGGAGCTTTAGCATCTCCCAGTGCCTATGTAGCAGAGATCCTACCACCTTCTCAGCCTTCCCCTTCATCATACAAGAGTTTTAGCTCGTGATTCTGGGTTCCAGGTGACAAGAAATTTTGCCTTTCCTGGGCCTGAGGCTCAGCACAGGACAGTGGTTACAGTGAGTTTGGTTGCAGTGGGGTTAGAAGAGCCAGGTGTGGTGTTGTGTCTTGCCCGCTGTGTGCAACCCTGACCAAGCAGAAGGGAGGGAGAAAAGCTGTGCTTGCCATGTGAATCACTAATGCCACTTTTATGACTCTGTTTTAGTGTTTTCGCTCTGTTGCTATTCTGCTGGTGCTTTGTTAGTTCTGTTTAATGCTTAATGAGGCCACCGCACTCCTCAGTGTGTGCAAAGAAATTGCTATTATCTTCGAGAAGTTCCCATCTGTGTTTTTTCCTGATTTTCGAACCCCTTTGGAGGACAGTCAGGGTCTGTTCCCCTCCTGAGCACCACAGGGTGTCAAGAGGGAAGGTCATTTGTATTTGTATGAGTGAGTTAACACTCTGGAGACATATATCAATGCTAATTGATTTCCTGTCTATTTTCCATGTACAAATGATCTGCTATATCACTGCTATAAATATCAATAACCTCCTGAATGAAAAACATGGCACAAAGTTGTAACCTTGTTGCTGCATGTGCAAAGGGCAAGAGAAACACCAGGTACTGATCATCTCGTAGGTCACGTACACTCAGGTGTCATAAGAGGCAAACAAAACCACTGACCCTGTGCAAACTGAAGTTTAGAAGGAATGCAACGTATGAGGGATGCAAGAATATAGCGTGACTTGATGTGAGCTGTCAATAGGTGGGTAAGGGTGAGAAATGCATAGGCTTTTGATGAGAGCCCTCTTGTTAGTTTGGTCTGCTCTGGAAAGCCCATGGAGAGGAAGGGTCCTTCCACTGAGTCTTGCATTAAACCAGATTTCTTGTGCTTGGCCAAGAAATTACTTGACATGTCTTGAAGTAGAAGCTCTAAGTGTGAGGGACTCACCACAACCTTTGAGCTGGCTGGTAATGACCTTCCCTATTAAAAATGAGGCTCTTGTGGTTTAACCCCAGCTGGCAGCTAAGCACCACGTAGCTGCTTGCTCAGCTCTCCAGCAGGATGGTGGGGAGAGAATTGGAAGGGGTTGACATGAGAAGAGTTTAATAATTTAAATAAAATAGTAGTAACAATTATTATGGTGATGATTATAGTAACGAAATTGTAGTCAAAAGGAAAATAACAAAGAGAGAGAAATAAACACCAAGAAAGACAAGTAACACAAATGAAAACAATTGCTCGTCAATTGGTTGGCAACCCCTCTGGCGACCTTGCCCTAGTTTTATTGCTGAGTATGACATCTCATGGTATGGAATATCCCTTGGGTCAACAGTCCTGGCTGTGTCTCCTCCCAGTTTCTTGTGCATTCCCACAGTTCAGCAATAACTAAGGCATGCCTGTATTATCAACACTGCTTCCAGGACAAATCCAAAACACAGCCCCATACCAGCTACTATGAAGAAAACTAACTAGCCCAGCCAAATGCAGCATGAGGACTTACCTTCATAAAAAAGGGAGAGTTTGGGAAGCTCTGATAAAAGCCTGTGCTCTTTCATTTTGTTAACTTCTTTTGGATCACACCGTAGAAGTGAAGATAAAACTTTGTCCTAAATTCTCTGTCAATTAGCAGAACCATTTTGACAATTGTAATAACAATCCTACGTCTGATACTCATCCAATTAATGTTGAACAGATTTCCTGGCAAATAACCATCACTGATGAAATATTAACGGAATTCTCTTCTAGGAAGTGGTCAAAGGCTGTTCTATTGGAAACAGGCAGGCAGTGAGATGGTGCAGGGTCTCCACCAGGGCAACTTTCATGAGACAATTGCATGACTGGCTGTTTACTTTTGCAGTGTAGGAAGGGCCACCAGAGGCTGTTGTGGTGTTACTGTGCTGATCCAAACTTAGGAGAGATATTTTCACACAGATAACTTCAATATGGCACTCCTGATTTCCACAGAGTAAGATGATACTGGAGGAGCTGGGATGTGCGGAAGTTACATCTCACTCTGATGGAGGGTCCTAAAAGGAGCTGTATTTTGCAATTCTCTCAAAAATGTCCTGATTCATTAGGCTGAACAAAAATGATTAATCTTAAAATCAGGGACAATTTGAAGAGCCTGGAGAAAAGCCTTCATCTGTCCAGTGTCCAGGGGAGGTGAGTGACATGGACTGGGGCTGACATTTGTAGTCAGAAAGTAATGAAAGGGCAGATTCTGGTGAATAAAGTTCTGAAGGAAAGTGAGATAATCTGTATCAGTCAATGCAGGGCTATGAGAACATTAACATGATTTTGTTTCCTCATTAGATTATTCCTGGGATCAATAAAAGCAATAGTATTGACCTAGAACACGTAGAGGTCTGTAAGTATTTATGATTTTGCAAATTCTAAGTATTGATCAAGAATGATGTTGAATCACTAGGGCACACATTAAATGGTTTAAAGAGTGACCAGCCAACATCAAAAATGAAAGTTTTTTATCTAATTTCTTATTCCTAAAGATCAGCTCCTGTTCTTAAGCTTTTTTGTATGTTTTATCTATAGTATGGAGAAAAAATATTCTGAAAGTACTGATAAGGTTCTCAAGTGATTTGAAGATTGGTAATGTGATAAACAAAGAAAGACTCGCGGATAGACAACCTGGGCAGCTCACTATGCCAAGGACAAGCAGGCGAATACGCATTTGAAGACATGCAAATACAAGGTCAAGCACTTACAAACAAGGAATGTAGGTCAGGCTTGTGGAGGAGGGGGGTGTCTCAGGAAGGAGAAACTCGGGAAAGGGATTGTGGAAAACTAAATGCATATGAGTTCCCGCTTGCGGCTGCAGCTGAAAAACCAGTAAGATTCCCTGGATATATGGTTAAGTATAGTAGGCAGTAGGAGTAGGGAGGTTGTATTACCTCTGCATTTGGCACTGGTGCACAGCTGCTGGGTGCTGTGTGCATTTCGAGTGTCCACGTTTCAGAAAGTATGGAGAAAACTTGCAAAATGTTGCAGGAGAGACACAAGAATGATCAGAGTGTTGAGAAACTGCCCTGTGGAGTTTGTGAGCGTTGTGTCATTTCATTTATAAACTGAAGGTTAAGGAGTAGTTTAAATTACCATGAGTAAATGTGTTGGAGGAAGGCAGCTAGGTGATGTAGGCAGAGGTACACAGGCAGATTATCTGGGAAGTGGGATGGTGTGGCTGGGATCAGTCCTTGGTGTGTGCTTCCTTAAGTGTACATCAGCCTCCCCCACCCTGGCCCCTTCACTGGCTGATTTGACTCCTAGGTATTTTTAGCTGTTAAAATATCTGTTTGCATGCAATTTGTTTTCTCTTATCAATTCATTCCAGGCCCACCTTACATTTTGAAGGAGTTATTTATATAAAACAACTTCTTTTCCCATAGGTCTCTCTGCTTAAAGCAATATCGTAACCTAATTCCCTATGGTAAGCAGTCTTATCCAGACTTTCCGTATTCATCTAAAATCCAGCAGTATAGTTTTTGGAGATCTGAAGCACCAAGATATCATGTTGGAGCAGTACAAGAGATCAAGTATTAAAAGAGATTGGTCAGGGTACAGTATGTTGTGCCACAAGGGCTTCTGAAGCTCTCTGCAGTGCAGCTGACTTGTACAGAGACCACACTATCAGGTCCCATTTTGCTGCATGTTTGTAATTATTGCTGCATATGGTCATTATTAAGCCTTGGGTTTTTGGTTTGCCTTTCCCATACAGGGCTTCTGCACTAACATCATGTAAGGAGCATTGCCAATAATAACTAACTCCTGGTTTTAACTCACTGCTATTTCAAAGGTTAGGTTATCTCTGTGGCAGCTTGTCATTCAAGGATTACAAAGCTTCCCCATAACAACAATATATGGAATGATCTAATTGTGCTTTGACAGGTCACCTCACAAAACAATTAGGAGGGACTGGAGATATTTTACCATATTGCTGTGTGTGCTACACATCAAAGACACAATGGTAAGAAGACTTTTAAATAATGCTTTCAGGGCTAGAAGTTGCTCCTGGAGTAACCTGTCTGATCCCTTCCCTTCCTTCCCCCCACCCTTGAATGTAGACTGACTTGTATGAGCCTAGGTTGTGCCTCTTATAAATTCTGTCCATCTGCTTTTAGCTACAGCAAATTATTTAGGAAAATTATTTTAGTGACAGCAGAATTTGGACCAAATGCACCTAGGACTGCAAAATGCAGCAAATAAGTTTCCTGAAATCTTAGATGGAATTTGCCTTGGTGACCCCCTTTGACACACTGCCACACTCCAGCCTTACTTCAGTGGGTCTGGCTCTCTCCTTGCTGGCTGTCCTGGTTTGAAAGACAGGTGTCTGCCAAGGAAGGTGAGAACTTCCCTTGGAATGAAAAAAAAAAAAAAATTATCCCCTTCCCTCCTTATTATCATAACTTTGAAATTAAGGAGCTTTCAGGCAAAGATATGGGAAAAGGAATAACAGTTCTTTACTAGTATGTATAACAAGGAAACAAACACCACCGGCAGCAACGACGAACAGAGCCAGAGCCCAGAGCCAGCCTCTCTCGGCTGCCGGCACCTTCCCCTTGGGTGCAGTTCCGCTCACGGCCGGCAGGGGCGCTGGTGGCTCCGGGCCGGGCAGGGCGGGGGCGATGGTTCCCCCGCGCCTGCAGGGGGTGCTGTGGCACGAGCTCGGCTGTCTCTGCAGTGGGCAATGGCGGCGAGTCCGCGGAAGGGATGGGAAAGGGGCTTCCTTTACAAACCCCCAGGGGCAGGCGGGCCCCGGGCTCCTCTGGATGGCAGAATGGGCAGCAGCAGGAACCTCGGAGTGGCAACTGGGACGGCCAAGGAGAGCAAAATCCCAGAGTAATAAATGAAATGTATCAGAAACTCTACAGCTGTAGCAGGAGCCGTGAGGTGTCCCAGCAGGCAGAGGCTGTGGGGTTACAGTGTCACAAAAACCCTGAGCAGCGGCAGAGAAGCGGCGGGGCTGGGCAGCGGCAGCCCAGCTCCTGAACACAGCCAGGAGAGGCTCCCTTGGAGGGGCTCGGGGCTCGGGGTCCTGGGTTTTACCTGAGGCACCCGAGTACGTGGTGAAGGTCCCTTCCAGTGAGATGAGGTGTTAATAAGGTCCCAGTGCAACATCTGCTCTAATGAGCAAAGGTTCACCCACAGCAGGAGGAGCAATGGGAGGACAAAAACTCCATAGTGGCAGCAAATCCTCCAGGCAGCTACCACAGACTGGCTGTGCCTCCTCTGATGCCAAGAGCGAGATAGCCAGAGGAGCCAGAGCCCATCACCACCTGGCCAAAATCTCACAGTATCTTTTCCCTTCCCAAGAGAATGCCCCTCAGCTACAGTAGTGCAGCCAGCTGCAGTCCTCTTCCTTCTCGGTGGCTACATCTTTTGTCTCTCTTAAGTACTGGTCATTATTGTTTCTTAGCAACAAATGGGAGAAAATTCCCTAAGGAAACAAAAGGAAAAATCCTAACCCCCAACACCGGCACACCCTGTACTCCTTCGCACTGGAAGTCTAATGTATTTCCACCCTTATATATATAGCAATATTTTGTTATAGCAGTATAGCAATATTTTGTTCGCTTGTTTTCATTTCAGTGCTGCTGCTGGGCAGGGCAGATGGAGCAGGTTGGGTAAGTCAAGGAGCTTCACAATATATGGTGTCTAGGCCAGGTACTTCCCTGGAGTGATGGCATGAGAACCATTCCCCATCACCTGGAGCTCCCAGGCCTGGGACACTCAACTCTGGACCCAAGTCAATTCAGGTAAAGACAGTAAAAAGCTGGGCTTTCCCCTGCTCCATCTCCCTGTTGTAATAAATAACTACGCCTAATTAAAAATAAAACAAATATAAAATTTATTTCGTGTCCAAGAGTTCGAACACGCAATGCCACGAACGAAAAAAAAGAGACAGTGCCAAGCCCGGGATTGGAACTGGGTGAACACAGGTCTGACCTCTAGCACATCAGACCTCCCTCTGTTCACAACCAACTGCTTCCAAAAGTCTACTTTTATACAGTTTTTCTCATAAAGTCTGGATCTTGGGTATTGTGTTGGCCACTCAGCATATTCATGGAGTATGTCATTCATGAAACTGAGGTGGACAAAACGTATCCTGTTCTTGATTAATGTCCCATCTTCAGGGGATGTTATCTGATGGCTCATGATGTTCCATATCTTGGTTCCTGATCTGGCCGTTAACACCTGAGCTGGGAGGGGATTTTCGTAGATGGCTAATCAGTTTTGCAGGGAGGTTCTCCTTGAAAATGCAAATGTCAGGAACCAGCTTCATTCTTTCCTGATGGGCCGCCATTCTCTGTAGCTTCTGTTTTTGGGATGTAAATCAGTTCCCGGTGGAAGTTGGATTTTTCCCTGGGCAAGTTCTGTTTGTTTCAGTCGGTTACAACTTAACTTTTAAACTCTATTTTGACATTGCATATTTTGAGCACGAATTCCCCATTTTATTTATAACACTGTGTTTCATCCCTGGGAGCAGCACTGACACACATCACACTGCTGAGCACATGCTGAGCCATTGCAGTCCAGAGTGACTCAGCCTGAGGCCACCCCGCAGTGCTTTCCAGGGCATCTTCCTCTGGCCATGCAATGTGAGTATGCAAGTGCAGAGAGGTTTTCATCCCAGGGCCCTCAGGACCCAGCTCCAAGCTAGACAAGTACCCACATATTGGGCTGCCTTGCCAGGGCAGCCTTGCTCTGTCTCACCTCTATCAAGTTTCCTTCTGGCATGAGTCCATTTCCACTCATAGGAATAAAGAAAAATGTGAAGTCCCTGGCTAAGATCCTTTCTGATGGATGGTTCTGGAGAGAGCTTCCCTGCAGCAGCTTACTTGCTATGTGCATAGTGTTGAACCCAAAGGTCTCCACCTCGGTGCTCTTGTGGGGATGCCTTCTTTGATTTTGGAGCTAGTCACATTTGTATGCTAAATCCTGACTAAATGCTTCGTAAGAAAAGCACCAGCAAGACCAAGCTGATAGTTTTTCCACGAACTGTACCTTTCAGCTTGTTGCTGCCTCCTCCATTTTAGTTTAGAACTAGATATTCTCATATTCTTGGCAATGATTACATGTGTATTACTATAAAGGTTCTGTTGATTAAAAATCTAGGATGCATCTTTTAAAGTAGTCCAAATATTGTTTCCATTCAGATAAAGAGATTATTTACTATGATAGAGTTCTGCTGAGCATTTATGTGCCATTCTTTCTCTTCAAAGCACTTTAGCAATGTTACTCTAAGGAAAAGGTCTTCTATAAAAACTGGAAGAGAGCACTGGGGTCAGGGGGACAGCTCTAAGAATGTAACATTTTATCACCATCTGCTGAAAGACTGAAACACTTCAAAAAGGCTTTCCAACTGATATTTTAGAAGAACTTTTCTAGTTTCACATGCCTGCTATGCAAGAAAATGGTCCAACATTCTGATCAAACCTTCAGGATAAATTGTTGCCTATTTTAGAGGGTCTGTACACCAAAGTTTGGTTCCAAAGTCTGGACTCTGTGCATTTGGAAATGTGCTGTGGAAGGAGAAGCACTGAGTCATCCTGAGCAAGAGGGGCCATAGGCTCTGCAGCACCTTAAAAAGGTACTGAAAAGCTTTTAAAAAGGTACATTTAATTGCTTTTCAAATAATTATCCCATTGCCCTTGGTAAATGCCAGATTAGAAGATGCTTCACACAACAAGTTATCTTCCTTTTTAAAATAAAGGTTAGTTTAAGCTTATCAAGAAAATTAATTGCCATTGCAATGTACCATGGAGAAAATGCTTTTACTCTATCCTGAAGACAGCTGTGAGACTGTAATTCTCCTTCTGGATACAAGAATAAGTTCTCTGCCAGGGTAGTAATTATCTCAGCATCTGTCTCTTTCTCTCCTCTGAGAGAATCGAAAGCCTCTGACAAGGTTCACAGATCAGCAAACACGGGGGAATTCTCAGCCTTTCTCCCCAAGGACTGACATTTATGTGCTTACACTCCTGTATGCTCTCTCCCTTTCCTTTGCTCCACAAACAGGACCCTCACTTGTGTCCCCTGCCCATGGCTGAGAGGTGTTCCCCTCTCTGCCAGCCCTGGCAATGGCAGGGTGTTTGTGAGACCCCCTGTTCCATCGCTATAGAGCTCAGACGGCTCTGGGGTGGGTTTCAGCCCTGCAGGGCTCATGCACAAATGCAGGCAGGAGAGATGTGCATATGGCTCTTCCAGAGTCGGAAAAGATGGGCTTTCTCCTCCAGGGGGTAAGGAGGAACAGGAAAAAAAAGGAGAAAACTTGTTTTATCCAAAGTCTTTTGAGGAATCGGCCTAACCAGCAACACCCCTTCTCTGTAGGGCTCTCCTGCAGATCCTGTGGCGTAGCCAGAGACAGCCCTGATGCTGGTGTTTTCACCTTACACTGTGTCATGCTCACCTGAAGGCTGAAATTGGATGTTCTTGGACACAAAGGAGGAGCATGAAGCCCAGTTCTCCCTCCTTCTCCTCCACCAGCACCGTGCCCTGTCCATCCCGACTCTTGGGAATCCCTGTCCTCACAGGGTAGTCTCCCAGCTGCTGTGCCAGATCCTGGGGCAGCTAATCCTCACTGCTCAGCCTCTGCTCCATGCAAACATGTCTAAATGTTTGATGTGTCATTTTTACTCTTCCTTATATGAAAAAATTAAAGTCTGCAGAGCTGCAGGATTTGCCCATTTCCCTACTGACACCAGCCCATCTTTCCCCTCTTTGTCTGAGGTCCCTTTGGCACACCCTTGCAATGTGCCTTTCATGCACCCTACATCCAAGTGCTGTGCTTGAGGGCTGAGTTTGCTCATTATTCATCTCTGTTTTGTTGTGTGAGATCATTGAGGCAGACCCCAGCTGGTTGCTGTCCCTACCAGCATTTCCTGTGCTCTTTGCATGCACCTTGTCCCAGTCCGAGCAGAGACATCATCCCACCTTTTGATAGCTCCTTTGTGATTGTTTTGTATCAAGAACAAATTGCATTGCTGGTCTGCGCCTTCACCCTTCCAGGTTATTGATCATATAAATTAATTAAACTGATTCCAGTGCTGATCTCAGTGGCAGTCTATGTTTTGCAACCCAAACTGCTCTCATTTAACCACTCATTCTCATCAATATCACAGCCAGTTCTTTCTCCACTCCAGCAGCTCCATCTACACAACAGCCAATACCCATGTAATGACCTTCCAGAACACCCTTTTCCAATTCTTCCTCTTGTCCAAACCCTTTTCTATGCCTTTCTAGGTTATGGTCACTTTTTCTTGTGCTCAGAGCAGAAGAAGAGGGGCTCTACAAAGGTTTTAGGTGTGGAAGTAATTGTGGCTGAAAAGAGGGAAATCATTATCTGTATCACAGCAGCTTTCACTTAAAAAGGCAGCACTTGCGCATACTGGTTATGGTGCAGCTTCCCAGGGCAGAGCTCCCTGTTCCAGGAAAGCAAGAGGCAGGGTCTCTGGAGATGTCACGCTTCTTCTTCTCAATGGATAAGGCAATATTTGTCCTCTCCAACTGCACTGACCTTTTATTGGCAATCACCACGCTTGTGCTCGGCAGAGGTATCAGTCTGAATTCGTGTAACTCCCAGGAGTTTGATACATCTCTCTTCTCTCACTTCATAACTTAAAAAGAGTCTCTCTGCCTGTTTCCAGTTTATCATGATCCTCTGCCCTGGGACTGACATGGCAATCTATTAATTTCTCATTGCTCTGAGTTTAAAGTGAAGACCCTCTTGTAAGCCACTCATAACCTTCATGGAAGAGTGGAGTATCCTTGCCAATTATCTCAAAGATAGCTTTATAAACTCATTCCCTCCAAATATATTTTACAGTGGGAATAAGCCATATGAAAAAAGATTCACCTTCCTTTCAGCAATGTCACTGGAGTCACAGAGATTCAGAAAAAGTTGAAACACTAACAGGAGTCATATGAAATCACACACACTTCTTCCTTGCTTCTTGTTTTTCCTCTGCTATCCCTCCTGGCTGTCAGAGCTCCCAGTGATATCTTGAGCAAAAGAATCTACATCTCTAAGTCCTCATGCCCTTTGACACAGTCAATTTGTCCTTACCTCCCTTTGGACCGAAAATAAATGTGAGAGTTCTTCATTATCTTCCAAATGAGATGTGAAACTGAGGTCCTGACCACTTGTGATCATTAGAAAAATCCCATGGCACTTCTTGCAAGAACAAGACCATTAGCCCTGATGTCCTGGCAGAACTCCAGTCTGGGTGATTATAATTACATTTTGCCTGCTTTTGTAGCTTCAGAGGGATAATAGAACTTCCATCCCTTGCTTTCCCAGCCTGTCGTACAGGGCAGCAGTGCCAGCAGCTGCACTTCCCCATCCATGTGTCCAGGGTTCCTCTGCGACGGCAGGTTAAACAAGGGCTTGCTTGGTCCAGGCCAAGGGAGAGACAGGTCATGGCCTGCCATTGTAACTACTTCCCGTAAGTGCCATAGCTGTTGAGTGAAACCCTAAGCCTATGAACAGCTTAGCCAGAGCTTGAACCGTACCAAGGGAGAGGGAAAAAATGGATGAATTATCCTTCAGAGATGCCTCAATGGGAATTGGGTGTCTCTGTTCCCTTGAGGATGTGTTTCAAAAGCATTCATGGGGCACAGTGAGAAAAACATCACAAAACTTAGTGATGCAGCTGACACCTTGTTTGTTGGCTGTGTCACAGTGTTAGGAGGGGAGCTTCAGGAAACCCAGGACATCCCAGCTAGGTATTTATTTAAGATTTTTCTACAGCAAACATCAACTACTCTGGAAAAAACCAACATGTTAAGCCCTGGAGAGTGAGTGGTAGCTGGGACTCCAGTGCATCCACAGCCCTTCACTCTTGGATGAGGGGTTGGATGAGCAGCTGTGCTGCCCTGGAGTTGCTGCACACCTATACTGGTGCTGTGCCTGTGGGGCAGAGCTTGGAGCTGTGGATCTGCTGCCCTCTGGACACCCATCTCTTTAAATCCTTTTCAATTTTCGTTTTAAATCCAGAGTTGGTCTGAGTTCATCCGGTCAGAGACTCTGGCTTTTTTGTTCCTGTGTTTATTTGCCTGTTTGGCTGGCTCAGTACATGTTTAATTTCTCTGGCTCCTTTGGCATTTCTTTGAAGTCTGATTAGAGTAAATATGCAAACCACCTTTCCTAGTGGGAAATTCCTTCTACAAAGACAAGGGTGCCAGTCTGGCTCTGGAGCAGCAAGCCCAGCTCATCTGGGGGAGTGGGCTTGGGGGGTTTGTTGCTACTTTGTTTGTTGCTTCTCCAGAGCCATGCACGAGCCAGGACCTGCAGTGCCCATTCCCATCATGTGCAAACTCCCATGCGGAGCCAAGCCACTGTCTGCACCACACAAGTCTTCCCAACAGCATCACCTTGGCCACTGAGCAATGTGGGAATGAGCAGCAGCTATGCTGGCAGCCAGGAGAGTGCAGAATTGGGACCCAGAGCACAGCTGGCTCCCTGGCTCAGAGCTGGCACAGGCTGTGCTGTTCTGCATGGGCTGGTGAAGAGCGGCTTGCAGTGGCCGCATCTCTGCAGAAGATGAACAAGCATTTTAGTAGAGGCTGCCTCTCACTCCCCCAATCCCCCTCTGCTCACTGAGGAGGCTCCGTGCACCCAGACCCTGCATCCCAGGCTGCCATGGAAAGGGTGAGTGTGCAAAGTCACAAGGAATCTTCCATCAGGCTTGGGAAGCCACTGCTCACATTGTGCATAGACACATTTTGGCATTATTTCTCCCTGCTGCATCCTGGAGCAGCCAAATACTGCGACAGAGAAGAACTTGTAGAAACAAAAGATATTTCTCCCTAAGCCAAGTGCTACTGGAAATGGTTCAGGCTGCAGCAAGCTTTTGCTCTCTTATCTCTATTTGTAATTAAGCTTTGCATTAATATCAGATGAAATTAATGCTCAAAGCTCATTCCCTATTAATGGGGAGGGTGGTTGTTTTTGTGCATATGTGTTTAAAGCAGAGTTGTACTTGCTGATCTTGATGAATGGATCGTTTGTGCTGTGAGTTTTCTCTGAAAATGAGGAGGAAAATACACAGCATCGGTGCTGATAAGGGATGCTGTTATTTTGTGTTCTGTAGCCATTTCTCCAGGAAGCCGTTGCTTCATTTGTATTGCTTTTTTAACCTTATATGCTCAGTGGGCTCAGGCGAGGCTTCTTTTTTCTTGAATTAAATGTAATCAGGCTGAGCAGCGAGGAAGAAATGATGAATGAGGACATCATTTTGGAAAACACATATCTCCTGACTGCTTATCTCAATGACATAAGAGGACTTGAATACAGTATGGAAAATAAATGCAGATGGGGGCTCAGCATATCATGCTGGAGCATAATAGCTCAGACCTGGCCAGAAACTATTTATTTTTCAGAGTATTGCTCCTGTAATTTATAAAGGTTAATCATTAAAACTTTATTTCCCCTATAGGAAAACGGTTGAAGAGTTCTGACATTTATCATGCTTGCAGGAGGAAGGGACCATGGCAATGAAAGGAGCAACCTTGCATGGAGAGGCAGTGCCTGGGCTGACCCACCCAACAAGGCATCATTGTGGTTCCTACCTGCAAGCAGATCCAGTCCCAACCCACCATGGGAGTCATTTGGGGTAAGGATGCGTGGAAGGAAGGTTGTGTGCAAGGAGGTGAGGTGCCAGTGATGCACAAAATGACTCGCAGAACTGTAGTTAAAGCAAGGAGCCATTGTCCTTCAGGGAGGGCACCAAAAAAGTCCCCTTGCTTCATCTCCTGGCCACCCTCCCAGACTGGCAGCAGAGAATCAGAAAGTGTCACAGAGAAATGAGTGTCTTGAGGGCAGGAGGGAAAAGGGACTCAAAATAAAACTTCATAAAGTGGAAGAGCAGTGAGGTTGTCTCATCTATTCTAAGGCTACATTTTTAGCCAGGGTGAATTTGTTAATAGCCCTATAAACCAGGTGAATAAGGAGGAGAAGTAAAGGGGAATAGTTGCCAAATAATTTGCTTTTCTCATACTGCAATCCACCACTGAAGTTATTTATTTGTGATGTGACCTTCTTTAAATAGAATAAATCTGATAAGGTCATGCTGAGATAAAGTAGCCTTTGAGCTGGCTTGTTCACACCTATACTGGTGCTGTGCCTGTGGGGCAGAGCTTGGAGTGTGTGTAATTGTGGAAACATCCAGAGTTTTGTCTGAAGCAGAACAGGCCACTTTGCCATGAAAATGAAGGAGCTTCTTCTTGCAGTGATAATCAGATTTCTATAAGAAACAAAGTGACTTCGCAAATTTGAGTCATCAAGTCATGGCTATGTTCTTGCAGGGGAATGCTGCTTATTGCAAGAAAAAGGAGTTGGGCGCATCCCAGAACAAGTCCAGGGAGAGTCTACATTAAGGGAATATTAAATATAATAAAAAAAGACAGAAAAGCTAGTGTTTAGAAAATAATGGAGGTCTAGCCCAGCCCAACCATGCTCAACTTGAAACAACTCTCAGACTTTGAATATCTGAACTTTGAGACTGGAGACTCTCTTCAGTGCTAATTGAAAAAAGCTCCTGAATGCAGCACAGCACAGTTTACCTGACCTTCATATCAAGCATATTTCACTGCAGAAAAGTCCTGGAATGTCGTGGGGATCCTGCAGCCACCATCAGGGCTGGGCAGTCCAGCAGTTTACATTGCAGCTCATTGTCCCAGGAGCTGCCAGATTCCTTGTGAAACTGAGGGAAATGCCCAGGCTTGCTTGAAGTTTT
This sequence comes from Lycocorax pyrrhopterus obiensis, assembly GCA_014706295.1. Classification (NCBI taxonomy): domain Eukaryota; kingdom Metazoa; phylum Chordata; class Aves; order Passeriformes; family Paradisaeidae; genus Lycocorax; species Lycocorax pyrrhopterus. Next base: position 19,967,874 of record JACSVZ010000005.1, read on the forward strand.
GCAATAACTAGATGTGAGGGAAGAAGAGCTTTGCTTAGCAATGTGAGTCCTAAATAAATTTAATTGAATCGGTATTAATTAGCAAATCTGTTTATTGACATTGCCATAAGATGTTCCTTTAATTCAGAGAGGCTGTTTTGCCTTGCTCATGAAATCCAGGTATCAGGGCTCTCCAAGTCCTGGGATTCAGCACTTTTCAAGAGCACCCCTTACACCACTGGTGTGTAAAATGAACAAATGCAACTGCTGGCAACAAGAGGGATACAGCAAAGACAGTACTAAATTCATGTATTTACTGTTGTTGTTGACTTCCCTCTCTCCTGGGAAGCGTAACTTAGAGCAACCCCAGCCTGGTGGTGTCTTGCACTAGCCTGTGGTGCTACAGGGCCAATGCAGCCCAAAATAATGAGGGTGTCCAGATATAAAACACTGATTTGGCCATGTGTAGACTTCAAGCTTTTGTTCTTCCAGGGAACAGGGAGTGGGATGGGGTTGAGCTGGGGAAGGACTCAGGAGCACTTCTGTTCAAGGCAGCAGCGGCAACCATCCAGAGCACTTGGCATCCTTCCAGATTGCAGCCCATGAGGGACGGCTGGAGGATTTCATTCAGAAAGCCTACAGGTCACTAACAAATGGATGCCTAGGCTCATTGCAAGATGATAGATCAAGGTTTAGCAATGCAAACTGAAAACTGGGACTGGACCTGTTTTGGAAATCCTTCAGTGATGTCTGTTGGAGTGAAAGCTTCTCTGGACTCAGGCCCAGAGGAAAGCCAAAGCACAGGGGTTGAATTAAAACCTTTGGATAAGCTGAGATACATGAAGTCACACTAAAGTGAAATAGAAATACAGATTTTTGACTTTTAGTAGAAATATATGCTAAGTGCCTTAAACATTGAAAAGCTGCAGCAAAGAGACCTTAAACATAGTTTTTATTGCAGCAGTGTTACCTTTTCACAGAATTTCTTTAGACAAAATATAGATAGAACTACACTGCTCACATTTTTTAGATAGAGTGTTCACATAAACAATAAGAGCTGATAGAAACTATATACGCAAATCTGTGTAATACCTATGCAATACTTGTGTAAGATTTACAATTGTCAGAATTAGACCAGGATAGGTTAAGAAAAGAAAAACTAGAATTGTGTGTTAATCGTATTGGTCAATTAACAAATATAATCCACACTTCTGTAAGAAAGAATTAGGAAATTAGAATTAGAAGAAAAAGCTGTTTTCTGCCTGCTGTTTGCCTGCTGTTGCTGCTGTTGCTGCTTGACCTTATCATGTAACCCCTTCGAATTCTGCCTTCAAGAAGCTATGAGACTATGAAATAAAGAACTTAGCAGAACAGCAGCCTCCTCTGCTCTCTCACCCTGGTCCGAAAAGGAAAGGTATCCCATCAAAAGCTCAACAGATCTCCATAGTGAAAATAACAATTATTCTGGTGGTATTTCTTTCTCCTCCTTTCTGTTTTATTTTTAATTTTACTTTTAAAACATGTGATTTCCATTTTTTACTAGGTCTCCTCTTGTTTCTGATTTGCTTCAGCAATTATCTCTAAGTAGGACTGCAGTGCCACACAACCGAGGTGCTCTTCTGCCTGCTGAAAAGCCACTACATTTTGGAAACTGACCATGAAATCTAAAAACAGAACAGAGATGATGGCTGGAGCAGCACTTCCTCAGAAAAAGAGTTGTGAAAACATCAAGCACAATGAGCTCTTTGCCTCTCAGATGATGTGTGACAAAGGAGATGGTACAGCATGGGGTGATCCCAACCTGCCACCCCAGGCTCAGTGGTGGCCGCTGGCTGTCAGCATTGCCAACACTGACATTCAGTGCATGGAGATGCCCTGAGAAAGGTCATAGAACCATTAAGGTTGGAAAAGACCTCCAAGTTCATCAAGTCCAGCCTTTGAGCAAATGCCACCATTCCCACTAAACCATATTGTGAAGTGCCACATCTACTCATTTTTTGACCACTTCTAGGGCTGATGACTCCACCACTTCCCCAAGGAGCCTTCTGTTGCCTTCTCCCTGCCTCTCTTTCCAGCTGTAAATGGGGAATAGAGGTAGTGCCTGCAAATTGAAGTTGGGCAGGGGATGCTTTCAGCAGTATTTATTTTGAAGACCACTGTGTGATAATCACACGGATCACACAATAAATGGCAAAACGTTCTGTATGACCAAGGGGAACTTCTGGCCTGTAAAACAACCCTTTTTGGAAGTGCCATAGAAACTTGTCAGTGCTCATCCTTCAAAGGCAGCTGCTGCATAGGCCAAGGGCTCCTCACTTACATGCAGAACAAAAACAATGTCTGCGAAGTGAGAAAGTGTGAAGGGGAAATAGTCTTCCCCTCCATATTTGCACACTGGTCTTTAAATTTCATCATATAAATCAGCCCCACCAACTAAATGTGGCATGTTCTGAAATATTGTATTTGCTGTGGATCAGTTCACAACTAGATTGCTTTTATTTTGTTTCATAAGAAGTTGAGATTGGAGATGTATGGACATGTTACTCTTTATGTTTGCATCTGCCACCCTGGCAGGAGAAAAATAGTTGCTTTGGTTTTGCAAACATTCTCCACTTATTTTCCTAAAATGGTTTGGATGAAATACTGTTGGTTCATATAATTAGCTGAAATAATAAACTGGAGAGGGTTTGGTTTTGTTTCCTTTTGGAAGGAAACCTACTGCAATGAGCTCAACACCCTATAGTGCAGTTGGCACAACCTGTAATGCCATGATGTGTACACTTTGAGGTGGATCACAGCCTGCTCTCAGCCCTAGTGATGGTCCTGCGTGGAGGGACCTAAATTCCCACTGTTCTGTCTCTGCTGTGGCCGTGGGTTGTCCTTTCAGCTCTTGCAAAGGCAGTACTGCTGGGATGGATGAGATATCCCTGCAGAAAAGGGTGTTTCCAGGAAGGCAAAGGGAGCTGCAGAAGAGCACAGCATGTTCCTACATGCCAAACATGCCACCTTAGGTTCACTTTCTTCTTTTCTTACCAGCATCCTTACCCAGACAGACCAAAAACTGACTTCAGTGAGTGCCAAAGGACAAACTCCTGATGCGCACAAGCAGAAAGGAGTCATATTCCTGATGTGCAGTTATTCATGAGCAGGAGAGCCCTGCACCAGATCCAGCAGAGTGGGCCAGAAATTCCTGGCATTTCAATAGGCAATTCGATTCTCTCCTTAACCCTTCTTTCAGGCCTTGAAGGAGTTTGGTGATTTCATCGCTCCCCTCAGGAGGAGGGATGGGTGCACTGGGCACATTTGAATGTGTTCCTTGGGGCATCTGCAGTCTTCACACTGCAGCATCGGCTGATCCTGGGGAGTAAACAGAAGTTTCTCTGTGATACATACAAAACTCTTCTGCTTCCATTGCCCATGTGTATTAAAAGAAAGCAAGTAACCATCCAAGCAACAAATGCTGCAAACTACTAAAATTTAATTTTGAGTCAGCTTTGGAAAAGATGTGGGGGGGTTTTAAATGCCTTTGAACCTGATAGTACCAATTTTTATCCTTGGCCTCTAGAGCAACCCTGTCTCCTATCCCACTTCTCAGCATACCCTCCGTGTGCAATAACCTCTGCTCCTTCATCCTGTATGAGTTGTGTACACTTGGATAGTGGATCAATCACCACAACAGCTGTTGTCTTCTAGGTTTATTAATGCTTTCCAACTGAATTCCTGTTTTCCTGCTAATAACCCTACCAGTGGAACACTCTTCTGGACACACAATTATTCATGTGGCAAACTTGCCACCCAAATGCTGGTGGGACATTAGTAAGCCTTGCATCCAACTGGAAGCAAGTAATTTTCAATTTCTGCAATAGGCTTGAAGCTGGGATCGTTTCACTGCAGGTCTGTCTTCACTCCAAGCAATGCTTCGGAAGGAAGAGCAGCTGATGTATGTGGAGGGATGAGAGTGGCACAGGTGCTGCCCAGAGGGATTTGTTTGGCCCCACAATTCTCATTAGCTTGGATTTGTGGAGTATAGCTGGAAGGAGGAGAGGTCTCAAGTGAAGGGGGCAAGCACAAAGTGAGGGTTTGGCCTGGCTGCTGCTGGTAGGAATGAGGAACAGCTCTGTAGAAAGAGGTATGTCATGGTGCTGGAGCAATGAAATTCCTATATGGCTTGTGTGGGTCAGACTCTTTGGCAATAATGGGCTGGGCAAAGCCACAACATAAATGCCTCTGCAGCAGCAGTGAAGAGTTTGGCTATGGAGAAAGACAGACTGGGTTTATTTCTGCTCCTCTTGTTTAAGCAAAGCTGCAGGTATCATTTCGGTAGCTCAGCTAATAGCTGCTACCTCTCCCCAGCAGTCCTCTCTAGTTTTTGGTAGGTAGGCAATGCCTAGGACTAGATACCACTGCTGGGCACAGCTCCAGTTCCCTGTGGTAGAGATAGAGATAGTATGTGGTCTTTTGCATTGTTATGCTTTGTCATTTTAGTGTATATTATATTTGGCAGTCAGAATAGTTGGCCAAGCTGGGAGTCATCTCACTGCTTCAAAACAGTGCAGCTCGGTAGTTTTGTTTATCTTTTACAGATTCATTTTAATGGAAGCTAGAATTTGAGAAGTTTAAAAATTAAAAGGAAGAGTGTGATTGCTGTAAAGTATGGATTTAACGCGTAGCTTTTTTTTTCCCCTTACATTTTCTTTATTGGCCCTAGGCATGATAACAGAGCTATCCATATAGGCAGTGTCAGTATTTTTATGCCGACTGTAAAAATACCCTGAACAATTTACGCTGAAGAAGCCAGCACCTCTCTCAAATGCATCATTGCTGGGGCCAACATATTCCTCTTCCAAACAACTGAATATTGAAAAGAATGCAAAACACACTGAAAAAGCAGAACCTGTCAGTCATCCCTTGGTGGCTCTCAGCACTGGAAAGGATGGATGAAGAAGTCAGACATGGCCATCTACATCCAGTCATTTGCATGCCAAGCTTAGAGGTAATTCCTTGGGAGATGGGATACAAACTTTTCTCTGGGATGTGCTCTAAATGTCTGTGGCTCTGCAGCTGAATGGACATACTGCTCTGCTGCAGGACATAGCAAGGCCATTGCCAGCATGTGCTTGACAAAGTCCATGGCAGGATGCAAAGAGACAGGAGTCCTGTGAGTCCTGCCAGGGCCCCTCAACAGTGGGATACCTACAGCTGATGCAGGAGCTGTGTGCAAGGTTATCCTTGGGGAGCCAGGCATTCCTGGTGCTACAGTGCATCCCTGACTGTGGCTTCTGAGGAGTTGTGTGTGCTGGACCTGACCCCATCCTGAATGAGGATTTAGGGGGTGGTGGCTTTGGCTCTTCACAAGCAGGGCTGACACTGAGCCAGGTGTCTGTGGCAGCAAGGGGCTGCTGGCAATGGTTTCCACCTTTCTGCCCCTCACACACATCATGCCAGAGAGTTCTTGCAGAGCTGCAATGACCCACTCTCTTCCTCATCCCTCTCCTCCAGACCGAGCAATGCATGACAAATGCAGAGTCATGCATGCATGGGTACAATCCTGACTGTTCCACAGCCAGCAGCGTGTGCCCATCAATCCACTGGAGTCACTTTAAACTGCTTTTATTCTATTTGTTTCATTATGCTGTTACGGCTCTCCTCAGGCACAGTGCTAATTAACTCAATCCCATCCTAGCAAGTCCTGGCTCCCACATCATCTCCAGGGTTTCCAGTCCAGGGAATTGTAACAGACCATTTGCCCCAGGGGCTTTAAATATGGATGCTTTTCCATGATGGAGCTGTAGACAGAGGGAGTCATAATTGCAGAGGTGCATTCAAGTCTCTAGCTCAGTATGCAGCGTCAAAATTTGTATAGATTTTAAATAATTCATCACTGGGCTTTGGTATATTTAGCCATTCAAATTAAGAATCTAGAATTTTGTACTGCAGAGAGCTGGTGTGTGTCATTGTCAGAGGTTAGCTCTGCTGCCTGTGTCCATGCAGAGGAGTTCAGGCAAATTAAGTCAGAAGAAGTGACTGGCAGAAAAAGATACAGCAAAATCTGTGACACATAATAATGCCATGAGGGCCTCCAGGCAGCTGTGGGCTGGGTGATGCTGGCACATTGTCCAGCAGGATACACACTGCCGAGGTGTTGGGAAACTTAATTAGCAAGGAGCACTGCCTGGGATTGCAGATTATAGCCATTTGCATGGTCTAGGTAAGGTCTTTAGACTTCAACCAGCACTTGGGGGCTACCAGCACTTGGGGGCCACCTTCATCTGTTGCCTCCTGTTCTGTATGTGGATTGCAAAACTGGAGGCAGGGAGATGGTCTTTGCTGTGTCCTGTGACTGTAGCACAGGCAAGTGGGTGCTCGTACCTGTTAGCAGACAGGGCAGCAGTGCTGGACTCAGAGTCACAGCTGGCAGAGACCTGAGGTTTGGCAGACTCCCAAACCCACTATGGCAGTGCTGAGTCCCCCTGCAAAGGGGTAGTTTAGAAACAGGGACCATAACTTCATTTTATATCTTCATGACCTCTGGCCTGTCCCCCTTTCTTGACTCACAGGAAGTCTTTGAAAAGGGGTTCCAGTAAAGATGACTCGGGAGGGGTCTGTATGCAGCATCTCCCAGACAATGAGATCTGCTCAAGGTGTCCAAAGTTATTGCAGCCACAAAGCACAGTGGAGCCTTTTGTCCACAGGACAGTCTGTTTCAGGGCAATGCTGCTGTTCAGGAGGGGGTTGAGTCTTCAATGTCTCAACACCAATTCACCTTGACAGGAGATAGCAGGAAGCACTCAGCACCTCTCCCTAGGATTTCGGAGCATGCACAGTGTTCAAGCCTTTTTTCTACCTCTTATTTTTATGCATTACAGTCACATTATAAAGAAGTCCTACAGAATATTCAATTACTTACTTCACAATTACAATCATATTTGTATATCTATAAGCAGGTCACCAGTCTCTTAGGTTAATCAATTATAATGGCATTCACACCGGTTTCTTTCATAAATCACTGACTTTTAGTGTATCCACTGACATAATGGAGGAAAACCATCTAATTTTGATTTAAGCAGAATGAAATGTGAACGTGCATAATTTGCTCTTACGAAGTGTATCTAATGTTCTCTACATCTGTATTTATTTGTGCTGTTTCATGCTGCAAATCATTTAAGTGGCAAAAAAATACAGAGGCTGCTGCACTTAAAATTAAATGACCCAGAGTAATACAATTTATCTGCATTTATTTTACATTGTTCATCATGAAAGATATTTTAATAACCCAGTTCTGATGCCTGGTGCACTCATTACCAATCACACTGAAATTTGAATCCTGACATCAAGATTGTTTGGTGTGCCACAGGAATATTTTGGGACACTGTTTTGCCATATGAACTAGGAAGTTAAGTGGAAAGGGAGGGCTTTAGTCAGGCTGGAGGCTGAGAAGGCTTTAGGACGTAACTGGAGGCCACCAAAAAGTGGGCATCTACTGAGCCACTGAGGCTGTAGCTGCTTTAATGCCTGCCCAAGCTGCAGTTTTCAGACAACTCAGTGAACGGGACAAATCATAACTGAATGGTTTCTCTTTTCTGTCTGCTTAGCATGGGTGCCTCAGCATTGCTGTTGGAGAATATGTGTGGAGAGCTTTGTGCCCTGCTCAGTGGTGACCTGAGCAGGCTTTGCTTGGCTGGGTCAAAGGGACTGGGATGTATGTTGTGAAGTACAGACCAAGACCTAGACCTGTGCTACCAGAACTTGCTGATCCCAGTTTGACTTAAGAAACTGGAGAGGAGGGAGATTTCTGGGGCTTGGGATTCCCTGCAAGGTTCTGGCTGATGTACCTTGGGCTAGTTTAGGTCGGTGAAGGAGTGAGCCAAGAGCAACCTACAGCTACCTGCAGAAATGATGGAGCCAAACTCTTCTTGATAAAGGCAAACGATGTTACAAGGGGCAACAGCAGCTTGGGAGACTCAAACTGGAGACCAGGAAAACTTCTCTGTGAGACAGGTGCATGGTCATCTAGTGGGATTGTGGCATCTACAGCCTGGAAGGTTTTCATGCTCTCGCTAGACAAAGCCATGGCCAAGGTTATTTGGTGCTGGTGATAACCCTGTTTTGAGGAGGAGGCTGGATGAGAAGCTCTTCCCACCAACATTGCTGTGATCCCATGCTTCAGGATCCCTGAAAGGGAATTCAAGATGGGTGACACAGTGGGGTGTGAACCCTTGTCTTCATAGCAAATACACCTTGAGTTTTGATTTCACCTTAGTGAGAGACACAACTCTACAGGCAGTGCGGGCAGGGAGGTAGAGGGTCTGGTCAGCAGAAACCCTGCCTCGAGCATGGTGGAACACTCATTGCAAGCAAACTCTGAGTGATGAGCTCAGATATCTCGCCTGGATGCAAACCATTGTTCTCTGTCCTGCCCCTCCTGGAGCAAATGTAAAGCAAACCAGCTTTGGCTTTCTGTCTGCAGGAATATCTGCCTAAGCATCCCTTTGGCTGTCAGCCTGGAAAATGCCAGTGTTGGAGAGGTGGCGATGCAGGGACTGCATCCTGAACGAAACCAGTGTGCAAATTAAATGCAGAGAGGGCTGCTGGGCCTCACCTTGGGCAAAGTCACCGACTACTTCGGAAATGAGTTATTGGTTAGGAAATGGATCCTGCTTAAGCGCTGTCTGTTTTGCAGCTGTGGAGCAACTTTGTGTTGATTTCCAAACAGGACCTGAAAGAGCAGGAATGCCTGAGCTCAGCTTTGTGAGATGGCAACTCTGCTGGTCTTCCCCATCTCACAGCAGCTCCCTAACCCAGGACTGGGAGCTGCAGGTTAGCTCTGGGCTTGCTGTGCCTTATGGCTCACTGCCATGCTGAGAGCTCCATGTCCCCAGAGACCCACATGATTCCCTGCTAGCTAACAGGGCTGCTGTCAACCCCTTAATCCCAAAGCAGCTCATGAAGGGGAGCTGATAATACAGCCTAACGAAATTGCTCTTTTTTTTTTTTTTAAAAACCTCGGATGCAATCTTCTACTAAAACTCTCCATCTTTTCAGAAGAAGCTGCTACCTGAGGACTAATCAGTGTTTTCACATCCTCTTCTGAGGGTCTTTGTGTATGTTTTGCAAAAAAAAACCCCAAAACCCCAAGAATTTTTATACCTGAATTGTTTTCTGCTTTCCTTATGGAAAAACAGCAGTTTTTATCCAAGGGATTTCTGCTGCATGGAGCTGTTTAGTTTTGACAGAAGGTTGCTTGTTTTTTTTTAATCTGAAATTGTTTTGCAAAAATGCCCTGGCTCTTGTGTCTTGGCCAGTTGGAAGGTCTGGCTCATTATTAATGTAATTATTTACTCATTTGTTGTGGTAGTAGCAGAGCCCTCGGCCCATCCACATCAGCCTCAGGCATTGTGGAGGTTCCTATGCGGATTTGGTGACTGTGTCTGAGGTGAATGGGATGAGGATGGCTCCGGAGAAGCATTTACGAGGATTTATGTGTGTCAGACTCCTGTTTTAGAATAGAAATGTGTCAGTACATCATAAATATTCTGAGTGATTTACATTTACCAGTTTGGGTGCCTTAGCCCCAGGGGTAGATAAATTGTGGTTTAACATGTTATTTACACTTCCAGGAAATTTAGTGTCTTTGGAAAGCACTGAGTGGAAAGTCCTGGAGGGAAGGTGACTGCTGGTGGGATGGATAACCAGTGGGAAGGGTTCTGCTATGTCCCAGGTCCTACTCTGCACAGGGCCCTGTGGGAAGTGTTGAAAAGCAACTTCTTAAAATGTTTTGTATCTCTGTAGATGAGTTTAATCCCTTTCTATTTCTATGGGAGTTTGGAAGTCCTATATATCTGAAATGACAGCAGGTGACACAATAGAGGGCTTAGCTGAGTTTTAAGTATGCAGATGACCTAAATTAATTAACAGTAATCTCTTTTAAATGTATGGCAGAGTAATACCAGTCTAGTCTATAGAAAGGTTCTTTGGGACTTAATAGTGAACTGGGAGTAATTAATTATGTAATAACCCATGGTTAAGCAGATGATATCAGCAAGTCAGTGGGTAGGGTTTGGATTTGCCATTTTCCAGCAAGGATCCTTTGTGTTTGCTCTGTGAAGTCAGTCTACAATGGTGTCTATGAGGGTGCCTATAGTCCCTGAAATTCCCATATGGATCATGGGTGTAATAGCCCATCCTTCATTAAAGGAAAACTATTATAGCATAAAGCTTGCAGACTCAGAGCAGGTATAGCTGAACAGGAGAACTGAGTATTTTAAGAACAGATAGTTGGTTTAGTACCTTATAAGCACCTATCTAAGCCCTGTTCAATTAATGAAACACAATTTAAAACAAAAAGGATTGGTACTAACCAAACCACTGCAATATAAGCTCTTCTAATTATGCAATAAAATAATGTCCACCAGATTAAAATTTTAATTAGCTTAATTTAGAAATAGAAAAAGTGTTAGATTTCTAGTTCTGGAACACCTAAAATGACTTCAAGGGGGGAAAGAAATTGAAAATCATTTGAGCATTGTGTGTGTGCTCACGTCTGTTGTTTTCTGAAAGATGTCAGCAAATCCCAGTGGGCTTGGGCTCCGGGCTTTGCTTGGGGAGCTCTGGGAGCAGGGGCAGTGCACAGGGGTGCCCAGCACTCATTTTTAGCCCCAGCTGCCTGCAGTCGCTCTGGCTCTGCTTTCAGAAAGCAGAAACATGCTGGTTATAATAGGGACTTTTGTTCGTTTTAGTTTTCTTTTTCCTCTTTCCTTTTCCCTATTCATAGATTTAAAGGCCAAAACAGACCATTAAGTCCAACTAATCTCACATCCTGCATGACAAAGGCCATCCCGCCCATCCCCTAATTCTTCAATACCATGGCTGACCATGACCATGTGATTATAGACCCTCCCGTAAATGCACTGAGAGCCTCTGTGTGCTTCAGGCACGGAGCAGGACCCCACTGAAAACATTCAGCCTTGATTTAAAGACTTTAAGTGGCACATGATTTATCGCATTCCTCATGAAACCACTCCAATGTATAATTAACACTTACAGTAAAATAAGTCATTGGGGCTGAAAGCACGAGGAGCTGTAACACACAGAGTGCACAGTGTACAGCTGTGTTTGGTTATGAGGTAAGGAATCCAACAAATTGCTTTTATGTCTTTTCAGGGAAGAAACAAAGATGTTTGAACCATTTGCACAGCATAGAAGCTCTCCAGCCCACCTCTTGAAAGGGCTAGAGGCTTGTTAAGGAAGTTTTGAGGAGATGGAGTAATAAAGAAAAGAGTGTTTTATGATGCAAAGTCAAGTGGGAAACTTATTGGAAGGGTTTGGCCAGCTCCTAGTCCCACAGGGAAAGGAGGAGGAATTTGACTGTAGTGTGTTTCCCTTTTGGAAGGTCAAAGCCATTCCATACAATTGCAAAGCAGCATAAGAGAGAAAAACTTATTCCTCTGTCATGGCTGTCAAAAACGGAGGAGGGGAGGAAGTCCCAAAAACTCCATTTCATCAAAGCCCTGAAGGTAAAAATGATCTGCTGGCTTGAAATTTATCTTAATGAGCAAAATCCAGCCAATGAAACAGGGTGCAGATGAAAGTGACAGATGGAATCATTTAAAGTTTGATTATTTGTGTGAAAGAAAATAATATTTTTGATAAGTTATTTTTCTTCTGGTTGTTACAGTGTTCTGCATAGTGTCACAGCCAGATTAATTTATCCTGAGTCTCAAAAATTCAGAGTTAGAGGGAACTCTTGGAAAACTGTTATATCATTTGGGACCGAGGCAGGTCCATAAAAGCTCTGTGCAGTAGGAGGACACATATTCTTGTAGGGAATCTCCTAAATTTTGGTGTTGAGAGGTGCTGTCCTCCACCCCTTAGTGTGCAAGGCCAACATTATGTGTTGCTTATCTTTAGTAGGGAAAGAAGAGCAGGAAAATTATTGGAGCCAGCCCCATGCATTATAATAATATCATCACTTCATCATCTCTTTGGACAGGTAATTCTTGCACAGTAACCTAGTGCACATCTGTGAGTGACAGTGTACACAGACAGCAGTGGACCCTGTCCCTGTGACAGGGCAGGAAACAAAGCATTGACCCCCTCTCCTCTGCCCACTTAATTTCTGATTATATCAATGAGCAGTTAGCAAAGGTTCAAGACACAGAGATGATCTGGTGGCTTCTCCGATTTAAGTAGTGTTGGACTAGATGCTATAGTACACATAACAAGTGTTTGACTATGCAGCAGCCCTCAGCCTGGGGGATGAAGAACTCACACTGGCATCGGACAGGCAAGGGGATGTTGAGGCTGTGATGGGCTTGCTACTGGTCCCCAGCCATCCTTTCCATGGATTCAGCATTACCAAAGTGCTGAGCAGGAGGCTGAGACCAGGATGAGCAGCCCGTGTTGCTCAATCCTCGCTGGGTGAAGTGGTGCTCACGGCATGGAGCGGGTACCCCACATCCGTCTCCTGTCCAAGGCAAGGAAGGAAGGCTCTGGCGAGGGGACACAATCTGCACATGCACTCCCTGCCACGTGGCTATGTGTCAGCTGGGAACAGAAGTAAGGGATTGCAAGGAATTTCTTCAGATGTATTCCAGCAGCAGATTAAAATAGCTGCTACTATTTTGATCCAGTGAAGTGGCAGCTCAGGCACATGCAGGACTGGCAGCATCTCCGCAAAGAGGGATTCCAAGGGCAGCCTGTGATTGTAGTAATGCAAACACAGGGCTGGCCCAGGGTGCCTGGGGAAAGCTGGCTCAGGCCAAGGTGGTAGAATTTAGGATCAGGAGGTATAAATTCACACTGCCCCAGTTTGCTGTGAGTTATTGCAAAGTGCTGTAGTGCTATGAACCCTGAGTGTTTTTGGGAAACCGCAAGAAATTGCTGTATTCAATATCTGTTATTTACATCCAGTCCAGCGGGGGATTTTCTACTGAATTGTGTTGTGGTGAAATTTTAAATGTTTGATTATATTTTTCTTTTCTTTTCCAGAAGTTTCAGCGTAATATAACACAAATATTCTGTTTTCCTGTGGACTCATAGCAGCAGTGTGTGTGTGTGGGGTGGGCTATGGAGGAAAGGGAGCTTTATCTTTTTAAGGAGTCTTTTTACACATAACCGGAATGTGAAACTTCTGCTTTGTCCCTCATTTTCTATTTTGTAGGGGGATGTTTGTGGTAGGCCTTTAGCAGCTGGCAGAACTAGATTTTAAGTAAAAGAAAGAAAATTTATCTTTGCATCTTCAGAAACTGTGAATTATTTATTTGCTATTCCTGGTAAATCTGCCATTGCAAAACCTCACAGTGACATGAGCATTTCTTTGTTTCACTGGACTATGGGATCACTCCCTGAAGATTCATCAGCCCTACTGCTGGAAGCAGCTGTCCTCAAAGCTTTTTTTATTAGTATTATTTGGTAATTATTTGAGATTCCTTTTGTTTCACCTTCATTTATTCTTCTGTTCATTTTAAAACTAGGTAATTGCATGAAGTCATCTGAAATTTAAAACCTCTTCCTGAGATTTTCTTTTTGCTCCTGCATCTGATCCTTTGTCACATAGGTTAATTCCATAATACTGTGTTGCCCAAATTCAGCATCAATTTCAACAAGCAAATATTTATACAGCATCCAAGATGCAGTCTGTACACAAAATGACACCAAATTAAGTTAAATTGATACTAACTACTCAATGATTGAAGAGTGTCTGGGCAAAAGGTGGTACCAGTTTAACTAAATCTATTTTAAAACCAGTGTTGTTAAACTGGAATCATTTCACTGTGAAGGGCGATGTCTTGAATGCCTTTGGACCAAATCCCACTGCTTTCACTCCACACAGGACTACCTATTGAGATAGTGTGAGGTAATATTATGTCTTTTCTCACTGTTCTTTCAGGGCCATGTGAAATGGTTTCCCCCTGGGTTTTAGGAAGATTCAACAAATGTTTGTATGTGTCTTTTAACAGCCCTTTTCTTCAGTGAAAAACCACTGTCGAAGACCACTGTACCTTGTTTTAGTCTCTTACCTACCTTAATCAGGCAAATGCTGCAGGTTTTGTCCTGAACTAAATCAGATACACCAGTTTTGCATTCTATATCTTCAAAGTGGGCACAAAGTGTCCCTTGGACCATATGGTCTGCAGCCCTGGGCTTTGTTGGCTCACACCCTTTCTAATTCCTCCTAATCTGCTCATAAGCACCTCCAACAGGGTTCTTCACACACCTCACCAGTAATCTCTTTCAATGCCTGGTTGCTCTTTGGATGTAATGCAAGATGGTATTAATATACCCATCACTGTAATTATCCAGACAAGCAAACAGTGGCAGGAGCGATCCCAACTTCTTCCTTTTCCCACTGATTCAGAGGCATAGTTGAAAGAGCCCTTTCATCCCCATGGATCCTGTTCCCTGGAGTTGTCCCAGGCTGTCCTCATCAAAAAGGAATTTGATGTTTCAGCAGTTTCTCAGCCAGTTTCATGCCGGGAAAGAATCAGTGGTGATGGGGCAGTATCATTTTTTCACCCTCCAACTGTTGCCCAGACACTTGGTACACGGCCAGATGTCAGTCCCACATCAGGTCCTCCTTTAAAACCTTTCACAGGACCAAGATCTATGTGTGAATGGAAATACTGCTGATACCTTGTAACTTGAAAGCTAGCCTGCCTTCTGTCTGGCTCCAAGTGATGGTGCAAATCCAAGATTTGCTGCAGTGAGCAGCCTGGACGGAAGGTTTCTGATGCCATGTGTTGGGAAGGAGGTACTCCTGAAAGCTTCCTGCACCCAGCAAGTTCTGTGCAAATACTTCCTGCCAAGTCCATCTTCCCATGTGGCATTTTGACAAAGTTTATTTAGCAATCAGTCTGAAGCAAAATTAAACTGTAAGGGAATATCTTGCAATTATCTTGCAAGGTGGGTCCTTTGAGTATCCAGGTCTTTGGCTCAAGCTTTTAAAGGCCACCCAGTTTACCACACACCCAAAGAGCTTTGGGCAATGTTTGTATTCAGGGAGGCAAGATCTATAAGTAGAGATAAATGCAAGATCAGTTCAGTTGCTGGAAAAAACAGAGCTCTTTTGAACACCTCAGCGTCTCCAAGACCCATCTCCTAACATGGAGCAAGATGTTAACACTTGCATCAAGTGTGCTTGGTTTTAGGAATGAGCAGTAGTGATGCCATAGTGACAAGAAGCAAGGCTTTGATGCCCAAATCACAAAGAATATGCAAACTTGTATTATTCCTTTGATTAGCTCCTCTCTGATATGTCAAGTCCATGAATAATCAAGCCTCATTTTCTAATTAGTTTTACTCATCACCCCACTGCTCCATGTCTTTGCTCATTTGCATACCTTTTTTCTAGATAAGGGCCTTATTCTATGAGGTGCTAGCAGGGCTTCCATCTTTCTCCCACCACAGCATCTCTTTGGTCCTTTCCCAGTTATTTCCTTGCTCTTGGCCTTGCTCCTCCTCTCATGCAACGACCATGTCATTGCTCTGTGCTTTTCCACTCATTTTAAGACTTGTTTCCTCAGGGAGGTATCTTCGATGCTCTCTGTTTCCTGCTGATACCTTTTGACTCCATAATCCAGTTTTACCCAGTCTGAAAGGAGAAGTAAAATTATCAAAGTTGTTGGTTTGCACATCTTATGGAAGAGGTGGGAGAGAGGTCCTTTTGGGGCAGTTGGGGACAAGGCTGGAACATCGACTTCATCACTTTGAGGACAAATGACAAGAAAAGTGGTTTTGAATGCCCTGGCCACAAACCTGTTTAGCCATCAGCTATTCTAGACAAGATAGACAATTCCATAAAGGAAAGCTGCAGCAGTTGGGCTGGTGATGATTGTGTTTGTTATTTTAATAAATATGCAATTTTCATGACACAGGAGGCTTTTCTGTACTTATTTCATCTATCTTCTCCCCCTTCCTGCACGGGTACTATAAGATGAATCACATTACAAGGAGATAAAGCAAACTTAATGGCTCGTTTGCATTTCTTTTAATCAAGTTATTCGAATTGTGCTATTGTGCAAATAAGGTTTTCCCTCTTGTCTGAAAAAGACTTCATCCTCCCAGCAGCTGTGGATGCCTCGGCAGCTGGGATTACCCCAGCCCTGGCCAGGGCTGCCACAGTCCAGTCCTGCTGCTCTGCCCAGGGGGTTCAAACTGGCTGCACTCGTGCCCTTACCTGTGCCAAACAGCGGACACTGGGACCTACTCAGACTGAGCTGATATGAAACCTTGCTCCTTTCAATAAGCTGGAGGCCTTAATGCCTAGTAAAGCTCTGTTTTACACACCAAGAGCCTGCTTATCTCAAAGCTGGTGTGTGTTTTCTTTTTGTTGGAGCCAAGCAGTCACCATTTGCCAGCCAAATGCAGAGGTGAAATTCAGATGCTGTGGAAACAAAGGTTTTCAGGAAGTACACAGGGATGTGATAATCAGCCCCGACTGATGAGCTAACTACAGTTTCCTAAAGCAGTGAAGATCAATTTAGGGCTTGAGGCACAATATGTTTTATTGATCTGTCTCTGGGCAAAGACCTGGTGCCTTTGCATACAAACCCCTGATTTTCTGAACATTCCCGTGGGTAATAAGAGAGGGTCAGCCCAAAATGAGATCCTTCACCAGCTCAGCTTGGCCATGCTGTACTGGAGGGAGGCAGCTGCTGACAGGGTGGGTGCAGAAGGGACCAGCCAGTGGCAGAGGACACTTGTAGGTGGGAGAGAAGACATGGCCATACTCATGTGCTCATGTGGACCCCATGCACTGAGACATGGGGTGAGGGGATCCCCTGTGCCAGCAGAAAAGGGTTGTGTGTGGGGAGTGGGAACAGGGATCATGTGTTTGGGGTCTCTGGGGATGCTGTGCATGGAGAAGGAGGTGGAGATTTTTTTCACTGATGTTACTAAGCACTCGGTGTTTTTGCTTGATATCTTAACTTAAACCAGCTGTGCAGCCAGCCATCGAATCTTGTCCGTGTTGTGAAACTCTAACAGCTCTGCTCTGTCCTACTTTTATCTAGTTTGGGGCGATTTTCATTTCTTTAGCGCCTAAGCAAACGTTTTGGGTCCCTGGATCAAAGCTCAAGAGCATCATTTACATACTGTGAGTGAGAAGGCAGCAGACTGGAGACCATCACTCATTACTGAAAGGATGATCATTGTTTGTTTAGCCCATTCCAAAATAATGGCTCTGCTGGGAACAGCAACCCAGTATGTATCATATCTTTTATAGTATATATTATAGTGTAGACATTAGGCCACTGTTATTCTCACCATTTAATTCCCAAGTATTAGCATTCAGGATTGGTTTTAACCCACCACACATCTTTATTATTTCATAATGTAAAATAAATAAAACTGGGGGCAAAGTTTCTTTTGTATATGAATGACTGTGAGAGAGTGACGGATATAAAGCACAGAAACATCTTTATAATTTTAAGGCTTGAATTTCAGAACACAGAGTTTTCATTAAATGGTGCAATCCATTCATTTTGGAGATCCAAATGGAAGCAAATGAACTCAGTAGTTCTCATGCCTAGAATCTTTGTGATAAAATTGCCTATTATTGTGAGTGTAAATGTTTTCAAAATATTACGGACAACTGGAAAAAATAGGAAAGACAGGAGAGGTTGCTCGAGGATTAAAACCATAAAGACATCACCTCCAAACACCACATGTACCTGCTGAAATTATTTAGAGAGAATTGCTTGAGAGGAAGGAAAAAGGAGGCAAGCCATTTTTTTTTCTTTTTATGACAAATAAAGGTCTGGGAGAGTGTTTACAAATTATTTTCTTTGCTGCCTGCTGTGCATATTAGAAAATTCTGCTCTAGGCTGATTGGCCAGGCAGAGAAACAGAGGCATCACAAGGGACAGGGAAACAAAAGCTGAGGTGATGCAGTGGGGAGGGGAAGGAGAAGCTCAGACATTTCCAGCCCTACCTGAGATTGGGGGTTCCTGAAATGCAGCACCTCTGTGGAACATCGGTTAAATATTGGAGCACATCAATCAAATGTGCTGGGGGTGGCCAAACCCTTGGTCCTGCCCTGGCTGCTTTTCCATGAAGGACAGGACCCTGGGGATGGGGTGAAAACCTCCTTTAGCCATAAACCCTTTTTTTAAAAATTGCTTTTTTCTTGCAAGGCTGCAGTTCTCAAAGGCATTAATTGCCACAACATCAGTTGCACCAAGAGGGAAAGGAAAGCTTCGGGCTCACTGGCTGTGTTGTGCCAGGTCTCAGCACGTGGCGGGTGGGTGTCCCTGTGGAACGGCACCGGGTGAACACGGGGTGAGCACCCGTGTGCTCCCACCCACAGGCCTCATTGAACAGCCGCCAGCATCTGGAGGGCTAAACATCATTTGCATATAAATATACACAGGACTGTAATCAGAGATAAATCCACGGAGTCCTTGTTGTTATTGTTTTATTTACAGAACACTCTCGTTGTGCAGAGAGGTTTTGAAATATGCTGACAGAGATAGTGCAGGTATTTGCTACCTGAATCAACAGAAACCACTTGGGGCATCAAGAAAAACAGTTGATGCACTACTTCCCCACCCAAAAAAACCCCAAAACAAAACCAAAACACTGGGTGTTGCTGTAAGGTGTGGAGAGAAAGTGGGCAGCTCGGTGCCCAGCAATGGGAGTGTGTGTGATGGACGGGGGGGACGGTGACACCGCAGACGTTCCACTGCCATTAACTGGGATGTTCCCTGCGGAACAGCACCCTCCGCCCTGCGCCACGTGCTGCCAGCAGGCACTGGGGCGGGCAGGACGGGCACAGGGCCACGCATGCACTGACGAGGATGCGACTCTCCTCAGGCCGTCGCTGGGTCCAGCACGGGGACGGGGGGCCGGAGCATCCCGGTGCGCCCCGGGCCGGCCACGCTCAGAGTACACTCGGTGTGCGCGGCGGCCGTTGCCGGCGGAAGCGCCGGTCCCGGTGCGGTGCCAGTCCCGGTCCGTGCGTGGAGCGCGGTGCCGGTATGGTCTCAGTCCCGGTGCCGTTGCCGGTGTAGTCCCAGGCTCGGTGCCGGTCCCACTTCCGCTGCTCGTGCGGTGCCGGTGCGGTCCCAGTCCTGGTGCCGGTCCCAGTCCCCGTGTCGGTCCCATTCCCCATCCCATTCTCAGTGCCGATGCGGAGCGGCCTCGCGGGGCGGGGCGGTGCCGGCGCGGTGCCGGTGCTGTCCCGGTTCCGGTGCCGTCCCCGTGCCGGTGCGGAGCGGCCGCGCGGGGCGGTCCCGGCGGGGGGCGGTACCGGGAGGGGGCGCGGCCGCTGGGGGGGCGGGCGGAGGAGCGCGGGGGGCCGGGCGCGGGGGCTGCCGGGAAGGGCCGTGGGCAGCGACGGGCGATGGCGGCGGCGCGGGTGCCCCCGCGGCGGCGGCGGCGGCGGCGGCTCTGAGCGGGGCGGCGGCGATGCGCGGCGCTCCCGGCGACGATGGAGGACCGGTCCCACAAGGTGCTGCTGGCGCTGGTGATGCTCTTCCTCTTCGCTGTGATCGTGCTGCAGTACGTCTGCCCGGGCACCGAGTGCCGGCTCTTGCGGCTCCGCGCCCTCAGCCCCGCCGCCGCCGCCGACCCGTACCGGGCGGAGGACGAGACGCCGGCGCGTTTCGTTCCCCGTTTCAATTTCTCCGCCGGCGACTTGCTGCGGCGGGTGGACTTCAACATCAAGGGGGACGACCTGATCGTGTTCCTGCACATCCAGAAGACGGGCGGCACCACCTTCGGGCGGCACCTGGTCCGCAACATTCAGCTGGAGCAGCCCTGCGAGTGCCGCGCCGGGCAGAAGAAGTGCACCTGCCACCGGCCCGGCAAGCGGGAGACCTGGCTCTTTTCCCGCTTCTCCACCGGCTGGAGCTGCGGGCTGCACGCCGACTGGACCGAGCTCACCAATTGCGTGCCCTCCGTGGTGGACAGCAAGAAGGAGGTGCGGCTCCGGCCCTCCAGGTGAGGCCGTGCCCCGGGGGGCTCCCCGTGGACCCCGGTCCCTCCCCGGTGTGCGGCGGCGGCAGGACGGCCGATGGCCCGCGGGGCGCAGCAGTGTCGGGGATGCTGCGGCGGCGGGGGGAGGAGGAGGGAGCGGGGAGCGCGGTGTGACCAGAGCATCCCGGCACGGAGCGGGTGACACCTTCGGGAGCCGCACCGGCCCGGGGCCACGGCGGTGGGTGCAGCGTGCCCCAAGCTCTGCAGAGCGAGCAAAACCTGCCCCGCTCCGCCGGCAGGGAGATGATGGAAGTGGTGTCCCGCCTGCTGTCGCGATTGTGACCTCTGGTGGGGAGAGCCCGGGGGTGATGAGCCCGGTGACACAGGAACAGGCCTGGCAGCCCCGCAGCTCAGGGATCCCCGGAGCGGCTCTCGCAGGAGAGAGGGTGCTTCGGCTGCATGCGAGCTTCCCCCAGAGCTTTTCCATCTTTGGCTGTACAGAGCTCCTACAGCTCCTGTGTCCACCAAGAATTAGTGTTGGTTTTGGGAGTGTTGGTGAGCCACCGTATCTTATTGGTACCTGAAGTTTGGCTTATGTAGATGGCGGCCTTGCAAAGTAAAGTTTACCGTTATGGCTTATATGGTTTATATATGTAAATATTTGCATTGTTCTTCAGCTCTAACCTTGATTATTTTGTGTTTGCATTTTGAGTTTTAGTGGCACTGCTCTCTCTTCATCCCTGGACCTTCCTTTGAAGTTGCCAAAACCCCACTGACCATAGCGAGGGGATTGCCTAAAAGCTGCCCCTGCTTTTCAGAAGCCCACCTGGTTTTTCCCCCTCAGCAGTGAGGGCCTCCTTCCTCCACGCCCAGAACTCTTTGATCAGAGCCTACCTTCGGTTGTAACAGACTCAGGAGCTTGTCTGTGGCTGTACATGCAGCTGTACCATGTGGCAGAACTGCTCAGGGTTTCAGTGTCTCTTCCCCTTCTTTTGTGGGAAATTAGAAACTAGAGTGTCACTCCTATTGCACTGTGAGACTAATGGCAGGTCCCTTTACAAAGAAGCTACTGTTATATATCATGCTATCTGAAGTCAAGTCTAAGCACAGATTGACTTGAAATACAAAGCAATTTCTTTCTGGAATTCCTTTTATATAGTGTGACACTACACTGCCATCTAGTAGGAAAATGCTTAGGATCATTATAATCCTGTACCTAAGGAGCAGCTCCTCATCAGACTTGGCTATTGTGATTCCTGCTCTTTTGTCTTCCCTACTGCTTTAAATTTTAATTGTCTAATTTTTGTGACATCCCATTTGCTAATATCAGGACCAATTCCTTGCCCACTGGGTGTATCAGCTTCCTGGTTTCAGGTTGCTGAGCTTTGCAGGCTATGTAGTTTATTTTACCTGTCATATAAACATGTTGTTTGTCAGCAGAAATGGAAATGGCATAACATGTGCTCTGTTTCTCTGTACAGCTTCCAGTGGTACATGTTTCTCTTTCCCCAGAGATGGGCCTAGCCTGCAAAGCTGTAGCTGTGGGTCAGGGATTTCCTTCTTTTCCCAGAGACAGGTCTGTCTGTGCTTGGTCTTAGCTGTGCCCTCCAGAAAAATGTGAGGCTCCTTGTCCTGAACACCCCCCCCCCCCCGAGGGGGAAGGGAACATCAGGCTTGGAGAGCTGGGATTTTGTCTGCAGCTTTTGGCTTTGTATTTTTTTTTCCTTTGTTGGATACTAGACATGCTTTCCTGAGTTGGAATGGAAGCGGTGCATGTACCTGCTCAGGAGTTCAGAGCAATGGTTCCTCATCCTGCAAACAATGTACATTGTCACAGCTGACTTCTGAGAGATCCCTAGGACATGTGACTTGGGATTGAAACCAGGAGAGAGGGAGGAAAATGAAGCTGTAATGTTTTTGTGTTAGGTAGAGGTCTACTCTCTAAAAGCCTTCGAAATTATATTATACTTTTAATAACCTAATTACACAGCTTGCTGAATAGCTACAGTTATTCTCCAAAAAAATGTCTTGACAAGCAATTATTTGGACTGCAACTTCTAAATGTTTAAAAAATATAGGAAGAGAAGTTCTTAAATTAACAATAGTCCTTTCAAGTCTTTCCGCCCATTTTAATACCTTGTCTTTAGTTTTAGTTTGCATTCTCAATTTAGTAGCGTTCAGCTGACAACTAGTTAATTAGCACATCTACCTACTGCCAGTAACAGACAGAAATTCTAAGCCCTTTCTGGGCAGATAAAAGCTGCTTTCAGAGCAGCAGCAGGTGTGGGATGAGGGTGTCTAAGAAGGGAAGCCGTGCTGGCTCCAAGTGGAGTCAGCCTGGCTATTCGTGAACTGAGGTTTTTAGGGGGAGGCCTGACCATCGTGGATCATGTGTGCCGGTGGGAAGGGAAGGAAGTCATGGCCCTGGTGTGCAAATCCTGAGAGAAGGGGAAGCAACTTGGAGAAGTGCAAGGCCCATTTGGGGAGCATCGTGAGGTCAGGGAGAAGGATTCAATCAGAAACAGAGAAGAATTTTCTCAACCGAACCTTGGCTTGACAAGGGTGGGAATTCCTGCATTTATAGTTGAGATGATTGAAAAGTGAGACCTGTTGTAAGAATGATTTTAACTCCTTGGCAGCTGCATAAAGCAGTCTATAGCTACTGTCTTGGGGCTGTGTAGCCTTGTCTGCAAATACCCAAATGCTCCATCAAACCTATTAGCTTGCACCTATGTGTGATTACTTTGCACAGATGTTTGTCTTTTCAGGCACGGCGAGTCTACTTGTCAGATTACTGGTTACCTGGGCTGGTTTCTTGGGGCCTTTTGTTTTGTTTAAAAGTTGAGTCTTTGTTAGTCTGGAGAAAACTCTGTCCTGGACCATGCAATGCTCAGCACCATGTACAGAGCATCTCTGGGATCAGCCTGGAGGGTGTACACATGAAGAACCTTGCTGCCTGCAGCAGTCATCCTGCAGTATCTGCTCTTAATTCCATTAGTAGTCTGTCTCTGTTTTCTCTGAGAATTGCAGGTTTGGAGTGCAGATTCCTTCACTAGAGCAGTAGAAATGCTCAGGATGGCTATTGTGCTTTAACACAATCCTGAGATGGATTTAACACAGTGGTGCTTTCCTGTCTATGAGCATATAGGTTCTCAAAACTTCCTTTGTAATGGTGGCTCGTGCTCCTTAGTAAGTACTAAGCAGGTAAACAGATCTTCTTCTCCTTCTTTGGTTCTTTCTTCCTCTGGAGGAACATGGTTTTCTGGCTGTGGGGGGAGGGATTTTTGGGTTTCTCTCCTTGGATCCCATTGGAGTGCATGTTCTGTATGCTCCAGTTCCTGTTTGTTTCCTGTTCCATCAGCCCTGCTCACTGCTGCAGCATCCAGAAATCACAGGAGAGGGAAGGGGGAAGGTATAGGCAAAGTTGATGCTTTCAGTGCTCTGGATTTGCCACCTGGGAGGTGGGTGGAATGGGCCGATGGTAGTGGAAGAAAGGAGGGAATTGTCTCAGCTTCTTGGCACCAGTGGTGAGAAAGGAGAAATGTGCCTTTTCCTACTAATAAGTGACTGACTTGGGTCACTTGATTGATTGTGGAAGCCTCAAAGCTTTTGGCACACTGAACAGAGGCAGCATCCAAAGTAACTGTGCATCACAGTACTGAGATTTCTCTCAGCTCTGGCTAATTACTATGGGAAGTGTCTGCCGAAGTTGTCTGTAGCAGTAAATCCAGTGGCACCATCGCAAGAAACAAAAGGCCTTGAGATTAGACAGGAAAATGTAATGAGAAATGGGAGCAAATACAGGTACCAGTGTTCTTAAGTGGTGTCATGGCTTTGTCCCCTCATTGGGTGAGAGATGTGGTTGTGGTTAAAGGTCGGGCTGTATTTGATGTTCCTCCTGGGTAGTGTTAAAGGAAGGAGATGTTCCCTGTTGAAAGGAGAACGAGCTTGTAGAACTGCCTCTGGAGCCAGAAAGTCTGAGATTGGAAGAAACTTCATGCTGCTGGTACTAGCCTGTTGGACCAGGTTGGTGCCTGCTGGTTTTTGGGAGGCCTGATGTTGGCACCAGGTTGTTGTGATGTGGGGCAGAAGCCGCTGGCGATGCATGGGTGTTCTTATCTTGTCCCTGTGTGTTAGTGAAACACTTCCAAGTTGAGTCTTACAAAAATCTGAAAAAAAAAGGTGCGTTAAAAGATTTCCCAGCAAACTGGAAACGCTTACTGTGTGTGTCTCTGTTGGCTGAACAGATTAATCCACATGCTCATGAAAAAGTGGAGTCATCTACTCTGAGGTCTGCAGTACTGGGTCTGGCTGAGGTGGGGTTAGTTTGGTTTTCCCCACCCAGAGTTTTCCTCATGGTGCTGTGTGTACGTAGCTACAAAGGTGTTGATAACAGTTTCCCAGTAAACTGCTCTGGTGTGGAGGGGGAAAAGAGTCATGGAGCACTGCCAGGGAAAGAAAAGTCATTTGAAGGATTTGCTTCTTAGCAGCTGTTGAGTGTGCCTCTCTCTATTGCAGAGGTGATGTATGGCTGTGCAAGTGAGTGATCTCTGTGTTTCACCTGTAGTGGTGGAATTTGGGGAATAGTTAAGCCCCATAAATCAGCACTAAACCCCTTGTAGACAGAAGAGATGCTTTAGGGTCCCATGGTGCCCCAAGACTTTGGGTGGATAATGTAGGCTCTGACAGGAGGTGGACAATTTAAAACCTCTGGAGGTGGTGGAGCAGACACCATTTCCAAGGATAGAGTCCCCTAGTGCTGCTGCTTTGGGGGTGAAGCCTGGGGGGCTGCTTGGGGAGAGAGGGAACCAGCACGGCTGAGCTGGAGGCTGTGAGCAAGCAGATGGGGTGACCTGCTGTAACTTGGTTTCTGGCCAGAGCACCAAGAGGGTGCCTGCCTGCCCTTGAAATACGCATCACTGAAACTCCCCGGGAAAAACTGGGCAACCATTATAAAGCAAAAAAAACCCCAAAAAACAAAAACACCCAAAAAAAGCACCACCAAAACACCAAACCACAAAGAAAACCCAGCCAAAAACCAGAGCTTTTGCAGAGATGCCGCCAGGCCTGAGTGACTCTGAGCCACTTCATTTATCAGCGAGATTTCCTAATGACCCTGCTTGTTTCAGCCTGGTGGCTGCAGGATGGGACTTGCAGTGAATATTATCTTGCCACCCAGAAATGTGCACCTGCAGCAGCTGAATTTTCCTGCATGGCACCTGGTGAGACCAAAGCAGTAGAAGCAGTGGACCAGCCTACAGAGTAAAAAAGGGGTTTTGAGGGGAAGGGCAAGGGATTATTTTCATAAATACAAGTGTTTCCTTCACCTAATCCCATTACAAGGCCTAACATTGAAAGGCTTGGTTATAAACTTAAGTTCATTGGTTTTTTAGGATTGGGCTATAGGACTTGTAAAACTCTCTAAATTGGTAATGCTATTTTTGCAGATAAAGTGTTGGACTTCTTAAAGGGATTAAAAAAATCGTTTTCCGTATTAGGTCTCTTCGGTTCTCCTCTAAGTCTTTAATAAAGTGCAAATTGACTTTTAGTTAAGTATGTGTTTCCTACTGCCTTTTACTTTAAATTTGGAGAATTTTTTGTGGGTATAGAGAAGGCATTAATTGTTGCAGAAACAAACCCCAGTGATTGCAGTAGAACAAGAGATGAGGCACAGATGTTATACCTTGAATTGTTTATTCCATATATTATCTGAGTTGGTCCTCCCTAAAGAAGAGAGTGAGAATTTGAATACTGTTTCATGGTGCTGTTGTACTAAGACATGATCACTTTTTATTAAAAAGGTACCTTTCTGCTAATTTTTCTTTTGCAATTTATAAATATTTAAGTTAAACTATAAATAAATGCTTCAACTTTATAAAAATAGCTTGTGCCTTGTGATCGCTCTTGATAACTTTATAAACTTTAATAACGGTTATCAAAGGCACTTGGAAGTCAGGCATTACAAATAAGTTATTTTTATTAAAAGATAGATTTTTAAGTTTAACAAGTTGAACATTGGTTCTGAGACATATTAACTGGGATTAATTTGTGCTTCATTTATTTAATCTGAATTGTCAGGAATCATGTTCTCTACTGATGTAAATGTCGGCAAAAAGGACTTATTAGTAGATTTGATTGCTTTTTAAATTTAACTAGCAGAGATGCACTGGCATGCCTAAGAGAATTGGTCTGTTTCTGTGAACAGTTCAGTGCCTAATGAATCACTTCAATGTACTTTTCTGAAGGAAAGCAGAGCAATTTAAATGTGCAATGCATTGATTTACCTCAAATGGATTAGGCCTCTGTGTGCAATCCTTTGCATTAATTTACTTTCTCCACAACTGTAGTAATAAAGGCAGTATTTCTGTATGGCATTGGCCTAAATTAGCTCACGTAACTTGCTAGAAAGCAAAAATAATTCATTTGTGGCTGAAAATGGGATGTTGGAATGGGTCTTTCTGAGAAGACACAGGCTTTGGGAAGTGCAGCGGGGTCCAGGATGCCTCTGGGAGCCATGCCAAGGGCAGGGCCACTGAGCTGGATGGAACCCATGTCAAATGAACCTTGTGTCAAAGGTTTTCTTGATATTATTATGGAAAAAAATAATATGTATATAGGCATTTGTGATTTGGTGCAATCTAAGTGATTTTGGTGATGTGGCCAGGTTTATTTTTTTTAAATTACTGAAGAAATCATGCAAAAACTTCTAACGCCAGCATATTCAGCTTATTTTATTCCTGCAGTAACTTTTCAGTCATCTCTTCCCCTCCCATAAGGCTCAACCTGCTGAGCAGCCAAGCGGCCAGGGTGCAAAACTCTGGGTAATTCCTTTTTTAACCACTTTGCTGCAGCAATCGTGCCCGGGCTTTGTTTCACTCTGCAGGGATTACTGTGGGCAAGCAGCCCTCAGCCATTTTTGGAATTACCCTTGTAGGCTTCTTACATACTTGTGAGGATTAATCTCCCTTTCCCTTCTCAATCAGTTAATTCCCATTGCTGGATAGCTGCCTGTCCAGATGTAAATATGCAGGGAAGCAAAGGGGTGGAGCATCCCCACCTGCTGCCTTCTTCCCTCGGGAGCCTGTTTCCTTGCTCCCAGGTTGGAGATGGAATGCATGCCTGAGCAGTGTCTGTCTGAGTCCGCAGCATCTTGGATGGAAGCAAAGCCGACCAGAACAGGAGATGTGGGACGCTCATTTTCTATGGGATGATGGAGGCAGCATGGCAACTGGAGTGGGGGGGGGGGTAGTGCCATTTCTGCCTTCCTCTTCCTCCACCTCTTTTTCCTTGGCAGCTGGCAAGCGTGGATTATTGTTTGTGATTGACTTGCTGATGCTGGCAATTGTACATTATGTTCTCAGACTAATAGGGTAGCACCGAATTATTCAGGCGTTATTGAAACGAATCACATTTGTGATGAGTAATAAGTAGGAGGCTTTGGTATTTATGAATAATTAACACAGTAAAGTTTTTCTTAGACACGAAGAAATGATTTAATTTCTACTGTGAACACTCTGTAAAATTAATGAAAGATAATTGCATTTGCTAATGTGAGACTAAGAAGCCAAAGCAATCTATTCTTTTGCATTTAAGTTCATATTGCTGATGTAAACAGCCAATGTAGAATTCCTTTAATATGTTTTCATTGGGTGGGACCTGTATTTAACATCGACTGTGGTGGGCTTTGTGGAAATAGAAAGTCTAAACACTTAATTTGCTGTTGCCTTTTCCATCCACTCCCATGTCTCTGGGTGGATAGTGAATATATGCATATAACAAGATAATGTTTTTGAATAAACGGCAATTAGGACCAGCTTTTTTTCTTCTTCCCTGACTTTAGTCTTCTTTCTCAGCTGTTCATGCTTTTAAAGACAGAATCCATTTAAGCTATTATATACAGCTTTGAGTGAAATCTCCTCTTTTTTAGTCTTGAAAAAAATTGTTAGTCTTTAGAGGCCTATAAATAATAAGATCCATTAGGAGTGAGGCTCAAATCATGTTACTTCTTGCTTCTCAGCTGCTTATCCAACTCTGAAGGAGCCAAACTTTTGATGTAATATAACTAAATATATGCAGCTACGAGGGAGATAATCTTGCGGCGTAAATGATTTTGCACATCTCCATAAAGGCATGAAAAAGAGTATGCCTTTCATGAGATTCTTGTAGCAAAGGCTCCTAATTTCCCATAATCAAAAGAATTGTGAAGTTTTGATACTCTTAAAGGTCCAAGTAGCTGGAAGATCAGTTCTGCCGTAACTCCATTTTGTTGGCTAAGTTAAAACATTGAAAGGCTCCCAGCAATGGCAATCTGCTCATTCAGAGTGCTGTTTGAACTGTAAGATCCTTCGGCAGATGCCCAAATCGAATGACTAAAACACTCTCTGCCACTGATTATTTTCTCCAGCCTTCCTTGGGTTCACAGAAAGCAACTATTTTAACCCCTCTGTTGAGCAAAACAATGTTTCCTTGGTCAGAGCCAGAGAAGCTTTTTTTGAGAGTTCCTTTTTCAGAGTAACTGAGGGGAGAGCATTTCCTTCTGCCTCTGGGAAAGTTAGTCCCTGGAGCAATCCCAAGCCATTCTGAGGTTGCAAGTTTCTTTTGTTGTGGGTTCGGAGAAAGTTATTTGGAATAAGCTTATGTCCTGCTTAAGCAAAACCTCACAGGTATTAACTTTATCATATTTTTTGCCAGCAGTTAACTCATCTTGATAGTGAAGGTGCTGCAGGGGTTCTCCTCTCCACGGAGGACTTAAATGGGGCTGAAGGTGGGAGGAGGCATTTGTGTCTGCAACACTTCCAGAAGAGCAGCAGTTTTTGTTCCTCCTGGAACTAATTCCACCAACTGTAGAAAGGGAGGAAGATGGCTGTGTGGCTTCTGCCTTTTACAGAGCTGTTTGTTTTTCTGTGGGGGTGTTGGATCTAATCAGAACAGTGGTAGCACAGAGAAGGGAGAAGACAAAAGCGCTCAAGGAATTGTCAGACACAACAGAATGTGCCTGCTGGATGGTAGCTGAGTGACTTGAAAAAACATAAATAGCATAAATTAGTCTTTACTCCTTTGATTCTTGTGTGCTGCAAGTCAGTCTCTGGTAAGAGAAAAGGCTTGTGTTGGCATGGTCACCCAATTTTCTCTTTTCCTAAGTGCACATCTTTAGCCAAAACTTCAATAGGTTTGGGTTTTTTTACTTTGGTGATTTCCAGTAACTTTTAAGTCTTTAGGTCAATAAAATGTGGGGTAGAATTTTTGCTTTCAAATAAAGCTGATTGTAAGGGTCAGTTGTTTGTCTTTCAGGTGGCATGCTGCTGCTGGGGTCTGTATGCTTGATTCTGGTCTGCATGAAAGAAAAGTGGTACATAAACATGAGAGTGGGATTTGAGAAGCCAGGACATTACACCTGGGATGAGTCCTGTCTTCATCACCAAGTCTGTCATCTCCTCTCAGCTACTGCCTTGTCTGTGTAATTCAGCTCTTCACATGAGGATATCTTTCCATCTGTACATAGCATAAAGGATGTTGGATTTCCTGGCCTGACTGCATATAGTAGCTATGCTGCCTATATGTGACTAGTCCTCGGTAGAAGTGCTGGAAATACTTGTGTTCAGTTTGAATTTAGGGAAGCTGTAGTGTTTAAGTATAAAACCAATGTGCTATAGTGACAGGTGACTCCAGCCTGCCGTGTATGTGCTGATGTCCTGGGAGGACTGTGGTGTTCCTTCCTTTCCCAGGAAGGGAAGAGGGAAGCTCCCTGTCTGCATGGCTGCTGGTGTGGGGTCACACCACTCCATGCTTCTAGGCCAGAGCTCTTGCATGATCTTGTTTTCTCCCCTTTTCATGGATGAAGCAGTGTACAGCTTTGCTCTTTGAAAGGAACAACTTCGGAAGATCCTAAGCCTGGTACACTTGTCCTGGAGTGAGATCTAATCATGCCCTAAAAGTGTGTTTGTGAACCTGGTGCTCTGAATTATAGAAGGGTATAGTGAAAAAAGCCAGAACCTGCCTTTTGAGCAGGAGACTTTGGGTATCTGACACCAGGTGTCCTGACCAAAGTCAGTAGGAATGAAACTGCTGTGCTTTAAGCTGTTGCTTTGTCTGGTGGCTGTCAAGGCTGCAGCTGCTCAGAGTGGAGAGGACTAGACCATCAGAATGCACAGTGGAAGCAGAGACCTAGGAGAGCCTTGAGTGAGTTGATATGAGACTTCCTTCAGAAGTCAGTTCCTTGTATCTCTTAAACTCTGTTAATTTGCAGAACTATCCTGTATTGCCATTTAAGTCAGACCTTCTTCAGACAGACCCCAGGTGAGCCCATAAACATAACTAATGGATTTTGCAAAGTAGAGTTATGAAAGCCTTTTTTCATCCCATTTCCAGAGAAGAGGCAGAAAACAAGTGAAAGAGTAGTTGCACCTGCAGCTGCTTCTCCTGACATGAGCCAGCCTTCTACTGGCTCACTTTCCATGCTGATAGTTGCATTTTGGATGTCAGCAGTGTTCTGGGTTGGAATATGAGCACTCTCAGAATTTTGTGGATAGAGACAACTTCCTCACTGAGTTAGATTTATGGGGTAGTGCTGATAATACCTGCTGGAGATTGGAGCTCGCAGTTTGCTAGCAGTGATACAGAACAGCTGAACAAGAGGGCAGTGGCTAGGGATGAGTTTTGACTGGAGAAGAGTTCTGCAAGCTGCTTTACCACCCAGTATTTGTGGCATAGTTGACATGCTACCATGTGCAAGAAGAAATTGCAATTTTGCTAGAAATACAGTCAGCAGAAAATACTGCACAGGAAATATGTTAGCATTGCCCTGTGTTTGGAATTACTGAGCTCTTTGTTGCTTGCAAGGATGAAAGTGTGTTAATAACTATCCTTGTCTGTGAGCATGGCTAAGTGCATTTGGCCTGGGGTTTGGTACAATACAGCTTTTGGAAAAATCGTCCATAAATATTTTTAAATTTATTTATTGGGACATTTAAGTGAAGGCACGTAATGGTGCTGGTATTTCTGGAGATGGAATCAGGAGGAGGTTGCGCGCCACTAGGTTTAAGAGGCACACAAACTATGTCTTGTCAAGTCTGAACTCTGTTGTGTTAACAAAACTACTTAAATATATTTCTTAAGCATAGACTCAAAGTGTTTAAATTTATTGCTCAGGGCTTTGCAGAATAGGGATCAGTAATGGTGTCAGCACCTTTTGTTGCCCTGGAGTGGTAAAGTTTTGTGCTCTGCAGACTTGGGATTCCACGTGTCTTTGCTGTTGTTTGGGATGCCAGCTTTCCCCTGCTGTAATTCTTGTTGTCTTATACCTTGGGGCTGGTCAGTGCTGCAGCTGTGTGTGCACCAAGACAAGCAGAGGGTGCAGGGTCTAGAGACTTGCTGAGACAAGTGAAAGTTGAGATTCCCTGTTACAGGACCGAAAGACCTGAGGAAGCAGCTTGGGTAAGTTGGTGCATCCATGTGATGTTGTCCATCTTGGCTGGTATATCGGGCTTGAGTTGGGGACCTGGAGAACCAAAAGCAGCAGCTGTTTCAGGCTCTGTGTAGCAGCCAGCCCTCTGCAGGAGAAGGCTATAGGAAGAGATGCCTTTCCTGGGCAGTTTTGTTTGAGGGTATAGGTGAAAATGGGAGTTTAGATCTCTTTTCCATCAGCATCTGAAAGAACCCACTAAAAAGGCCATCTCTCTTTGACCTGAATCCAGACCTCCCATCAGCCAATCCTTTTTATAAAATTGTTCAGTGTATCAGGCAGCCTAGAGAAAAAAGCACAGAAAGGACTTAAGAATAACTGAGCTCATGGTGAGATAAAAATTTCTCAGAGCCTGGATTATGGAAGGATCCGGTTATTTGTAAAATATATAAGCAGATTCTCTGGCTCAGCTGTGGAGGCTCAGCAGTTGTACTGGAGGATTTGGTTATGTGCTCAGCCCATCCTGCTGCTCTCCCACGTGTAGCTGAGTCTGGAAATTGAGGTTTAAGGCTGATGACAACTTGTGTATTAAATGTTACAAATTAACTGTACTTTGGAAATTGCAATTATAGGCTTTTTTAAGGAATCTAAGGCTCTCTTGTTTCTTGTCTAAAGAGTTGGTTTTACTTTTCCCATCATGTTATGTTATTTTTCTGGATTTAGCAGGACTTTTTTGCTTCTGCTTTTCCTCATGTATCATCTGATGTCAGGAAGGTGAATTGCTTCCTGCAGTAAACCTCTGTATTCGTGGAAGAGGTATGGGTATAAAGTGCAGTATAATACTTAATTTTTTCCCTTACAGTAAAAATATTTAATGTCTTATAAAATGGTCCATCACGATAAGTGATATTCTGGTCTCTTTACTCTTGTGATTGAAACTCTTCTTACGGATATTTGTATGTCTCAGTACATGTTGGAGTCCCAGTACTTTTAGTTGTTTATAATAGAGGTTATGTTGGTTAAACCTGAGGTCTGGCATCTCATGATGATGGGCACTCAAGCTGAAATCTGATCATCAAAAGAAGGTAACACAGTCTGTGAGATGAGTTGCTCTTTTTTGGCAGCAGGTGTTACCAAAATGCTTTCCTGTGACTTTCATGTATTCAGCTTCCCAAGAACTTGTTTCCTTATTGAGAACAGCTTTGGGGTGTTCTCAATACCTCATCTCCTCCTGTCAAACACTCGGCAGAAAGAAGTCATTGGGCACATGAGTATTTACAACTGGCTTGCCTGTCTAGGACTATATCTTTTAAAGCACAGCTAATCATTTTGATTACAACAGAGTAACTTTACCTAATTTTCTGTGGAAAGGAGAAGCAGGCATCTAGGATGCAACATAAAGGCAGGAATTGCAGTTCTGGGCTGCAAGAAGTCATTCCCTTTTTGTATTTGTGGAAGTTTATGTTGGGCTGTATTACAGGACTTGGGAGATGTACTTTCTTTTGGATTTAGGTTACTGTAGGATTTATGGAAGCGGAAGAGTACGTTGTGTCCCAAGGGCATGACCTGTGCTAGAGTAAGTGATCCTAAAATCTGCAGTGTAATAGCTGGTGGGAGCCAATCTTGGATGTTTGGAGAAGTGAGGAGCGAAAGACAGGCTTTTTAGCTCATGTGGACAACATCCTTTCATTTTGCAAGTGGCTTTTCATCTTTGCTTGAGCAGCTGAAAGAGATGAAACATCCCTTTCTGTTAAGGACGAAAGCAAACCCCATCACTTTAATGCAGGTAGCAGGGCTGGGATGTGCTGCAATCACTTGGCTTTGATCCTTGGTTGTGGTGTAGGAGTGCACAGTACTACTCAGGAAGGTGCAGTGGTGAAGGGATTTTAAGTCCCTGGTCTAGACTGACAGCTGTGTTGCTGGCCCAGAGTAAGTTGAGATCACTCCGGGCTGCGAGTGCTGTCGAGCTCTTTGGGGTCACCTGCAGCAGTCACATCCCAGCCACCTCTTCCTCACCGCCTTCTCCCCCTCCATGGGTGCCCCACAGGCAGGGAGACTGGAGGAAAAATTTCTGGAAGAAATGTCAAAAAGCTGTCCGTTCCCTCCCTGCTTGAAGATTGGGATTCTCTTATGGCCTTTTATTTTCTACACAGTTTTTGTGTTAAATGAGCAGCCTTTTTGCAAGCTCCACTGCTCCTTCAGCTGGGAGCAGGGTATCTGCCTAGCAGAGATTTTGTGGTAAAATTTATTGTGCTGTACTTGAACACTAACCTGAGTGGTTTTTCCCCTTCTCTCTTTAAAAAAGCTAAAAAGCTTTCTTCTTTTTTTTTTTTCCCAATAATGGAAAATTTCAACTTATCCTCCACTTAAACACAGTTCAAGCTTTTCCAGGAAAATGGAATTAATCAGTAACACTTCTCTCTTTTGCTTCTTGTATGTATTATTTTTATTGTTGTTTTGATTGCGTAAAGGCCTTCTTCTGGTATCATTTTCTGCATAAGAGAGGGCAGACAAAATCTCTAATGTGGTGCCTCTCTCTCAGGAGCTGTGTTATCCCTAGACCTTCAGAGTTTGGAAATCACGGTTTTAAGAAGAGGCTGAATCTGAACAAGGACAGACAATTCTTACAGTGTGTTATTCTTCTGTGGACTGAGGGGTTTTCATTCAAATGATGTGCAGAGATGAGCATCCAGGAGCACAGGATGACTTTGAGCTTACCCTTAGGCAGCAGGGAGAGGCAGCCTCCCTTCACAGCTCCCAGGCAATCTCTTGGTGCTCCTCGTCTCCTTTGCTGCTACTCACTCTCCTTGCAGATCCCAGCACTGTCCTAGAGGTTTGTTCCTAGTTGTTTCACTTTTCGCATAGACTCGATGCTCTCTTGATTGATGTGTTGAAGCATGAGTTTAAAAATCAAATAGCAAATGACTCCACTCTAATGGATGTTATTACACTAGACATAATGTTTTAGAAGTCACTGTGGTTAAGTGGAGTATCTCTGGAATCTTGTTTTTATCAAGACATTTATATTCTCCTCTAATTTTTGTGGAGAGTCGTTTAGACGTTTTCCAGATTAGGGCATAATGGAACTGCTAGCTATAAACGTTCAGAGGAATCCATTACACATGCTGATTTAGTGGTTAGTCACAATTACTTTGGAGCTACAGTGTCAAGTTTAACACCAACCTCCAAAACCACATATTGTGAAATCCGGTCATCATTCCTATGAGATGTTCCTTCAGCCTTTCTGAGAAGAAAAAGACACTTTGTACAGCAAGATATAAAAGCAATTTGCAGGGGACAGACTGATGCTGGAGGAACAACTCAGTGTAAGAAGCAAACCAGCAGGCAGCTTTTCCCTGTAGAGTTTTAGCTTTTTTCTTTCTGCTTAATTAAAGTCCAGAAGATTGGTGGTGGCAGTGGGTTGGTGTGCTTATTTTCATGTGCCGGAGGTGCAGGTGGAGGCTGATGGAGCTGGAGCAGGACAGTCCATGTGCTGCAAACCTGTGTCTCCTTCCTGCAGCATTGCAGGGTGCAGGGCTCTGGCTGCTCCCAGACAGCAAAGAGCTGGTCCCCTTGAGATCAAGACTGGTATTTCTGTTAATGGTAGTAGAGATGTTCCTGCAGGTTCTTTGGAGAAGGCACCATAGGCCGTAGAGCTGTAGTTAATAATTAGAGTGACTTTTGCATAACACAAGTATCAACAGATATTTTCACTCACTGTAACTATATATAGGTGTGGGTTTAAAAATCAAATAGCGTCTGCTTTAACCAAAGCCTGTGAGTGGAAGCTTTTGCCTGTTTTGCTTTCGAAACACCACCTTTTCCCTGAGACAACTCCCTGCTTGTTGCAGTTGGCTGCGTGTTCCTGCATCCCACCGCTGGGAGTTGTGTGCAGTGTCTTGAGCTGTACCTTCTCTGACCTCCTAGGGTGGGAATTATTGTGCTGAATTGGATGACCTGCATCTTGCTGGGTGTTGTTTGCTGAAGGAAGGCTTATGACCTGCAGGACTGTGTTTCCTCGCTCTCAGCTTGTGAGTTGAAAGTGAGTTCATCCAAAGGTTGTTGTAGCACTCTGTCTTGGGTTTTAAGCCAAGGGTGGAGGTGGTCAAAATGAAATTAACCTGAGATTTACAGGATGAGCAAGTAAATCCCATTGAATTTGTGCATGTTAGAGTCTCAGAACAGTATTTATGTTAAGGGATGAGCTTGTGCAGTTAGTTGGGCATCCTGAAGCTCTTTGGTTGCCTTTGTTGTCCAAGAATTATTTGTTTCCACAGTGGCAAATCTAGACATGTTCACAGGATACCTGAAAGTGCAATGATTTAATAGCACATTTAAAAAGAACATTATTTAGTTTTGCTAAGTTACTGGAGTTTCTTCTTGATATCTGGAGGAGATACTGAAATTCTAGGTTTGTGCAAGCTTGAAAGGGTCAGTACTCTAATCGATAGCTGAGTTTACTAGTAAAGCTTCCTAAAACTTGTAGGAATTTTTAGCTTTTTCGGGTCAGATCTCCCTTTTTACCAGTTGCCCAGACATTAGAACACTTTAAGACCTGTCTAACACACAGATCACGTATGTTGGGGGTTTTAGGAGTTCTCCTGTTCTTCTTTTTCTCTTAAAGAATTTTTCCCATATATGTTTCCAGGGGGACAAATCACTGGGTGCTTAAGAAAAACAAAAGAACCGGCCACAGAGGGCTAGCTACTTGTTTTTCACCTGGGAGGTGGGGGAGCAGGGTTTGCTGGTGCCCTCAGTGTGGAGAGGGAGTTGGTCAGAGCTGGAGGTTTCTTCTTTTTGGCTGTTTTCCTTCTACCTGAGAAACCTGGATTCCCAAGCCCACCTTTCCCTGCCCTGCTGGGAGCCGGGCTGCAGCCGCTTTGCTCCTGCCGCCACTTGGACCCTCCGCTGCACTGTAACCCTGCACACCCTTTGCCGGCTGAGACCTCCCGGAGCTCCCACTGCAGCCCTGGAGTTCGATACATCTCATCTGCCACCCAGGATCTCTGCTCGTCCCTGCTGCTCCAGCCTGCTGCTCCCGAGGGTCCGGCCGGGCACCGGGATCAGCCACCCAGAGGGTTTGTGAAGCTTTTCGTCCATCCTTTCCCGGGACCCCGAGCCGCCCCTGCCAGCTGTGACTGGAACTGCAGCCGAGAGAGGCTGGCACTGGGTTTGTGGTTCTGTTTGCTGTTACTGCCATAGTTATTGTTGTTTGTTTGCCTTGTCATACAAATATATATATTAGTAAAGAACTGTTATTCCTACCCCTCATATCTTTGCCTGAAAGCCCCTTAATTTCAAAATCATCATAATTCGGAGAGAAGGAGGTTGCATTTTCCATTTCAGGGGAGGCTCCTGCCTTCCTTGACAGACACCTGTCTTTCAAACGAGGACAGATCTTGGCGCCCAATGTGGGGCCTGAGGGCATCAAGAGAAAAGAGGTGAAAAAGGAATAACAGTTCCTGGGTAACTTAATTTTGTGCTGAATATAGAAACCTTATTAGGCAGCACTATGTAGTCTAGCTTACCCTGGTTCAGGTGGCACGTGGTCGTGGCTGTATTTTTCCCCTTTGTGGCTCCTTTTCTAAACATGGGTCCTCTGATTAAGGCTACTGTTGCTGTTATCCAGTTTGCACTATGGGTTGATAAGGTGAGGAATTCATGGGTTTTTAACTTCCTCTGGAATGTGGGCACATGGATAAATGGCTATCACACACTAAGTGCATGTTTTTAGGGTTATGTTAAAAATGGTATCTTCTGTGAGGAAATGACACCAGAGGAAGTTTTCTCCCAACCCTTCAACCAGTTCTTTGGGTCCACTCCACCAGTTTTCGAAGGGTTTGGATTTCCTCTGGATACTAACCAAGTGATGCTGGTATGCCTACTCTATTTAGCATTCAAGGATAAGTTGAGATTGATTTGGATGACTACCCAGACACCCACCCCAGAGACCAGGAATACTGCCCCAGAACCTGACACGGCCCCAGAGACTAGAGATCGTGCCCCAGAACCTGACAGGGGCCCAGAGAGTAGAGATCCTGCCCCACAGCCTGACCCTGCCCAACAGCCCACCTCAGAAATGAACCACCTGGATTGGATGGGGGTAATGGAGGAGAAGATACGCCAGGTGCTGAGGGAATACACCTCTTCAGCTAGTGGAAAACCCTCTCCCTGCCCCAGCGAG
The DNA here is from genome assembly GCA_014706295.1 of Lycocorax pyrrhopterus obiensis. NCBI lineage: Eukaryota > Metazoa > Chordata > Aves > Passeriformes > Paradisaeidae > Lycocorax > Lycocorax pyrrhopterus. The sequence continues at coordinate 20,005,352 of JACSVZ010000005.1, forward strand.
GGAGAGTCTGATGGTGCAGCAGTGGAACCCACGGGTGTTACAACCGTCCAGGCTCCAGCTGAACTACAAGGGCAATCACAGCCAGCAGCAGTCGCCCCTGTGCAGAGGAGGAAATATAAGACTAAGTCAGTACGCCCAGTTAATGATGATGGGGAACCAGGGCCCTTACAACCAGCAGGGGAGCCAGAACCTGAAATCATCACTGAGTCCCTGTCGTATGACAGTTTCCGTAATATGCGAAAAGACATCGTGAGGTGGGGACGTGAGGCTTATACAACCGGGTTACTTCAGGTTTGAGACCTTATGGGTACAGGCGTGCAACTGGATAGTGGCGAGGCAAGGTATTTGGGACCCTTGACCCAGGACCCAGGTGTGGATCAGGTATTCGTGAGGGAGCCAGGGCCCCTTTCTCTCTGGGAACGGCTTTTAATGAGTGTGAGAGAGAGGTTCATCCACAAAGAGAATGCAGGATTACCATCATAGAATGCAGTGAAAGACACTTGAGGAAGGGATCCAGCAGCTAAGAGAAGTGGCAGTATTAGAGGTACTCTTTGGGAGGGATAGACAGCATGATAATGACCCCAACAAGGTCAAGTGCACAGGGCAGATGTTGTGGAACCTGGCAAAGCTAGGGCCACAGCAATACACCACCTTCATTGCAACGATTAATGCCGAGGACAATCGAGAAACAGTGGGCTCCGTTGCCAACAAGCTCAGAAATTATGAGAGTATGGTTAATGGCCCACTGAAGGCTCATGTCTCTGCCGTGGTTAAGGACCTCAAAGAGGAATTTAAAGAGGAGATTAGGGGGGTGAGGGAGGAGTTGAAAAAGATCAGTGTGGCACCAGTGCGAGTCACAGGCCCCCAAATCAGAGCCCGACATTCCCCAGCTAGAGAGAGAGGGTACACCTCACGAGATGAGCTGTGGTTTTTTCTGTGTGACCATGGGGAAGACATGAGAAGGTGGGATAGGAAACCCACTTCTGTCCTGGCAGCACGGGTGCGTGAACTCAAGGGCAGAGATCCTAACCAAGGGGGTTCTGCTAGGGTGAGAGTAGCCTCAGCCTCCTGTGACCGAGCTGACAGGTATTCCAGAAGGGAGGATGATATGCCGGATCCCCTTGAAGGAACTTCTAGCATGTATGCCCAGGGAAGAAATGATAACCAGGGCTAGAGGGGCCCTGCCTCTAGCCAGGAAGAGGCACGGGAGAACCGGGTCTTTTAGACGGTGTGGATCCGATGGCCTGGCACATCAGAGCCACAGAAATATGATGCGTTGGTTGATACTGGTGCACAGTGTACTTTAATGCCATCGAGACATGTGGGGGCAGAACCCGTTTCTGTTGCTGGGGTGACCGGGGGATCACAGCAGTTGACCCTGTTGGAAGCTGAGGTGAGCCTGACTGAGAAGGAGTGGCAAAAGCATCCGATTGTGACTAGCCCAGAGGCCCCATGTATTCTGGGCATAGGCTTCCTCCGGAACGGCTATTACAAAGACCCAAAAGGACTCAGGTGGGCATTCGGAATAGCTGCTGTGGAGGCAGAGGGCATTAGGCAATTGAACACCCTGCCTGGACTATGTGAGAATCCTTCTGCAGTTGGGCTCCTGAAAGTGAAAGAGCAACGAGTGCCAATTGCCACCTCGACAGTGCATCGCCGGCAGTATCGGACAAATCGAGATGCCGTGATCCCCATCCACAAGATGATCCGCGAGCTAGAGAGCCAAGAGGTGGTCAGCAAGACCCACTCACCCTTCAACAGCCCCATTTGGCCTGTGCGCAAGTCTGACGGGGAATGGAGATTGACTGTGGACTATCGTGCCTTGAATGAAGTGACTCCACCGCTGAGCGCTGCTGTGCCGGCCATGTTGGAGCTCCAGTACGAGCTGGAGTCCAAGGCAGCGAAGTGGTACGCCACCATTGACATTGCTAATGCGTTTTTCTCCATTCCTTTGGCACCGGAGTGCAGGCCTCAGTTTGCCTTCACTTGGAGGGGCGTGCAGTATACCTGGAATCGATTGCCCCAGGGGTGGAAGCACAGTCCCACCATCTGCCATGGACTGATCCAGGCCGCACTGGAAAAGGGTGAGGCTCCAGAACATCTGCAGTACATTGACGACATCATCGTGTGGGGGAACACGGCAACAAAAGTATTTGAGAAAAGAAAAAAAATCATCCAAATTCTCCTGGACGCTGGTTTCGCCATCAAGAAGAGCAAAGTCAAGGGACCTGCCCGAGAGATCCAGTTCCTGGGAGTAAAGTGGCAAGATGGACGACGTCAGATTCCCACTGAGGTCATCAACAAGATCACTGCTATGTCTCCACCAACCAAAAAAAAGAAACGCAAGCTTTCCTAGGCGCCATAGGTTTTTAGAGGATGCATATTCCCGAGTACAGCCAGATTGTGAGTCCGCTCTACCTGGTTACCCGCAAGAAGAACAATTTCCATTGGGGCCCTGAACAGCAACAAGCCTTCACCCAGATCAAGCAGGAAATTGCTCATGCAGTAGCCCTGGGCCCAGTCAGGACAGGACCCGAGGTGAGGAACGTGCTCTACTCTGCAGCCGGGAGCAATGGTCTGTCCTGGAGCCTTTGGCAGAAGGTGCCTGGTGAGACTCGGGGTCGACCACTGGGATTCTGGAGCCGAAACTACAGAGGGTCCGAAGCCAACTACACCCCAACAGAGAAGGAAATCCTGGCCGCCTATTTAGGAGTCCAATCTGCCTCAGAAGTAATCGGTACAGAGGCACAACTCCTCCTGGCACCCCAACTACCAGTGCTGGGGTGGATGTTCAAGGGAAAGGTCCCTTCCACGCATCACGCCACTGACGCTACTTGGAGGAAATGGATTGCCCTCATCACGCAGCACGCCCGAATTGGGAACCCAAATCGCCCTGGGATCTTAGAAATAATTACGAATTGGCCGGAAGGTGAGACCTTTGGGTTATCTTCTGAAGAAGAAGAGGAGCAAGTGACACGTGCCGAAGAAGCCCCACCATATAATGAGCTACCGGAGAATGAAAGACAATACGCCCTCTTCACTGATGGTTCCTGCCGAATTGTAGGCGCTAGCCGGAAATGGAAAGCTGCTGTATAGAGCCCCACACAACAAGTTGCACAAGCTACTGAAGGAGAACGTGGATCGAGCCAACTTGCTGAACTCAAAGCTGTCCAATTAGCTCTGGACATAGCTGAAAGAGAGAAGTGGCCAAAGCTCTACCTTTACACCAATTCATGGATAGTAGCTAATGCTCTGTAGGGTTGGCTGGAAAAGTGGAAGAAGGCCAACTGGCAGCGTAGAGGAAAACCAGTCTGGGCTGCTGATGACTGAAAAGACATTGCTGCTCGGGTAGAGAAGCTACCTGTGAGAGTCCGCCACGTAGATGCTCACGTCCCCAAGAGCCGGGCTAATGAAGAACATCATAACAACAAACAGGTAGATCAGGCCGCGAAAATAGAGGTGTCACAGATAGACTTGGACTGGCAACATAAAGCAGAGTTGTTCTTAGCTCGATGGGCCCGTGATGCCTCAGGCCATCAGGGCAGAGATGCCACCTATAAGTGGGCACGAGACCAAGGAGTGGATCTAACCATGGACAGTATCTCCCAGGTGATCCATGACTGTGAGACGTGCGCTGCGATCAAGCAGGCCAAGCAAGTGAAACCCCTATGGTATGGTGGGCGATGGTCCAAATACAAGTATGGGGAGGCCTGGCAGACTGATTACATCACACTGCCTCAAACCCGCCAAGGCAAGCACTATGTGCTCACAATGGTAGAAGCCACCACTGGATGGCTGGAGACCTACCCTGTGCCTCATGCTACTGCCCGAAACACCATCCTGGGCCTTGAAAAGCAAGTCCTTTGGAGGCATGGTACCCCTGAGAGAATTGAATCCGACAATGGGACTCATTTCAAGAACAGCCTTATAAACACCTGGGCTAGAGAACATGGCATTGAATGGGTGTACCATATCCCTTACCATGCACCAGCAGCTGGGAAGGTTGAGCGGTGTAATGGATTGCTTAAAGCCACCTTGAAGGCATTGGGCAGGGGGACGTTCAAAAACTGGGAGATGCATTTAGCAAAAGCCACCTGGTTAGTGAACACCCGAGGCTCCACCAACCGAGCAGGCCCTGCCCAATCTGAATCCCTACAAACAACAGATGGGGATAAGGTTCCAGTGGTACACATGAGAGGTATGCTTAGAAAAACTGTTTGGGTTAATTCTGCCTCGAGCAAAGACAAACCCATCCGTGGGGTTGTCTTTGCTCAGGGACCAGGTTGCACCTGGTGGGTGATGCAAAAGGATAGAGAGACCCTATGCATACCTCAAGGGGACCTTGTTTTAGGGTGAACTACCCATGGCACTGTATTTGTATCAGTATCTGCATGTATATATGTATATAATTAGGGTGATGCATGTGTGTATATGGTTGAAAGGGTTAAGTTTGATGTAACATGTTAGTATGGGAAAAATTCAGGGTGGATAATGTTGGGGGTTTTAGGAGTTCTCCTGTTCTTCTTTTTCTCTTAAAGAAATTTTCCCATATATGTTTCCAGTGGGACAAATTACTAGGTGCTTAAGAAGAACAAAAGAACCGGCCACAGAGGGCTAGCTACTTGTTTTTCACCTGGGAGGTGGGGGAGCAGGGTTTGCTGGTGCCCTCAGTGTGGAGAGGGAGTTGGTCAGAGCTGGAGGTTTCTTCTTTTCGGCTGTTTTCCTTCTACCTGAGAAACCTGGATTCCCAAGCCCACCTTTCCCTGCCCTGCTGGGAGCCGGGCTGCAGCCGCTTTGCTCCTGCCGCCACTTGGACCCTCCGCTGCACTGTAACCCTGCACACCCTTTGCCGGCTGAGACCTCCCGGAGCTCCCACTGCAGCCCCGGAGTTCGATACATCTCATCTGCCACCCAGGATCTCTGCTCGTCCCTGCTGCTCCAGCCTGCTGCTCCCGAGGGTCCGGCCGGGCACCGGGATCAGCCGCCCAGAGGGTTTGTGAAGCTTTTCGTCCATCCTTTCCCGGGACCCCGAGCCGCCCCTGCGAGCTGTGACTGGAACTGCACCGAAGGGGGGGAGGGGTGACCTACAGCCGAGAGGGGCTGGCACTGGGTTTGTGGTTCTGTTTGCTGTTACTGCCATAGTTATTGTTGTGTGTTTGCCTTGCCATACATGTGTATATATATTAGTAAAGAACTGTTATTCCTACCCCTCATATCTTTGTCTGAAAGCCCCTTAATTTCAAAATCATCATAATTCGGAGAGAAGGAGGTTGCATTTTCCATTTCAGGGGAGGCTCCTGCCTTCCTTGACAGACACCTGTCTTTCAAACGAGGACAACATAATGCTTTTATTCCCTTGGCTTCAGGATGTTACTTTGTTCATAAGCACAAGGTAAGCTTTTAGAAGAGGTAACGTTAGAGGACTTCAGTTCTGTGTTGAAATTAAGTTTTCTGGAAGTTAACAGCAAGGTTACAGAGAGTTTGAATTACCAGGGGAAGGAGTTTGTACTGTCTGTTATGCCTCTGGCAGCTCATCCTCAGCTTGCTCCTGGAGGCATCCACAGGGCATTGGAAATGTCAAAGCAGACACTGTGCCCTGGGGTGCTGCCAGATCTGATCGTGATTTGATCTCCAGAGCTGCCTGGCCTGGTTGCTGTGGAGCCGAAATCTGCAGACTGCCCATCGTGTGTGCTCTGGACTTGGCAGGGGTGATGCTTTCATGGCCCAACTCATGCCTATTAAAGACAGTGGTGCTCATTCCATTGATTGCATGAAGAGCCCCCTTCCCTGGAGAGGCTGCCTGCCAGGAAAGGAGATAATTCATGTCCTGCATCAGCTCTGTCTTAAATTGGTTGAAGAACAGGATCTGGTTAGCTTTAATGATAAGAGCTGGGATTTTGCAGTGTCAGCTCTTTTCCACAGGGTTTTTGCTGGGACCTCAAAACTCACAGGAGTTGTATGATGGGATGAGAGGTTAAAAGCCAGTATAATAGCCACAAAATGCTCCAGCCTTACAAAGAAGTGTCACTGCATCCTCCTTGGAAACTCATAATTAGTAATTCCTGATTTGCCCTGGCTCTTTAGAGGAGTCTGCTGGGAGGATAAACCTGTAAGCTCCACTTGGCTGCCTGGTTAGGGCTGTTAAACCAGAGTGCTGTTTCTGACATTGTTCGTTTTTAGAACTGGGTTTCCACGTGTTGCTTTAACTGTTATTAGCAATTTACTGGGCTTAATTTTGGTGATGGGAGAGCACTTTGTGATCTCTGAAGCATTCGGAAGTGCAGCAATGTACGGCAGTGACAGTACATAAACCAGAATGATAGTATTGCTTTCTAAGTGTATTTTTTAAACTCTGTTTTCCCTTTAAAACTAGTTCTTCTGGGCAACTCAACTGAGCATATGTATTATTGTTAACATTTTCTTAAAATCAAATCCAGTACATACAGGTTTTTTATTGTTGCTTTTAGAGGACTAATTGTTGTTTTCTTCCCCAGTAGACTGTGTTCATCCTGATCTCATGACTTTTTTCCTGTTTAATTGCTTTAGTATTGCATTGAGTTCTGCTTTCACTTTTTAATTGGCAGTCATATTGTGTCCATGGTGAAAGAGAGGGAATTTCACTGTGGAATTGAAGGCAGAGATTTGGACCACTGTGTTTTCATTAAATGAGGAAGGTACTTAGTGTTTCTCTTCAAACAAGTGGTGTCTGCTTAAGTGAAGCCTATCAGATATATAATACACACTCTGTAAAGAATGGTAAATTAGGGCATTGATAGCAACTAATCAAGACTTTGTGCCACGGCACAGCCAAGGAGGAAGGTTGGTGCCGGTGTCATGGAAGGTATGGGCTGACATGGGTGGTAGGGTTGTGGCCAGAGGAGCCTTTGCTTCTCTGGCTCTCAGGTGGGTGAGTGAGAAGGATCTCACCTTGACTGATGGGCAGCTCTGTGCCCTCTTCTGTGCTCGTGGGCTTTGCATGGCAAGCTGGGCAGCCCCACCTTAGTGCTGCAGTAAAATGGTGTAATTGAGATGATTTCAAGGTTAGGAATTTCTTCTTCACAATGGGCTGAGATACCCCTGATCCCCTTATATTCCTTGTGTATGGAAAGCTTAGTTGCAGCTTTCATGCATTTTCTCTCTACTGGTTGCTCTGGGAGCTGGCTCAGTTTAGAGCTACACCTGATACAGGGCAGCAGAGCTGCTCAAACTTCTGGCCCTGGGTTCTGTTTAAACCACCCAACCAATTTTGTTAGCAGATGAGCACTTCAGCTCTGCTGAGTTAGTGTATAAACAGCTTTTGTTATAGCAGTTCAGCCTCTATAAATGCTGTAATGTCTTGTCTGTGAGGGTTCCTGCACTTAACATTGTAGGGTTCTTAGGGTATGGCACAGACTATTATTGATGGCCTCTTATAGGTGCCTGTTAGCATGAAGCAGGAAAGTACAACTTGAGTTGTGGGCACTTATTTATAAATATCTTGCAGCAGCCAGGAAGCATTGGCAGGCACCGCTTGTGCCCCTTGGGGTGGGACTGTGAACTTGGGTCATCCCAGCTCCTGTACCAGAGGGTTCAGAGCCAAATCCTCCAGCCCTGCCACCGGCAAGCACTGTGCACCTGGAGCTCACTGCCTGGATAAGGGTGAAGGAACACCAAAGCAAGTTGTACTTTTGCATAATAACTACGAGTCTTATCCTGCCACCTGCCCAGGCATTGTGGCTTTGAGGTCACATTGATGCAAATACACTATGCTGAGTGCTGGGAGAGCATCTTTCCTGCTACTTCACCCTTTTGAAATGCATGCCACACGGTCCTGGAATTCAACTTAATCAGAGGCAGAAATGTTTGTACCAGGATTGGCTGATGTATTTATTTTACCTAGAATTAATTTATAAACTCTATTCCTACCTGGAGAAGTTTGATTAGCATTATAAATCTAACGTGCAATGGATACTGAAGGAACTTGAGCTTAAAAAAAAGGAGATGGGAAATTAGAGGGAGAAATCGAATTGAAATTGCAAGGCTGCCTGTGGTCCTGGAGGAGCTGGATATGGTCATGTTCCCTGAAAAATGTAGCCTATGTGGAATCTAGTTGTTTTATTTATACAGGTGTTCAAAACATGCTTAACCCAGATCTGGACATGTCTTAATTATTTAGGGGTGATAACAATAACAGAACTTTTTTTTTTAGTTGCAAAACTACACAATATTTTTTCCCTAATGTGACCCATGGAAATAAATATGTAGATCCCAGCCGGCAGCTGTAATTGTGGTTTTCGTTTTTGTGATGCACAAGATTTTGAGCCATTGCTAGGACCTGACTGATGAAACCATGCCCATGTGAACACAAATCTATCCTGCAAGCCAGGTGTCTATCAAATCCTTGGTCAAGCTTCTTGTGGCCACCCTGTGAACATTAGTAGAGCTGCTGCTTGCAGACTGTATTTCTGCAAAGTCCAAAACATTGGGATTTTCCTCCATTGGCAGACAAATGACTTAGGGGAAAAAAAGGAGATCTTTTCCTGAAGAGTGGTGACCAGTGTTGATGAAGTTTATTATTGAAATGGTTTTTTACTGCAGACCTATTTGAGGGCAGGGGATATTTCTATGGAATAAGATTTTTTTTTTATGTGTTATTCCCAGAGTGTTGCTTCTTGCAGTTGCCTCTAGGATTTGAGTCATTGGGGGAGGTCCTGGTCTGATTATTTTTTTTTTGTTTTGGTTGCTTTCCCAGCTGTTCCCCACTACGTGCTAAATGGGTCTTGTAACTTAAATGGACGCAGTTGTATGGATGAAAGAAGACAGCAAGAGAGAGAAGAAGTGAGGAAATATTTCATGAGGCAGTTGAAGTGAATGATTTTGCTGATTGGTGAGGTGGCAGGCGGCCATCTGCTCGCTCTCTGCATCCTTTCCAGCTGACCTTAGCCTTGTTCTTGGTGGGTTTCTCCTAGGGCCCATCACTATGGAAAGGGAAGACATTTACCACAAACAGATTCACAGCAGGTCACTCCTTTGTCTCAGACCTTCTCTCTCTATACTAGGTTGCTAAAGCCACCCTCGCATTATCTGTCCTTTTCCTAGAGCAAACGTTAATGGCCCCAGTGTCTCTGTGCTGCTGACGCAGGCAGAGGGTCCTTGAAAACAAGGCAATGACAGTGCAGAGCTGGCATTTTCCACCAGGTCTGCTAATTAATTAAGGTCACATGTCCCAGCTATTAGCTTGACCGTTGCTTTTCTCCATTAAGCAGACAGTGAAATGCCAGGGAAGGGAAGAGCAGTTCTCCCTTCCACAGAGCACCACCATGACACTGGGGTCATGGTCACAGGGTGCTGTTGAGCTGTGGGTATGCCAGCCTATTGATGAAACAGTATTTGCTGCTTCAAATAAGAAAATCTGGGTTATATGATGAGAAATTCTGCATGCTGGAGTGTTTCCCTGATTTTTCTAAGGGTGTGCTTTGATGAAGGTTTGCTAGAGAGCGAGATGTTACTAGCTAAGCTTGCTGGGTGCATGCTGGCAGAGCTGAGAAGAAGGCTTTAGTATTTTTAAATAAGCAACCATTGCCTCACTTTAAAAAAAATAATTATTTTAATCAAGACTTATTGTTAATGTGGAGGACATTCCAGTGCAGAGTATGTCATCGCTGCAATTGTCTAGACAGGTTACCAGTGTCCCTGTTAAGCAACCTCATCATTTATTTAGAGTTATTTATTATAATAAATGTAATTGGCTGCAGTAAGACGCGAACTCCACCGAGTCATATTTCAGATATCGCAGCTGTGTTGGTTGAATTTTCAGAATAAATAAAATGTTTGCAGCTGCAAATAGAGCAGCCTCTTACACTCCCACGTAGCTCCAGTTGGTGCTGTTCCTGGTAAAGGTACAAGAGGAGAAGATGCTCAGTTTTGGGGAGGAGGAGAAGGCGACATCCTTCGAGTCCCTGCAGGCTGCCTGACCTTGGATGGTGTTCTTGTTGGGGTATAGGAGCTGGTGTAATTTGCAGTCATTGCTGACTTCAGCAGGGCTAGGATAGTACCTCAGGTGCTGCATTTAAACTCTTTAAATGGAAAACATCCAGTCTGTCCAAGAAAATGGAGACTTTGTGGATTTGGTGTTTCTCACAGGGATCATGTTCTCTGCTGCAGGCCCATTGACTTTGGTAGAGTTACTTAAGATTTGCCTTTCTCAGTGGCTATGATGAAAATTTCGTGTGTATTTTTTCCCTGGAATTTTGTTGTGTGGCAGGAGCTTGCCAGCATCTGAACAGCTCCAGTTTACTGGGAGAAACAAGAAGCTTGCAGGTATCTGACTTCAGTCCAAAGGGAATGACTTCTTTATTGACCATTTACCCAAAATCCGAAGTTCTCTGAGCTATCTGGCCAAAGAGGAGAGGTTGTTAGTGAAGCTGAAGATCAACTCAGGAGAGAACTGACCAGAGGGAACAGTTTCCTTGCTCACCATTTCTGATTGGTGTTCAGCCTAGAAATGGTCCTTGCTCTTTCTCCCCTTGGAGTCTCAGGTCTGCCTCCTTCTGAGCGTGCTGTGGCTGCTGTCCTGGCTGTTAAGCCTCTCTCAGAAGCTTTCCAAAGCTCCTCTGTATGGATTCCACAAAGTTTTAGGCATGTGCTACTTGTATATGCCTGTCCTCTTGAGTGTATTGTGATTACTTCAACTCCTTGGCTCCAGGGACAAATATTTATCCTAAATGAGGTTTATCCATCACACCCATCTGTTTGGTGAGGTGGGGCCCAAGCCATATGCAGAAGATGACCTTGTATGCTGCCAAAGAATGGTGGAAAGCTTATCCAGTGGTGTATTTTATATATATACTGAGTGGCAGGATTCTGTATAGTAGATCTGTGTTGGTCTGATGGCTGCATCTGGTCAAAATGGTTGAGCTTGGCTAGACGTATGTTTTCTTTCCTATAGAACTTAATTTTATCAAAGTATGAAAGAACATTAAGTTTGGCATTTTATGAAATGACTTGAGGAGATTGAAGTTAGTTGTTCCCTGTAGCATTTGATAAAATACACAAAGGCCAGAAGGAATGAATGATTCACGTCTCAACTGTCAGCTGTGGTGGAAAAATGAGATGAAACTGGATTCATGATATAAAAATCTCTAAATCAGCACTGAAACTTGTCAAAATATAATTTCATCTTGTTAATGTTTAGTGGGTTATTGACTCAAAAGTAAATCATAAAGATTTGTAGAAGGAGAGCAAAACGGTGTTTTAGAGTGAGTGCTTATTTTTAGCTTGATTTTTTTTTTAAAGGAAGATTTCATAAAACTTCTCACTGTTATAAAGTTAACATGTTCTTGCTTCAGTAACGCCTGCCTGATTGCAGAATTTGAGGTTTAATCATGCACCATCAAATTCTATTTTCAAATTTAGAGTTAAAACAGTCTTTCAAGCTTAAGTTAACGTGCTCACTTTCATTTCAGTGCACATAGTGGCAGATAATTATTGTGTGTGCTGTATTTCTCTCATTAGTAGGTTAGTATTACAGCTTCTGCCAGACCACAAATAATTAAGGGTTACTTCAAGTATGACTTTAAAATAAAAAAAGAAAAGTAGTTCTGAGGAATCCTACACAGTGAGGTAATGAGTGTCTGCAGCAGAGCCCACATAAATGACTTAATGTGCCCAGATCAGCTGATAGTCAAACATAAAACCCACTCAAGCTTGTTAGCTAATCTCATCCATAGGACTAACTGCCTATTCTTCATGGATGTTAACCCAGTTATACTAACTTTTTAAGGTAAAAAACCCACATAAGTGGAAAAATTACATTTGAAAAGGGAGTAATAAATGAATCTTTCTGCTGTAATTAAACAGACTGTCGATTAAACAGACCTGTGGACTGATTCAGACACTGCTGTTCACCGTGTGCAACTGGTTTTTTCAACTGCCGCTATTGAATATGATTGACCAGCCACATCCTAAGCAAAAGCTGCTGGGATGGGGACTTTAAAATTTCTATGCCAGTGTGTGCATGCAGCAGATGGACTTGTAACAGTGTGGAGGGTGTACATGGACTGAAGGAGTGCTTACAAAACCCTCTTGTATCATTGACTTAGATGAGTTTGTGTCTAGCAATACATGCAAGTAATGCAGCATTTTAGGTCTGGAAATTCCTTTAGGATCCCTGGATGAAAAATACTCTATTGCTATGAATTACTTACAAGTAGTTTTGCTGGAACCCTAATGAAATAGCAAAACTTGAGTGGTTTGGGCTGTTCTTGGGCAGTGCAGGTGTGCCATGGCCATCCATCCTCCTCCTGTCTCCAGAAACAGTGTATAGAAGAAAATGCATAAGGGTCCAAAAAGTAGTGGGATGTGTAAGAAATAGTGCTCATCTTCAAAACCGGCTTGGCTGTCAGGGTCCCTCTGCTATGCAGATTTTTTTCAAGTGGTGTTTGCTTGGTTTTTTACTGCTAAAAAGCAGCGAAGTCTTGGGATCTAGCTGGTCTTCCCATTCTTTTGGAAGATGCTCCAAGGTGTGTGATGGTCTCACATTCAAAATGACATCAGTTGATACAGGAGAGCCCAGGACAACCAGGTCTGTTGGTGACATCAGCAGACACCTAAAGGAGCTGGAGGCTCCTGAAGGTACTTTTTTATTGAAAGTGTTCTTGTAGAAGAAGCAGAACTACTTTCCAGCTGGTTTTCTTTAACTATGTGGAAGATCTGGCTATGGAAGAAAGCTCAGAGGCTGGTTTTGCTTGGCTTGTGGATGCCGTGGGTAGCTTGGAGGTGGGATTCAGCTCTTCCCAGCAGAACTGGGAGATGACAGTCAGGAAAGGGGGGAAGGTTTTCCTGCATCCAAAGCCGAATAGCTAGTTGAGTAGAAAAGCAAAAAGGAATGGAAGACTATATCAATGGAGATGCATTTGAAATTGCTGGCTAGGAGAAGGACCTTTCTTCTCAGCTCTCTGAGTGGATATCAGCAGGACAAGATTCTTTTGCAGAGGTCAAGAAATGTGCTGTAATTGAGTTGTGCAATGAGCTGTCCCTGCGTAGAAGCTGCTACGTGTGGCTGGGTAGGGAAAGGCTGTTCTTTAAATCTTATGCGGAAAGAATCAGCAATCCTTAGATTCAGGCTGGTTGTGAGGATCTCAAGTGGTTTGTTAAAAGCATGTTTGATGAGTGTAGAGATGAAGGGAAGATGGGGAAAACAGCTGGAGAAAGTGCATTCGAGCCTGGGAGGGAAAAGTGTATGCAGGACAAGGGCAACAAGCTGGTGGAGAGCAGGAAGGTGGGCAGAGGTGGGCTGGGAGTCACAGGTACATGGAGTCATCACTCTGGGTACAGTGCTGGTCCCCAGAGCTTTGCATTTCTGGTGACAGATGTGGAGAACTAATGTGTTGTGTTGCCAAAAGGAACAAAAATCCTAATACTTTCCCACTGAGGATGCAGGGTGCTTGTACAAAAAGCTAGAGGAAAGGCAAGTGTTTAACAGTGAGGGTAGTTTGACCCACTGGTGGTTTTCTGTTTGTTCCCCCTCACTGGTTTGCTGAATTTTAGTAGGACTTTAATAAATGATGGAGACAAAGATACTGTGATTGATTTGCCTTGCAGCTATTTGGGAGCTGCTTTGTGGTGGTGGTGACTGCAGCTGGGGTGGGCAGGCATTAGGAGGAGTCTTTAGCAGAGAGATGCTCTTTGGAAAACCACATCAGCCTCCCTGGCTGTAACTAGTTTTTCCTTCCTATGTCCTACTTTGAACCTCTGATTAAATTTTGCTTATTTTAAAAAGGAGATGGCTTCTAAAAGAACTTGATGGTATATTAGTGAAACTAACTATTTGGTGTTGGCTGTGTCTGCTTTATCCTTTAGCAATGCTATTGAGACAAAGATCCTGTGATTTCCTTTCTCAGATTCTGCATAGGAGTTATAGAAGTAGGGGGAATTGTTCACTGCTTTCCTGTTAGCTTGTAACGTTCATACAATTGGAATTTGGCAGGATCTTCAATGTGGTAGCCGAGGTTAAAGTGACCAAAAGGCCTTTCCCAGGTTGCATGGTTCCGTTAAGTTAATGTATTCCAGTTTGAATCTCCCGGTTGGCTGCTGGCCTTGGCCCCCTCGCCACTCCCCGGGGGCTCTCCCATTGGTCCCTGCTCCCTGATCCCGCCTTTCCCCCCAGCCCTGGGAAAATCCCTGAGTGAGCCGTAGTCCTCGTATTTTGCCTTGCCACCCTTCGACTGTGAGGATGAAATAAAGTCGCTAGCCGGAATGAAGCAAGGCAAATACCCTTCCTATCTCTTTGCTATGGGCTTTAATACTGAACCTGCCTGTGCATCTGTGGGGGTGCGTGGGACCCTGTGGAGCCAGGCAGATACAGTATTATATGGCGCCTGAGCGTGGAGCAGCCTCGGACTGTCCACGAAGAGCGTCTCCAGCACAACTTCGTCACTGGAATTAAAAGTCACCTCTCTAGCTGCCATATTACCCCAAAGAAATCTCTTGAGTTCTATCAGGGATCTCAGCGGGGGGACCGGCAACCTTCTCCGAGGAAGAGAAGATCAGTCGAGTCAGTAGACTGCCCTCGAGACTTTTATCTGACCCTCTAGGGTAATATGGGTCACTTTTGTATCCTTTTCTGTTAATTTCCTTTTATCTCAAGGGTTAGGAAGAGAGGGAGATGGGGGCAAAATTCTCTCGTCCCCTATGGGAAGTCTTTCTCCCAATTCTAAAAGTCCTTGTTCGGGAAAATTTTCGTTATACCAGGGAAGGTTTAAAACACTTTTTTCAGTGGTTATTTAAGCAGTGGTTAGTTGAGTATTTAAAACACTTTGTATGATGGTTGTTTTTGTCGGGAAAAGGATATTTACTTTATAAGCTAGCAAAACCTATTGATACTTTTGTGAAACGGTTTAAAAATGTTGACCCCAGTTTAAAAGAACCTTTAACCGCATCCCTATCCCTGTATTCCTGTTCCCTCTCCCTTAAATCAAGGGAGACGGAGAGAAAGACCCTGCAAATGTGCACAGGCTTGCCACCGTTGTCTGCCTGCTTCCTCTCTGTTTGTTCCCTGCCCGGAGCAGCAATGGCCAGGCTACCCCGAGTTCTATCCCAAAACCCTTCCCTGTATGTAATCCCCCGGTTTTCCCTACTTCAGATTTACCCCAAAATTGCAATAGCAGCATGGTCCGACCCCCAATACCAGCTGTTCCCTTTGTTTTCAATTCTCCCGCGTCCACTCCGCAAAATGGCAGCGACCGCGTGGTGAGAGCGGCGCGTTTTTCGCCCGCGCTCGCTCCCCCTCCCCCACCTGCTCACGTTACTGTGCGCGGCCCCTCCGTCCCGAGCCCCTCCCATGCTTCGATAGGGGTTGCGTCGGGTCCTTCTCCTCCCGTCGGGAGTCCTCTGCCAGCGGCGGACACTGCCTCTCCCTTCTGTGCCCCTGTCCTCCCTATCAGCAGCCCAGCCCGTGAAAGCGAACCCACCTCGCGTTCCCATGCGGCCAAGACCAAGAGTGGGGGGGGTGGTGGCGGCCGCAAAGACTGCGGGGTGCTCGGGGACAGCGGCACGTCCGAGTACGCTGCCCTGCCTCCTTTCCTTTTACTGCACAAACATACCAAGCTTGCAAGAATGCGCGCTGAAGTGCAAAGCACTGTAAAAGCTGCAAGAAGCCCGCAGCGCTCGCACCTGCTTTGTCGAAAACAATCACAAAGCGTGTGCACCCGCCCACTCCAAGCCGAGCCAGCTTCAAGCCCCAGCAGCCCCAGCCCAAGCGTCGAGCAGGGGGGCAGTGAGCCCCCCGAGGAGCCAGCGGGGCCACCCCAGCTTCGCGACCCCAGCGCGTTCCAGCTGCGGTCGGGGAAGCCCCGAGCTGGAGTCCCAGAGTGGCGCAAGAGCCGAGCTCAGGGGAGCGTGCCAGAGTCACTGCCCAAGGGCACCCTAGAGCTAAGTCCCCATCACTGCTGCAGCCGTGCCTGCCCGCGACCCCCTGCCAGTTCATGCCTGGCTGCCCGCCCCCGCCGAAACAAAGGCACGCCCGACCCAGCCACGCGGCCGGCCCGAGACCGAAACCCGCGTGGCCGCTTGCTGCAGATCGCCTCAGTCGGCCACGTGGCGCGACACTTAAAGAGACAGTTCATTCTTGTTTTTAACCTCGTGGACTTATCTCTCCCTGCTGTGGCAGTGGGCTGGAGGCAGACCCTGCGGAGACATGCTGCCTCAGCCTGCTCCAGACGTTTCTTTACTACCGCGGCACTGAAAAACCACGCTTCTTCCCTGCCGCTGGCTCTGCTGCCGACATGCAAATGCCCTGAAGCTTCTAAGCAGCTGCTCTGAGCACCCAGCTGCGAAACTGCGCCCAAGTGCTGCCTTTCACCTCAGCTCCAGCCCTGCCCGCCTCCCCTGCCCCCGTCCTGGATGAAAAGCAGGAAAAGGGGGAAGACAGTAAGAGTGAAGTTGCAAAACCCCAAATCTTCCCAGAAAGCTGTGAAAACATCGTGAAAGAAGCAGTGAATCCAAGCAGTCCACAGGAGCAGCCAAAGAAACAGAACAGTGACTTCTCGGGTTCTTATGCGAGTGTGAAGACCAAAAGCAGCCAGAGCAAGCAGAAAAGAAACCAAAAGCCACAGATGACACCTGGAACCTGCCAGACAAAAACAGATCCTGCTCCAACCCTGCAAACATCATTGCTGCAGACACAACACCAACTAAGATAAACAAGGCGGGGTTAAAAGATGAAACCACTATTGCCTGGAAAAGAAGACGACGAAAACCAGCACAGATGTCCAGTATAGAAACAGACACACCATCGAACTGCAGACAAAACTTCAAACAGATAAGTCAAAACACCTGTGGTGTCTGCCCAAATCATAACCCTTCAGTTGTTTTCCAAACAGTTAATGTTCCCTATTACCACCCTTCTGCTTTGCCTGTCCCATAACTACACTCCCCAAAATTCCTATTAAGATGCTTTTTGTTAACTTGCACCCTTCTCTTTATTTACTGTTATCCATTCCCTAGCCATGTGTTCCCATGCCCCTGTTACCTTTATGCCATTCCCCTTTCCCCAGACTTGAAGTAAGAGAAGGGGGAAGAGGGGAAAGGCCCTCCCCAATTTTGAAATTGCGAAATTTTAACTCTTGTTTGAACCCCCAGCAGAAGCCACTGCCAAAGCCTGTGCCTGCACTCACCACGATGATGTCAGGCAACCAACACCTATCACCCTGCTGTCCTCTGGATGCTCCTGGTACCACCGGCAGTGAACGTTTGAACTTTGCCACAGCCCAAAGAAAACTGTGCTGCTTCAGCTTCACCTCTGCCTGTGAGAGCATCCACTCCAGCATCCAGAGAGAAAATCCTGTGAAAGATTTGAGGACTTGCTGAGACACTGGGTTGGGGGTGTTTCTGATTGCTATTGTTAGTTTATGTATGTTTAGTTTGTTGGGACACTGGGCTTTGGGTGCTTCTGATCATTTTTGTTGTTTTGTGTATGTTTGGTTGTTTGGGATATGGGTGTTGGGATCCCTGGGAGAGGCCTCCTTGTTTAATACAGAAAGGAGGAATTGTGGTAGCCGAGGTTAAAGTGACCAAAAGGCCTTTCCCAGGTTGCATGGTTCCGTTAAGTTAATGTATTCCAGTTTGAATCTCCCGGTTGGCTGCTGGCCTTGGCCCCCTCGCCACTCCCCCGGGGCTCTCCCGTTGGTCCTTGATCCCGCCTTTCCCCCCAGCCCTGGGAAAATCCCTGAGTGAGCCGTTGTCCTCGTATTTTGCCTTGCCACCCTTCGACTGTGAGGATGAAATAAAGTCGCTAGCCGGAATGAAGCAAAAGCAAATACCCTTCCTATCTCTTTGCTATGGGCTTTAATACTGAACCTGCCTGTGCATCTGTGGGGGTGTGTGGGACCCCGTGGAGCCAGGCAGATATAGCATTACTTCAATATATATAATCTGTCACAGAAATATTCTTGAATTGCAAGGTGAAGAGCTGCAGTAGTACTTTGGGGAGATGCATTTCTCCCTTCTTTTGCTTTTGGGGGTTTTTTTTTTCGGGGGGGGCTCTTGTTTTGTTTTTGGTTTGGGGTTTTTTTCCCTTGGTGTTAATATTGAATGAGTGCTGCTTTGAAAAACAAAATTACATTCAGGTGTCCAGAACCAGTAACCAACATACAGCAGTTGAAACAGTGTGACCATGGCCAGGCAGAGGAAGGGGATCATTCATCATGCTCGCAGTTTGTTAGAGAGATAATGTTTGAGGAAATTAAAGCGTGGTGCAGAACTGCTCAGGGGTGCTTTTCCTGCACCGTGCATATGCTCATGCTTTATTTGCCATTATTCTGCTGTAATGTACGTTTGGCTGCTAGCAAGCACATGAAAATCTAATATCAGGCTCAAACTGTGCTCTTTTATTTATAAACAGCTTTTCTTTTGCTTTATGCTGATAGAGCATGATACAGAGACATCTTGCCATAGACTATGTCAGTATAAGGTGCCAAGAATGAAGAGGAAACATTTTATGTGATTAAACAGCTGAGACGGTCTGACAGATGTTTGCCTGACAGAGTCTGCATGAAAGGCAGCGATGCTCAGATCTGGTTGGTGCTCATGCGTGTGTTTATGCCCCAAATTCAGGGAGAGGTGTTAACAGCTGGCTGTATCACATGGGCTCCTGGAACCCCTTCCTGTGTGTTGTACAGTGGGTCTGAGTGTGCTTGGTGTGGGCTCTGTTCCTGATGCTGAGCTACCTGCAAAGTCCTTCCCCCTTCCAGCCCCAACAGCTTTCTCTCCTCTCCAGTCTTCCTTTTTCTTAGCATCATCGCTTTTGTTTTCTGGCTCCTGACTCTGTTTCTTTCTTGTACTTCAGGAAGTGGTTACTGGTTTCAGTGAAGGCTTTTGACACAGATCTTGCCAAAATAAGATCACACTGAAGGTACTGGTTCTCACCTCTTGGCTGCAGCTGAATGTCCGTCCACTTTAATTCCCAACCAGAGGTTTGTGTGCTTTAAGGGCAGTTTATGTTGGGGTTTTGATGGTTTTTGACTATTAAAATAGCTTTAATTTGAAGTTTGAATTCAAGATAATACACCTATGGCTTTGGAAAAATTGCGGTTGATTATTTCACATTCTGATGTAGGTGGTAGAAAGGCCCTAAATATTTTGAAGCTGTATTTGGAGAATTTATAAAAATTAATTCACACCTGTCCAAGCTAGTCTGTTTGGCTTTTTTTCCTCAGATTAATAGGGCAGGATGGATCTTTTTGTGATGTATAATCAAGGTGGAAATTTATTTTGAGTCAGACTGCAAAGGTATAATCCCCTTCAGGGATTATGGTACATTTTGCATATTGCCTCCAAGTGACTATCCAAGTTTTCAATGGATGCTTTAACCCTGCTGCTATCTGTAGCACTTTGGAAAGCATTCATTGATAGAACTGGATTTTACCAACAGCTTTGCAAAAACCTGAAGGAAGGTGAGATGCCTGGGAGAACAAGGAACATTATTGCCTACGAAGACATTGCGATTCTGTCAACTGCAGTGATGAAAAAAGGACGCCTACCTTGTGTGCCAGAAGTACTCATAACTCATTTGGGGTTGAGTTCAACCCCAACAGCCTGTGTTTGTTTTTCCAGCCCAGCTCTCTGCTTGTAAACAGGTGGTTGTGTTGGAGTAAACCAGTCATGGTTTGCCATTAAATCTTAATTAGTTAACAAATGGTAATGTGTTACGTTATATCTGTTTAGTCTCATTTACATGGGGTGGAAGGTAGTGTGAAGGCTTTATTTGTTGGTGCTTGGCTAAGAGGATTAGATGTGGCTGTGCAGAGGTGGGGGCAGATGATGGGGAGCTGGGGTGGTGGAAGAGCATCTGCCATAGTACTGCTTATGCCATAAACACTTTTTTAAAAGAAACCCCCTCTTTATCCTGCAGTGTTTGGGTTGAAGGAAGCACATTTATTCCTTTTGACTTGGTTGTGGGAGAATGCTAAATAATTGCTTCATCCTACCAAAGGCAGTCGGTGAACAGGGTGGAGAGATAGCACAAAGGCTAAATAAGTGTAAATGGTTTAAGTGTTTCTAATTTATGGCACAGCGCTCACAGGGGAATATGCTCAGTAAGACCCGCAGCATCTTTCCTATTGAATGAACGGATTAATGATGGCAAAGTCTGCTGTGTTAGGGACTTGGGTGAGGTCACTCCTTGTCTTTGGCCATAGGAAATACTTCAGCTGGAAAAGCCACTATTTCCTTGCGGCTGCTTTGGATTCTACTTTTACAGTTGAGAGAGCAGACTCTTTTACTGGGATGGTTTTGGAAAATATTTAATTAAGCGGCTCTAATGAGGGGCCATTATAACTGCAAACGGAATTATTGTTACCATCATTTCAGCAGTTAACATTTTAAGGGCAGTTGTTCACATACTGTTCAGTAATTAGGGCCCAATTCACTGTGGAAAAATTGTAGCTGGGCTGCTGCTGCAAGTGTAACACAGAAAGGAACATTTGAAAGGAAGTCATTCTTCACAGGGTATGCAGTGGACACATGGACCCATCTCTTTTCAACACTACATGGTCTCCTATAAGTGCAGGCTGTAAAGGTTCAGATCCCAGAAGTGGTGTGGGCTGCTGTGCCATATGTACGATAGGCTTATTCACTCTCACAAGTACTGCGAAATTGTCATGGTCCTTTTATAGGTGTGCCGAGCAGAGGTTTGGGACAGAACTGTGGAAACTCGTACTTGTGGCACAGCTGCTCTAATGATCACAGTCTATGGCAGTTCTGCAGACTTAGTGGTATTGTGATATTAATGGCCAGGTGAGCCTTTGAGCCTCCTAGGAAATTAAACAGTACTAGCAGGGGAAAAGCGCAAATTACCTCTCTGCTCTTGGTAAGAAGCAGCACCTTACACAGCTTGATGCAAATTGTTTCTAGTTAAGGAATGTTTTAAAATGCAACTCTGCAGGGTTGCTGAGCTGTAGCTATAGTTAGAACTGCAACTATAGATAGCATTAAATTTATTTAAGTGCTTATGAAGTTTGCCATTTCCTCCGAGACTTATTTTAGAGCAAGTCTAGCAGAATTTTTGAGCATCTTTGTGCACCTCATATTCAAGCACGTTTGCACTGCTGAGGCTGGGCAAGAATGCAGAGTTCTGTCAGTGTCTGGCTGAGTGGGTGCTTTGCTTCCTTGGTCTGATTTGGGATGGTCCTGCAGAAGCTGTGTGGTTGTAGCAGCCTTCCTGCTGGTCCTGGTCCTGGCAGGGTGGCAAAGTGTGCCTGGAGCACAGGGCTCTGCTTTCACAGGGAACCATGTCTGGTATTAAAATAACTTTGTGTCGATCTCATGCTGGTTCATGTAGTTTTGCTTTCTGGATTAGAGTGTATTCTGCAACTCTTGGTTGGTAAATCCTCTTTCTAAGCAGGGGAGGAAGAGCTTTAGCTCAAGAATGGGGCTTGGTGGCAGCACCAAGGAGCTCTGGAAAATGCTGGGTGCCACATCTAAGCCCTGAGACTGTGAATTTTCTTGTATTTACTCCAATTTAAGTAAATGTCATCTCTCCTGAGAGCAGGTGGATAACTTTTATTGGATCTGGGCAAGGCTTTTTCCAGGTAGCAGTGGTTTGATCATGGCAGAGGACATGGTAGAAAGTCATTAGTGCTCCAGAAGATGTGTTGTCAGGTGGCTGTCGTGGTGGTGGGAGATCAGGGTGTCCCTGTCCACTGACTCTGGGAGCACATGACCTGTTGTTACAGGACCATCCCTTGGAAAGTGGGTCTAGGGGTTGGGGTCAGGGTCCCTAGATGGGTTTCTGGATGGAGAGCTGGTTTCTTGCAAGGCCCTGCTGTCCTGCAGAGCAGCTTTCCTCTGCTCTGTGGTAGGAACCACAAATAAATGGGAATTCTCTTTGGCACCATGTTGGAGCTCTGGGAGAGGCAGGCAGTGAAGTGCTGTGTCATTTTGGTCTGAGAAATGGTGTTTTTCCAAGAGAAAGGGGATACGTCTCCTGCCATGAACAGCAGCTCGTGCAGAGAGAATTAGAGATGCCTTCAGAGACCTGTGAGCCAGCCAAGGACGATAGTAGCCCCAGGGGGTTGTGCTGGGGTACGGAGGGAGCTGGTGCTGTGTTGCTTCCTTGCAGGCTTGTTCCTGGAGCTAAGGCAGAAACATATCTAGCAGTGAACTGAAAAACCTCTTTAGGTTAACATTTCCCATCCAGGGAATACCCTAGAGCTGAAATACCCTAGAGTCCATACCCTAGAGCTGAAATCTTGCTTTGCCTGCAGGATAGAGTCAGGACAGGCACAACCATCTCGTGTGAGAGCTCCTCCACTGCTGTGCTACAAGAAACAAGCCAAGATTTCCAGCTGTGGAGAAACTGATGCTTTTTTCCATTCCCATACTAAGCAATCTGCCAGCAAAGGAATTTATGATAATGAAAATATTTTTTGTGCGAAGTGCAGTAGCACAGAGCAATAAAACCCCATAATTGCAGCAAGAATATTCCACATTAAACCAAACTATCAATTATAGTTTGCACAGAGGTTTGCTAGACTAAAAAGGTGGTGCTTTCATGTGAAAAAATATTCATTATCTTCTTTCAAACACACCTTAATTGCCAACATCAAAATTATTAATTAAGCAATACATCTTGCAAAACTGGATTGGCTCATCCAGTGCATATGGAATGTGGTAAGAAAGGCATGGGGAGCATACAAGTCCCTGGATCCTTGCAAGGGAGAGCTGTCTATGAAGTCTGTACTTGGAGTTGATTTTATGGCAAATGTAATTTTTTGGGGTGTTGTGTATTTAATTTGGCAGCAAAGCCGTAACAGAAACAGTGACAAATTCTTCAGCCAGTCCTTTTCCTAAGGTTTCCTGTTTGGCAAACCCTCTGATCCTGCAGCCGGCTCTGGGGGTGGCCAGGCTTTGTGCTGGGCATCACTGCTGCCAGATCTCCCTGTCCCTGGGGCTTAGCCCGAGGTGGTCCAGGTGCTCTGAAATGTGATTTAGAAACATCCCTAACAAGTGTAGTTGGAGCAAAAAAAGGCAAGGAGAGAATCTTAGTTCTGTTTTGCTCGTCTGTCCCCACCCCAGCTGTATCTGTGCTGCTGGCTTCCAGTACCATTCTGAAAAGCACAACTGCTTTGAAAAACAGAGCTATCCTGCTTGAGGCATTCCATGTTTTCATGCTAGCAGAGGCCTTGGATAAAATTAAATTTTAAGACTACTGGTTGAGACCTGGAAATTTAATTTCTTTAGCTTCTGATAACTCAGTCCTTGCTCAAAAATGGCTTTTGTGTATAATGTGGTTGGTCAGCATCATATCTGATTAGTGCAAGGAGAATCTCAGACTTGCTCTGTTGTGCATCAGATGCTTGTTTTTATCTTTCTGTTTTCCTTCTCCTTTGTTTTATCACTCAGGAATGTCCCCAAATTAATGGTGAAAAGCTATCACACAGAATGGTCCTCACGGTTACAGATGAGACTTGAGAGTACAGTTGGATCCATGGGTATCCAGCTTACGCTGAGCCAACCAGACCTTTCCTCTCCAGGCACCCCAGTGCACCCTCCCCGGGCAGCAACTCCCCTCACTCTCTGTTGATGTGCTTAAAGCCCTTTCTGTGCTTGACCCTGATTTTATTATATGTGTGAACATGCCATGATAACGATGAATAAGTTTTTTTCCTCTATATATGATTTTAGAGAATGCTATTATCTTCTGTTTCCCACTAGCTCTGGAGGAAACTATGCCTCTAAAGTATTTGTCTAATCAATTTGCAAAGACATCTTTATTGCCCTTGGTGGATCATAAAGACTGCTTTCCAAGGGAATGTTTACTGTAAAAGCTAATGAAGACATCATTGCTTTCTGTGGCATCTTGTAGCTTGTTCTCCAGCAAGAGTGATTGACTTCTTGTTGTGGCTGTATTTTAGCTTCTAGGTGTGTGTTTTAATGATTTTTTTTTCTCCTCAGGTTGTTAATGGTAGAGTTGGTGGATTGGACAAAGGCAGCATTGTCTAAACTGGCAGGGCTTGCAGCAGGCAGGGAGGATGTCTGGGTGCTCTCTTTGCTTTCCAGGTTTTCTTTGCATAAGAAAGTGCTATTGTATGCATCACTTAAAATTAGATATTTAATAATTTTTTTAAGATTTTGTCTCCCACATCTCAGTGCAGGTAGGGTGTTCCAAATTACACTTTTACAAGTACAGATTTTGCACTTCGCATTCTCAAGAGCATGGAAGCGTGATTCATGTAAAAGATTGTCAAACAGCATTAATCACTGTTGATTTCTTACCTGTTCGTGCCTTCCCTTTTCCTAGAGGGCTGTTGTGCTTGCACTGGCCCGTCAACTTCTGTGCAGTGGATAAAGTCTTACACCTTTCTTGGTGCCCTCTTGCCCTGTGTTTTAAAGAAGTGAAGAGCCAGGGAACTGCTCCTCTGGGATTATTGAGTAGCTTTAGTCACAGTGGAGAGAAATAATGGGAGGAGAGAATAAGCATATTCTATTTGATGCCATTGCTTTGCTGCCACATGTGCTAAACTATGCACGCAAGACAAGTGGTTTTACATCTAATGTATATTTTCAGCTGGCGTGGCCTTTGTGACACATAAGTGACATAAGGTGAACAAACTGCTTATTAAGGTAAGACAATGAAGGCCCAATTTTAAAAGGTTAAGATGTACTAGGAAGTATCAGAGCATCCTCCAAGTCATTAATGCTGTACAGAATGCAAAGCAAGTGGTATTTTGAAAGGCCACTGTAACCTTTTCAAGCATGAAGCATGCTAAAAGGAATATATTTCCTTACTGCCTTGAAAAGGAAAATCAGTCTTAAAAAGCCTTAGTTTTTATTTGTTTAAAAAAAGAAACAAATTTGGTGCATAAAGAGAGAGGGAGGATCCTTAAAGCTAAGTGAGCAGTGAGCTGTCTGCAGCAAGGGAGCAGCCCTGGAAATCTGTAAGTGATGTGAGATGTGGAACTTTATTTATTAAAGAGAAAAATATTCTCACTGTTGTATTTCTCCCCCAAATTCTTACCTGTGTTTTAAACTTTGCATAAGCTTGGTTTTGGCTCTATTCAAAGCAGCAAAACGTGGTTGGATGAATGTATGGTGTGGGATCTCTGCACCTGTTTGCAGTGGGGAGCAGAGGTGAGGAGGCTGCAGAACGTAGCAGGAAGGGGCAGCTTCACCCATCCTTTGTGTTGGCAATGTCCTGAGCTTCAGAATCTGAAGTATTGAAGCAGCAGTTAGTTCAGTTGGGCGGGGGAAGGGGGGGGGGGGGCGAGAAACAGGAGACAAGTCTTCAGGCAAACAAGCTGCAAAGACATGAAAAGCGTTTGTATATACCATAAAGCTTGTCTGGTCCTTTGAGTTAGTGTGTTTGGTCTTATCTAAAGGACAACAGCTCCCTACAGAGCCAGCCTTGCTGTCCTGTGCTGTCACACAGCAGCACCACTGCCCCCACACAGCAGGTCTCTGTGTTTCCAAGCCTGGCACATCTCGTTACCTGCTAGCACCTGAGAGCAGGAACAGCCCATTTATTTCTGCCCCAGGGATGCTGCAGCCATGCACCCATCCACTAAGTGTCTTGGGGCAGCAGTAGTGCTGAACAGTGATGGACCTGCTGCCCCACTTCAGATCTGTTAGGATGACTTGGGCAAGACCACGCTTCAAGGTGCTGTGGAAGTCCAGTCGTACCTCCTCCTAGCATGGTACAACTTGAGGACTGTTTTTTGGGGATGTTGTTCCCCAGCCTGCTTTGCATTTTAACAGAGAAGGTTGTGAAGAGTTAACAAGCCTCCTGAGACTTGAGGAAGCCCCCAGGTTGCCTTTTGCTGAAGTCAACTTACCTGTTAGACGGCCACGCTGCATTGAAGCAGCTGGGCTTTGCAGCAGGCATCTTGCTTTTGTTGCTGAGAAGGTCTTCATGAAACAAATTAACCAGATCCAAGTACTGACTTAAGCCCCCTGGGAAGATAACAGACTGTCTTGCCGTAAGTTAAATATGAGCTCTATGAAAGAATAATTTAAGTGCTACTTGTAGTCTGTCCTTGGCATCTGTTGGCTGAATGGCCTCTTCAAATATACACTAGTGCTCCAACTTCTCTTGCTGTAGCTAAGCTCCTGATTGCAGGATGCTTTTTACTCCTGACTATTCAGCCTCTGACTCTTGCAGTGTCAGTGGAATTAAAGAGCATAAAGAGCAGGGTTTTACAGTCAGTGCTGCTGCTTTTGCTCATGAATCCTGAAAGCTGCTCTGGAAGAGCAGAGGTTTTGTGTGTGGAGGGAAGAGATGAATTAAAATATTTTATCCCCTCCTGAACACAGAGAAAGAGAGTCCTTATGTTTAGATGATGTCATTCAGTGGGTATCTAAAGGCTGAGTGATGTGCAGTGTGCCAGGGTTTTCAGTACATGTCGCATGGGAGCAGGGCTATTTTGCTTTTCTGAGGGGATGGGGGAGATTTTGGTCTATCTGGGGTTTCTCCAAGTTTTGAATTTGGTTTGCAAGCTAAGTTGTGCAGACTTGCAACCAGGCAGTTGTCACCCAGATCTCTCCTTTCATACTTTACAGGTTCATCATCCACCTCTAGTTCTCAGTTTCCTGAAAACCAGTGGCAATTTCAGTGTCCTTGTTTTGGAACTCCTGTGGGACTGCTCCCAGTGTGACACATTCAACAATCAGATCATAAAAGTGAAGTCTAGAACACGCAAGGAAGGGACAAAGCAAGCATCTTGGCAGCTCACCAGCCTCGCTATCTTTCTTGGCTGAGGCTTGCAAGCATCAAGGTGCGCTCCTGTGTGGTGGAACAGTGGTTTAATGTTTGATAGTGATCAGATCAGGAGTAGAGCAGAGCACCAGGCATCTGACAGGTTGTCAAACCTGTCATATCCCAGCCTTTTCTTCCCCTTGACAAGGTTAGCCACTAACTGACAAGGGTACACTTTGCCAGGATGGCAGCAGAGCCTTTAGGAGGAAGAAAAACGCTTTCAAAAATGAGTTCAGCTGCTTTCCGTGTATCACAACATCTCTGCACAAAGCTGCATTCTCAGATGCGCCTTTGCAATGACTTTGAATATTTTCCTTTCTCCACTTCCCTATTACTGGAAAAACAAACACACACAGAGCCTTCTCCACAGGCTGCAGGTGCCCATTGCATAAGGCATGGGGCAGGATTGCAGGGCCATAAACATCCTTTGTGGTGGCTCCTGGTGTGGGGTGGATGTCTGCAGTCTGAGCACCAGGTGCACACAGCCATGAAAACCCACCTCTGGTGACACTGGTGTTACAGATGAGGCGAGTTTGGAAAGGGATGAACTTCTTGTCTGAACTGGAGAGGTTTTTCTCGTGAACCTTTCCTCCCCTACCCACCCTTGCCTCTGTTCTGTTTTTCAGGATATTGAAGGGGTGAAAGTGCCACAGTGTCCATCTATTCACAGCCCACAGTGCTGACTGCTGTGTTGGTAAAACAGTTCCAACTAAATATTTTTTTTAAATGTGCTTTTAATACTCCCTCACCCCTAAGTGTCTGTGACTTTTGCAAGGCATCTTGGCCCTAGGATTTTGTGATGCAGCCCAGTGCATGTTTCTGTTGCACACTTTTCCCTACCGTGTGCACATAATCATACATAAATGCATGTGCCCTCGATTCACTTTTCCCAAACTGTGGCCAACCTCAGTCACATTAATATTAAAACTATAGGTTTGCAAAACCTTTGTGGTATCTGCATTTGCTGTAGGAGTGGAAGGATGTTTGTTAATCCTTTTCCCATGACGCACTTTTTACTACCTTGGATCTGGTATAGTTTTCACACCTTCGAATCAAAATCATAAAGATGATCATCATAAGGCATAAAAAGTTAGCATGCTCTTACCTATTTTAATTTTGTTTGAAGATGCCATCTGCTTTTCTGAATATGGCAGGTAGCTGAAGCAGGAGAATGTACCAGTTGGGAACTGCAGAAGCAAAACAACAGTGTATTTCTTGTGGCTGATGGATCATTATTTTATGTGCTGGTTAAGTGAGAAACCTGTGCATTCCAGTAGATCCTTTCTGCAGAGTTCATCCAACAGCCTTTCCAGGCTCTGAGCTCTAATTGCAGCCCTGCTTTTCTCTAAATACCAAACGCCTGATAATTGTATCCAGACAGAAGCAGATACGTGAGTGCTTTTGCAGGGTAGGTTAGTTGCACAAATTTCTCTCTTGGGAATAAGTCACGCTTGTACCTTCTATGTCGGTTTCTTGGAAGGATGAAGGCTGCTTTCCTGCCTCTCTGCTCTGGGAAATGCCACTGGGATGTTACTTAACCTGTGGGTGAGGATGCACTTGCTGTGATCTCAGCTATGGGACAGATCCCAGCCTTTGCATGTGCATGATCTGCATGGGTCAGTGGCTTGGGATTAGGCCTGAACTGCAAGACTTCAAATTAACGTGATTATTCTTCTGCTGAAAGTGATTATTTTTCTGCTGAGGTATTATGACAACAGAGTGGGTGTGTTATGTAGAAAGCTGCATATTTGGAGTACTCACTGTTGTTTGCCATCAGATCCAGAGAGAAATAAACTGGTTTTGCTAGCTATTTTATTAGAAAGGCAAGAAGCATCTGCTTAGCTGCGCATTGGTGTGCAAGTTTGTTGTTTGATATTCATCATGGTGCTGTAAGCATCTGTTGACAGGTGGGAAGAGCTCTTGGTGAGCAGTCTTGTGGCCTTGTTGCCTTCCTGGATATAGCTGCTGCCCGGGAGGCTGACAGGTTAGGGGAAAACCACTGCTTTTTGCTGTGCAGAAATCTGTTTGTATGGATGGATACAGACTGACCCAAGCAGCTAAGACAGACATTAAATAAATGCCCTTGGCTTCAGAATGAAGAGCTAAAGCTGAGCTGCTGTCATGCTAGTGCTGTGCAGGAGCATGTTTTTAAAAGTGATAATATATGAGAGTTGTTTCACTAGGTTTAGTTTCCATGTCATGTTATGGATTCAGTTTAACTCTGGAAGCTGATACTCATCTAATGAAACCGGAATTAGTGTCCAGCCAAGTGAAATAACTGTCTTTGGAGGAGAGTGAGAGGATATTGGGCTCTGTAAGGTATTTGCCGTGAATAGGGTAGCTTCTTTGTGGGAATAGAAAGCGAGAACATTCAAGTGAGTTTCATGGTGTCTTGGTACTTCTCAACTTTCCGTGTTCTTGGTGACTAAATAAGCTAAAAGACTTTAGAAAGAAAAAGAAAAAAGTTCCTCTTTTGACAAAATGCTGTATATCTACTGTATGTCTTCAGAATGTATGAAGACAGTCTTTGACCTGCACAAATATCAGAGGTCCATACAGTTGCTTCAAGGTCACTTGAATAACCCTGTAGAATAATATGCTGGCATTGCCTTTGACAGATTGCCTGGAGATTTGCTTGCTGAAGCTAGTCTTCAGAGCCACTGTGTCTTGGTAGCAAAGACTGTAATAAAATTGTTTGATTCAAAACAGACCGTTCTTCATTTTGACTCGTAATCAATAACTGTCTGTGGCTGGTGTTGCCTCAGACTGTCTCATGGGGACATATTGTACAGTGGAGTCCTGTATGCTAATCTGTCTCTATAAATAAAGATCCATCTATGTGAAGACTCATACATCCTTCTGGGGCTGGTGGAGAGCTAGGGGCTAAGAGGGGAGATCTTGTTGTTCAGAGCCTTGGTAGACTTTGGTTAATTTGTATTCTGGATCTGCTTTTTCCTGAAGGGAGACAGGATTTAGTACTTTTAGCTGGACAAGTGGTATGTTTGCCATGTCTGTGGCAAATGTCTTTGCGTTCCTCGTGGCTGAATAAAACAACAGCCAGTGTTTCTGGCAAACATGCATAGATGACAAGTTCTGGCCAGCCCCTCTTGAGTGTGGTGGAGTAACAGCACATGGGATCTTGTCCCTGCAACCAGGGAGGCCAAGTCAGTGGTGCTCAGTGCCATCTTTGGGTCGGCTCTTGGTGGGTACACAGGGATGGGTTTGGGGACAGCACAAACCTGCGGCAGTGCTTCCTCAACGTCTCGCCTTGACAGGACCGTGTGTCCCAGTGGCACCTTGCTGCCTTCCAGTGAGATGCTGGTTGGTGATAAGGATTTATTTAGGGATGTGGCTAAGTGCCACAGGAGTCTGACTGGTTCCACGTGTCCCAGTTTAGCACTGTAGACGCCAGGAGGGAGCTGTGGGCAGAGCATCCTGGTCGAAACGTGAGGCTCGTGTGGGATCTGCTGACTTACAACTTGCTTCTGCTCTTGTGGAGTTGTGGGATTTTTTTTAAAGATGTTTGCAAAGGCTTCTTTATATGGACATCTGAGGGAGAGGCTGGCAGTATGGTGGGAGGATATTGAGTTACTTTGGGCTGCAGGACACAGTGTCTGTGGAGCAGATGAGTCTCTATTTATACATGCAGCTGATGGTGGGCGTGCGGAAGCTCTCGGGCTCCTCTGTGAGCTGTTGTCTGTGCTGATAGGAAACAGCCAGATGGATACTGGGGAGGTCAGAGATGCTCTCTCATCCCAAAGTAGGGCTGTACGTAATAGCTGGTATATTTGCTGTCCTGTTGCTAACTCTTGCTGCAGCATGTGCATGATGTGACTTAGATGCAGCAGTCGCCTTGAATGCCACAGTCCAACCAGAAAGGCATGGCTGCCATGAGATGTAGGAAAAGGGTTGTATGATGGTGGTGTGGGGTTATTCCTGCAGTCCTGCTCCCTCATGGGCTCAGAGGGGTTTTAGGCACAGCCCAGCAAGGAGGAAGGCCACGTGCCTCGTGCTGGGGAGGGAGCAGGGTGGCCATGCGTGGCTGAGCTCCAGAAGAGCAGGCGAGTGCGTTGGTGGCTGCTGCTGGATGATAATGAATATGAAACAGGCGCAGCAGAACATGGATCTAACTCAGTGTCTGCCTACGCTGTTTCAGACCATGGCTTGAAGAGCATTTCTCTCCATCAGCTGAGGCTGCCTCTGCTCTGCTGCTTTCCTCATCACAGCTCTATAGAGAACCAGGCTGGGGAGTCAATGCAGAGTAAAAATAACTGAGCTGGAAGAGAGAATGCAGCTATGGCACACCATACCACTGAGGGAAATGCTTGCCAAAATGTGCCTGCAGGGGTGAAGCAAGAACATGCACGTTTTGAGTCTTAGATGGCATGCGAAAACCAACCAAGAGCTGTTTTTCTGGTTTTACACTTCTTTTTTGCTGTTTTTGGAGTGTCTCTTCCTTTATATGAGCTCTCTTTCACTGCAGGGGAGGCTTATGATTGGTATATTGAGATATCCTGCCTCTGGACAGTTATCTTACAATGTGGGGTGATGCTCCAAAATGTGCGGCTTTGGGATCTTTCTCCCTTTGGCTGTTAGATTCCACGCTTAAATTGCATAGCTGGCAGTAAATGCTGCCAAAATGTCTTGTAGATGGAGCAGCTTCATAAGAGCTTTAGTGCCACAACCTTTCCCAACCCCTGCAGTTACATTTTAATTCAGTATTTCACTGGAGTTTCCGAATAATTCTAAATTAATAGGGACCAGATTGCAGGGGAAGAGCTGGCATCATTCTCTGTTTGCTTACGGAGTCTTCTGCACTGCAGATACCCAGTCAATACACACAGCTGGGAAACCAGGTTTTCTCCGAGGACAGCTGAACAATTCCTGTTAGAGCCCATCCAGAGTTTAAATGTTGAAACAGCTCCTAGGCAGGGAGCTGCAATGAGGGACATGTTACACGTTGGAGGGGAAGAGAAGGGTGTGGGAAGGGAAGGCAGAGAGAAAAGCACAATGTTGTTTCCATCTTTAGTTTAAGAGTGTTGTTAACAAGCAGCAAAGCAGCTACAGGAAAGGTCCTCTGCTATCATGCCTGGCTCTGACCTTTTGAGTTTATGGATTGTGAGCAGGCATGCAGTGATGTCAGGGGGGCTGTGTCATTTGGGGTGCCTGTGGTGCTTCTGCCTTGGCATGAAGGCTGCACTTAGTTCTGCATCCACAGGAATCCCTGCAAGCTCATCCATGGAGAGCTGTGGGCACCTTCCCCTTGCCCTCATCACCGTGCTTGTAGTTTTGTCCTGGCTCTGGCCAGCTGTGACTTTAGCTGAGCCGTCTCCTTGCCACAGGGACTCAATTATCCTCCCCAATGGCAGGGCTGAGGGGTTTTCTGCCAGGGGCTGGCTGGAGCTGTGCGTGGCTTGAGGCTGGGTTGCCAGCTTCCCAGACAATCCTTGAGCAATGGGCATATAAAAGGATGGTTAAAATTTCATAGATTCCTCCAGAGACAGGATTTCACCCCTTTTGCTTAAAAACGATAAGGGGAGCAAAGCACAGCACCAATAGTCTAGTGATGGACAGACTTGTGTAAGACTTCGGTGTGTTGGGCTTCATGGATTTAAACCACTGGATTTAGTCACAACAAATGAAGGCAACAGCCTTCATTTAAATAATTGACTTGAATCTTGGGTTTGCATTTATATTTATTTAAGTGATTCTCATGGGCTAGTAGCCATAAAACACACCGAGGAAGAGAGGCTGTGCTACATTGGATTTGGTGTTCCCTCTTTCTTATCCAGGAAAAAATCCAGTGTCCATGCATACATATTTAATAAGTCGTATAGATTTATATGTGTGCGTTAGGATTTGTAACATTCTTGATATACTAATTACTGTTGTTTTGCCTGTGATTTTGTCTCAAACTGTCTTTGAAAAGAAATTGTAATTCAATTACTGTGCACAAAAATAGCATTTGCAAAGCTGTGCTGAAATATAATTATCTAAAGCGTATCAGATGCACACAAGAAGTACTGTTCTTTGCATTAGTACTGTGCTTCTAATGAGGAAGTTTAGAATGTGAAAAATTTGGTCTGGTGGCCTGTCTGTACCATGCTTCTGAAAATCTGAGGATTAGTAGATCTCACTGTCTCTTCGTAAGAGAAAACTCTACTAAGCTCCCCGCTTTCAAGTGTGAGAGGATTAAGTTATTTGAAAAGCCTGGGACTAGTGTGGTACCTTCTCACAGGGTGGATCTGCTGAGCTGCTGCATGCAGAAGTCACCTTCTTTAGTCCAGTTTGGTGGCTTGGTTGCTGTAAAACTTCGTCACCAAACCTAATTTTAAAAAGTTTTCCCTTTGAAATCTCGTTTCTGGTAGTAAATAATGAATAAAAGTATTTGAAATCTTCAGCTGATAGTGAAAGAGTATTACAAAATGTATTTGTGATGTGGTTTGAGAATACTTTCTTGTTAAAAAAAAAAGCGCCATGCAGATCCCTGATGCAAATTGTTGCTTCAAATTCAGGTCTTGGTCTTGCAGTGACATTACTTTCGTGTGGGAGACCCACTGGAAAATTTGTTGCCCAGATGTAAGTGCAGGCTTTGAGCCACTGAAAGTATTTATAGTAAATTCACTTTTCAGGCAACTGAGGGAAAAACAAGTTTCTGTCAATAAAAATCTTTGTTATCTTGAAAAATCAGTTATGAATGGAGAAACCATAGCATCATCAAAATGTGTAAGAATAAATTGTATTCTGAGCATTTACTAAGGAAAAGATGACAAGAACAAACCAAAGTTCTTTAAGACCTAAAGATAGGATCTGTGACTGTGAGAGTGAAAAATGGGCCATCTCAGGGCTCCTGTGGTTTCCGATATGGGAGGGAAATCTGTTCACTTAATTCAAAAGGGAGAAAGTTATCTATAAGCAGTTTCATTAAGTTTTCACGATCAGTAATTGGGAAAAAGGAACAATATCTGTGTGACAGACTTCTTTGAGGTCAGAAATTTTGTAATTTTAGTGCTAGTGAAAAAACTGTAGTTCTTTGTTTTTCTCGACATAAATTGGGCCAGACGTTGCCAATAGCATTTAAAAAATTGGTAATGTGATTAGCGATTTAATGCTGACTTTACATGGGAACGTTGTTAATATTTAATCAATGTAAACACACTTTGCGTCTGCGCTTTGCAAGCAGGAGTGGTGTGAGACCTTGCAAAGCTGCCACGGCACGTGCCAGCTCAGTGCAAGCTGGTCACAGCCTGCCCCAGGTCTGCAAGGGGGAAGGGCACCTCTGCCTCTCTAGAGCTGTCACGTCCTGGTCTGCCTGCAATATGAGCAAATTTGATCTTTGATTGCCTCCAACATTAGAGATGTCCCAAGGGGTCATTGTCTGGCCCTTTGTATCTCTTCTCTGCCCTGTCAGGCCTTTTGGCTGCTCCTCCCTGGATGTTTTTTACCCCAACGGTACCTTTCTGGTACCTTTATTTGCACTGAAGCTCATCTACCCTTTTTTTTTCTCATTCACTCCACTTTTGAGGTCTCTCATCACTATTCAAGCCAGCAAGAGAGATGTTTGGAGTCAATCTTTTTCCAACTTCCCAGGTTAGATTGATAGTTTTTAAGTAATTCCCATTTATTAGTGGATAGGAGTACTAAAACGTGCTGTTTACAGTTGTTAGCATTCCTGCTCTAAATTTGTTGTTACACTTGCTGAACAGGCAAGCACACTCCAGGCTAGTATGTGGCTTAGCACATGTCCATCTGCACGTATTTTTATGTTGGGAATGGCAAATGCCATGGCTCTTGTTTACTATGAACTGCTTATCTTGGATGGGCACCAAGATACATTTGCAGGGGTTTGGAATTTCATTAATATAGGAATGTAGGCTTCATTTTCTTTAATTGATGAAAAGTCTTAAATTTGCTAGATGCCTTAAAAAAAGTTTGTTTAATCGTTATTTTCTAATGATTTACTAAGGAAAGGAATGGTGGGATCAGAGCAGTCACGGGAGTACTTTTCAAGGGATGTGGCAGCCAAGCCCTGTTTGTTACACCTATGTGAAGACTGGGAAGTCTCCTCTGCAGCTGGTATCTGCGGGAGCTGACTGGCTGACCAATTTTGGGATGCATGAAAGAAATCCACTGATCTCCTGTGGATATTATTTGGGTCTCATGAACCTTGGTTCCCAGGTTCATGCTGGGTGCCCAAAGCAGCTGGCCCTGGGCAGGAGTGCTGAGGAGCTCTTGTGTTTGATGACTTTTCATAGAATCATAGAATGGTTTGGGTTGGAAGGGATCTTAAAGATCATCTCATTCCAACACTCTGCCATGGGCAGGGACACCTTCCACTGCCCGGGTTGCTTATTGCCCCACCCAACCTGGCCATGAGCACTTTGAGGGATTCAGCAGCCATGACTTCTCTTGCCAACCTGTTCCAGTGCCTCACCACCCTCTGAGTAAAGAATTTTTTCCTAATAGCTCATCTTTTCCCTAGCTATGGTCCAGCTCTCCATCTGGAAGGATGGAGATCGAGTCCCTCCAATGGTTTTCTTGGTGTCTGCTACATAAAATTCACATGCTTGCCAATTAAGCAGCAGATTTTAAAACCTAACCTACCATTAGCAGCGAGAAAGTTTCCTGCTAGGAGTCTGGTTTGATGGTGGATATTTGCACTTCGACACAAAATGAAATTTAAAGTCTTTTCCTCCTGCAGCTGCGGCTGGCTGTGGCCCTGGGGTAGCTGCTGTCTGAATGGATCCTCACCTACATAGTGCAAAAAGGCTGGGTTTGAGTTGAAACCTCCCAGATGCTGGGGTGGATTTCCCTGGGATCCCCGTGCTCAGTGTGTTTGCATTCCATACACAACAGCACAACAGAATGCAGGTTAGAAGAAAGCCATAGTGAACCATCAGATGCTTTAATATCCTACCTCTGACTGAAACAACCTCCCTGTGTGGGATATAATAAGCATTTCTTGTCTCTTAAGGGAAAACCATGCACAGACAGAGACAAGAACATATAAATAATTTACAAAGCTGTAATACACTGTAAATAACAAGCCTACTGAATAATGAATTAGCCCAACTGCTGATTCATAGGTAAGTATCTCTTGTAAAGCAGAATTTTTATAGATTTTTACAGCTTAGTTAATATCCCCTCGTATTTTATTAAGGCTGTTCAGGTGAAGTGTTCTGGTAATAATATGTGTATCTTTGGAAGTGAGACAGGGTGATTGTGGGCTGCTGTGCTGAAGGCAGAGCCTTGCTGGCCCTGGGCACACTCTGGCTTTTGTTAGTCAGGCTTTTCTTCGCTACTCAAACAGGCAGCAGAGATTAAGCAGGAAGAATTTTGATGTGGCCAAAGAATTGGAGAGCTACAGGGAGGAAAGAGTCTCTAAGCATCTTTTCTTTTTTTTTTCCCCCCAAGCTTCTGGTAGTAAATAATGCATTTGCTCTACTTTGGCTGTGCTCTAGACGTGGTCAGATTTCTCCATGCCTTCGAGGATGAGGAAACAGCAAAGCGGCTGGGCTGGGATTGCCACCCGCCGGCTGCAGTCCCTCCACGAGCACCGCATCCTTCCCATCTGTAACGACCGCGTGTCCTTATTCCTTCTCATCAGCTACTCAGAAAGAAACCAAACATGACATTTGCTTCCTCCATGCTGCTTCAGCCCCCTCTTGCCCCTCTTTCTCAGAAAAGCTGTAAGAAATAAAAACAGTTGCTAAGCTACCTGATACGGAACATCGCAGCATTTGGTTGCGGTCCCGTATTAATGCGCCTCTCTGAACACTGGGGAAGTGGGAAGGGCACTCTCGTAGCCTGAGTTGTTTGTCAGTTAAAGTTTACTCCTCATGAAGATGATATTGAATGTGTCAATTTAATTTATGTCTGAAAAGGTGGGGGCATTTTTCCCTCCCTTTCCTCTTGCTCCTGTTTAATGTAGGCTAGTGAAAAAAAGGCTTTACCTGCTTTTTTTCATCTTTTTGGGGACATGTAGCTTGTCAAATATAATGCTGCTTTGTTTTATTTCTGATAGCTTAAATAATTGCTTTCATAAAAGATAACTAGATTTCTTTCATCTGGAAGTATGGAAGTTGTAAATTGCATTTTCTGTTAAAATGTAGATGTCAACTCTGATTTTTCACTGGCAATGTACAATGCTGTCACTGAAAGTGTCTGTGGCAAGGGAGCATCTTAAAGGTTGAAGAAGATACTTTTTGAATGAAAATTATTCCAGGATGATATGTGTGGAGTACCTGCTGTGCTAATAGGATGATTTTAGGGTATTGTTTTGTAAAGAAGTGGACATTTTGCTCAATATGCAAGGCTTTCATAGAAAAAGAGTTCCATGCCCGTTTGACTCAAGAGGTGGGATGTACCAGCATTAAAGTATTTCCTCTGTTTAAATGCTGTCAGTCTTCAGTTCTGGTCTACCTGGAGCACCTTGCCCTGTAAGAAGAGTAGATCCCAAGATATTCACTGCAGAAGAGGACACTGCTGCCTGTTCTCTTCTAGTTAGCTCAGGATGGGATTATACCTGACCTTAATAGCTCTTTAATGTAGAGCTCCTTCATGATGATAACAAGCAACTAGTGCCACTAGGGATACATTTTGTATACGTTGCAGTGAAAGTAAATCTGAAATACCTCAATATTTTGGGTTCGTATCTCCTTTTCCTGTCAAAATCCCCCCAAATCCTTGCCCCTACCTGGCGGTGTGTTTCATTAAGGGAGCCCTGGGTTCAGTGTGCCACGTGGATGGCAGGGAAGCGCAGTCACATCTCTCCATGCCTGGGGGAACAGGGAAGTGCTAATTGGTCACATACCTCACTCTCCTCATACACTGTGCTGCTCTGTTTGCCATCGGACCCCAATTAATTCAGTAAGTTGGTGCACACACGGTAATTTTCCCCATTGCCCTTCTGACAGGAGTAAGCTGCTGGATTTTTGTGCTCAGAATGTAATTTTAAGTCTCACAGAATTACTAGGAATTGGGCTTGAAAGGAGGAGGGTGTATACTCAGGCTCATGGCAAAGTGTAGATTTTTGTGTGTGTGAATTTCCGTGTAGCTTGTTGAGGCTGTATGGCACAGAAGTGGAAGTAATTTACAATGCAAAATGCTATTTCTTCTATTTTAAAGAATAACAGCCTAATCTGGAGGAAAGAAAAGTGTGTGAAATTAGTTCTCTAACATTTGTAGCTTGTTAATATTTAAATTCTTCTTGATTGAGAGAATATAAAATGTTTCTGTAGAGCTCTGCTTTTTTTGCCCACGAAGCATCTTCCTTTCTTTTTGTCCTGCTGTGTAGACGGATTGCCTGGGGGCTGAGGAATACTTTCTATTGTAAGGAAAAAAGAAAGAATAACCATTAAGAAGACATCAAAATTGCTGGGGTGTCGGGGGGGGGGGGAGGGAGGAATCTATAAGCAAAATACTATCTGGAGAAAGTCTTTCAAGATTTTTATATTTTAAACAAAATTCTAAATTAGGGATATTTATAGTTTCAAATAAAGTTTGTATTTATAAAATGTAATGTGCCAGGAGCTCAGCTGGGATCTGATTTTTCACCCTGCCAGGGGCTGTGCAAGCACCATCATGTGATGTTTCCCGGGAGAGGCTGTGGGACAGTGTTCCTGCAGAGGTGGGAAAATGGAAATTTGAAAGACCAAGTCGTTCGTGGAAAATCCTATTTAAAACCTTTGTCCCCACCACTCTGTATTTACTCATTATCTTCTATCCAAGGAAAAAATAGTCTTCCATTTTCCATGGAAAGCACTGGACTGGAGCAATGTTTCTGGCATTATTTCTTCCTTGTAAAACCTTTGAGGCCTGTTGCCTTTTTCCCTGGGGGAATTTCATGGTGGTTTCCTCTGCAGGCTGGCTGCAGGTCGGGCTGAGACCCCAGCAAACCTGTGGGAAACAAGACCTCCTGGTGCTTCTGCCCAATCCAGGCTGCAGCACTGGAGGGTTCTTGTCTGTCCTATCATCCTCGCTTTTGTAAGGACTCAGATTTTATGCTGCAGCATGTGTGGGAAGCAATCTGTGAGCTTTATGTCTGAAGGGAGCAAAACTTGTTTTTTATGTAGTAAACAGCCTGAAGGACAGGTTACAACTCCTCTGGTTTCCCCCTCCTACAGGGTGCTGCTGAGCGTCTCATATAGCCATGTCTTTGGGCTTCAGTTATGCAATTGAAGTAAAAACAGATGAAGAGATTTTATCATAGGTTAATTATTCTTTTTTTGCATCTTACCATTGTCAGCTTAAGCCTCTCTCCGTTAAGGAGACTTCTTCTTTTGACTTTTGAATGTCCCATCTCTCCTAGGACCATGGTAGTCTCTCTCTGCACAGATGACACCCTATGGGGAGCAGCTGTGACAGCTGTACTGCCAGCAGCAGGGCTGAACTTTAGAGTTGCACACGAAGGAGAGCGCATACTACCTGGAAAACTGATGATGGGGAGTGAGAGTATGCTCAAAACCTGCAAAACCGTGTGTGGCTTGGAGGGACCAGACTGGGGATCACTGGCTGCTGTCTCATCGTGCAAGGGCCAGCAGGCATCATCTTCAAACAACCTGTGGGAGGTGGATCCTCATGACTCCTCTTCACTGTGGGTACTCAAAATTTATATGAGCTCAAAGACTGAACAAAATCACATTAGGGTTCTGGGCTAGAGAGATCTTTGGCCTACACAGGTATCACAGTCCTTATGTTTTAAAGAAGCTTTACACTTTTGCTGCTGAAATCAGCCATGCTCTTCCTTGAATTCTTCCTTGAGAGAGGCAAGCTGTGCCTTCAGTGATATGCAGCCTCCTGGGCAAGCCCAGGGATAACAAGACAGTCATTTGTGTGTTTCTGTGATGATTTGCAGTTGTGGTAGGGTGTCTTTAAAGCTTGGTCTGTCCCCAGGGCATCCATCCCAAAAATAATTTACTGAGTGCTTGGGTCAAGCACATGGTGCAGGGCTCTTACACAGTGCTTTTTGGCTGGAGTTCCACTAGTTCTGTCCTGGAAAAGCTCATATCAAAGTCTTGTGGCAGCAGTAAAATCAGTTTAGAGATTTGCTGTAGCTTGAACTGGGTTGATGACAGAGCCAGGCATTCATAACCTCCCGCTTTGTTTCCCCTTCAGGTGTACTGGAACTGAATGTCTTATAAGAAAAATCTGTAGTGACTGCTATTGCTGCCAGATGAAAGGTTAAGAAACAAGGAGACACTGTCAGCTAAAGCAATTGAGAGGTGCTCTTGGGTGAGAAAGGCTAAGCATTGCCCATGAGTTATGGACGGACAGTTTAGCAAGTCACATGGCCTCACAGGATCACTCAGCCCCATCGTCTCTGATTTTCTGCTGGAGGTTACTTCTGCTTGTAAGGAGAGGCTCTGCTTCCTATGTGATCTCAGTTCTGAACACATTTCTATACTGCATACTCTTGCCCTCTCAAGGTGATAAACCAACAAAAGTTACATGTCAAGACTCTTGGCCTCCTGAAGCAAAGATGAAAGGGATGAAGAAAGGTGTGCCTTTCCTTTTTCAGTTCCACATGCCCTGAAGTCTCCACTCTGGTACCAGTTCATCCAGCGTAAATGAGGAGCAGTCTGTCTGTCCTTGGTGCATGAAGAACTACGGGCTAAAAATGGTGTTACTGGGACTGATTATAGATGGGCATGTGCAAAAGCCTCTTGGGGGTCCCTAGGAGTTGGGCATGGGAGGACAAGCTGTTGGGATGGCCATGAGTGGACAGGTGCACAGGTTGCTGGACTTGGAGCCTCTTTTCAGAATGAGGCAAAAGTATTCAAGTCCTTTTGGGTGAGAAGTGTTTCTTTGGAAAACTGGATTTGGCCCCTGCTACTGTGCTTTCCTGCCTCCTAACTACCCTTGTTGATGAAGTCTTGTGCTTTGTGCTGCTTCTTGCCTTTGAGGATCTTGAGGCATCACCTGCCCATCTGAACCAAGGCAGAGGGACACCCCTCCTCTGCCTTGGGACCCACCACCCCAGCCATCTGCTGCCCAGGAGCAGTTTTTAGCCTAATGCTGCCTCTTCCTCTGTGAAATGGAACAAGTGGCCTCCATTGCTTTTTTTTTGTTTTATCATGCTAAAACAGTGAATTTTCATCTCTGTACTTGCAGCTTCCACTTAGACTCTTCACCAGAGTCTTACATGCAGGTACATTGAAAGTGTCTGAAATGTCAGAAATCAGTGGCATAAGTGCTTTGATACCCTACCACTTGTCCTACAGAGGGGGTGCATGGGATGGAAGGGAAGAAGGAAAGGGAGCACATCTTTCCATATTGCCTCCCCTTGTCTCTGACTCCAGAGCTCGATGACTGCTTTCTCTAGATCTTGGGATAATGAAGAACCATGTTGGGAAGCAGCCTGATGCACAGATGTGCTGATAGATCTGACAGTCTATAGGAACCCACTACACCAGCTTTCTGCATGGAGTTTGTTAATTTTAAACTTGTTTAATGACCTTAAATTGCAACTGACTTTAGAAGGATTAATGTGTTGTCTGGAGCCTCCTCAGCAGAGCTGTTTATCTGCAGGGAAGCAGATGCATCTTCATCTGCTACCAAGGCTCCAGACCTGAAGCTGAATCCTTATGGGCAGTGTATTACTATGGAGATGAGCTGCCCAGAAGCACATTTTGGCTAGAAATTAAGGATGTCAAAATGTTCATTAGACCAAGCAGTTGTTCACAGCTTCCTGGGGAAGACAAATCCTGCTTATTTTCAGGATAGAGCTTGCTTATTCTTAGAGGCAGTGAGGAAGCCATGCAGCTGCCTG
Source organism: Lycocorax pyrrhopterus obiensis (assembly GCA_014706295.1). Taxonomy (NCBI): domain Eukaryota; kingdom Metazoa; phylum Chordata; class Aves; order Passeriformes; family Paradisaeidae; genus Lycocorax; species Lycocorax pyrrhopterus. Next base: position 20,046,850 of record JACSVZ010000005.1, read on the forward strand.
GGAGAGAGCTCAGTGTAAGGATGTGTTTGCAGGCTGGTGTCTCAGCCTTCCTACAGCACCCCAGGGCAGAATAAGATTCTTGTTCCAAACCTTGCAGCCTTCTTTACTGTCAGGCTTCTCATCCAGTGAGGTGAAAGGTGCCCAGGGATTTTTGATTATGGTACAGTGAGATGGCACACAGGGAGGCACTTTGCCCCCGTAACCCTTTGTGCCCTGCTGTGCATTGTTAAGGTACCAGCATCCCACATTGCTGGGCATGTTTGTGGTTGCAGAAGGAACAAATGGAATGAGGATTTGCATGTGTACATGTCCACCTGCCTGTATGCTCTGTCTGCCAGTTTGAGGAGTTACACTGACCCCTGTGTTTCCACTGTTCCTTTTGGACTGAGCATTTCCCATGGGTGAGCCTGCCTCCTGAGCTCATCAGGTACCTCTGGCCTTGGATATGGCTTGCTCTCGATGGAAAACACTCAGTTGTATGTGCAGACCAGGTGCTGTGTCACCTCGTATGTGTGGTGTTGTTCCTGGTGACCTCAGCCAGAGCACTGTGCGGACATCTGCTAGGATATTTGGGTTTGGATGAAGGAATGCTCTCTAGCCCCAAATTACTTTCCTGGAGATCTTTTCCTATTTGGTAGTATATTGCTTTATTGCTCTTGGATGAGGGCTCATCTTGCAATGTTTTCTGCCTGAAATACTCTCAGTCATGTATCATCCCTTGGTTTTTGGATGCTGCTGCGAGCAAGTGTGGGAGGCAGCCCTAGCCAAGGGCACTGCAAGGCTGTGGGTTCTGTGCCACCCAAGCACCTTGTCCCAAGGGGAGCAGGGGGATGCTTGGGACCCTGCTTGCACCTCAGAAACCCCACCAAGCCTCCTCTTAAAAAATCCAGCAGTGGGTGCAAGGGTAACCTAAGGAGAAAACCCATTTGAATATACCGAGATGAGTATGTTTTCATTTTCATCATTTTTATAAGAAGTTGTAAGACTTTCAAAAATCTTCTTTTTATGTTGTCCATGACTTTTTTCACTAATTTGACACTCTGGGATGTTGTTTTACATTTCATTTTAGTCTCTAATCACAGAAAATTATAGCTGGCCGCACATGCTGGCTTTGCATTCTTGCATCTGGTTTATGTTCATTTGTACTAAGGGATAGCACTCACCGTGTCTGCCCAATTTATTTTTCTCTGCAGCAGTAGGAATTTCCAATACTTCGTTACCATGTGCAGGAAACTAAATACAAGGTTATCATATTTAAACTTTATGACTTCTTGATGTACAATGGTTTATTTATTTATTTAAGGTTTATTAAATCTTTCAAAAAAGAAGCCCTTTAGAAGAAGTGCATGATGTGTAGCTTATTAAGAAAATTTAATTTTGAGATTTAAGAAGCTTGAATTATGAATGTCCCAAATATTTTATTTCTGTCCTGAAATGTATGGAGAGGAGAGATGAGCTATTTGAGCCAATGCCTTGACTTCTGATGTCTGTGAGCCAGTGAAAAGCATGTTTTCAGAGAGGGAAGAATGCACAGATTTTTTGTAATGCTTCTTGGTGTGTTTTTGAGGTCTCATTTTAATGTTAACATTTTACCACATGACCTTGCAAAACCTCCCTTTACTGATGTCTAGAAGACAAGGAATTCTTTTTCCTCCACTTTGATTAGTAGCCTTTTAATGAGTCACTGCTGGTTGATTTTGGCTGTTGGTTTGTGTCTTAGTTTGAAAGACAGGTGTCTGCCAAGGAAGGTGGGAACCTCCCTTGGAATGGAAAATATGACCTCCTTCCCTCCGAATTATTATAACTTTGAAATTAAGGGACTTTCAGGCAAAGGTATAAGAAATAGGAATAACAGTTCTTTACTAATATGTATAACAAGGCAAACAAACAACAACAATGGCAGCAACAACAACCAAAAATCCCAGAAAACCCAACAAACGATCTCTTCCCGCTCTGTAAGCTATCTCCCCTTGGGTGCAGTTCCGCTCACGGCCGGCAGGGGCGCTGGTGGCTCACGGCCGGGCAGGGCGGGGGCGATGGTTCCCCCGCGCCTGCAGGGGGCGCTGTGGCGCGAGCTCAGGGAGCACGCGGTAATGGCGGCTGGAACGGCAGAGGCAGGCCCACCCGGGGTGACAAACCAAATGTAGCAGGAAACTCCACAGCCCTAGCAGGAGCAGTGGGGAGTTGGGCGGACATAGGGTGTTGGGTTAAAATGTAGTGAAAAAAGCCAGAGGCAGCAGCAGAAAACAGCAGGGCTGGGCAGCGGCAGCCTGGTTTCTCCGTAGCAGCTGCCACACGCAGCTGGGGAGACGTGCTCTCTGGGAAAGGGGGAGCGGGTCGGGGTCCCGGGTTTTTCCTCTGAGGCACCTGAGTAGATGGTGAGGGTCCCAGTCCAACAGCCCTTATGAGCAAAAGCCTCACTCATGGTAGGAGAAAACAGTAATGGGCTGGACTCCGTGGTGGCAGTGAATTCTCTCGTGGTAGCAACAGCTTGACTCTTTCCTCCAATCCTGAGAGAGAGAGGAGCTGAGCCCAGCCCCTCATCTTCTGGCCAGAATCTTGGGGTACCTCAGCTACCAGAGTGCTGCTGCACCCTTCCCCCCACCTTGGCCACTTCTTTTGTCTCTCTTAACTACCAGTTGTTATTATCTCTTAGGCAACAGATGGGAGAAAATTCCTTGAGAGAAAAAAAAAAAAAAGAAAGAAAAATTCTAACCTCCAACAGTTTGGGGTTTTTTTAACTGTGAAACTATTTCTTAATTCTGAGCACAACCTATGGTGATCAGACCAAAATCTCCAGATATTTTATAGGGGTTGTACTTAACAGGAGCACCTTTGGTTTGTATTTTAAAACCTTTCCTTGGATAAAAATCCCCATGAGGGGGGTTTCTGCTGTAATTACTTCTTTCCACAGGACATGGTCCTTTGACATTAAGTCCATCCTTTGCTTTAACTCACAGCATTATAGGTCATGTCCTTGCCAACATCTAAAGCAGAAGAGCACTTTTTTGGATATGCTTAGTAAATATAATCCATATTAATTTTTAGTAGTGGCTGAAGTATTTTTTTTCTTCTCTTTTCTTTTCTTTTAGAAAAGCTTGATGTTTGCCTTATTCCAGCAAAAATGCTGTTGGCCAATGGGCTCCTGGAGTTGTTCCCATGGTTTGTGTTGTCTTGCTGGTCTTGGGTCATTCATCAGCGTGGGTGGATGAGGGAAGTGCCTGTGGGCTGCAAGGCTTTTGTGACCCAGCAAGGGAGTCTTTTTGGAAATCTGCTGGGTCCTGGAGCCACTGAAAGTAGGGTTTTCTGCCTCACTGTGGTTTGAGAGAAGCAACTCTTGGCTTTGCTCCACTGTCGTCCATATTCAGAATAAACTCACACACTGCTCAAGAGAACTGTTGTACATTGATGTCTCCTTTTCTTGCTCATCATCTAACAAATAAATAGCAACTTGAGCACTGAATAATGCTGCTTTCAGAAGAAGCCTTCATGCATCTTCCTCCTCTGCAGGGAAAACACTGTCGAATGTTCTAATGAATGAGTTTATTTTGGTGCTTTGGAAAAGACATGGGTGGTGGCTGCTAGGGGGGTTGTGCTGGTGTAAATGGCTGTCTTGTGAAGCCTGTTGAAACGGCAGCATTGACGTCTGTGTGTCCCGACAGTAAGTGCACTATGGGCAGTGTTTGTGTAAGTGCTTACACTGCCCTGCTGGATTGCCCTGGCTGGATGCACAAGCAGCTGGGAGGAGCTGGAGACAGATGGCCTAAGTAAAGAGAGGGATGAGCAGTGTGCTCAGACCCCAAGATGGGGTTTCAGACCCCAGTTTGGACATATGGTTCCTGTTGGAGCTTCTTGCATCAGGACAAGAACAGAGATTTTGTTTATGTTTGCAGTGTGCTGAGCTTTCTCATTATTTTATATACCCACAAGTCTTTAAGGTAGCTGTCCCCTGCGTGTGCCACACTGACCTCACATCTGCATATGGAAGCCTAAAGGGCAGCATAGTTTAATGGTGGGCTTGGCAGTGCTGGGTTCATGGTTAGACTCAATGAGCTAAGATGTCTTTTTCGGTCTTAGTAATTCTGTAGTTTCCTCTTTCCTTGTTTTTCCGTGGCATGACCAGTTGTGCAGCCTGCAGAGGAAGGCCTGGTTGCTCCATTGTATGGACCTGCTGCCTGTGTCCAGCCCAAGGCGGGGATGGAGCACAGGGATTTCTTGCTGGTTCACACCCTTTCATGCCTGGCATGCAGCAGGTCCCATGCTTGCGTTACCTTGTGCAGCTTCCCATCAGTTACAGAAACTCCCAGCTTCTCTCCTCTGTAAAATTACCAGGCATTGATGAAGGATTAGTGAGGGATTTTAATTTAGCGCAAATAATTGGATTAAGCTGGAATTTGCTTCCTATTAGTTTTAGATTAGCCAATACAAATACTTGGAGCTTGATTTTGCACAAGCACAACAGGCCACAGTGCCACATGGAGCTGATCAGGGCTGCCAGTCACTGCTGATGTATCCTGATTTGTGTGTGTACATGATAGGTGGTTAGAGATGACAACCTGTTGCAGCAGCTTATAAAATTGAGACAAATGATATATTCAAATTAGATATATTTTATAAAACAGTTAAACCAGATAAACTAATTAAACCAAGTGAAGCCCTGTCAACATGTGAGTACAGATTTGTGATGTCAAAACTTATTATGTGATTCACTTAAGAATTCTCATGTTTTTAAAAAGGGTAACCCAGAATGTGCAATCACTCACTCAATCAGGTGAGGGCTTTCAACCTTGGAAGAGTTATCTTAGGTTGTATTCCAACCCCAGAGGAGAGTCCCCATCAGCAGACCAGCTCCACTGACCCCCCCAGCAGGGCTCCATCTATACCCACCCAGCTGGATCTTTTCTGACTCCAGATAAGGTCAAATTAATCCTCACTGGCTGGGCTCTGGCCTTCTGCCCCAGCATAGCCACCAGACAGACATCCTGGGGAGACTGGTCAGCATTCCATGCCTGAAGCCAGCCACGGCATGGTTGAGGTCAGTCTCAGGTCACATCCCTGCCAGAACGCATGGACCTGCCACACAACCGTGTTGTTCTTTGAGATGTACAACCTGTAGGTGCTCGTTCAATCCATACTAATCACCAATCATACTATATCAGTCTCTTGCTCAAGCTCTGTGATAGTTTCACATTTGTAGATTTCAGTGACAAAGGAGAAGTTCCATGTGTGTTTCTGGCATTACGGACATTGTCAAAAACTTGCTAGTGGAGGGGTTGCAACGAGAGCAGGAGAAATGCTGGATGCAAAGTGCTCACAGCAACCTGCTGTGCCCCAGGATGTCGGAAGCAGGAGGGCATTTTTCTGCTGTGGGAGCACAATCATCATCCCCAGACTTTACCAAACAGGAGCAGACACAGTTGTTTTACAGCCCAGGAGAGACAGTGCATTCATTAGTGGTCTGTTTATGGCTATCTCATGTCTTTGCTGGAATCTTTCTTCTTCTAAAACTTAACTTAAATCTCCTTGAAGGAAGATTTTTTTTTTGTAGTACCAGCAGCCTGCTAATTTTTTCCAAGTAGCTTGAAAGCATTGCCTTAAACAGTCTTATTTGCAGTCAGCATTTGTCCTGGGGATGAATTTTTACAATGGGTGCTTTGTAAAACTGTTTAGTATGTGGAAGATCTTAGTTTTTTCATCTCCTTCTGATGCACCGCTTCATTAGATTTTTTTCTCTTATCATTTCTGTTTAAGGGTTTGTGAGCTGATCCCTTTATTTTCAGAAGAGAATACCAAATAAACAGTGATTAGCATGAAATATGACTCATGGCTTCCTAAAGGATGTGCTTTAGAACTGGTAAACAGTTGTAATTGCTGTTAGATGAAAGTAGCAAATTGAATACATTCTTGTAATAATTATAAAGAGATAGATAGACTATTCTTTCTCCCAAATCTAATTGGGATTAGTATAGTATTCAGTTTTCCTAGTAGAGAGTGATCTGTGTGAAAGTTAAATGTAGTTATAAATGTGTTCATAAAAGCCGAGTTTAAGTAAGGGGAAGAAGCCTGCTTCTACACAGAGGCCAAGGGAGTAACTATAGTGTGTTTTTTTTCTGAGGAGAAAGAATTTAATATAATATTCTATGGCCTGGAGATCATCTTACCTGGAGTGGTGTTACAGATTTGCTGGGACTGGTGCCAAACTACTAAGGATTTGTTTGCAGGAGACCCTAAGCATGAGCCTTTGAAAAGTCCTGAAATCCCTTCTGTTTCTGCCAGTCACATCTGAGAAAGGGTAGGAGTAGGGCATTTTTGCAGTATCAGTAATTTAAATCAGAAATCATAAAAGAAATAATGATACTACTGAGTAATTCATTACAGAAAACTCTACGTCTCTTGATCCAGCTGCATGCTTTTTTATGGATCATTGGTTCCTCTGAATCCAGTCAAATCTTTGGGAAGAACCTAGGGTGTCTGTATGCTGTGGGCATTCGGCAGCAGCTCTGTGCAGTGTGTGGAGGTCTGTCAAAGAGATCTACCAAGGAGAGGTGTCAGGTCTGTTCTTACTTTTCCTTTGGCTAGGACTGGCTTCGGCTTTTCAGACATGAATCTCTGGTGGAGCTGTCAGGTGTGCCTTCACTGACCCGTGCACTAAGCCCCGGGGATGCTCCTGAGGGATGGCCTCCAGCATCCGGGCCCTGACAGGCTTGTTGTGCATTGTTCACCTGAAGTGACAGCCAAGAGAAGGAGGAGGGTCTCTGCCAGTGTGCTGTCCCCCCTGTGGCAGCGTGACATCCTGCCATGCTGTGTGCACATGATATGGCAAGCCTGGAGGTAGGTAGGAAGGGACACGGGAATATTCGCAGGGAGCTTTTCTTGCCCTTTACCATTGTTAAGTGACTGAAACTGCTTTCCAGCTGCAGATGGATTTGGGTTCCCTTAGGTTGCCCAGCAGTAAATCACTGTGTCAGAGCCATGCAGGCAGCGTTGATGTGATCAATGGTGGATGTTTCATCAAACAGCACAGGTGAGGAGTGGACAGGACTGGGGGGCTTCTTCCCTCAGATGCACCGTTCAGGATGTCACCCATGGGGAGAAATTCTACATGTGCCTGTGGATTGCTGCCATTGCCTACTGCTGGCAGCACCCAGCTTACTGCTTTGCCATGCCAAACAGTGGCCAGAGGCTCTGCAGTCAGCTTCTTAACAAGGAAATTGTTTTAAAAGAGCCAGTTTTGTAGCTAAACTTAGTACCCTTGGATGCTGTCCAAAACTCCAGAGCAGTAACAAAGCAAATACAACTGTTGTAAAATATATTAAATATGCAGGTTGGTTGATGATAGCTAAGCCCTTGCAGACAAAGAATAGGTGAAAAGCACTAACTTGCATTGTGTACATATATAGGATGGTTAATCATTTGCAAATAAACATCTAAGTGGGGAAAAAATAATAAAACAAACCATCAAATTGCAATGTTACAGGAATGTGTTCTTGGCAAGAGCTCTTTGGCTTTTAAACTGAAATTCTTACTCAAATCTGAGCTGTAAAACATACCGAAGGAAAAAAAAATGGTAAGCCTGTTTTAGTTAAACAAAAGCAGTGGATTCAGCATTTGCTAGAGGCAGATTTTGAAGAGAAACTCAGGCTGAAACTAGCACAGGAATCCTAATTAGCGTGTTTTCCTAACAATAGCGTCGTCTTTCCAAATGAACAGGGGGATACAACTGAGTAATTTTTAGCGGAGTGATGGTTTGGTTTTGAGGCACAGTCTGATGAATCTGCACTTACAGCATTCCCAAAAGTCTGTCCTGACGCGATTCTTCCAGATTTCACCTTCTTAAGTGCATGTATGAGCACTGATTCACCTGACTGTTCAAAAGTAACAAAATAACAGCCGTCAGGTTCAAACTGATAGCAGGCAGTTATTTCAGGTTTTTGAAGGTTATTTGTATCAAGGCACATATTTTTAAAAAAAAAAAAAGACCTCATAGCTATTAGTAATTTTTGTATGTAGCTATTAATAGAGATTGTAGTGTATATTTTCCTAAAAACCCCACCACCAACCTCCAGAGAAACAGCTCCCCAACCCAGCTCAGTTAGATGTTGATGGGCTTGGGCTGAATGCAGTCTTCTAAATTGATTTAAGCAAACAGCATGCAGATTTACTGTACCATTTTTCTGGTACTGAGGTGAGGTACTGCTTTTTAATTAAACAGTGATTCAGGGGAGAATGGGTGTTTCTAGGCCAGCTCAAACCACATAAATGTGAATGTCTTGTGCAGATGTAGGTATGTGTTAGTTTCTGCTATGGGTTATGTTGGCATTTGTAGCTTTATAAACATTTGCTGAGAGCTTATGGGTCAGGATCAGAAGCTGGGTCAGCAAGGGGATGCAAGCAGTAGGCAGAGGTTGAAGGGGAGGAGGTGGATGAAGCTTGCTCTAATAGCTGGAAGACTCCTAGCTGCAGTCTGAACTCATGATGGGGATTTGGACCACCTCAGTGCCAGCTGGACTGTAATCTTCTGCAGCATCCTTTTAACCAAACTGGGGAGATGGGTGGACTGCAAGAGGGGGGCGGGGGGGAACTGGCTGGATCATCATACGCAAAGGAGAGTTGTTAAAGGTTCTATTTCAAGTGGCATTCCTTTGGGGTGGATAGAGGGACCAGTGCTGTTTAGCATCTCCATGATTATAGAGATGATGGAGGCAGGGTGTGGTCTTTTCCTTTTGTACCAGAGATCCAGTGGCTTTAATTACCTTCTCAGTCTAGCTAACAGGTACAGAGAGGATATTTTTTAGTTTGTATTTGTTTGTTTGAGGTTGAGAAGTTGCTTAGGAGCTGGGAAAAAAAGAGAGATTTGGAAGTGATGGTGATATATATTCCTCTCAGACCCTTCTTACATCCTTGTATTAATACAAATGAGCAGCAGACCTGACCCCAGGCTCTGCGACCCAGGAGGAGCAGGGTTCTGTCTTCAGTATGGAAATATGTACATTGACTTCTGGAGCAGTCACAGCAAGCACCTAATCAACTCCTATATTGAACTGCAGCTGATTCCAGCAGGAAATGCACCCCTGTCTGCATTTAGAAATGCTGAGCTAAATTTTGGAAATCTGGTCTGTTGCAACTGGAGGCAAACCTGTCAGCTTCACTTCACCTACATTTATATACCTTTCATTGAAGCAGTTCGAAATGCAGGTGTGTCATTAAGAGACTGACAAAGCACAAATGGCAATCTTCAGATTCAACTGATTAAAGGATTCAGAATCTGTCCACTGTATTAACAGTTTTCCCAACAGCAGCCATTGTCTCTGTGGGTTCTGTGGGGTACATAGGCTGGGTTATGTTGTTGTTTTATTTCGGTTTTGACCTGTGGTCACGTTGTGGCAAGAGCATGGTTATCTGATAATTGCAAGTAATATCTCTTCTTCTTGTTCCACGTCCAGTTTTCTGGGGCAAGAAGATTGCTGGTGGTAAAGCCAGGTTTTGTGAAAGGTGCCTGGCAGTGGGCGCTGCCTTAGAGAGCCTGGGGTGGAGGGAAGGCTGTGCTCCCCAGGAGGATGGGGACAAACACAGCGTTTTATACAGGAGTGAGGAGTGAACAGCTCATTCCCAGCAGTGAATCTAGAAGTGAAGCAGAAGTGCCTGGCAGATGCCTCTGTGTTTGGTGTGGTGTTGAGGTTTTGAACAGCCAAACTATAAAATGTAATGTTTGAAAGGAGCAGGAGCGGATTGATTTTTATTCCTTCAGAATGTTTTCTTGGCTACTGTTCCAAGACATTGGAGTTGTGTGGGTTCTTTAGGACTGTCTGGCCTGAATGAGCTTTGCTTACTGTAGGAATGATGACAGGAAAAGGATTTCAGGAAAGGTAGCTCTTAAATGAAGGTGCCTTGATGAAGCTTATGCAAGTGCTGTATTATGACCTGAGTTTCTAACATTTGTTCAGGACCCCGGAGAAATTTGGAAAAGTGCTCACATAGGTACTTCCATGTTTTATTTGAAGTCTGACTTCTCTATCAATGTGTTTCAATGTGGGCAAGCAGTCACTGAGGCAGAAGGGAGGAAGAAAAATAGGTTCACTGCCTAACTGGTGATATTTGCAAAATAGGAGCCCCATTTTGTATGCTCAGCTTTGGCCTGGGCCTGGCTTCTGCTTTTCTGACATAGCTTTTCTGTGTCCAGAAAGAACCTGCAGCAGTGCTTTCATGTTAAAATTTCTGGTTTAGTCAAAAAACAGTTTTCTTGCTTGGAAGTCAGAGTTTTGCTCCCTCTGGGGAAGTCTGTTATCTGGTTACAAGCTAGTACATGATGGAGGCATGCTGGATAGAGGTAGTACACTAAATGCTGCAGCTGTAATTGAACCACACCAAGCATCACCTGCTTTTAAGTTATTAATGAGTTTGAACTATTTATAAGCAAGGAACAGTGTGAAAAGACAGGGCTTGTTTGTCTCTGGAAGAAAGTCCTCTTAAGGTCTAGGAGCATGCATTTATGTTGTATATTCTGATAATGCAAAGTCTAGAAGGGGTGGCACCATGGGTCTGGCACTCAAGTGTCTGGGTAAGGCATCTGGCACCAGTGGAGCCCAGCATCCATCATCATCATATGAGCATCGTTGGCATCCTCCGCGCTCCTTAGGAGGACATGCCGCCTTTAGCCATTTCATGGAATGTTAAAATGGCTCCAGGTGGTTTCCATGCTTGGGTGGTTGGATTGAGGTGTCCCTCACTGCCAGAAATATTGCTGTGCTCAGCTGACCCTGCTGCTGCCAAGTGGCCCCTAGTTACAGCAACTTGGGGAGCATCTCCAGAATGGCAGAGGATAGGTCATGGTGCTTTGTATCTCACAGTCTGGAGGAATTGGGAAGGAGGCATTTTGTCCTCTCCATTTCAAGAACTTGCTGCAAACTGCCTGGTGACATTTGTTCAAGTGAAAAACTCACAGATAATAGTATAGGTAGGTTTTGGTTTCCAAACAGGAAAATAAGAGGATGAAAAACAATGGTACGGATCAGATTTCAGGGGGGAATAGACTGCTGTTGGTGTTCTCAGATGTGGTTTTATCTCAAAGAAAAACAGATCTTCACTTCATCATTTTAAACCAATTTCATGCTTCAACAGTTCTATCCTCTCGTGTCATCTCAGCACCACAGGTTGCAAATGGGACCTGTGCAACTTGCAGGAGGTGAAGCATTACTGCAACACCCTTCCTGCGCTCAGCCCTTATATGGAGCTAGAAAGGCCAAGCAAACTTTCTTTGTATGTCCACAAAATTGAGACCTTAAATTGGGCTGCTTAAAAGATTGCAACATCTTATAAATGTTGTATTGGAGCAAAAATAGCGACTGCTTGTCTGACTTCAGGGATTTAATTGTGAGGCTGTGACCTCTAGAGGCTAAGAATAAGCAAACAGCTTTCCGTCACTCCCTGCTCCAGCAGAGATGTGCTCCTGTGGTGAGACATTTTTGTAGCATCTTATGAACTCTTGTTTCACATGGTGATTCCTCTAACTTTGGAAGTGTAATTATAGTGCACCGTAAATTTTTTACTTTTGGCAAGATTATTAGCAATGGCCATTTTGTTTGCAGAGATCATTTTTATAGCTGTTCTTAAACTAATACCTTAAATTGGTAATGGACATCTAGACTCAATAATATTTGTGCCTAAAGTGCCACGTGGATTTTTTTGCACATGCATATTTAAATGCATGTTATATTAGATTTAACTTTAAGTAACCTCTGCTGCTGCAGTGGGGCCATTTCTGGGATGTAATAGGCAGCCACAATTTGTTATTGTTGGCATTGCACACCAGGGAAGCAGGGAATAGCTGCTCTAGCTGAAAGCAGTGTGTCCAGCATGCCTTAGCTTACAAGCTCAGATGGAGTCACAGATGGGGCTGCTGATCTGGCCATGGGTCTTATTGAAAACAGCGAGTGCTGGGGATGGAGCCTTGTACATCCTAAATAACCAGCAAAGTGGTCTTGATTCCTGTCTGTGGTGTTTGCTGCATAACATTATGGGTTTTCTTTGGTGTGTAATTTAATGTCTGAATCTTTCAGTTGCTTTCCATCTGTTTTCAAGATGTTAATGGGACAGTCCCCATGCTCGCTCTGCCATAAACAGGAGAATTGCTAAATGGGATCAGATCCACCATAGTTCAGAGGAATGTGCAGATAGACCATAACCTAGACCCAGAAAGATCAGTTACGTGCAAGATCTGAAACCACAGTCTTTGTTCCAATGAATATTGGATTTTGTGGCAAGCCCAGAGATCCTGGTGGTGTCTGGAGGTGGCAGATCCCTCTCTCAGACCTGTGGACATCCCTTGCCTCCTCTCTGCCTGCAGCATTGAGTTCTGTTACAACCTTACATCCTTACATGCTGGGAGGAGAAATAAATATATATTTTTTTCTTACTATTTAATAAAAGTAGGTTGCAATTTCAGGGCTGTAGTTGCTCCTAGCTGACCTCATTGCTCCCATCACTTGAGGTGCTGCAGACTGAGTTGGATGCCTGTGAATGTACGCTGAGGCTCCTTTTCCAATCTGTACTAGAGAGTGGGGGCTCCAGTTTTAGTTTCTCTTTTGATGAATTCAGTGTGTGCAGCCCCTTCTCCTTTCCTGGTTGTGATAGGGAAGGACTTCCTCCTCTTCAAGGCTATCTGAGATTCATAAGGAACCCAGTGTTCAGGAGATTGTGCCTTTGGGGCGACATGGTGCAAGGAGCAGTACTTTGATGATGGCGCATATATTTTTCTTGAAACAAAGACTTTCCTTGCGTAAGCAGTGCTGTGCTTGCCCTGTTGCTTCCTGACACCCTAGCAGGTGGCTGTGCTCTGTCATTTGGTAATTGTCTAAATGCAGTGGTGTTGATTTGGTGATCATTTTTCTTCTGTTATCTTGATTTATGTTTGTGAACCTTTCTACTGTCTGGGTTTTTTCTGGGTTTTGGTTTAGTCTTTTTTTTGTTAATGATATTATCCTTTTATTCTCAGTCTATTTTAAGGCTTAAATTGTTCAATGTGCCATGACAGGAGTTTCACAGAGTATCACAGAAGGCCACTGTTTTCTTGACTCCCTCAGTCCAGATAGAGAGCAGGATCTTTCACTTCCCTCTGCAGTCATCATGGCCCCAGCACACCCGGAGTGAAGATCTCCTCCCTGGTGGGGCAGTTGAGCAGAGTCTTTCAAAGCAAAAGTCCACCGTGCAGTTTGCAGAGAGTCACACAGATGGCACAGAGGATCTTGGAATAAATGGGAATTATGGACTAAATAGGTTTATAAGAATTAGAAAACCATAATGAATATCCAAATAGCTTTGTAATATGATGTTGCCGTAGAAACAGAGTTTGTACAGCACCTCATCATCAGAATTGTGCCAATACTGTCTCCTACTTCACCCAGTTGTAGAGCTGTTTTAAGCAGCTGAGAGCCCTTGGCTTGAAGTGTCATGGGGGTTTTCCAAGCAAGTTAGCAAAGAGAACACCCAGCTGGCCTGAAGTCAGCATGGAGCACAGAGGAACCTCTGGGTGCTTTTGCTTCGGGGAACCGCCAGTGCAGAGTGGCAAGGGCTGGGACCCCCCTGGTGTTGCTGGTCCAGCCTCAGCTGTACCAGGTGGGTTTGGTGATGGCTCCTTCGGTCCACGGGACTGCTGTCTGCAAGGAACACAGTTTCCTCCGTCGTCACACTGAGCTCAGAGCCTGTGGCTTGGACCATTAATGGCTGTGGTTATTATCAGTATGTGCAAATGAGGCTGGGCATTTTCTCTGTGCAAATGGATCCATGGAGAGATGCCTCATTTTATTTTACAGACAGTGCTGAACCATGGTTTTCCCACACCCACCCTTTCTTCCCTGCCTCCAGTCAGGCTTGGGGTGAGTGATGGATGAAGGAAGCAGCATGCAACTCTGTGACAAAGTGGGGTATAAGCATTCTGTGAAACGTGCTCCAAGTGCAATATTGAGCCTCCCAAAATAAACTGCAAAGTAAGCCCATTCATGGGCAGGCAGGAACAGCAAACATCTGAGGAAAATACAAAAGCTGCCCGGAGAGTCCCTAGGGCTGCGCTCTGTGGAGGGGCTCAGGGCACCACAGGAGCAGTGCCGGGTACCCAGGAGGTCTTTTTCTTAACGAAAAACACAGCAACCCCCCTTGTGCTACAGAGGCTTAATTAAACAACAGCATGTGGTTCTTGTGCTTCTTGGTGATAACCGAGTGCCAGATGATGGGATGTAGCAGAGCTTTCCTCATGTAAGTACTAGTACTATGCTGTGAAAATGAGACTGGCATTAAAAACAGTCCTCCCGATTAATCCTGGAAGTTGAGTGCTCTGGGTTCTTATGTATGAAATTAAACATTGTGCGTCTGCTGTAAAATGCTTGCAAGACAGGTAACTAATAACATTAGAAACTAATTAACTGGAAGTCCTGTGTATCTGATGATGACTACGTGAGCAGACTTGATTTGCAAATCACTCTGGATGTTGTGGAGAGGACTGGAGCTTTTATTCTCTCACAGCCTCCTGCTCACTCAGGTGGGGAGGGGACAAGCCCAAGCAAGGGCTTGGTGCCCTTCTAGGCTTGTTACAACCTTTCGTCTTCCTCACCTGGAAACACAGGGATGAGCGAATTAGCAAACAAGTTCATGCTTCCGTGTTTTCCAGTCCCCATGACAAGGATCCCCAGTGGGAACTGGTGGCTGACACCTGGGAGGAGGATGTAGCAGGGCTGGGAGTGAGTCTGCATTAATGAGATGGCACCTGCCTCGGCCCATTGCTCCCCTGTGCCCAGGTCACACCGAGTGACGTCTGCCAGGGCCACAGAGAGGCAGAGCTTCACTTCCAGCCTAATTAGCAGCAAAACAAACATCTTCCAGCACAGGAATGCTTTGGCTTCTCCCACATTCCTGCTTGCATCCATCAGTAGCAGCACAAGGGTGGATGAGTCTTCAGTGGGAAAGGGCTCAGTGATGGCTTGTGGTCCCCATAATCCATTCCTGGAGAGCTGCTGCACTGTTCCTTCATTGGATTTGGCATTGGTCAGCTCGGAATGGATTTTGGGAGGGAAAAACCCCGGAGGTTAGCCACTCTGTGCTCTTGCTGTCCTATGCTCCAGCCCCCTTCCTAGTTGACAGCATCATCTTCAGTCTTGGATATGGGGTTTTGGAGATGCTGTAGTGAGTGGTAGGGATGTGCAGGGGAGAGTGCAGCATGCCCAATCTGTAGGATATGAGCACCTTGCTGCAGAGGGGTGATTGAGTTGTTCCCTACCATCCCTGGCTGCAGGTCCTGTGTGTGGAGCAAAGATGTTTCAGGTGTAGGTGCTGCTTTTAAGGCAAACTCCCTCAATATGAGCACTTGGAAACCCTGATGGAAAAGGGCCAGAGACCTCAAAGCAGCAAGACCATGGGGAAAAGTTAAAAGGGGAAAAATGTAAGAGTGAGCTGTGTGTCTGCTTTTGCCGGGTTTGGAATGTTCTCCCAGCCATGCAGGATACCGCAGGTTGCTTCATGCACTGCCAGTGCGAAGTGGCAACTTGAAGGTGCCAAGAGGGAGTGAGACTCTTTGGAGCTTTTTTTTGCCCTTCTAACAGGTAGTAAACAGGGCTCTCTTCTCATTATTACTAAATCAAAACTCTATTGATTCCTTCTGTGAAAATCCAGTGTGACATAAAATGTTTTATTTATGCTTTTAACCTGGGCTTGCTGCAAAAATGCTGGTTTTGTAAATAAATCAAATTAAGTTCATTGCCAAGCCAGAGGCTTTAAAAACAGTCCAGCTCTCCCTGGCCTCTCCTGGTTGATGGGAGGCTCAGTCATGCTGGCTGATCCCAGCAGTTATGGGGCTGCCTGTGAGCTGCCTTGAGCACTGCTGGTGTGGGAACAGGATCCAGCTCAATATGCAGTGTCAGGACCAAAAGTGCTGTCATGTCCTTGTCTGTCCCCTGCCACTGCACTTCCTCCAGGGGCTCAGAAGCTACCGAAGTGCTAAAACACCTTTCCCTTCCAAAGAGTATTCCCTGTCTGCTCCAGAAGAAGGAAGCAAAATGCAAAAGGTTTTGAGAATAAAACACTAGCCAGCAATGTGTCTCTGCCTGCTTTGCAGCTGCGTTCTGCAAAGGACATGCAAAAAGAAGGAAAGCAGGTCACTGATGCTGTGTGCTGCTGCTCTCTTCTTGGGCTGCCAGGGGAAATTGACCCCACCATGGGTTTGGTGAGCAGAAATGTCCAGAGTTACTGAGACCTGTTCAGACCCTGCAGCTGACCCTATACAGGGGTGGTTGTGCAGAGCACTGGAGATGAAGGCAGCATGGCACTGCTCATCAACACAGCATTAATTGTAGTTGTTTAATGTGGTGATTAGTGTTGTTTGTTCAGATGTCTAATGTAGCAATTAGCCCCATCAGGGTGTTCAGTGATAGGTTACGAGTACTTTCTTTCTGCCAAGGAGTACTCAGCATCTCCAGTCTCCTGGTGCTCCCGCATAACATAATGCTCCTGCACATCATCTCAGAAATAGTGCAAGGCGAAGTGACCTGCTGGTACAGGGATGCTGCTGGGATGCCATCCAATCAGAACCCAAATTGTCACTGGTGCTTTCTTCAGCTCAGCTCCTGAAGTATGTGGTGTTCTCCTTCTGGCAGGAACCTGCATGGCTTGGCCTGCATTGCTCCATCTAATGCTTTGGTTGAACCTCTCTTAACAGGAATGAGTTTTGAACCAGAGAAATGGCCCATGGCTAAAACCCACTGTGATGTGCTAGATGTCCTTAGCTGCTACAAAACCATCACTGATAAGTTATCTGGGATCATGTCCCTTGTTTAAGACCCTGGGATAGGAGACAAAATACATCTCCTGGTGCTGAAAGAGAAAGCTATTGATTTTTCTTCCACTGGGTGAGATTGGTTTCTGCGTTTTGATGGATGACAGGTTGAAGTGTAACATAATCCCCAAGCTGTGGGGGTTTGGTGCTCTCTGGGACCAGTGCTGTCTTATTCCCAAGCTATCAGGACTGTCAGGCTGCTGGTATTGCTCCACAGTGCTGCCCTGCTCTGGTGAGGGGAGAGGGAGGCATCCAACAGCAGCTTTGCAATGGACTGTTTAATTAGCAGAACACTTAAATGTGAGCATCAGATTAAAAATCTGGGCCCGAGAAGTGCTGTGGATCTCAGGGGAGGGGAAAATGCACTAGATTTAAGGAAATAGGCTGTAGACTGTCAGCAGCTTTCTCTGGGGGTTTGCTTGTCCCTCCATCCAAGGCCTGACAGGGGGAGGCTCTGCCTCCTGCAGGGAATGCTGGTCTGTCCCACTTCTCTGCTCAAGTCTGCTCCAGGAGTCAGCTCATGGCATCTTCCACTCTTCATCCTCCAGGTCGCAGAAGTGCATGAGGAACACTAGGAACATGGTGCTCTCTGTAAGTGGGAGGCAGCTACACAACCAATTTGGGGAGAAATGAGTTGTTCCTGGTACCTCAGGGGTTCTAGGCTGTAGCCCGATGCTGAGGAGCTGCGGGACTGCATTCCACTCTTCAGGTTGGCTGAGGACATGGAGCCCTGGGGGCCCAGGGAAGAGGTTCTGGGTAGGCGAGTCCCTGCAGAGGTATTTTTGATGGGGCTTCTACCACATGGCTGATGAACATATTCACTTGGGGAGGTTTCTGGAGGAAAAAGAACCAGAGAATTGGTTCCAAGCCAGGTGAACTCTGGTGAGAACAGTTTCCCATAGTTCTTCATAATTTAAAAACAGTTTCTTTAGACAAAGTTGCTTTTAAGACTTCCTGATTTTTATCAGGAAAGCAAGCTGACTTTTTCCTGGTTTTAAAACTAAAACTGGAAGAAGAAAAATAGGTGCTGGCAGTAAGTGCATGTCATGGGAAAGCAAAGCATAGAGGTGCAAGAGATGAAGCTGCAGTAGGTGTGTGCCAGGCACCCTGACACTTCCAGCCCCTGCCTTGATGGGAAGGGATGGTGGACCACTGGCATCCAACCCAGGTAAAGGGTTGCTACCTCCTTACCTCCAAAAAAACTGTTCTTTGAGAAGGGCAGAGCTGTTGACAAACCCATGAGGGAAGACACCAGTGCTGAGAAATGCTGTCTTTTGACTGGGAGTTCACAGAGCAAGATCAACTGTATGTTGCTTGCTGCTTCATGCCCAGAGGCAGGGAGCTTCAAAGTGAATTATACAAGTATTGCACATCCCTACCAGGAGGGTGGCTGCTGGAAGGAGCCTTCTTCCACTCTCTCCCTGGCAGCCCTTCAGGCAAGAGCAGAGCTGGCTGTAGAAGAAGCACTAATTCAGCCCTGGGGCAGCAACGCCGTGGCCAGTAACAACAGCTTGGCTGGACATGGTTGAGTGGAAATGCTGAAGCCTAAGAGAACAGGGGAAAACATTGCACTGAAGATGCGTTCTCACTGTGGTGTCAGGCTGTGTCTCCCTGGGGGGGTTCCCTGGCCTTCCTTCCCATTCCCGCACGTGTACTCACACATGTACCCATCCACCAATGTTGTGTGCTTTCTTGCTGCTCCAGGGCTTCTCATTGGACACCCCTGTCTGCCCTGGGCTGAGGATGGAGCAGGGCTGCTGGCAGTGATCAGGACTCTGCTGTGGCAGTGATGAAGGCCAGCCCCAGGGCACCTGGGGCAGGGAGCAGTGCCAGGAGTGGCTGCATCCTGCTCAGCACAGAGGTCCTGTGGCAGATCCCACTGCTCAGAGTCTGAAGCCCTCTCTGCTGAGGAGCTCTCCACAGGCTTTATGCTCCCACAGGGATGCAAAACCTGGCAAGGCCTGGCTTGGCGCACCAAGGTCTGCCTTTGCCTCTCTTTTGGCTATTGAAAGTTTCACCTTTTTTCCCAGCACTGCTCTTTTGCTAGAGGAGTCTGCTGTATAACATCTTGGTATTTCCCCCACTGGTGGGAGAAGTCTCCAGAGGACATCTGGAGCAGAGGGT
The DNA here is from genome assembly GCA_014706295.1 of Lycocorax pyrrhopterus obiensis. NCBI lineage: Eukaryota > Metazoa > Chordata > Aves > Passeriformes > Paradisaeidae > Lycocorax > Lycocorax pyrrhopterus. The sequence goes on from JACSVZ010000005.1 coordinate 20,065,790, forward strand.
CTAGGTGGTCCTTTGCCCTGGGCTGTTCCTGAAATGTTTATGGCACCAAAGGGTAGGGCTGTCCTGCAGAACCAGAAGCAACAGGCATCTGAGGGAAGAGCACTGCAGCAAGACCACATCCAATGCGATTCCCTGTGCACCATGATAAGCTGTCTTGATTTCTTTGTGAATTGTTTAAAATGCAGGAATTGCAAACTGAAGTCTGGCTGGCTGGTTTTGTTGTGTGCGCAGGCTAGATTAGAGCAGGAAGCTTCATTACAATGAGCTTGGAAGTCTTCAAAGACTTGAATGTATTTTCCCCTTCATTGATAAGCAATATTGATTTCAGCAGTAGTTCCCTGCTGCGCCTGGCCACAAGAGTGTGGTACTCCTGTGGACCCAGAATTGTGCATTAGCACAAAACTGTGCACTTAGTGTTGAGCAAACTAGGTTTTTCTCCCGCAGGCTGTCGATTCACTTGTGGGAGAGAGGGTTCAGAAGATGTTTAAAGGGGAGGTGTGTATTTTTCTGTACCTGGTAAGACCATCAGAGCTGCTGCATCATATTGCTGCCCCTCATGCTGGCTGGCAGAGTGGTGGTCATCTCAATGCAGAGAAAAGCAGGTTATCTCAAACCCACCCTATTCCTGTAGAGAGCTCTTCCCATGTAAAAGGAGTGTTTTCCTGCTGTCTCTGTGCTGAAAACGATGCTTTAGGTAACATGCTGCTTCCAATGAAATCTTTCTTCTTTTTAAAGCATAACATTTTATCACATATTGTGGTGCTGCAGAAAAAAAAAAAAGCTTTCCTCCTTTTTACTGGCCATCTAAATGCAAGATTTTGCTGGTTTTTGAAAAGGGATTGAGCAGCCTGCTACCAAGAAGAGCATCCTGCCCAGGCCAGGCATCCAGATACCAGTGACAGAAAAGAATATGATGGTCTTAAATGGGTTAGGAGAGATAGGAGAAAGACCTGCTTCTCTGGCCCTCGCGGGCTCTTGACGTAATTAAGGCAGGCAGCTGACAATGCTGAGCTCGTGGTGTGGAGTAAACCAGACTGATCAAAAGCCATGGTTATAAACATTGCCATTATTCATGTGTGAAGAGTTATCCTAATCAACTATTCCTCCTGTATCACATCAGTGGCACTCACCCAGGTTTGGTGATGCAGCCAGACAGTGTGTAATGCTGGGGTCTGTGTGGCTAGAGCAGGCACAGCTCCCATGGTTCACGCTTTTTTGCCTGTCTGTACTTCTTAGTTTTTTTCAGAAGTAAAATAACAAGACAAAGGTTTAAAAAAATTAGCGCTCAACTTCCTTTGCTGCAGAATGCACTTCCCTTTGTTGTGATGCAGAAGTTACCCATAAAAACATCACTAATATAAGATGTACCTGATAATACCAGGTCATAAATACCTGCTCATGCACATCTAGATGCTGGTGTATTGACTGCACCATGAAGAGCTGTGGGAGGTGTTCCCACTGGGCTCCTGTGAGTTAAGATCTACCCAGAGTTGGGATTGCAGGAGCATGTTGGAGGTGCCTGCTGATCAGCTGTTAATGGGCTTAGCCAAGTTGAAATTCAGCCTCTTATTTGAGCTCTTGGACTATTCTCAAAGACATTTGAGTTCTATGAGGATTTAGACTCAAATTGGATCACTATTTGAATGACTAATAATGTGTGTATGATGCTCCACATAGCAGCAACCATGACCTGAGCTCACACGCAGCAGCTTCTCCCTGTCAAATATGTTTGACTGTAACATTAAAATCACAGGAATGAGGGAGCAGCAACTTCTTTTATATCTTGAGCTCTTTGGATGCACTTGAATCACACTGAATTTTTGGTTGTTTTTTTCATTTTTCATTTCCAGAGTGACAAAGACCCAAATGTTTTATAGCTGGAAAGCCAGATGCCAAAAACTGAAACTATAAGAATATACAATACTGTGAGTTGTGTCATAAAGCCACAAGAATGTCAGTGCTGAATCCTAGAGGCTTGATTTTCTTCTCCTTTACTCATTTAAATCCAAATTAACCCTGTTCAGCTGCTTCAGGCTGACATGAGATGGGCCCTGAATTTGGCTGTTTCAGTCCTGAGTGGGCTCTCATGTTTGCACAGGGTTTGGAAAGGCAACGCTCTTGGATGCTCTTATCTGCATCCAGGTTTCTTTGGCATTGATCTTGCCCTTCTGCCACTCAGAGATCCAGGCTTGGAGTTTCATCATCGGTTTTGGTCAATTAAAAATTGGCTTTACTAGTGCATGATATGAAGTGAAAAGCACATGCACTTCACACCATGGTCACTAAATATTTCATAGTATCCCTGGAATTTTTTCAATGTTTTTGGCTTACCTTTGTAACTTAGTTATGTTTGCTGCAGCTGGAGGGGTTTAGAGCCCTTTTTCTTCTCTTTCATCAGCTGGTTTGTTCTTTGCAGTCAAGTTGTGAACAGTTCTGTTTGTTTTTCTGCTGGTAAGTCTGAATGAGAGGTGGTGATTAAATAGAATTATGATGATAATGGAAATGTTGACAGCTGACAGTGAACATTGATGGCAAAGACGTGTAGCAGGTGTTTTGTACCTGGAGTGTACTAAATCAAAGGAAATAATTAAGAGCAGTTAATTTAGGGGTGAGTTGGGTGAAAGCAAGAAATACTGGAGTCCTTGCAACCTTTCAGTGCTGTTCAGATTGGCTGGAAAGCAGGAGGCTTGGGAAATGGACATGCATCCTCTGCAGGTACAGGTCAGGTCGCAGGGAGGTGAGGGACAACAACCAATTGCAGCTTCATCTTTAGAGAGCTTTGTCTCCTGTTTCTGGCTGCTGTGTTTTGAGGCCAATACTTCAAAGTCCACTTTATCTTTTATTCACAAATGCTGATGTGTTTAAATGAATGGTGCAGTGCAGTTGCTATAAATAAACAAATGTCAGTATGAGGCTTTAGCAGATGAAAGGCTCATTGATAGGAGCCAGCCCTGATAATGGCTCTGCAGGGTCCCTCAGAAGTCTGCGGGACAAAGCAGAGGAATCAGGTTTGAGATCTCTTGCAGGAACTTTCCGATCTTGGTGGTGGTGCTTGCTCTGTGCAGGATGGCAAATAGCAAAATAATGGAGAATCCATTTATTGTTATTCTTGTGGAAAGATGGAGGTGAACTGGTGGAGGTGGCTATGATAAACTGGTATTTTATGGGAACATTTTTCTGTCGTAACCTCTCTCCTGCGGCTGCACGAGCCTGTAGCTGTCGATACAGATCAGTTCTTTTAGCTATCTGCTTGGCATCCCTTGTCTGCAATTCTTTCTCTGGTTTTATTTGTAAAAGTAAAATATCAGCAAGCTATTCCAACCCCATGCCCACATCTCTTGCCTGTGGGTCTTGGAGGTGTATGTATGACACACCTCATGCCAGAAGATAAATGTTCTAACAGCAGATGCTGTGTGTCAAGATCTCTGGACATGGCAGGGAAGTTCTGGGTTTAATAAAATCCATACAGCCTTCTGCCTTACTGTGGCCCTGCTGAAACTGAGGAGATTTGGCTTGAGAGCGTAGCATGGTATTGCTGTAGAGAGACCCACTGGAGGATGCTCTCTATGGGAAATCTCTTTTGCTGTCCTCCAGTGCTTCTCCCTTGTGCATCAGGATTCAGGATGATGCTGCATCTCAGCATCATTGCAGAATCAAGCCTTACTTGCATCTGGGTGCTGCAATCTCTCTCTGACAATTGACTCAAACCATGCATCAGCCAGTGGAATTGAGGTGGCATCACTTGGTCCTATGCTTTGGGGCAGGCAGGTTTGGGCAAGGAAGTGGTGTGGACAAAGCCAGGGGCCAGCTTCCAACTAAACATGCAGGGGCATATCTTACTGTTTATTTTGCTCAGTTTATTTGCTGAGAGCTCAAAAAGAATTGCACTCAGAAAAATTCCTCAGGAAGAGACTTCCTCATTTGGAGACAATCTTCCAGGCCTCTGTTGGGTTTCACCTGGCACCAGGCTGGCTCTGTGTGGCCAGGCATGCAGGGCCACTGGTCTGTCCCAGTGCCTGTGGAGGCACCAAAGGCTGCTGCCACAGATACGGGAACAAATAGCTTGTTCAAAGCATTGGCTGCAATTTGAAGGCTGTTTCCTGCAAGGACAGTGAATTTACTTCTACATGCAGTATCAGTTGACAAGGATGTGTTTTATTTTCATGTCTGTCACCAGGCCACACAGGCTTGGTGGTGGTGGTGCTTGGGTGTTCCAGCTGGGATGCAGGCGCTCTCATCCTGTGGCATTTCTAGGGGTATCCTCCTCTAAAAATGCTGTGGCATAGAGATGAATTTTCTTAATAAGGAAACTGATCCCTTCCCCAGGCCAGGTTCTGTTCCTGGCTACACCAAAGCTATTTGGCTTCAAAGTATGGAGAGATTGACTCCTTTTGGGGGGTTCATGACTTGGCTGTCCAGTACAGTCCATGGGTGGGTATAATGAGCCACTGGCCACTGCTGATTCAGGACTGCCCTGGAGTGATGCAGGAAGCAAGCAGCTTGCCTGTTTCGCTCCTGTTTCTGCCTGTTTTTCTCTGCAGTGACTGTTCTTGTTCCCTGTTTTTATTGGGCCACAATTGTACATTGTGCTTTGCTATTCCTTGCGCTTATTTTCCCCCTGGATTTTATTTTTAATGGCACCAGGGCTATGATGATAGCTGTTTCTTTCCCCCTGCTGTAATAGTTGGTACTTCAGGAGAACTGAAATAGGCAGCTCTGCCTTCATGCTGGATTGCTTAATGCATTTTAATTTAATTAATTACATTGTCCATTTTGGTAACATCACGGCCAAGGCACAGGAAGTCAAGGCCTGGAGTGGCGTGGGCTAGCACAGCCTTTTAGTGCTTTATAAAAGCTTTTGTTAGAGGTGTGTGTTGTTGTTTTCCCTCAGTAGTGGCTCTGTTAATGCTGTGGCGCTGTAGTGGGGCCGAGGCAGGTGTTCCCATTCTGCACATTTAGATTTGTGCTCTCGATGTCCTTTTTTCCAGCTTCTTGAATGGAAAACGATCCTGCAGCAGTGTCCTGCTCTGCTTTCACAAGATGAAACTCGCATCTCCAGCGCTGCTTTGCTGGATGCTGGGGGGTCTTACACTTCACCCTCTGAACCCCATCTCCACAAAGCGCTCAAAGGGAAGCCCCAGAAGTCTGGAAACCTGAACTGTGGTTAACATTCCAGCAAGGCACCTGTTCAGCCTCTCCAGTGAAGTACTCATGGCTGGAATCTTTAAAACTGCTGCCCAGAGTGGGGAAAACAGATGGACAAACAGAAACCCTTACTTTTGCAGATTTGGTCTTCCATCATTTGGCAAGAGAGGACCTGGCTGCAGTATGAAATGTTACAGCAAGCAGTGCTGTGATAGTTCATCCCTCAAAATACTTGTCCCATTAATGGCTACAGCCATTTTTCTTGCTGATGATTCCACAAAGGAGAGAGTGGCCAGTTGTCCTGGAATCAGTTAGGAATCATCACCCTGCCAGACTGGGAAAGCAGTGTTGGGGTAGGACCAGGGATGCTCTCTAGGTTAAACTCTGCTAAGCTAAGATAAAGATTGGGTGCAAGACTTGCTGGCTTACAGTACTACAAAGATGTCTTGAAAAGCGGGTGAAACCAAGCAAAGGCCAAGGAAAAAGTTGCACTTCCCAAAGTGATGGCTTGTAGGGGTGTGGTATGATAGCAACAGTAATGGGTGTTTCCTAGGGAGAGCTGGTGGATGCAAGGCTGGAAAAACTTGGCTGGCAAATTAAACTGCTTGCAGCACAGGAGAGGGCAAGACCTTTGTTTTGCAGGAGTTGCTCTCATGCAGGTCAGGGAGAGCTCCTGAGCTTCCTGTACACTTGGGGATGGGGAGGGAAAGAGCGCCCCAGCCTACTGAAGAACAGTTCAGTGGAGAGTACAGCACATGGCTCACTTAGTTTATTAAAGCTTTGAGATAAAGGATCAAACTCCAATTTAACTTTAAAATGGGATTCTGAAGAACTGTTGGGGTTGGACTTATCAAGTGATGCTGCATAATTCATTGCTGATTTTTATCACATCATTTAAACATAAAAAAAGCTATCAGAGGGTCAGGCCAGGAAAGTTAGCTGTCGATAGCAACCTTCTCCTTGACTCGACCTCTCTCACACCAGCCATGCTTGCTGACTACATCCAGCAGTCAAGGCAGAGCCCAGCAGACCTGCAGGAGGGGAGGGGGGTGTGGGGTAGGTTTTGTGGTGTAGCTTGGGCAGAGAGATGAAGAGAGGCTTGAAAATGATGGTATGCTTAATCTCAGCCTTATGTCCTGCAGAGCATAGAGCTGGGGTGCTGTTGTGTTGTCCAGAGAGGTGTAAAATACAGCCGGCATTAGCACATTATGGCAAAAACACAGCCCTTGGTGCTGGCTGCCTGCCGCTTCCCCTGGGGGCTATAATTGATGGAGCCTTCTTGCAAGGAAACTTCATAAAACATACATTTTATTGCTTTGCTTTCAGGGCCTTGATACTTTGGGAGTTAGCACTTCTCAGACCCAGTGACGTTCAGACTGTGTTTTTCTCACAGTGAAATGGCTTTCAGAGGCGGTCAATAGTTCTTCAATTCAGATTTTTGAAGTGTTACCAATGTGGTTCACAATAATGGTTTCTTTGTTTTTCTTAAACTTTGCTTGTCCTTGGGAAATCCACACAGAAGGTTGTTTTGTGTGTCTTGGAGCATCCCATAAACTAAGCTGGTGTGTGTCTGCACATTGTGCTGATGCTATTGGTTGTTTTTGGAGATGAGGACTGCAAGAGAGCAAGAGAGGAACATATTTGATTTGCCACATTAAGTGTTTGTTCCTGACTCATTTAATAGAATTTAATTTAGATTCACCATGATTTAACTTCAAAAAAATAAATTAGCTGCACTTGAGGTATTAAAAATAGTATTTCTAATTGCAACAGCATCTGGCAAAACCCCTGATTTTATAAGTAAAGTCAGACTTACTCCTATGCCATAGGTGAGGTTGAGTTACAGAAGGGACAGGTTTTTAGTTAAGATGAAAGTAATACATTTTTGTATCTGCCAAGTCCTCTCAGCAAATGCTGAGGCTTGTGGTCACGTGCCGTGGGTGATACAGAGCATTCAGAGCTCTGGGTAAAGGCTTGGGACTTGTATATGACTATGACTCTTAATAATGCAAACAGCCATGTGTACCACAACACCAGGTTATTTAATGACCAGGCTTTTTCTATTTGGATTTTAATGCTGTATGAGGTTCAGCATGTTTTCTCCTCCTGGATGAGCCCTGGTGTGCGGCAAGCAGCCTCAGTGAGCCTGTATGTGATTTGCATGGGTGTTTTTTGTTTGCAGTCTTTCTGAAAAAAAAAAAAATCCTACTTTTCACAGTCGTCAAGGGCATTCTCAGAAGTTTTCTTCCATCCTATTCCTAGGAATTGACCAGGAGAGCCCTCAAAGCAGCCCTTTTCCCCCCATTGCAATTGCATCTGTGTGCTGAGTGCTGTGCTCTGTCCCTTCTTATTCGGAGGTGCTGGGACCCCAACCAGCAGCAGCAAGGTGTAAAATCATACAATCATGGAATGGTTTGGGTTGGAAGGGACTTTAAAGATCATTTCAGCCCCCATGCCATGGGCAGGGACACCTTCCACTAGACCAGGTTGCTCAGAGTCCTGTCCAACCTGGCCTGGAACACTTCCACGGATGGGGCAGCCACAGCTTCTCTGGGCAACCTGTGCCAGGGCCATACCCACAGAAGGAAGAATTTCTAGTTTCTTCCTACTATGTAATCTTTTATGGGCTCTGATGCTCGAGACCCTGACCATTGGGTTTCCTTATGCTTCCTGGGCCGCTCCAGCTGCTGAGCCTCTCCAGCTGTGACAGCAGGGAGCAAAGCAGTGATGCTGCTCCAGAAGGAGCCTCCCTGCCCCATGCTTCTTGCTGCTCTCTCTTCACCAGACCCACAGCACTGGCCAGAGACTCACTCCTCAGCCCTCAGGTTGCCCTTCCCACTCTCATTCAAGCCCCTGTAAATCCACAGAGTACTTCCTGGGAAGGAAATCTCCGCCAGTATTTACGAAACTTTGTTTTCATAAACTGATGGTTGTTCAACAGGGCATAAAACAGCCAGTATGAGACAGTTATTTGCTCTACAAAATCATTCTGCTCCCTAGCTCCAATTTTACACAGCACTTGCTGCATTTCATTTAGTTCTCAAAGAAATGTGACACAGTAGATTAACTATTGATAGCAAAATACGGAGTTTCCTGTACGACTGTCACCTTCCTCCATCCTCTCCCTTTTAACCCCAGATGATCAAGTAGTGCCAAGTCCTGTTGGTCCTACAATGAAATAGGTGCTGAAATGCCTCAGTGCAGAGGAATTTTAGAAGGATGTTTTAGACATTTCTGCTGTTTTCTGTCTCCTCAAAGCTAGTATCAAACTACCAATGTCTGAAATGACTGTGAAGTATTTTGTTCAGCCTAGGTAGTTGCATCTCACATGGTGACTAGTCAGCCTCCAGCGCCTTCAGCACAGAGAAATATTGCCATTGTCAACATAAATTACCATGTATTAAGTAAATAATGCATAATTAATGTTATGGCAAATAATTTATTGTGCAGCTGATCGGGAAGTACTTTTTTGAAAAAAGAAAGGAAACCTATCTGAAGATTTGACTTTATTTTTTAAATTTATTTATTTTAGCTCAGAAAACCATCAGTGAGAAGAAGAAAATCATTTGACCAAATCCCTCTCTGTTTTTGCACAGGGTGACAGTCCCCTCTTGTCCCCCAGCATCAGTGTTTCCTCCATGGTCTGTGCCCTGTGCTGAGGATGATGCAAAGTAGGTGGTGTAGGAGCTGGTGGCAGCCTGGCTCACTGGACAATGTGGAGGCACTTTGTCCCACTGGCCACTGCATTGTCCCACCATCAGGGTGCATGGGGACCACCTCCTTAAAAAAGATACCCAAAAGTGAGTGCTGGAGTGGGATGCAGACCTCCTTGAGCTTCTTTTCAAATTGCCACAAAGGTGGCCAAGGGACTGTGGTTAGATACCTTCCTGCAGAGAAAATCACTTCTATTAAAGAGCTCTTTAATCTAGTGCAGGATCCATAGCAAGAGCCACAGGCCAGAAGCTGAATAACCTGGGCCTGATTTCCTTGCATGGCTGTGCTTTAACTCTCAGTACAAAAAGTGCAGCAAAACAGAGAAGAGGAAAAATACTGATGCAGCCTCAGAGCTGCCAGGGTGCTCCTGATTGTTCTGCAGGCTTTCCTCTTTGTGCTTTGAAATAGATAAAACTCAATTTTATGTGGTAGGTCCTGGGACAGGTGGTGTTTGCAGAGCCCCTGATGCAGCAGATAGTTGCAGAGGTGGAAACAAAACAATGGCAAGGAAGGATGAGCAGCGGGCACCAGGAGAAGGAGTCATGAATTGTGTGTTTTGTAAAGGGCTAGAACAGCTCCCTCACCGAGGTGCTGCTGTGTGTGGGAAGCTGCAGGTAACAACAGAAGCATTGCAGCCTCACACAGGGTCAAGTGCAAGGGCAGGTTTCTGAGATTCTAAATTGCTTTCAGACATGGTTTGTGCAGAGTTGGTGTCAAAGGGGAGGCTGATCCCAGGAGACAGTGGTTGGAAATGAATCTGCCTGCCTGCACAGCCCTTCTATCTCCCTAGGTGAATAAAGTTTTGCAACTTTAAATGGTCCTGTGGAAGTCTCAGAATTGTGAAGATGTGATTTCACCCCAGTGCCCTCACTGCCAATTCTAGTGAGAGCAGTGTAATACCAGTGGAGGAAGCCTCTGAGAACAAACAAGTTACCAGTCAGTCTCAGCGGAGCACTTGACTTGTAAAACATTTTTTAACAAGAGTGATGCAAAGTAAATCAAAAAATGGGTCAGTCTTCCTGTTCCAGCTGACTTTTGCAGTGGTATTGAAATAAAAGGGGTAACAGTTCTGTACTTGTAAGCTGAGAAAATTGCTAGCAATTACTGCAACACAATGATTTTGGTGTCTTTCCAGTGCTTTTTTAGGGGATCGAACCATGTTTTTTAGAAAAGGATGCATTCACAGTGGATAAGCAAAACCTGGGATTCATAACTCATTGTTGCTCATGGGAGAAGCTTTCTTAGGCCTTTTGGCATGAGAACAGGAAGAACAGAGCCTGCTCCATGTATGGCTGCCTCTGGGCATGATTTGACCCCATGCTGGAAAAGGGATGCTCCCTACAGAGCAGGAAAGTTTCCTCTGAAATTTTGAAGCAAACTGTCTTAATATGCCCATCTCTTTGGTGGTGGGTGCTTCTGTGCAGGAGTCATTGCAACTCAGACAAGTCTACGCAGAGCAGCCTTAAATAAACTTTCTAAATAAATAAATAGTGGCAAGGCCTTCAGAGAAGAACATTTTCAAAAAATTAGGGTTTTGACCAAGGTCGGTTTAACCTAGTTATTTGGAGGTCTATAGTCCTGGCTTAGCAGGGGAGTGACTGCACTTGTGGGATGTGGGCATTTGTGTGCCATCCTGCTGCCATGTGTCCCACACAGAGCTCAAGTGGGAACTCTGAGGTGAGGAGACCCCAGGGTCCCTGCTATGAATTGTCCTCATCAGCTCATTTCTTAAAAGTCTCCGCCTACCAGTTTTAATCCACTGTAATTGAGCAAACATTGGTGGTGCAAAGGTTGGGAGATGCCAGTGTTTATTTTATGTGCTTATTTTATTAGATTTTTATGTTTATTGTGTTTATTTTATTAGATTTTTACATCTAATCTGATGGTCTGTCTTGGACTGTGGCTCACCATCAGTGTCGAGTTAGATGACCCCAGGAAGTAAAATCCCAAACCCTTGCACAATCACCCCAATAGCTGTGCACCCTTAGCCTGCTGTCTGCAACTCGTGTTGACACAAGCCAGTGTGGAAGCATTGGAGATCACACTAGTGAGTCAGGCACTAGATGGATTGGAAAATTTGGAACTATTAGGTTTTCAAGGCAGGAAGATCAAAATTTTCATTTCTGGTTTTTAGGGGCCTCGCTTCCTCTTTAGAGGGCCAAGTGTAATTTCAGGTCTGCTTGACCTTTTAGCTTGGAGAAGGGCAACCTTTATACGTGATTCATGAGCATAGGTCTTTGAAATGTGGGAGAAATGGTTTGTTCATTGAACATGCAAACATATTACTTGCTCCAGCCTGGAATTTAAACCGACATTAAGCTCTGAGAACATCTATATTTAATTACATCTAAGGGCCAGAAAACAAAATGGTGTAATTAAAAGTGAAGCCCTTCCTACGGAAGGAGTTTATCATAATAAAACCCTGGCTTTCTACTCTGTGGAGATGCAAAGAAGTGTTAACTAAAGCAAATCATCTTTAGCACAGGTGTCTTGGTTGTGTTTTGGGACTGGCTTTGGGTCTGGATGTAACCTTCTGCAAGAGGTGGTTTGGAAATGTAGCAGGAATAGCCTGTCCCTCTGGCATGGGGTTTTTGTCCTGGATAGCATCTCCCTCGTGAGCACCAGTGGCAGGTGGGCAGTGGCTGTCCTGGGGCAGCTCTCCCCTCTTCACCTTCAGCTCCTTCAGGGCAGTGATGCAGAACACTGACCCTGAATGCTTTTCGCCAAATGTTTAATGTTCTTTCCATCCTGCTTTTATTAGTGCACGTAATCTCAGGCTGGGATGGGCAGTGACTGAGGGAGGAGTAAAATCTTTTTCCCTTTTTTTGTCGTTTGAGGAGTTCCCAGGGGATGGAGACTTCTAAAACCTATATATACTTCCATAATTAATTTTAGCAGCCCTGGCCAAGTTATGTTGCTTCACTTTTGATTTTGCATTTCTTCTTTTTGCAGCCACATTTTGTCCCCCTCTGCCCCAAAACATTGCCATTCCAGGCAGGAAGTTGGACTCTACCTTGGCAGTTTGCCATCTCCTCTCAGAGGTGGCAGCATAAAAAATTATGGATGCAATCTAGTGGTAGCCCTTTGCAAAACCGACTGTAAAATGCTGAATTGTAAAACTCTTACCTCCTCTCAGAAGCAAGTCCGGGGTTATTAAACACAAAATATTGCACATTAAAACAGCATTAATCAGCTTGACTGGAAAAAAAAATCTCTTAAGAAAAATCTTGCAAACTGCAAATGGACGCTGAGGTTTGTAGCTTTGTCCTTGACTTGCTCTGTTTTACTGTGTGCAGAGTTTCTCCAATTTCTCAAGACCTCTGCGAACGCAAACTCTTGACTGAGAAAAGCAGACAAATTGGAAAGTGTTCAGGCAATTAAAAATTAGCTTAGACTACTGTATTCAGTGAGTAACTTTTAATAATTCTTAATATTCAAATTTTCTTCTAATATTTTTTCCCGGCCTTGTGGCATACTAAGTTTATGTTTCTGGAGAACCTGATTTTACAGAGGAAAGTGAGTGTGGGCTCTGTCCTGTGTCTAAACCGAGTAGCAGCATGTGTGTCCAGAGCTGTTTCAGCCTATGGCTCATTCTAGGGAGATGTGGCATTCTACAGAGGCTGCGGAGATGGCAAAGTAACTGGTCTGTGTCAGAGGAACCTGCCTGTAAACTGGGAATATCGCACTGCTTGTAGTATTGAAGCACCCTGCAGCTGCCTTTGGCTGGTGCTGTCACGCTGCTTGGGCAGAGAATTGCACATCTGCGTTTCTAGGCTGTGGGTTCTGCATGCTGGCGTGGGCTGCCTGCGGATGCATCGGTGTCGACCTGGAGTCAGAAAATGTAGGAAGTTGGAAGGGGTCTCTAGCCATCTTTTCAGTCCTTTCCTTGTACCAGAGCCAGCTTCACAGTCAAGTCAGGTGGCCTGCAGGAACTGCAAGGTGATTTCTGCTTTTGGGGCAAAAATCCACATGTGGACATAGATATCCCCACACTTGGACAAGTGACTCATCACATAACCAGTCATCAGAAAGAAATTATTTAAACCCTCCTGCTTAGAAAAGTCCCTTGCTAAGGTAGGCAGGAAACACTTTAGGAAAACCAACTGCAGAATGTAAGACTCTGTAAATCTTTGTGGAGCTTCAGGCAGAAATGTCTTTTACAGGGAAGGTGTGCACAGGTGAGCGTGAAGTCTGCAATGCAAATCACGGTGGCACTGGAGGATGTGTGAGGGATGGAAATGGTCAGGCTTTGCTCAACTAATTTGTGCTCCAGATCGGGAGAGCTGTTTCTATAAATACAGGGAGCTGAGTGCTTTAAGGACCAGTACATCAGTTGGCGTTGCACGGTTAACATTCGCATAGGCAATAAACACCATTTGCTGAAGATTTGTTCAGCAGTTCTCATCATCAAATCCACTTACTTTAAAAAATGTGATTGGTACCTTAGTGAATACATTGCCGCGGGAGTGTGCCTTCATTCTCAAAGAAACTGGAAGAAATACCGGAGTCGCTGGTGTTTATCATTGCAATCCAGCAGTAAAAACAACATTTGGGGGAAATGAGGGGGGAAAATGGGAAATGAGCATTAGCAAAATGTGTGATTATGGTTTAACAGCTACTATAAAGGAATAATTCAAAATGTAGTTTGCTAATGGCTTTCAAGTATAGTCTTTATCCTGCTTTTGATTGCAAATAGTCAGGTTTAAAACAAGGGGATAGCAGAGGTTTAGTGTGCTTCATTACTGGTTGGAAAGCACTTCAGCTCGCTTTACGGTACAGTATAATTTTCGTTCAGGGTTTTTTTTCCTTTCCTTGAATTCTGTGCAGTCGCTGTTTTACTGGTTTTTTTGTACAGTATCAGCTTGTATGTGATCTACGTGATCTGCTTACGTGTCTCGTTGGGCTCTTTGGAAGAAGAGCCTTGATGAAAGTACAGTGGGTGCTTTGGGTGGGAGAGGAACTTTGCCTTTCCCTTCGCTCTCCCCCTTTGCTTGCAGGGACCATCAGGGCTGTTCACTGTCATCAGGTACCTCACCCTGACTTTCTAGTTTAGACTCATTAAAACCAAGCAGTAGTAAAAGAAGAAGAAGAAGGTGCTGTTGAGTCTGGCATTGATTTTTTGATTTTCCCGTTGTTAGTAACTGTGTGCAATGACTCTTGGGGAGATGCTAAACCAGTGAATTTCCATCAGAAAGATGTCTATTTTGAGGACTGAATTATTTGAATTATTTGAATTTAAAAAACCCCAAACAAAAACCAGTGTTAGGCTCATTCTGAGCTCTTGCGCATAGTCACTTTATTGTTAGCTGATATGAACAAACATGTTGATTGAAGACTCATTGGGCCACGCAGTGCCTGGCAGACATTTGAGCAAAATTATACATTTGCATTTTTTTCTTCCCAAATGCTTCAAAATTTAGACAGTTTCTGTTATTTTACTTTTCAAGGTTGTAACAGTTTGAAGTGCAATAATAATTTTGAAGGGTTTTTTCCATTTTAAACTATGCAGACTTGAAGTGATACAGATATGGAAGTAATATTTATGTTGAAGGCAGTGGATAAAGTGCTGTAATTATGCTAGAGGTAAATGGGGATTTTGTCTTCTACGTTTTGGGTCTGCTGCTATCCCAGCTGGGAGCACTGGGGTGGTGGTCGATAGATGCTCTGTCAGATCCCTCACTGAAGGTCTTCTAAGACCTTTCACCTTTTTAAGACTACTGAGTAAATAATTTTATGCAAGCATATTAAGCTTATTCCTTGGCATTTAAATTAAAACTTTAGGCAGTGGAGAAGCTGAAATACCATTAGGTTAAGACTTAAGACCTTCAGATTTTTTTTTCTGATTTGATCCCACAAATCTCTCATGAGCTTGAAGGTCTCTAGAAGTTCACAAAGTCCCATTGATTTTGCAAAGCTAAGCTTCCGCTTAAGTTCTTTGCAGGATCACAGCCAAACTTGGGTTTTCTTTACTTGCTTATTCCAGGCCTGTGGGGATCACGTTTTCAAGCTTTTCCTAGTAATCAGGGAGTAGAAACTATTTATGTGTTTAACAGCAGTTCAGATTCTGATTTCACATGATTGCAGGAGCTCAGGTTGTCCAGTGTGTAATCAAATGTAAAGAGATAGAAATACTGTAAGGAACTATCTGTTTATCCTGTGTTTCTTATTTTATCTTTGAGATACCAGTTCACGTATTTTCCTTAACTTTTAAAGGAGGAGGAAAAAAAAAATACAAACCAACAAATAAACACAACAAGAAAAAGAAATACAAATCCCAGGCTGAATTTCTTTGTAGCAATCCCTAGTGTGTCTTTTCCTAAGGATGCACTGCAAAGGTAGATTCCTCTACTGCTCAAATGAGAATTGCTCCTTCTCTGAGAGCCAGGTCAGTTTTAAGTAACTGCCCTGCAAGTTTCCATCTAGCTGCTGGGCAGGAGTGTGAGCCATGAAGTAGTAGTGAAAGCCACCTGAAATGTGCAGTCTCCAGGAGTAGATGGAAAGCAGTCTCCATCAGGTTGGAGGAACTCCTCAGCTGTTTAAATGTATGCTCAAGTATTACAAAACTATGTTTTACGGAGTTCCTTTATTACGGTTATGTGAGGCTTGATCACATAAAGTTATATGGGCAACAGACAGGTGCTGGAATGAAATTCATATGGCTTTGTTTTGATTTCCACAAGGAAAAATAATGAATTTGAAATGCACCATGCAGCTACAGATAGAAATCTTGGTAAAAGCAGAGCAGACTTTGAATTCTGCTTGCTACAGGGTATAAATTACAGCTGTCTCCTTTCTGGACCTTTTTGGGGTTTTTTTGTATTTTCTTGGCTAGAGGACCTGTACCTTCAGGCCAAGCTTTGCAAAGTTTTCCTTGTCTCGTCTGCAATTCTGTGGCTATTGTGTGAGCTTTACCTGAGTGAGGGCTGTAAATTGGAGCCCAGTATTGTGAAAAATGGTGTAAATCCAGTCTCAAATATAAGCAAATACTGTAAAGGAAAACTGGTATGAGAGCTCCTGGTTCTTACTGGTATTATGAATGCAATTAGGAGTGTTAAAAATGTGTTTCGAACACTGTCTTGTTATACTAATCAGTGTCTTTTTTGTTTCTCTCCTAATGCCTTTCACCTGCAATAATTGGAAACACTTGAAATGACTGGCTATTTGGCATTTTATGGTTTTCATCTTAACTCTTCTGGAAATTCCTGCTTGCAGGTAAGCTCATTGTTATTACACAATGCATGCAGATTTGCATATTTTGTCTAACCTAGCTTTCATATTACATTTTGGAGAGGAAATGGCCAGCAATTGAAATGGAATAGTCTGTGGTATATTCCATTCTGTCCCCAGTGATTAGGTATTAGTGCTGCAAAATACCAGCCAGGGTAAAACTGAATTTGGTGGGCCATGTGAATGTCAAACACAGCATAATACATTTAGGAACCTACCAAATGCAACCTCTTGAAATTGGTTTTTTGATGGTTCCTCTCTAGGAACTAAGATTTTACTTGCATTATTCTTCTTGGAGGAGCAAAATAAGTCTCCAATCCTCCTGCTCCTAAGAACAGCTCGAAGACAAGAACCTAGGTGCTGAGAGCTGAAGTCAAAAAGCATGGATGTGTTTGTGTAGCTGAAGGATTCTTGGGGTTTTTCTCAGGTTTTGAAGGCTTGATCGTGGATTGCTTCTGGTTGCTGTTTTTGAGTTACTCTCCTGCACAGCCTTCACTCCTGGAAAGCTGCTGCTGTTAGCTGGACAGCATCCATGCTTAGGTGCAACTCTCCCCTGCTGTTGCTGTACACCCTCTGCAAGGCACTGGGATGACCCCAGAGGAGTGCCAGGAGGCCCAGAAATTCTGATGTGCTGGGTCTGGCACATGCATGAGCACCACCGGGCAAGGGGCAGTAGTGGCAGGTTGGCTGTCATGGGATGAATGGGGATCCAGCCCTGCACAAATTCAGTCTTTCACCTGCTCACCTCCAGCTCCTTGCAAGCAGAGGACTGTGCTGAGCTGCAGCACCCAGGTGTGGTGGCTGCTTTCTCGGTGCCAGCTCAGGGGGACTCTCCAGCCGTGACCCCTTTCCTGATGTCCTGCTCTAGTCACTCACCCAGCAGAGACAATCAGGTCTGAGCAAACTGTTTCTTTTTTTGAGTTTAATATCTCACCAACAGGCAAAACAAAATCGTTGGCAATTCCTCACAGGTCTGTCCAATCAGTCTGTTCCATTTCCATGATGCAGCAGGTTTTTTCGGCAGGACACAGATCACTGTTCTTATTTTGTGAAAGGAGATTTAATTACAGTGCGAGTGAGCCACATCCATCATTTCCAGTTCGGAGCCCATCCAGAGCTTCTCTCTGTGTTTTGGGTATGTGGAGTCACAGGGTTGTTTTCACTGCATTTCTCTTGGGTTTGCCAAAATGATAGCTAATTATGGCAGAAACCGGCCACCTTCCAGGCTGTTCCCTTATGGGATTTTCTTTTGATGTCACCATGCACTTTCCCCAGCATTGCAGTACTTTGTGCTCTTACCTCTATTTTTTTTGCAGTAAGTGGTGTAAGCTTTGGAATTTGGAGCCTTAAATGAAAATGATAACACAATGCTGGTTTTATTGAGCTGGAATAACTGGCCAAGGAAACTGGACAGAAATAGCAAGGGAAAGTGTATGCTGGCTGAGAGTAAATGAGCAGGAGCTGCTCTAGGCTGGGCAGGTTTGTGTTTGTGTGCAGTCTTCCTTTTCTCTCATGTTTTTGGTTTTTGTTTTATGATTGTTAGGTGTTTTAAATCAGTCTCCCCAAGTGTGAAGCAAAAGGACATCCCTGAAGCTGATACTTTTCATGAAATGAAGTTCAGGATAAGCATTGAAGCTTTCATTTCATGTACCTACTTCATTAGTAGTAGGAGGATCACTTTTGGGTAGCTCTGAGTCTTTTTCCTTTCAGGCCTGAGAGTTAATGCTGCAAAATGGGCACTCTGAGGATCCCTACCATCTCGTGTGCTTCTGTCCCCAAACGCACCAGGTCCGAATTTCAGACAGATTTCGAGCAGGTGGAACTTGACCCAGTGGTGTCCTGAGAGCCCAGGATTTGAAACCTGGCACCACTGAAAAGTGGCTGAGCAGCTACCTGAGCTTGAGGTGCAGCACGTTCTCAGGAGACAATTCAAAACCAGTGGGGATGCTTTGATACCCGCTCTCCCATTTATTCTTCTAGGAGGTACCTGGAGTTTTTGTTCCTGGGACTGTGTTATTTTCTAGTATATTAAACCTTCTATTTTGTGGCATCCCAGGGGCACGTGGCTGCTCCCGGGCTGTAAGACCCACTGTGCCAGGCTGTGCTGCCAAGCAGTGAGCTAGCCATTGGCATGACTTTTAAAAATGCAGTGAGGACAATAAGGCAACTATTGCTTTAGCTATCCCTGTTGTACGTGGTTGCATAAATGTGCTAGATTATTATTATCTCTGCCTCATAATTAGCAATTTGCATAACTGCTTGCTGCGAACAAGAAGTCCCATCAGTGTTATGAAGGATTTATTTAGCTGTCTGAATATATTTTTGTTATCCAGTGCAGAAAGAAAACAATCAAAATGGAAACAGTCCCAAATGCTTGGTGTTATTTCTAACCCACACGCATAATTAACGGGAGTACTAATTGTTCAGCACCAGAAACTCATTTGTTTCTCTATAGGCTGGAAGAACATTAATTCTCAGAGTGCCTCTCTTTTTTTCCCCATAGCCAGCGGTATCATAAACTCTGCAGTTGGTTGTAACCAGATTATATTTGTTGTGTTTGCAACATAGCATCTTCGATAGTCTTGTCTTTTTCCAAGGTTCTGTCTAAGCAGTGAAATGTATGTAAATGTATGTAGTCATGGCTGTGTTTCAGACTCTCAACAATGGATTCTTGTATCTGCTGTTGTCATAAGAAGTGAGGGCTCAGCCGAGGTACCAGTGATACCTTGGGTACCTGCTTGTTGGCAGAGCATCCCTGCCTAGCGAGTGCCGAAAGATGAGACCTGCTTTGCTTTCTGTCTTCACCTGTTCATCTGCTCCTACGCTCCAGATGATAAAATATACCTTTGGAAAAGAAACTTGCATTTCTGGGTTTGATTTTGGAAAATGGGGTGCAGAGTTGGTCGTGCCCATGTGAAGGACCAGACTGACCCTGATGCCTTAAGAGGCCTCCTAGACACAGAGACTAGACAGAATAAGGGAATAAAGGTAGGTATTTATTTGAAAGGCCTTCAAAGGTACACCCTGGGGAGCCAGAGGCTATTGCCAAGATGGACCCCAAGATGAACGACACTTCACACTTTTATAGGTTTGGTTCATTTGCATATCAGAGTTAATTCTCCAATTAAAGCTTCAGTTAATGATGTAGTTTCCTCAAGCTTGCCCCCCCCCTTTAGAGTCTTTGGTTTACACATTTTGGGCCGAGGACGGTCTGAGTGTCCTTGGAGAGCAGGCCCGGAGAGGCTTTGTTATGTCTTACTAGCACAAGAGAGCAGAAATTAACAGGATACAAGAAACCTCAGAGCCACACACTAAGCAGTACAGGATTTGAAAAATATAAAAGCTAAAACCTAAGGCATCAACCCCATACAAAATTGTGGTTTTATTTGCACTCATGTATGCTGGAAATTGTGGGAGCTGGGAAATCCAGCTCTGTGAGCAGCATTTCCATTCAAAGCCATTTAAGTGTAGGTCTTGGGTGAGGTCTGTTTTGTGCCACATAGCCTGAGTTTGATGTAGAGCTGGGTTAGTAAGATGGTGCAAAGGATAGGCTGGCAAAGAACCTAAGTCTGGGAATTATCCAATTTTTAATGTCTACTGAATCCTGAGCTGCAGTAGACTTTATTTGGGAATTTTAAAAAGTACGTAGCTATTCCTCAGGAAGCTGCTGGGTCCTGACAAAAACACGAGTTCTGTTTTTTCTGATCCTGAAATGGGGCCGCACGTCTCACCACGTTCCTTTTTTTGCCCAGCCTTGTGCTGTAGGGCTGCATGGCCACTTTCTCCTTGGTGTTTAGGAAGGAGCACATCTCTCCCTGATGGCAGCAGGTTTGTGCCCACATCAGAAGAAAATCTGCAGAGCCTATGGTTGAGTCTGTGCAGTGAGGAGTTAGGAAAAAAGTGTGAGTAGCTTAAAAAAATGAGATGAGAAGGTCCTTTTAAGCTTTTGGTGGCAATCCTGAAATGTAAGATCCTCTAAAGGTCTTTTCCTGTACTAAGCTGTAGCTTTTTCTGCATAAATAATGCTGGAGAACAGTAACTTACTTGTGGAACATATGTCCTACATGGTAGCAAACATTTACCATGTCTGGACGAAGGAACCACTGCTGCTAGGAGAGCCTTGAAGCACAGGCCACTGAAATCATGGGTCCCTCAGTATGGGGTTGAGAGTGCTCTTAAATGGTGGCCCTACTGCATGGTGGCCAAAAGGGCAAAACAGAGTCTTTAGAGAACTTGCTTGAAATGAGAATGTTGTGTAATCCAAGAGCCAAATGATTTAATATGCAATGAACCCAAAATCTCATTTAAAGGAGTGAATGTCCAGGCTTGCACCAACATAATTTACTTATTTTTATGAGTATCTTCCATGCACTGCTAATAAATATGAGCTATTAATGGGTTTTTAATCTGGTTCGCATTTATTACAGGTTGAGTGTGAGGCTATAAATAATGCTTGCTTAGAAGCATGAAGGGTAAAGCTGTGTGAGTGGGTCCTCAGTCCTTCCTGGAGCTGGGCTGTGCAGAGCAGTGCCTATTTGCAATGCCGGTGAGCCACCAACTCAATTCATCAGGCTGTGAGGATACTCTTCTGGAGCATTTGCACCACCGTTTCCTCTGAAACAGGGTCCTGCTCTGACTGCATGGGTTTGAAACAGGTATTTTGGGGCATAATCTGTGTTTCTCTGTTCACTGGGAAATTAGAAGTCAAACTGCTTATGAAAGGGAAGAGAGGTCTTGGAGATACTTATTGCTGATGTTTCCCAGTCTCCCATACCCTCATCTATCTCTCTCACCCTTCCTCAGCCATCAGGTAACACAAGTAATACAAGTAATAAATGCTCATGTGAGCAAGGGAAGAGTTGGGCATAAATCATTAGAGGGAAAAGGGAAGATATCTTAAGGGCTTCTTTGCTCCTTTTTAATTTTTTTTCTCCTTTCATGGAGCCATTTTCTCCTACAAGGTTGGATCCCCAAATGGATCTCTCTCTGGAGGGGGTGGCAGATTGAATAAGAACGAGAGAAGTTGCTTATTGGAGTGTTCCCTGTTTCCAGCTGGGAGATCTCAACTCAAGAAAGGGAAGAAATTAGCAACTCTGGCATCCTGGAATAGCAATAGCTAGGGCAGGTAAGAAATTTGTGTGTGTTTCCTGCTGGAAATTTAGCTTTTATCAAGGAGAAAATATGAAACAGGAATTGCAGAGAGGCTTTGCATCCTTATTTCACATCCTCCTCCTCACCATTTGCTTGTTGTGTCCCAAGGGTGTGCAGAGCCGGAAGAGCTCTCCCAGCGTATGCTGCACAACCCCTCTTGCTGCTGCAGCCTGGTAAGAGATGCAGCCCGGTAAGAGATGCAGCCCAAACTAATTTGTCCAGAAAGAAGAAAATGCAGAGAAAAGGCAGCTCTAGGACTGCCTGGTGAGATGTGGCAGCATAGCTTCTCTTTGTAGCTGAAAGTTTTCTGATTGTTTTGTCTCAAATGTTTACCTTTCTGATCTGTGGAAGCTCCCTGAGGAAAAGAAACACTTTGTGATAAATAGTTTTGTCAACAGCCCAATTTTCCTTCAAAAGCATTCTGATGGAAATTTCTTAGGAACATGCAGCCTTGGTCTTATTTCCCCTTTATTTGCACAGGCAAATGTGATTTATTTTGCCCTTTGATGTATCGTGCAACTCCCACTTAAAGCAACCGTGGTTGTGAAAAAGTTGTGGGAGCAACTCTTTGATGCTTCTCAAGATTTCATTAATCAGTGGGAGTGACCCAAAGTCCCAGAGACTGTTTGATGGAGTTATAGCTGGCATAAATTAATTTATAAGCATCAGTCTGAAGTACACAATGACGTGGGCATGTTCTGGACCTTGTTTTGCTGTGTTTGTTGGTTGCACTGTGCTTTTCACACTGGTTTCCATTCTGTTACGTGCAGAGAGGCCAATGCCCTGGTTTGATGAAAGGGCAGAGGATGTGTGTGTCCGCTGAGTCCATCTGAAGTTTGTATGGCATTTCCGTTAAAAGCTGCATGCCTGCTTTACTGGAGAATATGATAAATATTTTATTCTGAGATATTTTTTTTTGTGATCTGTGGGATGTTGTCCAGTACAAGAGCAGGGAGATTGTTCAAAACTTCCTTAAGGCACCAACTTGATACTGCTTAATGCTTTTTTCTTGTGGTTCTTTGTCTTCATGTTCCTTGCCTTGCATGAAAATCAGTAAATAAAACATCAGACCTGAACCCCCCAATCTTCCTGGGGCCTAAGAGAGGAGGGGTTCCCAGCACAGCTGTTGCGACCGCAGCTGATTTCCACTGGGGACTTCAGAGATGGATGAAATCCCAGCAGCGTCTGCAGGAAATGCACAGCAGAGGTCTTCAGCACAGCACTGCAAAACCTGGCTCTGCACAGGATGGGGGGTTCTTTTGGTGCCTGTGCTACTTAAAATTTGGCAGCTTTGTGTGGCTTCAAAATGTACACTGAGTGCCTTCAGATGCTGCCTTCCCCTTGGGCTGTGGCTGCCCACTCGGGCCTTGGGGTGTTACTGATGAGAGTGACAGTGTGACCAGTCAGTGGTCAGGGCTGTCATGAGCCATGCAGGCACTTGTCTGTCTCAGATGGCACCTAAATGTCCAATTTTTCATATTCATCCTTCTTCCTGCTGCTGGAGGTGCCTACTGAATGCAGCCTGTATCCCAGGCTAACTTTGCTGCCCAGACTTTATTAAAGGAAATGAATTCGCAGCGCCTGCAATGCTGTTTGCTGCTTTGTTATGTAGTCCTAGAGTAAGAGCAGGTCAATACTGCAATTAGTTCTAGCTTGATGTGACCTATCTGAAGCCACCAGAGTAAATTCAATTTGTGTTTATTTCTGTGCTGGAGTCTGTTCTTCATGGGCTTGACAAGGAATTAATCTTACCATGCTTTTACTTATTTTGAAAGGAATAACAGTGGAAGGACTTAATCCTGGAAAGACTTTGTGCTGGCTTTCAGATACGCCTTGTCTAATGTTTCTGTACAGTTTTGGCCTGATGGTGCTTAGCTAATCCATCTGATCGTAATTCTCACAAAGTCCTTCGCAGTCTCCACTGCCCAACCTCTGATTCCCAGGAAAGGTTTTTATAGCTGAGACAGTGCTGTAAATACTGCAGCTCTTAGCTGGGATTTTTTTTTCCACCGCATAATTCATGGACCTCAGTAATGTGACTTCCTCAGTGAAAGGGCATTTATAGATTTCACTCTCTAGTGCCTGATCCGTGACCTGCTGGAGTCAGCAAATGTCTTCCTGCTGACACTATCTGACTTTGGATCAGGCAATAGGGAGCCTTTTGAGGGAGAGCTATCTGCTCCTTTCTAATGGCTGTTTCATATGTCATAGATTTTTCCTGGTTAGAAAAGGATATAAAAGCTGTGATGTTAGAAACCGTAATACTTTGTTAATTGGATTGCATTAAAGCACGTTAATCAAACTGAAAGGGAATGTTAACTGGATTTTCATGTCTGCTACAGCAGCACTTAGAGCTTTCTGCAAAGATGAGGACTGGTTTGGTGGTGCTTGAGGACAGAGGAGTCAAACCAGGGTTTCTTTGCAAGGAGCTGAACAATGCTTGTGTGAATCTGTGGATGTGAGAATTAACGGTGAGCTGCAGGATCCTGCATTGTGATCCCTTCCAGCCTGGTGCACCACCAAGCCCCAGAGAGGTAAGCTCAAACCAGTTGAGGGTTCAGGCTCGCTAAGCATCTTGAACATAGGAGATGCAACAAAATATTCATGTAAAGAAAGACTGGAGCCTGTCCATCAGCTTTCTTGGTTTTAGAAGCTGTTTCTCCCAGGCCTCTCCTGGCACAGATGGCGTCCCAGAAAAGTTCACCAGGCAGAAACAGCAAATCCAAGCCTGTGAGCACCCTCACAAATGTGCCATCATTGCAGGTTTATGAAACAATGCTGGTAGGTTTTAAGTCTACTTTTATGTAGAGATAAGTAC
Organism: Lycocorax pyrrhopterus obiensis; assembly: GCA_014706295.1. Taxonomy (NCBI): domain Eukaryota; kingdom Metazoa; phylum Chordata; class Aves; order Passeriformes; family Paradisaeidae; genus Lycocorax; species Lycocorax pyrrhopterus. The sequence goes on from JACSVZ010000005.1 coordinate 20,089,845, forward strand.
ATTAAAAGACCTTTGGGTCCTTTTCTAGGAATCAGTTATAAAGGACCACAGGTGATATGATAATGATTTACCTTTCAGGCTGCTTTTTTGTACATCTCTGTCTTCTGGGAAGCCTGTTGGCTGCACCAGTTGCTCAAACACAGCAGTTTTGGGTTGCTGGGAGGTTTTTTGCAATAAACTGTTTTTTATTTCAGTAGCAGATTCTCATTATGCAAAAGGAGAAACAGCCAAGGCAAGTGTTTAAACCTGCTTAAGATTTGGACTGCATCATCTGTATAATTGAAAAGCACTGCTTGGGTCAGTGTTCTGTTCAGCTTTGCTGCTACTACTTTGGCAGATGTTTAAAGATCCTTCCTGATGCTGAACCTGGCACAGGGACTTGACCTTGATGTGTTACAGGTCCTCCAGCTCCCCCAACAGAGGGAGCTGCAGCAAAGGGAAGGGGCTGCAGCTTGATTTCCCCCAGTACAGCCACCCCACAAGTAAACGAGCATTAATCATCCATCCCAATGCACTGGTCTTCAATTGAAAGTGGTTGTTAAATTCCTGATTGTAATTGTGATTTGCATTGCCGAAGCAGCACCTCAGGTTTACATAATCGATGTTTCATTTTCTTGTTCCATTCATGTGTGCTGGTTGTAGCCCTGAAGGGAGGTTTGGTCTGTTTGTTTGGTGCCTCTTCCTAACCCAGGTCCCCTTGTCTTACCTTTGCAGCTAATTGCTGGGTTTGGTTTTTGATTCACCACTTGCCTTGGGTTGAAAGAAGCATTCCAGAAAGTCACTTCTTAGAATTTGGTGTTAATTGACTAAAGTAACTTAAAAGTAGAGGATATATAAGAAAACTAATACATTTCTTGAAAAATTCTTTTCTTGCATTCAGCTTTGACTGGGAAAGGAAGTATTGCTCACAGTTACACTCAAACCTGGTCATAGCTGGTCATCCCATCCATTGTACATGATCGTACAAATTTCGCACCTTATTTTCATTCATAAACTGACAGTAGACCAAAAGCTGTCATCTTCTGTCTCTTCTTGTTCTGCTGCTCAACCCTGAATGGTCTGATCATTAGCAGACCTACTTGAGTAAGTGACTGGAGAAAATACCCTCTTTCCTCAGCAGATGGTTCCTAGGCTGTCCTGATCCTGCCCCATCCAGCAGACCTGATGGCTGGTGGAGGTGAAGGGTGAAGCATGATCATTCCCGTCACCCAAAACTCAGGTCCTGGTCTGCTCAAGGGCTGCAGAACACAGAAGGTGTACCCCAAGGCAGGGGCACTGGGCATAAGGAGAGGTGAGCCCAAGTCCCTGCTTCTCAGGTCATGTGCAGTTTATCAATACAAATGTGCACCACTGTCTTGGCAAAGTGTTTTAACACACTTCTGAGAAAGACGTGTCCCCCCAGTGCTGTCAACAGTGTTAAAACAGCAACAAAGCAATAAGCTTATCAAGTATCAAAGCCCAGGTAAATCAACAATGCAGTGTTGATGGTAATTCATCAAATTAGTGAAATCACTATGTAAGGACTGATTAATTTGGCTACTAATGTGAAGTCTAAGGGGTGACTCTCCTTCTGAGGCAGGTGATCTTCTGGGTTTTCCAGTCAATCAAATCTATAATTGCAAGCTGGCTAAATCATATGGAAAATAAATTATCGTCTGACACTTCAGCCACTACAGCGGAACCAGCTGCATACATGAGGCATGGGAGGGCTGGGAAGGACTCTCCAATACCTTTTGTTTTGTCACACGGGGATGAAAAGTCATCAGGGCTCCGGAGTTGAAGCTGTGGTCTGTCCCTCGTCTGTGGTTGCGGTTGGCCTGTCAGCGTGTTCCCAGGGATTGTGGATGTGTTTGGTTTAATGAGAGGGAACTAAAAGGCCTGCTGCATTTTTAGATGTGTTTGCATGGCTCACAGTGCTGGATGCAGGCTCTTCTAATGTTGCTGAAGGAAGTCTTGCTGACTTCAACTGCGTGCAACAGTTTGATCGCATTGCTTTCAGGATATGGTGAGAAGTTGTAGAGGGTACTGTAGCTCAGTCCATCTCTAAAAGAAACCAGGGGGTGAAGGGCTTTTCTAGGAGCTGGTGATGTTGGTGGACTCCTCCTCTTTGCTGGTTCTGTGACTCCAGCCCTGTTCAAGCACCTCACCTCAGTGTGTTATGCTGCAGGGCCTGGCCAGGGCTGGGTTTCTGATGTGACCCACCGGCATGAACCACCCATCCCTGGAGAGCTGATCTCATCCAAATGGCCGCTGCTGGGAAAGCTCCAGATGAAAGGCTGAGAATTGCTTTCTCTAATGGCTTTTTATCCAGCAAAATGTTTTGTTGCCTTATTTATGACTTCTTCTGTAACACGGAAGCCTGGGATGAAAAGGCTGAAGGCTTCCTTTTATTTTTGTCTGCAAACTCCTCTCACTGCTGTGGATTTGTAAGTTCTTTAACGGGATAAAAGTTGTGGCTGAGGCTGGCCTTCCCCTGAGTTGTTTCATTATGCTGTTGACATGAACACTAAATCCTGCTTTCCTTTGCTGCGTGCTGAAGGTCACTGCTTCAGTATGATCGTAATGAGCCTCATAAGCCAGTGTCTCATCTCAACAGAGCTCTCTGTGGATTGCCCAAAAAAAACCCCAACCATTTATTCTTTAACCTTATCAGTCTACAGATGCTGAAGGCATCGTGTGAGCCTGAGTCTTGTAGCTCATCGATGTTGGATGATGCTTTGATCTTTAGGGACTTGGGGGCTAAGAGAAGGAATAAGGCAGTGGGAATAAAAGTAGGCAGCGTTTCAGGTAGTAAATGCAAGACTCAGCATCAGAGTGCCCACGCTGAAAGTAATAGCCCTTGTCTCGGGTCAGCAGGAGGGAGTTCATCTCCATCTTTCAGATGTCTGAAAATTATGTGGAATTTAAAGCCTATGGGAGTGAGGCTACCATTGCAGAAAAGAGGGGAGGAATGGGGTTGTCTAAAGGCTAATTCCTTTCTCCTTCCCCCTTGTCTTCCGGCAATAAGCCTGGGAGACTCCGCTGCTAAACAGGGATGTGCTAGGGAAGGAGGGGAGCATCCCATGCTCTGGTCCACGGCAGAAGCTTCTGAAATCTCCTGCCCTACCTGGTAGTCTGCTCTGGTGCTCTGTTCTTGGTCAGGCTGGCTGTGACATGATGTGCTTGCAAAGCCCTGCTCTGTGTAACTCCAGGAGAGTTAATTCACTCCCCGTTAGCCACCTGCAGGAGGGTGGATTGCACGAGCTGTCATTAGAGTGTGGGAATTTTCCTTTGGATTTGTGAGCTGAAACGAGGTTCCGCAGACCTTTATGGGGCTGTATTTAGGACAATATTTGCTGCTCAGCACAGTGAAGAAAAGATTGCTGTGAGAGACAAGGGAAAGCGCTCATCTGTGATCCAGGCATTGTGTGACAGCTGATTCAGCCCAGATCGGGCAGCCAAGTGTGCAGTGCACAGTGGGTTTGTATATCCTGCCCCAATCCCTGTTACGAATAGTCCTGGGCAAGAGCCACTTGCTGACGGTGCAAACACCCCTGGGGGAAGGGAGGGAGGCAGCTGCAGAGCCGGTGCTGTTCGAAAGCCAATTATCCAGACATGTTTTTCAGCAGGAGGGACTTCCCAAAGCACAGGAGCAAGGAAATTTGCAAACTCCTTATTCCTAGGTTTTGCTTTATTTTAAAGCTGCATCTGCCTCACTAGAGATCCAAGTTTCCTCCTGTGTGCTCCTCCTGTCCAAGGCAGGCTCTCCTGTGCCTTTGCCATCCTCGATATCCTAAGAGGTGTCTTAAAAACTGCAAAGAGCGGAAGTTCCTCCACTTCCCTGGGCAATCTGTCAGTGTCCTGGTTAGTGGTACACCTACCCACGGGCATCATTCAGTGCTGTGTGAGCGAAGGCATGTGAACACCCTGCGTGGAGAGGTAGTGCTCCACCTCTGAGCATCATGGCAGCTGTGAGGAGCTGGCTTTGCTTGAAGCTCACTCCTCTTAGTGGCCCTGATCAGTGAGCAGAGAACTAAGTCAAAATCTGACTGCAAAATTATAAAGGCATGGCATAAGCCCCCACTGCTCGCTGTAGCCCTCGGAAGTGTCAGTATGCTTTTTACATTTATTGCTAAGGTTGGCTCTGCTGTGGATATATATTCCTGTCAGATTCATGTTCTTTGACACTAACTTGCCCAATTCTTTTATGATGTAGCTAATTTGTCCCATGATTTCGTACTGCAGAGCAGTACACAAATCTGCATGTTTTGATCTGTTTAGCACTAGAGTGTTCCCCATTTGTTTGCCTTTGCATCTACTACTTTTAATTGTCATCTGGACAAAGTAAAAGCTTTATGTTGTGTTAGTAATTGCTGGTACACTGGTTCTGGAGCAATGCTTACACTACCTGTGATGCCTTCTGGATGGGAAGGTGCAACTCCCTCCAGCAACTCCCACCAGCTACTCCCTCCTGCCAGCATCACATGCTCTTTCAGCTCCAAGATGTATAGCCAGGCTTTGAGTTGCGACCAGAAGAGAAATGTTAGGGCAGGCAGAGGTGTAAAGTCATCAGAGGTTTGATCCTGAGTTTTTGCAGGCATCTAGTGGGAATAAAGGGACTGCTTCTATCATTTGGTCTTTGGAAGAAGAATGGGCTGACACAAACCAGCAGGCAGTTTTCTGGCCGTGTGGTGCTTAATAACACATTCAGTATTGATTAACTGTAGTTTTAAGCCTGTTTGGACAATTCAGCCACTTGACTGAGGGGCTGTAACACAGTGGAAGAAATGTTAATAAGTGTAGTTCCCCATTTGATCATGAGTTTACATTTTAAAATCCCTCATGTATGAATTGAGTTACTGTATTCCCAGGGAGAAGCCAGTTTGATTTATGACCTTTTGATGTCCCAAATACAATTAGCACTCCATCAGTATGCAGATACTATCACGGGGTGCAATGACTTGAATGACTTCCAGTTACCCCTGTATTGGGAAGAGGTGTCAGAGCTAATGAAATTCTCTCCAAAAATTATTGATTCATTAGACAACACAATCCTTTGGCTGTCCTTTGCCCAGTGAACTATCAGGAAAAATGCATCTTGGGATGTCAAAATGTTCCTCTTGTTTCTTGTCACAGTTCTTTCTCCTCTCTGATGCTTCCTGGGATCATGCACATCGTACACTGCTTGTAGTAACACACTGGGGGCTTTTGAGCACCCAGAAAGTGTGACCCAACCCTCTGCCCAGAGTTGTGCAGTGCAGATCTGCCTGGCAGAATAGATGCAGTCTCCTGAGCTGAGGTACTCACGTGGCCAAAATCCAGGCTGAAAGACAGCAAGTGCATCTTGGAGGACGTGGGGTAAAGGAGGTAGATAGGGTGATGTGGAGGCCGGTGGGCCTGCTGGACAAGGAACAAAAGGAGTCCTATGGTGGAATAAATCCTAGGTTCCTTTCCAGCTTATGGTGACTGAAAAGCTTCCCCCAGAATGCTCTGTTCTGTTATGTTAATGTACCCCAGTTCTGCTCCCCTGGTTGGCTCTGTTGGCCGCTACAACCCTTGTTACCTGATATGCCCTCAGAGTTTCTCGATTAGTTCCCTTACCCTGGATCCCCCATTGCTCTCCCCCAGGACTTCTCTGGAACCTTGCGTGAGTACGGATGCATTAAATCTCCCCTGTAGAACCCCATGTGAAGACTCTTCCTGCTCATTCATCGTTGGACTGTTTTAGCTAGCTATCTGGTGTGTGCGTGCAAGTGTGCTGGTTGCACCGAGAGGCTTCCTTGGAGACGCTTTTGGGAAGGTCGCGGCATGTTACCATCTATAAGCACTGCAACAGGGTGATTTGCAGAAAACCTGGTAATTCCTGTGTTAGACTTGGCACCAGGGATATTCTTAACAGATTAGTGACAGCCAGAGCCCCACAGAAATACCTTTTAAAAACTCTTAGTGACAGTATCCTAACCTTATGTAAACAGATATCTTTCCCGTGCTCCTGCAGTATGTTATGACACTATTAATTCTCTTTTTTAACATGCAAGGGAGTTGGAGAACACAGAGCCACAGAGCTTAGCCAGAACTTAACAGAACTTTGTGTTTCCAGTTTCCTTTCTTCACGGATGCACTTTGGGCCGTTTTCCCTTCATTTAATTACCGTGATGATAACTGCAATGTTTCCAGATGGTTTTTTAATTTATTTCCTTTCCCAAACAACCGCTGGAATGGCAGGAAATGCTAAAATAGCAGCAGACAGCCAGGGTGCTGCACAGCTGAGGCCAGGTTCAATGACAGCTTGTGCCTGCTCATGTAGCACAGAAGTCTTTACTCACCCGGTATCCAGAGCAAATGAAATTTGATGAGCCTTCTGCCTTTTCTGAGAGGGAGCTGGGCGGTTGGTTTTTTGCCCTCTTCACACTGCTGGCTCTGTGCACCAATTAATCCATGCTAAAAGGACTTACAAGGAGCTTGTTATTCTGTGGGCTTGTGAAGTGGTGGCTCGCCAGATTTGAGCTCGTTTCAGATGTTTAATAGATAGGAAGTTGATCACTTGGCAGCTGAACCCACACCCTCTCGGTGACTCTCCTGAGGCTGTAAAACACTCTGGGATCCAGCACCTTGGGAAAGGCCAGGTATTTATGAGATAGAATACCTTTTAGCCTAACTAAAAAAAACCACATGGATACCTGCCTGAGCTTCATATTATTTGAAGTCTCTCATGGCTGCCCCTCTATTGACAGTGCTGTCCTGTTTCATCTCCCCATCAATACGACAGTGATAAGCAAATAGAAAGATAATCACTAGCAGATTAGCTGTTGCTTTGGAAGATTATGCTTCACAGTTATGGAAATTTTGCTCTCTTCATTGAATCCAGCACGCACATAGAACTAAATTTTCTTGTTTTATTGGCTTTGTTTGTAATAAATAAACCCAAGCTGAAAAATACATCTGGAGTGTATAAATATGGATTTGTTTGAGGCAAGATGCTTCTCAGGCAAACTTAGAAAAATCCTTGCCAGCAATTTATGAGGACAGGCTGTATGTGAACCCAGGAGAATATTTTGCCATCAACATCAGATGACACCTTGAAAGACATAAGGAAGTCTTGGCTAAGGGCAGCAGCAACCTAGGCATGGGGAGATTTTTGTTGTTGTTGTTTTGCAGCCTTGGGATACCTCTTTTTTAACCAAATTAGTACAAAAATAAGAGCATCCAAAGTATCACTGTTTGGGGACAGGATTAGAGGTCACAGTTTGTACAGACAGCATCAAAGCAGGCTTGCTGCAAATGCTTTCTGTATAAAGCTTAAGGAGGGGCTGTCCAGGGGAGGAATATGGGCAATAAACTGCCTGCAAGTCTGCAGACTGCAGAGTCCCTCCATGATGGCAGATGCTGTGCAAAATAGTCTGTTCCAGTGTTCTGAATGTTGTGCCAGAAAATAGCAAGACAGCAGCAAAAGTAATTCTGTGGTTGAAAGCAGCAGAGGGAGAGTAGTTTGTGCTGGGTGTCGTTTTTTCTTCCAGATTACTGTTTTTTGAGTCTTCTGGACTTTATTGTGCTTTGGTGGCACAATAGGCAGTTTGAGCATGGCCTAAGTCAGGCTTTTGCAAACTTGGCAGGCAGGGGTGCTTTTGGTTCATCTGTTGTTGCAGAGCCTGTAGATAGCCCGGGAAATGGGTGAAATTCATGAAAATTCAGTGTTCAGATTGCTGCCTCTTCCTACATCCTTTCACAAGCACTTGGAGTATCTGATCTGAGCCTTGTTCCTTTGTCTTCAGTTTGCCTACTCTGCAGTTTGTCTTGGGGGAGCCCTTAGAGGGTGATGACAAAAAGCCACAAAAGAAATATAAAAGGGCATTAGTTTGACAGGAGGGCTCACACCTGCTTTTACCCTTCATGACCTGCTGCACAGGGAACAGAGTTTTGGGGAGTTTGAGGTTCCCTCACTAAAACACATTTGATTCCACAGTGCTGTCAGGGAAGCAGAACCCACTTGCAGTTGTCCCTGGTTAAATGAGAAATAAAGCTGAATCCTAGTGTTTCATAGCCCCAAGTCGAGTGTTGGACCCTGGCAATGCTCTGCTGTCTCCCACCACAGTGGAATTCTCTTCAGCGGCTGCTGCAGCATGTGGAGAGGTGCCCAGCTCCAGCTCCTGCATCATTCCACCTTCCAGCACAGGAAGGTGACAAGGTGTGACTGCTCTGGGCTCTTCTCTGGCAGCAGATGAGCATGTTGGTACATAAATGCCTGTCTCACACCTCGATGCTCAAATCACCATCACAGTGGAGCCCAGAGATGTCCAGATGTGCAGGATTAACCAAGATTTAAAGGTGTTTGGGGTTTTTTTCTCCATCCTGGAAACATGCAGTTTCCTGTTGGAAAAGCCTGCAAGTGCCACTCAGATCCCTCTCCTGCCTCTTCAGCCTATTTTGGGATGGACTATTTTTGGATTGCAGCACAGGTGACGCGCCTGGGAAAAGCGGCATTGCTAACAATGGCTGCGGCGCTGCTAGTTGGATGACACCTTACTGTTCCTCTGAAGTGAAGCGTTTAAATGAGTCACCGCCTTGTGATTTATTGGAAAGTTTTGGCTGTCGTGCTGGTTCTCAGCAGCTGACGCAAAGAAGGAGAAAAAAGCTCACCCCACAACAAAACCCTGCTAGAAAAGAGAACTGAATGGCATGTTCAATCCATTGCAGCCTTTGGTATAGGATGGGGTGATTGTTACACTAGTCTAGATAAAAATATAGTGCAGTTACAACTGTGGATATGTTTGCTCTCAAAAATGCTAATGTTACGTAATTATTCTTTTTTTGCACATGTGTCCTGCCTATCAAGTGAGATCCAGCACTAGAGCATTTGATTAGTACCTTCAGTGTTCAGCTCAGTTAAATCTCCTGGTTGAGAGCTGTTCCTAAAAACACTTATGAAGTTATGTCTTGTTATAAATGATCTAAAGCCTGTTATTCAGCTGTGATTGGTATGCTTGTGTGCAGAACAGAACGTGCTTTGTTTATTGAGGCTTTTATTTCCTTAACATACTGCAACTGGATTCATGTCCCAGGTGCCACACCCTGCCCTAGTGAAGGCTGTCCTGTCTTTGTTCAAATATTCACCAAGATATTGGCCATATCTTGGTGGTTTATTAAAAGCAGAAATTAAGATGTTTTCAGTCGCATCCCCCTAAGTTGTCTCAGGCTAAGTGAGGCTTGCAAATGATGTGCCAGAATTAAATCCCAATTGTGTTAATAAGGAGAAAGCAGTTGGAAAATTGCATGTGGGTCTGTGCTGGGGCACTGAGGATGTTGGATGTCAGCAGCAGGCACAGGGCTGAGGTTTCAAGAGCCCTTGAGCTTGCAGAGCTGCTCCTGTTAGTGCTTGCAGGAAAGTTTGCCGCTTTGCTTTATACTGAGACAACACAAGAAACTTGAAATAGAACAGGAAAGCAGGAGCTGTCCTGTTACTGCCTTAACATGGTAGTGAAGAGCATATCCCCATGGTGTAAGGATGGCAACATAATGCAGCAGAAGAAATCTTAGAAGCAGAAAAAATATTTGTAAACCTGTGCTTGGTGTGAGTTTGGCACAGCCACCCTCTTGCCATCCCTCCCTCCTTGAAATCCAGAGCTACTACTCTCAATTGAATCCATCAATGTGGCTCGAGCTGTTTTGGCTGCAAGATCAAAGCCTGGAGAGCATATGTTTCCCAGAGTAATTCAGAAAACCCATAATGTATAGTGTTCACAACTGGTCTCCAGTTGTGAATTTTTAATTATGCCAGATCGTTTTCAGTAAATGGGACTTCAGGCTCAATTAGGGCTGTCAGATCCAATTTCTCACTCACCTACTATTGAACTCATCCTATGTTGTTTGCAATAATTGCCAAATCCACAGGAAAGATGAGACTTGCAAAAAAAGGAATGTCTGTGGCATTTCCCATTCTCACAACCTCCTTCAGCAGAGTGATAGGAGCACTGGATGCAAGGGAAAGTAACGTGCTTGGAGAGATGTTTAAACTGTTGAGAAGTATTTTTGCCTGAAATAGCAGGAATACAAAGTCTGGTCTTTGTATACATCAAGGCAGCTCAGCTTGCCAAGTCCAAGAACTTGCATCTTAAAAAAATCAGATCATTTCCTCTAGTGTGAGTGCAGTTTTGTGGGGTACTGCTCTGTTGCTGGGTCTTGGCGTGAGACACCAAGCTTGTACCTCAGATGTGATGGTCTGGTTGGAAGGGCTTTACTGGCAAGCTTGCGAGGAGCTTGCACTGGTACTGGGGGGAGCAGTAGTCCTTCCCCTGCTCCTCCTGAGGGCTCGTCCCACCCTGGGGCTGCCCCACTGCTCTGGTAACTTCACTGGAAGTGTACTTGCCCTGTGCCTTTCTATTTCTTCAGCTTGCTCTAGCTGTTGTCTCTCTAAGGCAGAGAAAAGGAAGATGCCCAGATAGCAAAAAATGCTGCCTTTGACCTATAGATCCATGCAAAATTTGGTTTTGAAAACAAATGGGCATCTCTGTATGCACTGACCTGGAAGAGACTGGAGATTTCTGTTTACCAGGCTGGAGCTGTGCAGGGGCAGCTTTCCTCCTGCCTTTGGCTCCTGGGGTACTGCAGAGCCATGAATGCACAGAGCATCCTCTAAAATAAAGCCTGAGTCTACAGAATGGTTTATCCCTCACAAGCTGCCTGGTACAGGTACCTGTGGGGAGGCCCCCTCTGCTCACCACAGGGAAGTGGGGCATGTATCCAGACTCCCTGTCTGGGTGCAGGAGTACATGGAGAGGTTTACTTGGAACAGAAAACAGCACACAGAAATAGCAAACTGTCTTGGGTCAGCCAGCTCTGCATTGAGATGCTCAGCTGTTTGCAGACAAATTGCACCCAGGCTCTTTGCCACGCTCATTTGGTGTCTCTCTTGTGGCTAATATGAGCCTCTTGGCCACATCTGACTGAGGAGTCATGGAAGCAAAGTCCCTAACAGAAGTTTAATGGTGCAGTGATGTCCATTGCATTCCTTCCTCAGCCAAAGGCAGCGGGGAGCCAGGCTGACTGTGCTGTGAACCTGCTCTGAAGAACAGAAAGGCTGTGGATGTGTGTGAGTGTGCTGGATGTTCTTGGGGACTGCCTGCCCTCGTTGGTCCCAAAAGGTTTAGAGAGGCTGTACTTATTTTTTACTTAAATCCCAGAGCAGAACAAAACCTAAGGAGTGGGAGGGAAGGGGATAAAATGAGCTGAAACCAGTGTGAGTGCAATGTGCCTGTCCTTGTCTGCTCCTTAAAGGAATGGGTACATGGGAAGAAAGGGATGGTGGGGTGTAAGTGGTAGAGCCTTTCCTGACCATCCGCTTTCTGGCGCTGTTTCAGTCTGCTCAGAGACTGCACTGAAATGAGAGCTGGGTTATAAACAACAGCATCCATATGGATCGCTCTCCCTTCTGCTCTCCGACGATGGCAGCACTGGCTAATGGACCAGGCGGTGTTGGGCAGGGGGATGCATTTACCCAGCCACTTACCTGAGCTCCAGCAATGGATTTTAACACCACTTAACTCTGGCAAGTTAATAGCCTGCAATCTCTCCTCATCCTCTTAGTAAAACACTGACCCAGGTGAAGTCTGTGCTAACTGGGCAGAGAAAAACTGTTTCTCCCAGCCAAATGCTGGCAGCTGCAGCCTGGTCCTGGCTCCAGCAGGTACTCTGCTGACTGGCAGCTGTGCTCCTGCACTCCTGTTACCTTGCAGCCTGTTTCCTCACTCATTTCTCCTTTGTGTATACTCTTCTGACCCATGTATTTCTGTTGATGAGCCCTTCTCTGTGTTTGATGCCTTTTCTTGCTGACAGGGAACGGCCAGTTCTTTCTGCACACTTGAATCTTCTCCCTTGTTTGATCCAAGAAAACCATTAAACAACAATAAAAGTACATCAGCAGTAGCACTCAGCAGAACTGGCTTTTCCTACTCTTCTGACATTTTGCATCTTTGTCCCATTTTTATGCCTGATTTGAGATGATATATCAGCTGCTCTTGGCAGGAGGTCTGTAAAACGTCACTGGCACTCTTGGGATGTGGTGAATGCTGCTTTAGCAGAGCCATCGAGCGGTACCTCTGCGTTCTGCCCCTGCTGCACCTGCCAGCCTTCCATGCTAAATATCACCGTGCATCTCCATCCCATCTCAGGCACAGGTGACAGGAGGCACTTGTGCCATCAGGCTGACCACAGCTCCCAGCAATTCCTGCTCTCCATAGCCAGCTGGGTGTTTTCCCCTATATCCCTTCTCAATGTTTATTTATCTTCCACCCCAATTTGACAGAGGAGTCTCCAGATAAAGGAACCAATTAAAAAATTATGGGGAGTGTGGTGAGAGAGGAGGGAGGTGGACTGTGTGTTTGTAAGAGGCTGATTTCTTTAGAAAATGAGGCTAAAAAGAAGTTTAATAATGTTTTACTGAGCTTTTGCTTCAAAGCAATCTGCTGAGTGTGTCTCACTCCTTCCTGCTCTGAGCGTCTAACTGCTATCATGTTCTTGGCTGTAATTTTCTCTGCACTTTTAGGGAGGCTGTGAGATCTTTGCTAATCACAGAGTGCAGACAAACCTTCCATTTTAAAGGTCCCATAATAATCAAAAAAGAGAAGGAAGTCACGGAGTAAATGGCACAGAGCTCCAGTGAATCTGCCATGGAAAGATGAAAGCTTGCACTCTGGTAGTCAATATTTGAAGTGGCAACTCCGAAGTCTCTGGCAGAGTGTTAAGACACCACTGCTGGTGGCGTGAGCCTGATAACAACCAGCTCCCCCACACTGTGCCTGATGTGGGGGTGCCACAGCACCTCAGATAACCACACATAAGTAGGAACCAATTCCACAAGTGCAGTAGTGGTGAAAAGGATGTGGCTTTGATTTCCCTTTGTAAAATTAGCCATATGGTGCTGCCTGAGTCTCCTGCTTGATGGAGGTAAGGATCCAGAGAAGCGAGGAGTCTATTGCATTTTATAGATTTAAACTGCCTGGATGTCGGTGTCCTTTACAAAGCGGAGCACAGCCTATAGTGCCCCTACATCCAGACCTTCAGGGACATGGCATCCTTTCTCACCAGTAGCCACAGCGGTGCTGGATGTTTTTTCATAGAGCGTCTCAGCAGAGCTGTGCTGAGCACCATCAGCCTGACAGCCAGGCTGGAGAGCACTCCGGTATTAATTAACTTGTCCTGCCAAGAGCAGGTATTGATTTGCTTTTACAGGACTTTGATGAGTCTTGATTATGATTCTATGGAGGTAGGAAGATTTCCTGCCCTCAGAAGACTAGAGCAGCCATAATTATAAAATAATTGTGCTTGTTTTCTTCTAAAGTGGTATTTTATTATTTGATGAATCTCTTGTTTGTACTGAGTAGACAGTATGACTTCACAAATGACTTGTTTACTGTCATGCTTTGATTTATAATTCTCCCTTAAAATTTTAGAGGATGGGTTTTTTTCCCAGATATGCATTCAAATTACTGTAAAAGTAGGTCACATAGTATTCGTGCAGCTGTTCGCCTTCCCCTCTCGCTCCAGCTCCCCACTGGTGTATGGGCTGACGATAAGTTTGTGTTGATGACCCAAGGCAGCACTTTTTGAAAGATGAACCAATCTCATCAATCTTTCACCGTGATCCTGCTGTGTGTTAAAGGCTTACATGTAGTTTGGAATATTAATTAAAGACAGTTAAACGGCATTTTTTTAAAACTATGTCCTTAGTGTCTTCTACCTAGAAGAGATGCTTGTTCTGCATTTGCCTTGCATGCACAGTCCCCTGAAGTGCTTGCTGGGATTTGGGGACTGTTGCTGGTGTGGAGGGTGCAGGTCAGCCTTGCTGCCTGTGCCAGCCCTGATGTCACCTCTGGGACTGTTCCCGAGCTCAGAGGAGAATAGTGGGAGGGGTCTCTCCTCCCGCTCTACTCCACCAAGGCTGCTGCGACCTGCCATGAAGCTGGGGACAGGATTTATGTTGGTTCGTGTGGAGAAAGAAAGCAAAAACAGGGTAGAAGCACAGTAAGGTAAGGCAGAAGCTGGTCTGGCAGAAGCTGGTCTGGCAGAAGCTGCAAGCAAGAGCAAAGGGGGTCAAACATAGCAGGAAACAGATTTATACCACTGTTTCCTCTGCACTGAATAGGAGTTTTCCCTTAGGATGTTTTTATGGAGAGGTGCAAAGAACTGTTAAGTCATTAGTGCAGTTTCCCATTGTGGCAGCGTTATTCCTTGTTATCTCCACTTTATAACTCCTCTTTCTCACCAGCGACTACTGACCCAGTAAATATTTGTCCTGACTGTATTATCCGTATCCCAAACGCTTACCTTGTCCTCTGGCATGCTACTTAAAGACACTACAGCCCCTTTTTCTACCTGACAGGGAGAGTCTGGCGAGTGCTGGCCGCTAATGTCTGCTCGGGAAACAAATCCTGACCTCGGTAAGGGCTGGGCAAGTTTTCCCCCACAAAAGCACTTTTCTTCCTTCAGCTTTTAAACCCTCGACTTCGAAGACGTCCTTGACGAAACAGCTTCTAAAGCAATCTCCCTATTTCACAGCACCAGCTCTTTGCCTTCTTTTTTTTTCTGTTCCATTAACTCAGTGTTTTGCAGCCAACACTCCTGTTAATTAGGTGCTAATTTATTATTGCAGCCAGTTGTTATTACTGTGTAACCCACCTCCCACACACAGACACACCCCGGCCCCAGGCTGTCTCAGGTCTGGGTTTTGGGTGTTCTTCCAGCCATAGCGTCACTATAAGGCTAGGTGACCAGCAGCCCCAAATTAGCATCCAAGAGAGACACCAAGGCTGCCCTGGCCATGAAGGGCGAAAATAAGGTCCCCTCTGGGCCCGTGGACACTCTGGGGACGTTTCCCAGTGTTTCCTTCCCCAGATCAGCATCATGCCTGTGCATGAACACCTACTCCAGCATGGTCCTTTCCAGGCAAACCATCCCCCTGAGCACTGACAGGATCTTCTGCTCTGGGGATTTATGTCTCGTGGTCAGTTGATTTTAAAGAGGTGTGATTGCTTATTGGAGCACATGCCATCCCTCTCCCATCTGGACTCCGTCATGTCCATTAAAACCCGACAGCATCTCTGTGGGGGAAGGATGAGTCACACTGGCAAAACTGGACAGCAGTTTTCTCACTCTATTCTTACAATTTTATCTTTAAATATTCGCAAGAGCTTTTTTGATGGAAAATCAAGCTTGTAGAAACTCCTGAAGACAGGAGTAACTATCCAGCTGGCTCTTGTTAGTGCATTTCATAGCTATCAAAAACAATGTTCTCCTAGCTCCCTGCCCTTGCTTCAATTCATTAATTAGTGATATTAATTAGTTGTATTAATTGCAAGCTGATACTTCTAAAGCAGAGGAGGCTGATTGCAGGAATGTGGTTCATAACCTCTCTGTGGATGAGTAAAGGTTTATTGGAGGTGCCCTGGAGAGTTGTGGAAATGCCTGCCAGGTAGCAAAGGTGTCTATGTCCATTACTGCTAGCAGGAGCATCCTACAATTTGGGAGATAAAATACTGATTTTAATGATGTTGTTTGTGTGTACAGGATCACAGCTGCTGTGCTGATGTCTCCCAGCTCAGTGGATGTTGTTCTTACCTGTGCGTTGAGGACATTTCTGTTGCTCAGCATCCTGGTGTGACCTTCCCACTTGTTACGATCCAGTTTAAACCCAGAAGAGCAAAGAAAACGAAGTCTCTGTGTATAAAATGGAAAGAATTTTGAAGGTTCAAAATATAACCAAAAAATGTGATTAAAACCTGTGAGCAACTAAGCCCACTCCTCTTTTTGGGGTTTTATAAATTTAATAAGGGACAATAGGGGACAAAGGTCACTTAAAGCAAAATTACAGTGCTGGGTGTGTGGCTCATAGCCAGAGGCACACTCACTTACACGAACTTTCCAGTTATATGCTTTAGCATTATGCATATTAATAAACCACAATGCATATGCATAGTTTTTTTCTGAGAACTAATTTACATTTTTAGAAGGGATTAACATAGTCCCTCCCCCGATCCGCCTTTTAGAGCATGCATAATGTGATCATGGGGGTCTTCGGGGGTCTTCTCCGATGAAGGCTCAGGTCTTCCTCAGATCTTGAACTTTTTAATTTTGTCTTTGGAGCATGCGCAGTTATGGTGTTCCTAGGTCTTTCTGGATCCAACCAGTTTAAATTCTTTACTTTGTGGCTAACTGGCTTCACTTTTGCCAATTTCTCATTAGTACATCCTGCTGCTTCCCTTATCTAGCTATACTTGTCTATTTTTGAGATTATTCACCTGGCGAGTTTCTGTTTATTTAAGTATTAAGCAATTAGTTAACCATATACTAGCTATTACATTGTATAAAAAGTTATGACTCAGATTATATAGGTATAGAAAGTTATGAATCAGGTTATATAGGTATCTTATAACTCAATCTATATGAGCATCTTGTAACTTTGACCCCAGTTATAATGTTAACTAGTTAATATCTGCATAGCAAAGTTATTCTTAACATGTTTGCACATAATATTTCCTAACGTATTCTAATACGTAATATTTCTTACATTTCACTACCTATGAAAGCTAATGCTATGATAGCTGTTTATCACAAACCAAAGGAGGTTAGATGTTGATGCCAAAAAATTCACATATTTTATTTAAAAGAGGCTAAGAGAAAGAGAAAAGAAAGAAAGAAGTGGGGCAGGGGGGCTGTGGGGACAGGGAGAGAGAGACAGGTTAGGTAGAAGCATATCACCCTTCTGGGGGTCCCACAACGTCTTGTTGCTCCCCTCCATCTGGTCTTCTTGGTGGCGAGGGTCCCCCCACACCACGCTGAAAAGTGTGGAATTTAGTGGAGTAATATACGTTTAGGGCTAGGTGGGAACACCCTCATGCCTCCCTTGCAGGGGGCCAGTTTGACACTGTCCCTTGCGATGCTGTGTATTTGTTGCATCATGCTGCAGTGCTCTGGTGCAGGGTCTGGGACACCCTTGGGGAGGCCTTTGATGGGCCATGACACTCCTGCTGTGGATAAGCTTTTCCCCGGGTGAAGGGCCCCTGCGTCTTGCGCTCCTCTGCACAGCAGAGGATGGGTGTTAACTGCGCCTCTGACCAGAGGCTTTTCCCACACACAACCAAAGCCTCTCTTCCCCCCACCCTTTGGTGTGAGGGTCTGGCAGCTGATAGCCCTGGGGCCTGTGCTCTGTGAATGTATCCTTTTTCCCAGCCCTGAGTTGTTACTTATCTTCATCCGCGAGTGGTCCAGGGCCTTAGTGAGAAGGCCTATTCAGAGTGTGGTGGTCTTCTCTGCAGCTTTTGTAATACAGTTTCGCTGTAATAGGCAAAGGTCCTTCATAAAAATGTTTAAGTCATAAACTGTAATATTTCAGTCTCCAACATCTCTCCTCTCTGGCTGCAGTGCTCTGGGGGTTTTGTCATGCTGTGGTGAGCCCAGATGGCTTGAGAGCTCTGCTGGCTCAGCTCTGCAACTGGTGTTGCAGAAGGTGGTGAGTCCTCCTGACTCCACGTCACTGCAACATGACTGTGTCAAGTCTTTGTAGTCTGGTGGCGTCAGTCGTGTCACTTGAGGATATAGCACAGTGTCATCGAGCCCTGCAACGACTCACCCTTAGCAACATGGTTGAGGTCATTTATGTAACCAGATGTGCTGAGGCTTTAAGACAGGCTGACGCTTGCTGTGAAGATGTAAGGGTGTATCATGTAATTTAGGCTTTCAGGTCTTTTGCATATGCCACAGTTGCTTAAGAGGATCATTTTTGTCAAGGAGAGCAAGATACTGCCATCAAGGAAGAGAGCTCTGTGGAGATGGGCATATGAGGAGACAGGTCACAATGTGGTGGCAGAAAAGGCTGAAGCTGCAGATTAACAAAAGATGGTTTGGTAAGAGAATTGGGATGCTGCTGTCAATTATCCCATTCAGTTTTGTTTGTGCTGTGGTCAGTCAACTGCCCCATGATACTCCAAGCCTGACAGGAGCAGGTAAACAACCTTTGCAATTTAGTTAACGCAGCTTCCAGGATGTGAGCTGAAGAGAGAGCCATGGAAGCAGGGAGTTTGGGTACAGGTCCCTACTGTGCTCCTGCAGGGCAGTGCCAGGGTGAGCAATCCACACAGCCAGTCCTCCTGTCAGAGATACTGAAACTGCTCAGATTTAATTCCAGTGACGCTTAGAGATTGATCAGGTAGTGTCCGTGGAATTTAGGGCCTTTAGTTTGAACATGTGCCAGGTATTGCCAACTCCTGCAAAATACCCGAGCTGGTTTTTGATTTTCCTTTTCCCTCTCCCTCATTTTGTATCTAAGAAATGTCACTGAGTATTAGCCCAATATCTTGGGTTGGATAAGCCATCAAGGCAGGACCAAATGGTGGCATTGAAGAGGTGGCAGGACAGTCACAGTTGGAGCATGGACTCTCCTGTCATTGCTTCTTTCTCTGCTGTGGAGAGCTGCCCCATTCCTGTCATCACCAGGTTTTTTGCTTTCTGTGGCACAATTACCCCGGGGAGCACAGCAACTGAGTTGGCTGTGAGGTGCCATTGTTCCAACCCATGGGCAGGAGAAACCCACTTGGCTGAAAACATGGTGCTGGGCAGCCCTAAGGAGCAGTTGTTCTTCAAGCAGTTCTTTTGTCCATATAGATTAATGGCCCTTTAGACCAGGAAACTGTGCAGATTTTAGGGGTACAGCAAGGGGCTGCCGAGGTGGGACTGTGCATTTGCAGAGTGCGGCTGCCTGTGGTGTGATCCTGCTGGGCCATGGTGTGATCCTATGCTGTGACTGGGGGTATGCTCAGACCCCAGAGCTCACAGTAAATGTTCACCTGACTCCTTTCAGTGTTGATCTACAGGCAGAGGCTTGGTAGGTAGTTAACACTTTTCCCCCTGCTGTGTGCCCTCACAACTTGAGGTAATTTGGTGATTTGATATAGTTTCTCCTCACGCCAAATATAAATCAGCAAATTGGCACAGTCCTGCAGGACTGCAGTGCTGCTAGTGCTGGGGCAGAGGCAGTGGAGCAGGTGCTGTTAGTGTGCAGCCAGCGTGCTGCTGGCGTACTGAAACCTGAATTTCTGCAGTGTGCCAGCCCCAGAAGAGTCGTACTGCAAACAACCCCTCTTGTCCTCGCAGACCCTCGGCCCATCACCCAACCCCTTCATGCCCTGGACCAGACAGTGAGTGGGTGCATCACTCACAGCTGCATTGGGGGCTAGCTCCATCCGTGAGGTGCCCTGATGGCCTGGTGTGGACACAGGAACCCGAGCTGGCCCAAAGTTATTTAACTGTGAGAACCACGAATTCTGTAAGGCTTCACAATTAATTTCTTTGTTTCTTTTTTCTCGGTGTTTTTGTTAAAGAATTCATTTCATGTGCTCGTGGAAGTATCCTGGTGAGGCTTGAAGAGCTGATTTACAGGGGGGAAAAAAGCCTCTCATTTTGCACCAGCATTTAGCTGATGAAATGTAAAGATGCAATGAGCTGATTAGTGATTCTGGTAATGTAATTAGTGCCTCTGTTCTTTCATACGTGCAGAGCTGGAGGTCGAGCTGAGCGCTCAGTGAAAATTTGCCCTGAATGTGCAGTTCAGCGTGCTCAAAGTTATTGCTCCCTCGTTATGATTCCTCCAGTAATTCCAAATTAAAGTTGATATACTTGTAAACTAAAAGCAGGGCATGCCTGTGAATTGCAAGGGCTGGAGAATTCGGTTGCAGGATGGGAATGTTACTGCTGTGATTTGCCACAGACTGGGCAGGAAGGGGCTGTAGCAGAGCAAACACCTTGGTGGCTGTCACTCCTGCCAGATGCAGAGCTGGTGGTGGGGCCTGTCTCAAATCCTTGTCTGCACTTCCCTGGCTGCTACAGGCAACCAGCCTCGCATGCTTCTGCAGTTACGTCTTCTTAACATCGTAACCATCGTAAACCATTAACGTAATTCCCAGTCTGAAACCAAGCTCGGATGAGCTCATTTTTCCATGCAGCATGATTTTGGCATGCCTTACATGAAACTTTTATCTTTTTTTTTTCTCCCCCATTTTTAATAAATATCACATTATCAAAATATTAGTGACGCTTGATTTGCTGCCATTGGTTTACCATAGATAACAGCATGGAGTGTTCTTCCTGTTCTGATTCAATAGTGCATGACAAGGGAATCCAATTTGTTCAGATTTAGATGACATGCCTCCAATTATGTGATTCCATTAGGAAGTGCCTGCAGCCAAGTCTCTGCTCACAGTCTCAGCAGACATAACTCTAATGGGACGTGTTGCAATATTGCTATGTGGTAAGCACAACTTTGATAGAGAGCATGACCTGTCTCTCCCAGTCGTGTTTGTGGGAATGGAGAACACGAAAAATGACCCAGCTGTACTTGGGGCTCTAATCTGGCAGTAAGTTGTCACTACAAAAACAAAGCTTTGCAATGAAAGGTGAATTTGCAATGGCTATATATTTTGTGTATTCAAAATCAGTCACTAAATGCAGCACTTTGAATATGATCTTATATTCAATTCCATAAATGGAAGATATATTGGTTGCAGTTTTTTCTCTTGAATACCATCTCAGATTCCTATGTACTTGGAAATGTTGGATATTTATGAGAATATAAAGCAGTGATGAAAACATAAGACTAAATCTTAGCACAGTTACAACTTGCTTTAAATTATTAATCTTTAAGAAGCATGATAAAAAATTCTGCTATGCAAATTCTGTGGCACTGGAGTTGGCGTACATATCCATTACCATAAAGCTATCTAAACAGTGGTTTTAAAATAATTGTGTAATGTTGATGCAGAGTTACAGTTTCTGCAGGCAGGAAGAGGCAATTCTAGTGGCAGATCTGTCTCCCCAAGATGTGGGATGTAACACCTCTCATAAATAAAGCTGTTTAGATGAATTTAACATCACTTGCAAACCGGAAGATATCTGCAATACCTTTGGGTAACATGGCTCAGGCAGGATTTGGCGGAGCTCAGCTCTCCAAGGGCTGGGAAGAAGCTGGATGGGCCATGTGGTGTGTATTTTTGGTAGAGGGTGCTCAAGCCTGTGAAAACTGCAGAAATTTAAAGGCATTTAATAGCCATAAAAAGGTCAAAGCTCTGACAACCATGTGACGTCTCTTGCCCAGTCTTGCCCTGTGTTTGGGCTGGACCTGCAGACAGCTTTATTCTGCAAAGCAGGGATGTGAGCTGTACCTCTGTTGGCCAGTGCTAACTAAGGCTTGGCCAAACAGTATTTAAATATAAAGCTTTTATTAGGAAGAAAAGCTCCCTAATCCTTGCTCTGGGAAAGTATGAGTGATAGCATCTCTACTTTTATAATCTTTTGCAATTCTCACATGAACATATGAAAGAATTTAATAATGTTCTAGGTTAGAAAATGATCATGCATATGCTTACATCTTTAAAATCTGTCTTCTCTGACTTTCTTTCCCCTTACTTATGTTGAGAGAGGAAGCCAGCAAATGATTTCAATGTATGATGCATCCAATATCACCTTTCACATAAACAGAAAAAATATGCTTCCTCTGTTGATGTGATGAGACCAGGATGCATTTAAGTGTCTAGAGAAAGTGTCATTTTGTTTAAAATAATGTGAAGAGGAGCCCAGTCACAGTATGTTGAAATGAGTTATGGGGGTGCTGCTGTTTCAATGACAGGACGGGGGAGATGCAACTGAAGATGCTGCTGTTGTGCCTGAGCCCTGGCCCAGATCACCACTGTTGGGAGCCCTTTTGCACCTGCTGCTCTTATCCCCATCCCTGCACAGATGTTTTGCCAGAAAACCCCACTCAGGTGGTATTTAGCTGTGCATTACTCTGGCCCCTCGGTGGATTGCATAGCCTGCAGATACAATAGAGTATATCAACCTCAGTTCAAAACCCAGTGTAGTTTTGTGGGAATTAATTGTTCAGATAAATTTGGTAGAGCACAGTTTCTTAATCTGCTAAATGGGAAAAGACCCTGCTGCCTGCAATTTGGGAATAAATTAGATTATTCTAGATTAACCCCTCCAGGGATGGAGACATAGGAAGAGGCTGTTGCTGCTCAAACAGTCAATTTTCAGGTTTATTTATTGCAGCAATCCAGCTGCCAGCGTGACTGAGAGCAGAGCCTGAGCTGCTGCCATGCACTTCATCATGCTCTGGAGCACCTGTTTGCTGAGTTCAAATGCAGAAGCATCGATCTGCTGCAAACCAGGCCACGTACCCCAGCACTAGGGGCACTGGCCACTGCTTTGGCTTCTCTCCCTGGGGACAAAATACCCAGGCATGTTTCCCTGGGTGTTCAGGAGTTCATTGGAAAGTTTTGTTAAAGCATCTGTGCTCCAAGACAAGCTCAGTCTTCGGATCCCTTCTGATCTACAAGTGCCCTGTTTGGTTCCCTTTAGGAAGGGTTTCCCAGGTGGGCTTAGAGTAACACCACAGGTCTTGTCGTCTTCACCTCTGGATGCCAGCGCGGTGCTGGATTAAGTGACAGTGAGCAAATCTGCACACAAGAGGCAGAGTCCACCTGGCAAATGCTTTTGTGACTAAACATAGCTACCTGTCTGCAAAGCTGGCATTGGCCCCTCCACCTCCAAAGATCCGCTCAATTTCAAAACAAAATGGCAAAAGTCTGGGGTCCGAAAGATCCATGCCTTGGCCTGTGCAGCATCTCCCTTTGTCTGATCCTTGCAGTAGTACTTCCACATCCCAGGGGTGTCTGCACAAGCTGAATGGTGAGAGCAGAGCTGGTGGTCCCAGCACTGGGCCAGGCACAGGGGCAGGACAGGAGGCGTGCCCTTCCTTGGAGACCTGGCTTGAAGCTGATGCTGGTGGTGAGAGGAGTTATTGCTCAGTACAGTGAGCGGTGAGAGGAAATGTTCATTGTATTACTTTCTGGGACACCTTTCCTGAAAACATTTCCTTGTGATAATTGCAGCACTGATGCCATAAGCCCTGGCAGGAGGTCCCCTTTAGTGGAGGTGAATGGAATGGAGTATCAGGAAAGCTTTCCAGGATTCAGTTTGGTCACAGCCTGTTAAATCAAGAGCCTGTTCAGTGAGGGCATCATATGCTCCTCAGCCTGGCCACACACAGCTAGGAGGGACAGCTGAAAGCTCACTGTGTTTGCTGCTTGAATGTGGGGATGCTGCTACATCTGTTCCCCAGGAGTCGCTGGACCCACACCCTCTCCTAGTGTGTTGTCTGAACTGGATAATAAAGGTCCTCAAAGCACATTTGCCATGGTGCTGTCAATCCAGGAGATGGATATTCCCAGGTCCTCCTTGTCCCCATCCACATGTGTGGCTCCTGTGTCTTGAATTATATTTCATGTTTTGTAAGAGGGGGGAAATAAACATGTGAAAGTGCAATTCTGATCTTGGGCATTGAGGGGTTTTTTGGAAGGATGGCAGACCAGCTATGAACGGAAAAGCTTCTGGCTTTGCTACTCTGTTGTTCCCCAGTGATGTGGGACTTGGCACTGGTGGGTCCTGAAGGGGCACTCGTTCCATCCTGTCCCTTCTCCTTGGGGACACCTTCTGAGGGACTGCCGAGTACACCAGATGGGTAGAGAAGGAAATCTCAGGACTTATAACTGATATGAGTGGAGTTCACTGAGGAAGAGGATGAGATAAACAAATCAGGTCCTTCATGGAGATGGAGGTTTCAGGATCACTACTTGGTCCCTTGAGTAGGGCAATTCCTCAGTGCTCTCCCACTTCTTATCTGCCATGCTTTTGGGATGTAGAGAGTTGTGCTCCACTTTGTTTCCTTATTGGAAACATTTGCTTGGAGGAGGACAGCTTGGGTCGAATTTCCCAAAATTTCCCAGCTTTCCCAAAGCTGCACTCCCAGCTTTGGAGGGTTGTGGGTTTCAGATGGGTAGGGGAGATGCAGTAGAGACAGATCTTAAAGCTGATGATTGGTGAACTGTAAATTTGAGCTGGAAAATGTGGCTGTACTGTAAAATTCAGGACACCATCTGTTTCATTGCTTGCTTGCAGTAACATTTGTACTTGATAATTAGAATGTCACACACATTTTTAGCCAGAATAATCCATGGAGGAGTATAACTGTGTCTTCTGAAAATCTTTCAAGAGATACTCAGATAAGAACTATTCTGTTTTGAACCATCCCTTGCTGCTCATAGAGGAGTTTTGCTTCTTGCCTTTTTTTTTTTTTGTTTTTTCCTTTTTTTCTTTCATATTTTGAGGAGGAGGTATGGGGAGTGGGAGCAATGGCAGATCCTTTTGGAAGGAGCTGTGACCTTAGAGAATAACCCTACATGTCATGTGGTTTATTTTGCTTTAGGTTTATCGTACTGGGTTTATCATATCCCTTCTGGCAGGGGTAGGTTATCTTTGGTTTCAGCTGAAATCAGCTTGATTTTAAGGGTTTCTCAGCTAGTCTAAGCAGGACTTCCCTCCAGCTGAGGGTTCAAAGTGCTGCCTGCTTGTTTGGCTGTGGGTGGTGAGGGCTGGGAGCTCAGGGCTCAAGAACTGCAGCAAGAAGTTGCTCAAAGAAAGGTCAGATCTTGACCCAAGCTTGTGATACCCTCATGGTGAGAGAGCCAGAGCAAAGGTCGAAGCAAGTAGCACTGTTCATGGGCAGCAGAATTGGGTGCTTTTTGCATAGCTGTTCTAGTCCTTCACCTGGCACAGAAGCGAGCTGGACTCCTCTCATTGCCCAGCCCAGGTTGCTGCCTCTCTGGGGTGGCCTCAGTTCAGCTGCCACTTTGGCTGGAATTTGCTTCATGGCACTGAAAAGATGGAAAATTTGAATTCACTTTTGACTGTCTGCAAGTAGGATTTTGAATGTCTTAATGCTCCAAATTAATTAACAATATAGGGGGCATCTGAAGTCTAGAAAAATGCAATGTGTCCGAGCTGATCTCTGTGCCGAATGTGCTGACACTGACCGCCAGGAAAGCATCTGATGAGGTTTTGCCAGCTCAGTCTCCAGTTTCCAGGCACACCACGAGCTTGGACTGTGTGGATAGTCCTTCTGAGCACAACACAATGGACACATCCCTGGGTTTGTTCAGGGTTGTATAAGAGGCTAAAGTGACATTTTCCATTAATGGGGCTTTCTGAGGGCATTGTCCTCACTGATTCAGACTAAGATACACTTTTACTAAATGCTTGGGGTGGAACTAGCAGACATGGGAAACAAGATGTTCTTCACATCTTGTTATGTTTACTTAGTCTTGCTTGCTTAGCTGATGTAAAACCCCTCCCAGCTGAGCTTTGGTACAACAAATGCATCCATGGAGTTTTACTAGAAATGCACTCTGCTGGTCCATGAAAATTTTAAATCCAGTTATGTCAACTGTGTGTGAATACAAGTTTTAGAATCCTGGTCTCCTGGGAGCCATTTGGAGCTCAGAATGTCGTGTTGCATCAGAGTGTGCCATCAGTAAGTAGTCAGGATTAAAGATGAAGTCTGCGGAGGAACCACAGCCAGTACCTCAGAAACACTTCCCAGCCAGCCAGCTGCTTTCAGGGCTGTCTCCCATCTTAAATCAAACATCCCAGCATCCATGCAGACCTTGTACGTCAGAGCTCAAGATGTATCCTTGCAGGATAAGGCCCTGTGCTTCTGCCAGGAGACTGTATTGTAATGTGTGAGAGAGGGCTTAAAATATTCTAATTGTCTACTATGAAATTGCAGTTTTGTTCCCTGGAGTAGAAAAGCGAGTTTAAATCATTAACACCACAAGTCTCAGTGATGATTACGGAAATGTTTGCAAGTGACTTAATCAGTATAGTTTGTCTGAGTGGCCCATTTTAATATTATTGCACTGATTAAGTTTTCTTAGCTAATATGTGTTTCATTTCCAATTCAATTAAATGAGAATCCCCTTCCATTACATGATATTACAGTAGTGCCCTAGTGGGGCAGGAGCACACTTGGTATTTTCAACTGATACAGATTTCTTCATTGTACAGTCTCATGGTGCTCAATAGAATCAATGAGAGCTGAAATTAAAACTGTAGAAGTTGCAGCTGTAAATACACCGTCCGTTCCTCTACCCCTCTTTTGGCAGCAGGCTGAGAATTATTTTAGTATCAGTTCATTAATTACATTGCAAAGACGTTTTCAATAGATGCTTGCTTTTGACAACATTTTAGAAAGACTGGGAAGGATTTTCCTTGGATTTCTGTATGCACAGTAATTATGATAAGCAAAATATAAGTTGCACTAATGTGCCTTTTTTTTTGTGCTATATATCCTCCATTTAGTTTTTAAAAGGACTTTTGTGTAACCTATCATGGGATGTATTAACTGGCATATGGAAGAATATCTGCAAATGGCTTGTGAAGGAATTATGTTCTTTCGTGTGAGCCAAACCTCCTCCTTTTATGTATTATTGAAGAGAATTGATTGAGCTCTGATATAGTAACAAATGATTTTATAAATACCCTCTGGAGTTAATTTCCCATTGTGGGAGATACAGAGTTCTTGGGGCCGATCATATGATCTTTTTCTTGAGAGCTCCAAGGTTTCTCCAGCGCTGAGGTGGGAATGTTCAATAGTAGCTACTTTCATATACAAAGGAGTAGGGAAGGGTGTTCAAGCAGCGATTAGGAATTTGCAATGAGTGCTCAGGAAATAGGATAAATCACAACTTCACGTTCATGCATTCATAAAGAAGACAAATGTGCATGCCAAGCTGAGATGGGAGCCCTCCGCACCCGCTTCCTCCTGGATCGTGTTAGCCACAGAACTTGCAGATGAAGCACACAGGGTTCAGTGATCTCCTTCTTCCCGTGGATGGCTGGTGGCTGGCAGGATGAGTGTCCACAGCCCTGGAGGACCTTGGGCAGGTTCGGTGTGGCAGCCCCTATCTCATTTCTCTGCTTTTGTGCAGCTCCATGCAGTCACATGTCAGCTCGTGCCCTCTGCTTGCACACGCAGGGCACAGCAAAGCCTGTCTGAAATATTGGTTTTATATGATTATTAAAAGTATTTTCATCTGGTCAGAGAGTATGTAGCTTTGTGCATTTAAGACATAGCTAAAATATATATGGATATAAGGATAAAGCTTTTTTATTGCTAAATATATGCTTTTTATAAACAAGAAGTTGGATTTTTTTTTTTAGAATATAATAAATATTTTAGCATAGTTATTCTGGCTCCATAAGTGCAATGAAAATGTTAGCCTTGGCATATCAATCGCGCTTTACAGATGACTGTAATTTCCTGAATGTCAAAACTCCAGATTTCTCTACTAAGCAAACTTTTCAGTGGCAAAATAGATTGCCTCCATAATATATCACTGTGTGCAAGAAAAAATGAAATCTTTATGTACTGTATTATGAATCAATGAGGCATTAAGATTCTTGGAAGGGTGAGTGGACTCTGGAAAATGAAAAACTGCCGCTATTCCATCTCTGTAAACCGCTGCTTATGGAGTGTAGGCTTTGCAAACCTCGATCTTTGCTGCCGCAGAAATATCAGTTATACATTGAAACTAATTCCTGCAACAGCATTTAGATGGGGTAAATACTGTTGTAAAGATCTGATTTATAGCAGCATCCTGTGATTATTCACCAGCTTTGTTGCAGTGGCCTCCTTTTCGCTTCGGAATATCTGCCATGCTTTCTAATGAATCCGTAAGAGCTCTGTGATATGGGACCACGCCTGGAAGATGTGTGTGATGCAGCTCCAGGAGCTCCAGGGGACAGGGACAGCTCCTCACACCAGGAGTAGGAAGGTGCTCCTGGCACTCTGCGGGTGTCAGAGCTCAATGTTTTAAAAGACATTGCTTAGACCTTGAGTTTTCTTGGTGTGTATTAAGAGCAAAATTCAGCTCTGCCTCCTGTTTATTAAGGGATAATTGCCCTAGGCAAGAAAGGCACTTTCCAAAGCCAAGGCCTTGCATGCTGCTGAGACCTCACAAATCCAGCATCTCCTGTACTGCAGCTCGTCATCCATCATGATGGAAGCATGGCACACACTGATCCTCCTGTCACGTTCTCTCTCCTTTCCTTGGGTTTTACCTCCCATGTCCAGCCTGGGGGCTCAGCACCACTGCTGCCCTCCATCCTGATGCCTCTGTCATATACCTAAGCTCATGAGGTGGGAAACTTTACTGCTCTAGATAGTGTGTGATGGAAGCTGGGTGCTTCCAAAGGGCAGTTCAGTCCTTTATCCAGCAGGTCAGGTGGGTGGGATGGTTCTGGGCCCCTCTGCCCACCATTGCCACCCTTTCCTATGCCACACTCCAGCATGGAGGCAGAGGACTGGGGACTGGCACCAGTAGCTGAGTCACTCTTCTGTTTGCTGAGTCTAAAAACAGAAACTTGCTTCTCTTGTTATGCACTACTGAAAAAAAATAATTTAAAAGGCCACTATTCTTGCTGAATTGGTTGTGAGCAGGGGTATCCTGCAGAGATCTTAATAATACAGGCAATTATGAAATTAATACCATTCTGGCAGATCTGCAGGGCCACTCTCCCCTCCTCAGGCGACACTGTGGACAATTATTTTGTGCGTGAGGGTAGCTGGGAGAATGTGTGTATGTGAGGCTGCGTATTTTTTACTTATTTAAAGCCGTATTTTCATTATCTTTGTTTGCATATGCTGTGCCTGCATATATATGAATGTGTACCTTGACCTGCCAAATCGCTGCCTTCCTCTGTGCCTGAAATGCTTTTTTTCTGCAGATCTTTCCTATTTGATAATTTCACGGGCAATGATGGGCTGGTGTAATTGCTGTTCTTGAAAAACCCAGCTCCTTTTAATGGGTTCCTCTGGCACTTTTCTCCTGCTGCCGTTGCTGTGGGTAGGCTGCTGGCTTCCTACCCCCACCATTAGTGTTTCTAGACAAAACATCTCTGTGATTCATTGGGTGCCAATGGAAGTGAAAACATAATGATTACTTAGAGGAAATGTAAATTTGCATTTGCTAAGGGCTTTAACTCGGCAGTCCTGAAATACTTATCTCCTTTCCTTCCAGGCCCTTTTTCAGAGCTGATGCATGATTTGCTTCTACCACCCTGAGACCCAGAGCAAAGGAATATAGTCCAGGTAGTCTTGCAGGCTGCTGCAGAGAAAAGGGGTGTTTGTTCCTCCTTCTCTCCCTCCCCATGATCTTTATCCATCACTTCTTTAATGAAGAAGGGATTTGTTCATCTGGATTTTACTGTACTTTGAATTTTGGATGAAGTGGACCTGGAGGTTTAGTTCCATTTAAATGACTGAACAAAGAGACATCTCATAGGAACAAGTAGGAGCCAGCCTAGGGTCTGTTTGCTAGGCAGGAGCTGCACTGAAGTCCTTGGGGAGAGGAGAGAAGGGGAGCAGTCCTGTTCCAATACCCCTGCTCCATGGTTGCCTCCTTGGAAGAGCTGTGACAGTGGCAGGGGAGGCCCTGGCATGGGCAGCCAGGCTGCGGATCCAGGGCAGGGAGGCAGCCATGGAATACTGGGCATGAGATCTTCTCCCTGCAGCTCACGGAGAACTCGACAGCCCCCCTTGCTCCTCTCCCACTCCGAGATGGGGTTTGTTACCACAGTCTGTGGGGCCGGGAAGCCTTGGAGCAGAGCAGCACTGTGGAAGGCCCATGGGCAATGAATGCATCTCCGCTGCTGCCATTGCCATCCTCATCACTGCTGGGAAGCATCTGGGACCAAGCTGGAGTGGATGCAGACATTTGATTCCCAGCACTGCCTCAGTAAGCTTGCCAAATATTTTGGTCTCATCTCTTTGAGTTATGCTGCGGGAGCAGCTCTTGGCAGGGAAGAGGCATTCTCATTTTGGGGGCAGGTTCCAAGCAGGGATGGTTGAGGCAGAAGCATCACCATGATGCTCACCCCTGTCCTTTTAGTCGTGTCTCTAGGTGACAAAGTTTGTTAAGAATCAGGATGAGTCACAGTATTAAATGAAAGGTTTGCTTATCTCTGAGTGATCTCCAAACATATGCCTGACTCCAACAAATTAGGCAGCAGGGGTATTTCTCTTGGAGGAACAATTTGTGGTATTAGCAAATCAAACTCTCAGTGGGCCACTCTTGATGGGAATTAACTTCTGGGAGCAAAGCACTCGGCGCCCGGCATGGCGTAATTGAGTTTGACTTCTCAGGGAGATGTGGTGGCCATGATTGATCAGCTGGGAGACCCTGTGCCAGAGATTAAAATCCATGAGCAGCTTTGGAGCCTGTGGGGAGGGTTTCCAAGAGCAGAACAAGGAATGTGAGACTCGTGCTGTTTGTGTTCCTGACCTTCCATCATTGTCTGTGACTTTGCTGTCAAATAATCCTGAGTAGGGACATTTTCCCAGTGGTGTGGGATGAGGGAGAAGTGCTGGAGCCTGCCTGCAGCACAGTTTCACTTCACTGCTGGGAGCAGTGAAGGAGAAGGAGATGGGATCTCAGATAACGTGTGTGAGGCCACAGTGTAGGAACATCTTCCTGTGGTCAGATGAGCTGAAACAAGTTGCTGTCTCAAACCCCAAATTGCTCAGCTTTTAAAATAATGGGTATGTGACTGCTCTTATAAGCGAGCTCTGTAGATTTTTATTCAGCAGCATGAGCGGTTTGTGTGGAGGGGGGAAGAACATGGATGTCCTTGTGCTGCTTGCTGGCTCTGGTGATTGTGCATTGTTTCTGGTGCTGAAGTACCAACCCTGTGATTATTTTTCTTTTTTCAGTAGCTCCGTTGTTAATCCTTTGCATCATATGCAGAATCTCTGCTGCGGAGTTTTAGTTTGTTTTATTTGCATTTCTGCTGGATGTGGCACAAATCTGGTCTATCCCTTTGCCCCTGCACCTTAAGGGGGAACTTTCCTTTCAGAATATCCATCTTCACCTGGAGCAGAACTTGGTTTCGCACTGATTCAAAGGAGTCTACTCCACAGCAAGGTACTGTAAAGTAAAGCACACCTTTATTGGCCAGGTCGGGACCACACAGGGGTTAACACCTCCATATGGTCATCTTATAGAGGTTTTTTATACATTTACAAATTTGTCATTCTACGTTTACAAGGTCATCATTATACGTGTACAAGTTCGTCATCTGCCCTTGCTTTGGTCACTCATCTAGAGTTACAGTCCTTAGGGGTCTTACATGACTTGTGGTTTCCTTATCTCAGGATTACAAACACAGCACACTATTCTTAATACAGTTATTACATCTATTTTGTTAATACACACTTGTCGCTAGCGAGCAGAGACCGAGGAAAAAAGCGACATGGACAGTTTAGTACCATTTATTAATTTACAAATTCGCTTATATACCTTAGCACACTGGACTGACATAAGGTTATTGGTTCACTGACCAACCACCCCCCAGAGGGATTGGCTGAACCCAACAACACTTACTTCAGATATTTTCTCCCTGGTATCATAACAATACCATAGTTTACAAAATCTCCCAACTGTTTTCCCATAGTGTCCATGAGAAAGCAAGGCTTTCACACAGACACTGTCAGAAAACTGAGAAATCTCTCTGCAGCCAGGCTTTTAGCATTCACACACACTTACTTCTACTATTATACATTTTGTTGCTCTACTTTATTTATAATTGTGTATTGATTATGTTCCTATTCTCTTACTACATTTTTCTACCCTTTTGTGACAGTTCTTCTATTTGTCATTAAAACGGCAGTTAGCATGCGTCTTCCCCCTTATCGCTTAGCCTGTAGGGGTTAGGCCCCTGTTCTGCAGACAAGTGGTGAGCCAAACCCATTAGCTTGCATTCCATTCCCTTATCATCCTTGTCCGCTCAGGTTTGATTTTTAAGAGCAGTTAGCATTAGGTATAGCATCTCCTATTCACTTATCATCATAGCCCCTTTCCAGGGCCAGGCTTCTTGTCTTGCAAAAGCAGTTGCGGTTGAGCATAGCAGCCAACACCCAACTTTTACTAATCTATACTTTATACTAAAGCACCTATGTTAAAAGAATTTTATGTTTCATATGTTAAAGGAGTCCTGTGTTTAAAGGAGTCCTGTGTATCAACACTGCCCTGTTAATGTACCACAAAGTCCATGAACTGGGGAAAAAAGTGCACACAGATTTGGAAACTTAACAAATTTCCTTGCCTCTGCCATCTCCCCTCAAAGAGATGGCAACACTTGTATAAAATTGCCTCCCATTCACTGCACAAGCCCCATCTGTGATGCCAGACATCCTAGCCAGGCTTGCCATCTGAATGAGCTTGACCTAGATACAAACTGGTGTGTTTGAGCCAGCTTAAAGCATAGCCTTACTTTTCAATGGTGAATGGGACTGCCCCAGTACTTTCTCTGGAAATCGTAGCTCTGCTTCCTCAGCCCTGTGCTGAAGCTGTGTTTTCCTGGGTTAGCTTGCCCCTAGAAACAGCCTGTGGGGGAGATGGGGATGTTTCTGGGGCTGCAGTGCTCCCTGTGCAAAGGGTCTCCCTTGGTAACCTACAAAGCCCTTCTTACTACAGCCTCATTTCTCAGCAGAAATGGGAAAAGGTCACTCAGTCCCTCACCTGCTAATCCACTAATGGATGTAATGGTGAGTGGATGTTCAGCTTTCAGCTCCCCTCTCCAGTCCTTACCTCATAGCTCCATCAAGCTGGACTCAGGTTTCCAGGCTGAAGCCATGGCAGCTGCCAGTGTCTGACCTCCAGCCTTCCTCGACCTCAACAGGCAATTAAACAGTGGGGCAGTGGGGTCGGGATGAGATGTGCTCTGACTTTGGGAGATTCTGACCCATTTTGATGCATAGTTAGAGTCACCGTCTCTTCACCTCCTTAGCTCTGCACACAATGGTCCCCCTGAGCACCGTGATGTGGGTACCTGGATATCCCTTCCCTGGCAGCTTCTCCAGACTCTGAAGTCTCTGGCTTTACTCAGTGTTGTCATCCCCTGGGGTTTCACATTGCCTCACTTAGACTTCAATTTCTTTTTTCTTTAATTTTTTTTTAATGTTGCAATTAGAAGTTTGATGCAAGGATTCTTTAAAAAACTCATTAGATTGAAAAAAGGGAATCTCATTCTGCCCCTGTGTTTGGCAGAGGTGGGGAAAAGGCTGGCAGGAATGGACTGTGTGTCCTGGGGTGATGTTATAAGGGGTTTTTTTATTCCTTAACCATCTGCTTAATGCCCAAAGATACTGTGTCTTTAAGATGGAGCCGGGGGGCAGGGCCGGAGCCACAGGACCGGCTGGGCCCAACGGCTGGGGCTCCAAGGGTCTCGGCCGTGTTCGGGAGGGAGCGGCCGGGAGCGCTGTGCTCTTTTTTGGTTTTTTTTGTTCCGGCTAGATGGAAAGAGGTTGTGTTGGGTTTTTTTGTTCTTTTTCCCTTCCCTCCCCCTTGCCTCACTGCCTCCCTTCCCTTCCCTCTGGTCCGGGGAGCCTGCGGGGTGGCCCCAGCGGGCCCGCGGGGTGGCCCCAGAGGGTCCGAGCCCGTGTGTCTGTTCCCTCTCTGGGCATTTGTTGTATTTTGAGTTTTGTTTTTTTCCAGTTCTACCCTGTTTTGTTTTGTGTTAATAAATAGTTTGGTTTTTTTCCCACTTTCACTTGCTGTTACTAATTTGTCTCATTGGTGGAGGAAAAGAGGAGGCCCTTTTCCCTTTGGAGGAGGCGCTCATTCTGGAGCGCTTCCTCCAAAAATTTTGTCTCCAAAAACTGAGACACTGTGTGACCACAAGATTATCCTTCAAAGCAAGCAGATGCAGTATGGGGAGCAAACTCAACGTTGTGGGACTGTTCAGTCCCCATATTCCTCAAGGAATAGCAGTGCTCAGGGAGATAACGGAAGCAAGTCACTGTCACATCACCCCACATTCCTGATGCCTCCAGGGTCAACCTACTTTGTGAGTTGCCCTCAAGCTCCCTTTCTCTGCTTCATGGCCACCCAACTTCATGAGAAAAGCAGTGTTTCTGGTGAGTGCAGCTCTTAAGTTGGAGGGATGGTTCATGGTAGTTGGAGCTCTACCTGCAAACATGTTGTCTCGGACTCTGAAACACATGCTTCAAGGAATGGGCAGGAGCTCAACACCCCCTTGGTAAGACAGCAGAAAGAACAAGCTGTTATGTACAGAGCTAAAAATAATTGCAAAGCTTTGAATCTTCCTCTGTTGCAGAAGAATGATGCTCAAAATGCTGATGGCCGAATATATCTCTGGCACGGCTCTGACTTGAGGATGCCTTAAAGCTTTTGTGACTTTCTGAAGTTCAGTTTAGATGAACACAGAGCAGTGTGGCTGCTTTCCTGGAGCTGCCATGATTCCTACTTGGAGGAGAGGCTTGGGGAAAAAGCTGATGTTCCCAAAAGGGTCAGTGCCTCTTTTGGTAAAATTTTAATAGGCAGGCTTAAGAAGGGGAGAAATGCACAAAATTGCTGAGATTGGCCCAGCAACTGACAAAGCATCTCTCTCTAAGACATCTTTTCTCATTTCTTGAAAGCAGGATTCATCTGGGAAATAACAACATGGAATAAGTAACAGCTGCGAGCCTGTTTCAGCAAGCTGTGCTCAGGCCAGGGAGGATATGGGCCCTGCCTGGGGCATCCCATGAGTATCCCTGCCTGGCATCCTGAGCTCAGGATGCTGGAGAAGCCCAGACACCTCCATACTCACTGCAGAGTCCAGTGAGCATCTTTATTCAGCCTCATCCCCCCAGGTCTCCCTCGACTGCAGCGTTTCCCTGGCAGGCACAGATGGAGATAACCTGTCCAGATGAGGTAACCCAGGCTGACGGTGATCTCTTACAACACAGCCTCTTCCACCAACACACGAGTTTTTATTCATTCTTTTGTTTTTACAACAGCAGCCAAGGGAGACACTTTGTCGCCGCCTGTGACCAGAGCACAAAGGGAGAGCGGCTGAAGAGTTTGAACTATAATAAAACGTTCACTGTATTGATCTTGGCTCAGGATTTGTTTCCCTTCTTGCATTAACTCCCCATCAATTTCTGTGATGACCTTAGCGCATACAGTCTGGTTGGCCTTCTCCCTCAGCTGGTAGCACCCCTGTGCCTGCACCCTTCTCCCCTGAGCTGAACTGCTCATGGGCCAGCTTGTACAAGGGGCTCTGGGGTAAGCAGGGGTTTGCTTTTGCCTCCTCAGTCATCAGAGGTTTGTTGCTGTGTGTTAGTTGCTATAGTTAATGTAGAGGTTAGTGCTATATGGTTGGGTCATTATTTCAGTGCAATGTCCCAGTAAACTAGCTCCAAGGCTCAGGATTCCTGGCAGAAGGTAAAGAAGGGTCTTGGGTTTGTCTCATAGGTGCTCCATTTCCCCGTGTTGGGGATCCTGACAAGGCTGTGTTGCTGCTGCATCAAAGGAGCCTGAGGCACAAGCATGATCAGGGACAGCTCTTGCTCACTGGAGCGGCTGATTGAGGTGGCACTCATGGAAAGCCCTTTCACTTTGCCAGATTGGGTTCTCCAATGCTACCGGAGACCTGCTGAGAGAAGACAGAGCAAAATTCTTCCCATCTCTGCAAGGGACAGTGTGGGGTTAGCAGCTGCCACTCGCTCATGGAAGTGAGCTTTATTCTTGCTCCCTCTTACCTCCAACTCTCACAGTGAAATCACTGAATGGCACTTTGGTGGAAAAGGACCTTCCTTGGGATTGTGGCAGGGGCTTTGGCTCCCTTTGCCTGTGTGAATCTGTGGCCAAATCCCTCTGAGCAGGGGGGTGGCAGCAGCACCACCCCAGGTGAGGATGGGGATGGTGCCAATTGTGGTGTCTGAGCTCCAAGCATCAAGTGCTGTTGTTTCCAGCCACTGCTGCTGTACTGGGCTCATTGGTTTTATTTGGTTTTGCACATTTATTGTACTTTCTACTTACTTAATTATTTATGAGTGTGGACGCTCTAAACAGGAAGAGGAATGGTGACTCTCCAGGTTTTCTTTCCCTATGCAGTTGGATCCTTTTTGTGCTTGTGAATCACTTTTTAGTGCATTCAAAGACAATTTTCTGTAAAACATTGACATCTAGTGGTTTTTCTGCCAAAGGATACGATACGGAACAAAAGTTTGACTTCAAGGTGGCCAGTCACGATGTCACTTGAAAAAGCAAATTAATGTCCTTCTCCTCCTTACACAGCACCAAGGACATGGCAATCACACCCCAGGTGCTCAGGGCTCCTGGGCACACACTTGTTGGTGTCCTCTTCCTGGAGGAGTGGCCTTCCCTGACAGGACAATTTGCTTATTGAGCTATTTTAATTCCATTTGCTTAAGCAGATGGCTGGTATCCTGATGGTGTTCCTCCAGCATCATCTAGGTGAGGCCATGGTCATGTTAGTGGAGGTTCAAAGAGCTGTGTCTCTCTTCAGGCTGTGGTGGTGGACAGCATAGTGTTTGATGGTGGATATTAATGTGCAACCCAGAGTGAACTCTGGGCAAGTTCTGTGGTTGAACTTGCAGCTTTTCCAGCTGGTGGCCTGATGGTTTCCCTGTGGCATCATGTCTCCCACGTGTGCTACTGTCCTGTTGCTTCTAACCAAATCCAGCACTTCCCTTGAAAATGTTTTCTCTTAAAAAATGCTGTAATGCATCCTTTAATTTCTTGTTAGTCACTTAGCTCTCCTCTCTCATCGTTTCAGTCCTGTATCAGATGAAAGCAGGAGAATAAAACAGGATTTACATGAGCTTTGCCAAGGTCCTCATTAGGGTGGACGTGGTTTGGGGTTCTGGGAACACCCCATTTATCTGGCCTGTGAAAGGAAAGGTCCTGTAGGAAATGCCTTCCTCAGAGGTGTTATGCTGCTCTGATGCTCGTGCAGCTGAGACCCACAACTGCTCATCAGAGAATGTAGCACGGGCAGCTCTTTGCTGTCTGTGGAGACCTGTCAGTGCAGCTCTGTTGTACAAGGAAATTAAAAGAGCCAGAGCTACCTGTGTCCTGCTTGGGTTGTGGCTTACATCGTGGGAGATACTTCAAGTATTCTCCCAAGGTGTGGGGTTACCATCAGTTGAAGCACCAGCAGGAGCATATTGCCACATGGACAGCCCAGCACAGGGGGGAGGTTCCAGGTTCCCTTGGCCTCTGTAGACACAACACCTGTTAAACAGAGACAGCTCTGTGTGTGTGCAGGTAGATACAACCCTTCACACTCCCTCTGGGGATTTGTTCAGCCATCCTTCACCCTGTGGAGGTGAACTCACGGAGGAGCCTCTGCAGCAGGGCTGCTGAAAGCCTCTTAGTGCATCGCCCAGTTTTTATTGATTTTGAGTGTTAATGCACTCTGTGCCGGAGACACACGGGACTAAACGCTCTGTTTTCCTCTCCCCTTGGCAGGAATTTCTACTACATCACCATCCTGCGTGACCCTGTGTCCCGATACCTGAGCGAATGGCGCCACGTCCAGCGAGGAGCGACATGGAAGGCGTCCCTGCATGTCTGCGACGGCCGGTCCCCAACCACCGAGGAGCTGCCCAGCTGCTACACAGGGGACGACTGGTCAGGCTGTTCCCTGCAGGAGTTCATGGATTGTCCCTACAACCTGGCCAACAACCGCCAGGTCCGCATGCTCTCCGACCTCAGCCTGGTGGGATGCTACAACCTGTCGGTCATGCCTGAGGAGCAGAGAAATAAGGTTCTGCTGGACAGTGCCAAGGAGAACCTGAAGCGGATGGCCTTCTTTGGCCTGACCGAGTTCCAGCGCAAGACTCAGTATCTCTTTGAGAAGACTTTCAACATGAACTTCATCTCACCGTTCACGCAGTACAATAGCACAAGGGCCTCCAGTGTGGAGATAGACAAGCAGACTCAGCAGCGCATCGAGGCCCTCAATTTTTTAGACATGGAATTGTACGATTATGCAAAAGACCTGTTTTTGCAGCGGTACCAGCACATGCGGCAGAAGGAGCACCAGGAAGCGCGGCGGAAACGCCAGGAGCAGCGGAAGATCCAGCGGGCGAAGCAGGCACATCTGAGGGAGCAGGGGGAGAACAGCTCCAGCACTGACTACACAGGGAATGTGGAGCAGTGGCGGCGATAGTGCGGGGCACCTGCCAGGTGCGGAAAAGAAGCGGAGCCCGACTCAACCTGCAAACCAGAGATGACAAGTGATGCTTCTCAAGGGTCTGAAGCAAAAAGAGGTCAAAATGTTGCCTTTGCAGTTGCCTTTGCAGTAAATGTTGTACCGTATGTGGAACACTTAATCTTAGCGTGTAATTAAATTGTCCTTTTTAGGTTTGTTGGGTTATTTATGAAATACAGGAACCAACCCGGCTCATCGGAAATGTTTGCTTGGACATTTATTTAAAAGAAGTGAAAGAAAAAAATCCTCAAATTAGTTATGAGTACAAAACGGGATGCTGGAAAATGTTTATGATGCTCGGCTGAAATCTATCTGGGAAGCAAACTCATTTCCTAAGAACGAGCATTTAGCATACTCTCACAATACAGTATATTAACAAAACTTTTTCTCTTTGATTTTATCTTAGTTTTGTTTTAATAATGTGTTTTCAAGGGCACCAACTGTTTATGGTATTTACCAAGTTAATGAGTGGACGATGAAGGGAAAAATAAAGGTCTAGAAAAATTATCGACTAGTTTTATGTATAATATTGGCTTTTAAAATGAGTAGAAGTAATTTCTCTAGTTATATAAATATTTAAAATTTTAAACTTTTTCTACCTACTGCTGTTTAGAGTTTTAAGCTTGGTCTATCTCATACTGAAAAAAAAAGAAAAATAAAAGACATACATACTTCTCTGAACTCAATGCCAATGTTACAGACCCTGTTTCCAGAATTTTTCAGGGCAGTATGATTTTAACCATTCTGGAAAAGTTACAGCACATTCTCATGTTTGTTTCATAAAGCCTTCTCCAAATTATAATCCTGTAACAGTGTCTCATTTTAAGTCTTTCTTATGCACTAGAATACGTAATGCTGAATTTATCATTCCTTAATAATTGGTGGTATAAACTAGATGAAATTATGTTGCTGATATTTGTGTAGTATCTTTAAAAAGTCATAAAACTCTCTAATCCCAGCAATATTATGAAGAGAAATGCTCAATGGAAGTAGATTTACACTTGAATTAGGATTTACTCCCAGTAAATCTTTGCTACACCAGATAAGAACAGGGCTTTTTTTTTTCCTGTGCTCTTGAGCCCTTCATAGCAATGACAGATGAGGACTGAAAATGACGGAAGCCAGTTTTTCCATAGCCATAGTTACACAGGAGGAGAAGAATGTGTGGTGCATGGGGTGCAGCAGCTTGCTCCCAAGCAGGCTTTGCTGTGGCTCAAGGTGCAGAGCCAGAGTGGGATCACCCGCAGCCCTCCAGCCTCCCCCAGACCCACAGGGAGAGCAGATGGGGCACATGGTGCAAGGGGCTCCTATAAATCTCTATGCAAAAAATATAAACCTCTGCAAGGCTTGGGCCAGACATTCAGCAAGTTCGGAACATTTGCCCTGCAGTGCTCCTGAGCATGGCACTGAGGGGAGACACCTGGAAAGGGCCCTCTGTATTCCCAGGGACACGATGCTTACAAAGCTCACTTGCACTGTTGCCTTTCACCTGTATTACTGTATACACCATGAAGGCAAGGGGGCAGAAAATGAGGCAGAAGGCTTTAAAAACATCTTACAGCTCCACACCTAAGTTACCTGGAAGTGGTTTTACATCTGATGTTGTGTGGCAGCCTAGGGCCAGCGACTCTGCCAGGGACAAGGGGAGAGCAAAGCAGCAGCAAAACAGTACCCTACATTAGCAGCTTTGAGAAGAGAATAACTTCATGTACAGCAATTTTTTTTAAACGAGAACTGCAGTTGCCAGTATGATGTCTCAGTTGTATTTTGGTTTTCACGGGGGAAAATAATTCGCTCTTGAAACTGAAAGGCACTGCTGTAAACAGGACTTAACTGTGGGCGAGCTGGAGGCCTGTTGCAGGAGGTGCATCCTTTTTTTATGCTGTGGTGTGCATGGTTTACAAAGACTAGTTGCATTTTCTTTGTGTATACTGTTTATTGTATATAGGGGATGTACGAATATAAGGATACCATTGTGTCATAACCATATCAAATTCTACTGATTTCCACGTTAGACGCTGTCTTACTGTGTAGATTTACAGACCAATCCACTGACTTTGATTGTGTCATTTAACAATAGAACTGATAAATAAAATTTAACTACAGACTTCTGATTTTCATGTGATTACTTCTTTTTCTGATGATGTGTTGAGAGCTGCACAGATCAGAATGGATGGTAATTCCAACATGAGTGAAATAGCAGTTGACAGCAAGTATGTGAGTTTGAAGTCACAGCTTTTCTGAAGTGTATTTAAACTACACATTTCAAGGGCAAAGCCACTGTGGGCTTTTGTCTGGTTCAGGAGCTACTGCAGGGGTTTTGACGTCTTTTCTGAGCAGCCCTCAGAAAAACAGGCTGTGGTTTCTGGTGATTTTAAATATGACTGTTAGTGGTGTGCAGCATTAAGGAATTCTTTCTCTGTATGTACATATATGCGTGTGTATGCATATGATTTATTTTTTATCCTTTATGAGATACCCACTCCATTTTGATTGTGGAGGATGCTGCCTAGCCACTGACTTCCAGTGCATCCCACTGTATCCCTCCTGAAGACACAAAAAAAAATTGACAGGAACACCTCCCATGTCCCAGGTTGCTCCAAGCCCTCTCCAACCTGGCCTTGAACACTTCCAGGGATGGGGCATACACAGCTTCTCAGAGCAACCTGTGCCAGGGCCTCACCACCCCCACAGAGAGGAATTTCTTCCTAATATCTTAGGTATATTCTCTCTCTTTCAGTTTTAAGCCATTCCTCCTTGTCCTATCATTCCATGCCCTTGTCAAGACTCCCTCTTCAGCTCTCTTGGAGCCCCTTTAGGCACTGGAAGGGGCTCTCAGGTCTCCCCAGAGTCTTCTCCAGGCTGGATACCCCCAGCTCTCTCAGCCTGTCTCCAGAGCAGAGATTCTCCAGCCCTCTGAGAATCTTCTTGGCCAGAGATGCCACGAAGATACATTTTGACAGTTTGGATGGAGGCATTTTTTTCTTGGTGGCTATAAAAGATCCACAGGTTTGCCAGCCTTACAGCAGGACAGTTGACGTGAAGGTGTCCGCAGGAGACTTTGCCTTGATCTGCTGGAATTCCCCTGTGAGGACAGAGCTGCCCTTCTCCTGTGAGTACCTGCAGGGGCATCTTACCTCTGTAAGGCTTTTTGAGCCCTGGGGAGCAGGGAGTGGAGGGGTCTGCCAGCAGGTCTGCATTTGACTGGCTTTATAGACAGGTCTGTTAGTGCACTGAGAGAGCTGCTGCAGGAGCTCCTAATGGGATAGAGGTCATGTGAGATGCCTCCCTGCAGCTAAAAAAGCACCCAGCAGTAAAGTCTGGCATAAAACCAAATGGGGTTGCCTTTTGAGAGGAGTAATTTGACAGCTGAGAAAACTCTTACTGCAGGAGAGGAAGGATGGAGGAGTGGGGGATGTGTTTGGACAGAAAAACTTCAGAAGCTGAGGAGCAACAGCAGTGAGTCAAGTACCTCTCAAACCCTATGGCGAGTTTTGAAAAGCCTGGAGACATGTTAAGAAAACTCTTTGGAGCACTGAGATGCCTCTTAAGTTTCCAGGGATAGAAAGGCACGTCAGCACCTCTGGCACTGCCAGCATCCACCCGGGCCAGTCGACGTGGAGCCAAGGACTGTTGTAGAGATGGAGACGTGTAGTGCTAAAATTAATGTTAAAATCTTGGTTCCTTTTGCCCTCCAAAAGATTGGAAAGTTGGTAACTGTGAGACCTCTGTGGCCTTGCAAAGGGCCGTTTTGGGTCTAAGAGTTTGGGACTAAAGCTTTCCTAAAGGGTACCTGGTATGCAAAGGTTGTTGGAAGTGAACTGCTCAGCTGATTTTTGCCAATGACCTCTTTTTATGACGTGTGATCCATTTTAGTGTGCCGTGATATGTTTGCTTCCAATGATGTAATTTTTGAGTAAAAATGAACTAATGGGCTTTTTCATGTAGTTTTTTTAATTCACACGTTATCCAAAATATCAGAGCCATGGATAACGCCTGACAGATACCAGTGCAATTACTGTTTCAGCTGTTTCTGCTCATGAAATCAGTGAGAAGAGTAGAAGAAAACCTGATACATCTCCCCTCTTAAATTTGAGCCAGAAATATCAGGTAATTGAGGGAACCTGTCAAACTAATGCAAACCTTGAGCTGCAGCCCTGAGCTGCCAGGTTGGCCCAGTACTCCCAGGAAGGCACAGAGAGCACCTCTGTGTGGAGAGGTTATCCTTACGGAGACATCTTCTGCCGGAAGATATTTTTATTTTCCAGAAATAAAAAATATTTTCCAAGCAGGTGATAAATTTAAATCTTTCACTTACTAAAAATATCCCTGTCTCCAAAGCATTTGGGTGGAGCTGGGGATGGTTTGGTTATTGCTGGACCCCGCTGGAGTAGCAGTGCCTGGGAGGGGGCAAGTGGAGCATCCTTCACATGTGGGAATGGGGGTACTGGGATGGGGACCTGGAATCTCCTGCCTCCAGAGTGGATGGAGCACTGCCAAACCAAGCTGGGATCCGAATGAGGGTGGGCTTCAGGCTCTGGAGGCATCTGGCACCATGTCCTTCTTGCCCCACTGGCAGCTGTGGCTCCACGGAGGAGCAGCCTGCACAAACCTTCCTGAGCAAAATAGCACAGCATCTGAACTCTTACCTATGAAATTCAATTCTGGGTTTCCTAAAGCAATCTCCTTGTTCCACCAGCCTCATCAGGGAAGAGTGTAATTTCATTTAATCCATTTCTTGAGTTCAGAGTGAACGGTGTTGCCATCATGCTAATATCGCTGCTCTGCCATCTCTAGAGACGGAATGACGAGTTTGGGCCTGAAATCAAATTTGGCTCTGAGCTTCCAGAGAATCTATCAGCCAAATTACCCATGGTCTCTACCCAGCAGCTCTGTCATGCAGTTTAGCTCTGTGAGGGTACATTAGGCCAAGCAGGAGAGGTTATATCGCTTTTTGTTTGGGGAGCAATTAAATGCTGGAACAATACATATGCAAAGCAATTAAAATAGTTATAGCGAGGGCCGAGTGTTCATTTTCAGGACAATACAACCCCTGCCTTTTGGTATCCTCAGCTATTTTAGTCTACGTATTCCCTCATGACTGCAAATAAGGTTTTCACTTCTTAGGATGTGCACAAGCAGTTATGGACATAAACCTCTATATAAGCTATAGAGATTAATGTCAAATTTATGTATTTTCTGATGGGCATTTATGGACAGAGGCATGCAAATGGGTCTTGGCACGGCACTCACTTGAGCCCTCATTCTGATAACTATATCTCAGCTCCACAGCATCAGCTGGTAGCCAATGGCACAATGCTTGTTTTGCCAGTGAACAGCAAATTTTCTGATAAATGAAGTTTGGGAATGATGACAATTATGGTGGGAAAAGGATGACTTCAAGGGGTATTTAGACCAAAGGAAAGGTGAGATTTTCAAACAGCTCTATGTTTTGGGGTTCTCAGCTCACACTTCATTATCCTTCTTTTAAGTTACATTCTTCTTTTAAATGCTGTCTTTAGATTGTAAAAGCAATCTGTAATGAGCTCAAATGATCCGCAAGATGAATTAAACCTTTGATTTCCGATTAAATGGTTTAGCCTGACTTGGGATAGAAATATTGTGACCTTTTCCTTTCAAAACATCCTACAAAAAGAAGATGCTGGTTTTTGGGTGGGCTGTGGCTGTAAGGAGTCTCTCTTCCCTTTGCAATCATTGCTTAGTACTCGATACAGCAATAGCTCTGTAATGTTATTAATATTAGGTGAAGCACATGGAAAGTATTCTTTTGTGCCACATAAGCAGGTGAATAGAGGGGTTATGCCTCGTGGGAGATGTGTGTTCCACAGGGGGAGACTGGGAATTTCCCCTCTGGGCATGGCAAGCTGGGAAACATATTAATAGACATCATTACATTAAAATAATTGCTGTGGAATCAGCAAGTTCGTATGTAATCTTTAATGCCTGGGAAATCTCACACCGTTTCAAAATAATTAAAAGTGGGATTAATCTAGATGCCAGACAACGCCTGCCTAATTACTAATGAATAAAGCTGTCTGAATGGCTGCAGCACCCTCAGCAGCATCAGTCTTTGAAGTCAATCCCCTGCTAACGGGCGATAGGGCAGGGGCCCGGCCCAGTCCTTGTCCCTGTCCCCGCAGACAGTGAC
This sequence comes from Lycocorax pyrrhopterus obiensis, assembly GCA_014706295.1. Lineage (NCBI taxonomy): Eukaryota > Metazoa > Chordata > Aves > Passeriformes > Paradisaeidae > Lycocorax > Lycocorax pyrrhopterus. Next base: position 20,133,952 of record JACSVZ010000005.1, read on the forward strand.
TGTCCGGAGGTCGGTGAAAGCCCACCCGGCCGCGGCACCCAGCGGGGACGCTCTGGGGAGATGCTGCTGCGGGGCTGGAGACATGGGATACATGGGGCGGGGGGGCCAGCCCTCCTGGAGCATCCGTGGTTGTGCCGGTGCACTCTGCGTGTGGCTGAGAGCTGGCCCCAAGTCGGCCCCACGGCAGGGATTTGGGGACGGAGCGGGGTGTAGAAAGTGATTGTATGACTGGGTGAGGAACCGCAGCCGGGCAGGGGCCCTCAGCACCAGCTCGCATCCCAAACATCAGCTCGGCAAAACCCCTCCTGTCGAAACCCCAGGCTGGCTGTAGCTGGTGGTTGCTCACGACTCACAGCCTGGGCCCGGCAGGAACTTCTCCCGGGAGCAGCTTCATAGTTTCATGAGGCTGTCAATACACGAAGAGCCAAAATCCTCCCCACAGGGGAGGTGCTGTGATGCACACCCCAGCTGAGCCCCGGTGATACTGGGAAGATACCAGCCCAGCTGGGGCATGCTGGCTGCCTGTCCGGATCTGGTGGGTAGAAGCCACTGCATCCAGATTGACCCCAGGTGCCACTTGCTGGTGCCCAGTGTGCCCCATGGTTGTGCTCCACAAAGGTGTTTGCAGACATCAACCACAGATTTACAGTCATTACTGGGATTTGTGTGTTCTCTGAAGAACTGCCACACCTGGAGTAACTCCTGCTGTTGGACTGAAGGCTGATGTAAGGAAATCCCCTTTCCTCTGTTCCCAGTGCTGGGGATTTAGTGATGATGTGGGATAACCTCTGCTGCTGCTGGGAAGTGCATTCACTGCTGCCTTTGCCCCAGTTGTTGCAATCCTTTGAGGTTTTTTTATGGGCATGTGTTTATTTTGATTCAATAGAAAATCACATGGTTAGCCCCCCAGATCAGAGGGGCTGATTGCTCGGGTGGACGGATGAGTGCAATGAGCAGATCTGGGTGGATTGCTTATTTATGTATATAAAAGTTACTGGTGGTTCCTGGGAGTAATGAATTGTGAATAAAAAGTAGTGATATGCTGAGTTTTTAAAATACAGAAAAATATATTCTTACAGTACAAGTGTATGGGAATAATGAGGAGGGAATCACAGAACTGATTCCCTCAGGTCCTGTGCTCCAGTGTCTGAGTTTGCATACGGAGGACTCACACCTGGAGGTGGCTCAGGTGGTGCCAGGTAGCACCCTGGTGGCAGGCAGCTAAGCCAAGAGGTGACATGTGGGCAGCTATTGCCAAGAGGAATGGTGGAGAGCTCTTCCCCTTGCCAAAGAGCCTGGAATGTCACCATCATTCTGGAAATCACTAAAGATTTGTGAGCTGTGAGTGGGCTAATCCCCTCGTCAGAGAGACGTTTGGGATCTCACATCTGAGACTGCTCAGGGAGGGTGAGTAGGGGCACAGAGAAGGACAGACAGCATCCATGGTGAGTCCTTGTCACAGCCCTGTGCCTCTCTGCCCTGCCATACCATGGGTATCACTGCTGTGTTTCAGCTGCATCCATACTGGGATTGCTCACAGATCCCCCAGTCCAGCCAGGCCAGATCCTGCCCAGGGAGCCCACACGCACCAGGCTCTGTCAAAATAACACTGCCTGCTGGAGCTGATTCAATGTGCCTGGGAGGCACTGCCAGCTCCACACCAGGCAGAGGGGGCATGGTTGGCAGCAGCAGCTTTCCCAAACAGTCCCTTCCATCATGTCCTCAAGCTCCATCATGGAGAGAACACAAATTATAATTAAGGATGTCCTGCCTTCCTCCAGTGCCCTTCAGAGCACATTCCTCACCGTGGTTGCCTGGCCATCCGTGCCCATGGCATGTGGGTGGCTCTGCAGGGTTGCTGTTGTGCTGCTGACTCACACACAGTGCCACTTCCCCTCACCAGCCGGTCACACCATTGCAATGCTGCCTTTTTTTTTTTTTTTAAATTCCCTTTTTGTGGCCTTGCTCAGAAAACGCTGCATCAGCGTCAGTGCGTGCAAAGTGCTGCCTGCAAAATTCTAACTCCCTTCCAGGACCTTTTGGGATGCTGCTGCCAGTCTGGAAGGAGTCGTGCTGGCTCTTTGTCAAACATCATATTGATTTTAAAATTACTGTGATGGCTCTTTAAGGCAGTGCACTTTTTGTGGCCTTCTGCATTTGTCATAGCTGATGCCCCTCTTTCCTGTGGAATGGCAGAGGGGCGGCATTATCTGGTTTGGCTGCATTGATTTTCTGGGAGAGGCAGGTCAGATTCTGGATGGGGAGAAGAAGATCAGAACTGAAATTTCCTACTCTCCATTTTTTCCCCAGTGGTGCTCAGCTCCTGAGCAGGATGGGACTCACAGAACACACTCTGTCAGCAGTGTTTTTCCTCCCAAGACACCTGGGTGGTGGATAAGACAACAGTGCCTGGGCTGGAGATTTGTAAGGCACAGACCATGAGCTGTGATGAAGGGGAAGTGGGGTCCACATACTCCTGCCTCCTCCTTCTTTGATGAATCTGGCAACCCATGCCCTAAAACCTCACCTCTTTGACCTGGCTGCTTTTCTGTCACTTCTGCACAAAAGTGAAGGCCAAACCAAAGGTTGCAGAGGCAATGCTAGAAATTAAGATGTAAAGGTGAGTTATCCTTCACCTTCTACAGGCTCCAGAACAGCCTTTCCATGAGGATAAATACAGTCTCTGTATCTGTACACTCCGCTGTTAATACTGTAAACGAAGTACAATGTTTTTCAGATTACTGAATCATTGCTATCAGTAAAACAAGCAGCCCAAGCAGGTTGCCAAGGCAGGAGATGAACAAAATCATTGATTTTATGTTCCTGGTTCATGCACATATTTCTGAGTGGGGGTGATTAACTGCTGGAACAAGCCACTGAGGGGAGCAGAGGATTCTCCAGTTCCTGCTGTCTCCAGATGAAGGCTGGCTGCTGCTCTGGGAGGGATGCTTTTGCCAGACAAAGTTGCACTCTGTGCAAGTGGCAACCAGCTGAATTGTTGAGGGAGCCCACCAAGTGCAGGGGCCAAATGGAGACAACCTAATCATCTCAGCCACCCTTGACATTTGTGACATACTCTTAGAAAAGGTCTTGCTGCTATGCGGGTTCTGAATATTCATGGGTCAGTTCATTCTGTCCCCTTAAAGAAATAGCTGGCACCAGCCTCTGGGGCAGTGGCGCTGACCCCTGTGCCTGAGGGGATGCTGCAATAGTTGCAGGCTTCTATCCCCTGCAGGATGCTGTGCAGGGGCCATTCTGTGCAGCCCTACAGCCTTTCCTGGAAGGGAAACCCAGCCATGGAGAGGTGCAGCACTTTGCTTTTGGGGGTGGGAGGGAGGCTGCCCTGAGGGCAACAGCATGGCAAAGCTGCCTTTCATCAGTCAGCTGCAAAACAGAACTCTCCTGCTGTGCAACCTGTTGATCATTTTATATATTGCTTGTGTGCAGCAGATCATGATAGAGGCCAGTGGTCCTCATCTGACCCTGGCACTGCTCATCTTCCTCCCAGACCTTGTGTGGGGGTTTGGATGCATCCCCTGCACTTGCATGCAGCACTGTAGCTCTGATCCTGGGAAATGGTTCTGATTAATTCTCAGGGCTGATAATAATTAAGCAGGATGCACCTTGGATTTGCTTGAGCAAAGTGTTGGGGTGTGGCTCATTTCTTTTGCTTTGACTGATGGTCAACCTGGCTCCTCAAGGGAGGGCTCAGCACCCAAGGGAGCAAAGAAGATGCAGTCGGGATAGGAGGGGACTTATCAAGCTCATCTCAAGAGTGACTTTCTTGTGAGACATCAGAGAAGAGTCTGTTTCTCAGGCCCCCAAAGCCAAGGATGCTCTTTGACGTAGGCTGTTGTGTGAGGAAGAATTTGCTGCTGATCATGGAGCTCGGTATTAGATGTTCCCACCCACCAAGTAGCAGAGATGCCTGGACATCACAACCCAGCCTGATCTCAGCCCTCATCCAGTGCCCGGATCTCTGCCCTCAGGGCAAAGTTCTCCCCTCCCTGGCCCCATCTGAGGTCCAGCGGGAAAAGAGGCATATATTGAAAGGATTTCTATATGCTGGCCAAGTTCTGCTTGGTATTCAGAAGTGGAAGAAAGTAGGAACCCTAATGTTTACAACCATACCAATTTAGGCTTTAATTTAGGCAATATAATGCAATCTTTCTCTGGACTTTAATAGCTTTTCTATTATTTTGCTCCACAGCTACTTGGAAATGTGAGTTCCTTTACTATGTGACTACTTAGACCAATAAAGGAGCTGTTTACTTAACACATTAGTTTGCAGGCAGTCTCCTGCGAGCCTGCTGGTGAAGGCTGCCTTTGTCCATGGCTGTGAGTATGAATATGCATAATTAATAAATGTTATTTGCTGGACATTTACTCCTGAGTGTCTCAGCTCTCCTTGACCGAGAAAATCTGTCTCTTTGAGACCTAATGAAAGGTTTAGACTTTTTAATTTATTTTCTTAGATTAGTCTCAGAAAATAACCCTATTATTCTAGTAGGTAGATCAGTCCCCGAGGAAGACATGAATAAATGAAAAAGCAATAGGTGAAAAATAGGCCAGAGCTGCTATTACAGAAGAGTCTTTCTGACCTTTTAATTTTTGGTTCAGAAACACAGGAAAACAGACTGTGAGCACACAAAATGCAGCCAGCTGCTCCTGCAGCCCCAGCAGCTGTTTTTCTGTTCAAAAGTGGCAGAATTTCTACTAGAGCAAGCATCTTCTCTGGAAATACATTTTAAATGTCTGTTGTATTAAATCTGTTTTAGGTTGCATCGAGTGCACGAAATTCAGTGTCTGTGTTCAATCCCATTTTGGATTGTACACACTAGAGGGAGCCATGGAAAAACCAATCCCCAGCCTGCTGCCAGGCTCCTGCCTTTCTCCCCAAAGCCCTGGGGCCTGCCTGCTCCTGACCTCTCCCCTGGGAAAATGAGTGTCTTTGAGGAGTAAACCCTAAAAAAAAAAAAAAAAAGCTGTAGGAGCAGTTTGTTGAAAGTGAAGTGTATTGCTTGAATATTCTGGTGTTGGTCAAAATTTTAGATGGGAAAAAGGCGTTTATTTCAATACATCTGAATGTTGCCTTTTGAGAATGCTCCAGGTTAGGTGATGTTGGTCCTTTTGGATGTTGCCCTGTACTCCTGTTCCCCACTGAAACATTGTGTATACATCCAGGAGATGCTTTTACATAGTATCCCACTCTCAGGAGGACAGCCATTGTTGAAGGTATCCAGGACTCAATTAAAATGTTTCAGGAGACAGGAAATTATTTTTGCAACGCTATTTCATCTGAAATTCGATTTGTTTCTCCTGCTTCCGAGATCTTTGTGGGCTCACCACCCACAAATTCGCCTAATCTATTCTTAAAGTCCCCTGTGCTCCCAATGTTACTTCCCAGAGAGGGGAGTCCTTGGGGCTGGGGGAGAGGGAGCTCCTCTGCTTTCCTTCTGCCTGAGCCCTCTTTGTGTTGAGAAACAGGGAAAGAGAGCTCCTAGCTCACCAGCAAAGTCCCAGATTCTGACTGCCTCCTGAGCCCCCATTTTCCTCAGCTAAATTATGTTTGTTTATAAGGGATGATTTAGCATAGCAGATATTCATTTTTGCCTCCTTTGGGAGCTAATAATGGGAACTGGTGATGCAATCCCTGTGTGCAGCTGGATCTTTGAGGAGGTTAACGCACTGTGCGAGGCCAGGACAAGCCATGCAGCCACTCCAAGGCCTGTATTTTCACAATGACTATTTGCCCCGGCAGCTTTATGGAAAAGAGCGGGGCTGTTAGCAGAACACGGCTGGAATTAGAGCAGGGATATGAGAATTTAGCCCATGCTGTTGTTAATGGTGGTCACAGTGCTGCACATGTGAAGCCCAAATGATAACAGGCACAGGCTGTTTGCTTTGCTGCCTTACACCACAACAGCAGCTTTGTTGGAGCTTTGATGAGCTGTCTCTGCTGCAGCTCGGGTACGGACTGCTTTTCTGTCTGCAAGGAAACATCATCTCTGTTAAGGCAGAAATGTTTCCCTCTGAATGACAAGAAAAGAAAAGCCTAGCAGTGGTCTTGTCAAGCGCTGTTCCACTGATGAAACAGAAAATAGGACAAAAGTTTTCTCCCATCAAACAGGGTTATTCTCAGCCCAGAGCAGACATCTCCCATTTATTTATGTCCTCTTGCTCCTGTGGTCTTTTCGTGCTTCCATCTGAATAAAGTTTCAAAGGGGCTCTGGGCCTGACACTGCAAGTGCCCAAAAGACCTGTCACTGAGGTAAATGAATCAAGCAACAGGCTGAGAGAGTAACAGACACCAGCTAACTAATCAGGAAGGCTTTCTGGGATTGCAGCTGAACCCTGGCACAGAGGTGGATGCACAGCTTGGGGGGTAGGATACACACACTGTCGCATTTGAGGGTCAGGGGTTGGAGCCGTGGCAGTGCAAGGAGTGGAAATCCTTCCTGGCCTCTTCTGCTCTCCCACAGAGATTGGTGCACCTTTTGAAAGTCATGGAAAAAGAAATATTAGCTGAGTAATGTTTAAACAAAGTCTCTGTGCATTTGGGGACGGTGGGGAGTGTGCAGGCTGGGCTGCCCAGGCAGCCCAAGAGTAAATTTAGAGCAGCTTTTAGCTTCTGATGAAGCCTGGCACACACTTCTGCTTGGACCAGTGACCCTGGAGGAAGAAATGAGAATCCATTTGGGAAAGGGTGATACCTCCATAGCATCATCATATCCTCAGTCCACCAATGACCCAGGGAGGTTTGTTTCAATCTGAGATGGAGATACTATTCCAAAGTGATCTGCAATGCACACCAGACACAGTGTCTCTCCGTGCTATGATCTGCAGGGAAAGGTCTCCAGGGGGAGATGGTGCTGGTTGTGTTTGGAGACGATGCCACGATTCAGAGGGACACACCAGGGACAGTGTGTGATTGGGTTCATGCTGGCCATTGTTGGGAAACAATTTTTCTCCTTCTCAGATGCATCTTAGGCTCTCCAAAGGCACAGCTGAGTGCTGAGGGGCAGAGTTGTGTCCTGTGTGTTGTTCCCCACCATTGTACCTGGTTTTATTTAGAAAAAAGCCAGCAAGGCTGGCAGAAGCCATTCTTTGTGATATGATGTAGCAATTGAAAGGAGAAACTCTGCTTTTTATGGTTCTCAAGGAAAGGCTTCCCATTTAGCCCAGGAGTAGCAGCTGTTCTCCCAGTTTACAATACATGAACAGACTGCATTGTTTTCTGATTTGCCTTTTTTATTACCGCAGATATTGGACGGATAGCTAGCAAAAAAAAGCAGGGGAAGACCAACCCAGCTGGTTCACTTTATGGCATTTGGGAGCTATAGGAGCTCAGCACATGCTCTTCAAGGCAAACACTACCCAGGTACACCCGTGATCATTGTTGCTATCTCTGAGTACATGGGAAAAGAGTCTTCTTACAGTGGGTGGGGCAGCGAGCTGGTGGTCCCAGGGGACCTTCTTGTATATTGGATGTATACAAGAGCTGGGAGATGCCCCACGAGCCAGGCAAGAACCAGCCTGTGAGGGCGGCTCTGCAGCCTATTGGGAGCATTGCAGTCAAAAGGGACTTTTCTCCCTCAATTCATAAAACACAATTGCATTAAGGTGAGGGAGCAGAGCACTGAGTAGGCGGGGCCATTTTAACAATGTGGCAATGTCTTTTATTTTTTTATTTACTTAACCAAGATCGCACCTGGAAATGGCTGAATTGATTTCTGTAAGTCAGACTCCTCTGTGTCAGGTGCTCGGTGGGTATTGGTGCCTCAGCTGATATTTATGCAGGCAGCACTGGATGATTTTTTAGAGCTTCCTCAAACTCATCTACCCCTCCCGGCTGCTGTCACAGTGTAGCAAAGCAAAGGAGCTTCTGCCAAGGCTTGCTAGGGAGGCCACTCCGCAGAGCTCTCCTCTGCCTTCGGGTGACTTGAACGCTTGTTAATTGGCAGCAGGTTCTTAGCCCTCGCTGGAGGTAGAGGCTGTACCAACACGCTGCTTCCTCCACCTCATCGCTCCGGTGATTACAGCTTGACTCAGCCTTGCAGTGCTGCTGTTCTTCCCTTCTGAGCCTCTCCTGGGAGCCAGAGGTTTTGGCAGGCACTTCCTGCATGTAAGGTGTCTCTGGGGACCGGGGTTCACTTACCAGGACTGTCTCACATGTGCCTAAATTGGCTGCAGGCTCAAGCCATCGAGGGAGAGGAGCGAATGCCAGCAGCCAGTGAGTCAGTGCACTCCCATGGTACTTGCTAGGCTTGGGTGGGGTTCCTCAGAAATGCCAGTTCACTTCCAAAGGAACATAAATCACGACATTTATACAAGCTTCAGTTCCACAGATCCCTGTTTAGCAGCCAGGACGAGGTTTACAGTTAATTAAAAAAAACAAAGGAGAAGAGGGCATGTGAAAGCAAGACCCAATGTCTTTAATAATTATCTCAAGAGCGAAAACTTTCACTCTTCTTTTGGATGATGACAACCACTGGGGAGAAGCTGCCTCCGGAAACTCTGGCCTCTCCTGCCTCCCTCCCTTTGAAGCCTGGTTTCCTTCCCTTCGGCGGTGCAGCGACGTGACTGGGGACAGTATGTTCATCACATGCTGGCACTCGGGCTCTCTGCGGGGCTGAGCCTGACTGCTCCTACAGCCGCCCATGTCCTCCCTCCAGAGCAGTTCCTCCGTGGCTGCTTGGGAGAGGGGCAAATGGGGCGGCTGCAGCCGTTTGCTGGCTTTGGAGAAGGAATCCCTCCTTCCCCATCTTACCTGGCTCTGCACACCTCTGCATGGGTGACTTGCGTGGGACAGGGGGGACAAGAACGCTCCCTTGCTGGAGGAAGGGACCAAGCATTTTTCTGTGGGTAATCCACCATAACAGCCAGCAAACAAAAACTCCCAAACCCTTTTGTTTAAAACAACTGGATCTCTCTTACCTGCTTCCACAAACTGAGAGCATTTTTTCCTGCCCTCTTGTTGCTGATCCAAGTCAATTGATTTGAAAGCCTGGATGCCTGATAGCTGGGGTCTCATTTGATGTATGTACCTGATGCTGACAGCCACCCACAGCCCATTGCCTCCTTTGTGAGTCTTATTCCCCTCCTGTGTTTCTACCTTTGACGTTACACTCCTTCTCTTGCAACTCCAAAGAACAAAGCTGTCCTCCCCACACACTCAGGCACTCCTTCTTTTTCTAACTGATCTCTGCAGTGCAGAGTTATTAATAAAAAATCACAACGTCATGTACAGCCCGCACCATCACATCTGTCATTGTCACCACCACGCAAGATTGTGTGTTTTTTCCAACTTTTAGTGTTTCTTTGCAGCAGAGGTTGTTTAAAAGGAGGAGGAAAGCTGAGAAATCCCTCCCCACATGCCAGAAGAAGTGAGTGATGATTTCAGTTTGGGATATGGCAGTTTGATGTCATCATTCGTGGTTATTAAAAATTGTTATTTGTGAATCTTCAGTTGCTAAAAATAAAAGAATTCTAATACTCTACCATGATTTATCTTATTGAACATGTCAAAATGATCCTGGTTTGTCAACCTCTTATGTAAAATGTCATTTTCTAAGCAGTGTTCATGGCCTGTGTCTGCTCACTCCTCGGTAACATATTTAAGGTTAATACTCAGCAATGGCCATTAAAATCAGCTTCCGCTTGAGTGGGTTTAGGTTTTGAAAACTTATTTTCAGCATTTCGCATAGTTAGTAAAGTACAGAAGTGCAGGAATACAATGCTTGACCCTGTCCCAGCAAATGCTGGGTTTCACTGCCATGAGGGTAAGTGATGTGCAAAGCAACTTTGGACCCAAAGCCCCTCTGCCCTGACACATTGAGGAATCCAGGACAAAACCTTCTGAAGAAAATGTTGCAGCAAAAAAATAAAACACAAAAGAAGGCAGATTTTATGGTGGGGATCTTTCTGTGTTTTCACTTTGCAGCATAGGTGGGACCTCTAATGAGTTACCACGCTCTCCCACAGCAGTGTTTGGCTTACTCTGTTGATTGTCTTGTAGCAAAAAAAGAAATTAGCTTGTGGCTTTCTTAGTACCTCAGAGAACTCACAATACTGCAGGAAAATGGAGCAGGGGAAGGTGTCACAACATCAGCCTGAAACACTAAGTTCCTCCAGTGTGGGATGCAGGGACCATTGGTCTCATGGCTCCCACGGCCCCCACAAAGGGATCCGCAGGTGAGTGTGAGGGTGACACTGGCCCAGAGAACCTCTGCAGCCTTCATCAGCCCTCTTGGCACAAACACTTCTTAAATAGTCTCTTTCTGTATGCGTGTGCATTGCCACTGGGGTGCAGCTCTGCAATCTTGTTTCTGCTCAGCACTCAGATTCCTTCAGGTTACACATCCATGAGCAGCCTGTGTGTACCTTAGTGGGGCTTTTTCAGAGGACAAGCAGGACTCTTGCCATCGCTGGCTCCCAGGAAGGTGGCACAGGATCCGAATGGGTTTGCTAAGAGCAAGACAAAGCTGGAATTAGAGTGTGACTGCTGTGTCCATGGGGAGAGTAATGGCAGCCCCAGATCAATTCACTGTGTAGGCAAACAGCTGTCAGGAGGGCTTGGAAGAGCCAAGGGAACAGGGTGATGGAGAGAGGGCTGCACTGGGACTGGAAGCCCCATCCAGTCCTCCTTGTTGTCTGGTACATGAGGCTACATGGGAGTCTCCTCATTTGCAGTTTTAAAATCTTGTGGACTTCAGGGAAGAAGGTAGGAACTGCTGTGGGCTAGGCAGGAGGTAGATCTCTTTCAGCTGTAAAAATCCCTGAGTGCCTTGTTCCAGCTTGTGTGAGTGGCCATTCACTTCCCAGCTGGACAGCTGCACGTTGAGTGAGGGGGAAGGAAATTCCCCTCTGTGCTAGAATTGCTTTGGTGTAGAGTATCAGGGATGTCTCCTCCTCTGTTGTTACAACTACCTTACACCACGTGCTACTTTCTGCTGTTTTATTTATCAATAAGAGCAAAATGTCACTTGCTTTTGCAACCTGATGATGTGTATGTGCCATGGGGCATAACGTGGAAAGGACATTGAATATACCTGATCCTTCTGCTATCCATGGGCTGTTCACAAAACCACGTTAATATCCCTTCCCTCCAGACACCTGCCAAAGACACAAACCTCTCCTGCTTTGTAATTCCTGCCCAGGAGGTTTGGGACACAGATGAGAGGCTATAGACTAAGAGGCCCCCGTCTGGTCCTCTCTGGCTTCTTCCCCTTCCCTGGGGCAGTCCCAAGCACAAAAGCTCGGGATATTCCTCTTTCTCCTCTCTGGTTCACCCAGTTGGTCCTCTGACTGCTCACAGAGTTGAGTGCACAACCCAGCTGAGAACTCATCAAATGCAGCCCCTCTGAATCCACCAGCTAAGCCATCTGCTCAGGTGTCACAATTTTGTGCAAATTCCAGCCCAAGTTTCCCAAGCATGGGCACAGACAGGCTGCCTCAAATGGGTGTTGGGAGCAGATCACACACTTGTACAGTGTGCAAGCAGCTGGAGATGTAAAGCACCACCTCTACAGAGAGGAACCTGCCCTGTGCCAAATACGGGATGTGGCATGAGTCAAAATGAGGGACACCAGGAAATAATAGACTTCACATGAAAGAGAGCAATAATTTGCAGCTGTAAATCACCTTTCATCTACCGATCACAGAGGTGTCTCAAGCACTAATTAGCACAGCCTGGCAGCATCACTGCCCCATAACTAGCGGGGGGCAATGGTTATTCCATCTTCTGGCACGCAGCCACATGTCCTTGCAGGCACCAGCAAGAGGCAACTGGCTTGCAAGGTTGGTCCTGTTCCACTTCTCACAGCCGTGCTGGAGGTTCCTGGGCACCTGTGCCAAGGCGCTGCTGTGTGTCCCAAGCCAGTGCAGGTTTGGTGTCTGCTTCCACAGCAGATAAGTGAAGGTGGGCCAGCAGGAGCAGAACACATTTGGGATCCAACTAATTTCTTCTCTGGGTTTTATCTGACATTTTCTATGTGGAAATCACTACTTAAAGAAAACTTGAGTGGGAAAGGTAAGCTCCTCCAGGAGCAAAAGTCCTCCTTAACAGCATTTTAAGTAAGTATGGCAGGGAAGTTTACAATCTCCTAAAGTTTTCATAAATATATATGTGTGTGTATATTTAAATATATGTATTTACAAAACATTTGCAAAAAATCTAGAGTTCTTTAACCTTGGTAGTTATCTCTGTAATGTTGGGGAGACACACCCAGAGCACTTGTTAGCTCAGGCATGAAGCAGAGAAGACAGGTTTGCAAGGATCTGTACATGGTGTTGTTCATATTTCTCGGGAAGTGTGCAGAAGCCTGGCCAGCCCCAGCCTCAATCCCCTGCTTCTCCGAGTTGAGTCATCTTTCCTAGGAAACGTGAAATATGCTTTTCTTAGAAGAATTAAATGTGAGAAAGTGGCATACAGAGGAAATTTCCCAGTTAGTTGTAGGTGAACCAGACCCATCTTCCCTCCTCCTGGACTGGGTACCTACAACACACCAGCAGCACCCCAGTGCATGAACGGCACAGCATGAGTCTCTGGGTTGCAAAACTTGTCTATTTTGAGTTTGTAGTGAGCAAAATGAAGCAGAAGTTACCAGGCTTCATGTGGGAACTGAAATGTAAGACTATTAAATATGAGAGAGGGGAATCAGACTGGTTAGTGTCTCTGCATCTGAAATGTCTATGAACATTGTTGAAATACTGCATGTGATCATTTTGCATGGCTGAAAGTAGCTCTGCAAGGTGCCGAGTGGCAGTGCAAGCCAGCCCTTGGCATCACACAGCTCCCAGTATCACTTTATTGTCACACCAGGAGCTTTGCTGTACAAAGAAAGCACAACTGAAGTCTGCTGCTTTGTTCATGTTACAAGGAGATAAATTAAAGGCTAGAGAGATTTTAACTTGCTCCAGGACATAAAGAACGTCGGTGCAGAAGTGAGACCTGCAAGCCCCAGCTGACAGTCCCTTGCCCTGACTTCTGAATGATGTGGGATTGATTTCCTTCGTTAAAAATAACCTTGTTTATAACCTCTGTTTCATGATTCAGCTTTTCTGCAGTCATCAACTGATCGCCATCAAAGCAGGGCAGCATCAGATTTCAGGAGGAAGATGCAATAGGCTGTTGCAGCTCAGGCGTGCTCCTTGCAAAGGGCAGTTCAATGGAGGAAATGAGGGATACCTTGTCAAAGGGCTGCTCTTTTTGGAGAGGAGTGCTCTCTGAGATCCCTGTGCCAAATCTAAAGTGCCTGGAGCTCCTGTTGTGCAAATCCCCACCCATGGCTTCTGCCCTGCCAGAAACACCAGTGCCTCATCATCATGAATGTGGCCCCGTGCAGGCCCAAAGCTGCAGACAAACATGGTTTTCCTCTTTCCTCTCCGCCTTCTTGCCTGTAGGTCAGAGCATCAGACATGCGCTGCTCTACATACGGTGACCTGGAGCCCTACCAGTGGCACAGCTACCAGTTCTACATTTAAAGCAAGACTCATTGCCAAGAAAAATCTCCTAGAAAGTCCCACACACTCACTTTTATTCCTCTCACTGTAGTGTGACGTGTCCCACAAGCAGCACAGCTCCCCAGGCTCCTAATGACCATGTTGCAAGGGTTTGCTCACTGCTGTATTATGTTGCCTGCAAAAATCAGGCTACACAGCTGCAATCCTCATCCCATTTAGCAGACTGAAAAGCAGAGGCACAAAATGGAAAGGACCATCCCTTTCCAAAACCTTCTGGTGATTTTTGGCTAGCTGTGGATTAAGTAGCCATGTTCAGGTGGGTCAGCAGTTGCTGACCCAAGTGATATGCCCACGGACACACAAAAAATCAGTAGCAAAGACCCAAGCAGAAGCCAAACTCTTAAGACATAATCTTGTGGTGCCAATTTGTGCTCATCCTTCTTTTTTTCAGGAGCTAATCCTTTGTCCTTGCAGGAAGAGGAATTTTCCATAAATGTGATACTTTTTTTACACCTCATTGTGCGTTTAATGTTTAACACTGGGATCATTATGGTTTTATTAGCAGCATGTAATGCTTTGTCATCTTCAACTGACTTTGCAAACATTAACTAATTGATCTCAACTATGAATCAGTGGTGGTAACTAGGAAGGGAGGCGAAGTGGTCTGCTGGTGGTCACTGAGGAAGTAGTTGTCAGAACAGGGCACAGAAACCAGGGCTCACGCTTTGCTGCTCAGACCACGAACACGACAGTTTTATTAGTGTTATTTCCATTAGTGTTGCTGTCAGGGAGGGATACTCTGTGTGTAATAAACAACCCTCAGCTGCTTCTCTCTGCATCTGGTTGAGCTCATACTCAACGAAATGTCACCAAACCCCAAAAAATTCTCAATTAAAAAAAAAAAAAAAAAAAGTGACTGACTTTGTTTTCCTCAGTGATTCAGTGGTTGCTGGTTGTTTTCCACTACCTCTAACAAAATGCATAATTCAAGTATCTATATTTGGGGGAATTAGATGCTAAAGCCAGAAAGGAGCAGGGCTGCTTGCAGCCACAGCCTGAGAGCTTTTAAGGACCACATCGGCAGAGACTGACTTGAAGCATCCTGAAGCTGGCTGCCAGGAAATTAGCTCCTCGTTTGCAGTATGCAGAACGTGCACGGCGGCTTCATGATTTACTCACTCATCTGCTTCACATTGCGCCTACTCTCCCTTGCGACTGTCCTGGCGTATGCAATCTTCTGTTGCAAAACAGGAGTGAAAATGAGCACTGCAGTGTGGAAGAGCTGTGCCACTACCCAGGTAAGGGTGGCCAAGCCTGGCAGGGACACGGCCTCCCGGGGGTGGGGGGGGGAGGGGGAGTGACAACAGTTTAGGCGGGAGGCTGTGGTGGTGACTTTGAGGACAAACGAGTTGTGTTTGGGCGGATGTGATAATTGCTTGGGGGCAGCGGGGGTACAGCCCCTCAGTGAGGGGGTGCAATGATGGCTTTGGACATAAGGATGGGTGCGGTGGGGGGAGGTGATGGTGACTTCGGGGACAGCAGGAATAGAGCAGGAAGGTGTAATAGTGGCCTTGGAAACAGCAGGGATACAGTGGGGACATGTAAGAGTGTGCTTTAGGGACAGAGGGTACAGAGTAGGAAGGGAAGATGGTGACTTTGGGACAGCAGGGACAAAATGGGGGGATGAGATGGTGGCTTTGTGGACAGAGGGGATGCAGCCCCTCAGCATGTGGATGTGATGGTGTCTTTGGGGACAGTGGGGACACACAAGAAGGTGTAATGGTGGCTTTGGGGACAGAGAGGACACAGCAGGGATGTGTGACGGTGGTTTGGGGACAGTAGGGATTCAACCCCTCAGCAGGGGACTGTGATAGTGGCTTTGGGGACAGGGGGTACAGAGTAGGAAGGTATGATGGTGGCTTTGTGGACAGTGGGAATACAGCCCCTTAGAAGGTGGATGTGACGGTGTTTTTGGGGACAGTGGGGACACAACAAGAAGGTGTGATGGTAGCGTTGGGGACAGCAGGGACACAGTGGGGACATGTGATAGTGACTTTGGGAACAGCGTGGATACAGTGGAGGTGTATGATGGTGGCTTTGGGGACAGAGGAGACACAGCAGGAATGTGTGACGGTGATTTGGGGACAGTAGGGATGCAACCCCTCAGTGGGGGGATGTCACGGTGGTTTTGGAGACGGCGGGGACCCATCAAGGAGTTGTGATGGTGACTTCAGGGATAGAGGGGACATGTCAGGGAGGTGCGATGGTGGTTTTGGGGATGGAGGGGACATGCCAGGGAGGTGTGATGACAGTTGGGGGTGGAGGGGACAGGGCAGGGAAGTATGGCGGTGGCTTGGGGATAGTGGGGATGCAGCCCCTCAGCAGGTGGCGGTGGCTTTGGGGATAGGTGGGCTCGGTGCGGGGGCGCGGTGGCTCTATGTCCAGCGGCCGGGCAGAGGTGCGGGTGCCGAGGATGGCCGTGGCACAGCGGTGCCGGGAGGTGCCCGGGCATCCCGGTCAGCGGCGGGAGCAGCGGCTCCGGGGCGCGTCCCGCGGGTCGTGGCGGGGCGGGGGTCGCGGGGCGGTTGCCATGGCAGCAGCCGGGCGGCGCGCGCGGCCGGCGGGGCGCGGCGCAGCGCGGCCCCGGAGCGTACCATGTGCGCCCGGCGGCGGGAGGCGGCGGCGGCGGGGCCACGACGGCGGCGGCTGCTGCTGCTGCCCTGCTGCTATAGCTCCGCCACGGCGGGCCCGGCGACCAGGAGCCGCTGCGTCAATGTAACGGCGGGGACGGGGGCGGAGGGGACGGGGAGGACGAGGGGAGACGCTGAGTGGCATTTCCACGCCGCGCGTGGCCGCGGGGAGTGGGGGGGTGGGGGGGGCGGAGGACGGGCGGGAGGCGTTAAAATGGCGGCGCGCAGGCGGCCCCCGCGCTAAACCGGCCCCCGTGGCTCGCCCCGCGCCGCCGCGCGTGGCACGGAGCGGCCGCCGCTGCCTGAGAGCGCTGCCGCCGCTGCGAGGTAAGGCTGGGGCGGCCGCGCGGCGCTCGGTGCCTCCTCGAGCCGCGGGGCGCCCGGGAACGAGGGGCGCGCTCCGGGGAGGGGGCGCGGTGGCGGCTGGTTCCGGTCCCGGTCCCGGTCCCGCGGGCGGCTGTCCCGGGAGCGCAGGCGGGCTGGCCGCGGGTGCTGGCGCGGCTCCGCATCGCTCCTTTGTCTGGCAGCGGCGGCGGGCCGGGCCCCGCTCCGCTCTGGCGGGCGGCTGCGGAGGGCGGCTGGCGCTGTTGGAGTGTGGCGGGGGCGGCGTTCCGTTCTTTAATAGGGAAAAAAAAAAAAAATCACAAAACCCACACCAGAACTAATTTTTGCAACCGAAAGTGTCGCAGGCGCTGCCGTACCCCCGGACGCCTGGTAGCGTGGCAAACCTCTGCTCGGAGCAGCGGGAAGCAGAGCTTTACTTCTGGAAAAGCAGCCCAAACTCTCCGGAGGGCTCCGGCCGCTGCAGAGGCGAGAGAGGGGCCGAAGGCGAGGGGGAATTTTTTTTTCTTTTTTTTTTTTTTTTTTTACTCTTATGAAGACATGCGCATTTGTTCGTTCTTGCCACCGCACTGGAGTCTGCCTAGAAACAAAGAACATAGCCTGGCGAAGTTGATGCTGGCTCCCAAAGTGTCTGGGTTTTTTTGGTTTTGGGGGTTTGGTTGCTTGTTTTTTGGGTTTTTTTTTTCCCTTCTTTTGCTTCATTTACTTGTGCCATAGTTAAAAGCCTCGAGATGTTTCCTTCAATTATTCCCATGTGCCTGCTGATGGAAACACACCCGCCCACCCCCCCCTTCGCCCCCCTCGCCTCTACCAGGCCAGGTTACGCATTTTGGAAAGTGCAGCCATGATAGACAGAGCAAGTTCTCTCTCCCATTTTGCCCCGACCTCGCGGTGTGACAGCTCGCGGGAGGTGTGCCTTCCCACCGGGAGCCACCCCCTTGCTGAATCATCGCCGAGCCGTGGCAGGACAGCTTGTCCGCCGGGGCAGCGGAACATTCCCCGGCCGAGCATGAGGCAGTGGTGAAGCCGACGCGAGGCAGAGACCTGTTAACATTCGGCTCAGGCGCGGGCGAGCGGCTGCGGGGAGAAAACCTTCCCGTTTCATGGCAGCGGGAGCTGCGGATGCAGTTTTAAGCTCAAAAGCAAGACGTGCGCTGCTGTAAGGAACGTCCCCTGCCTTTGAGGTAGTGAAAGTCCGACTGCCTGGTCCTGCAGCTTCTGCCTCTCTGAAAACTCCCCTCTTGCGCAGATAGGCTCTGTGTGTGATCAGCACCTGGCTCGAGGAGCGACGTGCGAATTCATGGTGTTGTGGCTCTTAGCAATAATCCTGTATTGTGTTTGCATAGAGGAGCTGTATGAACAGTAGTGTCGTGTCTGTGCTATTTGCCTAAAACTAGTTTATTCTGCACTGATGGAAGTCATTGCCTTTGTTACTGCAAGGAAATAATGACTTAATCTTTTTGGGGCTTGGGGTGCGAGTGTGTCAGATGCTGAGGTGTTGCTAGATATCCCTGCCTCCATTCAAAGGTTGCCAAAAAGTAAGAGAGTGAGAGGTGGGATGAGCAATTTTCAGCTGGGGTGTATCAGGCAAGACTAAATTGCAGCAGTTGTTGGACATGAAACATGATCCTGTAATTAGAGTGAGGTTATAGTCTATACCATGTTGAAACTATCGAGTGTCTGAGTTGGAGCAGTCTGAATTAAACTAGTTATTCTGGGATTATGCAGAAGCAGAAGTAATGCAGTTAAAGTTTCCACAGAGCAGCTTCCATGGGGTTGCAGAGATGTTTTCCCCATATGGGTCCTCCTTGTGGGTGTTTTGCTGTTAAGGTAGTATGTGGAGGCTGCAATGGTGCCATTCTTCAAGTTGGAGAAACACCTTACATGGCACAGTCCTGCTCCTTGGAGCTTAATTTACTAATGAATGTCCAAATCATGCATCTCGGTCCTGGGAGGGAAAAAAATCCTGAAGGGAGGACTTGGGGGTTCAGCTTTGTGCAGAAGTGAAGTACTTAAAGGACTGTCATTTGGTCTTAAAACTTCCCTGCCCCCATTGCTCTCCATACCCCAAGAAAGATGAGTGTTAGCAAGTCTGGTGGAGAGCCTGCAGGCTGTGGTCTTTTCAGTGCTCCCGCCAGTGGGGCAGGTTCTTCCTGGGGTAGCTTCAAGTGGTTCTGGTTTGCTGTAGGATTGTACTGGTGTGGAGCTGCACAGGCAGACCTGGGAGGCTGTACAGAGTTATGGTGTGTGGGCACCAGCTCTGCTCACGGGTGCTTATTTCCCTTGGTGTGTATGCTTATATATATAGACATGGTACATATTTAAATGAAGTCATTTTAAAGCAGAGATGGCCCAGAAATGTTTGAGAACTATTTTGGTGTTTTGAGTGTTTCTCTGAAGACAATGGACTGTGCTGAAGCTTCTTAGGTAGTATGGGATGTGCTTATAGCAGGAGAAGGGGCAGTCTGCTTTGGGCTCAGTTGGCCTTCCTAGGAGAGGCTGAGTTTTATGTATGCGCCTGGTTCAGCCTGTTTACAGCTGTTTGGATGCTGCAGAGCTGGTGCTGCCTTATGGGCCTATAATGGGATATGTTGGCAGGGGCCTAAAGCATACCTGGTGGTTAGCAAGGAAATTAGCCCCATGGTGCTGTAAACTGTCCTGCTTAGTGTCCTGCAGCATCTGGCCAGGTCAGCAAAATTCAGGGTGCCGCATCCTTTCTGCTGCTGTGAGGGAGTATGGGACCCACATGGAGAAAGAGGGAGTGGATCTAGACCTGTCATTCCTCCCTCCCAGTGCTGGACCATGTGCTGCAGGAAGGTTACTGACACTAGGGATGCTGCGAAGTTGTCCCTCTGAGATGTTGAATCCACACAGAGGATTTTCTAGTGGTTTTCATGCCCAGTTCCACTTCACAAGCAATGGGGGGCCTGCTCTGCCCTCTTATTCTCTGTTGGGGAATAGCTGGCATTCTTAGAATTGCTATTCTTAGAATTTTATAGACCTAGAAATTTTCTCCTGGGCTTCTCCCATCTTGGCAAGAGGAATATGTGGAGCCTAGAATTTTGCACTTATGATGCCATCAGACATGAGGTTTTGAGGGGCTGTTCTGCACATTTAAGGGAATCTCAAAGTGCAACTTAAAAACTTGTGACTGCAGAGTGAGAGGCTGGCTTTCTTACTTTTTGCGGCATAGCTTGCAAATCAGTTTTGAAACTGGTGCTATGGTGGAAGTGGTCCTGCTTCTGGCGTTTTTCTCCAGTCTCATCCATCCTTGTGAATTAAGAATAATCTTGCAGAATAACAAGAAAAAAATATGCTAATTTTAGCCATCACTCAGCTTCTCCATGTGGCCACAGAAATGGTTATGTTGGCACAATGACTTGGGGGGCTCAGGTAGGACAGGATGAGGCTGGGCCACAGCATAACTGCATTGCTTTCTGGCAAATGGATCTTCCTAAAGGCACAAGTCAAACCATGGCTGTCCTAGTCACCAATGCCTGCAGCTTAGTCAGGAGCCTGAAAACAAATGAAGATTTTCTTTGTGGCTAATGCAGGCAGAGGTGAAGATAATGAATCCACAGTCAGGATTTGGTGACTGATGCCCACAGTAGGACACCTCTTCTATGCTGATGGTGACTACTTGGCTTTGTCAGTGGAGTGAACCATTGCATGACTCAGATGTGTTGGGAAAGAGTATGGAGCATTCATAAGAGCAGGCTTTTTGGACCATGGACATACTAGAAGTCACGTGTGGAAACTGAGTACTAGAAACACGAGGCTGCTCATTGAGAGGGAGGCTGAGCACTGAAAAGCACAGTTTGCTTAGAGCTCAGTATCCAAAGGTAGTCATAGGAGTGATGGCTCTCTTGGTGTGCTTTAAGAACAGTGCAAACGTCCAACCAAAGAACTGCCACCTCAGACAGACATGGCATCCTGCATTTCCATTGCCCAGGTCCAGCCTCCCAGCAGCCATCAGGAAAAATGTGAGAAAAATCTATTCTCATTTTGTGAAACTTTTGCAGAATGCTAGAAAATCTTGGTTGGGGAGCGACTGCAGCCTGGAAGCAGGGAAGAGAGAATGTCTTTCTTGAACAGTGTGTATTTGCTCTTAAAATCCCTTAAAAGCTCTGAAGCTCAAGCTTGCTTGATTTACTGTGTTTGCCATATGTAATATTTCAGTGAGAAGTTTCAATTCAGTGTGGCTGAGTTGATGCAGGAGTTCCTTTTTAGGTGATAGGGATCCACTTACCCTTGTGTAATGTACCGGTTTGCTTTTTAGACTGGTTTTTTTTGGGGGGGGAGGGAGGGTTGTGAGCTTCCTTTTAATTGATGTAGTCCAGACCTCTGGGCAGTGCATGGATCCATCTCTAGGGCAATGCTCAGGTTCTAATTTTCATATGATTTAAGCACAGACTTGTCTCTTTTGCTGAAACGCAGTCTTTAAACTGGAGCGTTTATAATAAAACATTTTGTAGTACTCTGTTCACCTCTAATGCAACATTATAGGTACCCCAGACTTTCTATCTGTGTCTGCTGCTGAAATGGAATTCCTTATCGTGCCCTCCAAGTATAGAAATTGTATAAATGGATCCTTTTAGTTTGTTTTCTCCAGATTCCCATGTGTGCAAATTGCTGCCCCTGGCTAGATGATTTACCTGAATTTGTGCTTGTGATTCTTTTGCAGTTGGGCACCTCTTGCCTGCTAAGCTATGCAGTGCGTGTTGTTCTTTTAAAAGATGTGTATCCTCTTTTTCCATGCCATCTTGCAGGAAGGATTGTCTACCCAGAGCGATGTTATCGTCTCCCATTTTAAATGGTGTCAGCAGATACTTGTTTTTTCTCTTCTCCCATTCTGATGCTCAGTACTCACCATGGGAATGTGTCGTCTTGTATTACTGACATGGAGCAAATCTGTGTCTTGGCCTCCAAATTATATGGCCTTGCTGAGTGAAAGGGAGGGCCTCAGGAGCCCAAATAAAGGTGCCAGGATCTGTTTGCCTGGGGATTTTTTTGTAAAAGCACATAGGCTGATACCAAGCTGAAAAAGTGGTTGCCTTCTGAGCTGGGTTTTTTATGTCTGAGGGCTTCTGAATGCATAAAATCAGAGAGAATGCGTCTGTGTAATCCGATCTGGTCTTGAAAGCCTTGTGGAGGGCTGCATGCTGCAGACATAAGCTGTGTCAATAAGAACTCTATTCACCCTTGGAAAACAGCCTCGTGATCGGGTTTGACTGGCAGGCTTCCTAAGGGAGGGCCTTTTTTTGAGAAAGAGCTCTGATTTTTTGGCGGTACTTCTGTCTCCCTTTTCGGATTCCCACTTATTGTTCTTTCCTTGGCGTGATAAACTTGGATATTTTTGCTGGGAGCTTGCTGGGGCAGAGGGAGGATTTCATGTAGCACTGTAACCAGGAGTGTGAGGTGAGTTTCCTTCCTTGCAGTGCAGCCCCTCTGCCAAAGCCTTATTTATGAGCATGAAGGTGAGGGATTTAAAAGAATATGAGGTAGGACTGGAGATCGCTATGTGCAGGAGAGTGTACCATACCCTTGTGCGTGCTCAGGGTACTGTCTTGCAGAACAGTGGCACAAAACACCCATCCTTGTAAAAGTCTTGGATGGTAATGCACAAAATGTGTGGTTGTGCATGCTTATGTGCTTTTTTCCCCCTTGGTTCTGCAGATGTCTGTGTTACCCAGAAGTGTTGTTGGGTGAAATTCTGCTTCTGGTAATGCTGCCATAAATCTGCTGTGAAGGCAGTGTTGTACTAATGGCTGTAATTTGCTGGTTGCTATTATTTATAAAAAAATAAAAATAAAAAAATCACGCAAGGCAAAAATCTAATTCTGCTTTATGAAGTGTTCTACACCTGGCATGTAATCCTTTAAAATCTTGTAGGAAAAATCTGCTTGACCTGGTAAAATGATACTTATGAGATTTGCTGAAAGCAGAATTTTAGTCAGAGTACCAGGTTCTGAGCTGCTGTTAAGTGTGTAGCATTTGTGTAAATGGCATTTTCTGCTGCATTACATGTGTGATATTCAGTGTTTGCTCTGCTGAGGTCTTAAAGCCATTCTCTTTGGCACTGAGTTACTGGCTTTAACAAAAGAGATAATGGACTTTCAGTTTTGCATGTTTCATTTTTTTTCTTCCAAGTCCTTTGGTCTGTCACTTTTCTTAAATCTTCATGTCCTTCATCAAGTGATGATTTGAAAATTAGCTCATCTGTATGTCTTTCTGGGTTATTCTTGTAGCTGCAAATGAAAGCTTTAAAATATAACTAGTATGTAATATGCACGAGCTCAAAAAAAACCCAAACCCAACAAAAAATGAAATAATGCAAAGCTATTATTTAAGACAAATGCAATTACATTTTGAGCCGATTGAGGCTTGACTTAATTTCTCAGAGTTTGCTGGTGATGATGTAGTAAAACCAAAATTAACTCCTGAAACATGCCTGTCCTGAGTCAGTCTGGTGAAAATGGAGAGAGCCACTGAAAGAAGGGTAATCTCCTTGTAGGTGAGCCTGTCCCCTTGCAGTTTGCAAATGGATCTAGCATTTGGGGTGATTCCTGCAGTTCCATTTTCCTGGCTCTTCCCAGCTGAATCCCCTTCAATAAAGGCCTGATCTTGCCTACAACAGCTTTTATAACAAACTGTCTGTTTTAGGTGGGATTGGCCTCTGAGCAAACAGTGTGCAGACCTTGGCGGCCATGGACAGGGTGAGGGTGGGCAGGAAACACTGGCTGCTGCTCCTCTTAGTATGGGGAGGCTGCAGTTGGGTGATTTATTTTTACTTCCTGTTCCCAATCTGTTTGGGTCAAAAGTAGCGGTGTTTTTCCATATTAAGATGTTTGGCTTCATTCTGCTAGGCAGCAATAAATTTCACACCGTACACAACTTGTTTCTTGTATTTCAGAGACACTTTATTGCTGCCTTTGACCTTTAATTTGGATGGTGAAACCTTTATTAGTGCTTTCTTTGTTGCACGACCTGCTTTACAAGGAAAACAGAAAGCTTTTCTTTTTTTCCTCCTTTCCTTCTGTTTTGGAAATATCTCACAGGTCTGTAGCTGAGCAGAGGTCACAGGTCTGTCTGCCATGCCTGGCTCCTCAGCAGGCTCACAGGGAGACAGGGACACCTCAGTCTGCTTCTCTGCTCCTGGTGTTAATTAGGATGCTGGGACTTAATTCATTAGTGCTTGTGAAGCGTTTGGTAATGTTTTGATGGAAGGTTCTGGGACTGTGTGGTGGTTAGGTGTGGTTGTGCAATGCAAGGCTGTGATGCTGGGAGGAGCCCGTGTGGGTTGATGGACCAGCTGTTAAAGTGGTCCTAAAGGCTGGAATGGTGAGCTGTCAAACATCCCCATGTCATCAATGGGAAATCCTGCCTGGTAAAGGACAAGCTCTGAGCCATGGCTGACTTCCAGGCTGCTGCTGGGAGTTGTTCTCCAGAGCACCGGGTTAGTCCACAGCATGCAAAATGTTACCGCAGGCCATAGGGTGCAAAACTGATGGAGAAGAGAGAATCGGGCTCTTTGGGCTCTTCCCTGTTTGGGCAGCAAAGGTGTTTGGGTTTCTCTCCCCAAAATCTGGTCAAAACTCTTAATCAGTGCTGGTCACTCTTCTTAAGTTGCTCAGTTGCAGGATCTTCTACTCTGCAGCCAGCAAGTCAGGATGGATAAATCTTTTTATAGCCATACCAGGTATCACTGGGCTCCTTTCAAATATAGTCCGAACATTTTTATATATGTAGTAATAAGCAGTGCTGGCCTGGGGGCTTGTATTGCGTTTTCAGATACATTTCAGTGAAGTTATTTTTGAAGTACAAAAAAGAAACAGTAGCATGGAGCCATCCACAGGGTTACAGGTGGTTTATCCTCCTTTCTCTTAAACCTCCAGATGTTGGAGTTGTATCGGACTGAGGAAGTTGGAGTGCAGAAGTGTTTTGTGAAGCCTCCATGCCCTTAGACAGACTGCCCAGGTTTTGGCACTGGCACCTCCACCTTGTGTTTGCACTTGACTCATGGATCCACAAACACATGCCTCCATTCTGTGTACTCTGCTTGTTCCTCAGACCAAGTCCATCACTGATGAATTTGGCTTGACTAATTACTCAGTGAAGCACTTGGTGTGACAACCTCAGTGCCCTTCATTAAGCAGAGCCTTGGTAATGAGCTAATGTTGGCGGTGTCCCAAGTGCCCAGGCGTGGTCTGGCTAATGAAGCAGCACCTTTCCCGTGGTGCTGAGGAAGCTGCATTTCAGGTCTTGTAAATAAGGAAACCAGAGTGGGCCGCTCTCCTGCAGGATGAACGGCAAGCCCTTTCCCTCCTGCATCTCCGCAGTGAGGTGACACCTCCCCTGCTGCCTCTGGGTACAACCAGTCTCTCCACCTTGCTCAGAAGTGCAGGCAGGTTGTCTCCACTCCTCCCCGTGCCTGCACTGCACACTCCCTTGGACCAGTCTGCCCAGGGCACCTCTCTTGGGTGGCTCTCACACGGGATTGACCACCTTCATCATGATTTTCAGGGTCTGCAGAGCAGTGGGTTGAGTAGTTGTTATCCACGTTTCTTCTGAGACTGTGGAGATGAATATGGCATGTAGGGTGGATTCTGCATGAGGTTTTATGAACCTTGCTGAAGGGAGAGACTTGCTGGGTTGGGGACTCTCCAGCTCTGGTGACTGTATTGTAATATGACTTGTTTAGTAGCTGACACTCAGGTACCAAGGTTGGAATGAGGATGCTGCTGCCAAACACCAAATTCATTCTACGCCCTGTTAGGTGGAAGGTTATCCTTCTGACAAGACCTTGAGATCTATTCATAAGGTACAGGGAAGCTTCTGTCATGTTTAATAACAGATTTAATTATTTTCTGTACAGTGCCACCCATCTTGTTTTTCTAGAGATACCTGGATTTCTAAATTCGGTCCATGTGTAGAGACTGTCGTAGATGCCCCCAGTTGGGTGGTGACACCATTTTGCCTGCCAGCTTACATGATAAAGTTTTCCACTAGGTCTTGGAACTTCTTGTGGGGAACGTGTGTATTTGGGAGAATTGTGGAAACCTCTTGACAGTGGGGCATTGCCAAGGCAGAGCCATTGGCTGCTTGAGCTTCCAGGCTGTGTCAAGTGCTCTTGGCTTCATGGGTGCCATGAGGAGCTAAGCCTCCTCTTTCATGCACTTCATATGGTTTTTGGCACTGAAAGGTGTGTTCTCTTTCCTCACTGCTGCTGTCCTCTTTCTTCTCCTTTGTCCATCTCATGAATGCTTGTCCTAGCTGAGGGAGAGGGCAGGAATGATGCCTGGGCCGATGCTGCCTGTGCTTGGGTCAGCTGGAAAAGGTGTTGAAAGCGGAGCTGGAGGATGCCCAGTGCTGCAGGCGAGTGTCTGCATGGGTGAGGCTGAGTCAGTCGCTGGTGGCCTTTCGCAAGGTGCTGGGGTTTTTGGTTCAATAAAACACTCTAATAATTATGTACTGATTTAATTAGAAAAATGCTTAGAGCATCCATTGCATAGGGCTGTGAGCTAAGGCAGGTGCCTTTTAGCAGTAATTCCCTTTTGTTTCAAAAAGGACTGGACAGTTGAGTTGGACTGATCCCATGCAGCGGCAATTCACCATACATTATATTTCAGATAACTGCCCACTGATTCCAGTTTTGTAAGTATGTGGATGTGTTGGCTTGACTTCCCAATGTAGGGACCAGGAGAGCAAGTGGGGAATGCCACAGTCCAGCCAAGCATGCCAGATTTGGGACTGAGTGGCAGTGATTTGCAGGTTTTTGACATGGAGTTCCCTTTCTCTCAGTAAAATGTAGATTCAAACACTTGTGAGATGTTTTTTTAGTGCAATCATTGGTGATGTTCAGCAGCAAACTTGACTGGTGACTTGCTTGTCTGATGGCTTTCTTTTGAGCATCCTCAGATATTTCTCTGTCATGATGACTGGGCAGAGGGATTTTACAGCTGAACTGAAACTTAAATTTCAAAAGGAGTTTTTTCTCATGAAAATAAATCTGTGTTTGGCTTTGCTGCTGTTACTGTTCTCCATCTTCAGTTTGCTGGTGCTGGCTGTAAAACCATTAAATTCCTAGTGGAGTAGTGCAGAGCAGTGTCTTCAGTTTGAATCTGAATGTTAGTGAGGAGCAACTCGAATTTAAAATCAAGTTTTGGTCACCAGCAACAGACACTTTTTTGTTGGTCCCGTGTGCCTGTGACATGTGCTGGTGCTGTGGCATGTTCTGCGCTGGTGAGTGTCAGCTCCCTCTCCCTGGCAGAGCCCAGGGCTGAACACCACTTTTTCCATCTGCAGGAGTGACACTACTACAGCACAAGTGAGACTTTCCCCTTGCCTGTTGATAGGCAAAGAACCCATTAGGATTGCAGAAACTTGTTCACAGACTACGCAGCAATTGTAAGCATCCTATCTTCCTATTTTTTTAGGTTAAATTAACACTACACACTTTATTTTATAAGAGTCCTAATACAACAAAACTGTCAAGGGGGAGAAGTCCACTGTGGTGATTATTGTCCAAATATAATAACTTTGTGATAGGCAGACAGTGAGACTGACTATAAATGGGAGTGATTCTGGGAGGAAGGTAAAAAACCTTAATATTCTGAATGATAGAAGAATGAATTTAAATTCATTTAATGTCAGTAATCTTCGTATTATTAACCATAATCTGCTTCTGAGAAGCATACAGATGTGGCTTCTTTTTTTTCCCAGCTCTCTGTAGAACTGCATTAATAAGAACAGAATGTTTCTCCTGACCTCTGCCTTTAGTCCAAGGGCACACATTTTTCTTCCGTGTTTTTGGACAGCATCTGCAGGTAGTGAAAGCTGCTACAAATAAATAGCAAATCTGGGAGCGTGTTACCATAGTCCCAGATCATTTAGCAAGGGGCTAATCCTGCATGATGCTTACAGGAGAGTGAAACAAGGGCAATCTGATATCCTTGCGTGGGTGGTTTCAGGATGGTCTTGAACCTGTGTTGCCGAAGAGATTCTCAGCAAGGTGATCTCAGGAGGAAACTAAAAGTGTGCAAGAGAGTTCAGGCTGCTGTAGTTTTGGATGCACAACTTTGTGGATGGTTTACCAGAGGGGAGGTACAAATGCAATGGTATCAATGAATTTGATGCAGTATTATTAGCTGGATTATGGAGGTGAGGAGGCAAGACTAGCTTTAGGATTGTTGTTGGGAGCTTTCAACGTGGGAAGAGAGTGCCGTGGCACATCTGACATCTTCGGGTAGGAGGTTATCACGATCAACCTCATGCATTCCCCTCTTCTGAGGGAGAGAGCTGGTGCACACGAGTTTAGGTTTCTGTAGGAATGTGATGTTGCTCATCCTGGAGATCCAGGCAACCAAAATGAGAGAGAGAGAATTAAAGCATGAGATCTGCTTGCTTATGACCTGAATCCCCTAATCATAGCCCTGTATAAGTGAAGGTCTTTGGCTGGGTTGAGTAGAGGGCATCTCCACCCAAGAAAATGTACATCTGCCCTCCACCTCCCAGAATTAGAGCTTACTCCTGATGAAATGCAGTTGTAAGAACCTTAAACATTGCCTTAAACCAGATCTGCTGTTTGTGACATTGCTTCCCCTGTGGCAGGCACATAGTGAAGGCATGGTGAAGAGAGGTGTGTGCTACCTGAGCTCCCTGTCCTCAGGACACTTACCCTGGGTGTCAGGAAGTGTATCCTGGTGAGTCCATGCCTTCTGGAACTGGTCCTTCATTTGATGGCTTGGATTAGAGCCTTAATTGTATATAAGTGTTGTGATGCTACTTACTTATGGAAGTAACATCGAGGCAGTTCATGCAACAGTGTGGCCACTTTCACTGACACTGTAATTTCCTTTTGACTGTGGCTGTTTTTCCTAGGGTATCCCACTAATGTCAAGACAGTGGTAATTCCATGCTTTTCAGCATGGTGTTCAGTTTATTCCAGGTTGTAAGATTGCAGCCAGTGATGTAAGACTTGCTGGGGTTTTTTTTTCAAGTAGGGAGCTAAACTGAAAAATTATTTTTTAAAAAAGGAAAGGAATTTATTCCACTTTGAGTGTTTTCAGCAAAGAAAAAAGAAAAAAAGAAAAAACTGTCAGCACATTTTTGGCATGGAGATGAAGGGAAGAGCATATTTTTATGGAAAGATGTGTAATTTGTTTATTTATTAGATGAGAGGTAGAGATGTTTCAGCTGAGGGTGGAGGAAAAAAGAAAAGGAAAAAACAAGGAGGGAAGAAGTCTAATGTTCTTTGCCTTTTGTAAAGAAATGCTTCAGTTTTTCTTTTGAAGCAGTCTGGAAATTCAGGTTAGTCGTTGTAAAGCCGAATAAATAATTTCTCTAAAAAGCACTGCCTAGGTTGCACACATACCAGGTAGAAAGACAGGTTAAAATATTTCCATAAAAGGACTTTAAAAGCACTTTTGGCTCAAATCTGTGGTACTGTAAACTGAGGGAGAACCTCTGATTTTTCTGTTACCTGAGAATCTGGCTTTTGGTTTTAATTTCTTTTTCTCTCCCTCCCCTCCTCCTCCCATGATATGAAAGGTATGTTCGTATGGAGGATTTCTTGCAGCACATATTCAAGGACTGTTTCAGAGCTCAGAGAATTTGATCCAAAGGCTCCTCCTAGCCTTGATGGAGTTTTGCTTTTACAGCTCCTGTGAACTAGGAGAGTATTGGTTCAGCATCGTGTCAGATACAGATAATTGGGGTTTTGAACATCTGCCACAAACACTTAACAAAGCACTGTGCAAATGTTTCTGAGAACTAACAAAAACCTGTGTTGTTGCCTGAAGGTTGAATCTACAGCTAGCTGCCTTCTTGGAATAAGCAGATAACAAATTAGCTACTAATATCTTATTTGTGGTTTGATATTCCTACTGCTGCTACTGATGTGTGACAGGGGTCGAGGTTTTTGGGTCACAAGGTGGAGTGCAGGAGCTAGATCTTGCTCAGTGTTGACACCCTGTTTGTATGTGGTTTTGGGCAAGATAGGACAAGCTGTTGTCCATCGATCTCTGGCCTGTGCCTCCTGCATACTGGCCACATGGGGTGAGGACAGCAGGGACCAGGCCACGTGTTGCAATATAGAGGAGCCGTAAGCCAGTTCGCTCTTTGTACCATTGCAGCAGGTCACTGAGCCGTGCCTAGTAAGGTGCTGTCAGAAGGTGATGTGGTATCTGGTTGAAGTCCTTTGTGTTCAACTGGTGTCCTGACTTGTGTTTCTGACAAAGGATGAGTAAGTGTTCAAGGCCAGGTTGTATGGGGCTTTGAGCAACCTGTTTTAGTGGAAGGTATTCCTGCCCATGACAGAGGCATTGGAAATAAATGATTTTTAAGGTTGGTTTCATCCCCAACTCTTACATTGTAACTTTTAGATGAAGCTGGATATACCAAACTTGGCTATGGTTTCAGTGTGAGGCCAGAGCTGCTTCTGAGAAAACTTTGGGGACTGTTGATTTAAGGTTCATGTCCTGTTGGGTGAGCTCTAGGGTAAGGATTCAGCTTTCAGAAAGTACTGTGTGTTTTGTTTGCTTTTTGGCTTTTGAACATGTGTGGTTTTTAAGAACAATCAGTTCTGAGGGAGCCTCCTGTCAATAATTGTTGGTATTTGTGTAAGGTGATCAAAAGAATCTTTGCAGGCTGAAGGGGAGACTGAGCATAGATAGGCCCACATTGGAGTCCCTTTGTGTTCACTGTGCCCTTAAGGTATAGGATTAAGCTTGCAGAAAAGGAAAGAGGTCAGGTCTAGACCAAGAAGTAGACTCTGGAATCCAGCCAAGAGTGTAAGTAAGGTTTTTCCGGTAACAGCATCCTAGATGTGGCAGTTGTGTTGACTTAGCTGAAATGAGGCTGACATCTGTAGGTCAGGCCTGATTAAAAGAGAAGGAGGGTGGAGAATAGCTCTGCAGAGTAAAGAGGATTTAAAGATAACAGTGGGGGGAGATGCATGACCCTGACTTGCAGAATTTGGGTTGGCCTTGGGAATCTCGCTGTGCCTGGGAGCAGGGACCTCCTGGTCCCCTGAGTTCTCTGTGAGCCCCAGGACACTGTGGCTGCTGCTCCAGTTCATGGATGTCTTCTGACTGATCCCTTCCCCCTGAGTCTGACATTTTGGATAGAAGTCTGACTTAAGCTTTCCTCTTCTGCTGTTCAAGGGAAGCCTCCCACACAAGCCTTTGGCTTGGTGTAAAACCCTACTGTGATGACAACACCCACCCCTCACTTTGTTGTGTTGGAGGGTTTAAGTGTCTGGGTCTCCTGCTTGGTGCAGACGAAAGGTGCTGTATTGCTGAGCTGTGCTGTATGCTGGAGCATTATGTGCTGGAAGCTGCTTCAGAAAATGTTTCTGTGCTCCTTTTGACCTCCATTGTGTCTTCCTGCCCAAATTCAGTTGTGCTGGTGGCTGAGGCTCTTGGAGGCTATTTCTTTTTTGAGAGAAGGAAGGAGGAGGGTGATGGCACTTCAGAAGCAGTAACCCCATACTTTGGTAGAACAGCATATTGTGCCCAAAACTGTGCTTCATGATCATTAGCCACTGCTTACACATTGAGTATGTTGCTCTCAGAAGTGCTCTGACACCAGGGATGGGTGAGGTGACACTGCCAACAGTAATATGAAGGAACATGCCACCTCCAGGGTCAGGAATGTAATTTATCTGTACTTCTTGCTTGGAGACCTTCAGGAGCTGGTCTGTTGTTCTGATTTTTCTCCACAATGATTCCTTTCAGCCTTTCAGAAAAAATGGCTTATTTGATTAGATGAACACTTTTGTGGTATAAATCAGAAAGGAACAGGGTGCTTAGCTTCTTCCTGAAGCAGGAGTTTTAGCTTCCAAATGAAAAGCTTTCTTAGTGTGATAAAAGTAGAGAATTACTTTATGGGGAGAGTACTTGCTTCCCTCCTGGCTCTGCTGGGCAGCCTTCAGCTGGGAAGAAGTGGGGAAATTACCCTCAGCTCCCTTGGACCACACCCAGTCCTAGTGGTTTTTCAGTGAAGTACCTAGAGTTACACCAGACCTGCGCTTTCGCTCTTCAAATTTAAGGGATAAATGAATCCATATGAAAATTGAATTTTAAATCCTGCCAGGTCTGGTGTCCCTCCCTGTAGGACCTGCAACCTGTGTGGCACTGCATCATGAAGCGCAGGCCATGTTGAATGGTGAGATTCATCACGTTGGGGTGCTTGGTCCAGCTAAGCAGCATGTATAGCTGTGATCACCACTCACGTAAGTCATTTAATAACTTTTCTATGTGGAGAAATAACTGCATATGCAGTAGCGCCCTTGCGTAGAATTCTGGGCGTCTCTGTCAGGAGATGGGCAACTATTTGATGATTTTGTAGAAAATAAATTATCTTGGCCTTTATTCTGGTCCCTAAATTCATTTTCAACTGTGACAAGAGCCAGGATTTGAGCCTGGGTCTCCCAAAGTAAAATGCAGTTAATTAGCCCACTCCATCATGTAGCCTTCTCTATTAACAAAGGCAGTATGCTCAGCCAGACAGCTCTTGCTCACAAGTGATGCTCACCTTTTGTATGGCAGAGTGTGCTTGCTCAGAGCCTGGAGTCCTTGTTTGCATCCCTTTTCAGCAGTGCTTCTTAACCCCTCTGTGCCGCCCCATTGTAGTGCTGCCTGTCTCCAGTTGAGAGACTGCTGGCACCAGGATGTGTTTAAGTTTGAATGATGGTTTGTGTTACTGGCAATGACTGTGGAGTTTTACCAAGGTCAGAGACTGCTGCAGGGTAAAGGGGAAGAGGGTTTCTACCCCGAGGAGCTTGTAGCCCTCAGGGTGATGTGACATTAGTGTTGTTAACTGTAAATTGTGAACAGGGTTCAAGCAATGTTGGGGAGCAAAGTGAAACAGTTAAAACAGCTTGATTTCTGAGCTGGAAGAAGGATGTGTGAGCCATTGTCTGGGGTCCTGGCTTGCTGTTCCCACCAGACCAGATCTCCTCACTGGCTCGAAGCTTGTTTGCATCAGACACCGATAAGAAGGAACTCAGCACTGAATGCTGCTGTAGTGGATCAGGTGTGAGGAAATAAACCAGCAAGAAAGATGGGTTGCTGGGGGACTCTGCTGCACTGCTCCTGGCTGATCAGGGGATGTGTTAGACATTTTTGTTTGCCATCTCCCCACTGATGTGGGTTCAGAGGCTGGGGTGAGGCAGGGTGCTTCCTGAGCAGGGCAGGCTGTTGTCAAGTTTTCCTAACTGGCCACTGACCTCAGGGAGATCACTTAATTCTCTTCTTCTGCAAAGGAGTTGCTTGGGTTAAATGTCAAGAACTTTGAGTTTTGCAGTATCATGATATTGTACAGTTTCAAAACACTATTTTTCTTCCTTGTGTGAATATCTAAATTTGACTGTTGTACCTGCAATGTTACAGGATTTAGTAAAC
Source organism: Lycocorax pyrrhopterus obiensis (assembly GCA_014706295.1). Classification (NCBI taxonomy): domain Eukaryota; kingdom Metazoa; phylum Chordata; class Aves; order Passeriformes; family Paradisaeidae; genus Lycocorax; species Lycocorax pyrrhopterus. The sequence goes on from JACSVZ010000005.1 coordinate 20,166,851, forward strand.
TGGAGAGAGGGAAAAATCCTTAGTCTAGGTATAACTATTGGCTGTAGCCTGTAAGAATGTGTCTGCAGTTTAAAAAACATAGGGCTTTATTTTCAGATCCTGTCATCTAATTAAACCCAGGCTCTTCAGTACTTGGCTGCTTCCTGAAGACTGCACTCGCTGATACTGTAATCCAGAGCCTGTGTATGCAGGCAGTGCCATGTGGTTGAATGCAATCCTTGCACAAATAATCATCTGTATGTAGATACTAGAACGTGAACAGTGATGTCTGTGTGAGTGGATAGCAGGTCATAACCCCCTGAAAATAGAAACATATTGATGTTGTTAGCAAAAGCTGTGGAGCATGTTTTCCTTGAAAATTGTTATTCAATGTTGTCCTTGCTGTCTTTTGAATTAAACATACTGTAAGAGTTGGTTTGCTGAAATTTTGACTGTTCTGGAGCACTGGATATTGGGTAGTCATTATTAACAGCCAGAGAAGGTAGCACGACCTACTGAACAGACAGCAAGATGCATAGACACTAGCAGCAGGGAAATCTAAGACAATGCATGGAAAAATATGTACATGGTAAAACTTGCGCAGCCAGCCCTTATGCAGCAAATAAAACAAGGTCTTACTGACCTTGGCAGCTGTACATGGCAGTCTTTGCATAAGAATGACTTGTGCTTAATATGCTAGAGAAATTATTCAGGGAAAAATATTCCTGTTTTCTGCAGTAGTGGGGACAATGTCGTGTTCCATCTCCAGTCGCAGCACAAATGCATTGCAGATGGGGTACAAGGAGGACCCAACCCTCCTCAAGCACAGACAGTTCTGCTCCCCATGGCCTAGAAATGGAGATCTGGTACTGTCCTTCTGGCAAAGCTGGATCCAGTGCCTTATAGCAGCCACCTTTGAGACTGGCAGTGGCTGGATAGAGAAGCAGCATGATGAGTGTCTTCCTTGATTAGTCTGTGCAGTTTGTGTCTGCTGATAAGAGATCTGCTAGACTTGGAGATCAGAGGGGCACTTTGCTCTTCCTGTTATGCTCTGTGGAGGCAAACAGGGGGACTAGACCTGCAGGCTGGTTAAATGCCAGGAGATACCGAGCCAGTCAGGCATTTCCTGTGGCCCAGTGCTTGCATGCAGCTCTTGGACAGGCCAAGCCCAGCTCTCACCCACTGTTCGAAGTGAGCAGGAATTACAGTGGAGCCTATACTTGGTGGCTCCTTGCTTCAGAGCCCAGTTTCCCTCCAGCCAAGGTGGGAGTGGGACAGATGGATGGTGAGCTGGCTGGAGTCTCTGCTCCCCATGTCCTGGGGCCAGGCCAGTCCCTGTGCCACCACCATGGCCAGGTCTGCACCTGCGCATCTCAACCCGTGGTGTTGCTTACTAAACCTTGCTACTTAGTCACTACTGCAGTTTCTCATGGTTTTTTTCCTTCCTCTTCTACTGGATGGATCAGCCCAGTAAATGTCCATGTTCAAAAGCAAAGCTATCTTGAGTGTTTGGCAGAGCAGGGTTTCCAAGGTCTCTCTATCAAGAGAGAGCCAGAGACGGTGTTTGTTGATATTGATTATGGGAAATGTAATTAATGCGGGTATAAAGTGTTAAATGTTAAATTAAAATGTGAGCTTTAGAGGCAGTCAATAGATCAATTCTGAGGCTGGGATGAAATGCTCAGACTTCCAAACAATAATCAGATTTCCGATAAAATCTCACTGTATGTTATTAAAGGGGTTGAAATACTAAATCAGGTATTAAGGGAGTGGTATTTAGATGATGTTGAAAGAACCAAGATCTAGACAAAAAGAGCCCTCCTGTCTGCAGGCAGAGCTCAGGCTGGGCAGAAATAGTGTGGAGCTCGGGGGATGTGCTGATCTAGCAATTAAAACTGCCAAGAGAGGAGAATGATGGGAAAACTGCACAAATCTACAGTGCTGAACATCTGCCTGGATGGAGATGAGACCATTTGGACCTCATAGCTCCCTAGTAGTCTGATAACACTTCTTAGACCTTGGTCCATCCACACGCACATATGTCTACATCTGATGTGGTCTTGGTGAGCCTTCCAGAGGAGCGAGGACAACATGTTAAAACCAACCCCAGCAGGAAGTACAGCCATACAAAACATTTCCCAAGAGTTAAAAATACTAATTACTAACTGCCACCAAATTTCAGTGGTATTCCAGATAGTCAATAAGAGCAAAGGCATGCAGTTGATATTTTTTTAAGAGTAGCAATTTAAGGAGAGGGGCAAAGTTAGGCTCAGTACTACTGACAGAGGGATATATGGGTGTGTCCTAGGCACATGGCATTTCCAGGACAGTTCTTTGAAATTTATATTTTACTCTATAATCCATAAAAAAATCAGCAGAAAAGAGTCCAGAGTAGCCAACTCCCTAGTTTAACTGGCCTATGAGTAATGATACCAAACAAGTTCTGCTATAGGAGCAGCATCAGGCTTTGTTCTTCCAGTCAGCTTAATTTTCTGATGCTGCGAGCTGTGCAGGAGGCTGCAGGAAATATCCATTCCCTGAATATGTATCCTTGCTTTCATCCCTAAAGGGATAATTCAGAATATGGAACAGACATAGTATTTACTGTGGGCACTGCACCTGTCAAGGTAACATTACTATGGGATGGAAGGTAAAAAACACTTCTCTGCTAGATAAAATGGATATACTGGCTCATGAGCTCTAGGCACTTACTTGCTAACCTTGTCCTGTACCTGTGATGTGATTAGCTGTGAAGATGTAGCTGTAAGGCTCTCCAGAGCCTTGAAAGATGCATGTTTTAAGAGTATGTTCTCATTTTGTTTTATAATCCTGGTGCAGCCTCTGCTGTGCAGTTCCAGAGGCTGAGATGTTGATTACATCCATGGATGTGATGTAAGCCCACCCAGCTGGTCATCAGTGCCTTGGAAATGATTCGTGGTTGTTATTGCCAGGCTCCTGCTCACCTTGCTCCTTGCAGAGCAGAGGGTGAAGAGCAAATAGGGTGGTTTCAGCAGTGAAGAACTCTTTTGAGCTTTTAAATAAAGGTCTCTAAAATTTCCACCGTGGTGTGGCTGGGCTGAGGTAACCTGATCTTTGGAAAAGTGCCTTTGTGCTGTAGTTTACAGAAGGGCTTCTTGATTAACAAAGCCTGAATCCGAGTTAAACTGTAGCCATTGTATTCAAGGTCACTGTTAATTTTTCTAATTGCAAGCTTTCTCCCAAGTGTGGGGTTGGAAATGAGACTTGCCTGTGTCGAGCTCCCAGAAAGGGTTGGAAATTGTGGCATTTCATCCTGCAATTACTCTGTCCCTCCCACTCTGCCCCTTCCCTTTATCTAAGAGGAAAATAAGCTTTGTAAACTGCTGTACATAGATTCTAAGTTCATTGCTGATACTAGAAGTCCTAAAAAGCATGTGTCTCTGAGAAGAGACTGATGCTCAGTCTGCAGCATATCATAAAACCAGACAGGGGAAGGGCAGGGACATAAGGGCATGACTGTGTCTAGGGACTTACAGGAGGTCTTTCCCCTTCACATGAGTCATAGTGGAGCTCTGGAGGTCCTTGCCAAAAGGTGTTGTGGGCACGTGAAGCTTTCAAAAGTGCTGCAGAGCCTGGGCAAGCACTAAGCAAGGAGCTGGATGGGGAATAGTGAGCAGGCAAACCATGGCATGCTTAGGGAGTCTTCAGAGTTAGAAGGAGCGGGAGGCTGGAGCAGCAGGGTGGGAGATTGTGCATGTCTGCTGTGCTGTTACTCCTGGGTATCTATGGGGGCTGCTGGATTGTTTTCACCAGCTGTAGCCCAGCTGGAAGGAGGGTCATTCCTCCACACTCTGCTGCTCCTGCCTTCTTTGCCCATACCTGCCTATGGACAGGAGCAGAGGAAGGACCCACAAACAGCACACCACTCTGAAACATGATGTTTGAGGGTTCGCGTGCTGGAGGGGAAGTCCAGCCTCTCATGACTCCCTGTCAAGGAGCATTTTCTTGCCCTCCCTGAATCATTCCTGTGGTTCTGGTTCCAGTCTGCTGGGTTGTTTCCACCTACATATTTAGCATAAGTAGGAAACCTGCACCACTTGACAGCACAGTAAGGGTGAAAGAGTGCTTTATGCCTGGTCCTGCACACTTTCCCTCTAAAGAGTCTTCCCTTACTCCTTTCCTAGAGAGAATATCAGGAGGCAGAACAGAGATGCTAGTCTCTGGTCTTCTCAGATGCCTCAGTGTTCCCTAAATGATACTCCCCTGGGTTAATGCTATCCTTGCACGTTTTTAAGGTGAAACTCCTTGTAGTCTCATTCCTAGCAGGCAGAGCTGGCTGCTCCTGCACTTGAGCTCTGGTGATCCTGGCAGAGCAGCGTCTACATGGTGCATGTGTCGAGTTCCAGTTCCGTCTTTTGTGACCTGAATGCATGGAACAGCTTGCTCTCTGCTGTCTGTTAACCCTTGGAAAGACGCTTCCTCTTGTGCTCCTTCGTTCTGCGTTGGCTGTGCTCAGCAGGGTCAGCTCTGCACTTAGGGTTTGGGGGCAGAGCCTGCGAAGGAGTTAACTGCTGAGTGATGATGGCTCTCCCCAGCTGAAGGTCTGCTCCCATGAGCTATTTAAGCCTCTGTTTCTTGTATCTCTGTGCCAATCAGATTAGCTGGTGCCAGAAAATAGACCATGGCCTGCTTGCTCTTGAATGCACCCTTTTTCCTCCTTACCTGTTTATCCCAGTCAAGCCCCTTTCCTCTCTGCCTTGGTTCTTTAATTTACCTTTGTTCCTTCCTTTTCACAGCCTTACTCTGGCCCATCTCCTCTCCCTGAGGTTGCTTCTCTGGGTTTTGACATACAGCCTTAACAACAGTCAATCCTGTTTCCTGTCATAGTCATGACTGCCCCCTTTGCAGAGCCATGTACTCCTCTGCACGTCTGCATTGAGCTTTTCTTGCTCTTGATTCCCTTTGTGTTTACCCTGTTGTAACTTGGATTCCCTTTAAATTGCAGTAGGGAAATCCACGGATCAGTGGAGCTGCTCAAGGGACTCATCTTCCCAGGAAAGAAAGGGGAACAGGTTGGGGAGGGGAATGTGGCTGAGAACTGCCTCTCAGTCATTCCCCAGGGCTGTTGCCACCCTGCTGTCTGTGCACCCCTAGGCATCACTCTGCTCTTTTCCTAGCTGGACCCCTCCACTCATTCACTGATTTTGGCAAGAGATTTGTTGTTGCAAAAAAAAAAAAAAAAAAACAACTCTAAACCCCCTCAGGCTCACAGGACCAAGCATTCCAGCCTGGCCCTCTGTGCCAAAACAGGCCCATCCCCTGCTTCTTGTGAGGTCCCACCTTTATCCTTCTTCTAAAAATAAAACGCAATGACATTCCTTCCTAGTTACTCTGTTCTCTTATTCTGACCTCATTAGACTTTCCCAATAGAAAATTTCATTGAACTCCTCTATTAGTGGTGAAAACAAACAAGACCATTGAACTTCCTCTGGAAAAAATGCATCTATATAACAGGGAATTGCAGGGAGCCAAATTTCCACTGCTGAGTTGGTGCTGTACGCATATGTTTCCTCGTATGCGTTTAGTAAACAAAGTTGTCTTCATGCTAAGAATTTAAAACAATTTATCCTTTATATCTGATCTTCTTCCCTTGTTGGAAAAAGATTGCTTCTGTAGTATTATAAGGAGCAAAGTACTGTTAGCTGGGCTTGCAAGAACAGCCACTTTTTTCCAGACCCCCTGAGTTAATATATTTTGAGGCTTATGTATGTGCATGTACATAGGAATGATAGCCAGGTGATGGATTGCTAAGCCACATCATAAATTCAGTTTGTTGGACACCTCTGAGTACCTCCTCTGCACTCTGTCCTTGATCATTCTCCTTCAAACATCCTTCTAATGTTCTTAACAGTAGCCAATTAAAACAAAGACTTCACTTGCCGTCTATCCCCTCTTCCTTATGCCATCACCCAAGCTCCTTCTCTTGGGTGGGGGGACAGAAGTGCATTAATGGATAGTGTTCAGAGTTTGAGCTCAAGGTTTAACAGAATATATCCCTACTTCGGGTTTTTTACCGCCTTCTTTAAAATTCAGCTTGGACAGACACCCAGCCACGCAGGGATGGGTGCTTGTGTGTTTGCATGTGGCTGGGATCTGCGGACTGGTGGCAGGAAGGACGAGGCACATGGAAGGCACTGTTCATTTGTACATCTGCCCACCTTCTTGGGCTCCTGGTTTTGATTCAGAGGTTTCATGCTGATCCCGGTGCTTTCTAAAGAAAAGCATGCCTTAAGGGGGAAACTGAAAATAATTCAGGTCACTAAGACTTCCACAGGGGAGAGAAGTTACAGGTTGTGGTGTTACAGATGCAGTAGGGTAATGAGGTAATTGAAGATCTGAGGATTTCAGTTGGTGTCAGTGACTCAGGCATCTCAGGGAAAACAGAGGATATTCACTCCCTGAAAAGTTGATTCATCCACCTGGCAGTGAGATGAAGAGTAATGAATAGCAGATTTTGGGGTGCATGGAAGGCAGGAGAGGCCAACACACTAAAAATGGCTTGGGAAGTGCCTCAAGGGTGACTTCGACTTCCTCTTGCCTTTTTTAGGGCTTAGCTGTGTTGGCTTCTCTCTGCATACACCCCTAAACCCTGTTTCCCACAGGGGCACTGGACAACGAGTTGAGTGGGTGGTGCTTGGTGCCAAAGTACGCTGCCAAAACTAGCCCTTACACCTTCAGGTGCCTTTTGGTTTGGCTGCTCCCCTGTAAGTACTACAGCAGTGCCTCCCTTGCATGCTGGGAGGGTGTTCGCTGCCGCGCAAGCAGGATCAGAATCGTTGGACGTGCCTTTCATCCTGTTGTAGCCTGCTGGATTAATGGGGCAGATCTCTGTGCGTGTGCATGCCTTCTCCTCTCCCTCCTGTATCCTGCTTCATACTGTAATGGCTGTGGAGCCTGAAATAAATCTGTTCATCTGGTGCTTTTGCAGCCTTTACTGCAGCAGTTTCTTAATGCCTGATTGCAGTTCGTGCATTTTATCTGCCAGACATCACTGAGAAATGGGAAAGTAACAACCCCAGTTTGCAGAGGGATTAAGTGACTTGTCACTTGTGGCACCTGTGGCTGTAACAGTATTTGAGCCCCTGTTTCCAGTGTCCCAGTCTGACAGGACTAGAGCATCTTTCCTGTCAAAATGATGACTACCTGTGCAATGATAATGCCTTTGGGGTTTGGGACTAGGCTGCTCTGGATTTTCACTGGCATATGGAAGTGGAAAATATGCTCTCAGTTGTCACTATGTTTGGTTTTCCTGCTTTCCTACATGTTTTAACTTCTTTATTTTAATTCTGAAAGAAAATATTCTAAATACATTGGATGCTTTTGTTACCAGCCTTTCAGTCTCCTTCTATCATTGAGTATTTGATTTTCAACCTGAGGATGCTGTTAGAGATCTGAGCTGAGAAATAAGTCAAGATTTTACTTTTCCCAAGTCCTGCATTGTTTGACAAATGTATTTTGAGTACCTTTGTGCACTGTATGCCCTTCCATGTAGCCCATTAATGATAGGTGTTTTCCTCATTGTGCATGAGTCTTCATTTTTAACACATCGTGTAACTCAGATGGACTCGAATGTAGGAGCATAAAGACTTTGGAGGCCTGCCCTGTGTGAAGGGGAAAATTACTGTCTGGCCTAGAGCAGTGGCTTTGTGATGACTGCATTGTGTTCTGGTGTGCTGTGTTTGTACCAAACTGGTTTGCTGCCAAGTTACTTATGGCTTATCCAAGCTCTCAGTACAAAGAATGTTAAAAGAAAAACTTTTTTTGTTTTCTATGAATTCTTCCAGCTGAGAAAGAATTCAAACTACAATCCAAATGCTGTCTCCTCTTTCTGCAGGCCTCTGGTGACCAGGTAGGGCAGTTAACACTGGAGTGCCTTAGCTGTAGTGCGTGTGTAGGAGCATGTATGTGCTTATAGAAGATATAATATGGGACCTGCAGGGAAAGTGCCTTTTTGTTGGAGAAAAACCTGTCTCTTTGAGCAGAAGACTCCATGATTGAGAAGTCTGGAGTGGGAATTTTCCAGGAATGAATATGTGTGCCTGGGCAGAGGCACCTATGAAGCACCAGACCTGGGCTGGTCTCCTCTGTGTATAGAACATATCTGATACCTTCTGAAAGTCCCAGACTGCCTCTGCAGCACAGCGAATGGTTGAGCTGGGCTCCTGTTTCTGTATTTCTTGTGCCTGGCTTGAGGGTTAGGATCATGCTTGGAGCTTAGGAGATACCCATAGGTCATTCCTGACAGGAATCCCAGGAAGGGCAGTTGGGTAAAAGCATTCCCTCCCCTCAGCTGTCCCAAACACACGCGAACACTTATCTGATTGGCAAGGACCTTGGGGGTTTCTTGAACACTGAGCAGGATAATCAGATAGATTGTGGGATACATCTGCTTGATCCTATTTCTTACGATTACGTGGTGGGGAACAAGCCTTAATGAGCCTTGGCCTTTCCTGTCTCCTCTGTAAATCTGTTTGACTCAATTGAGCTCTCTTTGTGTGAGACAGCTCTCTTTGTGCTTGGACATGGACGCATCCACCTCTGAAGCTGGCTGTACTTTGAGGCTGGGTTTGGATTAGCTGACCTCCAGAGATCCCTGCCAATAATTTTTTTTCCCCTTTTCTTTTGTGTTTGCAGCTGGTGTAATTGTGGTCCTAACCCCTCCCAAGAGGTGCTCTCTGCACTGGAGAGGATTTTAGATTTGTTTCACAGCAAGTGCAGTAGCCGCTTCTGCACTGCAGAGGAAATGCTCCTTTTGGGTCAGCCACCCCGCTCTAAGGCGGCTCCCTGGCCCTCAGCACTGGGAAGTTGCCTCATGTAGGAGGCCAGAAGGGATTTGCCAGGAAGGTCCTAATAGAAGGGAGCATCCTTCTCCATGTGTCTCTTACTGGTGATGGCCTTAGTCAAGCAAAACTCTCACTTGGCTGCCTGATCAGCAGAGCACCCCCCAGATCCCACGGGGTTGGGATGGCAGTGGGTTACTATCAGTCCTAGTAGAGAACTGGAGTAGGAAAGGGGTCTTGACCTCTAACTGGTTCCAAATAAGCAGATGGCAGAAAATCAAAAGCCCAAAAGAACAGAAATGTGCATATGGGGTTATTCTAACAACAAATCTGTTCAGTGAAAGAGGAGGAAGTTCCCTTTGCAGCACTGCAACGCATGCTGCCCTGGAACACGCTATGGAAAGGTATTTGTTCTGCCAAGGCATGTGTGTCCAGCACAGCAGCTTCTGTGACTTTGTTCAAAGACAAACAAATAAAAAATGCTCCTTAAACTGCAATGTTTTTGTAGTACATTTTTGGCTTAGAAATCCCCAGCAGACAGTGAGAAATAACTCCCAGCCATTTGCCTGTGGAAGCATTTTGAAGAACTAATCCTGTAGGAATGAAGGGGAAAGGAGTTCTCTGAACTTTGGTGGACAAGAGGTGCCGAAGGTTCAGGAAGAAGGAAAACAGACTGAAGATTTCAGGTGGCTGAGGGAGTAGGAGCACCATAGCACACATTGAAGAATGGTAGATTTCAAAAACAAAGGGATTTTTTCAATATTTCCTTAAACTCAGTATTAATTTTTCCTATGATTGTTTGCTTCAGGGCGTAAGTGTGGAGAATTGCATGTACACAAGAGAGGATAAAGTTCCCTGTATTTATACATTCTTTTTCTCAGCAGTGAAGGGTTTCCTTCCCTCATGCTACTTTATTTTGCATCTTTTCCTTTTTTTTCCCCCCTTGTTTTTTCAGTTGCCTACCTCTGTGTGTAAGAGACATGCTGAGGTCATGTCAGGGCAGCTAAGAGCAGTGGGAAGTGCCCAGAGGCCAGTGATGCATGATCCATTTTCCCAGGGACAGCAGCACTGCTGGCCCTGCAGAGCCCCACAGCCATCTCCCAGGGTGCCATAAATCCAGGAGTTTAGCGAAGGCTGGCGAGCCTCCGAAGAGATGGGATGCAGTATGTACAACCTTCCCCACTGAGCGGCAGGAGGATGTTCCTTGTGCTGCTCTATCCAGAGAGGTCATGATCAGTAATGGCCACTCTCCAAAGCTGCTCTAAGCCAGCAGAATGAGAGTGTGGGGAAAGAAGGACAAGTGTTAGTGGTTCCTTTAGCACAGAAGTGTGTGAAGGAACCACTGATTTGTGTGGTACCTGCATGCTCAAACATCCACTCTGTTGCTTCTGTAATGGGTTTGTCCTGAAAATGAGGCTTTTCCATTGCAGCAGCATTGGGAGGTTGTTTTACTTGCGTGGGTTTATTATTTATTCCTGGGTTCTGCCATCCTGTTCTGAACAGACAGCACTCAGAGCTGAGTTGACTTGTGGCATGCAGTGTGACCCCTGGTGATTCACAGCCCCCAACATCTGTGATTAGACCTTGAACAGAAACTTTTCATGCATGGCCATGGTACAGGAAACCTGCTCTTTTTCTGAGTAACTGGTAGAAGAACAAAAGGAGGTTTATTTTCTTTTAGCTGTAAAGGTCTACCTTAAACTAAGTAAACTGTTCCCTGAGGGAGAAAGTGTCCAGGTACAGAATGTTCACAAAGGAAATACTCAAAGTGTCTACCGTGTCCCTGAAGTGTTTGTTTTAAAGTATGAGGGCCAGAGCAAGAAATAGAAGATTATTTTCTAATTTGAAAGCAAAAATACCTCTTGCAGGTGACAGAAAATAAATTGACCTCATTCGGGCTTGATACTGGAGCCCATTTAAGTGCATAAGGGCTGAGAAGCCCTGGAAAAGCTGCCATTGCTGAGATGGCTCTGGTCCCAGTGCACAGCCTGGGAGCGTGAGAGGCAGGAGCCGGCCCATGTCTGAGGCAGTCCCGCTGTGTGCAAACTGTCGATGTTCCCCCAGCAAAGGAATTGTGTCTGTGGGAATCTGAACACTGCTGGGTTTTATGTGAGGTAGAGTAAGAGCCTTGTCAATGGTGTTTCAGCAATGGAGGATCCATGCCTGGACTTTATGGGGGTTATTTTTGTGATTTCTTTTGCTGTTGTGAAGCAGCATTTTTTGAATCAGTCCCAAGTAAAGCCTTGTGATCCAATGGTGACAGCACCTAACTTGCCATGGGCTTTTCTGATGCCTAAAGTGAACTTCTCTAATGTCATTCAACTCAACTAATGTCATTGTGTTCCTGGCTTGGTAGATCCTAGATGAAGATTTTTTTTTAACTTTTTTGTTTCCCCTCCTCACTGACTCCAAAAACGGCCCACAAATGTGGGTTATCTTAACTCAAGTATCACTGCCAATAAATGTAACAGTAGAACGCTTTTCAGTAAAACCATGCCTTTGACTGTAACTTTTTGGTTCCTTTGATAAGGAAGGATATCGTTTCATGGGTTTTTTACTACTTGCTGTGAAAGTGGATGAGAAGGGAAGCACTGGGAAAGATTCTCAGACTTGGTTTTCCATAGGAATGTGAAAATTCTGTTGGATGGGTAGTGGTATTCTCCACAAAGTTTTCTTTCTCTTTCAGAACAAAACAGTTCAATGTGCTATTTTCATTGCTCCCATTTCTCTTTGCCTTGCAGTGTTTCCAGGAAACACTGTGTTTATTTGGAAGATTGTTTGATAATGGAAACATCTCACTGCTCTTTGGGTGAGGAGTTCCCTATTCTGCCTTATCAAGGATGTAGTGGTGGGCACACCAAGCTCTTCCATACTCATTAAGGTGCAATAAAAGCCTGAGTTACAGAATTGTCTCAAAGGTGCAAGGACTGATGAGTGAGCTTGGCATTTGTACTGCCTGCTACATTTAGTGTTTTGAGGAAAGCCCATAGCCAAAAGTCTTTTCTGGGCTCTGACAGTATCTAGACACTCAGTGAACATTGCTAGCAATATTTACTTTTAGTGGAATTGGTGTAAAATTTGAGGTCTTAATTTTGCAAGCACAATTTCTCTATTGCTGTGCCTCCAGGGTATCCATCCATCCATCCATCCATCCATCCATCCATCCAGGCTGGGTCTGAGCTTTCATTTACCATAACTTGCAAAACTGGGTAAAGCACACTGCAGCATGGCAGTGTAGGGCTGAGCTCGGACTCAGGAGAGCCAGTCCTTAGTTCCATGGTCACATTCTGGTGGTTTGCGTGGAAGAGGAGCATGGACAGCATTGCCTATGATAAAGAACGGGCACGACTGGAACTTAACCTTGGGAAAACTCCAGTGTGTCTGCAGTATCCGTATTCCCCTTCAGGCGAAGGGAATAGCTGCTGTTCTTACTCACTGGACTGGGAGTTAGGGCAACAGCACTTCTGTTTCTCAACTGAGCAGTCATGACCCAGAAATCCTTGAGAAACAGTAAATAAGGAACCCACCTTGGCACTTCTATTGAGTAATTTTTTCTTAAAAAAGAAGAAAAAAAATCTCTTTTAAATAGCATCATTTACACTTAGGAGCTGCTCGAATCCATCCTGTCACATAAATTACCATTTCTGAACTCGGTTGTCAGGAAGTGTCCTCACAAGTTGACATCCATGGGGGCTGTTAGTGGAAGGGGATCAGTTTTGTGGCAAGCAGGAAGAATTCAAGCATCAAGTGAATATGCTCGTCCTCATGTTACCTCAAGAGGTCAGGGCATCTTAGTCCTGCCAGAAGCGAGCCCTGGTGTGACCTTTGCTCCTCAAACTGCCCTTGTTCCTCTGCACTTCGGTAGCTGTAAGGCTGGGTCTGACATCTGGAGCAAGCCCTGTCCTCCTACAGCTCAAGCAATTAGAGCCTGGCCCAGCAAGTGGCCCTGGAGCAGAGGCTTCAGGGATATTGTAGTTTCTTTACAAGGATAAAGGCCACAGGCTTTTCTCTTTGCTCTGCTGCTTTCTCCAGCTTTGATGCTGATACCGTTGAAATGAGATTGGCTCATCTGTTAGTGGAGGAGCTGAGCCCTGCCAGACGGATCTGGCTTGCTGGGAAGAGTTCAAAAGGCAGCACCTACCCTTTGTTGTATTTCCTTCACGCTAACGAAGCCCCTGATTTCTGGAGCTACTTTTTAATCCTTGTAGGTTATACGTTGGTTTTGGCATGGATGCTTTTTTTGTTTTAATTCCTCTCATTTGAAATATATGGGAGAACAAAGGGAATAAAATGCCAGCTGCCCCACACCCTCCCCCCCAAAAAGGGTAATAACAAGAGGATTGTAAGGGTGCATTCCTGGTTTGCTGCCAGGAGTTGAAACCTGGAGAGCTGAAGATCTGTTTTGTTAGTGGTGGGTTCCTGTCTGAGGTGCGCTGTCCTTGGGCTGTGCATGGGAGGCTCACTGCAGCAGTGTGCAGCACTTGCTGTGATGTCAGCCCTGCATGCGTTTCCAGTCTTCTCCATGACCACATGGAGAAGGATTTGCAGCAATCCAAACACTGACAAAACTGTATTTGTTGACTTGCAGAAAAGCCTAACTCACTCTCCTCTGGGCTGCAATCAAGTAAGCCAAAACACGATGACTGCTGCCTGTGCTTGCTAGCCTCCCAGTCCTGATAAACCTGTGAAGCAGATTCATTTATTTAGGCCCTGATTCAGCAAAGCACTTAAGTACATGCTTCAGATTTTCTTTCCAGAAAGACTTGGCATGCTCAGAGTTAAGCATGTGCTTAACTGCTCTCCTGAGTGCCCAGCAAACAAGTGATGGGGCAATGTGTGCTGCTGCGCTCTGCCAGGTGCCTCTCAGGCTGCAGAATTGGGGAGTGAAAAATACATTCATTAATTTGTCTCCCTCCAGTACAGGAGCCGTAGTGCCAGGGTCTGAGATGACTCTATCCTTCTGCAGGGAGGTGGGTTGTTTCCATAGCACAGAAAATTTCCTGTGTCTCTTGAATGTTGCACAGATGAGTGTGGCCTTCTGCAGGGTGTGGGGCAGGGGCAGTTTGCATCAGTGGGTTTGTTTCCTCCCCCACGAGTTGTAAAGAAAAATATCTACCATGTTACATGTGTCTGAATGTTTTGATATTTGTAGTTTAATGTTTTGTAGGATTCATTTGATTTAGCTTTCATTTACATGACGCCCTTCATTTTGAAGACTGAGCAGTTTAATGCAGCCATGTACCTGTGGGCAGTATGTGCTCCTGAGCTGCATGGTTTGAGAGCAAGATCAACATTTGATTTGTTAGACTGGGATTTCTTGAGGTTGAAGGGCTGGGAAGGGCAGATGTTACTACACTGTTTGGACATCTTGGTGTTTGGTGTGACAGTGTGTTAAGTCAGACCCATCATATTCCATCCCAGCATTAACAGACCCTCACTTTCCTTGGGAGTCTGAAGCTGTGGAATAGGCACTTAATCCACAAGATGGTTGTATTTCAGTCTGCTCGTAAGAGTTTCTGAGAGTGCATTCTTTCTAATCCCCACCCATATCTGACCTGTTCTAGCTCGTTTTTGAGAGCTGCACCCAGCTAGTCCTTAGCTTCCTGCAGAAGGTTTTCTGCCCATCTTTTCCTTTCTTTTGCTTGCTGAGCTCATTTGAACGGGGAGCCCACATATCAGTGAATGGGATTCCTGTATAAATTTGCCCCGTTTGCACAATTGGAATTGATTTAGAGCATCTCTTCTTTACAAAACCGAAAAGACATGAGCATGGTTAAATGTGCCTTTTTTCCTTCTCTTTGAAGTTTCAGACACACTTAGCAAATGTGATGTTTGCAGTCTCTGTTCCCCACCTGATGTGAAAAAATGCAAAGGTCCTTCCAGAAACATGGGTCAGACCAAGCTTTGTGGTGATGCCTCAAGCTGGATTGCAGGGATCTGGGCAGGTTTTGTTATCAACTTGAGTCTAATTAAGCCTAGAAAATACTTGCAATGTAGGTTTAACGAGTGTTGTTTTCTCTAAATTGAAATAATTCGATCTGTGAATCAAAGAGCCTCTGTGCCCCACCCCCTGCTGCTGATGACAGCCTCTTCCCACATTTCTTCCTTGGTAGCATTGTTTCCATTGTTTCCAGCTCCAGTAGGTTTCAGTTACTGATCAGTGTAATTGCAATAACACACCAATAATAAAAGAGGAATTTAAGCTTCCTTTTTTTGTAGTTGAAGGCTCTTCTCCTATGAAAGCTTGAAATCTTAATAGCAGTCACACAGGCAACATCCCGCACCTGTCAAACGTTTGCAAAAGTGGACGGTTGTACTTTAGTATGATAAAGGACTGGATTTTGGGAACTTGGAAACAGCCCAATCCTATCAGGCGGCAATGGTACAGCTAATATTAGAATGGGTGACTAGGGACAGCTTAACATTTTAGTGGATGCCAAGGAAGCCTTCAGCTGGAATGCATTGAAAGTTGTTTGTTGTATAACACGAGTTGCTGGAGTCAGAGTAATTCGAGTTGCCTTTGGTCTGGTGGAAAACTACAGCTGTGATCAATGAGTTAATTTTTTCCGTGTGTATGCGGCTTAGGTTTCCCTGTCGGATTTGCTCTTAGTGTTGTAGGCTCTGAATCCATAGAGGAGCGGCTGTGAACCAGTCGTTTGTCTTCATGTGCCATCGCAGGAGCAGCCCTGCGCTGGGAAAGGGTTTAATGGAACATCTTGAAGTGCGGAGGGGTGTAGGACTGAGCTGTAGCCTTGTATATAAGAAAGCCACCGGTGCTCTTCCTGCCTGAACGCTTCCTGCAGAAGAGGGGGTGGGTTAGTTAATGTGAATTTAAACAAACAAAAAAATTAAAATACTGAAGAGCAAAATATTCCCCCGTGGTCTGGGAGGGCCTGGGGGGTGCAGCCCCCGCCGCTGGCCCGGAGGTTGGGCTGTCCCCTCCCCTCTCGGCCGGTCCGGGTGGGGTCCGGGGGTCCCACAGGCTCCCGGAGGGTCCCGGGGCTGCGACGTGCGGCGGGCACCCACCTCTGCACTATGAAACGGTCTCTTGTATTGGTCGGCTGCCCGCGGGTGCTGCTGTAACGGCAAGCGCCATTGGCCGGCGCCGCCTCCCATGCGCAGCGCGGCGCGGGCAGTGCCCCCGTGCCTGCAATGGCCGCCGGCGCCGCTTCGCGCCCGCCCGAGCGGGCCTCAGGCTCCTGGCTGATTCTATTTCTCTTTTTCCTGCAGGTTGCTGAAAAGTGCCTTTCCTGAAGCCACCGCTGCTTGGATTTCTGTCTAGGGCTGCCTCTCTCTGCCCCTCGCGCCCCTCTCTGTTTAATTCGGCGTTGCTTGCGGTCCGTGCCCTGACGGCGGCTCCTCCAGCCTTGCCCCTTTTTTTTTTTTTTTTTTTCCTCCCCATTTACACGCAGTTTGCTCAGCCATTTTATTTTTTTCCTTCCCCCGACTATGTAGCAAATATTTAAAAGAAAAGAAAGAGGAGAAAAAAAAAATCAGACATCCTTTTGCCTGTTTTGATGCTCGTGAACCGTAATTTTTAGAAGCAAGAAATAGAAGGTAAAAAAACCCACAAACCCGAAGTTTTCTCCCCAAGGACCGAGACCGTTCCACAAACTGAAGTGCTGCCAGCAGCATATGCTTTTTGCAAGAATAATTGAAACCATTAACTGGAGAGCACAGAATTCTTTTGAAAGTCTGCCAGTTATTTGCAAGTAACTTTGGCAGTGGCACAAAATATAACACTTGTATTTTAACTTCTACAATTGCACTTTTAGGAGCTGGCCTCTAATTTGATTTTCAGTTGTTCTGATAAGATTTCTATTTTATGATTGGCTTTATGTTTAATTCTTGTTTAAAGAAACACAATTTGACTTAAATGAAAACCTAAGTGCTGATGAATAGGAGTTCTACCAAAGCAACAAGTTCGTTATTTCTTCACGTTTAACTTGAATTCACTTTTTTACCCTTTTTTTAAAAAAAAAGAAGAAAAAAGAAGATCAGCAGTAAATATTACCCTGAGGAAGGGTGCGATTGCTTGCATTTTAATTTTTGTTTTTTAATATGGCTGTAAACGTTTCCCTGGTTCGCGATACAAAATGGCTGACATTAGAAGTGTGTCGAGAGTTTCAGAGAGGGACTTGTTCTCGGTCTGATGCAGAGTGCAAGTTCGCCCATCCATCACGGAGTTGCCATGTGGAAAATGGTCGAGTTATTGCCTGCTTTGACTCCCTAAAGGTGAGGACTGTAACACGTGCATTACCTAAGCTTCCTTGCTTTTCCTTCCCTTCCTAGTGGCTCGGTTTGCAAGGGTGTGGGTTGTGCAGAACAGCTGTTTATTGCTCTGTGTCTGCAGGGAGGATGCTGCTGGTGTGGGATGCAGCTCCTGAAATCTAGGCTGAGTGACATTGGGTGCGATTTGCATGGAGTGCCAGGCATTGCAGGGAGAGAGGATTTTACCCAGGGCATTTTTCAGTGGTAGCTCAGGTCTGATATAGCTGTCCCTGAAACAGAGAACACAGGTTGTGGGTAGCAAATGAAATAAGAAGAGTAGAGAGAACTGAAACCCAGTGTTTGAGTGTCCAGATCACATCAGCTGTGCATTTGGTGCAGGGATCTGAAATGTGCTTTTAATGAGCAGAAATGAAAGCAGCATTTTAAGATAATGAATCAGCTTTACATGTATTTCCTGAAGACAAAAAAGTACTCTAACGCTGTCCTGTAGATGAGGGCCAGCCAAAATATTTGGAGAACAACATTTCCAGAAATGGCCATTGGGAAAGTGCTTTCTGCGAGGAACACAAACTTGATGGCTCTGCCAGGCCTGTTGGAGCAATGGCTGAGCCTTGTGGTTGGTGCGAATCCTTGCAGAGTCGATTTTGGAGGCAGTAAATGGCTCTTGGTTGCTTGTCCCTGCTGGAGCTCCAGGGGTTTCTTTCAAAAATACTAAAGACCTGGATTGTGAGTCAGGATGAGGAGTGGGGGGGCTCACAGGAGGGGAATGTGGGTATCTCTTTCTGGCCTCGCTTCACCATGGTTCTTGGGAAAGGAACATCCACTTTTTTTTTCTTTTTCCCTCATAAGTATTTTTAGTCTGAGACCATATGGGTAACTGGTAGCAAATGAGAATTTTTGAGGTTGTGTTTAATGTTTTGACCAGAGTAATTAACCTGTTAAAATTTCTAGAAAGAGTCTGGAAAATTTTACAGTCTTAGAAGTTTTCTCTTGAACTTCAACTGTTGCTTGAAAAGATTTGGATTTATTTTTATGAGCATAATGAATTACAGAACTGGTAGATTTATATATGCAGAGATTCAGACCAGGACTGGATCTGGACTAACACTAGATTACCCATTTTGTTCCTGTTAGTGGCTTCTTCAAGTTTTCACTTCTGTTCTCTTTTTCCGAGAAGCTCAAGTTTTCTGCTTGCATTCGGTTTTCTCTTTTTAACCTGATTATATGCAATGACTCTCTTAGTTATACAGTGACTTTCAAATGTACATTTACATTGCTGGTTTGCTGACAGTGGGAGACAAACACTTTTTTTATTGAAGAGGAAAAAAAATCTTGTTCTTTATGCCCTTGAAATTTCTGAATTGTAGCTAGTGGCAATGCAGATACTTTTAATGAGGAGATTAATATGTTCATATTTTATAGTGTTTATTTGTGAATGGAAAGAAGGGCTGTCATGCTATGGAGGGTAGTTTTGTGCCCCTTGCTGGTGTTTGCATCATCTTGGGGAAGTGTCTCTGTGCAGCCACCCAACTTGGCTGGGCTCTGAGCTGCGCTGTCACCTGGTGTGTGACATTTCCCCACGTGTGCTGTTGGCAGTGCAGTTCCTGCAGCACGCCCAGGCTCTCTGTGCCAGCCCCTCTCTGCACAGCTGGGGCTGGGAGGACGTGCAGGACCAAGTCCATGGGCAGCTGGGGTTCAAATCCCACCCACTGGTATGAGCAACCACTTCTCCCACTTCAGCAGTGGGGATGGGATGGGGAACACCATGCTAAGAAAACAGAAAAAACCACAGTGGAAGGAGTAGGGTGTGATCTTCTACAGCTCGGAGTGTTTCCGGTGTAACTGGCTGTTGAATAATGTTCTTGTTGCAGTTTCCTCTTGACACAGTAGCAGATGCCCAGTTTGTGCTGGTTACATGGCCTGAATTTTCCAGGGTACAGGTTTTTTGGACTTAGGAAAGCCTCACGGAGGGCTGACAACTCTGTCTTTGGGAAGTACTCGAGGAGAGGTCCAACTGTGCAGAGCACTTGGCCGAGGGTTGGTGATGCACCCCTCTTTGCAGACAAGAAAGTGGGTCTTGGAGCACTTTCTTCAGACCCACAGATCCAGCAGCTCTCAGTGGACAGCACCCTGTTTCCCTATGCCATGGAGGGCCTCGGTCCCCATCCCTGCAGCCTGAGTGTGTGTGTGCCTAACGCTATGCATTTCCCAGTGGTGGTAACCCCCCTAGGGACTAAACCCTCAAACAATGGTCGTTCTGTTCCTGGGCCAGAGCTGGACTTGCAAAGCCCTGTTTGCAGTAGTCTTAGGGGCTCATGGCTGTAAGGGTAGCCACCCTCACCGGTGACCAGAGAGATGTTACATTCTCAGACCTGTTAAGAGGCTTTTCATGGCCATCCTGTGGACGTCTTTGTGCCCAACAGCTGTGGAACACTGACCCTCTCTCCTGCCGAGGGCTCAATAGCTGCTTAGTGCTCCCTTGTCTTTTCACGCCCTGCATTAGCAGAACATCCGTGTTGCTTTATTGGCGGCAGGATATAGGATGCTTGCGGCTAATAAGTTTTCCCGTTGTCTTGCAGCCGCCCAGGACTTCGTTCAGACGTTGCTTATCTGCATCCATTGTGTGCTGCTGTTGCTTGTTGTTTTTTTCTCACAGACCTCTTAATCTTGAACAATGCCCTCATACAGGAACTTCTGATAACCCAGCAAACAATGGTTTCACCTCACTGGTCAGGTCATGTGCAGCATCCATACACTTACTGCATCCTCCTTTTCCCCTTTTTTTTCTCAATCTCCTATAGCAGTTCTATGCCTGTTGCAGTGGAAAAAGCAGTAACGCTTCCAGAAGCAGTCAAACTGCGTCAGCGTGGGTTGTTTCACGGGTGACTGTGTGCTACCTGTAATCTTGTGAAGAACACACAGGACTCCTTGAAGATAATAGGGGCCCTTACTGATGCTCAGGTGGGGGTCACCAGAACATGCTCTGCAGGAACATTGTGTATTGTGCAATGCTTTGGTTGTGAAATATCTGGTCTTGATTAGGTTGAAAGTGCAGGGCTGGATCTTGCTGTCCTGAGCTGTGTTTCTTCGAAGGGGGAGTTTGCACGTTTGTAGGCAGCAGAAGGAACCTTTCTTAAGCAGATTGATATAAAACTTAAAAATAGTTCCTTGCAAGAAGCTATTTGAATCAGATGCCAAGAGAGCTCTCACTCTACTTGTGCATCCCTCCTTGTTATTCTGGAAGCAGTGTTCTCTGAATTAATTTGTTTGAATGGCAGGAGAGGCTGCACTGCTTGATTGCAGGGCAGTCCAGAGGCACGAGAGCCAGCTGTGCTGGGCCACCCTGCTTCCAGAAGTGACCATGATGGCTGCTGGTCAGTGGCCGGTGCTCTCTGGTACTTCCTAGGCAGGTCCTGTGGCACCTCAGAGACGTTCTGAGCAGAGGAGAGGAATGTCATGTCATCCCTGTAAACTCAGGTGGCCCTTGGGTTCGTTCATTGCTTCTCTCCCAGGCTCGGTGTGCACTGTCCCATGCAGAGCTAGTGTGTTTTGTAAGGATCAGAACATGGTTTGCTGGCTCATGGCAATTCCGACAGAGGTTTGTTTTGGCACTTTGGTGGGCTGCTCATCAAGTCATTAACTTTCCTATTCAGGCTGGATCAGGAGGGCAGGATATGAGCTTGTCTGACTCTTAGTTCCTGGCCAGCAAGTCATTGGTTGTGTTTTCAGTTTCTGATGTTGTCAGGAAGGAAAAAAAGCATCATCTTTTGTCACTAATGGAGCAGAGAGCTGAGAGATGGGGCATTAGGAGATGGTGACATATTATATAAAAATATGTAGGTAATGTACATCAGGTGTTCACAGAGGCTTTGATTTATACTGCTCACAGTTTGGGTATCTGCACTGAGGACTTGTGATTTAAAAAAAAATTATGAATGCAGCTTTGTAAGGTGTGGGCTGGTTTTTTTTGCTGTTTAAGGGTTTTAACATTTTCTTTATGAATGTTTATGCCAATTGAAGCTTCAAAGAGCATTTTGAGATGGAAAATAGTGGGGTGAAAAATTTCAGTAATATGAATTTTGACTCTGGGAGGTCTAATGTAAAAAACATTGTTAAACTATTGCATGTTTCAAAGCAGTACTCTATAAAAAAGGTGAAAATTTTCTGTGAACAGGCATAAAAAGGAGTTATATGTAGTTTTGTATAAATTGTCTATTTTCTGAAAGAAGTGTTATTCTTTGGTAATAATATTCAAAGTCCCACGCCAATCTAAAAAGTTCACACTGCTTGGGCAATAGATGTACTGTATGATCTTGAAACTGATGTACCTGAGGCCATTCCTCACAGTTTTCATGCTAATTTGTACCTGGTTTATGCTGACTTGACTAGAATTATTTCTGACTGTTACTGGTTGGCAATCAAATCTATTTTTTAAAAATTTAAATAAACTCCAAACTAGGAAACAGCTGAAAACACCCACTAAACTTAGCATATGGTTACACTTTTAGAGAGGAAGAAGAAAGCAAACAAAGCCATAGTGATATTTTTGGAGATATTCTGACTGCATGTCTCAGCTCAGTGTAATGGAGATGGAAATATTCCACACAAACAGTGTTAGGCCAAGTCACCTGTGTAACAAACATCCACTTTTCCTTGGTCATTAAGCCACTTATCTGTGTGGCAACAGTAGATTTGCAGCAGCTTTCTGTCCACTCTGGATGCTCATATGTCTTATGGCATGTCATAAGTGCTTTTTAGAACTACCAAATCAAACAACTTGAAGTGGGGGAAAATGTATTTAGACTCAATTTTATTTGTAAAAAACTGTTAATACTGTATTTCTCTGTCTTCTCTGTTAATTTCTATATTTTTCTTTGTATTTCTCTCTGAAGTAAATTGGTATTTCAAGAAGAAAAGAGAGCTTGTGGGGGAAAAATAATTTAGGCCTGATCCCTTCTTGTCTATAGATTACAAGCTCCATGTTTTCACAGCTGAATTTAATTGGCACACATGCTGTCTATACTCTCTGTAGTGTCTTCAAAAGTTTTTGGCACATCTGTGGGATAGAGAGCACTGATGGAAAAGCTCACCTGGCACTGCATGTGGCTGAGCATCGCCTAGGCCTGCCCCGGTGTCTGGACTGCAGATGCTCTCTGTGGGGTCAAGGCTGGTTACTTGAAGATCATGTGTGACCTCCCTAGCCATGTTCAGCTTTCCAGGGAAAGGATACACCTTGTTTCTTTAATCTGCCTAGCTGATCTTTCTGTGCAACAGAGGTCTGTGCACAGCGTGTTTGATTTGTTTAGTGTTATCCAATGGTTTCTCTGATGGCCCAGTAGTCTCACTTCATTTATCTGTGACTTTTTGACAGCTGAACCATGACCGATGAGCACTGGTGGGTTTTGCAGTTATGGTTTAGAAGATTGCTGCTCTGAGCTGTCCCCTTGCTTCTATGCTGCAGGTTGCTGCCACTGTGGCAAGATTAGCAGGAGGACAGAGTGCCTTAGGCACTGAATACAAAGTCCAGCAGCTGGAATTCCCTTGGTCATGGCTCTCTGCAGAGCTGCTGGGTGATGAATGTGTGTAACTGGAAACAGGCTGGTGTTACCTGGTGACTGTGCTGCAAGGACAGCAGTAGACAGGGAGGGAGATGCAGGAAGATCTTATTCATTGCCAGCAATTTGCAAAGATGTAAGGCAAGAGTCCTTGACGGGAGTTCTTGTCTGTGCTCTAAAGCAAGCAGGTGATCTTTGAGGTGTGTTATGGAGGGCAAAGAGGTTGGCCTTGTCCTTATCTCTACTGTGTCTTTCTGTAGCTGAGCAGCCTCAGCAGGGAACACTACTCTGGCTTTTACATTTACAGACATGTGCTTTGTGAAACTTGGTGTTGTCCATGGTAATATGGCAAGAAAGGTGAGATGTCTGTAGATTTCCTGGTGCGTAGTCTAGTTCTGGTGCCACCCTGGAAGGATACTCTCTTCTCGGCTCATTGCTTGTACTCCTGCTGAGGGTGGATATTTGGTGACTGGGTATTTGCTGTGC
Organism: Lycocorax pyrrhopterus obiensis; assembly: GCA_014706295.1. Lineage (NCBI taxonomy): Eukaryota > Metazoa > Chordata > Aves > Passeriformes > Paradisaeidae > Lycocorax > Lycocorax pyrrhopterus. The sequence goes on from JACSVZ010000005.1 coordinate 20,189,922, forward strand.
AGTAGATGGAGACCTCGTGACCCCATGTTTCTCCTGAGGGCTTGCCCACACAGGAGCAGCAGATGCCTTTGCTGTTGCCTGTGTGTGAGTGCCAGTCTCATGCATGGTGTCTCTGGGACAGGTTCAAGAGGCTGGCAGAGGTGTAGGCACAGGCTGGCACGTTGGGAGGCACTCCCAGTGCAAGGAGCAAGCACAGGAACATCATCCTTGTCTGTCTTCTTGCAGCTGATTAATTTATTACAGCTTTTCCTTGGGCCTCAGACTTGTGTGCTTTTCCCCTTGTACGTGCTGGAAAGCAGAGCTGTGCCTGCAAACTGGTCCTGAGACCGCATTTTGGAGGCCAGCGTCTTCAGGGAGCTGAGCCAAACACATTCAGCAGTGGCGTCTTCAGGGAGGTGGGCCAAACACATTCAGCAGTGGCGTTTTGCTGCCAGCCTTGCCTCTCCTTTCCTCACCAGCCAGCCCTGGCAATGCAGGGCCTCTGCTCCTGTCTGCAGCTCATGTTGCCTCGTTCTTCTCCCTGTGGCGTGAGCAAACCACCCTCCTCAAAGGGTAAAGCCAGCAGCATTTACATTATTAATATTAGCCAAGAGTAACCTTGGGTTTCTGGTTGGGAAGATGATGGTAAAATGCTGACTACTGCTCACACTTGCCTAAAAAAGCAGGAGATAAATTCTTTTGGGATGTGGCTCTAAACCCTTCTGAGCTTCTGTGTGTACTTAAGCAGATATATTTTGAAACCTTTTATGGGCATATTGCAATGTTCCACTGGTTGTGGCATGCCACCTCCTGCTCCTGAAGCTTGCTTTCCCATTTTGGGGGCAAAGTCCTCCAGACCAAGATTCTGGTTCTGCAAAATACTTAAGCCTGATTTTAAGTGTTGTAGAATTCTTGCGAGCAGCAAAGAGCTCCTTGTGCTGGACTGAGCTGTTGCACCAAGTTTTGAGCGTGGGAAGTGGTCTTCTCAGCCAGTCTCTAAAGGGGAAGAGCTGCCCATGGTCGTTTCTTCTGCCACCTTTGGCTTTTGGGAGTTTCTTTGCATGCACACCTTGAGTTTGCAGCTGGGATCTGCAAGCACAAGCTCCGTGCCTGTGACCCAGCACAACTGCAGGGGGATACTCTGTGAGCCCCAGGGTCTTCCTCTGCACAGGGAGGAGGGAGATGAGGTGCTGGGCCCAGATAGCAAGTGTCTGTGCTTGCATTTACCCCTACCTGCTGTGAGTCAGAATTGGCCAAGGGAGCACAAAGGGTGGGTGTGTGTGTACAGTGAGCTCTGGTACCTCGTGTGGTGCCATGTTGCAAAATGTGGCACTGCCAAATTCTTCTAGGGAAGAAGTTCAAGCATTACATCTTCCAGCCCTGACGTGTAGCAGTAGCTAACACTGGGATTGAAATAGAAGCACCAAACCTACAAGTCTCTATGCCTGGACAGAGCCTGGGGCAAAGAGGATGCTTCGCTGTGATGTCCTGTCTTGCTGCAGTGCCGGTGAAGCTACCTAGGGACTTCTCATGCTCCTGATTACATTAGGCCAGCAAAACAAGCTGGGGGGAAGGTGGTGAAAGACACCTTCAAGGGGAGTGACTGAATGAGTTTGTGGAGTTGGTGGATTTCTTCAGCGGCATAGCATCAGTTTGATGTAATCCCTTAGCTGACAATAGCTTTCTGCCACTTGGTTCACCCTTCTGAAGGAGGGTGCAGTAACATGCTTTTATGTAATTGAGTTGTTTGAAAACTTTAAAACAAATATAAACAAGATGTGCCAGGCTTTTTGGAGAGCCCGTCATCTGACATCTCCCACAGAGCATTTCAATAAGTGGTTAGATTTCCAAGTGAGGAACTGAGCTCTTTGAAAATCTGCCCCTATAAATATGTTTTGCTGATATTAAAATAAATGCTTTGAAGACTTTGGGTGAATGTTGCCCCATACAGGCGCAGTTTTACTTCTGGCTTATTAATACTGTTTTATTGCTATTCATAAAACAGTAGGGATCCAGGCACTGACTGCCTTCCTCACCCCATATAGTCCTTATGCCGTGTCTGATGACGGTCTTTTGATTAGAGGAAAGGCCAAGGATTTGGAAAACCAGCTTTCAGAGCCTTGTGATGATGCAAACTGCTTCAAAGTGTTGTAATGTCGGTCTCTGTGCCTAATTGCACTTTTTGACCCCACAGGAGCAGTAAAAAAAAAGAAGTCTTTGAAGACTGAGTGTAGCTGAGCTGCTGTAGTAGCAGGACTCTGGGTGTTTTAGACAGGTGTCCTAACTGAGTAAGCCTTTCAAACCCTGGCTCCTTCCAAAGGAATATCTATCAAACGTGCTTAGTTCTGTGAGCTTACCAGCCTGTTAGGAAATCCCCCCTGTTCTGTAATGGCAGTGAAAATATCCAGCTAAATCGTAGCTAATGTATTAGGATAGTAAAATCTTTCTGCTGTCCACACAGTAGAAAGTACATGGCACAAAAGTAATGCTGATCTCTCGGGAGCCCTAGGCTTTACGTCTGGCTCTCTGAACATCTGGTTAGTGTTTGGCCTTGGTTTAGGATTTCAGTGACATGGTTACTCGGTGTCCCCACCGTCAGAGGAGCTGGATGCTGGAGTGAGGATTATTAACCACTAACTCTGTGGTTTTACCTCCTCTATCTGAAGCCAGCACCTGGGAATGGCTCAGTGCTGTTCTCTGCATGCTTCAGCTCCAAGCTGGAAAGCTGAGACTTGGAGGTGCCTTTCTGCAACATTTTGCTTAAAGCTGTGAGGAAGAATCATATTCCTGAGAGGGCACAATTGGCTTGCTGGGACATGAGCATACTCAAATAAAGCAATTCCCCAAGTTTGTAATGAAATGTTACGGCAGATGGCCCACTTACAGTGCGGGATATTATTAGAACCATGATCGGTGCTAATAAGGTCATTGGTGGTGGGGGAGGAGGTCAGTGACTGACCTTGTTTGGAAGGTGGCAGCCTGTGCTCTGGGAAGGAGTTTTCCTCTTACAGTAGTGGAATGTGAATGTTTAAAACAAGCTACTTTGTGTATTAATCTGGCTGCTCAGTAGAGAGAAAGACCCACCACCCAGTCCAGCTAACTGCTGTGCGGGTGCTGCTGGCCCCCACCCCTTGCTGAGGTAGGTGCACAGAGCACCATTAACAAGTGAGGCAAATTCTACTTGAATTAACAGTCCTGGGAATGGGAACCAGGAGCAGTTTAGCTGGTACTCCAGAATGGGTACGGTATCACAGTTCATTGCCCTGGTGAGTGGTCTCTGAGTTTTATCTTGCTTCTGACCATACTCTGCATTAACACAGCACTAACTTTTAGCTGTTCTCTTACACTGGTGTCAGAAAAAAACCCAAAACAACCACTACAGATAGGAGTGTTGGAATCCAGCTGAGTTGCATGAATGATGTCCACATCCCTGCCCAGCAGTACCCACACCAGGTTCTGACGGGGATTTAAGCCAGTAGCCTGAAACATGGTGCTTTAACTCTGTCTCATTACTTCTTCTTTGCCTTATCAACTCTGGGGTGCTGTGATCAGCTCTGGGTGAATAGTGGGAGGAGACAACTCTTAAACAGAGGGGTATTTGGGAAAGTGTGGAGTTTCTGGGGGTGCAGAGGTGGCCAGGGCAGCACCAACACGGTGGAGTTGCAGCCAGCGTGCCTGAGAACACGGCCATCATGACCGTGCTTCCCTAAGTCTCTGTTATCCGCAGGGGCATGGCTGGTGCTGGGAACAGTCACACGGAGATTAGGTCCTTAAAGAGCCCTGCTTCAACCGAGCAGAGTTTGAATACAAAACCTCAGCGTGTAATCCCAATGGTGTTGGCCAATCCCACTGATCTACGTTTCTTCCTCCTGCTGTCCATTTCTGAAGGATCAGAGCATGGGTAAGGCTTGTGGCCTTTATGTGCTGCTTGATCCCAAATGGTCGGTTTGTGCAGTGTTGTGCTGCATGCAGTGCTTGGGCTCTGTTCCCACAGTCCCCTCCACATGATGCTCCAGATAACAAACCCAGGATGAGTTTGTCAGGAGAAAGAAGAGCCTCATGGGGTTGGACATTTCAGCCCATGCAGTAGCACTTTAGTGCTCAGGGTGGTGGGAAGTTGAAAGCCAGACATATATAGATGAGCCTTTAAGGAGGGCTTTGCCATACCATCCAGGTATGGCAGAGATGATGGTGTTTTAGGTCAGCTGTAGGAAGGACAGCTCTTTCCTCCCTGTGAGGGAATCTTGTTTCATAAACCAGCAGACTTTCAAGACAGAGAGTTGTCTTTGGAGGGAATGTTGCTTCTTCCTAAACATTGTAGGGGAAGGTGTTAAAAGATGCTCCTGCTAATGCAGAAACCCTCCAAATCTTGCTCCAATGGTGCAAGACTTGCAGCCTTATTCTAATGCCCTGTTTCTTCTTTCTGCTCCATTTCCTCCTCCCCTCTGGGCCTATTTGTCTCCAAGCCCTCCTGCAGCTCCCCTGTCCTCTTTGTCCCTGTTGTGGTGTCTGCAGGGACTGTACAAGGCAGCCCAGGAAGTCTCTTGCTCTCCTCTCCTGTTTCTTCAGCAGTCATTTTTATTTCTCAGTGCATCTGGTGCCCTTGCAGATAAAGAGGTAATCACGGTTACCTCCCCTGGAGACTTTGACTCCCTGCTGTGTCAATCCTGTTGCCTGTAAAACCTCGGTGATGCGCTGCAGGGTAGGAGCTGGAGCAAGGCAGGCTGAGTGACTCCGGTGCTTGGAGCTGGAAAGCCATCAAGGTTGGTAAAAGCAAGACAGGGATGTCTGAGTCCTTCTCTGAGCTGCAAGGGATGACCTCGAGGGAAGGAGGTGACTCTGGGGAGGAGCAGTGCAGCTCCCCAAGCCACTTTCCCATAGGACTGGGGAGCTCAGGGATGTGGCAGGGACCCCAGCTACCCATCACTGCCAGCTCTGTCAGCATCTGCTGGCTGGCATGTCACAGCAGGGTGCGGATTACCCCCACACAGCCCAGGTCATGCTTGTCACCAAAGCCCACTCAGACTGCTCTTTGCCATCCTTCGGAGAGTTGGGGGTGGGGGGAATCCTTTGGGGGGTGAGAGACAAATGGGCAGGATCACTTTTAGCTAGCAATGCAGAGGTGGGATGGGCAGGCTGCCGGGAGGCAGGAGCTTGGGAGGCATCAAGGGCATCACAGCTGCAGCAGCCCAGCACAGAGCAACTGGAATGCAGTCTGGGTGTTGCTGAGGCTTCCCATAGCTGCCTGGGGTTTTTCTACCAAGTCTGGTGTATTTAGACTGAAAACTCTTCAGGCTGGGACTGTCTCATTTTGTGTTTGGGTAGTAATTGGACCAGGAACCTGAGCTGTAGCATTGATGAGTATTTGTATTCCCACAGCCAGAAATCCCCTCCTGCGGCCTTGTGCGATAAAGCACAGATTGAATTAAGAGGATTTTCATTGTTGTTTTGTGTTTCTCTGCATGGGTTTTTGAAGAGTCCCCAGTAATATAAAATCTTTAGAAGTCTTTACTTGGAATAGAGCTCACATTAGGTAGGACAAAAACACTACTGAAAACTGGGGGTTTTTTTCTGTTTTGATTGTGCTAATTCTTAGAGAATGAGTGTAAGCATCCTTTTGGTGCTTAGCCCAGTCAGGAGAAAAGTGTTAGCACTTTTTTTACTTTGTCCTTCTTGGCCTGTATCAGAGGCATTTGAAGAAAAGTTTGTGCAGGGATTTCTGCTGGAGTCCTATCAGAAGTCCATCTATCTTGGTTTAAAACAGTTAGAGCATTTTTCCAGCAAGTGTTGGAGCGTTTGCTTTTGTAGGCACTGGTCCTGCTGCATTCCAGACTTGCTAATGACCCTGGAGCTTCTTTGCAGCTACTCCTCTCACGTGGTGGAGAGACTGCAGATGTCCTCAAGAGAGGTCACTCTTCCTTGCAGAAAAAATCCCTCCGATCCCTCCTATCCCCATCTATATGGGCCCATCCCACCTATAAGCAAATGAACGTTTGCATTCCAGCTGACTCATCCCGACTGTGCCCGGTGAGGGCAGTGAAAGGTGTTTTTCGTGCTGCCCTTTTAGGAACGGAATTGTGCTGCATCTGAAGGTATCTTTTGTCAGTAGCAAAAGCAAAATACTTGAGGTCAGGTGTCTGCTGCCTAAGGAAGTCGTGTTGTTTAAAATTGCTTTTTAATAGAAAACAGCCTTCAAAAGGTAACCCTTGCATTCCTCTTCTCAGGCAGTCTGTACTGCACTGGTGAACGGGACAAGGATAAGCAGCTCAGGGCAGGAGTTCGGAAAGCAGAGCAGCAATACAGAAAAACCCCATGGTAATTTGATCAATTTGCTTTTATGCATCAAGTCTGAATAAGCAAGCACATCCACATGAACATGCTTTAGTTGCTTCTGCCTCCCCCAGCTTTTCTCTTGTGCTCTCAAACTTAAATAAGCTAATCTAGCGGTTATTAAGAACATGAACTCCAAAACACCAAGCAAATGAAAGGAAAGCCCTGATCAGTTCCGTTCTTGTTGGTCAGCTGGGACAGACACACATCTATGCACACGCAGGACACATTCTTTTCTTAGCTGTTCTGGCACTTTATACCAGTGCTGCTCAGAGGAGAATTTAGGTCAGCCCAAAAGTTGCATCCTGCAGGAGTAAGTAGATACATCCACCTAACTAGGCATGCAGCCTTTTCAGTGTCCTGTCTTACAGCTCTTGTTACAGCAAAGGGAACAGATCTCATCAGTGGCTACGTGGAATTAACCTCTCAGCAGCTGAAATAATGGTTTCTACAAAATGCATTATCAGTTAATCCCCATTCCTGGCATCACATGGAGAAAGCAGACACCACTCTTGCTAGGTTTTGGGGTCTTTGAGCTGTACATCAGTGTAGAGACCTAGAGACCCTGAATTTTGGCTATCTAGGTCAGCATGGAATGCAGGGTGAGCAGAAAGCCTCCTTGAGCAGTCTGGTTTCCAGTGTCTATGTTGGCTTACTGTTCCTGGGAAGGGTTTGTTACTTGAGTGTGCTCAGTTAGGGACAAGAGCATGGATCTGCTTTGGCTGCATGTGGTTGGGAGTGTGAATCTGCACAGACCCTCATGAGCCTGCATAACAGACTGTGGGAACAGGGATCTATGAGGGCTGTTGTAATTAGAACAGGTAGAAGTTTTGCTCTGGCCAAGGTTGTTGTAATAAATCCATTGTATATTAACAGGTTTTCAGATGCTGGAGCAGAGTTGGGCATTGTGTTCATTAGAGCTGGCTGCCTGTGTGGCACTTGTGCCTAGTGCATGTGAACTGCACCTAAATATGTCTCCCTAATTGCAGTTTTATCCCAGAATGGTTATTGCCGAATTCTCCTTTTGCCCATAGAGATGTCAGTGTATTATCTTGGACATTGTGAGCCCATCATGTTTACCTCCATGGAAAAAGGTTGTTGCCACCGCAGCTTGCTATGCTTCTCCATGGGTTCAGTTCCTAACATTTACACTGCTTTAACCTCCCTTTTACTTGAGATGGTAGCAAATATTGGCCACATATCTGCTTTCTAGTGCCGGGTGCTGCTTAAAGAGCACTTCTGAAGGTGTGTTTTAAGAGAAAAATCCCCTCTGTGACTTAAATGTGCATATGTTACTGGCTCACTAAATAGATCAGTCTGCAAAAGCTGACCGAGGTGGAATATTTGCCTAGGGCAAGGCAAGCTTTCTTTTTATTTTTGCTTGGTTTTTTTCTTTCTTCCTTTCTCTTTAAGCCTTGCTGCCTCCTAGATGGAGGGCTGTGATTCAATGTCACTTGGACTGAATGTCCTCTTTGGAAGCCAAGGCCCGTGTGAGATGTGTGGTCCTTGCCTGCTGTGCCTAGCAGGCTGCAGAAGCTCTCTTGAAGGTACTTTTTGTATCTGCACCTTTAATCCTTTGACCAACAGCAAGTTCATTATACTGTGGGCATGAAATATGAGGCCTGGCATGCACCAGAAAGCTTTGGGGTCCTTGCTTGGAGATGAGCGAGAGTGTGTGGAGTTTGTGGCACACAATCAGCCCTTTTCTGGTAGCTTGGTAGCTTCTCGGCAAAGCTAGAGCAGAGGGGAAAGGTGTTGCTGTGCACAAATATGCCTGGCATGTGCAGCTGAAACAGGAGCATGAGGGCAAAGCTTGGTCTTTGGTGAACTGAACTGTAGTCTGGAAAAGTAGCTGGAGACATCAGTGGACCATCAGGGTGAGGAGCAAGGCAAGCTGGCTTTGCTGTCTGCTGTGGGGCAAATCCTAGCCAAGAGCAGAAAGGTGCCCTGTGCCTTGGAACATCAAAGCCCTGGCTCTGACAGATGTCAGGGAGCAAATCCTGCGGTGGCAACTGAGGCCATCACCCTCCTGTATCGCTGCATCTGCTGTTGCCCTGCAGTCACCTCCTTTGTTGGTTTAAGCTATTGCACAGAGGGACTGTCCTGTCATGTTCTGACACATCTTGGTGTTTCCACCTGAAGTGTGGAAAGCCGGACTGGCAGAGCCCAGCCACATCGTTCCCTGCTCAGGGTGCTACTGCATTACCCCCTGGCAGTCCCACAGTAAAGGCTGAGGCACATCGTGCACAGTTTTGGTTTTTTCCAGGCTGAATATTCTCCCTGGAAATTGTTAGTCCAGATGGAATTAATTTTTTTTAAAGTTTTTTCATTGTCTTTTGAAAACCAGGGATCTGTTTGTGCCCATTAAGCTGTTGCTTTCTGAGCAAAGCAACAACACAAAAATTGGGCTAATCCTCAGTTGGTAAATGGTTGTATTTTGCCAAGTTCTTAGAAAAACCCAACCAAACCTAGCCACCTCCATATCTTTTTATTTGCAATTTCATTTTGCTTTCCGAAACACAGTGGGAATGAGGTTTTCTCAGCATAACTTTGCCCTCTGCAGAACAGGAGGGAGGGTTTGGGTCAGATACTTAGTTATCAATCTCTCTTCTTCCCTATTTGCCTTTTCCCTTGTGTAAACTTGAGGCGTGAGGCTGCTGGAGATGGTCACATGTCCGATATTTGTATTCATGAACACAGTACTTTAACATTTATTCTCCTGGGCTTTAATGTACTTTGCTTGTTTCTGTCTACGTGTGGTCTGCCTGCTGCAATGGTAATATTCAACAGACACTGTAGGTAGAGGAGGGTCAGAAGCATCAACTTTCCATATGACCTTGACAGGTTCAGCTGGTGAAAGTTACAGAATTGGATTATGGGATTTACAACGAAAAGATGGTTTAAGGAACAAGAGAAACTGCACTTGCTATTTTCAAATGCTAGCCTGGTGTAATAGCAATCAGGAGGGACACAATTAAGGGAGACGGAAGGTAGAAGACATAAGTGAAGTTTAATTTTGTTTGTTTATCTGTGGGGTTTTGTGGTGTTTTTTTAATACAGTACTTGTGCAATATTGTTCCAGAGAGCTGGCATGGGCTTTTTTTTGTAATTTATTATAGAAGAAAAATCAATAACTTGCCAGTGTTTCTATCTTCTAGGTAGAATTGATTTTTTTTTTTTTACTTAGAAATAGTCCCACATTGAAGCCCACAGGCATATTAACATTGCTGGGTGTCACCTACTCCACATCCTACTCTGTACATGCAGTGATCCCAGGGGTAAACACGCTCTTAAATGTGCTCTCTTTACTGGGCACTAAATGCCTTCTTTTGTAATTGTTATCGATCAGTTCCTTCATCAGGTCTGTGGCCAGGCAGGTCTGTTAAGTCTTGTCTTGGAGAGAGCCTCTTTTTGATACTGTATTAAACAAGGCTATTTTATTGTGGTTGTAACATTCCTGAACCTAGGAGAGTAGTGGAATAACACTTGGAAGACATTAAAAATGCTCAGTTCAGAACTCTAAATGATGATACTTCTACTCTGTTTAAACCTCATTTCAAATATGTGGTGGTAACAGACTGATATGGTTCGCAAATGTAGCATAAACCAAAATGTATTGGTGGATACAAAAGAAAAGAGCTTGATGAAGTCTTTATTCCTGTCTTTTGTGGCATGAGATTGCTGTTATTGGAAGTAGTAATCTCTCAGAAAAATATGTCTTTCTTGTCTGTGGCTCTACAGCTCAGAAAATACACTTTGACCGTGCCATACTCTTTTAATATATATTTCTTGGACTCGGTAAACACTGTCCATTGCTTGGAGCAAGCTAAAATGTTCCACAAACCAAAAACATTAAAATCAATACACTTTTTTCGTTGAGCATAACAGAGTGTGCCATTGGCCTCAAAAAAGGCAGCTTGGCAGGGGAACAGAGCTGGAAAGTGTTGTCAAGATGTAAAAATATAATGAAGGAGCTACAGGGCTTTTCCCCAACAAAATAACTGCTCTCAGTTTTTAAGAACCTTCAAGTATAACAAACAGCTTGGAATGAAAATCCTGTATGAAAGCAGGAGGACAGCCATGACCTCTTTGTGCTGTCCTGGGGAAACTCACTGGAACATTGCTGTATTCAGCAATGTGCAAAACTTCACTCACAGCAGCTCTCAGTTCCCTAATTGCCAGGTGAATAAGGATTTGGGAATTTAGGCTAGTGCCTGTGGCTGCTTAGAGTCTATTGGAATACAGTAGTTGCATGTCCCCCCCCGTTCCTAATTAAAATATATTTTAAAATGTCAAGGTGATAGTACTTGTTTTAATACTTGAGCTCTGTGGTAACAAGCCATCATTTCTTTCTGGAGCTGGATTTGCCTGCCGAGGTCAGTGGTTTGAAGTGATTGGCAATGGCTGTGAGTGGCTGTCACCAGTTAAGGTGCTACCAAAAAGGGAGATGAGGATATAGAAACGCTGCTCTCTGCTTTGTTTTTGTCTCCTGCTCTGGTTTGAGCTGTGTAACAAAAACAAGCATGACAAGCATTTTGAGGCTGCAGATTTTAAGCGAGTCCTAGATAAGCATGTTTGAGTTCCAGCAGAGCACATCTGATCTTGCAAACCCCCCTGTCTAAATGCTTTGCACTTTTACACAGACTATTTGAAAGGACCAGCATGTGCAGTAGGGCTTGGCCACGCTGTGCGTCTGTTTGTTGTCAGCATTTGCAACTGATCACTCTCTTACCCTGGTGCGAGGGAAGCATTGTGATGTGCTCAGTGTACATTTTTAATATATTGGTGAAATTGTTGAGCTGCTAAACTGTTTGTGCCACGTGGTGGGAAGCGTGTCCCCTGCTTGGGCAGAGTGCTGCTGTCTCTTATATGCCTTTTGGTGGTGACCTGTCCAACTATGCAATAAGTAGATGACCAAAGCCCTATCAGCTTGGCCACGTGCCACAGGGGTTGGTCATCGTGTGTTGGTGGCAAGGGGCAGCTTTCCAGTCCTGTGATGGGAGAGAGCCTTCCAGCACAGCACATCCCCCTGAGCCAGTGGCACATAACACAGCCCCTACAGCCTAGTTTGTGTCTGTGGTAGAGGTTGGCTTTCACAGACAAAGGCTGGAATGACAAAGAGATGGAAGTGTTACAGGTCTTCAGCAGTGTTTGTTCAGCAGTCTCCTCAGCTGGCTGTTGGCAGCTTTTTTTCTGGACTTGAATATATTTTGCAAAAATGATGCTGACATTTTTTACCTTCTGTCCTTCTTTCCATCTTCCCTGCAAGGCAAAAACATCCCAGCAGAACAGTCACAGGGGGAGGCCGAAGAGCTGCATCAGTGTCTTAGAGCCAGGGATTGTTGTTTCTGCTTTCCATTCCTTGTGCATTTTTCTAACTCCCTGGACATACAGCTAGACCCTACCTGGACTGAAGTGGTTGTGTTCTGCTGACCTATTCTTTTAAAGTTGCAGAGGGATATAATGTTTTGGGTTTTCTAAGCTCAAACATTGGTTGGCTTTCCAAGGCTCTGCCCCACAGGTGTAGGGAGAGGAAAACTGTGTAGACTTTACAAAATGCACCAGGGGCAGACTGGGACTGTGCAAAATGTACCAGCCTCCCTTCAGTGGGGTGAACGCAGAGTGTCTGCTTGGTGTGTTCCGAGGGTTTTCAAGCTGCCTTGAAATGTGTCTTGTCTTCAAGCTGCCTTGCATGTGCCACTGAGCTTTGCTTTGAGCTCTCAGTTCAAAAGGACCCAAAACTCTTGTCGTAGCTGCCAAATGTCACCTGCTTTCATTTGGAATCATGCAAAACATCAAGGTTCACTCATTTCAGTCAAAATCAAGTCTAGGCTTGCTCAGAAAGGGCTTGACCTAACGTTCATTGAAGCCATGAAGTTCAGTTGCTGTTTTAGTGACAGGCTGCGGCTGCCTTGAGAGTGCTGGGAACGTTGGTAGCCCTGAGAGCTTGTGATAGCTATTCTGGTTTTTCCACTGAAGCTGTGTGGAAAGGCAGGTCTGACTCTTGTTCTCTGTACCCTGACAAAAGACGTGTCCCTGTTCACCTCAACAGCCCTGGGTCAGAGCTGACATGCTGCTGCTGCAGCTCAGAGCATCATTCAGAACAGCATAAAATCTGCAAACAATTCTTGAGTGACCACAGGGGAGCTGAGTTGGGCCAAAATAACACCTGGGGTGATTTTAGCAGTTTTCTTCTCATCTGTCTGCGCAGGCTCAGGGAGGTGACTCTTTGGACCCAGAGGTGGGAATTTCAAAGTTAGGCAAAACTCATCCTAGAGATGTAAAACTGTGGTTTGTGCTTTTTATGGGCTGTTTGAATTCTATTTCCAGCAAATTCTGTATTCATGACCTGTACTCTTTATTGGCTAGAACATGCATTTCACAGGCTCTGTATCATCCCTAGCTGGAAACTACCAGATTAACCTTAACTCTAGCATTTTTATTCACACACATTGGAATTGAAACTTTTGTATAGTAGGAAGTCTGTGTTGTTACCCTTGTCTTCGAGGCTGATTGCCATCTGGTAATACTAACTAGAAGATACATTTTGCTTTTTCTTTCCAGCTATGATCTATTCACAGCAGGATCCTCGCCATAACAGCAGTCTTTGGGCTCTCTGTAAATGGGTGTTACACCTGCGTTTGAAAAATGTCAGCAGCCAGCTGTGCTGTATTTTTTATTGCTGTTACAAGTAACTTTAGACCACCAGCTTCTTTGTACCCAATATTGTATAAGCAGGACTGCTGGCATAGGAGGAGTGCAGAGCACGGACTCTCCAGAATGCCAGCATCTGTCCCGAGAGGAGCAGAAAAAGCAGTAGAACTGGAAAGCCTTTGAGATGAGTTATTTCAGAGAGGGAGGATGGAGTGCTGGCATTAGGTTTGGGAGTCTTTGACACAGCACAAATCCACTTCCAAACAAGACGGGGAACAAAGCATAGAATAAACTTCGACGTGACTATCCACAACAGCTTGGAAAACTGAGTTCAGTGGCAGTCTGGAAGGATGTGCTTGGCACAACTGTTTGGTTTTGTTTTGTTCTGGTGGCTTGAATGATGGAATAGAGAGAGTATGCTTAACAGAGTATACTCTGAGGGTAGGGTGCTCTGAGCTGGGAGGAATTACAGATACTCTTTAGAGAACCAGATGTGGAGTTGCAGATAGTCTTGACAGGCTGGAAAAGTAATCCATAAAAAGGCGAGTGAGTTCAGTAAAAGCTGTATGAAATAACAGCATTGGACTGAATCAGCTGCCTCACACAGGGTGCAGCATAGCTGAGTCTGGAGTAGTTCTGGAAAAGGCTTGTTGAGAGTGATGTTGTTAGTAGGAAAGAAAATGCCATGCAGAGATGTAAAAACAGCAGTGTCATCTGCAGGACATGTGAAAAAATCTGTGTACCTGCACAGCACTGGTCAGGGGTTAGGTGGAGCACCCCATGCAGGTAGCCACAGCAGCAGGGACTGGGGAAGTAGCCTAAGGAAAAGCTTGGAAACTGTGCTGGGAGAGCTGAAAGAGGATGGTTTGCATAGTCTAGAGCTGAGAATTTTAAGGAAGGGGGTAGATCTGACCACAGCCTTTAAGTATGGGCCCTTCCTCAAGGAGGAAGGGAATAATTCCTCTTCTGGCCTAAACCAGAAGTTTTAGGTTTCTGTTGCAAGTGGAGCAAAACTGCAGTTGAAAATCAGCTGTGAGGAGACTGATGTGTTGGAGTCCCATGTCTGGGAAATACACGAGTAATGAGTACAAAGAAAATAGGTGATCTGTGTGGGCAATGGGGAGATGTATCACTTCACTACCTTCTTCTAGACCTGCTTTTTAGGATGCTTGTAGGTGGGCTAACAGCCTTCCATGAGAACATATTCAAGCAGTGTTTTGTACATAATTACGCTTTAAAACTTCTCTGTAGAAGTGAGCTGCTCCGACACTACTAGGAGGAAAGCATTGCTCTTAAGCAGAAGTTACCTGATGTATTGGGCCAGGGTCAATGTTCCAGGGAGGTTGCAAGGTTGCAGTTCTTACTGACTCAGTTGGCAGCATAATTTCTGAAATTTCATTAGCCTGTAGAAAGGACTTGCAGATAAGGTGTGTTCACAGCTGGCTTTGAACTGCAGCGAGTGACAGCTGGGCTGCGTGAATACCTGAGAGGTAACACTCACTAATGATTGGACTGACTTGTCAGATCCAGTCTCCTTTGTTTTCTTGTTGAAAACACGCTATTTCCATGCTATCTGATGTTTGCCAGAGGAAGGTGTTTGATCCAGCAGTGAGCTGGACAGCTATCTCCCTTCTTCCAACACAGCTCTGTACGAGTGTGGAAAGAGGAGTGTGGTGCAGCATTGGAAGTGGCTGGATGAACCATGCAGTGCACTGGAGGTGGCAGGATGTGCCGCTCAATCCAGCGGGCATTCCACTTGCTCAGCCCTGGAGCAGGTTGCTTAGGGACAAACGGTTGTGGGCACAAAGCACTTGAATAGAGGTGGTGCATTGGTGGTTTGCTGTCCTGAGAGGGTAACTTTGAAGCTGCAAGTCCTTATAGGATCAGTGAAGGACTTAGAGCTTGGGCATTACCAGGTACCAAGTCTACCTCCCAAGACCTCTCTCTTCTTAGAGAGCAGATGGCAGCAGGGGTAGACCTGGAACAGCATATGCTGCTCAGTACATGTTCTTAGCTGTGCTTCATGGGCACAGGGATGCAACCCTGAGCTTCCCACTTTTTGCCTACCACTGTTGCAGGTCAATTCATGCTCTCTGGCAGTTCTGGAGCCTGCCCTGCAAATGTGGGGCAGACACCATGGTGGTTGAAGTTGTATTGTGTATGAGAAAGCCTTGCAAGGCTGTGGCAGGAGCGAGGATCCACGGCCAGGAGAGAGCCTCTGTGTGCATGTGGTGAGTGGGATGGAAAGCAGAGAGTGTTTCATGCCTCAGCACTGGAGCGACAGGCACTGAGTAAGCAGGGCCAGCACATCGCTGAATGTGCCTCCCCACTGAGTTCCTCTTGGGGAGGTAGAAATTTGCTGCTTCATGCAGAGAAAAGTTATGTCGACAAGCTGTGTTTTGGTGCCTGGTTTTGTGCAAAACACGGAAATCCTTTCCTGCCTGGTCTCGTTTCATTCTTTTTGCTGTCAGTCATTGCACATGTCATCAGTGTCTGTGGAAAAGACTGCACAGTCAGGGCACCAACCTTCTGCAGCCTCCAGTGTGTGAAAAGACACATTAGCTTGAAGATTTTCACATGAGAACTGCTGATGATTGATGGGACATAGTGTGCAGTCATTAAAAACAGAAGTGTGTGTCTGGAACCCCTCACTGGTGTCCGGGATTAAAGAGACTGTAACAAACTGCATTACTGGTGCACACTTGAGCAAGTGGTGGGGTTTGTGCTGGAAACCTTCACTTCAGCAGCCAGGGAGGAGAGAATTTGTGCAACATGCTTAGGGAAGGTTCATCCAGCCTGGTGGAGTACCCAGAATGCTCTTATTTGCATCCCTCTGAGCTAGGATGCAGATGACAAGGTGCAAACTTCACACAGCCAGGTATAATGCAGGTTTTTCTACTGGATTTCAGCGTGCTGCCGTCAGTGCTGCACTCCAAACAGCTGGCTTTGTTGCAGTGCAAGCACTGTCACGTTAGCTGGTGTCAGATGCCAGCCGTTTACAGTATACGCCATCACAGCATGACTTAAGTTGGCAACACAGAGTCAATCACATGCCAGCAGCCTACTGTACGGGTGGGGGAGTGTGTGGGAGGAAATGGGGAGAAGATACTCTTATAAAATCCTTTAATGATTTATTTTTAATATCCATTTTTCAAGCCTTGGAAAGTGCTTTTCCCTCCTGGCTGTAGTTGGCATAGAAGCTGATGAATATGGTCCTTCAGACTCCTTCCATTTTGCGAGGAGCCAGAAAATACAGCTATATTTAGCATGTTACCAAGGCCAGCAGCAGTCTGTTACTGGGTGGTGATTCCCTGGCTGCAGGCTTGTGTGCCACCTGGAACAGGGTGGGAATGCGCCTGTCCTGGAGTCAGTACTCAGGCTAAATTGACAGCAGCGAATTTCAAATTTTCAAATTTTACAAGAGGATGGCTGCACTGGTGCCAGTAGGCTCAATGTGCTGCTTTCCAGCACAGATCAGTCTCTGAGCACCAGGCCCCTTCCCAACATGTGCAGTGACCACTCCAGGTGCTGTGATGGTGCTTTTTGGTGCAACACTCGGCTTGGAGAATGTCTCAGTTGGTCTTCTGTGCACAGCCCTGGAACTGTCCTGTGCCCTATGCTGAGCTTTCGATATGCTGGAGCCACAGCTAGTCCCTGCAGGAAAACTGTGCCTTGTAGCATAAATATGCTCATCTAAAACTTGGGGGCCTGACTCCTGTTGCATTTTCTCACATTGTATTCCTAAGCCACACAGGTATAAAGTGGAGTTGTCCTTATTTATCCCCAGCCCGGTATCCACACAGCAGATTTGCTACCAGTTTCCTGTTGCTTTCCCTGCTGTGTTGCAGCTGGTACTGAGGAGTTAAAAATGCCAGTTCCTTTGTCCTTCTGGCAGCTTTTGTAGAGCTCAAATTGGACTTGAAGAGCATTTCTGGGAAGTACCAAGAACTGTGGGTGTTGTGATGGAAGGGTAGAAGAAAGGCTCACCCCTACCAGTGTTGGAGTTTAGAGGGTACTAGTGGTGCCCATCACTATAGAGTGAGACATCTTGAAAGTTGTTACATAGCAAGATGTCTGAACTGGGAACATTTTGTGTCACTCTGTCACATCATCAGTTCCTAAAATTCATCTGAGAGATGAAGAACTTGCTGTGGTGCTGGAGAGGGCAGCTCAACTCAGCTGTGGCTTCCAGTATGCCCTGCTGAAACACAGTGGTTGGTGGTGCTCAGGACCAAAATGTTGGTGAGGAGGAGTTAGACCAAAGGTATGGGTTTGAATCTGAGTGTAGCAGTGATTCATTTAGTCTTTTTTGAGTCCTCGAAGGCCTGACTGACAGCACTTCACAGCCTTTCCTCTGCAGCAGCATCTGCACAACTGTATCTCTTACAAATACGTGTCCTTGAAACCAGTAGTACTGTGTGGGCACTGGTTTCAGCTTACAGGCTCTGTCTGCAAGACTAAGGCCTTGTGCTGTATGGTGGTTTTTTATTGGTAGTAAAAATGTTCTGTTTGTAGAACCCCCTGTTGGAATTAAACAAACTGCTTTGAGAGGGAAAAAAAGTAGAACAAAGCTTCACACTAAGCTGGGGTTGCTGGTATCAATGATATTCACAATTTCAGTTGAAACAGCAAAGTCCTTCTCAAGTTGAAGTCGACTGTGTAAGTATTGTTTACAAAAAATAGTAGTTCTTTTTATCATCTTCTCCATTCCTACAGTGTAGAAACATCTACACAGATTTATTCCAAATTTGGTAGAAATAAGTGTTTTCCCAATCCAAAACACTTGTGCCAAGTTACAGTCAGGAGAAATTTCTAAGGCTGATGTGTAAGCCCGTGGAGGCTGGAGCTTAGAATCGAGCAGCTGCCTGGCCATAGACAGCCTGTGGTTCCATGGGGTCTGCTCCCAGTCAGCAGCAGCCCTGCAGAAGCTGTGGAGGTGGGACACTGCAGATGTGCTCTGAGGTGGAATCCTGGACTCTTGCTGGGTCCCAGGTGATGGGAAGGGCTGTAGAGAGGCCTGGTCCCATGCAGCCATGAGAAGGATGACCCAAACCTGCTTAGTGCTGATGAGTGTTCTCCTTGCACAATAATGTGGTTATTTCCTTTGTAGTGGCATTGGGTATCTGAGCACCAGCCAGCTGCGTTGTGCCATTTTACCCTCACTTCACACAGATGTGAGAAAGTGTCTGGTGACAAAGATTCATGTCCTCAGGGGCGGTGAGCAGTTAACTTACTGCTGGGGATCTGGGGCTGTTGGATTGTTGAGAAGCCAAAACAATAGCATTAAAAAACCTCTTTCTTTTTGAGTTGGGTTGTTGGGAGCCACTGGGCTCTTTCAGGAGCAGGGCAGAGTTTCATTCCACAAAGCCAGGCTGCTAAAGTTTGGAAGTGGGTTTTTTTCCTGTCCCACTGAGTTTAGCCCATCACTTCTTGCATTTAATTATTTGCCTTTTGTTTAACTCTGATCTCCTTGGAGCAGATAAGAGAGGAGCCTGTTCCCATGACACATGTCAAACAGCCCCTTTTAAGCTGTAGTCAAGCTCTGCAGCCCTCTCCCCAGTGAAGCTGTTGTCCCCACCAAGAAGGGTGGCAGAGAAAAGCTTGGAAATCTCAGGCTGCTCTACAGCGACCTGGCATGCTGGTGAGCCTGGCTGGGGATTCAAAACCAGCCTTTGCAGTGGGTCATGGTGTTGGCTTTTTGCAGTGGTACTTGGACTGTCCAGTGATTCCACCTGTATGTTTGCAAAAAAACCTTAAAGAATCCCCAGGAGAGTATCCTGGATGCATCAGGGGCTCATCCCAGGAGGTTCCCGCCTGAGCCTTGGGTGCAGTGGTATGTAACAGCTGTATCCTTGTGGACCTGGTTATGGGGTTACAGTTCTGCTGCGTGTGATCCTGCTAACAGGGGCAGGTACATGGGGTCATCTGATGTGCCCCTTTTGGAAAGCAAATTTAATTACACTGAGACCGAGAACTCTGTGCCCGGCCCTTGACAAGAGTGCCTGGGACAGGCTGGGTAGTGGATGGTCCTGTGCCTTTGCCGGCTGCAGGAACCATTATTAATTATCTGTCATGGAACAGCTATGTGGCTTCCAGGTCTGGCCTTATTTTAATAAGCTCAAAAGAATTTGTTCCTCAAAAAAGTCACCATTTTTGCATAAAAGTTTCATAAATAAGCATAAAGTTACATTAAGTATTTCATGTATTCTGTATGCCTTTTGTTTCTTGAGGAAGAAATTCAAAAAGAAAGGGGGGAAGAGAAACACCTTATTTTTCAAGAACTATTTCATCTTAATGACCACATTTGTTACTAGCTTTCTTATTCAGTGATGTGTTAATATTTGTCGTCTTCTGTCTACTTGCAAACACTATTAAAGTAAGGCACAGTTCATATGCTTTTTAAGTGATTATCTCAGTGGATTTGCAGGGATAACATCAGTGATCTCTTGCTTTTTAGGAGCCACTGGCATGGCCAGTGCTTATGTTTATTGCAGGGGGTGAGGAGTCAGTGATGCAACATGCATCACTTTTGAAAAATGAAAGCATGAAGGGGGAAAATTGCTTCAGTTCTTCCTCCTATGACTGCGTGTTCTCAGCACCTCAGGGTACCTGCATGTTGTGGATCAGAGGTGCTGCCTTGTAGAGCTGTCCTCTTAAAGTTTTATCCAGTGCAGCTGGGGAAGTGGTGGAGACAGTTTTGTTTCTTGCTGTCTGGTTGTCAGGGCCAGTTAAGTGGTCTGGTGTTGGGAAGGAGGGGAAAAGCAACCCACACAAGGAAACAGGGAATTTTTGTTGTTTCTGGAATTGTTGCCACTAGCTTCTGAAAGTATTGGTGTTTGCGTTAGATTGTTTGGTGTTTTTTCTTACAACAATCATTTTGATACCAGGAAGCCTGACTTTTTGGTTTAGCTTGATAGTATTCAGTTAGTGTTACTGCAGAAGAAGTTATGTTGCTCTTCTCTTCACCTACTATCTAAAAATCACAAAAGAGGCACAGTAGCTACCAAGCCACTTCCGCCTCGATGATTGTGTTGTTCCAGTAACCCAAACAATCCTTAATTAAATTTCTCTGGCTGCCCTGGGTGTTACATTCACTGAAATGCTGTTCCATTATGTTTTTTAGGGCCGGTGTACCCGAGAGAACTGCAAATATCTCCACCCTCCCCCACACTTAAAAACACAACTTGAAATAAATGGACGCAACAACCTGATCCAGCAGAAGACGGCCGCAGCCATGTTTGCTCAGCAGATGCAGTTCATGCTACCAGGCGCGCAGCTACAGCCAATTGTGAGTTACAGCCACGGATTCATCGGGTTCATACTGCTCCCTGTTCCTCCTGTTTGTTCACGGAGGCCCCAGCTCTGTGCCTGAGCTCAGGCCATTGTCTGTGTTGCCCAGAATTGGGCAGAATCTTCCAGAGGGGTGTCTGATGCTGCCTTTGCATCTCCTTGCAGGCTGTGTCTCTCTTTTCCTCTGATAACTGAGGAGCTGTGAGATTCAGGACTTCAAGTGGAAGGGTCTTACCACCAGGTGCTTATTTGACCAGTTGATTTATGTACATCCCAGAAGTTCTGAGTGGCTCAGTTCCAGTGGATCCTGTTTCAGATAGTTGTTTTACACTGAGATGATGCTGACTCCCTTGGACTAGATGTGTTGCACCATTGGACTAAAACTGGGGAAGATGAATCCTGTCTAGACTTTAATACTTTTTTATGTCTGGGAGTGAGACTCA
Organism: Lycocorax pyrrhopterus obiensis; assembly: GCA_014706295.1. Taxonomy (NCBI): domain Eukaryota; kingdom Metazoa; phylum Chordata; class Aves; order Passeriformes; family Paradisaeidae; genus Lycocorax; species Lycocorax pyrrhopterus. Next base: position 20,210,618 of record JACSVZ010000005.1, read on the forward strand.
TTTCACTGCAGTTGTCCCAGCAGAGAGTTATGCTAATGTCACAACCCTGTCATTTGTTTTTCACAGTAATGGTGATTTAGAGTAAGAGCAGGAAAGATATGCTCCTCTTCAGGTAGGAAGGGAAGCCTGTGGGAGACAGATGTTTGCAGAGCAGGTAGTTCAGAGAAGCCTTGACTGTCTGTCCCTGCTTTGGCTTGTCAGTTAAAGCAGGTTTCAGGCCGGAGAACCCTGTTATGCCAGAGAGAGGATGCCTTGTGTCTGCCGGTTGGTGTATCTGGGAGGGGATGATATTTGTCAGCTGAGTTTTAGTCTGTCATAATGTATATTTTAAGAACTGTCAGAGGTCTTGAAGCAGCTCTTCAATGCTGATGTGAGTAAGCTGCACTGAGAGTTAATTGGGAGTTGTCAGTTTAAAGTTGGGGCTGAGTATCTTTCCTGGAGCAATGTGCACTTAGTGTGCTGTAGTTGGGTGAGGCTCCTTGTGCTATGCCACACAGGAGGACTGGCCAGATTCCTTGGACAAGCTCTTCTAGCCTGAAGGTGTCAAGTCTGTGAACCAGCCTGAACTTGGCCTCCTGGTGTCCCACCTACAGTACCTGGCCTCTCTGCCCATGTGAATCACAGCATCTGTCACCCCAGCTTTGAAAATCTCAGGTGTTTCTGGTTTATTCTCACCAGAGAACAGTGGAGGATTCCTCCTCATTGGAGGCTCTTGTGATGTTTGGTGTAAGAGCTTGTCATGGAGCTGTTTCAGCAGGAGAAAGCTGCCCAGTGTCCCTTCATGACGGTGGTCTGCCACCAGACTGGGGCATTTCCCCAGTCCGGCATATTCCTCCTGTGTTTTGGGGGCTTTTCCATGTTTGCCATCACTCTGATCATCATGTGTGTCTGCTAGTAGCTTTATCTTGGCCCTGCCATATAAGCTAGGAAAACGCTGTTTATTCTTCCCATTGTGAAGATGGAAAGGTGAGAGAAAATTGGCCACAGAAAAGGTCTTTAGTTGTGCTGTGCCTTAGGCTCCTATCTGCTGTAGTCTTGCACCTCTGTTCTGTGGAGTTTGAAAGTATGTCTACATCAGAAGGAAATCCTGAATTCCCACAAAATAGTAGCACTGGTTTCCAAGCCCGGTACCAAAAGCAAACCCTTCCTGTTTGGAGTTTTCCTCTGTGGGGAATTCATGGTGGACACTCTTTGTCTGGCTATTCAAAGCATCTTTGGGATTTCCTCTTTGGAAAGTTCCCGTCTTCCCACTTTGCAATCTTGCGGGTCCAGTATACTCCTAAATTTTACTCCTGCCTTTTAAATTGCCTCTGAGTCTGAATGTGTTGGTTTTTCTGGTTAGTGCTCTCATTTCAGAGGCCACCTTATCTGATGAGAAAGGCCCCTGGTTTCTAAATTGTGCCATGAGGGAGACATGGGCAAAGAAGAAATAAAAATTTGTTCTGCAGTGACTGCTCCCTTCCTGCTTTCCCACACTTTACTCAGACTAAACAAGCTCTTGGTCTGATTCCTGCAGCCCAACTTGCTCCACACCAATTTCAGGACAAACAAGAGATTGCTCTTTCAACTGCCTTTGATTTCCCAAAGATGCTGTCAGTGGAAGCTGGCTTTGAGAATTTTTTTTCTCTCTAAATGAGAAGGGTGGGGCCTCCTTTCTGGCTACACATGAAATTCGTCAAAGCAGAAAGTATTGGATCAGATGCAACAGCAGAACAAACCCCATGTGATCAGAAAGCTGATCAACGGGGATGCCTGCTTAATTGGGATGCTTGCCAGAGACGAGATTTGAAACAGCATGCTTAATAGCTCCAAACAATAGCTGAATGCTTAGACATTTTAAAGTGCCGTTTCACCAGGAGTTAAAAAAAAAACAAACCACCACCAAAAAAAGCCCCACCAAATCCAAACCAAACCAGTGCTTGACATAGCAGCTTTTCACCAGGCTTCCTGAAATGGCCTTGAATGTGTCTATGAGCTGGGCTCTGGCATTGATAGGAAGAGCTACTTTGGTCAACGTTGTGTCTGATTTCTCAGATATGGTCACTTTACATCCTGTGTGTGCCAGTGCAAGACCACCCAAAAAGTGCTGCACCTTGGGCCTGGTCCCCACCCTCTCCATCCTGCTTTTATCCCTTTACAGCAGTGTGGGACAGACTTTCAGAGCTGACCATGGAGGTGCTTCAGCCCAGGGTCCAATTGATGTGGTGGAGCAGGGCACTGGTTTGCCCAGTGCTTCCCCATTAGTGCCTGAACAAACTGTTGATGGAGTACGGCAGTGGTGACACACCTGCCACCACTCCTGCCCTGCAGCTGCCTCTGCTGCTGCCTAGGGAAGCTGTTTCCTCTCTTTGTTTTCAAGCTCTTCATCTTTTCTTCCTGTCAAGGTCTTTGCAGACAGGACTATCTTGATAGTTCTGAGTCACCCTGTCACCCTGAAGACAGCCCAGACTTTAACCCAGCCCTTTGTCCCCTCCTGGGGCAGCAGGATCCTGCTGCCACTCCTTGATGCAGATGGAGGGGTTAAAGTAGAGGGTGAGCAACTTGCTTGGCCAGTGATGCTTGGAGCAAGTGCTGGAGCCGATTTCAATAGGTGCTTTGCACAGGCATTTGTTCCATGCAGCAAAAACCTGATTCATATCTTAGCCTCTAGTCAAAGGCGTGCTAGGAATGAATAAACATATGTACCCTGGCCCACCCAGGGGGTGGTATCTGCCAAGAAACAATGCTGTGGAGTGTTAACACCTGTCTTTTACACTACAGCAGCCCACAAATGAGAGATCCTTTGAACTAAGAGAGTGTCTTTGCAGCCTGGTTGGGGAAACAAGCATCTGTGGTGGTAGGTAGCTGGATGCTTTGGCCGGTTGGATTCACTCCAGCATGTTCAGCCTTCATGCTGGAGGGTGGTTTTGCAGCCAGCCAGCCCCATGCAGTTACATTGGAGGGGAACACAGGTTTTTGGGTTTTCTGACAGCATCAATAACGTTTTTAATATCAAGGTTTTCAGTCTTGTCAGTATGAGATCTTTATCTTCAGGTTCTATTACCAGACTGTAAGCTGCCATTGTTTATTGTGCGCTTTCCATATATAGCTGCTTAGTGGTGACTTGTCTCCCCTCCTTAAGGCTATCAACACCTCTGTATTTACAGTGGGCCTCTCATTTTCAGGCTTTCCCTTTTTTAGGGTCTGCGGTAACTCAGAATCAACACTTCCTGGCTGAAGTGCTCGTGTTTGACAAAACACCAACCACTTCTCTGCCTTCCACTTCACAACCACTCTGTGTTTCTTCTCTAGCTTTAGAACAATTTCTGCTAGGCAAATCAAATGCAACTTCTAGATTGTTAACAAAATCAGCTGTTCCAGGTTCTGTTGCCACCACTGGTGACAAATGTCCCTCCCTTGGACAGTGCCTTCTCTCTGCTCACACCCAACAGCTTCCATGCTTGAGGTCTATGAGGAGCTCAGAGCTGTCAAAGTCCTTGGCAGCCCTCCCCCTGAGATGTGTTCTGACAACAGGCATTTCAGCTTTTTTTAATTATTACTATTCTTACGAGCATTTTAATACTCAGTAAACCAGTCTTGTGAGCTGCTACCAGCCTGAACCCTTTGCTGCTGCACTGTAACCTGTTTCCTTCTGCACAGGAGTTACTGTGCAGTGTAGTGGTAGTGGTAGACACTGGTAGTGTCTCTGTGATTTATAAAAGTTAATTTGCAAGGAAACCTGTCTCTGTATTTCCTGAATTAGCAAGAGCTTTAAGGAGGACAGCAGGAGTAAGTGCTGATACTTTCAATGCCTCTGTTTTGCCCTAGAGCACACCAGCAATTAAGGTGAGAGTTTGGTTTTTTAGTGTACAGCTATAATATTGCTCTGTCATGTCTCCTGTCCTTCCCTTCCTCTTCCTCACACAGCTTTATATCAGGAACATGGTGCTATTTGGTCTGGGATATCCCTTGAGTCAGTTGGGGTCAGCTGTCCTCTGTCCCCTCTCAACTCCTTGTGCTGCTCTCCATAATCAACTCACTGGCTGGGTGGGGTGAGAGGCAGAAAAGCCCTTGACCCTGTGTAAGCACTGCTCAGAAATAACAAAAACATCCCTGAATTATGAGTGCTGTTTCCAGTACAAATCCAAACCACAGCCCCACACCAGCTACTGTGGAGAAGATTACCTGTATCCCAGCCAAAAGCAGCACAGCTGTCACAGGAGGTGGACAGGAGGCATGTTGAGGAGGGCAGTGCTGTTTGGAGTAAAAATTACATTTGGGTTCTGGCTGCAAGGCGAAAATTTGCTCAAATTCCCTGAGGACATGGGGGACCTGCACAGACATAGAGGAGAGAACTGGCTGGCAGCACCCCTATTACTGGTACTGATGCATGAGCCAGACTGGATTTTCCAATCCAAGACAGGCAGCTAGGTCTGGCGGTGACAACAGCCCATCTTTTCCCCTCATCAGCCACAATAAATACAGAGCTCCCTGGTACCAGCTCACAAAGGCGCAGTTTTCAGAGTGCTTCACACACTCCAGACTTAGAACCCCAGCTCTTGTATGTTTAATATGTTGAGCGTGGTCTGCTTGTTCCCTGGGTGCGCACCCGCTTGGCTGTGAGTGTCAGCCTCGGCCTGCGGGCAGGGTGTGGAGCACAACTGTCACTTCCAATCAGGGAAGCAGGCACATGGTGCAGGTGGGCAGAAGAAGCGGTTATGAGACCTTGGGAACACAGCAGCAGATGTCAGGGCACAGAAATGGTTGAACAAACAGCAGCAGCAATAAAAACTCATCCTGCTCTTACAAGCATCACTCTGCAGGTCTCCAGGGTTGAAAATGGATTGTACTACTCAGTTGTTCCTCATGCACATCTTTTCTCCACTCGCTTCAGCTTGGCTTTGGATGTATTAGCCCATGCTGATTGCTCCCAGTGAGAAGAGGGACTGCTTTTGAGGGAGATGGGGATTGTGTTTCAGGGAGCAGCTCCTGCTTCCACCTTTGTAGTAGCTTTGGTGAAGAGGCCGGTATATCATCTCTTAGTGAATGTTTCAGGTGAATTCACTCAGTGTGAGGTGTTGCAAGCCCCCAGCATTCCTGGTCTGCACAAATCCCTCCTTCTGCAGTGGGAGGAACATCTTCCCTTTGTCTCAGAAACCAGCGAGGTCCTTGGCCTGGCTGCTGGTTGTGTTTGAACCCAAGCAGGAGAAGCCTGCTTTAAAGGGTGTCCTGGAATTTTGGAGCAATGTTTTTGCCACACCTGCTCAGTCAGGATACTTCTGCTATATTAGGTGCCAAAAAACATAGGGTAGGTTTGCCCACACATTTGTGCAAGCCACATGTACTTCAACATTTGGGCTACTATGGGTGCATAAAACAAATGCTGACAAAATGTCAGGCCCTACCATAACCTGTGCAGACTGGCCAGGCTGGAGAAGCTCCTTAAAACAGCATTTATGGTGCAAATGGTGACGGAAGTTCAGCAGATAGCACTGTAATTACTGGTAGTCACACAGAAGAAAACAGTCTAATGGATGCTGCCTTCTCACTAAAGTGTTCAGGGAGTCACAGCTTTGAAAATCCTGAAGAGATGTTTTAGCAGCAAAAGGTATAAAATGTCTGGGAGCCACAGAGAATTGAAAGAGAGAAGAAAATTGTTTAATAAAGGGCTGTGGATTGGGGGATCTCTGGCTTTAGTGGCTGAAGTCTCCTGACAGCTGAAGCAGTGCTTGACTAAGGCTCACAAGAAGAAAAATTGGAAATCCCTCCCAGAGAGAGAATTATTTGGTTCTGCTACACTTCAAGCATCCAGCACCACTGATGCAGGAAGCTGTGTCTTCTCATTGAGGAGGAGAAAATGGGATATATTCTGTCAATGATTCCCTTTCCTATTGGCTCGGTCACTGACCTTAGGAAGGGGCATTGTTGAGCTAAAGCTGGGTTAGGACAGTTGGCTGGTGTACTGTGGGATAACTTCTTCCATATCACAATAAGCAAAGTATGAAAGTACCAGGATGAAGATGCTGTTGAGGAACACACTGTCCATATGTGGTTTCTTTTAGAAGTTCACAGGACTAGAAATACCAAAACAAAAGAAAGGAGGGAATGATGTGTGTGGCCAAAAAACTGCCCCAGGCCATTGTGTAAGCACACTTGTATTTATTGCCAAGTAGAGCCTGTAGCTCCCAAGGATGATATCATGGACACCTGCCAATGTGAGCAGCTTTAACTGGAACCCAGAACACAGTGGAACAGGTGACAGGAGGGAAAATAAAAATGGTTTCAAGTTTCAGGCTGCTTTCCCTGGGGGCTGCTCAAGCCCCTGCTACAGGAGCAAAAGTGCTGCCATGCATGCTTTCATTTTCAGCGGGGGCAGATGGAGTTTTTCATCAGCTGGAATTGGTTTAATTCCCAAGAATAGTTTGGATCTTGTACTTTAAAACCTCACAAACTCCCTGGCTGTAGGGGCTAGTCACAGACTTTAAACTGAGCATCTGCTTAGGAGCCTTGTGCTCACCTGCCTGCCAGCACAGCAGTTCCTTTTTCAGACAAGCACTGCTGGAGCAGCTCAGGTCAGGGAAGCACCTCTGGCCCCCTGCACTGAAGCTCTGCTGCACTCAGAGGACCTGCCTAACACAATGGTAGGGACCTGAAGTGGTCAAGATCTTTTTGGCCTGTTGTTCTGTCCCAAGGAGAACATGGCTCCGTGTAGCACAGGTGGGGTCTTGGACCTCGCACTAGTCCACCTGAGCCATCTCATCTGGTACACGCTGTCATTGCTGTTCCAAGCCCAAGACTCACCTGCTCTTGCTAAAGCCATGAGATTTGGCATGTTGTGACATTAATGAGTTTGGTGTCCTCTTGCTGCCATTCACGTAGAGCGCAGGCTTAGATCCTTCTGCAAAATGGCTTTTGCCTGGAGTGTGTTGGCACTCTGAAACCAACCCCAGATGTGCAGGATGCCTGACCACTGAGCATACTGCAGCAGAGATACCTCACCTGACTGAGGTAGGCCTTTGGCCTAACCTGAGGCACGCTGGCTGTGCTAACATGGAGCTCAGGGCAGGCTGATGGTGAATGCAGCAGTGCACCTAATGGGGTTACTTGCTTCCAGGTCCTGAAGCTGCAGTTTACCTTGGAGTCTCTCTACAGCATTGTGGTGAACGTTAAAGAAGCTGAGACATTTATTTGGGAATGAGAAGTCTGTTTCATTTGGGCCTGCCCTAATTGCTGGCATGAAATCCTTAATTGTGTCATTAAACTATAAAGATCATCAATATGCTTTGATCTGACAAATAAAGATGCCTTGTATTCAGGATGAGTCACAAATCTGTGAGTCAGGAGAAGCGAATGGGTCGCAAATAAATGGCAATAAATGAATAGATTGGAGAGCACAGCATTTTGATGTGGCTAATCAAATTGTCTAAAAGGATTGAAGTGTGATGCAAGGCTTTGATGGGTAATCCAAGACAGAGCTTTTTAACTAATACTTGTTTTTCCTCTTTCTATACACAGACAACGTTTCCTGTGACTCCATCACTTGCAACAAGCCCCACAATGGCTTTTAGTCCCTACCTGAGTCATGTTTCTCCTGGGATGGGCTTGGTTCCTGCAGAGCTTTTACCAAATACTCCTGTCCTGGTTTCCGGAAATCCTACTGTTACAGTACCAGGAGGCTCTGCTGGGCAGAAACTGATGCGTACGGATAAACTGGAGGTATTTGGACATCTGATACAATAGTGCTGACAGGGAAGAACAGGACATGTGGTCCCAACTGTTGCTGTCTGCTAAAATGACCTGATGCAGCACAGTACAGAGTTTAACTTGCAGCTTTCCTAATGCAGGGCTGCTGCTCTCTGCCAGAGCAGATGCTCTTGTGGGACCTTTTCCCAAATCCTTGGAAATCTGGGAAAACTTACTCTTCTGATATCAGTGGATATTAGAGCAGGGTTAGGATTGGGTTTTGTATGTGATCTTCCACGCTTAAAAAAAAAAATCCCAAAAAAACCGAGTAGATGGTCTGCCCTTACACTTCGTTGGGTGGGAGATGTTCTGGAGCTAGCAGACGTTTCCCTTTTCTAGAGCTGGGCTTATTGAGCTTTTACAGAAAGCTTTAAGCATTACACTGATGGGAGTGGTGAGTGTGGGGCTTTGGAAAGATATCTCTCCCTCCCCAGTTGGCTGGACATGCTGGGACTTAGTGGGAGAGGAGTAGTAAATGTCTTTCAAACCCTAAGCAGAGACTCTGCAGGAGATAAGGGCTGAGGACCTGAATTCAGAGGCCCCTGCAGGTGTAAATTATAACACAGGAAGATAGTGGAGAATTTCAAAACACATTTTTTTGTGTTATGTACTTTATCTTGCCTTGCTGATGTCTCGCCTTTCCCCACACTCAGTCTAATTGCACAATGGTACGTGAGCTACACCACTTGCTATATTATTCAACATCTTCTCTCAGTTCCTCAGACAAGAAACCTTGCAGACTTTTTGTGAAACCTTTTCCTCTGCCTCTGATGCTTCAGTGGTCATAACTTAAGAGGATTTGCAAGATCCTAGTACAACTAGTAATTTTGGCAACACCTTCAAACACATTGCTGTGTAATCAGATGTGCTGTCATGTAATGCCAGGTCAGGGTTTTATTGTGAAGGGCAGGGAGACTATTTATGTGAAAGAGGCACCTCCTATTTAAGAAAGAGTACTTGTTGCAAATAGCCAGCAGCATGTAACATTTAGAATTAAATGTCCTACCCAAGAGTGTGATCCACAACAAATGCATAATCCAGGTGAGACACAAATGGCAGAGTTATTAACGTTTAAGCTTTAGAGGCAGGGGAGGAATCCTGAGCTGCAAAAGCTTTGTCAAAGTGACATTGATTTTCTGGGGTTACTTTCCATTCTGCACAAATTCTGTACTTCACTTGCATTTGGTAATTGGCCTTATTAACGTTGTGGGTTTTTTCATCCCCTGAAACAGTTGTGAGTAGCACCAGTTGCCCCTCTGTCTCTTGATATATGTGTTACCCAAGATGAGCATGGATTTAGAATATACACATGGTTTAATGTGGCCAACTGAACTGATATTCTGTGTTGAAAATACTGAATGAAAAGTAACTTGATGTTCTGTTCAACAATGTGACTTTCTTTTAAGGTTTGTCGAGAGTTTCAGCGTGGAAATTGCACACGCGGTGAGAATGATTGCCGCTATGCTCACCCTATAGATATTGCAATGATAGACACAAATGAAAATACTGTTACAGTTTGCATGGATTACATCAAAGGTCGATGCTCTAGGGAGAAATGCAAGTACTTTCATCCCCCTGCACACCTGCAAGCCAAAATCAAGGCAGCTCAACACCAGGTGAATCAGACAGCTGCAGCTGCAATGGTAAGTAGAGCTCTTCTCAAGCTACATTTCCATTGCTAAGAGATTTCATGTGTCATTTGTGGAAGAGTAGAGAGCTTTGTAAATGGCTGACTTGAGAGCTGAGAGCATGTGCAAGATGCATCCCATCTCTTCATTCTGTCTCCATTCTCACCACAGCATGAAGCCCTCAGTGGCACAGTACATCTCACCATGTAGGGACATGGTGCCCAACCCTGTGATTTGCTGACATGACATTGTGATGTGACATGAATGCAAGTGCAGCAGCACCGAACACCTTCCCTGGCTGACTCATAGGGGTCAGTTCAGCTTCCTCAATACACAGTACATCCTTTTCAGGGAGATCCTGGCCTGTTCTCTGCAAAAAGCAGATGATATCAGTTGCTTGAGCTTAGCAAACTTGTGTCCAATACCTTTGCCAAGACTTAGTGAAATTACAAGACACAAACCAAGGGTGACTTCCTGACCTGTTTGATGCTTTGGACCTGGTAGAGATGGTCCCACCTGCATTTTAAGTTGAATTGTGACTACTTGTATCTACAGTTCTGAACATGAGTCAAGGAAGACTTACCAGGTGACTCCTAGTTTATATAAATGTTTGCCATTCTGTTGAGTTCGGTTTAATGGCACCTGTTTATTCCAGAGATGAGACAGCTGGGGAGGGAAGAAGAGGCCCAGGGGATCTTACACATGTGCATAAGTTCCTGATGTGGGTGGTAAAGAAGGTGGAGGGAAACTCTTCCCTGTGGTACCCAATGAAAAGACAAGCAATGGGCACAAATTGAAATTCAGGACATTCCATTTAAACATAAGTAAAAATTTATTTACCAAGGAAAGAGCAAACACTACAACAGGATTCTTCATCCTAGGAGATACTGAGAACCTGCCTGAATGGAGTCCCAAGCAAGCTGCTGTAGTTGACCCTGCTTTGAGCAGGGTGTTGGTCTAGCTGATCTCTAGAGGTCCCTTCCATCTCTTCTATGATTTCTTAAAACTTTTTAAAATTAGTATTTAAAAAGTTCTTACCTCCTCTTTGATTTAGAATTAAGGCTACTAAAATTTTTCAAAATACCTTTTTCTTTTTTTTAAGATAGTAAAGGAGGTTGCTTTTAATTCATGATGAAATTTAATGCAGAGCCAGGGCAATTCTAGAAATTAAACAAGTGCCCTCCTTGTAGCATCAATATTACCTGGAATGTAATTTGAACAATTAATTTATACTGCAGTATTCATTTGTCCTGCAGAGTTTATTTGTTAGTTTTCTTACTGTTTTTATTGTTGTTGAAATAAGAGTGCAGGTCTGTTGAAAAATAACCTTCTGAAATGAAACTCTTGTGTTTTTCACAATTGAATCTTTATTTTTTCACTAATTATCTAGGACACTGCTACTTAACCAAAGACAATGCATGTTTTATTCATCCTGCTGGCTTCTCTTAAAAATGTAATTAACCCTATTTGTATGCTGCTAACTAGAACCTTTAAAATATTTATTGATGGCTTGTTGCATCACCCGTGCTACCAAAACAGCCTACATTATTCATTGACTTTTCAAGGTTTGATGCATGTACTGTACCTGTTGAGGTGTAAGACTTTATTAAAGGAAAGAAAGGTGCTCTGTTTTCTTGGAGTGAAAAACAGATGCCAGGCTATGGGTCTACGTTCTAAAACAAATTTGGAATGACTTCAAATCTAAATTCAGCATTTCTGAGGGACCCAATCTGCAGTTACCTGATGTACACAAGTGGTAGCTTTACTCACTCCTGCTTGACTGAAGTCAGTGCAGCACTGGATGAACTGGGTAAGGCTCAGTCCCAGGACAGCACTTAAGCATGTGCTTGAAGCTCCCTCCTTTTCCAGTGGTCCTTCTATCTCCATGAGTGCTCTGCTGGCCTCTGCATGATGTGTAGCTGCAGCATGAGGGCTGGAGCCCAGTGCCAGTCCCTGTGCAGGTGCTAATCCCTGAGCGCTCCTGCCCAGCTGTGCCAGTCGATGTGATGAAGCTCCAAAGCACGTGTCCTGTGATGACATTTCTTTACTTTTAAAACTTACTGAGGTAAAATAACTGACTTGCCACTAGGCCAGGTAATTACCCAGCCACCCCATGTTGTGCATGTCTCATCTTTTTAATATATTGTATAATCCATTCACTTTTTAATTTTTTTTCTCTTCACCTCCCCAAATTGTTGCTTTCTCTTGACACACCTCTGCTTGCTGTTTTTGTTACTGTGCTTGATCCCCCTCCCCGGCCCATTGCCATCAATGTGCTCGCTGCCTGCTAATTAAGACTCAGCCAGCTGTCAGATCACTGAAGCGACCGCTCGAGGCAACCTTTGACCTGGTACTTGGACCTTTCACCTTCTCGCTTTGCACGTAACCATCTTAGTCTGCATGAAAGCCTTCTGCTCTTGGTCTGTGGTGTTAGTGCCTGGGGAGACTGCCCATCCCAGCCAGAAATGTTCAGTGTGCATTCAGACATGCCAATCCTGTGCCTCACACGCCATCCATTAATGTCTGAGCTTTGCCTCCTGAAGCCTGGATGTGTTTTGGAGACAGTGAATAATCTTGGGGGGAGGCAGCTCTGGCTTTTGAAGTGTTTTTCCAAACACTTTGGAGTCACAAGATGCAATGTTTCAGGGAGAATTAGAGAATTTAGCTCATTCGGTCTGCAGGGTGCTGTAAATGCCAGAGGATTGGGTGGTTGCGGGACAGATCCAGTAACTTTTCTTTGTATTCCCAACATCACAGCCTTGTCTGGCAGTGCCATGCTGGTAACTGCCCCGCACAAGGATGTTCTGTGTAATGGGCACAACTGAGATTTAGGGGGAGGAGGGCTAAACAGCATCCTTGGGGATCTGTGCTGGCAACTGAAGCAGGTGCAATGTGGGACTTGGCTCGTGCACTGGGTAAGCTGGGGAGATGACTGTCCCTTCACCTAGCTCTGTCTGTGGTTCATCCCCTCATTCCCCAGTGGGACAGTGTCAACAAAAGGACCTCCCGCCTTTTGCTTCAGTCTCAAGCATGGGATCTGCTCCCCGAGCTTCTGCCTGCAAGCTGTCTTCATATAAGCTGTCTTTGATTGTTTTATGAATCTCAAATAGTATGTTTTACTTGGCTTTATGATGCTCATAGTGAGGCAAGAGCCATCCTCACAGTACTGTCAGTCCTGGCTCCATAGAAGACAACTCCTTCCTGTTTTCCCAAATAATAAGGGATACAATACATTCTAAAAAAAAAAAAAGCTCTTGTTGCCCAGCTATAGCAGGGAGAGGGAAGAGTGGACACAGAGGAGCTGTGAAACCGTCAAGCTGATGTTGCTTCTCATTCCCAGAGCTAGGAAGGAGAAGCTGATCTGCTCCCCTTCCTCTCCAAAGACTTGGTTTTGGGTTTAAGTAGTCAAGAGGTTTCCTTATCAGAGTTTTAGGCAGCCGCAGTGAGAAGCCTTGCTAGGGCCCAGCTTCTGCCAGCAGTGGTGGAATGATGCTGTGAATGATGTCACAGCCTCTCACTTCCTCTGCTCGGTTGGCAAAGACACAGGCGCAAAGCCAGTGCAGGCAAGACCTGCACAATGCCTCGCTGCCCTCTACAAGAGCTACCACTCTGAGGAGACACGGTCTGGCAGAGAATGGGAGAACCCATAACTACTCTCCCACTGAACAAACCCTACAAGAGAAGTTACTTGTACAAGTCTTCCTGCTCTGACACAACGAAAGGTTTGCAGCCACTTGTTGGAATATGTCACCTCTACTGAACCATTCATGAGTGATAAGAGCATGTATGATTTTCAGAGGAAACTGCTCACATTGCTTCTGCTGCTTGCCAGGGAATGGGTGCCTTCTCTCAGATCATTCTGTATTTGTTGTGCCTGGCAGCAGACCCAGCCCCTCCTTGCTGAGTGCAGAAGGGTGAAAGTGTGATCTGGTCCCAGGAGATAGAGATCTAAGGGGAACTTTGAGGTGCAATTAAATTGTTTGTTGCAAAGATTTAATCCAGTTCTTGTCTTGCAAAAAATAACGAGAGGTTTGTTAACCAGCACATGGGAAATTCTGACTTTGGCATGCAGTGTGTTTTTATCTGTCAGTCTTGCTGAAGAATTGCTTTCCATGCCATGCAGAGAAGTGGCACAAGCCTCTTTGTTCAGATGCTCATTCGAGCAGGACTGTGACTTTCCCAGCCCAAAAATGAGAGGCTGCCTGGCATTTTAGTAGGGGAAATTGTTCGTTTGGATCAGTGCAGGACTATCACATGGATACTGAACTGAATGAACCCTTTCACTGGTGTAAATGTCCAGATCCTGTTGCAAGGGTTGCATACCTATGTGTGCACACAAACGCACAGGGAAAAAATAAAGTCAGAAAAAGTTACTGTCCAAAGCTGCTGCTGTATTTGTGGTGGTCAGAGCTTGTCCAGAGGGAAAGCACAAGCAGCTGGATGAGGTAAATTCATCAAGTAAGTTCTTTGCTACAAGGGTTTAGTCTAATTCCTCTACTGCAGTGGGGCGACACTGGCTACAGAATTTGGTGGTGAGGAGTCTCCATTGCTTGTTGTATATTCTGCTTGTGGGATTCCTTCAGAACCAGGACATGGTGTGAGAAAAAAATGTTGTAGCCCATGTCAAATGAGACACATTTGTTTGATCCAGTGACCCTGCTAGATCCCAATGCAGAACTTGTATTAGCCCAGCTTCATCATGTGCAGTTTTAGATGCCTCTTCAAGGTGTTATAGATGGACCTTTCAGTGAGTGTGCTCCTGGCCTGAGGCTCTTACCTCTGCACAAGGGCTGGAGAAGGGCTGAAGCCAGGTCCTTCTGTCTCCCTGGGCCCTCCTGCACCTTAGTATCTAAAATAAGATTGGTTGGCAACAGGAGGAGCACATCTTCATGGATCCTGTGTGACCACTCCTCCAGCTGCTGGGGTGGAGGGGTGACCCACAGGGCTGTGTCAAACCAGAAGCAGATCAAGATGGGTTCCTGGCTGCTGTGCCCACAGAGCACACGTGGGAGAGCTGGACTTCAGGGTGGCACAGTAGCTGCTGCAGAGTGCTTGTTTCTTTAGAACACTGTGGAAATATTGCATTTATTTGTGTTTCTCCACCTGGGTGCTGTTGAGGGAGCAACAGTGAGGCTGCTATAGCTCATTTCTTTCCCTTGCTTCGAAGGGGCCTATAGCAGGTTAATAGGAATGGTGATGCTGGAGAGCTGATGGGATAGTCTGATGTGTCTTGATGTCCCTGTGGCCTGCTGGTGTCTGTATGCTCCCTCTGACTGCAGTGCTGGGCTTGGGAATTGTCCTAGGAAGTGCCGGGACATCACAGCAAGGTCTCAAAGCCTTCAGCTGTTCTGCTTTTGGCACTACCATTGTGGGGTTTGGGGTGGTGACAGCCTTTGGCCAAGAAGCAGGGAGTCAAAAGTCCATTATGTGCCTGGCACAGTTGCTTTGCTATAATTAGTAAATTCTTCTTCTGAGGCAGATTCTGGAAGTGTCTGAAAGGGATTATTTAGCAATTGGGTACTGTAAGGAGCATGAATTTAAGTAGCAAGTTCTTCAGTCACTGTAAAGCTGTAAAACCTCTGTGATGTACATGAAACTACTTCAGACTCTAAGCTGCAGATCTGTCTCATGCCTGGAGGAACATTCACGTAGCCATCATTAAATAGATGAGTTGTAGATACAGGCAGACTTAATACAGATACCAATGAAAGCTTACCTAGAAATGAAAACTGATACATCATCCTAAAATATGTATCTTAAGTAAAAGATTTTGTTGTCCATGTCTGAGAATATTGTCCCATCTGACTGCTGTCTTTTGGTAGGAGCCAGAAGAAATCTGGGAAGATTAAGTCCTAATGCTGAGAATGGATGCCTGCTAGCATAGGCAAAGGATGTGTGCATGTCTGTGGGCAGTTTTGCAAATGCAATTTCTTCTAATTTTCTTTTTTAATATTAAAACCACCCAAAAGCCACCATGTGAGTAGAGAGAGGATGGAGTAATGTTTTGCCTGGAAGTATGTTGCTTAACATTTCTCAGATGAGCAGTCTCCTATAGCAAATTAAATTTAGAGTGAAAACCTGTTTCTAGATAGCGACAAACTGTTGCAAGCTTTCACTTACACTCTTGTTGTGTGTTGATCTTCATAAGGCTTTAAAATATCTTTACTTATATCGTTTCTTCTGAGTACTGTGTTTGTAGCTTTAACCCTTCATTAGCCAAACCTTCTCCATTACCTACCATTCATTTGTGACCTATTAAAATAAAAGTAGGAGTGATAACCCTGTTTTTCAGCCATTGCTTTGCTACATGATACAGATTAACAGCTAGTCAGAAATGACCTGATTCTGCATGACTTCCACGTGCTTAAATCTCATTGACATCAATGGGAGTGTTACGTGCAAAAGGACTGCGGGGCATAATTAAAAAGGACCCTTTTCTATCACAATGTGGAGAAAAAAATGTGGTTTCTTACTTGGGTACAATGAAAAGCTGTAAATCATTAGAAACATTCCTGTCTCTAAAGAACCTGACATACTACTTTGCTGTTGAGACATGCTTGGGTGAATGATGAGTAACTCACTGAGAAAAGTTCCTGAGTTGGGTTAATGCTTTTTACCAAGTCTGATCATGAAACAGGTTTGACGGGCTGGAAGAAGCCCGTGGTGTGATAGAATGAAAAGAAGGGATCTGTCAATGGCTTTTTCCACTGTTGATAACAAGTGAGCAGTACTTGACTGATGGAGGCCACCTTCTATAAAGTGGGAGCTGGTCCAAATCTGCTGGTGGGCTGTGCCTCTGGTGTGAGCGGTGGAGAATCAGGCCTGGTCTTGACCATGTTGGTCAGCCTCTCTACTAACAAGTGGAAATGCATTTTACTGTGAATGTAATGTTATGTGTGTAATTGGCAACAGCTACAGCTTTACCACCTGGACACATTGGGTTGGCTGCACAGTGTGCACGCTTCCACACATGCACACATACATGTAGGCAGGTGTTGAACCAGAGGCAAGCATCCCTTTTTTTTTTTTCATGGCATTTGTTGCTTATGCTAATCTTCATGGGTTTTAAATAGTCATCTACTGTGTTTTTCCTGTTTGTCTGGGGGTTTTTAATGCTTGTTGCCTGCAACTGCTCTTTGTAGCATCCTGTCCAGGTGATCACCTCTCCCCTTCCTTTTCCCTGTGCTTTTTTCTCCCTCTGTACCCAAGTCAGTCCTACTGAAAAGGTCCTTAGCATCCCTCCTCCTTTTGGACTCTGCCCCTCCTCCTGGTGCATTTACTAACTGCTTACCTAGTGAAGCTGTTGTTTCACCTTCTACTCGTACTGTGACTTAGCTGCTCTTCTCTTTCTTATCTCGCTAAGTTGATACAGTTGCAGGTGATTTGCAGCCAAGACCCCCTATTATTTATTGCATGCTTGACCTACATCTGGGCCCCTTCATTTACTCCACGTGTCTTTAATGACTCCCTTATCCACAGGCCCTGCCGCCTGGTGCACTTCAACCTTTACCAAAGAGGCCAGCACTTGAAAAAAACAATGGTGCCACCACAGTCTTTAACCCAAGCGTTTTCCACTACCAACAGGCTCTAGCCAACATGCAGTTGCAACAGCCTACATTCATCCCTACAGGTAAGTGTCTCCTCACTTTCCCCACCATCATGGTTGTTTATTTTATGACCTTGGTGTTCAGCTAATGAGCAGTTTTGTAAGAGTCCTTAGCAAAAGAGTATTGGTGTGTAGTTTCATGTTAAAAATGGATGAAAAATTAACATTTGCTGTTTGACTCTTTTCCCTTCACCTACTACAATTTTGAGCTTTTCACATGTAAAGATCCTTCTTAGCCCTTTTTGTGTGGTTTGGGGTTTTTTTTAAGCAAACTAAGAAAAATGTCTGCATGTTTCTTGAGTTCACACTTTCTGGTTTTCCTCCTTATGGTTCAACTGGTTAATCCCAAATTAATTCTTTGACTCTTGCGTAGCGCTCTTATGGACTCGTGTTAAAATGTCTTATGGACCTCTATGCCTGCTCTCTTGAGGCTGTAGGCACCTTACTGACCTACATATTGCAGCAGCTGTGATGTTTATAGAGGGAATGGTTAGTCTTTAGTAAATACAAATGATATAATCCTCTTTAAAGGCATATATTTCCCTGTTCCTTGTCTTTTGACCAGTACAATACCCTAAGCTTTTTAAAAGCAATTTAACTCCCAGCTTTTATTGTACCTTTAAGGTCTCAGAGTTAAATTGAAAGATGCAGTTCAATAATTCTTATAGGACTGGAAATATTAATGTGGCAGATGTGACTGACTTCTGACTGGCAAATTAACTGCAGCCAAATGAAAAACAAAACCTACTTAGAGTGGAAAGTATTATAAGTGGCTGAATTAGGAATATTCCAGAGTTGATAGCTCATGTTTTAGTAGCATTATTATTCAGAGCATCATAAGAAAATTAATGCCCAGTGTTTTTAATGTTTAATGCTGTATTTACTCATCAGATGATATTTCCAAAAATACACCAAGTGTTTCTCTGGGCTGACCCCTGAAGGTGAACACACAGTGGACCTGCACCTTGGCCCTGTTGTTCTTTGGGGTCAGGGGAAAAGCTTTAGAGACAATCCTGTCCTGAGAGCAAACTTTCTCAGGTAGAGTGTGGGTCCAGGGAGTGGGGACCTAAACCCTGTGCTCGTGTGGCCTTTCTGTTATGACAGCCCTTGGAAGCACTTAGAACTCACCAGCTGCCAAGATGTTCTTCCAGGGAAGTGGATTCTCATGCGGAGAGATGGAGTAGTAGCCTTTTACCTTGTGCTCTGCAAAGTGTTGGAGGGGCTGGGCTGAGCTGACCTTACCACAGTTCTGTCAGATGCCAAGTGAAATACTTCTTCAGGAAACACTAAGCAGAAAACAGGAAACACCTTGGGGAATGCCAAGTCCCCCAGCTGGCTACACACTCCTCTTTCTCAAGGTCGCAGTTGCCAAAGTTGACATAAGGACATGCATTTCTGATAGAATACCATAAATCAGCTGTACCCAGGACTTACTGTGCCGTGGTGCTGGTCTCATGGCAATGAAATTACATGCAGGGCTGATGCATAACAGGGCTGCTTACTGGCACCTGCTCTTGTCTGAAGACATTAATGCTGGGCAGAGCAGCAAATTTCCAGTTAGAGGATGGATCTGTGATGAATTTATGTTACACATCAGACTCCAGATCTGGGCTTGGCCTTGGCAGCATTCAGGAAAGCAAAGCAGAGAGGTGGCACGTCGCAGCTCTCACCGTGGGGAGGGGAAGGGAGCTGTTGCTTTTCTTAGTATCTCTTGTTCAGTTGTTGAGAGATCAGCATCATGGGTTGCCATGGCAGGAGGGAGTCAGGCTGTCTCTTGAAAATAGCATCACCGCTGCAATTTTTTCAAGTCCAGAAAAATAAATGCCTCTTTCAACTTAAACTAGAGACTTTGAATCCCAGTCCCTGCCTGTGGGAGTAAATTGCTTATGGAAAGTCAGTTTTAACATGAGTGTGACATTCTTCTAAGGGCAGTTTTTTTCTGCTGACACGATCAGAAAGAAATCAACATACCCAATCCCCAAAAAATCCCAAACAACCCTGATTTCTGGGATCAGTCATATCATTTAATACCAAGGTGGGAGGAGTTTATTCTCTACTACCCAAGAATTAAAGAATTAATTTGGTTTGCTATGATCTCTTAAAACTGAGTTTAAACTATTTATGTACCAATATGCAGAATTTGCTTGCATGTGCTTAAATATTGAATGCTGCAAAGAGAATACCTGCTTTTTAGTTAAAGTGATATTTAACACTGAAGCTTCACTAATGAAATATCCCTTTTGTTCATCTTTCCACGCTTCAATGCATGGTGTGCAGGGTCAGTTCTGTGCATGACACCCACTGCAAGCGTTGGTAGGTTTTTCTACACAAACTTCTCAACTTTTCCTAATCTGAAAGAGATTGCAAGTTAGTATGTATCAGTGAGAACCTGGGTGGCTGAGTGGTGTGATTGTCTATCCGCTGTCTTCTTTGAGGCTTAAATGATTGTATCCCTTTTAATTTCTGTGCAGTGCAGTGTTTCATGTGACTTATAATAAGAGAATTCAAGGTGATGTGTTTCCACCCCTATTTAGTTCTGCTTCAGAGACAAGAATCTGTCACTTAAATGTTTTTACAGCCTATTTAAGTCATCTAACACAAGGAAATAGTAATGGGAGGATCCTGTTGGCTTATTTTTGTTTTATTTTGTATCAAGCAACAGGCAGACTTAAGTTTGGATTTTTAGTTGTTCTTCTGAGGATATTTTAGGAGACTGGTTTAACAAAGGTGCTAAGGAGGAACATATCTGGGGTCAGCCCCCCTGTCAGAGCAGGGTGCTGCTTGTATAGCGAGAGAAGGAGGATTTGGACCATGGACTGGCTGGAGAGTCATCTCTGTAGGGCAGTGTTAGGTGTGCGGGTACAGGAGATCATAGGGAGGTACCACTGCAGATACACGTGGGATGCAGGGAGGCAGTGCGACTGAGTACGTGCTCATTAGTGCTGCAGGGATCCACTCTGTTCAGGCTCAGCATCTGGGTCTTACTGAAACCTCTGCAGGCCTTTGAGGACCTTCCCCTCTGTCTACAGCTGCTGGGCACAGCAGGGTGTATGAAAGCTGAGCTTTCATCCTCTAGCCAAGGTTATGCAAGACTACCAGCATCCAGGTGTGTGCCTGCATTAGTCAGAGGGAGAGAGGCAGGAGCCCTGGGGAGGGTGCAAGGCTTTCCAAGAGCAAGTCTGGAAGCTCTGGCGTGAATGGCTAAACACTTTGCTCTTGAACCTGTCTATCCCTATAGTGCAGGGAGGACACGTTGCTTGCATGATGGGGAGCTGAGTCCCTCAAATACAACTCTGCCTGTAGGAAACCCCAACCCACACGTTCCAACATCTCATGGCCAGAGCGTGCACAGCCGCAGGCACACGATCCTTCCCTGCTGGGGCTGGCCGTGGCTGCTGGGGTGGAGGGGGAGGCAAGTCTGCTTCCCCACCGCATGTTTGTGGGGATGGCTGGGCCTTCCTGTGGACTCCTCAGCCCCGCAAACCCCCCTCGGGTTTGGGAGATGCCCGTATGTGCACCAGAGCATCCCTTCCAGCACCGTGCTCTGTGGGACGCGCAGCTTCAGGAGGCTGCCAAAGCTCCCTGCTGCCGTGTTGTCCTTTTGGATGCTCTTCCTGCAAATAGTAGCTGTTCAGATGCATTTGTGTTTTTTTCCCTCTCTGTCCCTTCCCCTCTCCATCCCCTTCCCCCCCCCCAACCCCGCAAGAGGGGAGTTTTACCAAATCGTATAGAATTAAGGTGGAAAGGAAGCATGCTGAATTTGTACGGAGAGAGGTCAGTCTGCCAGCTGCTCCTTTGCCATGCCTCCAGCTCTGTCCCGTGCCGAAACATTGTCCCTGCTAGAGAGAGGCAAGAAGACCTGGTGAAAGGGCTGCGGCAGCCACTGCAAAGTGCATCATGTACCTCTGGTTGCTGGCGGGGACAGGGTGGGGAGGGAAGGGGACAAGCTTTCCCAGGTGGGCGGGAGGGTGCGCTTGCCAAAATGTCCCCACCCAAAGGAACCTGCACTGGCTGTGTCTAACTCCCCACGGGTGCGAGCTGACGTGGGCTTTTGCTAGCACACCCATCCTCTCCCCCCTTTGGAAATTTGGCCCTCGGAGTCTAATACATCATTGTTCTGCTTATAAATGTACTAAGTGTTGAGAATGTTTTGGTTTTTTCCTTAATTATAATTGTAATTGGCTTTTCCCCTTCTCTCTTGTTTATTTTTTTTCCCGACGCTGTCTTGCTTTGCACTGTGATTGCATGCTGCGCCCCGATGTGTCCTTCATGACGATGTCACATGGCTTGTTGCTGTGATTCCTGCCACGCCCCCAAATCCACCACATGTTGCCATGGTTACATAAAACCAACCAAACAAACAAAATGTATATATGCTCCACCCTCCTGTATGTCGCTTCCATGGTTCCCTTCCGAAAGTGCCCATGATGCACGGTGCTACGCCCACCACTGTGTCTGCAGCAACAACTCCTGCCACCAGCGTCCCCTTCGCTGCAACAGCTACCGCCAATCAGGTTTGGCCCTTTCAATGGCTTTCTTTCACGTGTTCAGATCTCAAAGACTTGGGCGAGGGCTGGATCCCGTGCGGGGTCGAGTGCTGTCCCGCCCGGCTTGGCGCAGGCTCGGGTGTGCAGAGGCAGCGTGCGTGTGTGTGTGTGCGCGTGTGTGTGTGTGGCCGGTGATCCAAGAGGGGCCGCTCCTACCACCTGCGGGATGGGCACAAGCCCAGCCGGAGTGTAGGGATGGGTGATTGGCAGGGGCGCAGGCTCTCCTCCAAAAACACACCTCCTCCTGGGTCCTCAAAAAACGTGCTGTAAATCTCCTGAGCGTGCAGTCACACAAGACCTGCAGCACTTCTGCTTTCAGTCTCAAGCAGAAATACCACCCCAAGCATCCTTCCGTGTGGTATTTTGGCATGTCCTCTCTGGGCTGGAAAGCGGAAGTGGAAACACAAAGTCACCTCCCCCCACCACAAAATTGGACTCTAAAAACTACCAAAAAATCCCCAAAAAACCAAAAATCAGGGGCGAGGCTGTGAAGTCTAAAGTTTTTTTTATGCCAATAGCATGTCACCCATCCCTACAGAAAGGACTCTGGATGTGCAGTATGTGCCATTGTAGCACTGCCATAAGTGTACAGGATTCCATGCATGTCTGCCAAGCTATAATTCTCTCCAAAACTTTCCTCTGAAGATACCGAGTGTGATGGCCACTTCTGCACCAGTCCTGAACTGTATATGCACAACCTGTCCTAGTGATGCTTCCTGATAATTTGGTGTGACACAACTTCTCCCAGTTAGACCAGAGACATTTCAAACACTTTTTAAAAAAATTTTTCCCCCAGTACTAATTTTAGCATTTTTATTTGTCATGCTCTCAGGTTTAGAGCTATTGCAAAGAAATTGGGATGTCACTTTGTGCTGTTGGAGGCTGTTAGCCATGCTGAATGCCAGTAATATCTCTGGGGGCATCCTCTATAGTCTTTTGCTGGTTGTGAGGCCATTAGGATTTCAGTAGGAGTTTTGCCTGCATAAGTCCTAGGCAGTGTTTTATTGCTTGCAGTAGGAATTGCCAGTCTTTTTCTGTGCTTTGCTGTTATTTTCAGGTAGATCAGGTCTTGCTCAGACTTGTATTGGTCGTGAGAGGAAAGTAGAAATTCCTGTGCAGTGTTGCTCTGTGGCTGTTATGAGTCCTGTTTCAGCCAGTTTCAGGGCATTTCTGTTTTACATGTAGTCTATGGAGTCAAAATCCCAGTACAATCACCACGTACCCCACAAGGCATCAGTAGTGGTGCAGATACATGTACTTAATGTGTAGCAAAATAAAGACTTGGGAGTGGATCCTGTTTTAAGACACTGATGTACTTATTAACCTGATACTGAAGACAGAATAAACAGCCCAATCTCAAGCCGATGTTTTAATATGTTGTGTTCTTTGTTTTTTTGCTGTAGATATCCCAGTTATCAGTAGATGAACTGAGTAGCAGCATGTTTGTTTCACAGATGTAGAAGTTCCCGATAGAACAGTAAGTTCCTTTTTGGTATTTCTCTTCACGGTGAATTGATTTGTACATGGGCACTGCATCCCCTAAACATGGGGCTGGCTCAGGCAAAGGGACTGAGCCCATGAGACCCCACTGGCTTCATGCTCTGCTGATTCAACAGGAATTCAGCAGCTGCAGCACGGACACAGACCAGCCCCATGGTTTATAACGAGCACTGTTTTCTGTGTCTCAAGTACCTGTTTTGTGGTGTTTGCAGCCTCCCTGTGCATTCCCCCAGTCCCATGGCTCTGTTTACAGGTTGCTCTTGCTCTGCACGGCTCCCAGCTGCCTGCAGATGCCTCTGGGATTTGCAGTGTTGATGGCAAAGACTGCTCTGGTAACGAGTCAGATGAAAAGGTGTAATTTCTCTTTTGCTATTAGTGACATATTTCCTTTCCTGGGGTAAGCAGAATTGGGTCAGCAGCAGCTACTGTGCATCTGCAAGGCTGGCTTGGTCTGGTCAGAGCTCTACTGGTCAGCTGCAGAGAGGGCCTGGCTCAACAGTGGGTTGAAGACCAGAATGAATGTCATAAGAAACATAGTCTTCACCCCACCTGCAGATCCTGGGCTTCCCTAAGGTGATAGTTTCCTCTGAGGGGAATGATGGAGGAATTTGTCCTGGGACTTACAGAGGATTATTTCACAGGTATAGCAGCAGTGTCATTTTTTCATTGCTTTAGCTGATGTTCATGAGCTAAAATCCCTAGATAGTTTTAGTTCTTGACCGTGTTTTTTTACCCCAAGAGAGTAAAGAGCAGTTCAGCCAATTCAACAAGAGGTCACCAGATTTTCTCAAAGCAGCCATTTAGTATATGCAGATATGCAACCCATTACTTCCTTAGGTCATATATTACAGGCAAGTACTTAAATGCTGGAAATTAATTTGGCAAGCCGTTTTGTAATGATATCTATTAGCAATCAACAGAAGCTACTTTCTCAGTGGTGGTGCTTATTTCTGCTGACCTTAATTAAGTACCATATGTATACATGACCTGCTAACTGTGGCTGTGGACCTTGTTCATGAGGGGTGACACCAAGCTTATCCACATTAGTGAAAATGTTCAGCTTAGACTGTACTGCTGTTTCAAATGACAGACAAACATGACACCTGACATGTTAACCCATTTCCATAACATGTATAAAACAGCCTGTTCCATCCAATAAGGAGATCATTTGATTGGAAGAGCTTCATCTTGAAGTCTTTGAGATTGTTTTCAGCATTTTTTCAGGAAACTTTCCCTGAGTGGGACTTTGGTAACTCAAACACTTGCTGCTCTGACAGATGTTTTTCTTTTCCTCCATGGTTGAAGTAGTCCTGGTAGCCAGGCTGGTTAGTCTAGCTCTGCAGGAGATAAGTTGTTGGGTCCTTCAGTGGAGGATTTTTATGAGTACATCCCAAAAGAGGCAATTTGCTCACAGAAGAGGGTCCCCTGAGCACAGGGTTTCTGTGTCTGTGTTTTATCTCTGGGCTCAGTTTGCCTTTGGCTCGTCACTCCTTAGGATCAGATTTAATGTGACTGTCTGAAGGAAGCAAGAGCTAACACGGATCAGGGATTCCTTTGGCCCTCTCCTTAGTCACCCTCTACCTGGCATCCCATCCAAAAATCAGACTATTATTTGTCCACCTCCCTCTTTCACTATTTGTCCTGTCGTTGTCGAGAAAGCCATTAAGTGCAGATTTAAGAAGATGCCAAGTGTGTTATTGGCAATTTTGCCCTACATCAGAAAATAAATGGAATAAAATGTCTCTCTGCAACACACTAATGACAACCTCTTGGGCAACACAGTGAGGATGTAAATGTATTAGAATGACTTTAAATTATAGATGTATTAAGTTCTCACTGTTTCTTTGTTGTTGTTTTTTTCTTTCCCCTGCAGCAGACCATGTTGAAATTCTGAACAGTAAAATTATGGAGCACCAGGACTTCTTGGTGGGAAGCTGCGCATGGCCTTTCTGTATATATTCCCCTCTTCCCTCTATTGTTCTCTACCACCTCTACAGTAAGCCTGTTGCAGCCTACATGTTAACCAAAAACTGATCAATGGGAATGTCAAAAAAAAAAAAAAGGCACTATAGAAACAATTAACAAACAGCGCTCTGTTATATGAGATATACAAGTAGGAAATTATAATAGACTTTTATAACACATTACTTTAACACACTTAATCATTTTATGACTACCATCCTGATAAGTGCATCTGCACAGTGGACTGTTGGTTTACTGTATACTATCAATGGATAAATGTTTGTCTTGTTTTTAAAGTGTTATCTTACTGTTTTGTTTACATCATAGTCTATTGATTTGTTTTAAAGTGTACATCATTATCAAGTATACTCAATACCATTTTTTCATTATTGTTGTCTTAAGTTTTCATATACTGTAGGTTTTATGGGGTTTTGTTTGTTTTTTTACTAAAAATGTTATTGCGGGAAACAGGAATTATGTGCTTGAAAAACACGACACAGGAATGTTCTGCCCTTTGCTGGATTTTGCTGTTAATGTCAGCTGAAGTTCCTTATGTTAAATGCTCCTTTTATCATTTAAAATTTGCCTTCAGATAGTCTCCAAATTTTTAGTACAAGTGAAATTAAAGGACAGCTGTCATTTTAGTCCAGTTCAGGGTATTTCTTTCAATACAATGAGTTGATTCTGGAAACTTTAGGAAAAAAAAAACAAAACCACAAAATCCCAGGCTCAGTAAGGGGACAGGAACAATTTACTCAGACAGGGGTAAGCATCAAGGGATTTCTGCAGCTCTGTTGTCCGTTGAAGTGCATTCTCAGCTGCAAACGGCGCACAATCTCTCTCGCTGTTCTCATGGTGCAGTCAAAACAAACAACAAAAAAATGCTGGTGGAGTGAGACAGCTTCAGTTGGGCAAAAGCTCATTGCATTGGAGAGGAGCAGGTGCCAGCCGTTGGCTGGGGAGGGCCCGGGACCATGGCTCAGCTCAGGCTGGGTAGCACTGAGCCCTGGGGCTTGTCTCCACTAAGCATGCTGAAACATTTTGGCCTGAAATCTTATATGTGTCTCTTCTTAAAATTTTGTCAGCATGCCCCATTTATTTAATCGCCATTTTCCATAAGTGGGTGATTTGCCCCCCCCCCCCCGTGATCTCTGGCCCTTTAAAGCAAACACAGCAGTAACAAAGCAGCAAAAAGCTCAGCATAAGCTTTCTGCTGTAGATAAACATTCATCTTAATGGAGTTCCTGTAAGTCAGTGGATTTATTTTGGCACCTTCTACTTGATCAAGAGCAATGTTTGCTGCACAACAAGGGCTAGTTCTCAATACCTCCTTTTCATACGCACGAATAAAACCATTTCAGCCCGTGCACCCTGGACAGCCCTGCCTGTCGTTATGCTGCATTGCTGAACAATCTGGCTGCAGAAATGCATTTTGGTTGAGGATACCACCAAACCATTTGGTTGAGGATACCATCCCTGTCATAGCTCTACAGTGTCATTGGCATTATGGAAGAGATGGATTTGCTGCTGTAAATCCACAAACTCCATACAAGGGGAAAGAGAGTCAAGCAAGAGGCCAGGTCACAGTGTCTGGAGGGGCGACCACCCTGAGCTTGGAGTGGTCCTGTAGAGTGCCAAATTCAGACAACTAGATTTTCTTCTCTTTTCCCAGTTCCTTGGCCTTGGTTAGATTTTCCTTGCCCCCCTCTCCTGCAGTGTGAGCACAGACAGTTTGCTAGATGTGTATCTCCGTGGGCCACAAGTGATGGAGGAGGACCTAGGATGCAGCCTGTGCGCCCCAGGGCGGGTTCTGACCATCTGCCCATGGAGACTCACTCATAGCACAAACCTTTGAGGAGCCCAGCTCAGAAAGGCCTTGAGGAATCTTTTTGTTCAATTCAGCAGACTTTGAACCAAATCCTGATAGAGAGGGGGAAAAACCATCCCCTCAAGACCTCCTTTATGGACCCTGAGTTTGACTGTTGCTTGTGTCTGTGGATGTTCCCCAGCCATCCACGCTCACAAGCAGCAGAGTGGCCTGAAATCAGTGACTCTCATTTGTATTGGCGACCACATGCCTGTTCTTTTCACCACCGAGTTTCTGTTTCCCAAAACCATAACATTGTTAGTGGAAAACGTGGATTTGATTACTTCCTGTTTGAAATTATTTGTTTATCAAAAATGGGTTTTGCACAACCTGTGCCAGTGCCTCAACAAAGAACAGAGCTGATCTTCTTAAGCCAGAAAGGATGCATTCAAGCTTGTATGGCTTTATGAGTTCAAGGAGGTTGAAATTTTTTCAGTGCTAAATGGATTTTTGTATATCTTGACACTTTGATGTAACCTCCTATTTTATTTATCGACTTAAACATCTGGCATAGATGTGCATAGAATGTAAACCTAGAATACAGCTGTTTTCATGTCACATTTAAAGCACTGAAAAAAAAAGGCGTTAAAGGATTATTTTTTATTAAAGAGGTCCAATGAGGGATGTTCAGGGTAGTTATATTAGGTGCCACAACAGTTTTTATATTGCTGGCAAATTTAGAGTTAATTTGTAAATGAGTTTAAGGAAAGAAAAGCTTGAAGCACTAAACTTCACCAAATTCAAAACAATCTTGGCAAAAATGCCATTTTGAGGTAGCACTATTTAAACTAGTTGTGCAATGACTTGCTCTAATTTTCTTTGTTCAAGAAAGAAAAGAAAAAAAACTAGTCGCCAGACTATAAATTTCCTAAATAGACTATTACAAAGTCACCGAACTAGTTAGT
Source organism: Lycocorax pyrrhopterus obiensis (assembly GCA_014706295.1). Lineage (NCBI taxonomy): Eukaryota > Metazoa > Chordata > Aves > Passeriformes > Paradisaeidae > Lycocorax > Lycocorax pyrrhopterus. The sequence continues at coordinate 20,238,355 of JACSVZ010000005.1, forward strand.
GACTCTAAACAAATGTCATAAAAGCATGAATATCATCCTTTATTTGACAAGAGATGTATGTAAGTTTGTTTAAATCAATATAATTTTAGTGACATTTTTATAAGCTTCCCACTTTCCATGAACCTATATTTTTTATTTATCCAAAGTTATTTCTTTGTCCATTTCTCTCAGCCTTATGCAAACAATATGCAAGAAATGCTGAAACTTGGATAAAACGGGTCATGCAGAGGGAAAATGAAAGCTGAGATTGATCATTTTCACGAAAAAAGGTTGTTAGTAGTTTCAATAAAAAGTACTACTACTAAACTGTAACATAAGCAGACAATAAAAGAGGGATTTAAAATAAAATGGATTCATAAAACTACTAAGATTATTTTTGTTAAATACAGTGTTTTTAGTAATTTGGAACATGATTTCACAATCAGCCGTGTTTTTTAGTTGGAAATTTTTAGCTGATGATTTTTGACTGTGTATTTTTGCATCGCAACGTTCTAGAAGCCCGCGCAGGCCCTCTCCCCAAGCGCTCCGACGCGCTTTGCCTCCCGGCCACCCCACTGCTCCGTGCTCGCAGCGTTCCCCAGGGGCGGCACGGCCGGGCTGGGATGCCGCTGCTCCTGCTGCTGTGCCACTGTCCCACCGGAGCGGGGACCCCGCAGAGCCGGCACTGGAGCTGGCTGTATGTTGGTGGCACAGGTGGCTGGAGCAGGACATGCGTGTGCTGGCGACATCCCCTGGCCTGGCTTGGGCTGGCACTGGCGCGGTAGGAGTAGCTCTAGGACACGCGGGTACACAACGATTGAGAAACTGGAGTCCTCGTTTTGTTTATCCCTTATACATTTCACAGACATGAAAATTGAAAAAGGTGAAATTTATGAGGAAAATCTAATTTCCCATTCCTGTTGAATGGATTTAGTTTGATATTGACCTGATTTTACCATGTGCCTGTTGAAGGCCTTAGAGTATATACTGTATGTTAAAGACTGTAATAACTTTAAAAAAAAAATAGTTGATAGCCTAATCCAAATGTAAATAGAGCTACAACTCATTGTTACTAGGCTACAATGCATTAATTCATGTCATATATTTTAATTTCTCTACCATTAGTTTTTAAGATTTTCATTATTGCTTCTTTTGATATCTTTGGTAACTAATGAATTTAATTTTGAAGGAGAGTTAGAGAAAGTTTTAAATTTTTAATACATGTATTCAGCCCATTTAGTTATATTCTAAACCAACACTGAAGCATGGTAAGGTATAGAATACAGTCCATAACTAGTTTGTATAGTTTACAGTTTAAGAACAAAATTAACTTTGTATGTAACTCCTACAATGATAGATTCATTGTTAACTAATTATATTAAGTTGTTGTTGCTATGGCAACAAAACTACAACATGGCTACCTTTGTATACATTATTTGTGAAATTTTCACATGTAAATTAAAAGTGATGTGTAACAGTATGAGCTTGTTAAAGGTACAGTTCGATACTGTCAGATAAAGATATGATTGAATATTTTTAAAATCCCAAAGTCCCATGTGAACGCTGAATTTGTGTCTTTAAGGTCACTTTTTCAGTCAAGACGTTTACAACACATGGATTTAGAGTCAGGTTTTATAGCTTGTAGAAATTGTTGTGTGGCAAGGGTTATTCCACAGTATTTTCACTTCGGAAACACGGCAGCCTGTATTTACAACATAGTAACCGGTCTTGCTTTCATTTCACATCCATTCACACGGTGGGAATTCAGAATTAATCAGTTTCAGTACTGTAGCTTTGCCTGCAATTTTCTTTTCTCCAGAAATTGAACACTCACACGATTACGTTACGATCAGGGCTAAATAATTAAGCATATAACTATTTTAATACTAATTTATATTAGCAAAAACTGTACATAAGAAAAAAAATATTGTGGAATGACCCCGTAACAGTGTTGAAGATACAAATATGCTGCAGTTAAACTGATTCAGTTAGTGTACGAATGTGTGAGACACACCTTTTTTGCACTTATGTACATAGTCCACGAAAGAAATCCTTGGAACTTATTTTGAATATAAAAAGTCTGTAATAATACAGGAAAAGTTTGTAAAAGAGATAGGTATTACTAAGGCTTTGAAAAGGAGGAGTTTTTTGCTATAAAACTTATCTGAAAGCATGATGTTGCTTTGCTGTTGTAAAAGCTTTGTAGTTTGCCATAGCTTATTATACAGCAGACTGATAACAGGTCAGCTCCAACCTGCAGCACAGAGAATGGGAAACGGTGCGGAATGAATTAGTAAGATCACTAGCAAAGATTCAAATTACTTTTTTAAATCAGCCTACATTTTCAAACACACCCCAGATCATGTTTCTGATAGGTTATGTTCTCGGTGAATCATATTAGGACTGGTAGGTCCGTGGCAGCACACACACATTTTTCCTAGCACCTAATCCTATTTCTGTCTGGAAGTGTTTGTCTATCAAAGGTGACTGTCATTGTGGCAAGTGTTTTAAATCCCAGTGCGAATTTGAAATGTCGCAACTACCTGATTTTTTTTTTTTTAACCTTTTGGGGCATTGTAACAAAATGGAAGGAGCTGGTGAGCCATAGATGCACAGGGATGGGTTGGGGTTGTCTGGGACCACTTCTTTCTGCTGTGTGACAGCCGTGGTGTTCATTTGAGAGGCACATGGTAGTGCTGCAGGTGGTGCTGGGGCAGAGAGGTGGAGGCTGGTGGCAGTGTGGCCAGCTGGGTGCTCCAGGCTGGGACTAACAAGCCCCTTTGAGTTGCCACCAAAGAAGAGCAAAGCTGTGGCCCCTCAGTGAGCAGCCTCTTGTTCCTGTTTGTGTTGGTACCACTGGGGCTCTGCAGTGCTGGGGGATTTTGGAGCAGCTGAAGCGCCTGTATTGACCTGTTTATTTTTGATTGGAACAAGTTTCAGGTTTTGTTGGATTTTAAGTACTTTTTTTTTTTTCTGCAAAACCCAAGCCCCAGATTTGCTTCAGAGGAGTAGCTGGTTTTGCCATGAGTCTGGTCCTGACTCCAGCAGTGAGTCAAGTCCCCCAGAGTAGAACTGGTGGGAGGTGGCACCCAATGTCACTGTCGCCCTTTCCTGGCTGCCCCAGGGTTGGGGGCTGAGCTGTTGCTGCCGAGCCCAAGTCCTGTTCCTTGGCCAGCATTCCCAGCTCCTGGTGATGCCGGTGTGTGCTCAGCCAGCCCACTCTGCACCATGGGGCTGTGCAAATGGTGGTTTGCTGAATTGAAGTGGCCCCAGGGTCTTTAAAATGAGGAAAAATCAGATGTTGCTTCTCCCCATGGTATTATATAATAACCTAGATTTTAATACAAAATAATCAGCTAGTTCAAGCCACCACACTTCCCTTTGCCATAGTCAATTTCTATAATCAAGCTCTTTCTCATTTCTAGGATTATGAGAGAAAAATATTTTGCACTATGTGAAATGAATCATAGCTGGTCAAACTTCATTGGGGTATGAGCATGATCATGACAACACTGCTAAAGTCTTTGCTAGTGATCTTTACTGACATCCTCTATCATCAAAAATAACTCTATATGCCTCTCAAAGGAGATATTTAAACATACAAAATAACACAACTGTTAAATAAAATGAAGTTATTTTTCCAAACACACAACAGAGAGAATTACCTGACACCGAATTACAAGGTTCCAGTTCTTTATTACTGTACACAGATGCTATTTGATAGTGGTGGAAGCCAAATGATTTTGTTGCCATGGCTTTTGTATCCTAGCAGATGAGGGGATGATAAGACCATTCTTAGATTGGATTATAGGATTTTTTTTCTTTCCAATTAGCTTTGTTTTAATTTTTTTTAGATCATGAAAATGAACTGACTCCTCACCCTTTATTACATCACCTGACAACAGATCACTTTTTTTTTTTTTTTATAAATTGAGAATTGTATTTTAGGCAATCACTAAAGTCAAAGAAAGAATGTTCTCCTAAATTGTCAATTTTTAATTTAAATATATAAAAACATTTATACTGTACTGTGTAAAGTAGATCTTTGAAGCACATTCTTCTTTTCATAGGCATTTCTGGTAAAACAAAGTAAGGGAAACATTAGATATCAATTTAATGGTATAGTTTAGAAAATATATACAAATGACTACACTTAGCCCTGTGGAATTGTAAGGAATTAAAATATCATTGGATCCAGACAGGCGTAGGTTAATGCAGTATTTCAGTTCCATAACAGGATAGTTCATTCCCTCAACTGCTACCAACAGGGTGTACGCTTTGAATTTATTTTTCTTTTTGCCACATTATATTGCTGTAGTGCTTGTACGTGCTTTAGAAATGTGCATAATGCTACTCATTTTAGTATGTTACTTCTATATTGTTATTGTTTATTTTTTGATCTTTTAATAAAGTGTATAAAATTCTTGGTTATGTTTTTTATGGATCCGTATCTACACATTAATAGGAGTTTGCTTTAAAAACTTTTCCAGTTCCAGTTTATTAGTCCCAAACTTCAAAGATTATGATGTAAAAATAATAACTAATGAATTTGAATCAATGTTATATCTGAAGTGTAGATCAACAGAATAAATTTCTTTCCAGAAAATACCTTCAGTATTTTGAATTCTATGTAGCCAGTGCCTCCTTTTTACTGGATGCATTTGGCCTGTCATATTAAAGTTACTAACACAAGACAGACATTTGTATTTTAGAAAAATAAAAAGTAAAACTTTCCAGATGCTGCCTTTTGGTTTCTCTCGTGCCTTAGACCTTCGGAGACACATGTGATGTGGTCTGCTTGGCTTGTATTTTTCCGTGCTTCCTTTCTGACCCTGTCTGTGATGTGATTAGAGAGCAGATCAGAGCTGTGCATTTGAAGATAACCATGAAGAATAAATCAACTCCCATTCAAAGGCCTGCAGCTTTTGTAGCACAGTGATGTGTGTATTAATTTTTCTCTTTCAGCATTCATGTCAGAGACTGTTTTGAATGTCTCAGTGCAATGATACAACAGTGAGCTCCCCTTTGGCAGCAGCCTGGATTCCCCAGCTCTCTTCCAAGTGCCCAGCTCATCCCGGGCTGCCTGGCCAGGCTTACACCTCCGGCCGGCACAAGCTGGGGCTGCCTCTCACCATGGTCTGGAGCCACCCTGGCTGAGCTGGGTCTAGGCTGCTGCAAGAGAAAATTGCTTCTTGATGAGCTTGCGTAACTGAAACGCTGTAAAGCTGCATAGATTTAGATGTAAGAAAACCGCTCAACAGCGTGGCCACCTTGGTCACCACCTTCTTACCAATAGCATTATGTCAAAGGGGCTTTTACCCTTAAACTGGCTGGAGGTTGCTCCATCAAGGCTTTAAGCTGGAGGCACCGAACCAGGGCACTTGGCTGTCCTAGGCTACAGCGTCATTCAGCTCATGGGCGGCAGAGGACAATGCCGGGAACCCCAAGGATGTGAGTAACTGCCCTTGTGAAGTCCGAGTGTTAGTCCAGCCTTGGCACCCAGGTGGCTGTGATAGGACGCCAGCATCACGGGTGAGCCTGGATGGTGCAGCCTGAGGAGTCTGGTGCCAGCACAAGGGAGTGCACTCACAGCAGGGGAGGGATCCTTGGCTGTTTTCCCAAAAGAGTTTTAAGAATCTGACTCTTAGGACTTGGGGGAGGGATTAGGAGTTTGAGAATGTGTTTCAGGGGATGTGGGTGCAGTAGAGCTGCTCAAGGCAGGAGCGGTGGCGAGGAGGCACTGCCAGAAGAGGCTGGGCAGACACCGCTCTTCATCCCCAGTAGGACAAGCTGCTGACTTTGAGAACAGACTGAGCCCAGGACAAATTATGTAACTGCTGCTTTTTCATCAGTCTGTTCCCCTGACTTCTCCTTGCAGGTTAATTGACTCTATTTGTGTGTCAAGGCCACTTAGATCTTTCTTCTATAAATGACTCCTGCCTCATCTGATGGCACAGTTAAATGTCTGAATTGTTTCTAAGATCAAAAACAAAGTGGAACTGAAACTTTTCTAGGCAGTTGATGTGGAAGCATGGAATCCTTCCTGAATGGTTACTCATCATTTTTATTGCTAGCTTTGGTCTGGCTTTCTTTCCCTGCAGGATGGAGACAGGGGCTTTCAAGTGATGCTTTCCTTGGAGATGTGGCAGGGGCTGGGCCTTGGCTGCTTGGAAACACAAGCTCTGCTCAGAAGCCTCCCCCATGGAGGAGGCTGGGGGTAGGAGTCCCACACTAGCACCAAAAATCGAGGGTAGTCCATCAACAAGAGACTTTAAATTGTGTTTCAAGGCCAAACAGCATCCTTGGGCAAGGGATGTGGGATTTTACCTGGGGCCCTTTTGCAGAAGTTACAGGAGGAGCTGCCTGCAAACTACTTTATAGGTGGAGTTGGATTAAAGGATCTGAGCAAAATTATTCATGATGAGGTATTTACTGCATGTGTCATTTTGAAGTCTTATAGCACCTGGCCCATCTGTCTTCTTTTTCATTGTGGCTTGTTTGTGCAGGAAAGTCAAGTTTAATACAAAAATCTCTATTTAGCTCTTTGGTTGTTGAAGCTTCAGTGGGAAACATGGGAAAAATTCATTTTTTCAAGACTTGCTCCATATTCAGATGGTCCAAAGCCAATTTTTATTCAATGTGGACTTAGTGCTGGATAAATAGATCAATTTGATCTATTTATTATGAGAAATAAGAGAATGGAGAAATGTTTGGCTAATCCCCAATGACTTGCAGATCTAAAATATCCTCTCCAACACAAGTAGCCCTTAATTCTCCCCAGGAGAGGTCATGTCAGAGTGCAGGGTAGTACGAAACAGCCTGTACCCTCTCGCTTGTGCTCTGAGCTGTTACTGCAAACGATGGACTCAGGTGCCTCCTCCAGCCCAGGTGAGACCTGCCTCGAGTACATCTCTGAGATGGCAGCACATGCCAACAGAGGATCCCTGTGAGTGGGCCTGGAGGCCTCTGCAGTGTCTGTGTGCAGGGAGACAGAAAAAGTCACAGCCTGAAGGCCATGGGGACGGGCTTGGAGGAGCAGCCACCCAGCAAGCCAGCTCTGATGGGGTCCCAGCAAGGCTTGGCTCATTTGGAAGATGTTTACTTTGCCCTTCCCTCCTCATTTTGCCTTTTTCAGGGTGGCTCTGCCAGTCTGTTTAGCAGGCACGTGCCCTGGCATCTGCCCCACTGTTCCCACCGCCCTTCCCCTGGATCCAAAAGTGTAAATACAGCCCCGAGGGGATGGCACTGTGACACCTCACCACCTGCCTGTGGAGGATCCCTGCAGCCAGGCAGGAGGCTCTGGTACAGTGCTGCTGCACCATTTCTCTCTTCGCAGCCGCAGCTGGGTTCCACAGAGGTATTTCTGCTTTGCTCCATAGTTCATGTAAATTATTTGCTCGTAAATGTTGTCAGAGCCTTCCCAAGGGAGCTGCTGCCTCCCACCCAATGCAGTCACTGTGTGCTCGAAGCCTGTGTCTGTAATCGATGCAGCTTCTGCTTTAATGTTTCACAGCACCAACATTCAGCCCATCTCCATGGCAGTGCTTCTGCTGCAGCTCCTGCATGTCCTGTGCTCCCCATGGCCCTGAGAGCTTTGCAGCAGTGTCCCCACCTGCCCCACAGCCCTGTCAGCCCTCAGTTTTGCCCCCACCAATGGCACCTGAATGTCCAGCACGGCTCCCACTGGTGAACAGTTTCTGGCAATCACATCAAGGGGCGCTGGGGGTGTTTGGGGCTGCATGTGTCTGCACCAAAGCAAAGGTGCTTGTGCTTTGTAAAGCTTCTGGAAAATTCTTGTTGAAGAAAACTGTGTTTTGCTTTCCCCCACAGAAGCCTGAATCAAAGTCATCAGTTGCTTGCCCTGTGGGGTGAGCCTGCCCAAGGGTCACACTGCCACGCTGGTAAGGAGACACAGGATATTCCCATCACTGTTCTCAGAGCCGTGTGTGGCTGTGCCAAGGCAGGGGAAATACAAAGGTAAGACCATGTATTCTCTGGGGTGCAGGGTGCTGGTGGCCACCCACACCCCATGATGTTGGGGTGTGCAGGAGCAGCAGGTGCTGGCTCAGCAGCTCCCCTGCCCAGAGTATCCCTTGTGCTTTGGAAGCTGAATGTGCCAAGTCCCACTGCCCAGGCCCTGTCATGACCTGCAGTGAGGTTTGGGACAGGCAGGGCCCCAGCAGTGCTGGCAGCAGGAGGACGGGTGACACACAGGTCACACATGATGATGCTACTTGGGCTATTGCATGAATCAAGGGGATTTTGGTGAGGGTAATGAGGGCAACTTGGGCCTCTGAGCTGGGGAGGATGAGGCCTTGGAAGACTTTAATTTCCTACATTGCACAGTTCGAGGGTGGGGGCTGTGGCCACATTTGGACCAGTGGGGTTAGACTGAGGGTAGCCCATGCTGAGGAGGGAGGTGGGCTGCAGTTCCCCCCACCAGGCTCTCACCCCTCTGCCAGCTTTGCTCAATTATGGGAAATCCTTTAAGCTTTTGCATTAGTGCTGTATTTAGGTCTGCACTGTATTAGGGCTTGGCATAGAGAGCGCAGTGAGATTTCTCACTTAATAAAGAACGTTTTAAAGGCATTTGTCACTGTGGGTCTGGTGCCAGGAGCCAGGTCTCTGGGCAGGCAGGGAGGGTGCTGTGGGAGGTGAGGGAGCTGGTCTGGCTCCAAGGCCTGCTGCGCTTGGCCCTGGCCAGGTCCCATCTCTGCCCCTATGCTCCCACACTGAACACTGGGACAGAGGGTCCTGGTCTGCCCCCATTACCCACCCAGCCAGGGGGTACATCAGGTTGTGCATCTCAGGGCTGCAGCTGGTGACCTCCCAGCCCATCTGCATCAGCACAGCTGCTGGCAAAGCCCAGCCACCCTCCCGTGAAGCTCCAGGGCTGCTGTGCTGGCGGGAGGCCCATCCTGCTGGCAGTAAATGTGTCATTAGATGGTGATGAGGCACCATGAGTCACGAACGCCCACCGCCAGCCAGCCAGCCTGGCTGGTCCGGGCACAGGGCTGCAGAGCACTGGCAGGAGCTGGGAGAGATCTGCTACCTCCTCCTCCTCCTCTGCCTCTCTCCACCTGCAGCCTCACCAACCTGCATCTTCCATAGGGCACCAAATGATGGAGCATCCCTCTGGCAGTGCTCACCTCGGGCTGAGGTGACAGGTCAGCTTCCCTGGACCAGTGTGGGGATGTGATGGTCCCCCCACACCCCTGCTCACAGGTGTCTGACACCACCACAGCACTACCCATGGCTCTTGGATAGCTTGGCAAGGATGGGGCTGAGGGGGCTGCCTGTGGAAATTTGTGTCCCCTGGACTCCAAGTAGCTGAAGCGAGGGCTGGACCAGCTCAGGGTGTGCTGCTGGGAGCCAGGAGGAGCCTCCGGACTCCCCTTTCAGTGTGGATTTTTCTTTTAAGCTGGTAATTGTTGAGGCAACAGAGTATTAGATCCAGATTTTGAGCTGCTGCTGATGGTGGCCCAGTCTTGTGGAGGGCAAAGCTCAACCCTTGGCTTGTGGACGAGCGAGAAGCCTTCTCTCCCTGCTCAGCCTCGTGAGTGGCACTTCAGCACTTTGATCCTTGTCTCCAAACTCCAACCCCTGCAGTCGTGTGAGGGCCATGGCCTGGAGAAAGCCAGGCTTCTGCATCAGACCATGGCTGCTACACGAAGGACAGGAGAGAAGTTGTGCTGTGGCTCAAGTGACATCCCTGAGCAAGCCCAATGTAAGTGCATGTGGCAGCCCCCTTGTTGGGGGCTCAGCTGGGAGCCCCAGCAGCCCTTCCCTTTCCCTCAGACCTGCTGAGTGAGCAGAAAAAGCAAAATTTTGTGGGATTATTGTGCATCTGCTGCTGAACCAGCCCCCAGAGCAAAAGCAGCCCCAGTGCCTCTCCCAAAACCACCACTGGGGTCCCCAGGGAGGGCCCCAACCCCAGAGAGAAATCATCAGACAGGGAAAGCTTTTATTTCCTTTCTGTCTTTGCCTTCTCCAGGCCCGGACTTGATTATTCCTTTCAGCAACACAAAGTGCTAGAGAGGCTCAGCAGCCAGAGATCAATTTTCTGTGCTCTTGGTGCAATGTGTCTGTGCAGGGAGAAGTGGCTTTTTTCTTTCCCTTGCCATTGTGTTGAGACTTGGTGGGTGACACCAGGGGCAGTGGCAGCTGCATTGCTGGAGGGAGGGTGATGGAACGTGTGCCAGCCCTCACCTGGTGCTGTGCTGATGGAGGGTGTCAAAGCCTTTCACTCATGGCCATTGAAGAGCAAAGATATTGCTGGGAAAGAATTCCCAGCTCGGCTCAGATATCAGTATCACTCCGAGGCACAGTGCAGGGTGGGACCCTCCACTGCTGCCTCTGCTCCTGATATGTCCCCTCTCATTCATCACAAAGCACTGGCTAATGGAGAATGACTTTCTTTCTGGGGAACATGCAAAAATTTGTCTCCACAGGAATAACATGCAAAGATCTCATATTTAAGTGATTGGAACATAGTGGCAACACAAGGTACGAAGACTAAACACAGAGGGATTCAAGATGCTTCTCAATTACACAGACAAGATAAGGAAAAAAAATTAAGAGAATTGCAGAATTTTAAGAGGATGGGGAAGAATTTGGCATGGGATTAAATACTAGAGAAAAGATTAGAAAAGCAAAAAAGCAAATGAGAAAAGCCTGAGGGGTGAGGCAGATGGACCAGAGCAAGGAGAGCTGCCAGCCCACAGACAAGGACTAACCTAGGGATGAGCCCTGGCACTGTCCCCACAGCATCCCAAGTCCACATCCCCACACTGGAGCTGTCTCCAGGCCTGCTGTGGCACAAGGCAGAGGGAAGAGAATCCTCTCTCTGGCACTGGCATGGCTGGACTTACTCAGGGGCTGCTGACAGTGAGGTGTCTATGGCTGTGGATCAGCGAGGCAATGGATCAATGAGGCAGTGGGCCCTTGGCATAAATGGTGGCTCTGTCCATGCAGGGCTGTTTGTTGGTCCATCTGTGCAGGGATGGGAGGTGGCTGCCTGTCCTGGAGGCTGGGATGGAGCACCAGGCTGGCAGAGCCACACTTTGCTTCCACCAGCCACTGGTTTGATCCTCTCCAGGCTGTGCAAATTAGGAAATTCTTTGAAATACCAAAGTGTCACGCTGCAATACCAGGCAGCAGCCCCTCGCTTCTTAAAGCAGAAATACAGCTGGGGTTTGGATCACCGGCTTTTATCCACAAAATGCTTGAGCAAGTTCATAAACTGCAGAACAAAATACTAGAGGCTGCAGGCAATTATGGCAGAGACCTCTGGAGTCCTCCCCAGCACAAGGAGCCCCAGCGAAGCTGTCGATGGCTCCCACTGCTTCTGATCCTGGCTGGCAAATATTAATTTGGGTTTTTTCAAGTTGAGAAATTAACTGTTTTGCAACCCATCGAATTTGAATACTCTAATTAAGCAGTTTCAGTGCTTTTCTCCTCCCAGGACCTTCCCTGGCCAAGCACTTTAACACCTTGGTTCCTGGGCTCCTGGAGCAATCAGCCTCTGAGGTCTGCTGGTTTGGCTCCCTTGGATGATGATGATGGATGCCACACGTTACCCAGGCTGCAGCTCTCTAAGGTGTTATGAAGACCCTTGCTGGTGTCTGGATTGTCTCCAAGCAGCCAGGTGTCCTTTCCAGGAGAGCTGACGGGCTCTGGTGTGGAGGACATACAGCTTTGTACCATCGGCCTCCCTTGACAGGGAAGCTGATCAAGTGTCTCATAATGAGCTCGCCATGTTTCTGCTCTGCAGACAGTTTGTTGGCTGTTGCCAAAGGCAGCCTGGGGAGAAGCTCTGCCTGGCTCCCATGGCCCATGGCTCTGCCACTGCACAGCTATGGAAAGCCTTTCCCTCTGGCCTCAGGTTGATCTCCTTCAGAAGCACCTCATCCAAGATGTGCCTCCACCCTCATCAGCGGCATGTGCAATGTGGCCGTCTGGGGACGTGTGCCAGGCACAGGGACTCTCTGCTGATGTGTTTGCACATCCTCAGCTGTGGCTGGGGAAAAGAGATGGATGGGAAAGTCAGTGTTATCAGCATGTGGAACAGGGCCATGCCAGGCAGATGGTCTATGATATTCTGATTTGATATTCCATTATTTTAAATCAAGTAGGACATGCCACCCTGCAGCATTTGGTGACAGTGGCATTGCCCACCTGGGAAGTGTACCTCCCACATGCCATGAGTGCAGCTAGAACTCAGGTATTGTGCCATCCATTCCCATCCGAGCCAGGAGTGGTGTTCCAGGAAAGGGCCACCAGTACTCCAACAGAAATGTCCCCATGTCACCCACCCAAGGCACTGAGGTCCTGCCACAAAGACAAGGTGCTTGGCTGTCTTGGTGACACTGCCTGTCCCAGGCTTGGGGACAGGACAAGGCAGTGGGTGTTCTGGTCTCAGGTCACCACACAACCTGGCAGCGGCCACCCAGGGACTCAGCACACTTTAATGAGCTCAACGCCAGAGCCTGCATGGAGGAATTAACGATTCGGAATAATACTTGTTACTTTGCTGTGAGGAAATTGTCAAGGGAAAAGTAATTTACTAAAAAAGAAGTAGGAAAGAAATGGTTTTGCTTATTAAGATCAACATCATATTAAAGTATTTTCTCAATACCTCATTTGTGTTGAATTTTACATTTTGTCTCTCTTGTTCTCACCAATGAGAGTAAAGCAGGGGGGTTCATTCTAATTAATTGTTTAGCTGCTTCATTTGGCCAGCAAATTTCATGAGCAAGGTTACACATTTCTGTAGCATTTGAATTGCAAATGCTGCAGGAATATGATAAAAAAAGGAAAACACATGGAATTCTAAAAGCAAATGGGAACCTTTCTGTAAGACATCAGTTTAAAATTGCTTTATTTTTACAAATCTTAAAAATACATCTTGACAGAGTTTTTACTTTCCCCCCTCCTTTCTTTTCATTTGGAGTTTAAAGCAACAGGTTTGCTTATGTGTTCACTGTTGCCTTCTGGCTTTTTAGCCTTAAGGAGCTGTATTTTCAGTTTTACTCTACTGTTGGCTAGAAACTTTAAAATATGTACGTATATGTATTTCTAGGAAAAGGCTGTCCCATGTGCTGGTGATTTAACAAAGGCAAATCTGAGAACAGCCCCATCCCCACAGCTTTGCAGAAATTCGTGGAAGCTGGTACACAAGGAGAGGGTGCTGTGCTGGCATCATGTTGGGTGTGTGGAGGACAGGCCACTTTTTGGGAGACACAGAGCTGCAGCTCGGCATGAGCCCAACACAGACCTGGTGAGCAACAGCTCAAGGCACTTCCCAGGCACTGCAGAAAGGATTACAGCAGCTCAGACTGTGAAGGGCACCGAGGAGAAAGCTTGACGTCTGGAGAAAATAGGAAGAGGAATGACCCATGAAACTGCATTTCTGGCTTCACCACCACTGGCTTGCTCACATGGAGCGGTGACTCATCACCACCCAGAGACCCAGACATCCGCTTAGATGCTGATCCTGCAGGCAAGAGATGCAGCATCAGAGGCGATAACCAGAAGAGAGGGCTGCTGGGGAGGTGAGGGGCTGCAGGCAGTGAGTGTGGCAGGGTGTAGCAACAACATCTTCCCCTGTGGTGCTGCTCAGTGCCTGGGCCAAGCTCTTCTAAATGGCTGGTGATCTGGTACCATGTCTGGGAGCCAAAGAGAGATGCTTCTCCTCCCAGAAATCCCAATAGCCTCCTTGTTGTATCAATTATATTTCAGTGCAGGCCTACTTCTGCTTCAGAATTGGTAATTGCTTTGGAAAATGTCATTTACCTCTTTTGAAGCACCATCATGCCTTTTGTTGCTACTAAAGTAATGGCTAAAAGCTGAGGGATGGCAGAAAACCAGAAATTTCTGAGAAAGGTCCTTAGGATTTTCCTCTGAGTCATCTCTATATTGGCAGGAAAAGCTGGCAAAAAAGAAAAGTATCTCTGCAGGTTCTGAAACAGCCCCAGAATTAGGAATCTGGGCCAGGTGGACACATCCAACCCCTAAGACACATTTCACTGTAACCTGAGGGGGCTGAGATCAAAAGCTGTCATTGCAGTTATGTGACTGGTGTGACATGACCTCCTTGAACAAGCTGCGTGTGAGAGCAGCCCCTGGTGCTCCAGTAGCCATTCGAACCCTGAGGAGCTGGTCCCTGCTCTGCAGCTTCCATGCTGAACACCATAAGGCACAGTAAGTGGATTAGCAAAACCTCTGGAAGAGGCAAAGAAGAAATGACACTAGGTCTTAAGCTGGTTTTGCATGTATTTACGCAAATGATGTCCCCAGCTAGACGGTAACTGAGGTGAAATCTGGGCTATCCCTGCTGCGCTGGCTCAGCAGCCTGCTGCAGGCTTCCTGGAAGAGGAGAGCTTGGCTTGTAGCTTGGGCGGACACAGGGAGTCAGAGCCGATCAATGATGGCAGCGGAGACAGCCCATGAGAGGCAGCGGCAGCCATGCAGCGTCCACACTGTGGCTGCGGTGGGGAGGCTTTGGCTGCTGAGGGGTGGTGCAGTCCCACTCTGGCATCCACAGGACACATTCCAGACTCCTCACTCCGTCCATGGCTTGGAGATGCTCCCGTCACCTCTCGGGGTGCTGCTCCCAGTCCTGCCTCCCTTCCGGGCACAGGCAGGATTCATCTCTCACATTGGTGAGACGGGGATTGCAATTATTCCTGGCCCTTGCTTGTGCCATCTGTTTGTTCCCTGAACGTCCCTGCAGGATCTTTGTATTAGCAGGTTAATTTAATAAGAGCCTGCTTTATTGTTGCTGGCTGCAGGCACAGCATAGAGCAGCTGAGTCCATCAACAGCACATAGCTGCTCTGGCAGCAATAGAATCCTGCCCAGATGTTCATTTGGGAAGGTTGTTTTGCTGAGAAAGGGCAAACCCTACTGAGGCAGCACCGAGGGCTGAGCCTTGCCCCTTTCTCCTTGGCAGGAGCTGTGGAGAAAGTGGTAGCAGAGATTAAATCAGGCCTTTGACCTGGGACGTGCTGCACCTCACCGGGAGGAGGTGGTGATAGCGAGGGAGTGGCAGAGGTGGTATTGGCAGGAGGTGCCCTGCATGCCTGGCTCAGGGCTTGGCCATTTATGGCAGAAGCAGCTCTTCCCGTCCAGAGTTTCAAAACCTTTTACATCACCAGCTATTTTTGTGGCTCGGGATATGTGGTTAGGCACAAGGCAGTGAAAGAGCTGTGCAAACTGTTTAATGAAGGGACTGACTTGTCTTAAGGATAACGAACAACCTGGTGCACTTTGAGATCAGCCTTTTTTTTTTCAGCTGTAGACATCTATGCCCAGGTATAAAGTGCTGTGAATTGGGAAATAAATCTTGGGAATCCAAATCAATACTGCAGGAGGGAAAAAAAATCCAGTTTCCCAGTTCTGTGTCCACCTGCTTAGCTTCCCCTCAGCCCAAGAGTGAGGCATTGCTGGTTAAAGTCAATTGCACAAAAATACATTTGGCTTTTCTCCCGCTGTGCTCTTTGTCCCCTTCCTCTCCCGCAGTCATTCCTCCACCCATCACAAACATAATGGATCAGCAGTGCCACAAAGCCATGCACATAATGAACCTAAGTGACCGTGTAATCTTATTATTGTCACCCTCATCCTCCCTTGCCCCTTTTCTCCCTCCCCCCATTTGTCACTGTCGCTGATTGTGTCATAGTTAAAATTAGATGGGAAGCTCCTCTGGGAAGAGCCGCAGCTCTCCTTTATCCCGAGCACCCTGAGTGCATTAAGGTACTTTGCAACAACTCGTGATTTCTAATGGGGTTAAAGTAGGAGGCAGCCTGTTTTAATGCTCACCTTTTTACATTTTCGAGCTGATTCACCAGCCACATGAAAATCTTCCATCCAAAATCGTCTGCCTCCTGCCAGCAATTCACTTGACAACACAATTCTGGAGGCAACGGCAAAGGAAGGAGAGGGCTTTTTACTTACATGTAATAAAGAAGAGTGAATCAAATTTGGTGTAACTTAAGTAAGATTTGTTCTGGAGGACAAAAGTCCTCGCTGACCTTTTCCCATAATGGACATGTTCTCTTTATGGAAAGAAAGTGAATAAAATAAGGCTGTTTGTGAAAACAGCCACGAGCAGAGTCACCTCATCAGTACCTTTGTATTGTTTTAGCCTGGACCAGGCACTTCTCGAGGGCTGTTGGAAGCCCAGGATGGACACAACGCAGCAGCTGTGTCTGCCTTGGACTTGCAATCGAATAGGTGATGCAGAGGGGAAAGGGACAAATCCAGTACGGCACACGTGTCTGCTGAAATTCTGCAGGCTGCAGAGAGCAGCAGAAACAAATTTGCTTTTATTGGAGGGCAGCTTCTTCTACGGGTGGGAATCATCGAGTTGGGTCTGAAGTGACTGGGGGATTTTATTTTAGATAGAAAACAGACGCTGATTCTTTTTAGTTACTTCCTCTTAACAACGCGGGAGTTCCATTGACGGAGGAAGCGCCGGGGCCAATTCCCGAAGCGCCCGGGAATGGCTCTGGTGCTGTGCTGACACCTGCTGTCAGCCGCGCCGCGGGAGCCCCGGCGCCGCCAAGCCCAGCATCCCGAGTTTAGCTGGGAAGACTCGTGCCGGTTCTGGGAGGATTTTCATGGAAAGGGCTCCGACGGAAACGGGAAAAAGCGCTTGGCAGCCGAGCAGTGAGGCTTGTGGCAGCTGTGGAGGTGAAAAGACACGGGACAAATCTCGCAGGTAGAGGTAACAACCTTCACAGAATCAGAGTGGTTTGGGTTGGAAAGGACCTTAAAGATGATCTCGTTTCACCCCCCTGCCATGGGCAGGGACACCTTCCACTATCCCAGGTTGCTCCAAGCCCTGTCCAACCTGGCCTTGGACACTTCCAGCGATGGGGCAGCCACAGCTTCTCTGGGCACCCTGTGCCAGGGCCTCAGCACCTTCACAGTAAAGATTTTTTTTCCGAATATCTAATCTAAACTTACACTCTTTCAGTCTGAACCCATTCCCGCTTTCCTGCCACTACATGTATTTGTAAACAGTTCCTCTCTGTCTTTCCTGTAAATTCCCTTCAGGCACCGGAAGGCCACAATTAGGTCACCCCAAAGCCTTCTCATCTCCAGGCTGAACAATCCCAATTCTCTCAGTATAAAGGGATGGGTGGTCCATCCCTCTGATCAACTTGGTGACTCTCTTTGTCAGCAGCCCAGCGGGCTTCCAGGGATGAAGAACCGTGGTGCTGGTGTAAACAGCCCGGGTCCTCTCCCCCGCGGGTCTCTTGCTGGCAGGGAGCTCAGAGGAGTTTAAGGAGTTCAAGTTATCGAGTGCTGAGCAGGAGCTCGTGGAGGGACAACACGCCTCTCACAGAACCGGCTGCAGCCGCGACTGCCAAGTTAACGCCGCCATATTGGGGGGCCGGGCAGGGACAGTGCCTCGGTGCCTCATGCAAATCTGTCCCCCATCACAGAGCGGGTGCCTCGGTGTCACACTCCAACCTGCCCCCCCCCGGGCGCAGTTCGGGCGTGCCGTGACGCAGGACGCCGGAAGTGAGCGGGCGGCGACGGGGTGGGGCCGCCTCCGGTGCCTCAGCAAAACCCTTCCGGGTGGGGGTGGCCCTGGCGGGCGGGTCCCGCGGCCGAGGCGCCGATGGCGGGAGCGCGGCGGTGAAGGAGGGCAGCGGGGCTGGGGCCGCGCTGGGCGCTGACGGGGCTCTCGCTCCCCCCAGGACGGCGTGGGAGCAGCGTGGCCTTGCCCTTCTCCTGAGGCGGGCCGGGGCTATGCGAGGGCCGCGGTGCTGCCTGCCCTAGGCCCGGGCCCGGCGGGGAGCGGCGAGCGGGGCCCGATGCGGGAGTACAAGGTGGTGGTGCTGGGCAGCGGGGGGGTGGGGAAGTCCGCCCTAACGGTGCAGTTCGTCACCGGGACCTTCATCGAGAAGTACGACCCCACCATCGAGGATTTCTACCGCAAGGAGATCGAGGTGGACTCGTCCCCCTCGGTGCTGGAGATCCTGGACACGGCGGGCACTGAGCAGTTCGCCTCCATGCGCGACCTCTACATCAAGAACGGGCAGGGATTCATCCTCGTCTACAGCCTGGTCAACCAGCAGTCCTTCCAGGTAACCTCGCCTGGTGTCCCGTCCTCGGAGGGAGCCGTCCCTGCCCCGGGGAAGGCTCTGGGCCGAGGAGGAAGTTTTAGGGGTAGCCACGTGTGCGTAGAAGCGCTTTATCTCCGAAGGGCCAAAAGTCTAAATGCCCAGCTTGAAAGCGCATTTACCAGCCCTCCTTCCTGATGGAAAACTGCTTGCTTTGCAGGTACTTATCAGGGTGCCACCATTGTTAAATCCCACGCAGTGCTGGAGAACAATGACTAGCTCCCACTTCCCCAATAGAAATCTCTTGGCAATCCCCTTTTGTGAAGAAATCGCTCGATATTAAAATCAAGACTTCCCCTTCCAATCCCCTCTCCTTCCTAAAAGGCATGTTTCTCCAGTTGCTCTTGAAGAGAGTCTAATTGTTCTGCAGTTGTGACTTGTTAAGTGAGCTGTTATTTTCTGCTCCCTCCCCCCAGAATATATTCCTGTCCAGCATGAGCTCGATGCTCTCACAGCGTAGGTGGAGTTCTGGAGAGGAGAACCAGCTGTATGTGATAATTTGTGGATCTGGATTTTATTTCTATTATTAAAACTCTCCAAAAAAATGGAAATATGTCAGCCAGTAACTGGTCTAAGCTGCCTGTAGAAACGGGGCTTTGTTTTTGGGCCGTAAGTGAGTTTAGCAGCACTCTATGCAGCGCAGGGATTTGCAGCTCCTGCCTTGGCTTGGGCTGCCAAGCTGAGTGTGTTCCAGCTGCTTGGCAAGACCTTGCACACCCCCACTGTTTGCTTCTGCTGAAGGCTAAGCCTTGTCTTAGCAGATGCCTCGAAACAGCCCTGTGCAAGCTGAAGACATGCTTATCTCTGGAAAACAACAGTGACATTGGGATGCTTCTGCTCTCATTTTCACTGATTTTTGGGTTCCAGTGAGCCCGCATTATTTGAGGAATGGATGTACAATAATCCACCTTGTTAATATTTAATTATTCCTGTCTGTCTGTAGTGTGTTTGCTCTGAAGGCTGTAGGTGTAAACCACTCTGCAGTTCTTTACACAGTGGTAACTTCAAACGTTGGGATTGCTTTGTCTCAGTACTGTGCGAGAATTTGTAGTACTGGTAATAACTTAAAACACTCAGGGGGCAGAGGAGGCTGACTCAGACTTTCAAGTGTAAACTCCCCATGTCGGCTCAGACTTGAATAAATGCATCTCTAGGTAATAAAATCTCTTTACAGCATCTAATTTGGTTACTTACATGTGATTAAATGTGTTCACAATGAATTATTCTAAGCATTCCAGGACTGAGAAGGCTTTATTTAAATTGATGGCTTTCTCAAGCTGTAAACTAAGCACAAACTTCCTAAATGGTTGTGTAATGGCATGCCACTGCTAGGGTTACAGGTCCTTAGACTTGAGACAACTTCTTCAGAAAGCTGCAGCAAGCCTTCAGAGCAGCAGTACTGTGTCCTCCTCTGGCTGAACTGGCTGTCTGAGAGTAGAGCAGTCACTTTCTGTTTGTATATGCACATAAATTCTATAAAATGTGCATGTATTTATATAAAAGAAAAAGTAACTTAGTGATTGGTAGTAGATTTTCTCTGAATTCTAGATCTGTGTGACTATGAGTTTAAGAAGTCTTCTGTTGTATTTTTAATGTTCAGTTGCACATGAGGGTTATTAAAATGTGTTTCTGTAGTGGTTCTATAGCAATTCCATGTGATTCCTTACATGTACTAACCAGCTGGATTGTTTGATCAGGACATCAAGCCGATGAGGGACCAGATTGTCCGGGTGAAGAGATACGAGAAAGTTCCTCTGATCCTAGTGGGGAATAAAGTGGATCTGGAGTCAGAGAGGGAGGTCTTATCTGCAGAAGGCAGAGCCCTGGCTCAGGAATGGGGCTGTCCCTTCATGGAGACGTCAGCCAAGAGCAAAACAATGGTGGATGAACTGTTTGCTGAGATCGTCAGGCAAATGAACTATGCCTCCCTGCCTGAAAAACAAGATCAATGTTGTACAACTTGCATCGTCCAGTGAGAGAAATTAAGAAAAACCTCAACCACGGCCATACAGAGCAGGTTGGTGGAACAGTCATAACTAACTGAGGTGCCCAAACACGGTGTTTAAATACAAGATAAAGGTACAGGGAGTCTGAAATGAGGCAGTCTAACCTGGAGGCAGCCTTCCTCCAAAAGAGACGGGAGCTTGTGTACATGGTTGAGTCAAATGGACTTCTTGTGTTACCTCAGTAGGATTAGTCAGGGAATGCTGCATTTGCTTGCAGTAATTTTACAATGACACAAAGTGAATGATCTCATCTGCACCTATTTTGACTGTCAGTGCTGTATTTGATGCTACGTTATTCTGAATAGTGCTTTGTGATGTTGCAGTGGGTTTATTCTTGTAGCTGGTATTTGAATTGTTTTCAAGTAATGGGAGCTACCTTGGAGTTCAATGGGATTATCGTGACCAAATTTCTCAGTAGTTTTTCTGAGAAGACTTTGAGCTTGTTTAAAAGAAATAAAATTCTGTGGTACATAAACTGGCTGTACTTAGAGAACCCTTCTGCCTTATCAGTGGAATAAGTTTCTTTTGCAAGAGAACCACCCTGAGTGGTGAGAAATGGCTCGAAGCCCGTATGTAATAGTCAGGGGCGTGCACAAAGTGCTCTTCATCTCAAATCTCCAGAGCAGAGAACACACTGTAAAATGGCTTCCCAATGCACAACTCTCCCAGTGACTCATAAGAGGTGTGATGAGAGAGCAGCATTCAGAGGGCCCTTTGTAAAGCTTCCCTTTTGTCAGGTGTTGCTTTGATTTTTATTTTTTTCCTCCAGGACAACTGTCTTTGGCCTTTCACATGTGTGGTACTTTTAGGCACCTTTTTCACCTGACTGTGAACGGATCTGTTCCTCTCCAATGTGCATTCCCATGAGGTGGTTCTGGATCCCTCCCACACTCTTGTTTCCCCTGTAGCTGTTGCAGGTCTTATGTCACCACTGGCTCGAATCCACGTTACTGCAAAGCGCCATTGGTGTGCTGTGTGCAGCCAGCTGGTCCCTCAGACCTCTAGTTGTCTGTTGGACCTGTCTTTGCAAACAACTCACCATGATCTCCGAGGGCAAGTGCAGGAATGAGGGAGGATGTGGAAATTCAGGGGAAGGAACTGCCCCTCCTGACAGCTGCACTACTTGAGGCTCAGACTCCCACTGCCGTGTTAGTAACTTGCTTAACTCAAAAGGGCTTTTTGTGTCTGAGTGACAAGAGGGAAAATAGATTATTGCTGGAAGCTTTGGGCCATGTATCCTCTTTAATCTTGAGTGCAAGGTCAGAGAATGAAGTCTCAAAGCTTGTCTTTGAGATTGTTATTAAACATAGAATTGTAGGTGCTCATGGCCCTAGCACTGTCATGCTAGAGATAACACATGATGTTTTTATCTCCAGTTCTGTGAAATTAGGAAGGGCTGCTGTCACTGTGTAACAGGTGTGTGTAAGTTTGAGATTTGCTTGTTGAAAGGTGAGTGAACTTGTTTTGGAGCAGAGAAAAATACAAATACTAAAGCCTTTTACATTAATCACACCTGCAGAGTATTTAGAGGTCTAGGAAGAAATGAATCTAAGAAATTACTGCCTTTTTTTTTTTAATTGAGTGCTGCAGGGGTAATATCCTGAATTGTGTGTAGTAATGCAATGTTGCAGCTATTTCTAAGGCAGCTTCACAGACAAGATTATGTGGACTAGAAGTATCATGCCAAAGGATGTGGCAATCCCCTGGATTACTAATGGTTCATCTTGTGCTGGTTGCTGTCTTAAACTCTGACAAAATCAGGCCTTTCATCCTTGAAATTTATAGTTCTGGAATTGATTGCTTCTAAGGGAGGCTTCATAACCTCTCTGCTTCTGGATTTAGCACTAAGTAGCACATTTAATCTTAAAGGTGAAATTGAAGTAGGGGCAGGGCCACACTTTATTCCTTTGAATGATAACTTATGTGTAGATTTGGTGTGTCCTAAGCGTGTTCTTGCTTCAGAAGAAACATCTGTATTCTAATGTCTTTGTGAGCTCTTGAGACAGAGGATCCTAAGCTTTTGTGATACAGATTTCCTCTCCTTCCTTCTGCCTGGCTTAGACAATCACCCCAAGCCTTTAGCAGCAAACTGCTTCCTTGCTTCTGGGGAATGCTCTCTTTGCCCAATATAGTCTCATCACCTGTGCCAAACAAGTCATTCCTTCCTGAACCATTTCCTATTCAGTCCAGTTCTCACCATGTCTGGAACTTTTATTACTCATTCTGGCTTTTCAGTCTTCATGCTCTGTATATTTCATTTCAGCCTAACACTTTTGGGGTATTTTCCTCTTCCTGGCTCCCATTCTGTCCTTGTTCTTTGATTGAATAGATGTAGGATCTCATTAACTTTATCATATGCCTTTGCTGCTTGATAATTTCTGTCTGATGTGCTCTGGTAGGAAAGATGCTGATGGTGTCTTGTGATAGCTCTAATCAGCTTTGTAATCCTGCTTATCTGTGATCCAAGAAACAATTGCTGCTTGTCAAACCTCTGCTTTAGGAGTGACCCCTCCTAGGTAAATTGAAACTGAGGAAGTAGAACCAGCTGTCTGAAAATCTATGTGTAGGAAGTGGGCTTGAACTACAACTATGTCCTGGAATAATCATCATCATCTCTGTGTTCTGTAACCTGGCTGTGTCCAGGAGGAGTCTTAGGTGTGTCAGTTCAGAGAGCAGTTCATGCAACCGTTTGTGTCCCTGCAGTTCTGGTGCAGAAACCCATGGGAGGGGTGGGGGGTGGATTTTTTGCTGGGCCTGGCTTTGCCTGAGGCTGTTCCAGTGTCAGTTTTAAATCACAGGTACCACTTAGCCTCTTTTTGGTGCTGATACCTCGGCCTGTCTGTCAGCTATGGTGTGTAGGTTCTTTCATGACATTTTTGGGGAACATTTGCTAAACTGCTGTTCCAGTCAGCTGCCTTGGGTGAGATGAAGGATGGAACATAATTGCATAGTCAGGATAACCCGTAGTTCCTTTTAAAAATGTGTGTTGTTCTCACATCCTGTTTCCCACCTCCCCTTTCCTGTTTCTACAGTGGTCTGTCATTTTGTTCTTGCATTCAGAGATAGGAGAGTTCCAGGACCTGCTTTGTGTCCTTGCTCCAGTATTTCTCTTGAATTTTCATTATGACACTGTTTTGTATTTTGACTCTTCTTTAAAATATGGAACCTGGTACAATGCTCGTGCACTAAAGTCTTTCTGATATTAATAGGATTGGTAACACCTTAATGTTGGTATGAAAGACTGATGCTGATTAGTGATTTCTGTCCCCTGTGTTCATGAGTAACTGGTATTAGCAAAGCTGAAGGAAGATTATTCCTCTCTAGGAATAAAAACTGAAAGTGTACTCTCTTCTGGTTTACGTGGCTGTGCAACACAGACACATTTATTGTACTATATTGTCTAACTTCCCCTTCTCTTCTGCCTGCTCACAGAAGAGACCAGAGAGTGCTATAAAATATCACAGGCAAATGAAGCCAGATAAGGTACCATATAGTGTTAATTGTAGTAACTAAACACAACTTAAATGGAAAGATGACAAATCTGAGTTGGTAGGTCCCTAACGAGGAATGTTATGTGCAAATACGAGGATGTTGAAGGGCATGTGGAGGAAAATACCATTACTTCTTTTTTCTATTCTTACTATTCTCAGCAATTCTTTGCTGACCACATTATTGAATGCTGGGTTTAGATGAAGTTTTTGGGGTGGATCTAACTCTGGTAGGATGAGCAGCTGCACTGTAAATGGTGCCTCTTCTGTGTGCTAAGGAAAGATAAAACATGTATTAAGCAGGTCTAATCCATCCCCATTTAGAAGCTAAATGTTGGTTTGCTGCTTTTGACAGTACAGGGACCCTCTCTGTCTAAAACTTTTGGGCCAGCAACCGTGTGTGGGGTGGGAGTGATCTCACCAGACTGGGAGAGAATTGCTGTTAGTTGGAAAGCATACAAACAAGCAAGAAAAACCTGGCTGTTGGCTCCTGTCAGGGCAGGAGTGCTGTTCCTGAATGTTGGAGTTGACCGGTTGTTAGGCAAGAAGGGGAACCCTGGCTAGAACACTCTGTCATGACAAACTGTTAACTGAGAGCAAATCATCAGCTGAAAAGAAATGGTGCAGTAGGAAACAGAAGGTCCTGAGTTGTTTGGAGAAATCAGTTCAAGAATTGAGAAGGCTCCTCAAAATCCCTGAAATGCCATGGATCAAGCTAGAGTGAAGTACATGCAGTTGCATATGTCAGGTTTCTACAGACTTTGAGCTTCGCCTGAGACTTTTAGGATATCTCTGCAGATAAATCCTGGGAGCTACAAACAAGTTATCTGAAATGCAAAGATCTTTTGGTCGCATTGGTAATGTGTTGATGTGCTTAATTGAGGATGGTGGTGTACAGCTCTGTTCCTGCTGAGGCTGTCTGGATGCTAAGGGGCTTTTTTAGGAGTCATTTAGAGGATCTGATTGCTGAGAACTCAGATGTCAAAACTGAGTTAGTTGGCTCATCTTCCTGTTCCCAGAACTTATGCTAAAGGCCATTGCTGTATTTTACTGGGTGTTACACATACACTGGGTCCTGCATTGGTGCATCTGTAGAAGAGAACTTAAAATTTTGTGCGTTTTCAGGTCTTTAGATGCAATTTCGTATCCCACAGCAGCAGCTGTTACAAAGTTAATAGCAGTAGGTTTTTACCTGCTTGCTTCTTGTATTACTAGAGTTAGTGGAGAATTTGGGAATGCTGCTGTGGAAAACAGTGGAGCTCAAGATGGAAAACTGGCTGTTCCAGGCAGGGGAGAAGCCGTGTTCACTTTGGACGTGTATTGAATATGGCTTTCATTAGTTGTGTTTTTTTTTTTTTTTTGTTTTGTTTTGTTTTGTTTTGTTTAAATTGCAGATAAAACTCAGAGGAAACTTGCACAGATGCTGCTTTGGAGAACTTTCAGCCCAAGTTGCAGAGCTGAGCCTTGGTAAACCTGTCTCTATCACAGCACATTGCCATACATCTAAGTGCATAAGGTTGGTGGCCTCCAGGATCCACACACCTTAATCAGAATGCTTAGCATGTTTACCATAAGTTTTAAAATCTGTTCTTTATCTATCAGTCATTTTATAGCTTTCTAGGTTCATATAATGGCTAATATGCAAAAGTTCATTTTTAATATTTTAATTGATTTCTTTAATCAATTTCTGAACTTGTATTTATTAAATACTTAAACTCAGTATTACCTACTCAATGCCTTTTAAAAGAAGAGAGTTTTAATGGAGAATAAATTGAGCCTTAAACAAATGGTTACTTCTGTATATTACCTCGCATCAGTGCTTATTTCTATTTGCAAGGTTTTCTCTACAATGTAGTTGTTCATTTTTGTAGACTTTGTTTACGTGTGACAGTGTCATGAGAAGATACCGAAGGCACCTCTGTTGTACGGATATAGTATCCCTTTTCTTGGCAAATGCAGCTGTGACAATGTGTTTGTAACCAGTCTGATTTGACAGTAGGGATTACTTGGAATGAGATATAAAGTCTTCAGCTGATGTTTCTCACAGTCTCGGGTTTCTTAATCAAAACTGACAATTGTAGCATTGAAAAATGGCAGCACACTTTTCCTTCTACTGAGTTTCTAAACTTGCTTGTTTACAAATAGCTTCTCTATGCCTTTGAAAAGGGATAATGTATCCTTCAAAACGGGCTCTGTGCCTACTCTGTCAGCTCAGCTTTGCCTGGCGCAGTAAGAGACATCTAGTAGACCTCTGCACATGAAAATCTAATGCAAATAAGATCACTTTACATTTTATAGTTCTAATATTTGTCTTTCTGAATAATGTTTTAAAGCAATATTTGTTAAAGTTTTTCTTGCACTGTCACAAATTGCTTTTTAGTTTTTTTTTTTCCCCAATGAGCAAGGTTAATATTAGAGACAAGTTGGTGTAACAAGGGGAAAAGCACCAGGTTTCAGTGATACTAACTGCAAGTGTGCTTTAAACAGCCATTGCCTTCCTTATTGTTTACCTGATCAACATTTTCTCTGAATACTTGAAAATTTTAACAATAACACAGGTATAAAGAGCAGAATGAAAACATACAAAGAACCGACAAAATCTTTTTGTTCACTTTTATTAACGTGTTACATACATGAGAGCTTTTTCTAGCAGTGGTTTAAAATGTGTATTTTTTTTTTTGCAGAAATTTAATAACTGCAGCTCACCTACTGCACCAAAGTTCTAGGTTTTTAGGAGCCCAGCTTTAGTCATTTGAACATGCTTCTAGAAATGTACATTCTTTCCCTGTAATAGCTAAATATCTATGAGAAAAGCTCCAGTAAAAGCAGTGATGGATATATGAGGTTAAGCAGCTGAAAACTCACAAATTGTATTGTGGATGATGGCATTTAAAACAATAAAAGATCACCGGTACAGTATCTCAATATTAATGTGTTTTATTGGTAATAATGCAGGTTGACTTTACAATATTAGCAGAAATAAAGTTTCTGTGTCTACATTCAGTGTTGAATTTGAATCCTGAAAAGAAGAGGACACCAGAATTTCTGCCTGGTTATTTAAACACCTGATTTTTTTCTGTGGGGTTACTTGAAATTTTTTTTCCTGTTTGTACAAACGTTATAAACAGGCTGAGGCTAATACTTAGGTTTGCACTTTAATATCAGAATTAAACCAAACCTTGTATTCAAAGTAGATTTTTTTTTAAGTGATAGTTGTTGATCTTCTTTGTAGGTTGTAAGGAAGTAATAGGATATGAAAGTAATTCATAAAGATTCTAGTTTTCCTTTGTCTAAGAAGGAAAAAGTTGGTTGATATTGATCAGTGGTTCATTCCTATGGGTAGTTTTCAAAGCAGCGTTCATTTTCATTGACCTCAACGAAAAAAAAAGAAAAAAGGAAAAAAAACCAAAAACAAACAAAAACAAAACAAAGAAACCCAACCAAAAAAAACCCCTAAACAAAACAAAAAACAAACCTTAAACTTGAACTAGCTTAGAGTGACAGGACTGGGAAAATGAGAGATGGTTTCGTCAGCACACTTTGGGGGGGAAAAGGGACCAAAAGTTTATTTAGGCTTCCTCAATAGTTTGCATGTGAAGTTGCTTATTAGAGTAAAAGGCTAATAATAAATGCAGTATGTATTGTCTTTACTATGGCATCTGTTTAGGAGTTGTTCAAATCACTGCAGTAGGGCTCTACAAATAAAAATGTAACCTAACATCTTGTATCTAATGTACTGTATCTTTATCAGTCATAGGTGAAATCCGGAATAACAAGTGCAAAAATGGAACAATTACCTATAATGCTTTGTAAAAAGTTTTTTCCAGTAGAATTCATTCTTGTCATTTTGTAAGACAACCCTACAGTCCACCTGTTTGTAACTTTTTTAATAAAATAGATACCTGTATTACCAAACCGGGGTGAGTAGTCTGTGTTCAGTTTCTTCTGGAGTGGGCTGAACTGACAACCTGCTGCTTTTTGTTTTGTGGGTTGTTTTCGAGGTCCTGGTTATTCTAAATGCAGTAACCACATCTCAATTGTCTTGAGTGAGTCCTGGTGTCGGGGAACAGGGTGCACAGCTGTGCCCCAGCTGGGTGTAGAGCCCAAAGTCTCTGGTGCTCTGACGAGAGAGAAGGTGGGGAGCAAGGGCTGTGCATCATCTTCCTGTGCAAAGCAGGCACTCCCTGAGGTGGAGGCCAGTTCAGAGCAGCCTCCTCACAGGCTAGTGTGATGGAGCTTTGTTCAAGAGAAATCTGTGTTTGTCTTGTGCGAGTCTTTAACGTTCTTGTTTTCATACAGGCTTTATGTGTGTGAAGATGGCCACAAGTCCTGACATCACCTTACGGTGTCTGTAGCTGCCCTCCAGCCAGAATCGACATCTTTCCACCACCCTGGCAGAGTGAATGCTCCTGGAGCTCTGCCACAGGAGAGGCATGAGATTTTTCCAGAAAATCAAAGTGCCCAAAGCTATTTGATAACAATTATCTTAAATGTTCAGTAAAAGCCCTGAATTTGCCAAGTCAATGGTTGTCATCTGGGCCCTGTAACAAAAAGTGCATCTTCCTCAGGGCATACAGTCTTGGCAATCACCTTTGGTACTGCGTTTGTAACTAAAGCTGTGCATTGATGTAAAATGTGATTTCAAGGTGAGAAAAACTTGCTAACTTGGTACTGTCAGTTCTCAGCGATGTGTCAACAGGCAAAAACCGTGTCATCACCCCTCCTCCAGCTGCAACAGCATTAGCCTTATCTTGTAAGTATGTTTCTGTGCTGTTTCTTCTTCCTGCTCACACTTCCTTTGCTGAAATAGAGAAGTAGTTTCCATCTTGAGAGGAAAATGATAGAGAAGAGCAGAGTGCTCTTCTAGTGATTTTGGGTGAAATGTCTGCTTTCCTTACCTAGCTGAGAGGTGAGGGTGAAGCATGCCCTGTTCTCATTAGTGTCACTGAGGGTGGGAGCTGACACTTTAGGACTAGTCGGCTTTGAGATGTAACTATTGGGTTCATTGCTGTCTGAGTCTGATTTTTCATGTGGTTTAAAAGAAGTCAGAATGCAGCAATAATACTCTCAATTCCTTATGGCGCTCAGCGTAACTAAGGAAGCTGCTTCCTGTTTCCACTTGGAGGTTGGGAAGTGATTCGAGTACAGCTGCTAAGCCCCTGTGACTTACACCACTGTTTTGTTTCCAGGTGACAGTGTAATACAGGCTGGGTTGTGGATTTTAAGGAAGGACATAAGATTCATATTTAAGGCTATTATCTTTCAAAAGTCTTGGTGCTGAGAGTAAAATCGATTGCTGCTGCACAGACTTGTGTAGCATCCTTTGTTAAATAGGTGTGGAAATGTCATATTGTTTTGTCTGGTTTTGGGGCTGTTTATATAGTGTTTCATGGCAGCTTTTTCTTTGGTGTACCAGTTCTTGCTGTACAGGTGCCTGCAGAAATCTCCCAGTGTCCTGCTTCCCCTGTGCAGCCAGAGGACAGGGATGTTCCTCCAGAGCCATCAGAGAGCAGGAGCCAATTGCAGCACAGGTGAGAGGCGTGTTCCCACCCTGCTCCCCCACCCAGCACGGGTGACACGTGGCTGTGTCGCTGCCCGGGGCAGAGCTGGGCCCTGCAGCCCGACTGAGTGTGCTGGGGTACAACCCACAGCCACAGAAAACCCCACAGCGGGGACAGAGAGACCCTGCCAGGGTGGAGAGTGAACCACCGGCCACACCTCTTGTGGAGCTGCATGCTGGCGTCTGCCCCAGGAGGCTGGGCTGTCATTACAGTGTGAAACTAGGTGGAAGTGTCTAGTCTTAATTAAAATGAGATATGGGTTCCAAAGCAATGTGTGTTGACCTGTGTGAGTTATCTGTGCTCGAAAGCCAGCAGCCCAGGTTACTGGGTTTGCTGGTAGTCGCTGGGGTTGGGTGAGTCACTGCTCGCTTGCTGGCTGGAGGAAGTGCCAACAGCTCCCGGAGCTGCGGGCAGGCTCTGTTAGGAGATGACGTGGCCCGATGTTCTGCACTCTGAAAGTGAAATAATGTGGGTTTCACGTTTTTTACATAGCCACTTTTATCTCTGCCTGGTCAATACAGGTGCGAGGAGCAGAGAAGAAGGACTCTGAGCTGTAAATCAGCACAGCATTCAATTCAGTGATGATGTCCCACTGGTAGTAGTTTGTTGGTTCTGCCGAGGGCAGCATTGAGCTTGGCTGGCAGTGACAGTGCTGATTGCGGGACTGTAAGGGATGAAATTTGTTCTCTGTGGAAACAGTGTATTTAGTACGGAATCAACTTACTTGCCTTTGGTGCTCTCCTTCAAAGCTGAGGTTTTCTTCAAGTCCCTCCTAAAGGTCTGAAGCAATAACTGCAATAATTGACGGGAAAGAGTCTCTCATGTTGCCAGAACCTGTAAAATATTCACTCATAGTAGAGGTTTTGCTGTTTGTTTGGTTTGTGGCATGTCTGTGCTCCTTGGTGTTCTACTGGCTCAGTCTGAGTGTGCTGTGACAGCTCTCTAGCAGTGCCTTACTTCCTCTTAAGCGTATTTCTAGTGATAAGGCTTGCATGGGATTTGAGACTCCACGAGACTGCCAGTTACTGGGTGACTTCAATTGTTCTTGCCTGGGAAGAAAAATCATAACTGTAGCGCTTCCCTTCTGGGGGCATATGGGGAAGGGTGTGTTAGAGATGTGGAGGTGCTTGGACTTGCTTAGAATCAGATGCACCAGCGTTGTAGAATAATTTTGAAATTGGACTTCTTGCATGTAAATAAATAAGTGGACTAGAATTTAAATAACAAAATTGAAAAATTCTCAGACTTATGAAAAGGATTAGTATTTCATACATTTGTGGAACTGCAGTGTAACTTGTTCAGTCTTAAGACTCCTGCTTCTACTGACAGGTTTAATTGATTATGACTGCAACTCAGTAAAGCAATCAATCAGCTTTCTGGGAAGTTTCTGGCTCTTCCAGAAACTGTTTTATTTTTCCTGCCACTAGGCTGACTATTTCATACAGTTTTATGTCCTTAGAAGATCTACCTTGACATTAGGTTTAAATTATTTGGTCAGCCCAGAAAAGAGAAAATACACTTGCTGTCTGTGGCATTCCTTAAGGGCTACTTGTCTTTTTGGGAACTGGCAGATAGGATGATCAATCATCAGCTTGGGATTCATCCTACTGCTGGGATAGATCTTTGACCCTTTTTCTTCAAATTAATAATGTTTGTATAATCACCAATAGCCTGGCTCCTGTGGGAAAACAAGTAGAAATTAACTGAATTTTCAGCAAAGCTGATTTATGTTGGAAAAGAGAAAGCTGCTCACAGAGCACAGGTAAGTGCTGGAGCAAGTGGGATGGTGAAGGATTTTCAAAGATGGCATTGGATAACCACTGCTGGAGGACGGAGTGTGTGAGGCACGTGTAGCTCCTGCCTCCATATGTTGGGCTGTCACATGGGATCTCTAAAGTCCCTTGCAACGCCATGTCTCTGTGACCACAGTCGCATTTCTGATCCTGTCATTATTTTCCATTCGTTGTTCCAGGAAAGCACAGCCTTGCTAAATGCTCTAGGTCTAATCTCAGTAATACAGATGTTTTAATAGGTTAGAAGAAAGATTTTTAGCTGCAGGGCCTGCCGAGTGTCAGGCTGTGGTTAGAAGTGCTTGGGTGTCCAGCTGCATTCCTTTCCTTACAGCTGTCAGTCCTGTGAAGTCATTGTCAGCACAGGATCTCAGGCCATCCAAATGGCTCCATCATGGGGCCCAGTTTAATAATCTAGAAAGGTTTTGTGAATGTACCCGAGACCTTCGGACAGTCACAATGTAGGAATGTTTCCTGGTGTTGGAAATACGTGTGTCTTGTAGCTGCCACACCACCTGCTGGAAGGCCCTGGAAGAGGAGCCATGAAGTGGGGATCACCTTTGATCAGTACGAAAGTACTAAGCTCCCAGCTTCAGATGGATACTGCTCTGTTGTCCTCCACTCCCTGCTGTGAAGAGTGGCTTTAACATGCCTTTTGCTCTGCTGTGAGCTGTATTCCTGGAATTTGGTGCACCCTGGTGGGACTGAAGTGTGATAAGAATATTTTGAGGAAGAACAAAAGGACAAAAAGGAGTGGGAGTTGAGGGGCTACCTGGGAGGGAAGTGGTAATAAAACTCAGGATCAAGATCCATATGGTGGAATGGATCTGATCCATCGGCCTGGAGGTACCTGGAGAACGTTTGTGTTTCTTTGTCTAGATGTAATCAAAGCTTACTCAACCAGAGTTATTTGTCGTGAGCCAAGAGGGGAACCACATCTGTCATGAAAATAAGCAGTATAGTTCCTTAGAACTCTATCCTTTCTACTAGGATTCAGCCCCTTCACCTGGCATTGCAGACTCAATTTGGCAGCTTCCTCAGTCAAAGCCATTGGCTGTAGAATCCTTCCTAGTTCTTAGCAAGTGACTCAGCAACGTGGGAAAAAATAAAGGACAGCAAAAAATAAAGGTGCCAGCCCAGTGCTGTGCACTGCTACACAGGTGTGGTGAAGTGCATCTCCCCAGCTGGAAATCACTGAATGCTGTGCGATGCCCAAGTCCTTGGAAGCATCAGTGCTCCTTTGATTCAAGACATTTATGAGGGCTTTCTCTTGCTGCATAAATTGCCTTCTCATGTCTTTGAAGTGACTTGTTTGAATTAGACATCACAGAGTGCTTTTTATACATCTCTGCCAACAACAGAGTGCAACTGGCACATCAAAAATGAGATAAAGTGGATATCTTTGGATATCACCAGAGTCAGGGTGGTATTTAGTTTCTTGTACAGCTTGTGCTGTCATTTGTATTTACTTACAGCAAGCTGCCTTCTGCAGTCCTGATAATAGTTTTTACATAGCATGTAAAATCTGAAAAAGGAGGAAAAGTCAGCAATGCCCATGGATGCACACTGGAATGTGTGAATGCTGGACTGACCTGCTTATTCCTGCACACCGAGTCCTCTCCTGTGTTTGTTGTGGGGCACCACCAGCACCACGAGAGGGAGCGTGGAAGCAACGAGTGGCTTGTCCTGGGATGGTCCGGCTGAGAGTGTGGTGGTGCTCCGGCCCTGGGAGTCAAATACGGTGCGGCACAGGTTGAAAACAGAACAGAAATGGAAATAAATTTATATTTCAGGGCTTTGGGACTTCAAAGGGTTCCACTTAGGGTTAATTTGTCTCAGGTGTCTGGAATTGCAGTTGTTCTTGGTGTCTAGTGCATAATCGAGATTTCCTACTCTGTAATTGCAGGTAGGTAAAAAGAGCCACTTACCTTAGCTGCTGAAGCTAAAATAAAAATATACTCACAGAATAAGATTTGCTTTTATTCTATGATTTCTTGAGCATGAGATTATGCATTAATTTTGCCTTGGGTAGGACTGGCGCTAACCGGAGAGGAAAATGCTGCTGCATAATGTCACCTTCTGATATCAAAACACTGCTCAGAGAAGTCTTATCCTGCAGTTGGACACTAATGGGTGAACTGTGGTAGCTGAGGTTAACGTGACCAGAGGGCTTCTCCCAAGCTGTATGGTTCTGTAAAATTAATGTATTCCTGTTTGAATCTCCCGGTTGGCTGCTGGCCTTGGCCCCTTGTCACTCCCCCAGGGCTCTCCCATTGGTCCCCATTCCCTGATCCCGCTTTTCCCCCCGGCCCCGGGAAAAACCCTCGGTGAGCCATTGTCCTCTGAATTTGCTTGCCTGCCCTTCGAGGGTGAAGGTGTAATAAACTCTCGGAATGAAGGAAAAGCAAATTCCCTTCCCACCTCTTTGCTACTGACTTAATACTGAATCTGCCTGTGCATTCATGGAGCCAGGCAGGGACGGCATTAGTGAACCCCACCAAAACACAAAAAAATGCAATTATTTCCATTTTCCCAGCGATTACTTATGAGTAATGAGTTTCAGCACAGTGATGTCAGATTATTTAGCTGATGGTTGGCAAGCAAAATTTGATGAAAATGTAAATTTATCATTGTTTATTATATTCAATAAATAGAACCATTTTGGGGCAGAAGTTTTTAGAAGGGCAGGACATGGCGAGTCAGCTCTAACTGTTGAGATATGTTGAAGATATAATGTGATTTGTGGAGTAAATGTAAAACAATGATCATTGTTAAAGGTTTAAAGGAAGGACCGTGTCCCTGGACTGTCCCTAACAGGCACAACCCTGGTTTTTCCAGCTTGCTCCGGTATTTTTTCTGCCTCACAGTTTAAGGGTCTTTCCTAGGACCTAACTCACATCTTCCCTGCAATTTCCAGCAAATCTTCATTTTCTCTTTAGCTTGGGAACACAGCTGATCTGTTCTTCTGGAGTGGCCCTGCCTCAATCAGGTGATTGTTGTTCCTTTCTTCTCTTTTTAAGCTAAACAAACTCAATTTTTTCAGGCTTTGTTTTTTGAAAATACTTTTTTGGGGGTATATTTTATAAAAAGTTTAAACCAACTGTGCTTAAGCTGTGACCCCAGCTGAGAGTGAAAACATTCCTCCTGGAGTGGCAGCAGGAATGTGGAAGGTACTCTATTCTGGAAAGAAATGTTCTTGTTTACAGTGTTGGTGCCATGCCTTGGATTCATTAACCAGATGGGATGTCCTGTGGGAGCCTGGAGCTGTTTAGAAGAACTTTGGCTGTGCCAGAGCTTGCTCTCAGTGATGCAGCCAAGAGGTGCATTGCTCCCTGGCCCTGCAGTTGGAGGAGTTATGGCTGGGTGAGGAGGGAACGTGGATGTTCTCCTGGCAGCTCCAGTTGAGGAAGAGGAGGTGAAGAGTGTATGAAAGGTCGCAGGTGACTAAAGTCCACCTGGGCAAGTCCTGTCTGGCATTTTGAGTGTGCACTTCTCTCTGTTCAGCAATGAGCTGGGTGTGGGTTCTTGCCTCTTGGACAGTGGTGTTTAAAATCCCCTGGCGGATCTCTACTCAATTACTTTATCTATCCATTTTCATTTCCTTTCCTCTAAACCCAATTTGAAGATAAACATGACAAAGCCCAAGGGACAGCAATGCACAGAGCTGCAGTGACGCAGGGGTAGCATGTTATGTCCCTTCTCTCCCAGAATTGTTCTCTCACAGCCTGCTCCTCTCTCGGGAGGCAGTGGGGATGTTTGAGGCATTTCCTTGCCTATCCCCAGGCCGAAGCCAGGACAGCAGCTGAACTCGCTCGCTCGCTGCCCAGTGACAATGGCTCACCATTCTGGGAGGCTCCACAGGGTGTAGCTACAGTGCTCAGCTCTCTGCCGTGTCCTGTGGGCTGCCCTCACTCCAACACCAATGGGGAACAAAGGAGAAATCCCCAAACATGGATGTAAGTATTCTCCTTGGAAAAAGGGTCAGTATGGTTTGGGAGGAAGGAAAGTTCTTATTTCTTGCTCTGCTCAGTCCATCCCAGCAAGCTGCAGGGTATTTGAGAGACTCAAGACCCTGAGCCAATGCATCCAGCCTAATATGGGGTCAGATGCACTCAGTGGAAGAAAGTCCTTCCTGGGAGAGCTGGTGCAATGCAGGATGGTGATAGCAAGGTCCAGAGTATTTAAAAGCAAGGGCTGAGCTGGCTGAGCAGGCAGCCCTGAAGTAGAGCTCACTCCAACATGCTGCTGCTCAGGCCCCACCATGCTCTGGTGCTGCTGCTCGGGGTCCCCTCCCCACCTGCCACTGTGGCTGCACCTGCCCTTCATGGGTTCTGTGCTTTCCTGCACTGTTGTCACGTTATTCCCTGCCCCTGCAGATAAGGATGACATACATACCAGGCTGGACTTTGGCATTGGCTCAGGCCAGGAGCTGGAATTACTCCTGGTGCTCCCCTTGTGTGCTGTTCCGGCTGGCCCCCAAGTCACCTCCAGAAGAAGGAGATAGATGGGGGTACAATGGTTTCTCATCTGCTCAGACAGTAACAATCTCCGTGCCCCAAGGAAACCTTGCTTGTCCCACATCTCTTCTTGCTGTCCTTTAGTATCCTATGCCAAAAAGTTCTTGTTTACGTAGTTTGATCCTGTTTGCTGTTGCTGGCTCCATGCTGTCTCCATGGATAGCTTTATAGGGTGGCCAGAGGTCCTGTTTAACCCAACACAGCCTTATTCCTTCATAGCAAGGTAGTGAAATACACTCTTTTTTGCCACCCATAACCTGACTGGCCAGTGCCCAGCTTGTAACAGCATCTGTGGAATCCAGGGTCAGTGCCCCTGGCATGCCAGGAAAGCCTGTAGCAGAGACTTGGCTTCTTCTGGGATTTGGGGGCTCCTCTATTGCACCCCCATACATCCCTCCTGCCAGTCCAGTGTCCCTGCCATGCTCCCGGTGTGGAGCTGTGCCTGTGATGTGAGAGCCACTCTGGAGAGCTGCTCCTCTCCTTGGTGCCTGTCAATATTTGACAGCACAAACATTTTAAACTGCAGAGGGAAAGTACACTCACAGCCCCCCCAGATGATTTGTATGTGATGCTGCCCTTCTCCTGACACAAAGAGCTCAGACCCCAGGGCCACGTGGAGCAATGGAAATTTGGTCCTTGATGTGGTGCTGGCACATGGGGCACACCCATCCCCTCCTGGCAGTGGAGCATGATGGACTCATCTGCTTTGTGGAGCAGCTTCACAGGGAAAAGCAGGTTGGCTTTGACTTTCAGGCTCCTTTTTGTCCTGGTTAGCAGAAGACTTATACATTTTTCTGTGGATACAAACTATGGTTTTTTCTCTGCACCAGCGATGATGAGATATTATGTTGCCCTGACAGCATCTGTCCTGACAACCCCAGGAATATTTGGGAAGTGTAAGAGAGGCCATGGCGAATGGTCTGGAGTGACTTACAGTGGAAGTTTCAGTAGAAACAGGCAAGGGAGCACCAGGCAAAATCTCTGCAGCACTAAATGCGGCTTTTTTGGTTTGCCAAGCTGTGTTTCTATCACTCTGGGTCCCACAGGATCATGTACGCTTGTGACCTTTTTCAGCAGCAACAATAACGATCCCCTATGACAGTCCAGTGCCTGCCTTTGGCATGGCTCAGTGCATTTCTTTCTGAAAATGGGGGCTGCTGCCCAAAGGCTGCTTTCACCCAAAAGCTCAGTGAGGGGGTCTCTGATGGGTGAGAGGAGCCAGGGGGGGTCAGACAGCTCATTGTGGCCCTGCAGCACCTGAGGCAGAGAAGCAGCACAAGTGTTCTCAGGTACCCGCCACACCAAGCGAGGCTGCACACAGCAGCCTGGGCTGAGCCTGGGGGTCTGAGGGTGGGTGGCTGGCTCTGGCACTCCGAGGATGAGCTGCTGAGTGGGGACATGGGCTTTTCAGATTTGAATTGGGAACCAGGTTGTCTCAAAGGCTTATGAGACTTCACTAAGCTGCTCAACCGTGATGTGAGCTGGGAATTAGGAGCAGGTTCTCCTCTGCCTCTCCGGGAAGGACTCACAACTGGTTTTGAGTCCAGCTCTCTGGTGAAGTACATCAGCCCATTGAGACATCACTCAGTGGACAGGACATGGTCTGCCCACCCCATGGAGCCAGGACAGCTGCCAGCCAGCTGCTCTCCCAGTGCACCTTAACCAGAGCAGAACAAAGGTGACACTCACTGCTGAGTGACTTTGGCAGGAGAGATGCTCAGCTCTTCTCCCCTGACCCTGTGGTACCAAGCATGGGCTTGCTTTGCCCTAGAATTGCTCACCACCAGCTGTAAGAGCCCAGTGTTTATCTCAGCCCCATTACTGCCAATCTTCCCCCTAATTAATACACCCATAATTCACAGGCAGAAAACATCCCTTATTGCAGTGGGGACATTTAAACCAAGGTAGGTATTGGTTTGTTGGGGTATTTTTAAATTAGTTTTCAGGCAGTCAGCTTGTTTGCTCCAGCCTCCGCTCCGCATCTGTGACTGCAGCCTTCTCCATCCAGCTGAGAGGGAATTATGTGTGCAAGAGGAGTCAGGGCTCCCTTCCCGGCTCCTGGCTCACACCGCTAGGACTGCCGTGCCTGCCACACACCCAGCTGCATGCTCGAGGATGCTGCACCTGAAAGTCCAGTTCCTGGATGATTCCCAGAAGATCTTTGTAGTTGATGTAAGTGGGTATCATATTCTTACTGCTTTTTGGTGTTAATTATTAAGTCATTGCGTCTCTCGAGAATTGCATGGTGTCTCTGGTTTTCAGCTTTAAAAAAAACCCAGCAAACAAACACGAAAACCAATCTCAAATTCAAAATGAAAGGTTATAGTACTAATTGGTAAGTGGTTTTTGGTATCTACACACTCCTACCCTCCTCTGTTATTGGCATTATTTATGAAGAAGGATGAATGGCTTTTACTTATCTGGTGTCATTTTTAGTAAATCAGTTAATATGAAGTGATGGTCTTGACAAGTGTCGAGTTCTCTCATTTGTCTGGCTGCCAGTGTAAACATTCAGCAAGGAAGTAAAGTCTGGGAACAGAATAAAAATAGCATATTTGTCCAAGTTATCCCTGGCGAGAAACATCTGCACACATCTCTTCCTGGGCATTCACTTGAAAAAGAAAACTGTGTGGTTTTGTGAATAGCTGAGGAAAAAACCTCACTGTATCTTATTTTCTTCATGGCAGTGTCCCACAACACATTGTGAATAATAATTCACATTTAACAAATGCTAGCTCTGAACTAGGTTTAAAATGTTAGGTATTAATATCTATGGTGTTAGATTTATGCATATGTGTATAGATGTAACTGAAAGCAGGTATGTCTTGACTGTGTGTTGGAAGCATCTTTTTACAAGTGTGATTGCACATTTACTGTTGGTTAGGGTTTGATAATCACAGTAGCTAATTGCATTAGCTAATTCAAGTAGATTTATTCTAGTACTTACCTGCATCTCCTGTGGGACCAGAGTGTTCAATATAAAATAGGCTTTTTTTCAAGTTCTGTTGCTTTTCTTATGTGTTCCTTGTTTCGTGGTTTATAGCACAGCCTGAAAACTGCTCTCTCGGATGCACGGCTCCATTTCTTTGTGATAATATTTTGCACAAAAGTGGATTATAAAGCAATTCCATCCCTTGACACTGTATGTAAATTGTTTGATTTAGTTTAATTAACCTATCCTAGTCCAGGAGACAGCTTAAAAATGAGACTAGTCAATTTAAAATGCCTTCCCCTACTGCCCCCATTGATTAGATCAGGTCATAGTGAGACACAATTCAAAAGATGCTGCTGGTACAATGTTGCTGCATTTTTTCCATCTCTGTTTTCTTATTTGCTTGAAACACAGCACTATAGCTCTGCACGACATGTTATTGCAGCAAATAGCTTCCATTAGAGGAGCTTCTGGTCATTTCCTTTTTTAGCATGCAATGGTACTGGAAACCCCTTTTAGGCATTTCATGCATTTGCTGCTGTGTGGGTACAACAGATGAATAGCTGAATTAGTGACTTTTCCAGTGTAAAAGGACTGCTTTGGGCTAAGTTTTGAGCAGATATTTTAAGCAACTCTTCCTAAACCCCTTCTGACTTTAGAAAGCTCTTTTGAATGTGGAGTACTTCAGTATAATGGGAGGGAAAAGGAAAAAAGAGAGAAAACACAGCAGGCCTGATTCCCCCTGCACCTCATGCTCAGTGTAAACATCTCTACCTGCCTCACGTGGGTGTTACAGCTGCTGGCATGTGCAGCAAGGTCTCATTTCCAGGCTGCTTTGCATGAGAACAAGTTCCTCTCCTGGTGCTGGATGCTGACCCAGGAAGGCTTCTGCCTCCATCTGCATCCTTGCTGATGGCTGGGACTGCTGAGTTCCCAAGACTTCCTTCAGCTGAGCACTGGAGTTGGTTCCCAGGATGACAGGTCTGAGCCCCCAGGGCAGGGGAAAGGAAGGGGCTTGGCACATCTCTGAACATCCCCACTGTGCCCTCCCTGCTGAACACCCCATGGCTGAGCCTGGGATGCTGCTGGGCAAACCAAACAAGCCCAGAAAAACCAGTTGCTGAGGCTGAGTGAAGGACAGAGTCTCCTGTGGTCATGTGTCACTTGTAAAGCTGGAAATTCCTTGACAGGAGGTGTGTGGGGCTGGTGGCAGAGGAGCGAGGGCACAGGGAGCCTTAGGGCTTTTGATGCATGACACCATGTGCCGGATGCAGCACACCTGTTAGGGCAGGCATCTCCCAGAGTGGTGGGAAAAGATCACACCAAATCCCACGAGCTGTTGCTCACCCTTAAACCGCAGACCTGGGTGTAGCAGCCCATCCTATGGGGAATGCTGCAGATATGGGCTTTGCCATCAGACTGCAGGTGCTGCCAGAGTCCCTCTGGGGACAGGGCCGTGTGTGTGTCCCATGTGTTGCACATGTTGCTGTCTACCTCTGGAAGTGCCTCTGGATTTCTGATTCTGCTCACAGTCCTGGATGCTTTCACCGAGGAGAGGAGGAGCCAGTGCAGCCTCTCCTTTTCACCTTCTATTCTGAGGTTTCTGCCTGTGGTTGCTCACCTGGCCCTGCATCATTCTCTGAGGCACATGTAGGCTTGGACATGCGACAAACAGCCCCACATGTCATGCTTCTGCCTTGCACTGTGCTCCTCCAGCACAGCACCCACTTCTCTCACTTGGTGCAATGCAGGGCTGATACTGCTGAGCATCACTGTACCCCAGTGCTTGAGGCAGCACTTGCCTCAGCACCCCAAAATCCAGGACAGGACACCTACAAGCAACACTCTACAAGAGAAAGGCTGCTTCTAAAGCAGCCCCTGCAGCAGCAGAGCTATGTCTCCCAGTGAGCAGGTTTACCTAGATTTGGGACTGTTCCTGTCCTGTGGTGCCTGCCCTGGGCAGTGCTGGGCTTGGAGCAGAGTGGGTTGCTCCCAGCAGACATATGGTAGGTAAGAACCCAGTAATGCATGTCTTTCCTGGCTGCCTGACAAAGGCCAAGGCCTTTCATGCTAGAAAATGCTAGCTTGGAAATAAACATTTATAGTTGTTTTAATTACCTTTGTGATCCAGTAATTTTGAGGAGAACCAGGAGTGCTGCAGAGTGCTGCTATTACGCTATCACTTTTCTGCAGCCTTTCAGCACAGAGACAGCAATTTCATGCCAGGAGAAGCCCTGAAAGGTGGTTATTAGTGTGCATCACCACCAGCAGCCAGGTCCCTCCCATCCCTGCTGGGAACAGCCACTGCCACAGGGAGCTGTAGCCTGTCTTCTAGCCTGTCTTCCCCTCCATCACCCAACATGCCATAATTTAGCAGCTGTCTAACCTGGCCTCTCTGCTTCAGCTTGCTTTTGCAATAACCCATACTTCTTTTTGGTCTGCTTTTGACAAGCTGATGAAGGCATATCAGGGTTGTGTTGGGGTGGGTCACTGCCATTTTAATTTTTGGTGCTGTCTGGAGCATTTTCCAGAGTCGGGGGCCTCCTGGTTTGTTTTCCAGCTGTGTCATGCAGCACAGCAACAAGTCAAGAAAACACCCTCCAAGTGTTTTTGTTTACTGGGAATAACTACATCCTAGCCTCCCTTATCAGCATGTAGTGCCTCTTAATTCATATTGCTAAAGCTCACGGATGACTCAGAGCCCATGGCACAGGATCTCTGGTCCTGTTGCTGTTAATTACCATTAACCGTAATGGTAGCTCATCCCTGGTTGTTGGGGCACACGGACTCACTGCACATGTTTGAGGTGTGCTCCCGTTGGCTCTTAATTAAGCACGTTTGCCATGGCTGTCGCTGGTTTAGGCAGGTGCTCGTCCTGGGGATCACTCACTGGTTTGCCAGGGGCAGAACTGACCAGACAGTGATAGTTGCAAACAGTGAGTCAAAACAAGGTTTCTTTCCTCTTGCTTTCCTTTCTGGTTTATGGTCCTTAATAAAGGAGAGAAGTGATGGGAAGGAATCTGATTTCCAAAAGCAGGGAACACAGCATGCACTTGTCCTGTTGTACATGCTGAAGCCAACAGCATTTATTGAGTAAGATATTGCTGCTGCATGGTCAGGAAAGGGGTTGAAGGTAGGGAGCTGAAACTTCTCCCCATCTCTCTGAAATCCCATCACGGCTGCTGTCAGCATTGCCTAACCTGCTGCTTCTGTGCTGTGTTTGTTTGCTAGCAAAAATCCTGTGGGAAAGCGCTCTTCAACCTCACCTGCAGCCACCTCAACCTGGCAGAGAAGGAGTACTTTGGGCTGGAGTTTCACAGCCAGGCTGGGAACCAGGTGAGTGCACCCAGCAGTGTGGGGCCCCGGAGCTGCCATCACCTGCATGGCTGGCGGATTGTTATCACCTCCCTGAAATTCCAAATGGAGAACTTGAATAGAAAGTTTCGCTATGATGGCAGAAAAACCCTGAAAATGGGAGTTAGGAGAGGAGTCACAAGCCCCAGTGATATCTACAGCTCATGGGTTCTATCCGTAGCCATCCGTGTGGGGCTGCCCAGCAGGACACTTGTCACAGCAGCCAAGCTGGCCAACAGTTTCATATTGCATTCCACCATGATGCTGCTGCTTTTATTCCCCATCTCTTGTGCTGTTATGCACCCAGCTCTTAATTGCTTCATTTCAGGTCTGGCTGGAACTACTAAAACCCATAACAAAGCAAGTCAAAAGTAAGTATTTCAAGAATAGAATTCTTCTGAATCACTTCAAGTGACAGTCTAGCACAGACACATTCATGCAATGTTGTTGCTTGGGGACAGGATCCCTAGCTTCCAGCACTTACCCGAGCACGTTTTAGAGGATGAGGCTGGGCAGGATTGTTTGCAAGGACACCTCAGTCCATGCAAAATCCTGTGGAATTACCGCTGCCTTTGCAATCTGGTATCTGCACCATTTTAGGCTGGAGCTGTTAATAACTTGACAGCTTGGCAGAGGAGCAGGGGTGGCTGAGTGCCTGCATGGCCGTGCTGGCAGCGCGACAGGCACTGCTCCTGCATGCCCTCTTTGTCCGTTTGCAGCTCAGAGCAGCCCAGGCACCTGCATAAGGCAGGGTCCCCCCTGTGCCCCGCAGGCTCTGCTGCTCCTCCCCAGCCCCACAGAGATGCTGCAGAGCCTGACCTGAATTCCTGACCTCCTCTACCATGGCCATGACAGGTGTTAACATAGTGCCCCTTTCAGCACAGGCCTCTTTCCATCCCTGTAATATTTTCCCCAAGTACACGATGGCTCAGAGGTGACTGAGAGCTTGAGACCATGACCCCAGTCTTTGCCATGGGGAGGCTGCAGAACAGTGTTTGCATGAATTTCCCTGAAAGAGGAAAGCCTGATAAGGAGCCTTCCCTTTCTGGGTGCACCACAAATGGAATTATTTCAGGCACCTATTTCCTTTACCATGTGCCTTCTGGGTGTTCTGTGGCAGTCAGTGCTTACATAATTGTCTCCCTCCCTCCATGCACTTTGCCTGGGGCTTGGCTGCTTGTTCTCACTCATCCCACAAAAAACCTTTGCCCAAGCAGCCTCCTATGGGAGCTGTTGCACCCCAAGTGCTTGGAGGCCTGAGTTTAGCACACAGCCTCAGTCATGGCAATTACACCAAGGCTCTGGCCACGCTCTCTGGCACCATTTCATGGAAACCCCCTCTCAACAGGCATTTTTGCAATTTAAAGAATTGCTGGGGCATTTTCTCCTTAGTATTCTTTAGATACACAAATCCCTATTTGCATCCATTGGCAATACTGGAGGCCTGGGCAGGCTGGTTTGGGGGCGGGGGGGGCGGTCTGTAGTCCCTGATTTGTAAGGGTCCAGATTAATTTACTCTGTAAGGAGGCAGCATGTGTGAAGAGAGTTGTAAATGTTCTCAATAGACATGTAAAAGAAAACTTATGAAGATGTTGTGTTTTAAGATCCTAAGGAGGTTCTTTTCAAATTTATGGTGAAATTTTTCCCAGTGGACCCTGGCCACCTAAGAGAAGAACTGACCAGGTACAGCACTTGTTTTGTTACTTTCTTACCACACAGTTCTGTGTTTTTGCAGTGTGTTAATTCTTTATCTTTATCCACCGCAGCCTGTCTGTGAGCAGCAGTTATCCTAAGTATCCTAAGTATTACGCTTTACAGAACAAAACCAGAGAATATCTTTTCTTGATCCTCTGTTTTTAAACACAGTCCACTTGAAGGATCAGCTGTCTTACGAGGCTGCAATTTGTTTACTGCCAAACGCTTTAACAGTTGGGCACAGAGTCTGACTTGCTCAGTCCAGCTCCTGCCTCAACCTGTGTTCTGAAAGAACAACTTTAGTTTTATTTTTTAAAATGACATTGTTCGCTGTTACAATTTTAGAGAAAGCATTGCAAACAGAGACTAAGAATAAAACCAAGACAGTGCTTCTGCAGAACATCAGCCCCAAGAGAGGCAAATGCCCTCCAAAACAGAAAAGAATGTTAATTCTGAAATCTACTAATGAGCATTTCAATGGCAGGGATGTACTGGTCATGGTGGTGCCCAGCTGCAGCCTTCTGCAGGGGCTGCATTCTCCTCCTGTGACCCTGTGGATGTGTATCCCATGGGTTGAGACATGGGAACAGGCATGGCCCTCATGGTTCAGCCCAGCACGCAGTTCCCCCCAGGGCATGCTCCTGTCCCCCTCCACAGGTACCTCTTCACCCTCCAGATCAAGAAGGACTTGGCACAGGGGCGGCTGCCCTGCAGTGACAAGAGCGCGGCGCTGATCATCTCCCACCTGCTGCAGTGTAAGGGCAAGCAAGTGCCTTCAGGGACAGTGCCCCTTCCCTGGGGACGGGCTTTGGCTGTGTAGCCGGGGGTTCCCACTGCACTGACCCCTCACAGTCTAATCCATGCTCTCCCTGTGTCCCCAAAGCCGAGGTAGGTGACTTTCATGAGGAGACAGATCAGCAGCACCTGGCCACACACAGGT
This sequence comes from Lycocorax pyrrhopterus obiensis, assembly GCA_014706295.1. Classification (NCBI taxonomy): domain Eukaryota; kingdom Metazoa; phylum Chordata; class Aves; order Passeriformes; family Paradisaeidae; genus Lycocorax; species Lycocorax pyrrhopterus. The sequence goes on from JACSVZ010000005.1 coordinate 20,282,753, forward strand.
ACCTGCCCAACCAGGAGTACCTGGACAACAAGATCATGCACTACCACCGGAGACACAGGTAAGGGCTGCTCCACACCACCCCCACCCACACAAATCCCTTGATGGGCGTCTGCTGACAGGATGTTCTCACCAGCAGGCAGGGCTGGCAGTGGGGTGGGTGTGATGCCAGCACATAAAAAATGGCATTTTTTTAGCCCATTTCAGCATCTGCCTTCACACTCCTGTTGCTTCCTGTGCGTTCGTGTCTCCAGAGGGAAGACGCCGGCCGAGTCGGACGTTCAGCTGCTGGACGTGGCCAGGAAGCTGGAGATGTACGGAATCCGCCCGCACCCCGCCAGCGACGGCGAGGGGACACAGATCAACCTGGCTGTGACACACATGGGGGTGCTGGTGTTGCAGGTGAGCCCGGGGCTCAGGGGTGGCTGCCAGCACCCAGGCGGGGTGGCCTCTCCAGCTGGGGGTGACCTTTTTCCTCTTTGAGTGCTCCAAATCCTCCCAAATCCTACAAGAGGGCATGTGTTCCACAGACCTCGGGGGTGAAAGTGATGCTCTGGGAAGTGGCTGTGGGTCTCAGCCCCACCATCCCCTCAGCATCCACTGCGTGCCCCTGAACCTTCCCCAGCTCTGCTGGCCCTTGTCCCATGAGAGTGGTGGCCGTGTGAGCACCACAGGTTCCATGGCTCTGTCACATGTGTTCACCGTGTAATCTTCCAGTGAAAATAGTCCCCCACGTCTGTGCAATTACATCACGCTGTAATCACGGCCGAGCTGCAGCCAAAATGAGGCAGTGCTGTGCTCCTACACCAGCTGAATTTCAACCTGGGAACATCTTGTCACAGCAAAAATTAAAAAAAAACCCAAACATAAAACCTAGCTGTGGGTCTGTTGTTTGTAATCAGTGCTGCCAGACCTGGTTATTTATTCAGAGCCATAAACACCCCTCCCGCATGCTTACAGCATTTGTGAGCCCATTAAAATCTGGGCTCTCCCAGAAAGCTGAGAGGGTCCTGGTGCCACAGAGTGGAGTAACACAATTTATCCCGGTTCTCCCATGACACCAGTGTTTTGTAGCTGCATCTAACCTAGTGCAAAATGATAACGGGGTAAAGTGTGCTTGTAGCCTGCTTAAAGCAGGTCTAAAGGTGTGGGGGTGAGCTGAGCACTGCTACACTTCCCAGCAAGGGAGGGGAGAATCTTATTTCTTTGGAGGGCCAATTCTGCCGTGACATTTGAGCTGGCACAGATAGGACTCTCTGCCTTGACCTCTCTGAGGTTTGTCTTGGGATCTTGGAGTTTTGCAAAGAGCTTCAGCAGGCAGAGTTAAGCCCTGAAGCTCAATTTCTACTTGTAGAACCAGCTGATGAGGTGGTCAGCGCCAAATCCCAGCACCCTTTCCCCAGATCCCAGCAGCTCCAAGAGCTGCATTGGAGTCTCATGCAGTGTCCTGTGAGCTCAGGCCTTGGCCCACTGCATTTCTGTATTTACGGGTTGCTCCATCCAGCTGTAACTGCTGTGTTTGTCCTTGCAGGGCAACACAAAGATCAATACCTTCAACTGGTCCAAAATTCGCAAACTGAGTTTCAAGAGGAAGCATTTTCTCATCAAGCTCCATGCAAACATCTCTGTAAGTACTACGCCACAGGCAGCTGCTCGGCTCAGGAGCAGACAGCTGTGGATGGAAGGTCAGCCACACGAAGTCCCCAGTTTTGAGTAAAATCTATTCCTGCTGCTCATGGGTGATGCTCCTTCTCCTTGGGTGTGACATGTGCTACTCTTGTGTCCCCAGCGAGTTGACAGTGCACTGCCTGGAGCCACTGAAAGCCCATTTGACCCTTCAGGGGTTCAGGAGGGCAAGTGGCAGAGCTTGTCCCATGCCCCTGACACTGGCTGTCTTGTCTCTGGCACACAGGCGCTGTGCAAGGACACACTGGAGTTCACTATGGCGAGCCGAGACACCTGCAAAGCCTTCTGGAAGACATGTGTGGAGTACCATGCCTTCTTCAGGCTCTCTGAAGAGCCCAAGTCAAAGCCCAAAGCCCTTCTGTGCAGCAAAGGCTCCAGCTTCCGCTACAGGTAAATTCCCAGGGCAAAACCAAACTGCTGGGGCCAGGAAGGGTGTGAGGATGTCTCTGAGCCTCCCCTTTATGTCAGCCCTGGCTGAATCAGAGGGGGCGGTAAGAACTACTTCTCCTGGAGACACCCCTGCCTCGGTCCTGCTGCATCCCCTGTGGGGCACAAGGCCTACCCAGGGCTGGGGCTGATGGTGCTGCTCACATTTCTCCCTCCGTGCTGCAGTGGGAGGACTCAGCGGCAGCTGCTGGAGCACGGGAGGAAGGCTAAGATAAAGAGCCTGCCCTTCGAGAGGTACTGGGGGCATGGAGGAGGGGCAGTGCCTGAGGGGACTGGGAAGAGGGGAAGGACCCTCCTGGCCATACATCCACCCATGCCCTTGTCCTGCAGGAAGTACTGCACATCCCGCTACGATGAGAGGCAGTGCCGCTCCTCCCCAGACCTCCTGACGGATGTATCAAAGCAGGTAAGTCTCCATGGCATCAGCAATAGTTCCGTGCCGAGGTCTTGGCATTGCTGCCCCAGCTGGAGGAGCTCAGCTGCAGGCCAAGCCAGACCCTCAGCTCTGGGTGCTCTCTTCCCATCCTGCTCTGGGCACCCATCTGGCACCCACCCCTCTGTGCCCTGCCCAGGTGGAGGAGCTGCGCCTGGCCTATGGCAGCCGGGGCTCATACCACGCCAACGGAGTGCATGGCTCCGAGCCCACCCTGGACAGCCGGCGTCGGAGCTCCACCATGGAGGTGAGGTTTGCCACTGAGCTGGAGCACTCCAAGCCCGAAGCAACCCCCACCTTCCTGCCCCACTCCAGAAGCTCGTCTGCTTTCCCCCTGGTCTACGCCGAGCTGGAGATGGAGCGGGCATGGGAGCCCATTGACTTCTTCGGAGCCAGGAATCCCTTGACATCCTTTCAGCCCCACCACCAGTTCGCTGGGAACAGTAAAAGCACCTCTGTGGGCAACATGCGGGAGGTGAGCACCCGGCCGCTGATATACATGGATATGCCCTGTCCCCTGCCCATGATGGCCCTGGCACCGCCAGTGCTCTTTTATCTGGACAGGGCCCTGCAGCCTCCATGCCCTGCACCGGCCCCTGGTGAGGACACAGCAGGACAGGCTGGTGCAGGCAGCCCTGTGGCAGCAAAAGCCCCTCAACAGAGCCCAAGTGGGACCCAGGCTGGGCAGTTCCATCATGAGGCTACAGGCACAGCTATGGGCACAAGCATGGTGGGGAAGAACAGGTCACTGGCTCACTCTTTCGATTACGGCCTTCAGGAGCAGCCTCCCAAGCGGTCTTGGAGCCAGTCAGACATGAAAACCATCCGCTTCCCCTACGGCTCTGAGTTCAGGCCCCTGGGCCCATGCCCTGCACTGAGCAGCCGGAAAGCGGGTGTTTATTGGCACGTCCCAGCCCAGCAAGGGCTGGCTCCGGGGCCACGGCGCTCCACCGAGCGCTACCTGGGCAGCAGCACCGAGTCCAGTGACTCTGACTCGGACCTGCTGGCCACTGACTACTGCTCCCTGTACGGCCGCATGCTGCGCTCACCCATGGCCCGCGTGCGGCTCTCCTCGGGCAGCCTCCAACTGGATGAGGAGGATGAGGAGGTGTCCTTTGCCACCAGCACTGCTGGAGAGAGGGTTTCCAGAGAGGCCTCCAAGTATTTCACCTAGATGCTTGACACCAGCCAGAAGGAGCAAAGGTGGCTGGTGCTGACCCAGGGTCAAAGAATGGTGACACTCTTTGTTTGGGGGTCTGCTTACAGCTTATGAAACATTGATGGGATTGTGTTGTATGAGTGCTCTTAGCTATAGAGGATGTGTTAATGGACATCGGGGTGTGTTCAGAAGTATTCAACCCCTGTACCACACTTTGAGAGGGGGAGTCTTGCTTCAGCCACAGAGGCCAGGGATCTCCTAAAGCCCTGCTAAGCCCTTATGTCCTGCCTGAGCTGATGCTTGGAGCTCAGTTGCTGGAGTCTTCATTGAGGGGGAGGGAGAAAAAGAGACTTCTCACAGAATAGTTTCAGCTGCTGCTTTTCCCAGCTGCAGAGAAGCACACTGGAGGGAGGGTGTTTCAGGCCCTTTTGGAGAGGAGCAGGGTGTTCATGAGAGGCTGCTCCTAGAGCTGATGCCATGCGGAGAGGGGAAAAACCCCAGCACAGAGCCCATCTCCTCCACCTGCCTCATCTCCCTCCAGTGCCGCAGGGAGTACCTGGCAGACAAAGCTGTGTGGCTGTCTTCTCCCTGGCCAGTTTAATGGATTATCCTTCCCCAGAAACATCTCAGCAGTGCTCGTCAAGCTTTTAGAAGCACCCCATGGTGAGTACTGGGAAGTAGGTTCATACTGTAGAGCTGTGCTTTGCTTAGGCTCATCAGCCATCAGCTCCTGGCAGCACTGTGACAGCCCCAGTACCTCAGTCTTCTGCTTAAATTTGAGGGAGAGAGATGTGTAAGGGGGTTCTTTGGGGTCCTTTGCTTCCCCAAATCAGTCCTCAGTTAAGCAGCAGGAGAAAGATACCAGGATAAAGGTATCAGGAGCAGGTAGGAAAGGAACAGGCACCTTCTTGGAAGTATTTTTATTACAAAAACTTACTATTACCCTAAACCTACATTAAATCTACTCAGAAATTTTGAGAATGATGACACCTCCATAAGATTTTATGGGAGGATCTTGATAATTTTCTTTAAGAACAACCCTTTAAGTCTTTGTAGGACATGACTGTAAGCAGAGGGACAGCCCAGAAAATCCATGGTGGAGAAACCACTGCAGCCCTGCTAGAAAGATTTCAGAAACAAGGAAGCTGGGACAAAAAAAATAGATTAAAATGTAAAAAGAACTGGGCTTATGGGTCCTGTGCTGTCCTTTGTTTTAGGTGGACAATAAAAACAGTTGTTCACACAGGAGTTTCGAGTTCCTCCTTCTGCCCTGTGAAATCTGCCCTCCCCACTCCTGCAGGCACCCCCACAGCACACCTTGCCCTGCGCCTCCCAGTTCCTGGGCAGCCCTCAGTACTCCAAGGAGCTGGTTTCCCTCTCCTGCTCTGCTTCCTAGCTCCCTCTGTGCCTGTGCCGTCCCAGCAACTGGGGAGACTTGTGGAGATCCCTGAATGCTGCTGAAAACAGCCACATTCTTGGTTGGTTGCCCAAAGAAATGCATTAGCCCAACAAGGGAGTACATTTTAAGGTTTGCTCCTTCTCCTAGTTACCCTGTGTTGAAGCTGTGAACTGCAGTGATCCCTCATGCTGCTCTGGCAGATGTTCTATTGAAAAAAGGGATAATCTTTCTGGCTAGAGAGTTGTTTCTTCCCCATTCCCAAAGCTCTGTACCTTGGAAAGAGCAAGAATAACCACTCATTCCAACATTTAAGAATGGCAGTCTGTGAGCACAATTTGGTAGAGGGTTAAAAAAAGCAGCAGTGTTTCAAACACAGGCTGCACACACAGCCCTGGGATCTATCCACAATCCCTGTTAGTTCCTCAAAGCATGTGGATAGACAGGTGAGGGCTGGCCCAGGTCAGCTTTACCTTGAGCGTGTCCCAGAGCAGACACAGTCCCATCACGAGAAATCATTGTACAAACACTCTGCACAAATCCTCAGGAACTGCCAGGTCTGGTTTTCAAGACTATGCTGGGAAAACAGCATTGAGAGGAAGAAACAAGGACTTGGGAACTATTTTTGGATTTTTCTGTGGACTAGGGAGCACTGGGGCACAGTGTGGGCACTGTGTCTCAGCACATCCTACACATGGTCAACAACAGCAGAGAACAAAGCAGCTTGTCAGTAAGAGACACAAATTGACATCTCCGAGCTAAATTCATTGTGTAAACCACTTTCTTGGGACTGACTAAAATTAAGGAACAATCCCAGTAAGCAGTGGCTTAGTTGTCAAGGAACAATTGAAACAACCCTTGACCAAGTCTTTCCCTTCGGTCCCTCCTCAGCCTTATTCACCCCTGAGATAAGGACATCTGTTTAAGCGACTGTGTTTCCCTAGGGTAGAAAAAAGAAGGATGGAGAGAGGACGTGGAAAGATCTGTTTTGCTGGTGGTGAAAGGCAAACAGCAGTACCTGGAAAATGTAAACTGTTATAGTCCTTACACAAAGGATTATTGAAGGGGAGAAGGCACAGCAGCATCACAGTGTGAAAACATTAAGCTACTCAGTGCATTCAGATAGAAGTAACTGGTTTATATAAAACAGATAAAGATTTAGACAAAATAGATAAAGCTATGAAATAAGACAAGCCAACATACATACAACTAAAACTTTTCAAAGAGGAAAATAATTTTATTGCAGTGTTAAGTCATAAAACAGTGTGATAAAAATTAGACTTTTAACAATTGCTAAACTTTGTGCAAATACATTAAAACCTACACACACTCCTATTCAGCTGTCCACATTCCAAGGCAAGATCAGGTGTGATGACACTACACTGACTGCGCACAAATGAATAGAGGGGTCAGAGACCAAGGGCTTAAAGAATGGTTACATTGATAAAGGACTCATCTACCCAAGAACAAATACATTTCTCTATTCTGCAATTCAGACTACTTTGATAAGATTATTTCAGCAACAATTCTTCTCAACCTACAGCAGGAAGCCTGGCAAACCAAATGAGCAAGAAGATGGTTCCTGCATTAATATTTTGATCTATCTTTCCACTAGCTATCTGCCAGCAACAGAATACTGCTGATTAAGTTACACAGTTCATCAACAATTAACACCTGGGAAAAAGACAGTTCTTCTCTGGAACCAGCAATACAGACATCAAGGGATGTCTTAGGAGCTAATTATAGACTTAAGATGCACAAAGACTTCAGGCATATGCAGCACAGTGAAAAAAACCTTCTTGAATGGACTGTGCTACACAAGAATGAGTCTGTTTTGTACACATGTAGGTGAGTTTTTCCCATGCTGTCCCACCCATTCCACAGGAAAGAAAAGGCACCATAGTTCAGCAACTAATTGCAGTTGTATCTCAAACATGTCAGGTTCCAATTTCCTGTGTCATTTGCTAACCCCACCTACCCAGAATTGTTAACGAAGTTGGACAGATTAAGAATCCAGTGCCAACAGGGTAGAGCCACCAGTTACAAACTCAGGAGGAATTCCCATCAGCTCTTCCCTCAGACTCTCACAGAAAACGAACACCTTAAGAGAAGTGACATGGAAGTAAAAACATGTTTTTAATTCTGAAAAATTTATATGGAGCTCCCTCAAGTGAGATTTGTGTTGAGGCTGCCGAGGTCAAAGTCAAGGGACCTGTGGCACAGGCCTTTGTGACCCTTCACTGCCCCGTGCCGAGGCCAAAGGCAGTCAGAGCTGTGACAGTGCTGCCATGGTGGCACTGCTGGACATATCTGTCTGAGCTCACACATCCTGGGGTCTCTCCTCTAGGAAAGGAACCAAAACGGAACCCCAGGACTGCTCCATCCATTTCCTGGGGCATAGCAGCTGGCAGGTGTCCTCTGGACAAGGACAGCGTGGGGCACTCAGAGCTTTGCAAAGCACCCGCACAGTGAACACCCTTCTCAGAACACGAGTCTGTGACAGACACATCCACACCTCTGCACAGCTGCTGAAATCCAGAAAAAAAATGATGCACAACAGAACAAGCTCATGAAAGTTTACGGAACTTAAATATTTATTTTTAAACCATTTAAAACCCCCCAAAACATTGAAATAAGCCTCATCTATAAACAGATTTACAAGACTAACAACTACAGAAGCTAGAGGAGCACTACAATTTGTTTCTGTGATGCAGTTATTTTGTAAAGCTTCAGATCAACTGTATTTACAACTTTTGCTGCTTTTACATTTATAAAAATATTTATTTAATCCATAACATTATTGTTTTCAAAAACTATTTCCAGACTTTTTTCTCAGATATAAATTCTAATTGAATTTCAGTTATATAGCAGATGAAAGTTTTAAACAGAAAGATTTTTTTTAAAATTAAAACAAGGAGTTAAAAGTAATTTTTTTACAGTGTAGGCACCATTGAAAATAATTGTCCTTGGCATATCTAACCACCATCTCTCACGAGTGTCCTTTATAAAAAAATGATGTAATGGCAACATTTGACGAAAAATGCAGTATTTACTTGCACACCATTACTTTTTCAGTATTTGGCAGATACATTTCAGATTCTTTAAAATGACTTTTGTGCAAAAACAAAATGTGCAGGTCTGAACCATAAAATAAACACACTCAGCCTTTATCAAAAATAAATTTACACCAACAGTTCCACAGCTAAGTACTGAAAAACAACCCCAGTTCAAAACTTCAGCATAATATACATACTAGGTTGAAAAAGGGAAAAAACCAAATCAAAACAAACCAGAAGATATTACCCATCTAGCAGTACCATAAATATATAACTGAAAGCAACTTTATAGTCTTACCTACTTTTCATGAAAAAAAATCACTCTGTACTGAACAGTACTACCTTTTTGTGAAAGAATATCTATAACTCAGTTATTTGCATATTAACTGGTAAATACATATTTAAAATACACTTTCAGAAAATTATAAACAAATTATGTTGATGTACTGTATTTAATGTATTTCAGAACAAAAACGTGTATAAATATCTTACAGGAGAAACAACACCACCATGCAGAACGCTGGTGTTACACTGATACCTGCATGTGAGGTATGTAACATGCGACGCTCGGCTTCTCTGGCTCCCTTCCACCCAGGCATGTATACTCAGAGGAAAAAAACTAAATTAAGTTAAATTGGACTTCAGGTTTTGTCCGTTATTGCCAAAAGCCCCACCCCCTCAACTGTATTGCTCTAAATTTTCCTACCATGATGATATAAGATTGAGTTACTACTTCAAAACCTGTTCTAAAAGGTAATGCACAGACTGTACATCAGGATAGACCTGTTGCTACATATCACCTGCAAACTATTGACATATTGCTCTCAAATATATTTAATCATAGAGCTGCCTAAAATACTGTACCAATTCAGAATTAAAATAGATACTGTTACAGGTTTGTTTTTCAGGGCATGATAACTATATGCTGGTTGAAGCAGGTGCTACAGCAATACCCTTGCCACTACATTACATGTTTTGAATACGCTTGTGAAAAAGCCATTTTTCTCTGAAGCTTGTTAGTGATTTACAAAAGTTTAACTCATGAATATAAAAGACCTGTACAACTCCACATACAGGAACAAAATAGCATCAAAACATACTGTACTTGCACATTCTATTAACTAAAGTAATGGTTATTTCTAAAAGCAAAACGGCACCTCAACATTTATCAGATTAAACGGGTGAAACTACAATATTAAAAGTTGTTCTTTACAAAATAATTTCCTGAAAATATAAAACCATGTGCACTGCCACAAAATAGTTGAGTAGGTTCTTTCAAATCCTCAATCACCATCAATATGTTGCAAAGATCCAAAAGGCACAAGGAGCTCATGAGCTAAGCACTGCCAAGCTTGAAGTAGTTTTGGTGGGTTTCACTGGGTCCATACGAAACAGCAGTCAATTGTGTGAAGTTTCTTAGGATGAGTCATTAACAGAAAATCTACAGGTAAAAAATGCAAGTAAAAAAAATTGTTAATTCCATTGTTTCAGCTAGGCAAACAGCACATAAATATTTCTGCATCACTAAACCAGTACATGCCTTCATCTCAATGGTTCATAGGAAAAAACCCACCAGAAGTGACATTCTCAAGAAAACATTCCTAAAAGAGGTAAGAAAAAGATTCTCTGTCTCCCCTATTGTCTGTAAATATGCTTAAGACAAACCTGCAGGCTAAATTAAAGAAGCAAGATTTAGCAACTACAGTAAAGCTGCAGCACTTCAAGACCAGATACAGTAATTGTTACTATTAGTTTTAGTCTCAAACAGAAGTGTTACCTGTAACTACAAAGCTAAAGGTTTAAAGTACTGGACATAGCAAATCTTTCCCTTATCACTAAACTACTTACTTCTGAAATTTCTCCATAAGTTTCTTCACCATCTTATCTGTGATCCCTGGACACGTTGCTTCTGCCACATTGATGCTTTTCTCAAGTTCCTCAATTGCTTTCTTTCTGTTAGCATTATTTGTGTCCTGCTGCTTGAGCTGAGGAGCAAACCAAAAAAGATAAAACTCACGAAAGTTATTAGACATTTGGCTAATACTTTCAAAGAAGATTTTTACGCCAACACTTACCTCAGCAAACACAGGGGTGATTATCATAGTCAAACAACTCAGAGTTTTAACAAGATCCTGATCCTAGAAGTTAACAAATAAGAATTACATCAGCATACTCCCATACAACATACGCACTGCGTCTAACACAGCACAATTGCTTTTGGAAGTTGAGTTAAATTTAACAAAGTGCTTAAAATACATTACAAAACCCACAAAGGCACAGTACATCAACAAATGTTACAGGATGTTGAAATAGATGCCTGATGACACATCTCAAACAATGTCATACAGCATCAGAAAAACAGTTCAGTTTCTCCTCACTAGTAAGAGTCTTTAAAATTCCCATCTCTACGAGTGGATCAGCAGTTCGTCTGCAGTATATTTTGCATTTGAGGCTGACATGGCATAGGAAATATCACTAACATGCATTATCTCTTGAACTGCAAAAAACACAGTCAGTTCTTATGGAAAGTGAAGTTACTAAGTTTTATCACTATCTTCCTTAAATAGGCTTCAGAACCAGCAGTTAGAAAGAAGAACTCCTCTGTCTGTACGTACCGTCCCATTCTGGAGCTTCTTTGCATCCGGCTTCTTCCGAACTGTAGTAAAGCTCCACTCAGGGTGAGAATTATTTTCTTTGTTGCTGGACTCCCTGAAGGAAAAAGGACATGATGTACATAATACTAGTAATAACATGACACCAAGCAAGCACAGGTAACCCAAATACATAACAAGTCTATCAGGATTAGTTCCATATTCCTTAAAATAAGAAGAAAAACATGTATTGAAACATTAACTGAACTTTAAAAGAGGCTGAATAAATTGAAATGTGATCAAAGTAAACAGAAGATGTTATCTACCCACAAGGCTTACCTTCTCCCATGGCATACCATTTGAAAGAGTTACCTGATAGCCAGAAAAGCAAGAGACTTACAGAAAGCATGTTGTTCCACAGGCATTGTGCAAACTTCTTCATGCACCTCAACCTTGCTCTGCAATATCTCTAATTGTGATTCAGTGGTTTTGGTACAACCACTAGCCTCAGACTAGGAAATAAATAGCACTTAAACAGAACTGAAATTGATTTCAAAGAGAGAAAGTTTAAAGAGGCAACAAGCGCATGGCTTGACTTATGTGTTAGTCTTTAGGACCATACAGGGGGTTTTCTTGGAAGAAGACAACAAAAAAAAAGGAACAGAGACAGGTGTACAGAAATGGTGTTATTACACAGAAAAGCTGCAGCAAACCTACTTTAAGAACATTATTTAAACAAAAAAACTACCCAAAAACAACTAAACTGAATATAAACTTACGAATCTGAACCATCAGAATCACTTTCGTCACTACTATGTCCTTCTGCTTTCCATCTCTTAAACCTATCAATCAGTTCTGTCAGATAAGAAGTCTTCTTGGCATTTTTCATAATGAATTTGTGCTTCAGAAGTTCTTTTGCAGTGGGGCGCTGTAAGAAACACTTTAAATATTTAATGTTATGCTAACATTTCATGATTTTAAATGCTAATAGGGGAGATTTAGTAATACAACAGACTTCTAGAGCTAACTTGTATAATATCAGGAAATTAGTGAAACAGGAAGTCAGAAAAGCCAGTAATCCACATTTACGAGCACGCTAAAAATACGATCAAGCCACCCATAAACTATACAGCTTATCCTTCTATGTTAGAAGGTCACACCCAGGAAAATGACTAATGAAAACTCTCCAGTGCAACATTTCCTTGTAAGCTGAATTCAGACAGCGAAAGTTGTGCTGGAGAAAAGGATTTCAGATGATTCTCTCCTCTGTTCAAGCTTCTCTTCTGATATTATCCTAGTTTAGAGCTCTTCTGACATTATCCTAGTTTAGAGTGCATTTTAGGAATCTGCCTCTGCCACTGTAATTTCTTTCAGCATTCTCCCTCCTCCTTTTGAGTATTTTAAACAAAATAAACTAGGATAGAAACAGATATTAAAAAGCACCACTAAAATTTACAGTGGAAAGTATACTCTCAAATTATTTCAATCACTGATGATGCACAACACCAGCAAAATACTTCACAAGCACAGAAGAGCAGAAAACAAAACTGAAACATCTTTACACACACACACACACACACACACACACACACATTTATCTACTCACAAATGTTGGGTCCTTATTCAGACATGCATCAATGAATTCTTTAAAAGGTTTACTGAAGTCTCCTAATAAAGTGGGAGGATTGTTTTTTGGAATGAGGAACAGAACTCTCATTGGATGCATATCCGAGTTGGGAGGCTCCCCCTTGGCCAGTTCAATTGCAGTGATGCCCAGTGACCAGATGTCAGCCTGAGAGAGAAAAGGGACTGTTAGTACAAAATTATGGGCTGTCATGACTAACTATTTAATAACTGAAAAATTCACATATAATGCACCTATATAATAAAATTAATGGATCTAAGTAGATAATGCAAACATTCCTTTCTAACACTTCAGGAAATCTTGACTCACAAAGACCTGGCTGACTTAATCAGTCTTTAATAACAAACATTGAGATCATCACTTTCATTGCAGCTGGTATTCTAACACTTCAGCAAATTAAACGGCCACCTAAATTTACACACTTTTGGAAAAGCTTCAGAAATACTGATCTTCCTTTGATTTTTTCTGTATATTACTGACAAACTGCCACAAATTTCTTATGTCTAATTCAGAGTTTGTTTAGTATCCAACCTTGTTTGACAGCTCACTCTAAAGGAACAAGGCAGAAAGCTGAATCGAATCCAGCAGGGGATCACTTAATTTCTTTCCTAACAGACTGCTTGATGAATTTAGCTGGAGAATTACTGACAACTAGTTAGACTTGAAACACCAAGTTCACAATGTAAGTCACAGAAAAATAATGAAGTACCATTTATTTTAGCTAAAAACAAGCATTATAAACAAATTCTGTCTTCGTAACAAAACACAGTATGATATTTTGATATATTCTAAAATTCTTTTCTGATTTTGATTTTTTTCCCAAGAGAAATATATTATTACTTGCATCTTTTTATATGAGCTACAATAGCTATTTACATCACTAAAGGTGTTTCTCATTAAAAAGTGTTTGGCAATAGTCAACTACATTTGGCACAGAATCATAAATCAAAACTGCCCACAGAGTAAACAAGGATTACAATATGCATCTCTCCAATATTCCTCTTTTGTTCACAAGACCTAAAATAGCTGTACTTTACAGCAAAGAACTAAACTAACTCACTGTTTATTACTGAAATACATAACCAACAACTGCGTATTGGAGCAAAATTATTTGAAAGAAGAGATGGGGCTTACAAATCTCTTGACACTACTAAAATGTATGAATTTCTAGTTTATTTTCCATCATTTTGGAGTAGAAAGAAGAAGAAAGATTAAAATTCAGTACAGATACCAAACCAGTCATCAGTATTAGTCTAGAAATTTAAGTGTATCCTATCCAAATCCTTCATCTCTCCTACCAAAGGCTTGTGTCTTCTGTGCTCTCCCATCAGACTACTGGCATGGAAAAAAAGGGGGAAGACATTGCTCTTGCAACATACTGAGGAGATATGGAAGGCAAAAGATTAGGTTGCTGGGGAAATGTAAATGAAGGGGTGGTAAAGCTGATCTATACACAGGGCAAGTAGAAGAGGAATTATTCCCAATCTGACTGGCCAACACACATTTTTAAAGCAGGGTAGAGGGCTCTTCCAAAATGCCAGACGGAACACATTATAGTGGGACTACTGAAATGCTAAAGAGGAGAATTTCAACTTCTTATCAGCAAGAACCCTTGTGACAAGTACACAAATTCCTTCAAGTCTGAATGATCCCGGGAAAGTCTTTTGGAGTGTGAATGTTTTCAGGACACTTCAGATACCCAACAGTTTTTTCTTTATATGCACATCACATAAGTACAGTTTCATGTTCACTATTTGAGAAAAAGCAGTAAGAAAGTATTAGTTCACACATACCAAGATTTTTATTCTCTTGCTCCTATTTAAGGTTTTGTCTATAGAGTGTGGAAAGTCCAATGCCAGACTGAAACATGCTGCCATTTCACCAACCACACATTCTAGGACATCTTGTGGTTTTACACACAGAAGAGGGAACTGTTCCCTCCTTATTGTCATTTCCAGCATCAGTTCTCAACTCTCAGAAAAACATGGAAGAACTCTGCTCTTCTACTGCTAGTTCACATAGGAAAACTCTCCTTTGCAATTAGTCATCCATCAAGAGCTCTCATGGCAAAGAAAGGCACAAGATACCATAATGCTACTAAGCCACAGCCACCAAGTTACTCCTTACCTTCTCAAGACCTGTGTTAAAATTTTCAGCATTACATAGATACTCAGAAATACTATTTGAGAAATTATACCCAGAGCTGTGTATTAAAATCTGAGAAGAAATTAACATTTTGGCTACCATCTTGGCTTTAAATAAACTGCCATTTTCTGGTGGCATTTTACTTTGTGAATACTTTATTACTGTTGGAATTAAAAGCAAAACATTGAATTGAAACCGAATAAACCAACCACCCCACATCCAGGGAGTTGCTCTGAAAGAGACATGACATCACCATTTTACTTGGTGACTCTGTACCTGAGTACAATGACATGTAATGACTGTATAAAACCAATTTAATCCTACTTTTAATTTTATTATTTGAAACCCTGTAATTTCAAATCTACTTCATCCCCCCATACTGATAGAGCTAAAAGCAAAAAATTAAAATAAATGCTGTTGGATAATCAGATACAAAAAAAAAATATTCTACTCTCATACTTACTTTTGAATCATATGCTGACTGCTGAATAACTTCAGGGGCCATCCAAAACGGGGTTCCAACAAAGGTATTTCTCTTAATTTGTGTGTCTGTTAGCTGCCCAGCAACTCCAAAATCAGCAAGCTTAACATCACCTTGTTCTGATAACAAGACATTGGCAGCTGGCAAGGGGAAATAACATGATAACTAAATTAGAATACTGTTTTACAGCTTGTAAAGGCTTTAACAAAGAAACATTTGAAATGTCGCACACCTTTTATATCCCTGTGAATCTTCTTCTCTGAGTGTAGGTAGTCAAGACCTTTCAAGATTTCCTTTAGCATGGTAGCAATCTGGAACTCATCAAATGGGCCTGCTCGCAGCTTCAGAAAAAAGATACATTAAAATAATTTTAGTCTTGTATCTAATTTTTGCCTTGCTTTGACTAAACTAAATCTTAAACTTGAAACATGTTTTCAAAGTAAAGAACTAACAAAATTAATGAAATATTCAATGCAACATGTAATTATTCTAATTGAAATAGGTGCCACTGGAATGATCGCCTTCACATCTCCTCCACATCAGTGCCAATACACTGCAAATGCTGTTACTCCTTGAACATACACTGCGCTCCCCTCAGCATGCAAAGCACAAGAAAAGCAACTACTAACTTTCCACAAAGTTGTATTTCCCTACAGGCAGCAAACACAGCAGACTGAATTTTGCAATTTAGATTAAGTAAATTAAGAAAACCAGTTTATTTCAAAACAGATCAATCTGTTGACTGTGGGTTTTAAATTTAATGATGCAGTTTTTACTTGTCCCAGCATTTTTGATTCCATGCTTGCTTTTGTATCAAGAACCTAACATGCTACTAAAAAGCTGCTAGTATGGATTAAGTGTAAGCTTTGCACATTTGAAAGCTATGCAAATAAAACAGAAGAAATTAAGGTGAGTGATTAAAAAAATACCAACAACACAGCACCAAAACGCCATGAAATTATGGTAAGGCAAAGTGAGACAAATGAGGCAAAACTTAAAATTTTATTTTTCTAAGATTTTATTCTTCTACAGGTTCAGTGATTTAAATTGGCACTAGTAAAAACTATTTCCCTGTTTCTGACACTCCACAGAATACGATCAATTACTCAAAAGTGTCAAAGAGTACCTCACAGCCCCCCTCAGGACCAAGTTCTAGAGCTACAAACTACCACATGCTACACCTAATTACTATGCTTTTGATGAGTTGATGTGATGTAATTTCATAAAGAAGTTTAAATAGATTTGTGAAGTCAAGCACATACTTCAACTCTCACAGACAAGACCCCTGTTAGCAAATACATAATTATCACCATTTGGTAATAGTGAAGACATGATATTTTCCCTTCCGAATCACACAAAGACTGAGCTATATTATCTTACAGGAAAGGGTGGGTCTGTAGAGTTACTGAGGCAGAGCTGCACTGAAACCATGGGGAAACCACATCCACCCTCAGTGGACTGCGCTTGTGCACTCTCCAGGCTACACCCTCCATGAATGCCACACTGTCTAAACTAAAAGGCACTTTCATGCTTAACTGAAAATACCTGAACATGGAAAACCCAACACCTTTTAACCAGTTAAAATTAACTGTGGCTGTGGACACACTCTTCATTCATTCCTGAGATCCAAACCTAAAGGAAACATTTTTTACCTAAGTGTAATGAATTCTACTTGGAGGAGGTGGGAAGTGATGGACAGAGGACCACAAACCCAAACCCCCACCACATACAGCAAGAAAAGAACTTATCAAACTAAAAAAACCCATTGCTACATTTGACTGAGAACAAATGGGTGCTTCCTAATGCTTAGACACAAAAAGTAAAATAGAAAAATTAACATGAATTCAATGTGACAGAACTACCATTCAAATTCACACTTTTTGGAGGATTACCACATAGCACTGATGTAGTATCAGCTGCCTCCAGGTACTTATTTTTATAAAGTGATATAAAAACACAATGAAATAAAGTTCACTGATACCTATATTGCAATATACTTACAAGATCCAAAGCTGACCCGCCACCCAAGTATTCCATTATTATCCATAGTTTTGTGCCCTGTAAAGAAGGCATGAGAGAAAGTCCAAGGCTGCCATAAAAAATTTATATATATTTCAATAGACTACCAGCACACTCTTAGAAGGCAAATACAGTCTCGTTAATCACCTAGTTGGATGCAATTACTTCTTGTAGAATGATCACACAGCTCCTGTGAAGTCTAAAATATTAATTAATAAGTTTGACTTCTGTATTTAAAAAGCAATGAAAAAACACCATCACTACTAACCAATTTCCTGCTAAACAGTATTTAAAATGATTTCACTTAAAGGAACAGAACTTAGAGAGAAAAAAGTGATTACGTGGTGGTTTAAGTTTTAATTAAATACAAATAATTATTCAAAGTGGACCTTGCAAATACCTGAGTTTCTGTACTTCCTCTGTGGAGATGTCTCAACCTCTAGAACTGACAAATTCTTCTAACACTGATTTCTAGGTGCTGACTTTGTCCTCGGCTTGTCACTGCAAAAGGTGGCTGGTTCATAGAAACAAAACTGGAAACATTTGGTAGCAAATCTACAGACTACTTGCTTGCCAGAGTCCCCTCACATTTTAGACAAAACTCAAATACGAATCTATGGGCTACTATTTCAGAAAATTCTGTGAATAAATATATTTCTTTATTTAAAATAAAACCCAGTTATTAAAAATACTCAACTGGACCACAGCTGGTGAAGTACCACACACACTGTATAAGTTTCCAGCAAATATTTACCAGTGCTAGTTCCTCAGAGCAGAGCACAACTCAGGGCAGGAGTACTCTTTAAAGCCTCTTGCATTCTTCACTGTTCACTTTCCCACCCTATGGCCTGTCCAGGGATGGAGATCTCAAGAAAACTCAGCAAGCAAATAAAGGTGCAATTTCTGAAAGCACTACATCCAATCATCCTAACAAAGTGTGCTCTATTAGATTTATACTGAATTTAAAAACCACACAATTTATGAGAGTCTATTCCAACATTATGATCTCAGCAGGGAAGGGCTGGCTAATTTTAGCAGTTTTTATAAAGCCCAACTTTGTCAGCTCAGAAGACCTGCAAGGAACTCCTGTTCAAGGCAAACATTGTGGTTACCAGACATGTTTGGAGGACTTGACTATTACTTGAAAACAGTACAGGGTGAAAATGAGTAAGTACTGTTTCTCAAATAATGTCTCAAAGAAATTGCTACTATCCACTGTAACTGGGTGTGGATATTTTCTAGCCAGGCATGAACAACCTTTTTCCTAGCTATTTTCTGTCAGCCAAGTATAAATAGGCAGAACAACCACTATCTTTAGATTGTCACAAAGCTTTGCTGCACAAAGTGCCGCACAATTCTGATGGAAGTCTTTGGATGCTACAGTAGGATTTCTCCATATTCGAATCTGAAAAGCTGAGAGTAACTTCAGGTTTGTTTTAACTGCAAAAGAAAAGAGCAAGCTCAGGTGCCTGTAATAGCTACAAGGCTAGATGCTGAAAACCTTGGTCTAAATGGCACAGATAAGGAAAACAATCATCGAATTCCAGTCATCAAGAGATTTATCTCCATAGTACCGTTGGAAAGTCCAGCTGAAGCACTTCATCAAGCTTGCCAAATTTGTGTAACCAGAACATGCCAGAACTATGGTAACTTTTAATACTTTAAATCTTTTTCTTGCTTGAACTGGTAGGGGAGTAATGCATTTTGACAAGCCATTAAGCTGGAGGAAAACGCCCATTTCAGCTATCCAACCTAACTTACCCAAGGTACTCTCCACACCCAATGGTTTATTTATTGAGATGTTAATTGCAATTAAAGTGCAATAGGGGATGAGGAGACAAATTTAGATCCTGACCTTCTACAAATATTAACATCTACAAACACCTCTATCAGGACTTAAATTATTTTACAGCCACAAAAGCTGCAATACAGCTGAAGCTTATATGATTCTACACACATTAGTGAAAGCCATGAGGTAAAACATTTTATTATTATACACAAATGTGTTTACTAAGGTGCATTCTTTGACTGTATATATGCTTGCACACCACCTACCAGCACGTTTAGAAAACGCTACTGATCTTGCCAGACACGCAACAAAAATTTAGGAAAAAATTACTAACGCCTAAGCTTTAAGGTTAATTCCATGGCAAACTGCCATTTGAACTTCAAGATATCTCACAATTGGGATGATATGGGGCTTTTGTACCTTTTTGTGTCACAGTAACTGAAAACTGGCATCAACTTTATCACAAGAACCTCAGGAAGCAGACCTTGCCATCTTGTACCAATGATAAGGGTTTTAAAGATTAAAATACCTGATAACAGACAAGTAACATTGCACTGCTAGGAAAACTATTAAGGGACTGTCTATACTTTTAAAAATCACATTTACATGTTGGATATACAAGCTGTAGCTAATGAACAGATAGGCTGCAGAATGTAAGACTAACTTACACAGCATCAGCTGAGCTGACTAAGTTACAAGTTACTAAGTCAAGCAACTGCTATAGACACTCTTCCCTTCCGCCTCTCAGCAGCAGGGGCATCTGGGAGAGCCTGCATGCAGCTGGCAAGCCCCAGGCTCCCTGGGACTGGGCCACTCCATCTCCATCAGCTACAAGGCTGCATTTGCATCCTGAAGTGCAAAGAAATTGTCAAGATACAGACTATGTAGAACAGACTGTAAAAAAAATAAAATCTCTCATCTGAAATGTTTGCAATTAGAACCCACTCACAACTACATCTCTTTTTTCATGTTTTAGTCATAACAACTTTTAGCTATCAACTATCTTGCTGGAGGGAAAACTCAAAATGATGACAAGAACAATCTGCTTACTCAAAGCTTAGTTAAAATTGATTAAAAAACCAGAGTAAGTTACAACAGAAGATGTTTCACTACAGTTCAGTTGGATGAACTGATGCTTACATGCTAAACTTAAAGCCAACACATGGTCTCAGCTGCAATTTCTTCAAAGTAAAAACTATTAAAATTTAAAGATTTAAGACAGATCTAGATTACTGAACTAGACAAATATCAGTAAGTGCTGCAGGCAAGCTGAATGCCTTTGCACTGAGGGTTTACTTTGGTATTTAGTCAGGAAAACACTAAGTCTCTTTGAACAGTGTAAAACTACAAACATTTCTAATAGCATTTCTATAGCTTCAGAGAGAGCTCCATATATGATTAATACACTTTAGTAAACTATTTCTAGTCCATAAGCATGATCTGAAACACAGCACACTGGCTCAACTGTTTTGTTTCCCTGTAAATAAAGATGCAAAGGAAAAAAAAAAGTATCTTAAATTTTTAAATACCTTCTATTTACCTCATGCTTATGCTCTTTTTAACCATTATCTTAAAACGTATTTCTAGGAATTTTTCAGAGATCTTTATACATAAACAGAAGTATCCAGCAACAAACATATGAGACAACCGTGAATGTGAACTTCACACCAGTTATATTCATGGCAAACTGCTTCTGATCTCTGCAGCCTACGACTTGGCTTTGTACGAAATACGTTGTCTTAATTTTCAGAATTTAACCTCAATATTCTTTAATCTTTAATTATACAGTCATTTGGTACATAACTGTACCCATTTCATTGTTTCAAAAAGGTATTTACAGTGTACAGGAAGATTAAATCCTGAACGAAGTACTACAGAGCTTAACAGTTAGGCTGACCGTCACTCTCAAAGAAATAGCTAATAAAAAGTTAACAGCTAGAGCAATTACGCGAAAAAAAAAAAGTAGACACAACTCTCAAAATACCTGTTATTACTAAAATGAAAAGGCAGAATAAAAGATTCTTTGCACATTGAACAAAGCCAATACTCTCTTTCCCCTGAGGAGTGTCAGTCTCAAGCTGAAAGATCCTGAACTAGCAACCAGGGATTAATCTAGTCTAAGAACAATTTAGGCAGAAGATACTACTTTAAAAATTGCTTTATTTATTTTTAATTACAGAATTAAAGGTACTCATTTATTTGTGGACATTTTTATTATTTACTTGGGGAACAGCTAGCAGCAGAATTACCTACTATGATACTCTGGGATGAAAAACATTCCTGTGAACAACTTTTTAGGGTTTGTTTGTGTTTGTTTAGTTGGCCGGGTTTTTTTAAGAGGAATTTATTAAAGGAATGGGAAAGTAACCAAAATTCCACTAACACCTCCCCAATCTCCATGCACAGAAATTTTCCTTCCCCAAAAACTTTACAGGCGTGAAAAGTAAACAAGACATCAGCATTAATCTTTCAGAATGTATCCACTTAGAATAGAAATGGAAAGAACTCCCACAGTGGTGAGGAGAGTACTGCAGCATTAACATGAACCTACATTCGCCAAGAATTTTTAAAAAAGAAAAAAATCTAAGCAAAATTTAAAAGTTATGTAGCACTGACAGAATAACTAGACTTTACTTTCCACACCTATACTGCTGCAAATAATAAAAAGACTATTTTCTTTCCCTATTTAATCCGTAACTTACAAAGCTTTTTCCACTCCCCACCCCCCAGAAAACAAACAAAACAAATCCCGACCCAAAGTTTAATTCCTCCACTTATAGCTGCTGAAATCACTCTTTAATTCTGAGATTTCACAAAACACTTTTCCAAACAAAGTCTCTTCCAAGTAAAAACAGTTTGCAAGAGTTACTTTGACCTGTTTGTACTTCAGAGCAAACAACTGGGCTTTTACAGCACAAAGTTGAACGGATGGATATTCAGGAGAATAGAATTTAGGACTTAGCTCATGACAGAAAATAAAGGACTGTAAAAAAGACTGATCATGTCTGGATCTGCAGTACCATTTGTGCACTGTTCCAGGGGAACCTTACTAGTTGAATTCAAAGTTATCTTGAGATGAACCTGCTTGTTCTAATACACTGTGATGCCAGAAAGTAAATCCTACTTCTCAGACCTTTACTACTTAATAACAAACAAAACAAAAATCCCACTGATTGAGCCCAATAAAGAGAAGCAAAAATGGGATATCAATGGCAATTTGTATGTTTACTTGTGTATGAAGAACTCTCAGTAAACAGCAAAGCCACTATAACTATCTTACATTAGCCAAAATGAGAAGGTAGTATTTGGAGTATACTAAATATACTGGAAATACTGGAAAAATAACTTGCCCACTTACTATAAAAATATAAAAAAATTGAATACTTTTGCAATTTAAACAGGAAAAAAGCAAAATCTACAAAGAATATTACTAAATAAATTCTGCAAATACTTTAACATATCACTGAAAGATACAGCACAAGTGTGACACAGAGAACACTTATCAGAAATCTGTCTTTAAACTATAGAAAACCTCACTACACCTTAAGAAAGCAGAAATGCTGAGAGGGAGACCAAGCACCACAAAACAAAACCAACCAGAAAAACCTCCTGAACTGAAGCAAACAAACCAAAACCAACAAAAAACCCAAACACAAGCAAATAACCCCTCCCAGACACTTAATATACTTCAAACTATCATTAAAACTTTAGCTTTTATTAAATGGTTTTAGGGATTTTTTTAAAGTCACCTAAAATATGTCTGCAGTGAAAAACATTTAAGCATTATCTAAGGTGAAAAGTCTTACTCAACATTTTGGTTTTCTCTAGGTTTTCATTTTTGTTTGTTTGTTAAGTTATGCCTTAGATAACATTTCACACAGTGGTTACATAACTCTGCTGATGTCAGTGTTACTTTGTCTCAGGCCTACTAAGCTGCATAACTGCCAACACATTTTACATGATGCAGGGTTTCTTTCCACACCAGGAACAACTTTTGTTTCTGTAACTACAAAGGTGTATTTTTCTTGCTCAGAAAGGCCACAAAATTGTGCTAGGGATTGTGGAGCGAAGAGAGAAAACTAAGGTCCAAAAGCAATGGCATAGAGAATCCTTTATCAACTTTGTTCATTCTGTAGCCATTTTGTGCAAATCCCAGCCACAAAGAGCAAGCAGCAAAAGGAGAAAAATGAAGTGAAAAACTCTGTTCAAAGAAAAATAAAAACCTACTAAAAATGCCAAGCTGGCATGATAAATCTTCCTTAATTTTGGATGTTTTTCCTAGCAGCATTCTAGCAAATCTTTGTGAAATACTATACATTACCTTTAAATATGATCCATAGTATTTTGTTACATAAGGACTATCACACTGACTTAAAACAGTTATCTCTTGCTGTATATCTTCTATTTCATCTTCTGCTTCCTCAAGGTCTATGATTTTTATGGCAACCACTTGCTGTGTCCGATTATCAATTCCTTTGAAGACCTCACCAAAGGAGCCTTTCCCAATGCGTTCCAGTTTTGTGAATAGTTCTTCTGGGTCTGCTCTGTGGTTCTAGAAAAAGAAAAAAAAAATTGAAAATTACACATGAGTTACCTAAGTTACTTCCAAGTTATTAGCCCTCATTACTTCCCAAGAAGTACATCATCCAGACTTATCATCACCAGAATGGCTGCATCAGATAAATTTATTTCCCACACACTAACTTCTAATTCAGCTATTAGTTACAGAACATACATTATGCAATTCTGTCAAAGGTAAGTGAGCCTTACCAGGGAGGAAATCAGGTACAAACCTCATTTCACTTCCTCACATAACAACCCTTTAAAACAATAGAGCTGTTCTTAATAATAATCCTGTCTGTGCAGTAATTCAGAAGACTGGGGAATGCAACTACTGGCACAGGACCACCAACATCATCACCCAGGCAGTTAAGGCTGGACTTCCCACCTGGCCAAGAGGCTGGGGCAGGCACAGCTCCCTGTCACGTAACCCAGCAAGGGGTTGTTGGGAGAGGATGCCACAACAGCCAGATTCCGAGATCAGGTAAGACTAGGTGTCTTTGGAGCACTTAAAAGCGCTGACAGAAAGATGAGCCAAAGGAACTGAGAGATGTTCAGCGAAGAAATAAAAAGGCTGTCATGGAGTACTGAATCCACGACACTGATCAGAACTGACTGGTACCACCAAACATGCCTTAAAGACAGGAGCAGAGCACACAGAAGCAGAACACTGCTGAGGACACCGCTCGTTTGCAATCTCTGCTGAGTAACCACTCCTAAAATCACCAGACTGGTTATTACACAAATATTTTAAATTTCTTAGCTTCACTCAAGCAGTCAGGAGGGCAACAAAAAGGAAAAAAATTCTCATTTTCCCTTCAAGACAAAGTATGCCATGTGGCTGCTTAGAGAACACTGCATATCCAAACATCAGAGCACTGGCTTTTGAAGGATGTGGATGACACACCACAGTTTAAGAACACAGAACTTCAGACCAGAGTACAAAAGTTTACCGAGAAACATTCTGAAGAGGTCAGACAGACACACCAAAAGAACAGAACAGCCCATGTTTTGCAGAGCAACACAATTAAACACCTTACTGCTATCAGAACTGGGCAACTGACTGCACAAATCAGAGTTGAATAAAGAAACATCCCTGCCTGAAAAAACCCCTCTAATTCAGTAAGAAGTTTTGAAAATACGGAAGAGACGCTTTGCTCTGCATCTTTCTCACATTCCAGAAGTCAAAACCAGAAAAAGTGGCAGGTTTGAAAGAAGACATTTAACCTAAAGCACAGATTACCCTACATAACCAAATACTGAAGTATCAACATGAAACTCCAGAAAACAACTTTACATTGGTGTTCTTGCAAATTCATGAGAAAATCTTTACTGGGAAAAAAAATACATTAGTACTTTAAGCTAGTCCAAAACAGACAGTCTCATTTTCTTACATCTGGGCTCTAACTGTTGCTTCTTCCCTTTGACCAGAACCAAAATTTATTCCACAATATGATGAAAGAATCAGGAAACAGATTTAGCTAAGAATTAACTATATTTGCCAAGTTTATTTTCAGCTGAATCAGTTCACTGCTCAAATATACCAAGCTGTTATTTCTGCTATCACAAGAGGAAGGAACATGAATTAGTACAGCAGATTCATACTGATCTGTGGAGGTAAGATTTCTAGATTTTGCAAACAGACAAGACACACTGCTGCTCCTGAGCAGCACATTACAAGAGGAATGAGGAATTTCCCCTTTGTCTACAAGGAGTTCATTGCTACTCTGCTCCATTAAAAACAAACAACTCCTAGAAATAGTTAAACAAAAACAATGTATTTTCTTCTGTTGATAGAGACAGTGAAAGACCTAAAAGATGAACAAATACACGACCAAAGCAAATTAAAAAAAAAAAAAAAAAAAAAAAGAGGGCCTGTTTGGCCTGAAACCTGGGAGAACTAATATTGTTATACTGGGAAAGAAAATTACTGAAGGCTTGAGGTGCTCATAAAACTTTTCATTAAAATGGTCCCAGAACACCAGTAAATCTTCAGACTGTCCAAAGACAGACACATTGCCATACACTACTGCACCAGCTCTGGCAATCATTTCATCACTAAGACTGGAACCATTTTTTTAAAAAATCTGAATTTAAAATCTATTTTCAGGGGTGCTCCAAAAAATTATTGTAGGGACAAGTGTAGCAAAAGCAGCAGCAACTGCCACCCAGCCTTTCCCTGCTGCCAGGTAAGATGCCAAACTGTCCTCTAGCCAGGAATTGTTTCTCAACTGCATTAGTTACAATAAGGAATAATTAACTGATAGTTCTCCATTTACAATAAACAGAGACACACAGTTCCAAGAAACAAGTTAAGAGAGATGACCGGCAAAACTTTTTATTGATGCTTAAATACTCATCTTTACAAAAACTAGCTCCAATTTAAGACAGACTGGGAATCTGCGATTTCAGGAGTCATTCATACTAACAGTGGTTGTTGATCTGAGATTAAACCTGTTAAACAGTTCCAGTCAGATAAAAAAAAAGCAATTTAATCACAGACATACTCAGCTAATCCAGCACTTCAAAAATGTCTGATCACCTCAAAGGGCAACACTTGGATTTTGCTTGGTGAGAAACCTTAAGCAGAAAACTCCTCTGGGCTCCTCAGCAGAAAAGCACATTACTCCACCCTATAGCACACTCAACCACCATCAACAGAACAAACCAGGCCTACAAATTCTCTCCCTCAAAGCTACTTCAGGTGAATCAGAGCTTTAAAGGCTACTTTATCTTCCAACAACTCCTGATGCCATTATGTGTGAGTGCTGGAGTACAGGGAGAGATCAGTCATGGCTGGACTTCCCAATGCTGCAGAACTCCATGTACATCCCTGGGAGGAGGAGGTGGAACAGAGGGGCATCAGAGGAGAACAAACTGTGCGAGACTACTTGAGCAAACAGTCACATCTTCCTATTCTCAGAAAATCCACTCACAGCAAGCAGTCAGCTTTACAGCTTCTGCTACTCACCAAGGCTGACAAGGCACTGTAGGACACTCCAGGATAAGGACAAATATTTCTGACCAACTACAGATAATATTGAGATAATGTCCTTTGGAATGACTTCAAACTTGTAACACAACTTAAAACACGGCCTTAGAACAAAGACTGCATTTTGAAACAGATTTGCTTTTACCTTTCTTAATTTCCTTGTCTTTCAGCCTATTGTTCTACAGGAATGTTGTTCTATAACTGATGAAAACAAAACAAAACTTTAAAAGACTGCTCCGTAAACAAATGTATAGAAAAGGATGGAGATATATTTTATATAAACAGAAGCATATATGTGTATATACACACCCTCAATACATACCAGTAAATTTCTGCAACACAGCTGCCAGCTAAGCTTCTAATATGGTAGAAATTGAGATTTTTAACACTATTAACACTCCTGAGCAAAACCACCCATTGTTATTCCTTGTTGTTTCACAGATCTTTCACTGAAATGGAAACAAGCTTTGAAAGATGCCTGCATGAATAATTGGTACTTTTTTTTAAATAAATACTGGTTTCCATGGGAAGCCATGTCTGTTGGGCAGCAGATGGTAACAACACAATAGACAGTATATGGACTCCATCATCACCTCTCCAAAGATAACACCTTGTAAGTGGACAAATCAGGCAGAGAATGTCTTACTCTTCTCCTCCCTAAGCCTGGTTCCACAGACAAATGCGGCAACAAGTATGACAAGCACAGGCACATTCACATGCCAACTCCATTCTCACCAGTGTGACTAAGAGCACCAGCATGAGCATGGCAACACAAGCCCTCTGCACTGCTTCCAAGTACACCACTTCACCAGCCCAGCACAACCACACAGCCTGGGGCCTTCAGGAAAACTCTCCTCTCTCACCCAGCCTTGTGCCATCCCTGTATCTGTTTATACACATATGTATGTGCACACAGAAAGTCACACAATCGGGCTCCAAAGGGACCTCAGGAGGTCATCCAGTCTGACCATCTGCTCAGAAGCCCGAAACAGAAAACACTATAGCATCATTTTTGCCAGCATACTTTTTTTTTAACATAATTTTTGCCAGTTGTTGCATCAAGTATTCTGCCAATCTGGCTTATATAAGCACTTTCCTTTGATTCCAATCAACACATGTTTCTGAAGCAATGTCCTGGCTGTGTTCTGCTGCAAGACTGACTTTCTGACTCACCTTTCCACCTCTGACCCTGTCATGTACCTGTACTTCAAATTCTGAATTCTTCCTTTAAAACAAACTTAAAACATACTGAATATATAACTTCCAAGATTATACAGATATCTAATAACATAGACCAAATTAGAAGAAACAGTATGTCAGGCTTTGTCCGGATCTGTTGGCGCAGGACAGCTCTTTTACAGAAACAGATCTTCTGAAAATGTGTATTAATGAATTTCATTCAAAGGTACTGAATACAATTGAATGAAAAAGCAAAACTTGAAAGAATCTTGGACAGAGACTGAACTAATGCCTTGATTCTAACAAAATCAAGCACCTAACATCCTAACATCCTCTAGGATTCCTAAAGCAAGTATTTTAAAAGTCTTGTGAGATTTCTTCTAAGTAGTCTGTCAATGTAAGAATATACATCCTCTTGTCTTAACAGTATTTCTAAAACCTGACTGAGAAATGCTTTTACACTATCGGGACTTTCAAGCATTTCCCAGGCTTTATCTGGAACAGAAGTTCCCTAAGAATTGTAGCAGTGCCACAGAACGGCTCACCTACACTGGGACACATTCCCCAAATAAGTATTAAATAAAGATAAAATAATTAGTTCAAAGGATTTTATGAAAGGTTGGTAAGAGAAGACCATAGAGTGTTTACTCATGTTTTTCAAGCACCCACTACTATGGCAGCCTAATAGGTCCTGGTAGCTTTGGAAGCCATCAGAATTACCTGTATTTAAAAGACTGTCATTTCAAGCAATTCCATTTGCAGGCATGTACATATTCTCAGATAATAAAGTACCTCTTAAATTTTTCTTCTGTTCAGACCCCCAGAAATAAAATTAAGAGGGAGTAAGAAAGACTAACCTGATAGGCTACAGTACTTCTTAAGTGTAATGTCTTAATCGACAGATACATTCTTCTTAATCTCTTCCCATACAGTATCTGCATGTAGTTTCAGATACTATATATATATATACACACACATTAATTATACACCATGCATGTTAAATCATATAACAATATTTATTTACATAAATTACATATATTTTCATATTTTACCTGCATAAGGAAAGTTACTCACAGAAACAGTGCCATAGGTGGTGTGTGTGTATGTATACATAAAAATTTCAATAGTCTGAAGTTAATGAAGGCACAGGTGCAGACCCATTATTACTTAAAAGAATAAGAAAAAATTAACCTGCTGACATTCAAGACAAGGGTGGAACCTCTAGATATCTCTTTTTCTCCATCTTGAACACATATACACTTTTGTTTCAGCTACTCTGGCATGTAAATAAACTCTGATGCTGCCCTGCAGTCCTGTTCAAGACATAGATATCAGGATTTGATTATATTTACTGGAACTGTATGATAGATATGCAGAGAAAATTACTTTAACAACAAAACAATTTGATTTCATCAAATTATCTACATTATAGATATGTACACTATCTACAAGCTTTCCTACTCAGTGGGTAGTAAAAACTAGATCTGGGTTTCGCTGTCCTTAAATGGGACCTGACCTCTGTTACACCCTTTATGAAACATCTCTCTTATGTGACAAGGCCAAGACTCATTACCATTTTTAGTGAGAACCTGGAGAACTTCATATAAAAGCAAAAATAGCAAGCAAAAACGTATGTGGCTTTGTTTTCATCAAGTTAACCATAAGGCGAGCTGCTTGAAAATTTATATGACTATCAAAACTCTAAAATCAGCATTCAAACCCACCTATTGTCAGACTTTTAAGGAAAGAATTACCTTCATATTCAAACCATCTCTGACCTGTTGCAGATGCAAGCTGTCAATTGTACGTTACGCTGAAAATGGAAACCACTGAACTCGCTTCCTCTATTCTTAGCTTTTCTTTCACACAACACAAAGCAGCTTAGGAAAAAGCAAAAATAAGCACAAAAAAAGACTAATACCATATGTCCCAAAGATTAGCTCTTTGACACAAGGCAATTAAAAAAATCTACACCAATTATTTATAAAGAGTACTCTGCACTGAGGAAAGGAAACAAGGAGAAATTTCTCAAGACAGTAAGTTTCTCTATAACTGATATCCTACACATCCTACACTTCAAATGGAGTCCCATTTGGTTTCTAGTCTGTGTATCAATACCTTTTAACTACCTAGTAGGTTTTTAAAAAGTCCTCAAACCACTGCATATAGTTGCATGATCTCCAGTCTGTTCACATCTCTCAGGAGCACAGCCTATTAAAAAAGTCAGAGAAATTAAGGCGGGGGAGAGGGACACACAAATTACATGATTGAGTCTTTACTACAATTTGAAAAAGATATGAGTGGCTAGAATGTTTTCTAGCTAGAAGGATGGACATCCTCAACCGGAGACAGAAATCAGGTCAAGAAATCAACAGGTTCTGTGATGTCCCAGTGTTTCAACTAACTCTGTTCTGCATTTATTAAGAGTTCAACAAACTGATCTTTCACAACAAGTTTCATCTTCTCTGTTGAACAGTACAGCATAAGTGACTGCAACCAGTAACTAACCCACCTCAACGAACTAACCTGAATTAGAAGTCAGAACATAAAGGACTACTGCAATTTCTCATTGCTAAAGAACACTTGTAACCTCTCCATTTTAAAAACTGCTTTGAAAAACCCACTCTGCAGAAAGATGTCAAAGGCCACATCTAATACGAATATGGAAAAATAACCATTTATGGGCTGCAGCCTACTTTTAGCAGTGTGCCTTTCCTTTCAGCACCAGCCTGCTTATCAGTACACAAACAATTTTTTTTTTGCCACACCCATTTCAAGGAATAACCACGTCAGAACTCTGCCAGCAATAAACTATATCGTTACAGCATTTCAACCATTTTCCTAATATTTAAATACAGCTAAGTGGCAACTCCTACATAAATTTGACAGGCCTTCTCACTCTAGAAGCCATTTTAGCATTTCTTCTGTGTAAGTTAGGACTTGATACACAGATTTTCCTCCTGTAAATAAGATTAGAATCATACTATAAGCCAGCTAGAACAAGAACAAGGTTTTAAACTTGCCAGTTCATAAACTAAAAAGTAGTAAAAAAACCTCAAGTATAACACACGTTAGTACTTTTGGTAAATCTCTCCAGTGAAGAAGTCACTACTTATTTTCAGGCTAAACAAAATTAAAGTGAGGCACAAACACGCTAGTTCAAAAAGGATGGCTCCAAACCACAGTGTGGGTGGGCTGAAGAGCAGGCCACAAGTTTAGTTACCACAGGTAAGTCTCCAGGCATAGTGACTGCCTGCAATAAACCCTAAGTGGGACCCCACACTTAAGAGGGTATTGCCATTCCTTTAATTTGGGGAGGGACCATTTGGAGAAAGGAAGGCAAACACACCAGTCTAATAGAATCCTAGGTTTCTGTCCTCTCCCCAAGGCTAGAGGACCACAAGCTTGAAAGCTGTACTCTCTTCTTGAACACTGGCCCTTGATCATATCAATGATACTGGACCTGAAATTACAAAAAGCAGACAATGAAAAACCAGAAATACAACTCCAAAATGAGCTACAAAGAAAGCAAGAAACCTCTGCCGCCAGAATCAGCCTGCCAGTTTCAGGAAACTCCTTTTTCAATTACTTCGCAGCTCATTCATAGCATGGCAAAGCATCTCATTACATAAACGGCAATGGGAAGGAGGAGGGGAGGAAAAGAAACACCCTGAAAAAAAAGAAATCAGATTCTTCTTGCCAACTAGACTAGAATAAAGCTGTGCAGGAATGTAAAAATGTTCTTGCTATGACCAGCTGCCAGATGACACCTTCCTAGGTGAGAGATCAACAGCAAGAACATTTCGGTCCCCTCATAATTCTCTATGTTTTTAACTTATCTACATGAGTAGAAATTCAGTCTTTTTTATTCAGTGCTTTACATTTAGGCATGCTACAACACTCATGGTCACTTCAAGCTGTACAGTGTTTTTATTATTCTGCATTCAGCTCCCAACACAGAAGCCTCCATTGAAACACAACTTGACATCTTGCAAAGCATACACACCCTCTGATCCTCCCCCAGTCAACATTATTCAGATATTCGGAACATACAACAGTACCCAATTGAGAGGAAAGCCTGCAAAAGATGGGGAGCAGGGGGAAACAGGAAAAAAACCCCCATTCTCCACGACTGAACACATGGTTCTTGAATTCTGGTTCATGTAAACAGGGAAGACACTCTGGGATCTCAGACTTCCCCTTCCTAGGCTCAAGTGTGAAACCTGTAGATTTCTGCACATTTCTCATTCCTTGTTTTCCTTCATTGATGCACAGAGAATTCATGCAGAACCATGACAGACTTTGTCAAAAAGCTTTTTCAGATATGCTGCCTCAATCAAGACCATTCAAATCCGGATATTAGCAACACAAACTTGGCTACACACTTCAAAAAATTGCAGTTTTGTGCAATTCTTCAAAGTTTTCCTTATGAAGAAGGAACTAAGTTGAAGCCATTCTCTTTCCCGAGCTAATCAATATAGCCCATCTCTGCAAAAACACATGCACAAAACATGAGGAAGAATGAGACCAGCAAGCTACTGCTACCTTGTCAGCACCTGTATTAATAGTTTCTCTGATTCAGTTCTTTTTGCCAAATTTATTTGGCTACCAACCTCTGGCAGAGGAGATTTCAGTGAGTATCACCAGGTGGGCACCCTTCCCAGGAGATTTAAGCTTCTCCTTCAGAGCTAAGGAGTGTGCTCAGTGATCCTCATCTAATCAGCAGAACAGACATGTTCCAGAAGAACTGCAAGAAGTTTAAATTTAAAGAACAAATGACAGTTCTTTAAATAGAGTGAATACCGGTGAGGCAGTATTAGGAAGGAATTTGATTTCCAATTATTGTAAGAAAGAAATAGCAGGATTTGGAACAGTGACTCCTGACATGACAGATACCTCACCAACCCTTTATTTCTTCAAAGACAACATACAAGCAGACACTACAGCATGACAAAAAAATTTGTCACAGAAGCATTTCAAAACCAACTTTGTACTGTTCATCTCCAACCTCGTTTTCCCAAAACCCATTCCTGAACCCTTTTGTCAATTATTAAATTCAGTACCTTAAGAAAAAATGAAAGATGAAATGTCCCTAACAATAAATGAAATTTCACGACTTCTAAATCTGAAGACAGTCACTAAAGACCAAACAAGTGGTACTTTTACTACTGGTTTCAAAATTCATCCTTTCACTTTTAGAGATGACTGAAAAAGGAGGCTACTACTCTTGCCTATCTTCACTAATACATTTCACAGGTCTCATAGGACAAATGCTGTTGCAGAGGCACACTCAGTCACATATACTCTTCCTGGTGTGACACCAAGTTTCTGTACATAAAGAAACATTCCTCCTCTCAAAACAAGCACCTAAATAAAAAATTGCAATATATTCCTGAGCTATTGTTTGCTATACATTCTCCTTTTGGAGAAAAAGGAGAAAAGCAAGACACAACTTTCATCAGGACTTGTACGGCTGAGACACCGGAGCTCAAAAACAGCCAGTGCAAATATTTTCAGTGTTAAAATCAGAACAAAATAACAGTTATATCATCTTAAAAGCCAGAACTCTGTTTTCAGATGTCATGTTTTTACCTTTGGGGGAATATTATTCTCTGCTCAAAATTGACAGTGCATGATGGTACAGAACAGCACAGAGATTAAGGTGCGTTGGTTTACGTGCTCTCTCTAGTTTCAGCTGATTTGCTTCTGAATTCCAAGTAAAAGCATGTAATGTGTCTATAAATACGCACAAAAAATACTACTACAGGACTGGACTTTCGCTTTTAACGCTGGTAAAAACATCTGCTGAATTCCAGATGATTATACCTCCACAGCTCCCACATTCCAAATACTTTTCGGAGCTCTGTCTACTCCTTTGACAGCAGTAAGACAGTACAAGGATAACTGAGCCCTACTCTTCTTGTCACCAGAGTAACTTACCATAAGGCGTAAGGGGGAAGAACCAACTCAAGCTAATAAAGCCTGAGCTGATTCAGCAAGCTACTATTAGATACAATATAGCTTGTAGGTCCTGCACAACCAGGAAAGGAACAACTGCAGTGTTGAATTCCACAAATGTTTTAAAGCAGATCTGCCTCAAGCAGCGAAGAGGCATGCTCTCCTTAAGGCTTAAAATACTGCCTTCTTGCAGTCTACCTGTACTGTGGCTCAATGTACCAATCAAGGAACTGAAACTGGAAAAAAAACACAGTCCACATCAACTTAATCATAAGAAACCAGTTTTCTAGGCAATGAGGAAATCTCCTGGTGTCCTGCGAGTGCTAGACTTTCCAGTTTCCCTTCAGTAAGACATGCTGCTAAATACTAAAAGTTTAAAGCCTTTTCAAATTCACTGCAGAAGCATCTGGATACAGCTCAATTCCTAGGAGAGGAATAAACTAAAAGAACTTTGAATGGATCTTTCTTCAAAGGTTTAAGTTCCTCTAACATGCACCTTCTAAACATTTAAGTATTTTACAGTAACAGACTGGTTGCTCTTAACAGAAGCCATATTTTTTTAACTTCAATGCATAAGGTTTACTAGAAATCTGACACACTTCCTGACTAGCTTTAGGTACCACACATTTCTAGATGTGCACTAAGTTAAGAGAAAATGCGGGGGTTTTACTAGGGCTATGAAAAAGATCATTTACAAAATTAAATGGTACCTATCCTTTAATCTTTCTCTACCCAGCCAACCAGGCAGTAACTGATCTGCCCCTGAGCAGCCTGCAGGGAGGGACTCTCCAGCTTCCAGGCTCAGGCCATTCAGTGAGCAGCATCCTACAGCCACTCTGTTAACTGGCAGCACAGAGAGCAAAGCTCACCTTGACATCCAAGTTTTCATTTCATCAAGCAATCCTTTAATTGTGAATCACAGTACATTGGCTGATAGGTCACATGCTCCTGGCTGCTTCACTTTTAGAGAAAGTTAGGCTCATTATTGCAAGATAGTCTGAATGCCAACAAAAACAGATGGAGACCAGGTCTAAACAACCTTTCTGGCTGTGCTCAAAACTACTGTCATACAGGATCAGGAGGTATGAACAAAGCCATGAGAAAGGAAACAGAAAGTGTTTAGATGAGTAGGATAGCAGAGATAACGGGACATAAACTCCCAAACCAGGTTCCAAAGACACACATACTAACAAAAAATGCAAATGAGAATAAACAACATTTCCATCAGTTAATAAATTAATATTTCACAGACTTAAGGTTTTGTATGACAAATTAGAATAGGAAAAGGGTAAGTTTATACATTAAAACTCTACCAGCTACAAAAGGCATTTATTATTTGAGTGATGCTCCATCAAGTTTACAGACTAGTTTAGAAAATTTAAACGCTGACATATTGAAAAGTAGCCACGCTATCACCTTAGGAAGGTTAATTGTTACTCACTTGCAAGTGAACAGTTTCCAACCTCTTTTATTTGTAAAGAGTTTTGGAGCATTGTGTGAGATGCTGCCAAGAACATAAATTCATCAGAAACACATCAATCTGAAATGACTGACATACTTGAAATGTTCCGACCACTTGAAACAAACAACTGTCTGAACTATGTGCTCTGCCTGCTGGGCAATACAAAAGCACTTGTGTAGGACTAATAATATGGGGTCCAACACCTTCTTCACTCCAGCTGTTTTCAGCACCTGGGCTGGCAAAGACACAGACAGGCAGCAGCATCTCTGGATACAACAAGCTGTATCCAGAAATGTTCTGTAGGAGTTCAACTGGATTCCCTGAAGATAGTGCTGGTGAACAGGTTTCTCCCCTGTGAGATCCCAAAGCATTCCAGACTAAGAACTAGTTTTATTTTTATCCCACGGAACAAAGTTACTGTGACATTACTGAATAAAACGTCAAACCTGACAATCAAGCTCACTGCAAACTGTGCTTCCTGTAACCAGGACACCTTAACTGTGCTCACCATCCTTTCCATTTTCCATCTCATCTTGGATTCTGTGTAAAATGCCATAATTTGGGGTATCATGTTCAGCTTCAGACCACTCATTTTATACATACACTGAGCACTTTGATTTTACTGAATAGGCCTAGAAGTTTGGTAGCTGGGTAAGTTAACACTGTACAACTGGATCAAGTGGAGCCTTTCCAAAGGAGCAAGGAAAATGAATGTGTTTAGGAAGTTGTTTGCAGAGGCAAGAATTGTTAGGTATAAAATTTCATTTTGTTAGGGACACAAGACAGGTTAAACAGAATGTAACCACTACATAAACAAATGGCTCTGTAACTGCTCATAAGGACAACAGAAAATACTACCTCTGGGTCTGCCATTGCTGCCAGGGGACTAAAGTCAGGCTCCAAGTCCACCAAAATAACTCTGTGTGACTTTCTGTAATTTTCCATGTTTGAGTTTTTTTTAAAGGGGACCTGACTCTTCATCAGATGAAAAATCTTTAAAAAGTCAAAAAAGCTTCCGTTATACTTTGGTGATAAACTGTCTTAAGCCTTGTTTTTGGAGCATGTGAATTACATAACATGTTTTTTTCTGGATTCTTCTTGATACTTTTTGTATAATGAAATGTAAGGGAAAGCATAAGATGACAATAAAGCTGAAAACTTCAAACTTGTAACATTCTCTAACAAATTCCGTTTCCAACTGTTATATTCAATAAAACCTTCCCTCAACAGATTACAAAACAAGAGGTTTGACATTACAGGCACTTTCCCGCAGTGATAGTTTTAACATAACTAATAGATCTTCCATCACAGAAGAACCTGCTCCTTCTTCAATCAACCACCACACATTTACTTTAACACTGAGCAGAAGCAGGGATGCTTTTACCATCACTTAGATGATCCTGACTAAATAGTCCAGATAGGTTAAAAAAATCCAAAGGAAGCAACTCTTCTACCTCAGACTGCCACACAGTTGTTGTGTCAGTTTTAGGGGTTTTTTTAAATTAAAACACTCTGTATTACGACTCTTCTAGAAGAAGGATGAGCAGATTAATATCACACCAAATTCTATTTTGTTGTATTCTAAGGGTTTCAGGACTTGTCTAATCATCTTCACAAAAAAAAAAGTCACCAAGGAAAAAACTGTGGTTTAATTCTATGCATCTGTACCTATCTAATAGTTTTAAAAAATGTTTTTAACATACTGATATATGTTAAGGGCCGTGGGTTACACTATACTATACACTATATACTAGTTATAACAATACAAGTGGGGATAAGAATACTATTAAGATAACGTTTATTGGTATAACAATGCAAAAACAGAACCTTAAATAATATCAAGGTCCTTTTGTGACAGCAATAGGAAAATAAGACAGCAATACATTAAGCAGATATAAAAATAGGAAATTGTCAAACTAGAATATTGAAACAGAAGTTTCGCAAATACAAACACACTAAAAAGCCCAGAGGATGTAAATAAAGAGGCTCAGGCTAAAGCCTTTAAATCTTTTATCACAAAAATTCTTTAGGATGTTCTAATACAACCATTACTCTGACACAATGGAACATGTAGGCTGAGAAGATGTGGCTTGTGACCTCTTATAGAAACAGAAAGTCAGTGAAAGACCGTAATTTAACAGATTTCAGAAAGTCTAGAAATTATTAGAAATGAGAAAGTTAAACGAAACCATAGCACTGTAACTGGCCTAAATTAATATACAAATACTGTTTATACATCAATTCTACACTTTCTAGAAGTCATAGTTACCTGACCAAGAGATATGTTAACTTTCTGTTCTGAAGCCTCCTGAACTCTCTACTGTATCTCTCACATACACAGAGATACATCATAAATATTTCTGTATTATCTGAAGTGAAAAAACCTTCAATGTTGTACAGGTACGACTATACCAGAAGTTAAGAGAATGCTCAAAACACTGAAGGGGCTGCCAGTGCCTGACAAGCAAAAATCAATACTGAAATGAGCTGGGTTCTAAGCTCCTTCATATTGATAAACACCTCTGGCCAAACTTGTATTAAATTGTCCAGCAGAGTAAGAATGAAGAATCAGAGGTATTCCACCTTTCCTATGGAAGCCAGTAACATGACAACTCGTTTGTTTTCTGAGCAGGTAACTCAAACATAAAAAAATGACACCAGGCCTCATTCCCAGGCAAGGAGAGGTGCAGGTTGCTGAAAGACGATGTTCTCCAGTGCTCTGTCCCCACCAGACCTGGCAGATGAATCCCAAGATTCTCCGGGAAGCTGCACTACAAGCCCCGCGCCAGGCTGGTGGGGAAGTCCTGCAGCAGGTCCGCCTGCCAGCGCGCCTGGTATGTCATTTACAGCGCACCCACACACCCTGCGATTAACTTCACTTCGCCTTTAATCAGTTTTAGAGGCTCTTACGTGCTCCTGGATGCGGCGCGGCCACCCCTGAACAAAGGGGCCAGGGAGGGAGGAGAATCTCTTCTCCCCCGCCGGGGTACAGGTACGCGGCCCCCAAAGCCTCCCGTTACCTCGGAGAAGCCCCTGCTTCACTCCTTGCCTCCCTTGGTCCCTCGGTGAGGCGGCCGGTCCGGCCTCCCCCCAGGCCGAACGCGGCCTCCCCGCGGCCCCGCTCTGCTTCGCCCACTCGCAGCCCCCCGTGCCCCGGCGGCGGCTCCGCCCGGTGCGGGCCGCAAGCGCCGCTTCCGGAGCCGGGGCCGGGGCCGGGCCCGTCGCCTCCATTTTGGGCCAGGCGCGGAGCTCACCTGCATGCCGGGCACTTGCACCGCCACGGGCGAGTGGGCCATGGCGGGCTGCGGCGGCCAGGCGGGCGCCGCCCGCTGCTCCCCGATCTCGGCCTCTTTCTCCTGGGCGGCGGCGGCGGCGGCGGGGCCTGGAAGGACAAAGCGGCGGGAAGGCGGCGGCTTCAGCGCGGGCCGCGCTCCCTCCTTCCCTCCCCGCCCTGCCCGCCGGCCCCCGCCCGCCGCCGGCTCCTCACCTCGCGGCCGCGGGGCTGCGCTGCGCGAAGGGCGGGCGGGGGTCGCTAGCGCCGCTGTCCCCTGCCCGCCGGGCTCCCCGCAGCGGCCCTGCCCATGCCCCGCTCCCCGGTCCCGGCGCGGGGGCGGCTGCTCGGGGACCCCGGGGTGGCGGCTCTCGGCGCGGCCGGGGCTAGCTCAGAGCGCCATGTCGGGCTCCGGCTGCAGGCGGCGGCTGCTGTTCGGCAACTGCTTCCTTCTCGGCTCCGGCCTCGCGGGGCGCAGCCGCCCCACGGCCCCGGCGTCACAGTGCCCGCCTTCTCGGGCGGGCCAGGACCGGGTCACGGCTGAGGGAGGGGCAGCGCAGACCGCTCAGCGTCAGCACACCCTGGGCTGGGCGTTGCGGGCGGTCGCGCTGTCACAGAATCACCAACAAATAGGTTGGAGGAAAAGACTTCGGAGGTCATCGAGCCCAACATATGGCCCAACACCACCTTGTCAACCCGACCATGGCACTGAGTGCCACGTTCAGCCTTTCCTTTACGGGACGGTGACTCTACCACCTCCCTGGGCAGCCTGTTCCAATGTCTAATCACCCTTTCTGTGAAGAAATTATTTCTAATATCCAACCTAAACATCCCCTGGTGCAGCTAAGACTTTGTCCCCTTGTTTTGTCGGTGGTTCCCCGAGAGAAGAGCCCTACACCCACTTGGCTATACCTTCCTGTCAGGGAGTTGCACAGAGCAATAAGGTCCCCTCTGAGTGTCCTTTCTCCAGGCCAGACACCCCCAGTTCCCTCATGGGGACTTGTGCTCCAGATGCTTCACCAGTTCTGTTGCTCTTCTCTGCACCTGCTCCAGCACCTCAATGTCCTTTCTGAATTGAGGGGCCCAGAACTGGACACAGCACTCCAGGTGTGGCCTCACCAGTGGCAATGCCGACTCCTCAGGCACTATCATGGGGTCCCTCCTGCACAGTCACAGCAGTTTCTCCCTGGCCCCAGTGCCCCCAACACCCCTATATCCCCGGCTCCTGCACCCTGGAGACACAGAGTAATACAGGGTGCAAATAACTGAGGGGATATTTGATGGGGTTTACTTGCTTTTGTGACAAAAGTGGTGATGTCTTCTTGTCTCAGGGGTGCTCCTGGCAGCCAGCTGTGGCGGAGGTGTTGAGGGCAGGTCCAGTTCATCTTTGGAGGTTCAGCTCCCAGTTCAGGGTGGTTGGCTCTTTCTTGGCTCACCAGGAGGGTTCCCCCCTCCTTGGACAGCTCTCCCCACCCTGCACTGGCTGCTGCAGGGCTCTCCCAACACACACCTCTGTCCCTCACCACTACCTTCTTTTCTGATGAGGTGGGCTGCCCCCAACAGTCTACCAGGGCCTGGAGAGGGGAAAATAACAGTGTTTTGAAGTGACTTTTTTCCCATTCATGCATGAGTCCCCTATTCGCATGTGTGATTCACGTTCCTATACAGGAAAGTTTTGCCGGTTACTCAAGCAAAGCGCAAACTGACATCTTTTACGGCACTGGTTTTCCCTGCAGCCCTCTGAGCAACAGTATAGAAATCACATGGATCCATCACAAATATCCTCATGGGTATGCAAGGACTTCCCTCAAGTTCATAGGTTTCTAGGGCTAAAAGTCAATAAAAAGTAAGGTAAGCTGGAGGTGTTGGATTGCTGGCCATACCAGAGCTATCCTGCTGAGAGGGTGGGTCCCTTCAGAAAGGATGTGACAGCAGGCGGTCTTCCTCCCTTAGGACTCAAGAATGTTGCACTGTGGCAAGGAACATAAAACACCTCTGTTTAAGGTAAGGTTGTGTTAAAATAGGCTGAAGCCAAGAATTTCAAAGTTAGGCAGTCTTTCC
Organism: Lycocorax pyrrhopterus obiensis; assembly: GCA_014706295.1. Classification (NCBI taxonomy): domain Eukaryota; kingdom Metazoa; phylum Chordata; class Aves; order Passeriformes; family Paradisaeidae; genus Lycocorax; species Lycocorax pyrrhopterus. The sequence goes on from JACSVZ010000005.1 coordinate 20,323,080, forward strand.
ATCCTTAACTCACTGTGGTTTAAACCAAAAAACAAACAGTAATGTTTGTTAAGGATGAGCTTGTGGATTATGGTGGAATATTTTTTTTCCAACTTGCCAGTTTGTTAAGCCTTTACTGTTCCTAAAATATTTACTTTCTTCTGCACCTTTTTTTTGAAAAATAGCATGACTTTAAAAGGCTTCCGTGTGCTAGTTATACATCTAAGTTACTTACGAGCCTATCTGGAGTTCATTTTAATGCGTGGAATGTTTAAGGTAAACTTTTCTGAAAGTTTATACCATATACTTAAATTCAAAAATGTTTTCTATTATAAACCTCTGGGAAGAAATGGGGATTTCTACTGACAAAAAGCTTTCTTAATTATGTACAGCGGTTCAGCAAATAAGTGAATGAATATTCACTCATGGTACTTCTGATTCTGCTCGAACATATTTAAATCACTTCTCCTTCTACCTTTTAATAATCTTTAGAACATGAGCCCTGAAAAAATCCTGACAAATGAAATAGGATGATTTTTATTTCATACTGCTGCTGCATTGCAGACCTGCTGCTCCTCTTCTGGTTCTGAGGCTTTGCTTTTCTCTTTCTATCCATCACCTTGATTTTTCTCTCCAGATTCCTGCTGTTTATCTCAGCCTTGTCTTGAAGTTATACTCTCCCTCACATATTTTCTCCCTGTTTACTTTGTACCAGAGAATACTAATTGCCAATCCATTCTTAGTATTTTGGGGCCATATACTGAGACTTTTGGCCTTTTATGCATTTCTGACTTGCAGGCAGCTTAATGTAACATGAAAGGGACTGTAACAGATTTATTTAAGAGAGTTCTACTTCTGCTCTTGCAGGACAACTGTGAAGCATGTGATAAGGTATTCTCCCCAGCAATTATATCTGCAGCTGTCTCCCACCCATGGCAGGTTGGCCAAAGGAACTGCAGTGACAAAAACACAAAGAAAAACATCCTGTGAAAAGGCAGGTCAGAAAGCCTGGGAATGACATGGTGAGCAAAGCCAGGGTGGAAAATCTGTCAGGGTATCTTAAGTAATCAGCTGGTCGTGCAATGACTGAGTCATTGAGCCGGGCTGTGAAGTGAGGTAGACTGGCACCATAACATCTAAGAAAAGGGCTGTAATATTGTATGCCCCTCTGTAATTAGCAAATTCTAGTTTGTGCATTAAGAAAGACAGGTGGTCAGTTGCTGATATTGCTCTATGAAAGGCCTTCCCTGCTCCCTCCCAGCCTGCCCTTTAAATACCTGGTGCTGCTGTTTTCCAAGACTTAAAATGTGTCTATAATCCACGTAGGACAGCTCTCAAGGCCTTACAGTAGTGATGTGACCCAAGTCAGACCTTCAACTGTTTCATGTTTTTAAACTACTGTTTTTGTGTTGCTGGTGTGAAAATATAATTATTTTTACATCAGAAGACTGCAGGGAGCTATCAAAACCATGGAGCTTTTGGAGAGTGCCTGCACCATGTTAGTTGCTTTAGACCTACCACAAAAAGTAGTAGAAATGTCTCTCAAACTTTCAAACATAAATGAATAAAATGAAATTACTTAGCGTGCTAAGCAGAAAAATACTGCATTTTACAGACTCCACGGACTCCTCCTAGTGATATGCTGGGGGGAAGAGGTGTCTGATCTGGTTCTAGCAGAGCTAATGCAAACTCACACATCTCTCTACAAAATATAATGCCCAGTTTCTATGTATCAGGATGGATCTGGGTATTCCAAACCCTTCAGTGCCTTTGCAAAGTTCCACTGGCTGGTGTTGCACTGACCTGGGCTTGTGGTGACAATCCCATGTGATGCATTTAATGGTACCCACAGTTCTCCTGCCTGGCACCTTTCTCTCAATACAAGCAGCACAGCTAAAGGGTTATCCCATAAAACTGGAATACAGCATCCCAAACTGGTAACTTCCAATGCTTTTCATGCTTTTAAATCTGAAGCAACTTGTCAAAGATGTTGTGGAAGTTAAAAGTTGATTGGGATTGGGGGAAAAAAAGAACCACGTATTTATTTTATTAATGAGAAGATCAGGGATGTAAAAGGAAGAATTAAGATGTTTTTGTAAGGATATAATTTCTCAATTCTTTGACATAAATCAGTCTCTGATTCATGAGCATTAGGGAAATCACTTTGTCTTCAAGGCAACTTATTTAGGACCTTCAGAATTTCCAGCACTGCCACTAGAAGCTGCTGATACTCACTAACATGGGAGATAAATGTAGTCCTTGTCAATCCCTTATTACAACTTTGATATCTCTGTATCCAATATATAATTTAAAGTTATAGAGCCTCGCAGCTGGACTAGAAACAGTACCATAGTACATTCACTTCTGCTCACCACCTTCATTCCCATGCCCAGAATACATCTTGTTTCCCCTCATTCTCTAGTATTCTCAGTATCCCACCTTCCCCATAGCCTCTGTAGCTCTGGGTTCCCCCAGAGGAGGCAGCTCAGTTGTTCTGTAGGACACCAGGTGCATGGGGCTCCTCCAGTACAAATGGATTATTTAGATAATTCAGCTGCCAAAGTCTGCCAGTGCCAACTAAGTGTTAAAAGATGGAGATTTTCATGTAATGTAGCACAAACATGCATTTTCTCCAGGAGACAACAATGGCACATCCTTCACACAAGGATGATGCCTTCACCACATTCCACGTCCTCCCTCAGAAGCAAGGGAGCAAAATGATATTTCTTAGCAGGGCAAAATTATACATCTTCTTGCAATCTTCCTCTTAGAAATGGCTGAACTATTTTTTAATTGACACTTCCTGTACTTTTAAGGAAAATAATCAGGCTGAGGTAAACGCCTAGGACGGAAAAGGTGGGTGAAGGATGCTGGTTCACCATTTCCTTCAATGTAAGGACTAAAGATCATTAAATCAAACAAGCAGATGCCAAGCTCAAAACAAACAAAAGAAGGCACTTCTTCACACAGGGTATAGTTAAGCTGGTGAACTATTTGCTACAGGCCAAAAATGACTGGACAGTTTAATGGAAGGAAAAAAACAAACCCTAACATTGGGAAATACTGTTTATAAAACCAGCACCTCTGGTTGAGGAAGTAGGCGTGCAGCAAATCCCCTCAGGCAAGTGCAAGTACTGCCCCTGCTCACTCCATTCTTAGCCACTTCCCTGAGCCCTTTCCACTGGCTCCAGCCAGAGACAAGCTACTGTGATGGATGGGCTTTCTCCTTGCATGATTGGCCTGTTCCATGTGAAAGTTTCAGCCTGGAGGGTTAAAATTTGGTCAAAGTACCCGGCTGAGATGGGAGGAACTGCCTTGCAATGGTAGGCAGAGCTACTTGTTAACAGGACCAGTAGACACAGTGCCCATGGTACTAGATGAGTTTGTAGCACACAAATTTTGCATTGACATAATCTTTAATTTTCCGTAACAGGGAAAAAAATCAATGAGTTGTCTTTATGAGGGTACTAAGCTGATAGTGCATGTGTATTGTACCGGTCTGGTGAATGATGAGTCACTATGTTCTTAAGGATTATGATAAATTGAATGGACTGTTCACAAGTTCAAGGGCAATCTTTCCACCTTCAACACAAAAAATCCTTGTGCCAGTTAACTTTTTATTTCAATGCAATATTTGGCTTAACGAAGATGATCTTCTGTAGGATATTCCTGTGCTTCCAAGATTGCAAGATAAGTGAGGGGGGCTAGTGTTTTGTTTCTGACCTCTTTATTACAAATATACTCTATTTACACTTCCATCTCTAAAATAAACCACACATCTCTAAATACACACACACGGAGACACACATATATGTATTTATATGTAATTATATCCAATTCAGTAGTTTAATATCACAGAACATTGTTCTCAAATTATTGTTCTCATATATTCTTCCCCCTGATTGCAAATATATTTTGTGATTTTAAATAATTCTTCCCTGCTCTAATTTCCCCCCATAGCAGGAAACCAGAATTTCAGCAAAGCTTGCGCTCTTGGAATACCAAAAATAGTTTGGTCACAACAGTGGAAAGGGTGAAGGAAGTGAGAGGCCCTTCCAGTGGGCAAACAAAACACCACCCCAAACAGCACGGTGTCTTTACATAGCCAGTCCAACCTTTTTTTTCCCTAATTTTTTGTTTTTTTAGTAAAAATGCATACAGTATTTATAGAATTAAAAATATTTCTATATAAGGGAACAGCAACAAGAAGCTGGTTCTGGTGGAATTCCTACACTAGCAAAGCACCCGTTCCAAAGAAGCTGATAGCCCTGGGCAGAACTCTGGACAGGATACTTGTGACGGCAGGTTGCTCTGCTAGCACCAAGAAAAGGGTGGAGAAAAAGACAGACAAGATGGGTTAAAAAAGAGAGAGGAAAGAGGGAAAAAAAAGGTAATTTTTAAAATATACCATCAGAAAAAGAAAGGAATGAAAGGAAAGGGTAAAGGAGAAGGCAAAAAAATATTCAAAAAGAAGTAGTAACTCTTCTTGGTAATTCTCACGTGGAATTACTGTACTAAAGGAAGGGAACTCCTTACCTTTCCTACCACATCTTCAATATTTTTTGGTGCTTGGTTTCTGTTGCTCTCAAGAAGATGGTCTCTTCAGCTCAGCCTCCAGCCAAGCTGGTCCATGTCTGCAGCCAGGCAGTGATGATCTGATGGAGGCAACTGGGAGGGGAAAAAGAAGAGAATGAAGTGCTAGAGAGCACTCGCTGTGAGAAGGAGAGTGCTTTTTCCCAGCCTTGCCAGGCTTTCAGCACCAAAACAGAGCCGCACAAACACATATGCACACACACACATGTGCACAGACACGTGAATGCAGATGCACACACATCTTCAGTCCCTGTCCCCAGAGCCTCAGCCATCCCTCCTGAGAGGCCAGGGCCATCAGTTTGCTTTGTGCTGCTCTGCCACTTGCCTCTCAACCTTGTTCCCCTCCCCAACAGCCTGTCTGTTGGGCTCTGACAGCGCAGTTGGCTCCCAGGAAGAAGTACTCACACACGATGGCAGCTCGAGAGAAAAGTTGAAAAGGAATCAAAGCCATCTCTGTTGAAATAAACATCTGCTCTGTGTTCAGTATCATGGCAACAGGGCTCACAAAATGCACGGGCATCCTTCCAAAGGCTCCTGGCACATCACAGCTATCAGTACCTGCTGAAAACAGGCTGATGGAGCGGTCACAGCACAGTGGGGAGCACAGACGGGGACACTCAGAAGAGAAAAACTTTGGTCAAAGCTACAAATAACTTCATGGTTCCCTTGGAGGAATACAGCTCAGAAATCCACTGTCCCTGCAGTGATGCTGGCAGCTAGGAAGAAACAGTGGCACTACAGTTCCTTGCATGTGGCTGAGACGTGTGCTCATCACCCCAGCCCACAGTTTCTTCCCAGTTGTCCCAATGCAGGCAGAGGAAGAAAGCAGTGGGATGTGGCTGTGGAAAAGCATTTTTCCCTGGAAACCATTCAAGGAGATGTTTGTTTGATGGCTCTCAGTTTACATTCAGTTCCATGAGGAGTGGTCAGAATAGGCAGAGACCCATTGCCTTTGCCTCTAGCTACAAGTTCTGCCCTGACAAATTGGGACATTAGATGCAAACCTCTCTGTTTAGCTTTCCATTCCCATATCCCTGCAGAGGCAGCACTGTGACACAACATTGAGCTGAGTCCAAACGAGGCAGTGACAGTCACAGCCAGTGCATCCAAATGCTGCATTTGTCATGTATATCCTCTGCTTTTAGTGATGGTGTCTTAGCAGGGGAAAGACTACAGCTTGGGTCATGGACACTTACGGATGCTAAAAAGCTTTAGCAGAGAAGCCTTCAACTCTCAGCAGCAGTTCGTGAGAGCTCTGTCTTTCTCATGCTAAACTATGCAAAACATGATAAGGTTTCTAAAAACCGAGTCTGCTGTCTTGCACCTGCACATATAATTAGAATTGTTAGGATTTTGACTAGGGAAATGAACGATGTGAGAATTGACCAATCACTCTGGTAGGTAGTTAGCTAGAGGTCCAATAACCACTTGCCATTTAGGTAAACACTAAAGGAACTAAACACATAAAAACCCGTCCTTTGTTAATTAAATAATTCCATTCCATTCTCTTGACTGCATTCCTGTCTCTGAGTCTTTCTTACTCTCTGGCCGGCAACAGCAACAGAGACTCACCTGAACCCCCAGCTGGAACATAGTAATGATGGCAAGAGGTCTTTTTAATGAGTGAATTGGGTGTGGTTGAGCCAGGAATCAATGGGAAGAGACAGTCTGATAATACCACTGTTACTCAGCTTCTTAGAGCAGAAATGCACATGAAATGCAGGAATCTGATACCTTCCTGGGAGAGGGAACAGAGATATTTTGTCTCCAGTCCAATTTACCCAAATTCCCGTCAGAGCACTAAGTGACAAACATGGCGTTCACTGAGAGCTTCAAAAGGAAATTGCTGTTTTCATAAAAGACATACTCAGTCGAGTTGGTTGTTAAAAGGGAGCTTGAACAAGAGGAGAGAATGGTTGGAAAAAATGTCCAAAAGCCACCGGGTTGTGGGAAATGAGACTCAACATCTGTGTCCCGGTTGGGCTGTCACTCAAGAACAGCAAGCACGCAGCTTTGTGTGAACTGCTAGATGTCACAGATGGTGCCTGTTGGGTGAAGAAAATCAGGAGATGCTCAAGACTTCAGCAAGGACAGTAAGAGGGAGAGGGCAATCTGAGATGAGGAGTTGAGAGCTTTGTCAGTTTTACAGCAAGACAGGGTAAAAGGATGACAGAGACAAAAAGGAGACACAGGGCTAGCAGAAAATCTTGCTAGGTTTTCATCTCTGTTTGAATATGTAAATAGAGTGATCTGAAAAAATTTCCTGGCTTAACAATTCTTGTTTCCAGGAAATGAACCCTCAAGCAATGCTGAAAACCAGCCCAGCTGCCATCACAGCTGTGACTAGTCAGGGGGCAAATGGGGTGACGATAAGGTGACAGTTCTTAGTCCCAGACCTGCAATCAGACTGGTACAGGCAGAGCCTGGTAGGTAAGATAAAACTCCAAGCAAGGGCTAGGGTTTCTCTGGGTGAATGGGTGAGACCAAGGCACCAGCATGGTGAGTGTGTGGATCTAAGTGCAGTGTGTTCAGTGACAGAGGCTGCAGCAAGGAAGAGAAATTTCCATTATAGGGTCACTTTTCTGCCAACTAAGAGCAACCAAAGAGCAGATGATTCATGAGTACACATCTGCTCTGGCTGCTTTGGAAACTCTCCTCTATCTGGTCCAACTGCTACGTACGCTTATCCCTTGTGCTGATGAGGAAGTCAGATGTAAACACGTGGATCAAGGCCAGCAAGGCTACTGGTGAGACTGTAAATGCCATGATGGTCACAGCGTGACCTGTGTGCTAGAAGGCTGCATCTATAAAACACACAATGGGTGGTGAATCCTTCATGTGTGCTAGTGCTTGGTCACCTTTGCCTCCAGGAAAGTGGGTGTATTTTTCAGAGAAACATAAATAATCGTGAGACCGAGTTAAATACCACCCTCTACTACGAGATACTGAACAGCAGACTCAGCCCAGGAAACTGCCACTACAAAGGTTAAAGTAGGGGGAGGATATGAGTGAGAAAGGGATGAAGGGAAGAGGAAGCTTCACAGACCCTGTTACCTTTCACTACTAACGAGCTGCTGAATACTTGGGCCATTCATTCCCCCTTGCTCAATGTGTGAATGAGGAACGATAGCAAAATAACCTACCAGAAAGTGTGAAAGGATCCATCCCCAGGAGATGTGTCAAGAGTGCGTTCCAGAGCCTAATCTTCCTGCAGTGTTTGACGAGGGCTGCCACGGGACAAAACGTTTACTACGCTGACTGAGATACTAATGGGAGTCAGGGGATAAATGGGAGAAGAGGGAAACAAAGAAGTCACTGCAGCAGAGGAGAGATGAACTCTCATAAGAGGGAAGTGAGGAAAGTTTGTTTATGAGCTGCTGCCAGGAAATCCTGTGACTAACCTTATTTCACACACCGATTTTATGGACCGAAGTTGTATTTGTAGCAAGCAGGATAAAATGCATAACCGAGCTGTGAAAAGGTGGGCTCACCCTTCCTTTGGAAGGTTACAGCACTCTCTGAAAGCTCTCCTGCCATGAGAACATCCCACCAGAGCAAGGCTTTGCCTTTGCAGCAGACTGTTGCCTGGGGGCCCAGGAGCAGATTTTGTAACCCTAGGGAGGAAAAAAACCCAGCAAAGCTGTGTATTCTTGCAAAAAGAGCTGTTCTTTTTGCAATTCAGAGAGAGCAAATTTGACATGCTATAGTTTTGCACTATGGTCTGATTGTTCCTGTGCAGCACAACAGGGCATCTCTTCTCTTTCCATTCCCTCTCTCCTGCACCTGTCCTCTCCTCTTTGCACTCAAAGAAAAGCAAGACTTTGTGTTTCTACAGCTTCAGTGACAACTTATGGATCATATGTGAAATGTATAGAATGGTCAGGAGTGTTCTCTAACAGAACTTTCCACTTTCAACCCATACCACAATGTGGACAGAAGACCAGAGGTGATCTGGAAGTTTGTGCAAGTCAAACAGGATGGACACAAACCACAGCATCACCATAAAATGCCTGTGCTCATGGCAGGGAAAGCTAAGGAGGATGCTGATAGACTTTTCGAAAGCATCGGGGAAGAGAAGGAAGGCTCAAGGGCAACAGTGCCAACGCAGAAAGATTGTAACAAAATAATGCTTGACTTGGTTAAACATCAACTCCGATAAGAGGAACAAGCCAGCCTCCTGAAAGGGTTTGCGCAAGCCACAAGGATGAACTGTTTAGCTCGGCCATATAGGCACGTGTAGCAAAAGCAAGCAAACAAACAAGTGAAGTGATTTTTCACAAACAGGTTAAATAACAAGAAAAATGTTGCAGTGGCAGGAGGTATTAGCCTGGGTCCTGTGAGTGGAACAAGGTGCATGTGGTGTCTCCGCTCTGTCGCTGCTGTGTGTGCCCATGCTGCCTGCACCTATGCATCTGACAAGGGGGTGCTGCCTGGCAGGGTGAGCAAGCATCCTCAAATGTCCCCCCTGCCCCACATCCAGCCACCAAGGAGAGAAAACCCTGCAAAGTGTTCTTCCTCCTCTGCCAGCTCTTGAGGCAAGACGGGTCACCAATCTGCAAGTGTAAGGTCAGAAAGGGCAAGTAACACACCCAGACTAGCCCAACATGGTACCAGTCTACAGAGGTTTGTGCTTGAGCTGATTCCCAGAGCCCATGAGCTGCTCAGAGGCAGCACCAAGCCCTGAGAAACAGGCCCAGCCACCAGATACTTGGCCTTATGCCCCTATGGATTAGGTTCCGCCCAGCCAGTTTATTATCCTACATGCCTTCTCTGGCATGTCTTCCAGTGCTGCAGTTTGGTGATTTATGGCTGCTGGGTGGGATGTATTGCTGGCTACTGGCTGGCTTGTCCTAACCCAATGAGCAGATTTTGAACTGCCTACTGTTGGCAAGTCATACTGCCACAGGGATGGACAACCACCATGGCTGTATTTTGAGCTGTAGTGCTTTCCTTTCACTTCCCCCTGAAGTAATGGGCAAAGGCAGTGGGAACCTGCTTTACTCCGATGTATGGCCGTAGAGGGAGCAGGGACACAGCCAGCCGCAGTGGGTGGCCCCTGGCAGAGACGCACACCGTGACATTGTACTGCAGGAACTGTGGGTTTGCACTTGTCAGAGCGCTGGACTCCCTCATGCCAAGACCCAGTGGCCCCTGTGCCCATATCCCTCCCACCCCTCCTGTTCCTGACACAGGCAGTGTCACCAGGAACTCATCACATCCAGGTTAGATGGAGCTCCTGCAGCCCTGTTTGTATGGTTGCATTCACCTCCTGGCTAATTATAGCTGGGGTAGATTGAAGCCTCTCCTGGTGCCTCCCCATCTGGCACAGCATGTTTTGGTGAGCAGGTAAGGCCCTGGCAGTGCATCCTACTTCCCACCCTGTTCCCACCATGGCTCTGCACAGCCCTGACCATTCTGTGCTGTCATGTTGCAGCCGGGTCTCTGCAGAACCTCACCTGCAGTGCTTCCCCTGGATTTCCCCAGCACTCTTAACAGGGGTTTATGCAGGTGCTTTCTGCAGGTGCTTTGCTGTGCTCCAGAGGTGCCTGTATAAGTGGATCCCATTCAATCCACATGCTTTTGCTCTCAGGTCCAGCAACTTGCCTCCCTCCACCTGCCCGTGCTGGTACTCCTGTGGCATGCAAGTACCTGAATTTTGGAGCAATTTATGCCAGCTAGATATCATTGCTGTGGTTCTATATCAAAATGAAACAACAAAGCTCTCACACACATATGCAAATATTTGTGTGCATGGCCTGCAGATCCTTCTTTAGATCACCACGATAAATACCCTGATGTGTCCTACAGCACAGCTTCCTCAGCTTTTTGGTTTTGTCCAGTTACTTCTCCAGCCTGGAATTGTTCCCCAGGAGGGACCTGAAGAGCAGGCCACAGCACAGAAAGACCCCATGTGGTTTCCCTGGAGTCCAACATAGTAACCCTTTGCCCTGGACTGGTTTTTGAGAGCTGCCTCCATGGGTGGCTGGTGCAGACCTGGATGCACATCTCCCTGCCAGGGACAGAGGTGATGCCCAGCTGGTTCTTGGTTCAGTGCGTGCCCCTGGCACATGCCAGTGGGGAGGGCTACAGCTTCCTTCCCTGCACGGATCCCTGAAACTTCCTGGGTGTTAAAGAGAGGGGGCCCTTGTGAGGAGCTCTGTTCAACCTGCTCCTATTTTCTTGCACTGGTTAGATGGCAGGGGTGAGGAGGTGGGTTGTCCCAGTTGCTGCCAAAGCAAGAGCTCAGCACCTCCCACCTGCATCCAAGTTTATACTGTGTCTCCAACCTGGTAAAGGAAAATACAGTCTGGCAGCATGCCCATCCAGCAATCAATCTGCAGGGTGGAGGAGCATGAGGATCAGAGTCAAACTTACTGGGTCAGGTAAGGTGAAGATGGGAGCCTCACCCTCTGGGTCAGCCCCCATTCAGGAAACCATTTCCATGGACACCTGCCCTTCCCACTACAAAAGCCACTCTGAGGAATGGTGCCATGTCCCTGCTAAGGTCCCATTCTCTGGAAAGCCACTCTACATTGGCCCTTGCTGCCCGAAAGCCTCCACTTTCCTCTGCTTTGGGGGATGAAGGAAAAGAGGGAAGGCGAGCAACAGCTGATGTCCTTTCCCAGCAGTAACTCCCGCCCCAGTTAGTGGGAAGAGGCAGCAAAACTCTGACCAGATCACTCAGAGGCAGTGAGCACCTGGTGAAGCAAGGCCTCTCCCCAGTTATTTGGTAAATACGTATCACATAACACCTGCACCAGCACCGCCTTTGAAGCCGATCTGTTTATTAAACAAAAATGAGAGAAAATAACCAAGTCAACCAAGGTGTTTGAGCATGAAAAGGAAGCTCGAGTCAATTAGCTTCCCTCTGATGCCTGAAGTGGATGGGGATTTGGGGGTGGGGGAGTGATAAAACAGCAGATTAGCTGACTTTCATGCATTTGCCAGTCTGGCCAGTTCCACGGGATTTCTGGCTGCTGACATCACTGTGCTCCTCCAGGGACCAGCCAACCTACAGTAGTTTTCAGGAAAGAGGTGGTCATTACTGGTTTACTAATAGAATGTCACCCTTCCCCATCATCTCAGGGTTTCAAGCAGGGCCTGGGCACTCCACTCTGCCTTCTGCCCTGAGGGACTTCCCAAGCACTTTACTACATCAGGCTGTCCTGGCAGAGCAGCCCCGAGTCCCTTCCTATTTATTTGTCCCATTGCACATTTATTTGTCCCTCTTGATCTGGCAGGAGCATAAAGCATGTTTGTATCATGTTGACAAATGTTCCTCCATGCACCAGCACTGGATGTCCACAATCCCATGGGAAGGCAGTGGTGCAGAGGTAACCTGCCGACCACAGAGATGTGTAGCAGCAGAGGTGGCTTCAACTGTGCCACATGCTGCATGACCACAGCACCCTGGTCAAGCAGTTCTGCTACTGGGAGCCCTAAAGCAGAGTGTGGCACATTGTCAAACATCCCAGAGTGGCTGGTCACAGGTCACAGGCTGCTCGGTCCTCCTTCCTAGAAAACACAGAGTCAGTTAAAGCAAAAAAATCAGATTTTGTGGAAGTATCAGAGACTGGCTGTTCCCAGGGAGTAGGGGTCAAAGCTGACTGTAAGTGCCCTCTCTGCAAAACGGAACATGAGATTTGCTGCTGACACTGGGTAACTATTGGGCAATACAGCCATGGGCAGCTCTCACCCACTGGATTTGCTTTAAAAAAAAAAATTTCAGGATACGGATGTATAGGCGGCTCCTGGTAGGTTCATGTCACAAGAGCCCCAACTGCTTCCCTTCCCACCCTTGGGCTACATTTTACACCTTGACCAAAGCCCCTTCTGGTCCTTCTGGGTGCTGCTCAGTGTTCGGGTTAAGGATTATGCGTCCACAGTGGAGAAGTAGGAGGAGTGGGAGGACTCACACAAAAGTAGGAGGTTGGTAGAAGGCTGCAGTTCAGGGACATTCTCAGATGGAAGGTCCCTGTGCTCTGAGAATTTCTTGGAGCTGTTAATCCCCCACGGCCAGACATCCCTCAGTTTATTCAAACAGTGGGAGGGATGTGCTCCCTCTGCTCACCTGCTAAGCCAGGCACCCAGCATTGGCCCGAGTGACTCTGGAATATGCATGCACTCCTCGGAGCACTCCTGCATCCCCCCAAGCAGTCTTGCACGCCCATGAGCACACCTGCACACCCAGCCCTGGCTGTGCGGCTGCCGGTAAGGCCGCAGGGTGCCCAGGTGTGAATGGGATGGGAGGCTAAGTGTGCACTTGGGGGACCATGGCACGTGCAGGGGTGGCCAGGCGGGCATGAGGGGGTCTTGGGCACAGCGCAGCCTGTGCTGGAGATAACGGGCGGGGAAGAGACGGGGGACCTGGGCAGGAGCCGTTTGCGGGAGCCTCCTGCCACCCAGTGTCAGCTCCAGCCAGCGCCGCGCTCCGGGGCTCCCTCCGCCCGGGGCTAGCGGGGGTCTGCAGGCAAACAGCTTTCGAAACATTAGTTTAACAAAAGCAAAACCCAAATCAACCTCCCATCCCTTAGAAAACTCTTCTTCCAAAACTCCTCAAACACCAAACAAACCCACGGCCACAGAAGCATCCCGCAGGTATGCAGCACACGACCAAGGTCCCCGCGGATGACACCAGCTGTGCCCCCCCACGCTGGCCATGCCATCTGGTCTCAGGGCTGATGACAGTGTCACCCCCAGGCCTGTCAGGTCGCACTCAGGTCATTAGTCACCTTTGCACTCAAATGTGACATTTCCCCTTGTGCAAAGTTGGTTTGATGGAGGTGCAGAGGGCGGGCCGAGCGCTTCCCCTCCGCTCCAGAGTAACTTCTGGACCTTCCGGCCACTTTCGGCTGCCTTAGTCAAGTCCCCAGCAGCGGTCCCACCCGGTACCTTCTTCCCGGGGTCCGGGCCGGCCCCCGACCGCCCCGGGCCGGGCTTCCCCACCTGGAGCGGGCACTGAGCGACGGAGCTCGGGCCGAGGAACCCGCAGAAGAGGCGGTGGCAGGGGCCGGGGCCGGGCCAGGCGGAGCCACAGCCGGTACGGCGAGAGCCGGGCGGGGGCCAGACCGCGGCGGCCGCCCAGGGGTGGGGAGGAAGCGGCTCCCACGGGAGGAGCGGGGACGGGGGGGGGCCGACACGGGCCAGCAGAGGGCGAGAGAGACCGGGAACGGGAGAGGGAGACCGGGAGAGGAAGAAGAGGAGGTCAAGCAGAAGAGGTAACGGCTCGGTAGTGTCGCTGCTGCTGCCGCCGCAGCGCCGGGACCGTTTGTCCCTTGGTTCCTTTTTCCGTTTGTCCGTTTGTTCGTTCGCCCCGCGCGGCCCGGGGGCAGCACTGGCCGCTCCGCTACCGGGTCATGGGTCGAAGGGTGATGAGGCACTAACACAGGTTCCCCAGAGAAGCAGTGGAAGCTCCATCCCTGGAATGGTTCAAGGGCAGGTTGGATGTGACTTTGAGCAGTCTGGTCTACTGGAAGGTGTCCCTGCTCATGGCAGGGGGATTGCAACAAGGTGATCTTTAAGGTTCCTTCCAACCCAAACCATTCTGAGATTCAGTGGTTTTGCACATGGGCCTCTTTTGCTGGAAGGACAATCCATTTGCAAGGACACAGTGAATCCAAAGTCCATACAATACTGTACCAAAGGATTAAAGTCTTCACTCTTCAATACCTTCTTATTCAACCTCGATAATTTGGTTCTTCTGAATTTCAACCAGAAATCAACCAGAGATCATTCACATATTATTACAGGGCTGTTCCTCTTTTGTTCCTCTATTTTGAGCAAATAATGGCTCAGGTGTCTCTCACTGATATATCGCTGACTGAGGACTAGTCTTCCATATTGCTTATAGAAGAAATTTCCCTTAGTTACCCAATTTAGCATGGAAAGAAAAAAAAATCCATTTAAGGACCTTCGGGAGGATCGAGACATAAAAGCAGATTCTACGATTCTACTTATCAAACCCACAGCAATGGTATTAAAATGTAGGTTTATGACCCCTTCCTCAGTATTTCTTAATTAAGGCTCCAGACTAATTTTGACACATAAATATGCAGCACCCAACAAGTACAGATCACATGGTAAGAGACACAAGCATCCATCCATACAATAGTCCAACAATTGTGTTTCATTTTATTCAGATAACTGCGACCTGGACATTGCAACCAACTTCTGATTTACATTTCACCACTCCCCTTTCACATTGTGAGCCAAGAGCAGTAGTGCAGAGGCGAAAGAACGGGACATCACGCAGCGATCAATATGATCATGTGAAGCCATTTATTATTTGAAGAATATACACTTATATAGCATTTTTAGTTCTGAATACGTGATGATTCGAACATCATGCAGTTAAAAGCAGTATAATGATTGGATGCTTGCTACTGTTAGCATGTTGCGTCTAAACTTCTGATTGGACACTTGCTGTGACAGCTATTCACCATATTTCAATTTCTCACATCCTTTTTGTTCAGCATAATGTATCAATCTTGTTTGAACTAAATTATTGTTTCAGCAGTTCCTAAACTATAGTTCTTTCATATTACTGAACTAACTTATTGTTTCAGCAATTCCTAAACTATATTTCTATTGTGCTGTGGTCAATACATCCTTATTTCATATCCTTGGGTTGTTTCTCTTCTTTCCTCCGTGGTGTTATCAAAGATACCATATCCTTTACTCAGCTTGATTCAATGCTGGGAAAGCTGGGTTGTGCATTGTCCGTTCTTCTGCAAAAATTCCTCAACACAGTAGCATCTTTGAGGCTTTTGTGAGTGTTCCTTAACCCATTCCACGGCAACCACCTCACTCCTATTCCCTTTGTTCTGCCATGGAAGATTCCTCTCTGATCTTTTTTTTTCCTGCAGCTCCTGAGGATCTGCAGGCAATGACCGGCACTTGGGACCTGCAGACACTGACCGGCACCACTCATTGTGGGTTTTCAAGACAGTGGTGTGTCTGTGCTGTTTTGGCTTCTTTTTCAGAGCTGTCAAACCTAGAATGCATGCCTGATGACACAGATTAAGGACATTCTAGAGAGAGATTTGTTCTAGTGCCTGTGATATGCCTGTTTAGAACATAAGTAATATACATACACATTAAAAAAGAAAGTTGACAACTAAGCCATGTGCTAGAAAGATGCTTTTGAATTGTTTAAAAAACTGGTATTCACGGACAAAAACTCTCTAACTAATTAAAGTTAGAAGGTGGTATGTTTATTACACTGGCGGGCAGCACAGGAGTTGCCTCCTAGAGACGTGCCAGCACCTTACAAGGTTATTTGCCCTCTATTTATTTCACAGAGTGTTACACATTAATCATATACATATTTCTAGCACCTCCCATTTCCTGCTTCTTATTAAAATGAGGTTATTAGTTCTTTGCAATTCCTTTTTTCGATTTGGGTCGGTGGTCTTGAAAGATGAAGTCAAGGATCTCTTCATCACCATGAACTTTCTACCTTCTATTGTGGGCAAGCCTTGGCAAGCCTTCTGGAGATGGTCCATACCTCCGCCTATATTTGATCATGCAATCTAGGTGCTAGCTATAATTCTATCAGCTTCTTTTGTCCTTGTAACAGTTCATTTACTGTAAGCAAAGTTTCAGACAGGTACATAATAGTGAATAGCACTATGCTTCTTGGCTAAATTTCTAACTCTTCGTTAACTTATCTTTTGGTTTAATCAGTACAAATTGCTTCTAACTCCTCGCTAAAGTTTAACTCTTCATAATCTTGACTCACTTTCAGGAAGGGAATCCCATCTTAACTTTGGTCACACGGACAGAGAAGAACTGGCAGTAGATACACTAATCTCTGAAGTCAGTTTTATCAGATTAGAAATAAAAAAAGTTAGCAACGGTCTTTATGCATGTGATTGTCGAATCAGTCTGGACTACATAAATAACGTTAGTTACGTTAGTGCCAGAAATTGCTGTACTCTGTGTTCATTTGGTGCAGCTTTGTCACCCTCTAGTGCTTGTATCCAAAAAGCTGGTGAGCCTGCTGTTACTCTCTGTAAATTTTTAGCTGTATGGATTGGTTCAGGGTTTTTTAAGGAAGAAGAATTTTTAGAAAAGAAGCTGATTGCTGGCCAGTCATTTGCCAGCAGTAAGACAAGACATTTTTAACTGATGTGGGATCTAAACCAGGAACTCCTGATTCCTAGGCTACAGTTTTAATCTCTGAACCAGTCTTTCATCATTATTTAACTTCTTGAATTGAGTTTCTGAAACTTGATACACTAAGTACTGAAGAAACAATGAGATTTGTTGTAGTACAACTTCTTTTTCTGAAACACCCAAGAAAGATGGGATTTCTTCTTTCTTTAATTGTATGCTTTATAGTAGTTTTGATAAGTTTTCCTTTGTTTAATTTAAGATATTCAGTTAATTTATTAATTATGTCTTTATTAGGATATTAGTTGCAGTGTTCAGATCCTTCCCCAGCAAATAGAAAAATTACAGTCATTTAGAGAATTAAGCATAAGAAGAAATAATCTTCATATGCTGCCAGATGGTAAGTTACTAGTCTTCATTTCTTTTATGTAAGAGATGAGGAAATCTGTTAAAAAAGAATGGATTCTTTGTTGTTGCTGTTGCTTCCCATCAGTCAGGACGTGGTTTCCCAGCTGGTTGAGTTGAGCACTGGAAAGCAGGTGCTGCAGTGGTTCTCCAAAGCAATTCTCAGAGAGGGGTCAGTACTGAGACATTTTTTCCGCAACCTGCTGATGGTGACAAACCTTCAGTTTTACCAGCTTTTGCCTGCTTGTATCTTTGCTTCCAAAAGTAGCTGGGAGACATGGATGACTTGAACACTGTATATATTGCTAGGAAAGTATTTGCAGGACAAGCCAGTTTTAATGGCAAGTAAGTAAATTAAAATCTGGACAGGCAATAAAAATAAACTTTGCAATTTATACAGAAACATGAGCAGGGCAAAGTAAAGTGACCCTGTACAGATCACTGTGCCAGCAGGACCCCAAATGGCAAATTTCTTGAAAACATGCAAGGAAAGAGTTCTTCAGATACACCAAATGAAATACTGGAAAAGAAATCATTGTTTCCGAGAGCTAATTCTTTAAGTATTTTTAAAAAAATATTTCACACCAGATGGATGCTCATGGAGAAGGGAAACCACCAAGGATGAGAAGGCAATTGATGGACAAAAGCACACTGCAAACACATTGTGCTCTTTCACACTCCAATCAGACCTGGAGACATCTCTCTGTCTGGGCAGGTGACAAGTGAAACCCAACCCAGGAGCCATTCTGTGGTTAATCCCCAGCCTGTGGCTAATCCCCAGCCCAGCCAGAGTAGCACATAAGTAAATGAGGTGATTTGGTAGCATGGTAGCCCTACAAAAATTGCAAAACCCTGTGTGTTATCAAGTTCATTCCAGCAGGTTGTTTTGCCAGCAAAGGCTTTCAGAGAAACTCATTTTTCTGCTCAAATGAAACAACAACTCGTGTTTGTTCTGAAGTCTGCTCATTAAATATAAAATTAGAAAATCATGCAAGAAAGTCTTAGAAAAAACTGGGTCAGAAGGGGCCTTGGAGGTCATTCTGTCCCTGCTCCATTCAGAGCAGAGAAAGATGTGATTGCAAGGGGCTTCCTTTTGAACTCAGAGAGCACACGGACCACAAGCAATGGCAGCCTGCCTTTGTCACAGCTCCTGAGGCGCAGCACCTGCTCCTGCAGTCCCTCACTGGGACACACTCCCTCTGCATATCACTTGTCTGTAATTCTTGCTTTTACAAAAATAAATGATATTTCACCCTTCAAAAGTTTTCCCCAAAGTGACAGAGAAAAAATGTCAATAAAAATGCAAAGGTCACATTTTCCTGTGCTTTCCACAATAAAATGACAGCTGTAATATCTGAATTATTTACTATGAGCATGATGTTTTCTTTCCAGGTGCTTTCCTAACCTACCCAGGGCTATTTTTCTCATGCTGCAGAGACTCATGGCTGTAGCCATGCCCAGATGGCACACACCAAGAGCGGAACCCCAGGAGCTGCACAGGGAATTGCTGAAAACCAAAAAAGCCCAGAGTTACCAAAGATTTTGCCTTCTTGGGGCATGGGTGCTGGCAGCTCTGAATCTCTTGGGGCCTGGAGATGACTGTCACTGTCCGTCCTGCTGTCTGCTGCTGCTTTTGCGCTGAGAGAGCAGTGAGATCTCAGGACTCGCCACTGGTGCCACACTCCTGAGACACAAACAAGAGCGAATGCAAATGACAGCACAGAACTGTCCTCTCTGCTGACTGCTGCATCCTGAAAAGCCAGATAATTTATTTTGTATTTCCTTTGGCTCTGTCCAGGTAGAGATTGCTGACCCTGTTGTGATTCCCTCTCTGCTCTCAGATGTTTTCAGTGCCACTCGTGATCGCTTCAAAGGGGGCTCAACCCCATGGCGTGTGCTCTGCATTCCCTATATTCTCATTCCCAACTGTTTTGCTTTTGCAACTTCTGCAGTTATGCAGAAGTGCCATTTGGGCTTGGGTCTTTTTTTTTCTTTTCTCCTTCCATATTTTCTTGTTGGGAAACTGATCCCTCACTAAATCTATTAAAACCTGGTCTCTTCCATGGACTTTTGTATCTGCAGCAGGGATATTTCCACCAAGCAATATTGCTGTAGTCTCAGCATTTGGCTTAGTTTACACTGCTGTTAGCAATCTGTGTGTGTGCCTCGATCCCCAGGCATGAAAGTATCAGTTCCAGGAAGGAAAAAAAAAGGTATTATAGTTTTGCTCAGGTTTCTTTTTGGTCATTGACTTTTTCTTTTGTGGACAGGTCCAAGCCCTAAAGCATGAAACACATCAGAGGACCCCTCAGCAGTGTCTGTCCTCCTGCAGTTCCTTACACAAGGTGCCGCAGGCTCCAGCCTGTTTATTTCTGTGAGAGCCACCATCACTTACTGCCCACTTACTGAGATGTGCTCCCATGTTCAACCCCTTGGTTTATTAAGTGGAAGCTACTGTAGAATTATGCCTCCCAGCAACTGCTTATTACTCTCTTAATGCCCAGCCACACTCAATACCTGAGTCATTCCAGTCTTTATTTTCGGGAATAACCATACTCCATGCACATGCATGTTCAGTTTAGGGCTCTCTTATTTATGCCTCCAGGACAAAGCCACTAAATGTGCCATTGTATTCAACACTTTGATGGGGTTTTTTAAAGCTTACTGAACATACATGACCTGCTAACTGAATGGATTTTCATCACTGCAGAGGATAACAACCACCTCTCACAGAGGCCCATCTACCTGCTGGATTTCCATCTTCTACACCAAGCCAGTCTAATATTAGCAACACTTGGAACAAAGCCGTAAGAATTACTTTAATGGTAAGCACATACATCCCTTCCCATCTCTTGAGTCTCAAACATAACTCAAAAAGTTATTTTCAAAGGAAAATATTTCAAATTTTTATTTTTAATGTGTTATTGAGTGGAGACAAGACCTAAACATTTGAACTTGAAAAAGGGAAAGCCAAAAATGAAAAAGAAAAGGCATTTTACGCTGAAGAACATGAGCAATCTGCCGCTTGGCTGTCACAGTACTGGAAATCAGTGTCTCTGGTATGGGGTATTCACTTGCTAGTGAAAAGTGTGTCTCTGAACCTGAGCCCCCTGACAAGTCACCAACAGTCTCTCTTTTGTCTTCACTGGACCTTGGAATATGCTCTGGGTGAAGGACTGTCTCAGTTTTTGGAGACCAAATTTTAGGAGGAAGCGCTCCAGAATGAGCGCCTCCTCCAAAGGGAAAAGGGCCTCCCCTTTTCCGCTGCCAATGAGACAAATTAGTAACAGCAAGTGAAAGTGGGAAAAAAACCAAACTATTTATTAACACAAAACAAAACAGGGTAGAACAGGAAAAAAAAAACAAAACTCAAAATACAACAAATGCCCGGAGAGGGAACTCCATCTAGCCGGAACAAAAAAAACCAAAAAAGAGCACAGCGCTCCCGGCCGCTCCCTCCCGAACACGGCCGAGACCCTTGGAGCCCCAGCCGTTGGGCCCAGCCGGTCCTGTGGCTCCGGCCCTGCCCCCCGGCTCCATCTTAAAGACACAGTATCTTTGGGCATTAAGCAGATGGTTAAGGAATAAAAAAATCCCTTATAACATCACCCCAGGACAAGGACAAATAGTGGTAAATTTTAACATGCCTCCTTTAAATGGTAAAGGTAAGGTGAGATGACCTGGAATTTGTTTTTATGGAAATAGTTTAAAATCCTTTAGGAACACAATTTGCAAAGATTTTTTTTGTAAAACCCC
This sequence comes from Lycocorax pyrrhopterus obiensis, assembly GCA_014706295.1. NCBI lineage: Eukaryota > Metazoa > Chordata > Aves > Passeriformes > Paradisaeidae > Lycocorax > Lycocorax pyrrhopterus. Next base: position 20,343,927 of record JACSVZ010000005.1, read on the forward strand.
ACAGGATCCAATTCAGTAAAACTATGCCAAGTCTGAAGCTTATAAAAGCAACTGGAAAAATGCTATTCCATATGCATGTGTGCTTGTACTCACCTGTGCATACAAATCCTGTGCACAAGCATATAAAAGATGGTGCCTGTAAAATTTTTATGTAGATGTTTCTTTGAGGTGATCAAAGATCATAAAATTCAGGAGATTTCTATATGACATTTGGGAACAGCCGTACCTTCCTTATTACTCTACCTCTTGAGCTGATGCCTGGTGATTTAAAGGACTCACTCTACCAAATGTGGCAGCTACTCCTCTCTTACAACCAGGAATAGTATTCCTGAATTGTCTCCAATTTTATTGTTGTTGTCCAAACCCTCTTTAAAACAGTTATGTCCCACAAAAATACACTCTTATTTGAACATACTTCAAAATGTGATTTATGATTACGGTGTTGCAAATTGATTACAAGATTAATTTAATATAATATAGGAATACTTATATAAATAGTGATGCAAGAATCACATTAATTTATTCCAGAAAAGGAAATTAATTTTTCATAACATTAAATTATTTGTCTTTCCAATGTCTTGCTAACACTCTTATTTTCTGTAAGATTGACAAAAATATTATTTGATTTGAAATAATGTAGAAGAGAAAAGCCTCTCACCATTCTGATTCTTAATAAAGGCAGGAACACTTACATCAGGAAACCTGTCACTCTGAGCTCACATTGCTGTGAATGTGAAATGGGAAAAGCCTTTTGATACAGATACACAAGTGACTCGAACATGCGGAAGCCAACCCCACAGCAGCCTGGAACAACACTAAGCGCCCACATTCTACCACTTGACATGTGAAGACTGGACCATAATATTTATTTGTTTGTTTGTTTGTTTGTTTTTAGCTTGACATATCCTTACTTACCACCTATATTGAAGAGGGCACTAGGGTATGCCTGCAGGAAGCAGCTCCCAAACAGCACATTGGGGTGCTTCACTCCTTTACAACTGGAAATGCTGGCTGGGAAAATGCACAAAAACACAATGTAGTTCACAGGCTCTGTGGGGCCAGCAGTTATTTTCTTTGCAAATAATGTCCCTTCACTGCAGAATTGCAGGTGTGCAAATGTTCCTCTCTTGACAAACACTGAATTTGGCAAAATATTTCTTTTTGGCCAGATATGGTTTCGCTGTGTTTAATGGCCCTTTGTTTTTTATTCCTGCTTCTGTCCCCTTAAGTTGCTTTTTCCCTGTCTTGTTCCCTTCAGCCACCACCCTGTTCTTGCCCCTCTCTCTTGCCTGTTTGCCAGACCAGTCTTTGGTAGGTCACCAAGCCTTGCAGTACAGCTCTCCTACACCCTGGGGAGGGCATCTCCTCTGCAGCAAGAGACTGAGGTTAGCTCTCTATTCTGGGTCTTCCATCAGGGCAACAGGAGAGACTGATGCAGAAGGCAGCCCTGACTAGAAAATGGTGCCCCTGTCAGTCTGTCCCTGTTAGAGAGGCTCTGCTCAGCAGTGTGCTCAGGCAGGGCTCAGCCAACACAAATCTCTAATGACACAGCCATCAGCCTCCAAGGGGACCAAGGCTTGCTTTCCAACTCTCTGTGCCTCCAAACGCAGTATTATTAGTGAATACTCTTTAAGCCCCTGGTAATTTATAGACACTTGCTGTGTTCTCCCTTGCTAATCTCTATTCTAGAAGAACCTCCATGTATCTCCTTGTACACTGCTGGAACCTGATCCAGCCCTCTCATCACCTTTGTAGCTTTGCTAGTTCTGCCTGAGACAGCAGGGCTGAAGCAGACACAATATTTGAGACAGATTTATAGGGAGGCTCTACTTTGTTTTATGTTCCTCTCCAAAAAATCCTAACATTCCAGTTGCTTTTTAACCCAGAATAACCACTTGGAGTAGGAAATGGAAAGGCACAGTTCTTTTGGTTTCACGCAACAAGTTTCCAAGGAACATTTTCTGCAGAAGCCAGTCTTGCAGCTCACATACTGGGGGAGAGAGGACTCCTAGTGTAGAAATGGGGAACAAAGATGACAGATCCCCTTGTACGTCCAAAGAAGATCTGTTTATTGCCAAAAGTCACCCCCTCTTTATACCCTTAATCTCAACCTGTCGCTGTTGTGCAGAGGAACGGAGAGAAAGTGACATAGACACGATCCAGGAAAGACTGGAACCATTTATTAATTTACAAACTTGTTTATATAGCTTAGTGGTATAAAGTTATTGGTTCTTTGTTCATCCACCTCTCAGAGGGACTGGGTGAGCCCTACACCACCTACTTCAAAATATTTCTCCAGTCAGTACCACAACAATACTGCATAACAATCTGCATCTGCAAGATAAAGAGACTGGTTTACAAAAAACCTCTGTTTTCGGCCAGCATCCGTGTGAAAGCAAGACTTTCACATGTACGCTGGCAGAAAGCTGGAAAATCTCTCCGTAGCCAAGCCTTCAGCATCCACATCAACCGAAACCAACCCGCAGCCTAACAGAATTTAACAGCCAATGGCACCCATTGGCTGGCACAGCTGCAGTGCTGCTGTCCACGGGTCCTATCACCCAATCAGCTTCCCGTTCATGTGCTGTCCACGCGTTCCTCCAGCCAATCACAATCTCACTTCCAGCTGTCACTCAACCGACTCTCTCCTCACTCCCAACTGCCTCTCACCCTTCAAGCAACTTCCAACTGTCCAACCTGGAGCTGTGCCTTTCCCACAGGGCCTTCCGGTGATCATAAGCCTTAACCATTTTAATAAATATAGCCCCATATTCCACACTCCTAGGAAGGCTGACTGCAAGAGGATGTGCCCAAGGATCCACTTCCCCAACTAAGATGACATTTGGTATTTTCTTAGCTTTTCATGGCCAGCTTTTCATTAGCTTCATCATGTCCAGCTTGATGCTAAAAGCCACTTTTAATGAGCTTAACAGGTGGGAGAGAAGGCCAGTGTTCCCTCCAAATCTCTCTGTCAATTCTGGATGCTTCTAGTGTCATATGACCAGTAAAGGAAGAGCAGCAGGTTACTCGCTAGAATATTGGGGGCCTTGTATTGCCAGACTAGCACAGGATAGGGTCCCAAAATGGTGCCCCTGGAGCAGCATGGCAGGAGGGGCCTTAAGAATAATGGGTGTGGTTTGGAACAGACCCATCAGTCAACTCCATCCTGGAACAAAAGCAGTAGCCAAGAAATCCCTCCCAGGGGCTGGTATTCTGTCCCGCATTGAAAGGGGTTCCTGGTGCTGGTGTTTGTCAGATTGGCTGCAAAGAAGAGTCAGGCAGGGCAGGAATGTGTGGCCCAGATGCAAAGGTGCAGGGGGAAGTGTAAGTGGAGCCTGCTGTCAGCAGCAGGAGTTGTTAGTTTTTAGGGGTCATTGAAGGCATTCAGACAGCCATAAACCACAGGCATGTATTAAACAGAAATCTGAGATCTAAACAGCACCTCAGGCACTGCAGTTCCCCTCTGGAGCTGGGATAGGCTAAGCTACAAGGAGAGCCTTTTCCACATAGCAAGCCAGTAAATAAAAGCCACAAGAGGCTGAGAAGAGACCAGTAGGTTCAGGTTCAGGACTGCTGCATGATTGAACGAAAACTGTGATGGTACATTTAGATTGAAGGGAAAGCTCATAGCCCCAGTTCACATGGTGTTGCTCTCTTTGAAGTGACTGTGAAACCCACTCTATTATTCCAGATGAAAATCGTGGAGCTGGAGTCAGGGAGGGAGCAAAAAAATAACAGCACATGCAGCTGAAATCAAGAAGCATAGTTCATAGGATGCATTAGGAAAGAGGACTCCACTTATGGAATGAATACAAGTTTCCGTGCATAAGGGGTTAGCTACGAGCAAGCTTCTTGTCCTGCCACTGATAACTGTGCGAGATGTAGCCGAAAACATCTCCAGTTTGAGTCAGACTACAAGACTGATAGAGCTGAGAATGAAAGTGCATGGCACGCGCACATTGCCACAGAAGCAGTGCGCTGGACAGCTGCTGTGCTGGCACAGTGTTCTGTGCGAGAAGTTTTCGGCTACGTCTAGCACAGTTATTGGTGATCGGACAAGAAGCTTGCATGGAGCTCGTCCCCTACACAAGGAAACTTGTTCCACAGGTGGAGTAGACTTTCTTAATGCATCCTATGAACTGCTCTGCAGTTTTCTGCTGGGCTTGAGGCAAGGTCACGCAATCTCAGACTTCCGAGACCTAAGTGTCCCTGTCCTTTCGCACACAAAAGTGTGCCAGAACAGAAGCACTTGCTAGGTATGTCTTTGTCGCGTCAGCATTGCTAAACAGGTGCCGGGAGAGAAGCAGTTCCTGACTTCTTCACTCTCCAAGGCTTTCAACAAACCAGCACCATTGGGGCAAAGAAAGTCCTGGCACACTTTGCTCTGCGAGAAGTGTAAGCCAGATCATTACGAGGCTGTAAAGTGCGTGATTGTTATAGCTGAGAAGGAAGGTGCAGAGGCAGCCTAATCTGACGGAACTTTGGAGGCTGTAAAGGAAAGACTGCCACTTGATTTTGTTGCAAATACTTGATTGTGGTTTCTGTGCTTAAGGGGCTAGCTCTGCTCAAGCTTCTTGTCCGGTCACCGATAACTGTGTGAGACGTAGCCAAAAACTCGCACAGAATACTGTGCCGGCACAGCAGCTGTCCAGCCCACTGCTTCTGTGGCAACGTGCCCTTGCCATGCACTTTCCTTCTCAGCTCTATCAATCTTGTAGTCTGACTCGAACTGGAGAAATTTTTGGTTACGTCTCGCAGTTATCGATGACAGGACAAGAAGCTTGCTCGGAGTTAACCCCTTATGCACGGAAACTTGGATTTGCACCACAATGAAGTGGCAGTCCTCTTTCCTTTACAGTGTTGTGTGCGAGAGGTAGGAGGGCATTTCGCACTCCGGGAGAATGAAAGCACGCCTCTTCGGTAAGGTGAAGAATGAAGCCGCAGAACACCGTGCTTGTGTGTGCGCCGGGTACAGGCTGCAAGAGGAGCGAGGCTGCCACGGGCTTGCCTGCCGAATTCAAGTTAGCTCACCTACGGGCAAAGGTCCGCGACACGTACCTGTGCTGGTTCCTCTTCCTGTCCAAACCCTGTGTGGAAACACGCAGGTTTAGCTTTAGGCTCCCAGACTGAAACACTATTATTAATGGCAGAAGACGCTGAGAAGGAAAGTACACAGCGCAGAAGTGTGTTTGTTGTGGCTGACATGCGCGCAAGGGGAAGGTGCAGAGCAGTGCTGGCTTTTTCTTCCAGAGCCGGTTTTAAGGGAGCAGCTGCTGGACGCTTGCAAGGGAGCTGCAAGAGTGAGAACTGTGACGGCACGTCTATGTGAGACGGAAGGCACAAAGGCTGGTATGAGAAGCGGGTAGTTTAGGAACGCCTTCTGTTTTGATCCTCGCTTCTCTGCGCAGATACAGCCCCTTGCACTCTGCAACACTGAAGGTGTATGCAAGTGCACATCTCCGGGGTTGTGCGAGGGAGTTCGAAGGCTGCGAGTTCCATGTCGCGCCAGCAAGAGCATTCTCAGCTGACACTGATGGTGAACGAGCTTTCAGCTGGACTTCTGCAATCCAGTCCCCGGGCTTCGAGCGAGACGTACTAGGAGCTGAGAAGGAATGCCCATAGACCAACACTGAGGTGTGTAGCTGGAAAAGCTGCGAGGAGAAGGGCTTATCTAGCAACTGCTGCTTTCCTGGCACGGGAATTCTTCTGGTGCCTGGATCGTGGTGCTAAGTAAGGCTTTCGAATGGAAAGGGGAAGTGTCTTGTGAGCGGCGTGTTGAATCTCGCTTGCCCAGAGACCTTTAGGATCCACTGCCTTAAACAAAGCATCCTAGAAGAGAAGAGTCAGTGCTGGCCATCACGTTTCTTATGCAGCTTTCAACTGCACACCACACGTTTGTACTAGGCTTGCTGATTTCAGCTGCATGCGCCGTTAGGTTTTTGCTCCCTCCCTGACCCCAGCTCCACGATTTTCATCTGGAAACAATAGAGCGGGTTTCACAGTTGCTTCGAAGGAGAGCAACACCATGCGAGCTGGGGCTATGAGCTTTCCTTTCAAACTAAATGTACCATCACGTTTCTCTTTCAGTCATGCAGCGCTCCTGAAGCTGAACCTACTAGATCAAGTGTAAATATCGGCCACCAAAGGGGCCTGCACAGCAAGCTGTTGCTGACTCCACTTTTAAATCATAGTCTGTGAAAAGAAACACACCCCCTGGTGTTATGCCCTTTCCTGCTCAGCTACATGTCCCGTCACTTTCCTTCGCTCTTGCAGAGCCCAGCTTCAAAATTTACAACGTCCAGCTTCCCCTACCAAAGTGCCTAGAACAAAAAGTTAGCGCTGGCCTTCACCTTGCCCCTCCAGCTTCTAAAGTGCAGCACACACAGGCCTGTGCACTCAGCTCTAAGCACCCTCGCGCACTTTCAGTCTCACAGAGTCCAGTCACAAAACTGCAAACGTTCAGCAGCTGCTCCCACAGAAAAAGGTCCTAGAAGAAAGGGGCCGCCCTAGTATTCCATTTTCCTTTGCTGCCTACCAGCTGCACAGTAGACATTGAAACGATTTGTCTTCCTTCCCAGCGCTATGCACCATCACATTCTTTCGTTCTCGAAGAGCCGGCATCCACAACGGAGCCCTTAACGCCAACTGCTCCTACACTAACGGCGCCCGGAGAGAAAAGCGCTTGGCTTTTTCCTGGGCACCGCGAGCGCTCATAAAAATAACCACACGACGGCGCTGTCGACTTGCAAAAGAGCCACCTGCACCTCGCCGAGCTCTAAACCACGCCAAGGGCAGCTCCGAGTTGGCAACGTCGCTGCTCTCCAATCCAATCAACGGTGTCACGACACAGAGAGACCGCTGATCTTCCCCTTCCAAGTGCAAGCTCGCATTTGCACCACACTCAAAGGGCCACACGAATAAATCCGTGGCGCTAATAAATCTTTTCACTCTCGCAGAGTCTGGCTACAAACTTGAAAACATCAGACAAAAAACATACCTCACAGAAGTGCCAGCTGGGAAATCTCTTGCCGCCTGCAAATTCACCTGAACCCATCCAACTGCAGCCATCCAAGAGAGGAACTATGAGCCCTTCTCAAAAGAAATGGCATCCCCTCCTCCTAAACAGACAACATCCAGGGACTGATTCCATACAAAGGGGCCAGAACACTGTTACTGGGCATTGCCTGCCCAGGATGCTGTGTCAGCTGCACACCAAGACTGAGCATGGAGAGTGCTTACCTTGTCCAAAGCACAGGCACTGCCAGAATTTCAGAAGACCCACTCTGAGGCGTGGAAAACACATGCCAAATTAAATCCTTCAGGAGGCCATCCACAACCCTCACTTTCCTCACACTTTCTTCCGTGGCCTTGCATTGCCTTGCCTGCGTCTCTTTAGGTTTGCCTAGCTTTGCTTACCCCAGCCTTGCAATCCCTTAGTAAACCATCAGGGTCCTTCCTGTGCTCTTCCCTACTATCAGAGAGAGAAATATTACGAATTATGACATAAACATTTTTTTAAAGACTTTTAAAACGGTATTACAAAAGCTGCAGAGAAGACCACCTTATCCCAAACAGGGCCCAAAGAGAGGTCTTACACTGCTCGCTGATGAAGATGAGATAAAGCAACAACTCAGAGCTGGGGACGTTCAAGGAGCAGAGGCTTAACACCTCCAAAATAGAGAACACAGCCCCAGGGCTACAAGCTGCCAGGGTGGCACAAAAGTCTGCGACAAACACGGTGGAGGGAGGAGATACCCTTCTGCCTCCGAGCTCCGGAGAACACGATGGTAGGGTGCAGCGGACGAGGGAAGCACCGAGTGCACCGGTGAGCTTGCTGTTGCTCGCGTGCGGAAGGCGAAGGTGCAGCCCGGCCCTCGGCTTGTACTTCTGCAGCCGTTCTGCATGAGGGCAGCTGCTGGAGGTTGGCAGCGGGAGCTGCGAGGGTGAAAACAAGGCGGACGCGTGTCTCTGAAGAAAGGCACAGAGCCACAGTGTGATGTGCGCCTTTGGAAGGCTGCTTGGAGAAGGGGTGCTCTCGGAAGGCCTTCTGCTTTGACGCGTGCTCCTGGGTGAGCTCTAGCTGCAGGGACTCTGCAGCGCTGAAGGACTAGGAAAGTGCTTATCTCCACGCTGTGCGGTGAAGCGGGGCGGCTGGGCGCTCCTTCTTGCAGCGGCGAGAACACTCTCAGGCGACTCGGCTTGTGAACGAGCCTGTCTTGGGGTGACTCTATCATGTGTATCCCCTATCGTGCTCTATGCCCAAAAAGTAATGTTGTGACTTTTCTGTGCCTTTAAACTGAGCTGGAGAAAAGAAAAAACCAAACGAACTTTTCGAAACAGTTTCCCAAGGACACAGAGATTACACTCCTCTCTGCGTTCTCTGGCTGCAGGAGCAGGAGGGAGCACCCTGCTTGCTTGCTTCAGCCAGCAGTTTCGGTTTTTTTTTTCCTTCTCTTCCTGGCGTGAGACGGAAAGCTGAACTTTGTTTCCTGGTACTTTGGTTTTTCCCTTCTTCTCTTCTGGACTGTTCAACAACATCAGAACACATCGGGAGAATTTTTCCCCGAGGCCCGGGGGTGGGCCCTCGCCCACCCAGCTCCGAGGAGGAGAGAGACCACACCTACAGAAGGACTCTGAAATTTTCCCAGGTTTCTCTCTATAGTGAGAGATTTCATTTCATTATTTAGCATTATTATCCTTTTCCTGTGTGTTTGTTAAATAAAATAGTTCTTATCTCATTCACTTTCCTTCGAGGAAAATATCTTTTTTTTTCCCCGAACCCTGTGGGGGGAAGGGTGGTTGTAACCTGGTTTTCTCGCAGAGGATATATTGCTAGATTTTGGCCAAACCGGCATAAATTCTTATTGGCGTAGTCGGCAGGATTCGAAAGAAAGTGAAAAAACCTGCACTAATTACATTCTTGGTTTGAATTTAACTACTTTGTGTTAGAGTGAAGTAGTTACCATGTTGGTTGAGTTCATAATGTCTCTCTGGCTGGATATACTCACATCTTTTTGGTCCCTAGGCTTGCTTGAGGTACTGGTGGTTTTTTGGTCCCTGTTTGCCTATCCACAACTTGGTCTGATCCTGTGGCTGATAAGACACTTTTACAGAGCAAGGGCACGAATCCGGATTTCTATTTTGCTTTGCTCAGTGATAATGATTTATAAGAAGTCAACAGAGGTACAGGCAGTTGTTCAAAGCGTGTATGATAAGTCGTTTCTCCGTCCTAACCCCAGTCCTAGTTTCAGTAGCCTGTTTTGAGAGTTTACTGGTAATTGCACTCAGTTTGTTAAAAGAAGAGGAGATGGGGTTTCCCAGACTTTCATCTCCCTCCCCTTTAAATTTGATACATCATCTTTTAAGAAGGTTCAGTTTCCCCTAGATGTTAAAGAGACCATCTTCCTGGTAGTTTATCTAGTAAGCTTCCTTTATTTAGCTTGCAGCTTGTCTAGAATGAGGGCTCAGATTTCCAGGGGGACTGATGAGAGACCTGACCCAGAGGTGGAAAGGCCTGAGTGGGGTGGAGAATGAGAGAATATGGGCCAAACCCTGAAGGAATTCTCTGACCCAATAGCTTGGAATTTCCCCCCTGAACAAATTCAAAACCCAGCTGAGGTGGGGAAATATCTGAGAGAGAAATTCAGTGACAATCCTAAGGAGGAAAAGGTCTTTGCAATATGCTGGGCCTTAGCATATGCCTATCGCACACTGCTGGGTACTGTAGAGCAGCAGATAAAGGCAGAGGGGCAGGAAGATAAACCAGCAAACACCCCAGTCACTCAAGCTGCAGCCAAACCAGAGGGAAACACTAAGCCATTGACAGTTGCTCCTGTCACGAGGAAAAAGCACACAACCAAAACCGATCGCCCAGTGAAAGATGATGATGATGCAGGGGAAGAAGCCTCAAAGCCACCAACTGACTCAGGCACAGAAACCATTACTGAGTCCCTGTCCATAAAGGACCTTCACAGCCTAAGAAAAGACTACACCCGACGGTCTAATGAATCCATAATAAGTTAGATGGTCCGTATTTAGAATGCTGCAGGTGATAATGTAATGCTGGACGGCGCTGAAGCGAGGCATTTGGGATCCCTGTCACGTGATCCAGCTATTGACCAAAGGATGATAAGGGAGGCTGACTCTGCCAGTGTCTGGAGACGGCTCTTGAGTGGTGTAAGAGAGAGATATCTGTGTGCGCATGATTTCTATATGCAGCAAACCCAGTAGAAGACCATTGAACAAAGGATTCAATGCCTGAGAGAACTGAGTGGTAGAGGTTGTCTTCACAGATGACCCAGGATTGAGAAGCCCAGACCGGGCCAGAGTTGGTCCTTTCATGTGGCGAAAGCTCATACATCTTGGGCCATCAGAATATAAGTCTGCTTTAGCACTGATGAAACCAGATTACGGTGCAAATGAGACCGTGCAAGATATGGCAACGAAGCTCCGAATATATGCAGACTCCGTGCATAGCCCAACACATGCGAAGATCGCAGCTGTGGAAACACGTATGCAGAATTTAGAAGACAGTATGGAGACAAATTTCCAAGAACTCAAAAAGAAGATAAAAGAGATGAAAGAGGGCTTTCTCCAAACCTCAGCAGTACAGATCCGAGATTCCGATACCCAATGAAGACGTTCCCTAGAGAGAAAGTACATCCCACGAAGTGAGCTATAGAAATTCCTGTGTGACAGTGGGGAAGACATGAGGAAGTGGGGTCCACAGCCCACTTCTGCTCTGGCAGCACGAGTGCATGAATTAAAAGAGCACAAGTCTCAAAAAAGAAATTTTACCAAAAAGAAAGTAGCTCCAGTTGCCCGTAGCCAATCTGCCAGAAATAATAGAAAGAAGGATAACCAGAATTAGAGGGGCCCTGCCTCTAACCAGGTAGAGGCCAGGGAAAACCGTATTTTTTGGACTGTGTAGATTCGTTGGCCTGGTACATCAGAACCACAAAAATATGATGCTTTAGTTAACACTGGTGCGCAGTGCACAATAATCCCATCGCAACATGTGGGGGTAGAATCTGTTTCTATTACTAGTGTAACAGGTGGGTCACAAAATTTGACCCTAGTGAAAGCTGAGGTGAGCCTAACTGGAAATGAGTGAAAGAAACATTTCATTGTGACTGGCCCAGAGGCCCCATGCATTTTAGGCATAGACTTCCTCCAAGGAGGGCATTTCAGAGACCCAAAGGGACTCAAGTGGGCTTTTAGAATAGCTGCTGTAGAGACAGAGAGCATCAGGCAATTGAATACCTTGCCTGGACTATCAGAGAACCCATCTGCAGTAGGCCTTCTGAAAGAGGAAGAACAAAGAGTACCAATTGCTACCTCAACAGTGCATCGCCGACAGTACCGAACGACTCGAGATGCTGTGATTCCCATCTACAAGATGATCCGTGACTTAGAGAGCCAAGGAGTGATTAGCAAAACCCACTCACCCTTCAACAGCCCCATTTGGCCTGTGCGCAAATCTGAAGGAGAATAGAGATTGACTGTGGACTATCGTGCCTTGAATGAAGTGACTCCACCGCTGAGCGCTGCCGTGCCGGACATATTAGAGCTCCAGTATGAGCTGGAGTCCAAGGCAGCGAAGTGGTACGCCACTATTAACATTGCTAATGCATTTTTCTCCATTCCTTCGGCAGCAGAGTGCAAGCCTCAGTTTGCCTTCACTTAGAGGGGCGTGCAGTACACCTAGAATCGATTGCCCCAGGGGTGGAAGCACAGTCCCACCATCTGCCATGGACTAATCCAGACTGCACTGGAAAAGGGTGAAGCTCCAGAACATCTGCAGTACATTGATGACATCATCGTGTGGGGGAACACCGCAGCAGAAGTGTTCGAGAAAGGAGAGAAAATCATCCAGATTCTCCTAGAAGCTAGTTTTGCCATCAAAAAGAGCAAAGTCAAGGGACCTGCTCGAGAGATCCAATTCCTGGGAGTGAAATGGCAAGATGGACGGCGTCAGATTCCCACTGAAGTCGTCAATAAGATCACAGCAATGTCTCCACCAACTAACAAGAAAGAAACACAAGCTTTCCTAAGCGTCATAAGCTTTTAGAAAATGCATATTCCTGAATATAGCCAGATTGTGAGTCCTCTCTACGTGGTTACCCGCAAGAAGAACAATTTCCACTGGGGCCCTAAACAGCAACAAGCCTTTGCCCAGATCAAGCAGGAAATTGCTCATGCAGTAGCCCTTGGCCCAGTCAGAACAGGACCAGGAGTGAAGAACGTGCTCTACTCTGCAGCCGGGAGCCATGGTCTGTCCTAGAGCCTTTGGCAGAAGGTGTCTGATGAGACTCGAGGCCGACCACTGAGATTCTAGAGTCGAAGCTACAGAAGATCTAAAGCCAACTACACCCCAACAGAGAAGGAAATCTTGGCAGCCTATGAAAGAATCCAAGCTGCCTCAGAGGTAATTGGCACCCAAGCACAGCTCCTCCTGGCACCCCGGCTACCGGTGCTGGGGTGAATGTTCAAAGCAGAGGTTCCCTCTACCCACCATGCCACCAATGCCACATGGAGCAAATAGATTGCTCTCATCACACAGCGCGCCCGTATTAGAAAACTGAATCACCCTGGGATTTTGGAAATAATTACAAATTGGCCCAAAGGTGAAAACTTTGGTCTCAGTGACGAAGATAAACAAGAACAAGTAACACGTGCTGAAAAAGCTCCACCGTACAACCAGCTGCCAGCAGAAAACACATGCTATGCTCTTTTCACCGATGGTTCTTGTCGCATTGTAGGGATGAAACGAAAGTAGAAAGCAGCCGTATGGAGTCCCACACGACGAGTTGCAGAAGCTATTGAAGGAGAAAGTGGATCAAGCCAACTTGCTGAACTCAAAGCTGTTCAGCTAGCCCTAGACATTGCTGAAAGAGAAGAGTGGCCAAAGCTCTACCTCTATACTGATTCGTAGATGGTAGCCAATGCTCTGTGAAGATGGCTAGAAAAGTGAGAAAAGACTAATTGGCAGCGTAAGGGAAAACCCATCTAAGCTGCTAAAAAATAGAAAGACATTGCTGCCCGAGTGAAAAAGCTGCTTGTAAAAGTCCGCCATGTAGATGCTCATGTCCCCAAGAGTAGAGCTAATGAAGAACATCAAAACAACGAACAGGTAAATCAGGCTGCAAAGATAGAAGTGTCACAGATAGACTTAAATTAGAAACACAAGAGAGAGTTGTTCCTAGCTCGATGGGCCCATGATGCCTCAAGTCATCAAGGCAGAGATGCCACCTATAAGTGGGCACGAGACTGAGAGGTAGATCTAACCATAGACAGTATCTCCCAAGTGATCCATGACTGTGAGACATGCGCTGCAATCAAGCAGGCCAAGCGAGTAAAACCCCTATGGTACGGTGGGCGATGGTCCAAATACAAGTACGGAGACGCCTGGCAGATTGATTACATCACACTGCCTCAAACACGCCAAGGCAAGCGCTACGTGCTCACAATGGTGGGGGATGGGTGAACAAGTCAATGCAAGGAACTGGATTGGTAGGAAGGCCAAGGGAAGGACATGGACGGGTCAGGAAGGTAAAGGAAAGGAACGGTTTGGAATGACAAGGAAATGCAAGGTTGGGTAGGAAAGGCAAGGCAATGGAAGGGAGGGGTAGGCAACACAGTGGGTGTCATAAGAGGAGAAGTCCATGCATGGCAAGGCCAAGAGAAAAGCGGTAGAGAAGTCAAGGTGGAGAACTGGCGAGTGCAGCTGAGAAAGAAAGAGAGTGCATAGCTCCAGTGTGTGTGTGTGTTCATGTGTGAAGTTTGTAGGATGTAAAGGGAAGAAAGCTGGCATTTGATTGTGGAGCGAATGGACGTTTTCGAACATAAGCGGCAAGGTCCGAGCAAACTTTTCCTCCTGGCACATGTGTGTATGCAAGATAAGGCCAGAAACTTCAGTTTAGATTCAGACTGCAAGCGGGACGCAGAATGTGATGGTTCGAATAGCTGAGAGGGAAAGGGCGTAGCATTGGCAAGTTTCAACAGAAGCAGTTGGTGCGAGAAGGAGGGGGACGTATAGGACTCTGGCAATATGACAATACACTCAGCTGAGAAGCAAAGTGCATAGCTTCAGTGGGTGCTCTGAAGAGGAAAGGCTGCAAGGAAAAGGCAAGGGGGCACATCAGTGAAAGCTTTCTGCCCCTTTCCTGCCGAGCGCTACGTACCACCACATTCTGCCTCTCTGGAAGGGTGCTCTGAAAGGAAACGGAAAGCTGCTCGGCTGCGTCCCGCACGGAGAACCGTGCCGGGACGAGCGGCTCGCCCGGCGCTTGGCCCTGACACTTGCGGCAACTCGCGGCCGCAGCGCCTTCCAGGGCCGGTCCGCTTCCCGGCCGCAAGCTGCAGAGCGCCCGTCAGGTGGCGGTGCCGTCTGCCCGCTCCTTCTCGGCTCGAGTGCAGCCCGGGCGCACGCCGCCGTCTCGCAAGGAGCAGGGATCTTGGGCAGACGCCTGGCACAGGAGAACGGCGCCAGGACAAAAGCACGTTCCTCATCCCCCCTTCTCGTGGCCCACGTTGTGGTGCTGCCTTGAAAGTCCCGCACATCGAAGCACTCGCCCAGCCAGCGCTTCTCCCCGGCACATCTCGCTGAGCGAGAGCTCCGTGCACAGCGTGCACGCTGCGACTCCGAAAGGGCCTCCTTGTGCCTCGAGCTGAGGGAAAACCGAGCGGGCAGCAGGCACGCCAAAGAGGGGGGGTCCGAGTGGAAGGCCGTGGCTGGGCTTCTCGTCTCTCCAGACAAGGCAAGGCGAAGAACGAAGCCGCAGAGCAGCGGGCTCGCGTGTGCAGCGCACCGAAGTGCACAAGTCCGGCAAGGGCTCGTTCACAAGCCGAGTCGCCTGAGAGTGTTCTCGCCGCTCCGAAAAGGACAGCCCAGCCGCCCCGCTTCACCGCACAGCGTGGAGATAAGCACTTTCCTAGTCGTTCAGCGCTGCACAGCGCCTGCAGCTAGAGCTCACCCAGGAGCACGAGTCAAAGCAAGGAAGGCGTTCCGAGAGCACCCCTTCTCCAGGCAGCCTTCCGAAGGCGCACATCACACTGCGGCTCTGTGCCTTTCTTCAGCGACAGACGTCCGCCTTGTTTGCACCCTCGCAGCTCCCGCTGCCAACCTCCAGCA